>OX639994.1:5164425-7664425 GCA_951828415.1 Anomoia purmunda
AACTAACTTATTACACTGCAGTCTATTCTAAATTTTTTTTCAGCGTATGATGCTCGATATTTGCATTAGGTTCAGCATAAACATATGAGAGAGGGAAAATAATCAGAGTTGTAAATAATAGTATCGTTAATAACAGTCCCTCAATTCACAGTGTCTTTCAAACGGAATTTCATCAACAATCACAAACAATTTCCAATATTTTTCTACCATGACGGCCCTTCGCAACAGTTAGAACTGCTTATTTTGCAGTGCAATAATTGCCGCCACATTGTTTCTTTTTTGGAAGTCCGTCGAAAACTGTAAGGGCCAGTTTTTCAGTGCGATTTCTACTCAGTTTGCCATTTCAACTAAATTCAAAATCACTATTTCAGTCAACTTTAAACCAAATTTAAACTAAGTTTAACTGGTAAACTGACAGGATTAAACTGAGTTTAACTAATCAGCTTTTCGGCTGCCTCGAGACTTTGGTAACAAAAAATTCAATCAAAAGCATTCAAAAGTATTTCGCATTTCGTGTTCAACACATTTGAGCTTCTATATACTTGCCCATATTGCAAATTGTGACTTTATCTCCATATGGATTTACTATTTATGTTGTCGGTATTCCATTTATAAAGTATATTATATCAATCAATAGCCTCGAATGTATGATGTATCTAAGATAAATTACTAGATAAAGAATACAAATTAGCCAAATTCAAGCCGGGCGTAAGCTGTTAATGAAAACAAGCTCTGTAGCCAATTTAAACCGAGTTTAAGAAATTTGAGTTTAAAATAGCACTGAAAAACGGACCCTTATTAGACACAGCAATTTTAAGAGATTTTAAAAAAAGTAGTTCAAATTGAAAGATAATGATTATAAGTGAGTATATTATTTTAGAATACGTAAAACATATTATATTAAGATTTGCTACTTAAAACAAAATTTTATAAAATGTGGGGATTCATTGCACATATGTACATATATGCCCTCGCATTCGTTAGTCGTGAAATTCTAACATGCACTTTACTATGAAACCCACAATACAACAAATGCCGAATAGCGCTATAGCTTCTTAATGGCCCTCCACTTATGATATTCTTCTTTCTATTTTCAGACACAATTATTGGCATTTGTAGTAGTACGCCTCTTCCGGCAGGCATGTCATATCATCAACTACAACATCACACTTTGCCGCGACACCACTCTGCAGCACTGCAGCAACACCAATTGCCTGTATCTGCCCAGCAACATATTGCGCAACATCACAATGCGTACATGGATGGCGACATGTTGCCAAGAACGATCGTATCGATAAGCAGCGGATTGCCGCTGCAAACAACAATGAACTGTGTAAAAAGCAGCGGAGAATCAGCAACACCCCCACCGGCACAACCGCACGTGCCGCCGCCGACAACACTCACCAGCATCATCAGCACCACAACGGCAACAACGCAAACACCAAAGGCGCAAAAGCGTGTCACCATAATGGAACCGACGACACACACTTTCGATCCGCTGCTGCCCACAATGGTCGCTGTTTCCGGTGTAGCCGCCATAGCCGCACATCATCGGCTAGCGACAGCGACCACAACGCCGACACCTATTATTACATTATCCAGCAACAATACCACGACTACAAACAGCACTACCACTGTTGATAGTAGCGTGAGCCATCCGACGCAGAGTGGTAATTCTGCAGGGTCTGCTGGGGAAGATAACTCTTCACCCGAAGATGAGAATTCGATTACTGGTATGTTGGATCGCATTACGCATGATCTGGATTATTTACTTAATCGCACTAATCAATTGGAAACGGAATCACCAGGTGAGGCTGAAGTGGCGCCAGCGGTATCGACAGCGACCACAGTGACGACGTGTAGTACTACTGCTGCAGTGTTAACAACGGTGGCTATTAATCAAGATGCTGTGGAAGAGTTAGAAGATTCGTAGGAGGAAATTTTCAACGGAAATGTCTTTAGAATTAAATATCGCAGAAATAAGACCTAATTTTGAGTATGGTTAGCTGTTACAAGCATTTCGTTCCTGTCAACATTTTTTAATATTTATTGTACAGTAAGTATTTATAGTATATGTGCATATACTACCCACAAAACTATAAAGAGCAAATTTTTTTTAAGTCGCGACGGTTGTCTTGGTAAATAATATAATAGTTACATAGGATTATCAATTTTTTTTATAGATATTCCTAAGATTTAAGGTACAGTGCTATCGACTTTATTGTAATAAAAAAAGTAGGTTAAGAATTCAATTAATATAGAAAATATGTACTATAGCTTTAAGCTATGGTGAAGCATTCTCTTTAATTTAAAATAAAGACCAACATTTGTTCAAACACTTTGCATTTACATATGTACATACATACATACATACTTGGGTCGCCGTGAAATGTTGCAAGCAACTATAATTATCGAAGCGCCTAAAAGATGCCACATAAAAGTAATTATAACAAGTAATACAGCAGCAATGCCATGAATTGGTGAAAAATGTTGCTCGCATCATGTTGCCAAGATGTTGTAGGCCTTTTCACAGTGTGAACAGAGTACAACTTTGTTGTGGAAATATTGTAGAAATTCACGGATAACCTTTTTATATGGATTTCGACAGTTAATTTCACGTGAATAAGAGTACTCTTTTTGCTTTAGAGAACTACAATAGAACTTGTTCCTAGAGCGATTAGAGCAGCAGCTACATACATACATAGATAAACATAGATAAACTGTCGAGAACTATGATCTATTTTTGCTGAGAACGCGAAATTTTTTATCGATTTTTTTTTTTAATTTTTAATTTGAAAAAGCGCTTTCTTTGACAGCTCTTAATTTCAGCTAGTAAAAATTAGTCAAAACTAAAGCTTGGTACCCTTTTAGTCACAAAATATCGCCGGCAACATCATTCGAAAATATGACGGCTGCCAAAATTATTGAAGCGCTTAAAAGATGCCATATCTCACGGCAAAGGATATATTTTTTGGGAATTTTGACAGATAATTTCAAATGAATCGGGAACAGAGTCAGAGTGCCAAGCTCGACCGCTTGCTTGTGTTTTTACACCCCTATTGCGAAAGTCGACTGGCTGTAGAATACCCTTAGTCGATTTTGTCGTTTATATTTTTGTATTGTGAATATTGATCGTCAAAAATTTGTGTATAACAAACAGTTATTTATCTACTGACAGTCAAAACTCCCAGTAGTAAAGCCTCTACACGAAAGTGGCACCAGCCCTGACACGAGTTGCACCTGACTGATGCCGCATTCCGGTATATCCTAATCTGACACACGGAACAAACTGTGTGGGGTACCAGGAGCTGCTGGCTAATCCCCACACAGGGGGGCAGTGCTGGGTGGGGGAGAGGAACGACCATGTTGTTGTTGTGTGCTCCTTTGAACCGTGGAGGTTCTGCCGGTGCCAGGCACCGGTGCACTAGGCGCGACTAAGGGGGCTATAGAGGCTATGGGCGCCGTTGTGGACCTTAAGATAACCGCATCCGTCGCACGAATTACACCTTACCGAAGTGGAGTTCGGATGGAGCCTTTTCAGGCAGACGCAGCAACATTAGGTTTCTGGTCCAATGTCAGCCCTGAGCAGAAGGCTGTGAAGCAACCCTGCTGCTAAAAGCTGCTCCAGAGGAGACAGATGACTTATGGGGTAGGCCGATCTAAACAGGGTTCGATCGCCGAAACAACAATCTGTGGTGAAACCCGGGTCATTCCGGTATGTAGAACCGACTGTAGTGGGAATGAAAATATATACTTGAATACATGAGTAAACAGTTGTTCCAAACACAAAACCTACTGGTTGTTGTTGCTGTTGTAACATAATAAAACATTCCCCATAAAATGTTGGTGACAGTCCTTGGCCGGATATAAATCCAGGTCGTTCCGGTATCGTAGAACCGACTGTCGTGGGAACGAGAAATCCCTACAAAACCTACTGGTAACAAGTGTCGGTGTAAAGACCCCTAGTGATACCGTTTCCAATATATTCGTAGCAAACATTTCTTTTCGTATTCATAACTTTTTTATGAAATCTATACTTTATAATATGTGAACATACTACCTACCTACTATTACTGCTTTTAGTTCCGAATTACTTGAATATCAAAATCAAATTCGATAAATTTTGAAAATGTTGACATTTTATAATTTTGTATTGGCGTTTAATCGAAATAAGTCAAACTTTGGCTAATTTCCATGTAATGGCAAGATTTGTTACGAAAAATTCCTAATGAAAACCAGACATATGTAAGTAAATGAGTCAAAATGTTTGAAGTGGATCAACATTTTTTCGAATGTCAAGGTTTTTTGTGAAATTGAGTTTTACCGGTTCACAACGGTAAAGAATACGATTTTTCGAAATGCGAAATATTTCGGAAGTTGTAGTTATTGACTTTGTTGTAAACAAATTTCAAAGATAAGCCAAATCGGTATTACTGATCGCGAAAAAGTAAATAAAATCAAAAAAATTTCAAAAATAAGATTAATAACTTCCGAAAATATTCGAATTTCGAAAAATGTTTGTTTTTAATAGTTGTAAACCCGACAAAATAAATTTCACCTTCGAAACAATTATGACCCACTTCACACATTTTTACTCAGTGGCAATAGATGTATGTATGAATATATGTATTTCTCAGATGAAATTGTGTACACTCAATCAAAATCAAAAAAGCCACATGCTGGCACAAAAAAAACAAAAACAAAACAAAAAACAGTCATGAAAAATATGTGATAAAACTGAGTAAAAATATAATATTCTTAGATGTAGAAAAATAGTAATATTAAGAAAATGCAAGTAGGTATGTACAAATGTAAGAGGGAATATCGAAAATTATTAACTAGATCAAAAAAAAAAACCTAAAACCCCGAAAATGTGGATAATATAAAAAAATGTATAATAGTGGAGTTGGCTACCTGTTAGGTTTAATTACTATACGCCTAATATACCTATTCTTACTTCTAACAACAAATTGCCACAATAAAGTTATACTAAGTCTGTTTGTATGTATGTATGTTGATACTTAAAAGCCCAACATCTATGATTCATTCATCCACAATAAAGAATTTACTAAGAGTTTTGTGAATTGTATTAATTAATTCATATTTAATTACGATAAATTATTAACGTGTAATTGTAAATATCACTCATTGTTCAAAAATGTATTGAGTCATTATAGGGTTAATAAAAAAAAACAAAGCATTTGAGCTATGCATTTAATGTATTTCTTACAATTTAGTGATACAACTTGGGAAAAACCAAAAACGTCGCGTAGTTAGTATTACAATTTGTAAAAAAAAAACAAATACAAATGTATGTAATGGTAATTTTGAAATAATATACTCGTATGTACATAGAAATGTGTACATTAACTCCTTACTAGTAAATATAGAGGTAAAGTAAAGTGCAAGTATTTAAGCGTTTTATTAGCAATTGTTAAGATTCCCTGAATTTCATTTATTTCACTTCGTCACTCGTCACTAGTCATTGCAATTTTTTTTTTATTCTCCGTATAAAACTGGAAATTCAGATCAAAGCAAACAAAAAACTGGCAAGGGTTTGGATAAATATTAAACTAAGGCAACATAGTTAAATATAATAATTTCGGTCACAAAAACCATGTAAATCGAGGCTTTAAAATGTCTAGAAAAATTCGGCAAATTTAAAAGAATTGTCATCAAACTTCTTCATCAGAGTTTCTACAACATTATTGGGAAGCATCTTAGAAGTAGCCCATTTAATTTTAGTAAAGCACAAGTTTGAAGTAGGGAGAAATTCTAGTTGATTTTTGATATTTTTTTTTTTGCTGAGACAGTGCAGCTTTTTCTTCCATATGTTTTTCATGCGTTATATTATGACAAACAAATTTTCAAAAATCAACTTGAATTTGTTGCCACATGAAACTTGCACCTTAATATACTAAAATTAAATGGGCTACAAAACTGTATGCTCCATAATTTTCTAAAAAAAAACAAAAAACAAGATTAAAAAGTTAAAAATTTGTATGACCATTTTTTATTTTTTAATTTGCAGTTTGGAACTTCAAGTTATAGGGTATTTGTTATAAAATAGAATTAGCTATATTTTTATGAAATTGAAAAAGGAAAGGCAAAATCGTCAATACATGCTGATACCATTTCCGCGACCACAACTGTACATATGTACATACAGTGGTGGTCTCACAATTAGAATTTAATTACGAGGCCAGCCAAAAACATAAGTCGGGAAAATACCAATATTTTTTTTTTTAATAGCGAATACCGAATCCCCACTCTATGAACTTGGATGACTTTGAGTTTAACGCCCATGGGTAAGCTGATCTAGCAACAGCTAGTGAAGTTAATAATTGATACGATAGCATTGACGAAAATTAATTTCTTTAATTTGAAATAGCAGAAGAGTTTCGTTGAGTTAAACGTTGATCAAACAGTTTAAAAAAAATTGCAAAACCGCGACAAGTGCGATTTTTCTTTCAAAATTTCAGTGCATTTTATGTATTTATAAAAATTTTTTTTGGTGTTTTCCAAGAAATGTATACAAAAAAATATATATAACCTAAGACATAATCATAAGTACTTATCACTTTTTTCATAAAAGTACCACAGCTCAAAATAAGAGCAACAACTAAATAGGAATCGTTTATAAAACTATAAAGAAAATAAAACAATTACTTGTGTAAGTAAAAAAAAAAAATCGAAAACTAAAATTGTAAGATCTGAACTCTAATCATTAAATAAACATTTTAGAGACTCTTTGTTATATAAAAGTAAAAATATTAATATAAAATTAAATGCTGTTTTATTTTTCTACATTTTATTGATAGTGCCCAGGTTTGTATAATCTCGGGAGGCATTTCTTCAACACTGCTATTTGTATGAGTATTTTCACGCAATAAACACTATAGTAAATACATATATACATAAAAAAGAATCGCGTATTACTTTACATTTAAATTAAAACAAGAAGAACAAGTCAAATTGTTCAAAATTGTGTTATATGACCCACAAAATAGGTGGCTTCTCGACTTCGTATCGCAAAGTAGAAGGGGTGATCAGCGCGAAAGAATTTCTTGCGGGAATCAATCGAATTGCAAATCACAATCGGTTTGTAGACTGAAAGTAGAGGAAATAACTCGAATTGAGTATTAAACGGCACATTGGATGATTGCGATCGGATGCAGTGCAATGAAAGTTAGAATGAATGGAAATGGCGAAAAATGCGTGAATAGAAAGCATTACATTTAAGCAGTAACTTTAATAAATAAATATTGTGTTATCGTGACAGATTCCTTGTGATTAAAAGTTCGCTGTGAAAGGAACAACCTCACCGATGGTTAGCGGGCAAGTGAAACGTATTAGTAAGGCTCATAAATATAAATTATAGGGACAGTGAAAGGTTGGCAATTTTTAGCTGGAACATTTTCTTCCATACATACAGACGCTGAATCTCAATTCGCTGAACTATGTATGTCTATGTCGCCATATATGTATGTAGCTCATCCAGACTCATTCGCTTTTTATAACCTGCGGCATTCGTCGCCACAAAGCCGTAAAGGTCTATGAATCTTCCTCAGAATCTTTCTCTCGGAACAACCCGAGAACAATCTCGTCCGATGTTGATGGCTGGCGTCCACGCTTATGCGCCACACAATATAAGTAGGCACGGGCATTATGAGAGACTTATATAGAGTGGCTTTGTTTTGTCGAGAGGGGGCTTTACTACGCAACTGCCTACTCAGCCCAAAGTAACACTTGTTGGCAAGAGAGATTCTCACAAAAAGAGATTCTCGCGGCTGTCATTATTATCGGTAATGGCCCTCCACTTTTTCAAGACTATAATTTTTCATCAAAAATGGTGGTGAATGCGCAGATTGTTTATTTGGTGGCAAGAGGTACCTCGTTTTGCCCTCGTGCATCTCTAGGCCCTTTTGATTCGCTTTATTATCCAGTTTGGAAAGGAGGGAACTAATGGTGCGGTTGTTGAAGCCGATGACGTCGATATTATCGGCATACGCCAGCAGTTGCACGCTCTTATAAAAGATGGTGCCTGGCCGGCTTGGTATACGGCTCGTGTTAATTTTTCATGGATACCAAATTCATACACCCCGGCATATAGGCAACTCTGTGCTGTCAAAAGATGATTTAAAGTTGATAAATAGATGGGGTGTGTGCTTTGGACATCAGTCACCTTATCGTTACAGGAATTTGCCCCGGGTTTAAAACCCTCTGTACAGTGCCGCATCTTCTGATAAAACTTTCAGCATTCCCACGACATTCGGTTCTACGTACCGGAATGACCCGGGTTTCACCCGGCCAAGGACTGTTGTTTCGGCGATCTAACCCTGTTTAGATCGGCCTACCCCACCCCATAAAACTTTCGGCTAGCATCTTAAGCTATTCGCACTCACGTATTTCGATCTCTCTCAGCCACCGGGAGCGTTCCCATACAGCAGACGTTGCCCTGTAGGCAGCATTTATATTCCGTGCCGGAGCGGCATTCCTCATCATAACAGTCGTTTCTTCGGGGTCGCTGAAAGACAGTGACTTCTTTAGCGGCGGCTCGTAATGAGAGAGAAATGTGCACCCAATACCCAATGCTCGCGAATTCGATATGCTGCGAAGTGCTCTTAATGAGCAGGTGTGAGAGTCGAGTAGCGAAGGCAGTAGCTATGTATATGCTGCGATTGCATCTTTCCGGTGCCGACCTTTCCCGCAGTATGTAGACGCACGTACTTTATTACGAAGTGTGACTACGTTGGAGATTCCGTCCTTAAGTTCCCACAACAGTCGGTTCTACACGGTACCGAAAAGACTGTCACTTCAGCAACATTCCCCATAGGTTTATGCTGTTACAACAACAATAACATCTCTTTCTTACCCTTTCTAGCATTGAAGCCCTAAGTTTCATATTGAAATTTCAAACTATTGTGGGGGGTAGGTAGTCTGGGATTTGTTTTAAATCGATTTTATAAAGGAGTGTTTTCTTATTGTTAATATTAGTTTACTTATGGCTTTTCTAATCGATGAAAGTTATGCAAATTATCTAATATGAGAATGAAGCATACTTATGTATGTATATCGTAAAGTTAGATATGTACATATTTATATACATACATAAATAATAATAATATATTTTCTCACTCACCATCTGTATTTGCACCATCCGAACCAGATTCGTTTACCTCAATGCAGACTTTATGAAGAATATCCGCAATTGTCAGTGAAGCTGCGTCTTTTTCGCGCAACATATTCTTAAAATTTGTTATTGTAGAGAAAATCGTTGTGATCCCCAGCTAAAAGAACGAATACCAAACCATTTTTAATTAGTTTATTATAAAATGGCACACAAAAATTACTCACCTGTTCTAAAGTCCGCCGTAGGGTACATTCAAAATCGATTTTGAATTTCGGCAAAAGTACCTGCACATTTTCCATTTGCATACGCTCCGTTAGTGTATTGAGATCTAACGAATGCAGCTGCCTTTCAAGCTCCGTCAGCCCATCTCGCCGATTGGGTAGCACCACTAGCATGGCCAACTCGTCGTCATGCTCATAAGGCAGTTCAATAGCACGCGCATCCAGTTCCCTAAATTCGGCGAATTTAACAAACATGTCATCATCGAAAAGCATAGGCACCGCTACGACTCCAGATGTCAACTGCTGTTGGTCATTTACCGCGGGTGTTTCATCTGCGCATAGATGGAAATCGTACAATCCAGTGCGGTAGGCGCTGAACGGTAAAAACCATTTGTTTTGAAAATGCACAGCTGCCAAAACGATAGCCGAAGCGTCAGTCGTTGTGATAGTGGACAATAGGGCATCACTGAAGTGCCACGCATAGCCTTTGGCTGCTTTTGCCAAATCCTGATCGAGTTGCGCGCGCAATTTCGTAGGGCTGCATAAATCTCGTTGCACCGCTGTTGTGTGGAAATATTTTTGTGCAATTTTTCGAAATTCTTCGCCGATTTCAACTTGCTCCGGCAACAACAATTCGCTGCACAGCTGCATATGTGTGTCGGCGGCAACGTCAGTGCACAGCTGTAATTCCGTCGCAAAGTGGTTAGCCATTTTGGCATTGCTTGCGAATCGTTTCAGCTGCAGTACACGCTGCAGCTCTTCCGCGGTACTGCCATCACTGCCCAGATAAAGCAGGGTGAGCAATGCCTCTAGCTGCAGCGGTGATATGATAACATTCTCATTGCTGTGCGCGCCCACAATGGCGCGTAACATTTCGTTGCCGAAGTTAGATTCAACATTTGTTGTGGCGCCATTACCATTTGTCGAACTGTTGCCGCTATTGCTGGCCATTTAAGTATTTCGCTTTCGCTTTCGCTTTTGTTGGTTTGGTTTTGATTGATGCGAGCGTGGGCGCGGCAGCGTACGCGTCGTTGTTCGTATTTTTAGTTGGCGATATGCCGGAAAAGTTGCGATTGCACTGCAGCACAGTCGGTGATGTCGACGTTTGTAGCTGTGAGATTAAAAACACGCGGCATCAAATTAGCAAGCAAATAGTTGTAAGCTGGAAAGATTTAGATAAATAAATAGATTTGTGTGTATGAATGTATACATACTATATATGTACAAACTTATAAGCTCGCATAGATATGTAACAATATACAGTAGCTCGTGAAAATCGTTCTCATTAATTTTTTAGAAAGCTTTTACAATAAAAACCATATGAGTCCGAATTTTAAGCTTTGTACAATAATCACAAAAAATCAGCACTTTCAAAAAAAAATTCACTAAAATTTTTGAAATGTCTAAACAGAATTTTAAGAAAATTTTATGGCATGGAATTTTGTAGCTTATTCAATTTTACTGTAATAAAGTGCATTCCCGTTGATTTTTGATATAACGCACGAACAAAATTTATTTTTATATGAAAGAAAAGAGATGACACTTCCTAACTATCACTTTATTATACTAAAATTGAATAAGCTCTCACAACTGCAACCCAGAAAATTTTCTTAAAATTTTAATCGTAATTCTTTAAAATTCATCATATAACGAACTACATTTTTATAAAAAAATTAATTCCACAAATTTTCAGTATTTAAAAAAAATGCCTGTACAAGTTTTGCTTTGAGCTACTGTATAAACAAATGTATGTACATACATAAGTAGGTTATGCGATGTAGAAAAGTTGCAGTTGTTTATCAATGCCTATCATTGGCGTGAGCAAAGAAAACAAGACGGTGTCATGGCATAAATTGCTTTTCATTATCTGCTGACGACTTTATCCTTTGGAATAGAAACTAAGTATCTGGACGACTTGTTTATTTTCTTAGGTTAATGATTAAAAGTTTTAACCTGCTGCGACACACCGAAATTCTTACAGATAACGTCGTTCAAAGATATTGTGCAAAGGTTTTGCAATCTCTAAGCAAGCATATTTTCTCTGTGCTGACGAAAATAGCTTACTGATCCAGTGACTTTTGAGTTTTTATGACAGAGTCAGTATGTCAAAATCGGAAGGCATTAGCAAATACGCAGAGGTACTGTACTGAAAATTCAAAGAGTGGGCGGGCACAAACAGGCACAATTAGGGAAGGTAAGTTACAAAAGCATTTATTTAATTAAACGTAGGCTATGCTCCGAAGACAAAAAATCTACATTGCTAAGACGATGAATTGGTCAATCGATTTATATTATGTTCTAAAAAAATGTTTAAGTACTTGTTAAGTGCAGTTAAGACTTGAGTGTCAACAACTTATGAAGAGATGAAGATACCGGCACGCAGCATCAATCAAAATTGTAAACTTTGCACAAAATTCATAAAATAAACACCTTAATCAGAATTTTATAAAACTTATGCCTATGCAGTTTGGGTATGCTGATTAATTAATATTAGGATAATACGGTTGATTTTATATATATTTTTTTTTTATAATTTGGTCTTTGAAACTTTTTTCATTTAACGCTTGCAGTTTATATTTCAGAAGATTTTCAAGATCCCCAGGACAAAAAAAAATATGAAAAATCAAGGAGAATGTATGTAGTAATATCCATACGATATATGCAAAAATGCGCGTAGAACGAACATTTTAAAAAATCACAAAAAATTTTCAAAGTTTGAAAACAAAAATTCGTTGAATTTTTATAAATTTTGTACAAAGTTTGTAATTTTGCTTTTATGCTTTTGGTTCAAGAACGGAGTATATTTTTCTAAATGTTTTGCTAAAAATTCAAATCCAAAAATTTTAAAATTTGTTGAATTTTTATAAATTTTGTACCAAGTTTTTATTTATAACGAACTATGTTTTAATAAAAAATTAACGAAAAAATGTATTCTGAAAACTCTTTTAAATATTTAAAAGAAAAAATCACCATGTGGTCAGCTGCTACAAACACTATACATACATAGTATGTATTTAAATCCGACATAAAATGTTGAGTCTTTTTATATTAGCAAATAGTTTTTTAATACACAATGAGGGAACTTTTTATCTACACAAAAAAAAAATGTTTACACAGTTGCGTTCATATAAATAGTAACACAACATATAAACAGAATATTCACATACATACATATTGCGGTTGTTTGCTGTAAGTAAAGGAGCCTTGAATGATATTAATAATCGCCGATCGAAAATTTCCGGTTAGACCTCTTTCAATGTTGAAAGTTCATTCGAAGCTTTTGAAGAGGCCTGTTATATTTTATGTACATAACATGACAGCCCATAGAGCTTCTTTTCTCGAGGGAAACCCCTTCGGGAATGCGGTAAATAACTACATAGTTCGCCAACCATTCAATTTCCTGTAGAAGCGTCGAAATATGGGCGAGCGAACTACATATTACGAATGACCAGGGGCGCGGCTTAAACCGGCCACTAAGATAAAGAAGCTACATACATAAGTTCTCCCTCAAAAGGCAAAATTTACGAACCAGATGCAAAGACTACATATAGTAACTCTAGCTGAACTTTTTATATTGTTATTCAATGGTAGAACCAGAGGAGAGCAGGACCTCAACTAAGCCAAAAATTACACAAATGACACCTGCCATTCGCAGTCGTTTTCCCATTGCTGTTGCAGAGCTTCTAGCCATGCTTTTTTATATGAACACAACTGTATTTATTCGTGGGTTTGTGTATTTTCCAATTTTAAAAGATTTGAAAAAACGTAAAGAATAAATCGCTGAGTTTTTGTTTACGTTCGGGTTAATTTTGCAGATCAAAATTAATTGTATATGGCCAATATATATATGAATATATGTATATATATATATATATTTATATTTGCATAGTCGCAAAATGATATGCATAGTAGATGGATGTAAGATGGAGTCCAAAGATATGTTTATAAACATATACGAGTAGGTAAATTATCTTAGATCACGAAGACATTTAGGCAAAAACAAAAGAATCTATGCATGTGTCAAAACCGAAAGCACTTCACTCAAAATTCATTTGATGCGCACTTCAATTCAATTAGTTTGGTTTTATTTTTTTTTTTTTTTGTTATTTAAAGATTCTCGTAAATATTCTTATGGATATGTGGGCTGCACGAACCAACAATACATGCTACACACAATTCATTACATCATACTTTTTTTTTTAAAAAACTAATCGCTTATGCTCAGAAGCACTTGTGAGTTTTATCATTAGCTTCCTTAATTGTTTACGCTGATTTTTTGCTCTACTTCGAATAAACTTAATCCCACACTAACTTTTGCCACTTTGCAGTGAGTTATGTTACGCTCACTTTATCTACTTGTAGGTATTTATATGCTTAAAGACTTTAGCTAATACCTCTTTTTCAAATTCACTTGTTGTTCTTCGAATAATTTTCTGCACGCGCACCCGTTCCGTTTCCTATGCAATTTCAGAATTATTTAATGATCATTTAGTGTAGCGCGCACACGCCTTAAAATACTTTCGTTACCGACGCCGTTCCGCTGACGACTGATCATGACAATACTTAGATCGTTGTGGTTCGATAAATATTTTGCAGTTGTTCTACTTGCTCACAAATTAAAATTTTCTGAAAATTGTTCGCATTTTCCACAATATTTTCTCAAAAAAAAAAAAGTATGTGTGTATATGTATTTTCCTATGCTTACATTCAATCTTTCTATTGCTATTTTTATTATGAATGATCAGAGCTATAGCGCGTAGCTAGAGATACATACATACATATATTCGTAGATGCATAGATGTGTACGGGTATTCGAATTAGTAAACCGTTCGTGCTCAGAGCGTGCGAGAGTTCTGCTTTCACTGTGGATTGCTTTGCTAGCAACGATTGCTCGCGCAGTGGTCGGTCAACTAGCAACATGTGTCGCTTTGTTTTAATATGGAGCAAATAAATGCCGTTATATACATGTGTACATACATATACATATGTACATGTATATACTATTTACGTTGGTAGATAGTTTTTCTGAGTGTTCAATTAAATATTTAACTAGGTGGGTTTTTGTTGATATTGTCCATCTCGTACACTACTGGATGCTGCAAATGACTATCAACACGATCTAATTGATCAACACAGATAGACAGACGCGTTATACCCTCTCATAGATCAGCAAATAAAATATATAAAATACTAGCAAATAATAGCAAATATCTGGCGCTTAAAAAAGTATTGATGAATTTGTGTACTGAAACAATTTACATATTTTAAAAAAAGTAGGATTCAACTTTTAAAAAATATATCTACAAAAAATATGTACATTAGGGTATCACACCAAGAAAGTTGCAGTTTTTCCACCAGAATTAAAAAAAAACTTATTATGTTAATATATTTCGAAAAATATTAGGAATTACGTCAGCTGAATCATTTTGAAAAATTCTTAATTAAAAAAAATTACTTTAGATGATAAATCAGAGTAAGCTTAAAAGATATGCTTAAAAATATTTAAAAATTTGTACAGCGGAGTCATAATAGTGAGATTTGTTAACAAATTTGGGAAGTGAATGAGGTTATTTGCAAAGAGTTATTCAAGTATTTTTGAAAGAACAATAAATCAAGGCTAAACCTTGGGAGTATTGTAAAAAGGCAACAACAGTCAGATCGGTAGAAATTGTACCTGCTATTTCGGAGATCACCACATCTCCTCATCAAACTTCCTTCTCGGTTCTGCCCAGGTTTGAATTCACAACCTACGACTTGTCGGCAAGTACGCAGCCAGTTATTTGTTCTTACGTTATATGGAATAAAAGACGCAATAACGCCAGCAAAATAAAAATTATCAAAAATCAACAAGAATTTTAAGTTAGTTGAACCTTGTACTTTATTGTATTAGAATTGATTTAGCAATAAAACTGGATAGTCAAATTTTCTAAAAAAAAATCAAACCCGGATTCAAAATTTGAAAATTTTAATGACCATTTTTTGAACTTTGTCGAATTTCTTTTAGTGGTCAATAACAACGATATTTTAATAAAAAAATAATTAAAATAAAAAAAAACGAAATTGTCAATACAGTTTGCTATTATTTTTTCGACCAGAACTGTGCGTTAACCTCATTGTATCGAACACTAGATTGTTTCCTTGTGCTGGGGATTTAAAATAATTGATATCCCGATTCTTTATAACAAACCCCAACTATTGTAGACCATTCTCATTCTTTGGAAAATATTGAGCTAATCCACCCTTAATTTTATTTTATAAATTTTGTTTCCTATAAATTTTATTTTTTAATAGTGTTTACTGGGTATATGTATCTAAATTTAAACACTTTTAGCTAAAAAACTTTATTAATTTAACAAAGAGCAGATGCGATGCGAATCAAATCAAATAAGCAGGCATTCAAGGCGAATTCAATAGGTGATAGCAGTATGGAGATGATTTCTTTCTCTGTGTTACAGCAAATACCAAATTGGTGTGTTCGTTGTAACACTAAACGTCATTGTGCGTTTAATTTGTTAGTGTAATTTTTGTTTATGTATGTTTAACTCCATTTTTTAAACATTTGTTTTTTTATTATCTTTTACAAATCAAATTCAGTTATCACGTATGTAATTGGAATTGATTTCCAACATTGCCGAAACTTAGGAGATTGCATTTGATCAGATTAATACAAATTAAAATTATAAAACAAATGTTATTACAACAATTTGTTTCTACTATTTTGTCATATATGTATGTACTTATACAAATTCCAAACGGTGCAAAAAACGTATCATTTCGATTATTTTGCACAACACTATATGTATAAATAATATTTATCCAAACCCATACGCTTCATTAGTTTTATGGAACGGAAAATTCGTAAGTATGCGTAGTGCGAAAAAGTAGCAAAATAAAAATAAAATATTTGAATTTCAAAAACATCAACAATAAAACTGGAACAGCAAAAACAATAAAGAAAGAAACCAGCTCCACCAGCGGCGTTTTCATCGAGTGAGATCAACAATAAAAATAATAACAACAAATAAAATTAGGAGTGTACTCATATTGTACGTGCATATGTACATGTCTGAATATGTAAGTATGTTGGTATGTACATACTTACTACATGTATTATATGCGAAGAACTAAGCATAGTACGTAAAACTTAAAACGGCATGAGATAACTTTGGCATCGGTGAGGTAAAACTTTTTTGCAATAGAACTCCGAAGTAAATATAACAATGTTAAAGAGTCGCCTGGGGTCATGAAGCATAAAATTATTCGAGGATTTTCCTTCCGAGTACAATTTTGGCATGAAAACCAATTTTTATAACACCTGTCACATAGTACAGGACCTCAAGAACCGTGAAAATCTATACATATATAAATATATAAAACGCTAAAGAAATGCTCAAGAAAAATTAGTTTGGCTTAAGTAGTACAGAGTTTTTAAAAAGAACCCAAGGCAACCCAGGGTTGCAAAAGGGATGAATTTAGTTAGGGCCCTTTCCGGTACTAGTCTAATGAATAACGTGTGAATTTAGCAATTTATGAATAAAAATTTGCAAACTTTGATGAATTTTATCGCAAAATAAAATATATGTAAATTGTTGGAGGGTGTATATATCGCCGAATTTATTGTACTGAAATTAAATGGTCAACAACAAACCCGAAAAATGTCTAAAAATTGTAAAAAGTTTGTAAATTTGATGCAAATTTTTTAAATTAGTTTCGTGAATTATGTATATTGCCCGAAACAGAATTGCGACGGACAGCGGGTAATACGCAGTCAAAATAAGAACACTCTTAATCGCATGAAATTGCACATAATTGTGGCGGGGACGGATTTCTTCCAGTCGGTTATTTTCCGGCGGTAAAATACTTAAGTTCATTTCTATTTTCTCCGCCGGATCGGAGACTCAGAGATGGTTTTCTGGTGAGCTAATGTCAATTAGTTTATTTGATATACGAAAAAAAAAACAAACTGGCATTAATATATTACATTTTCAGAAGAAAAAGCAAATATAATTTTAATTTTATTAACACCAGAAAATTTTAGCTAAAAAGCGTCCCGTCGCAATTGTGTTTACACCCAACCTCCTCCCTCCCCCCCCCCCCCAATTTTCCGACCTTAATAATGCTGTACGTTGCAATTCTGTTTCGGGCATAAAGTGCGAATATTTTTTTATATAATTTACTTGATAGAATTAACCATGATACAATAAAGAAGGTAATTTCACTGTCATTGTTTGGGCGCCATATTAACTATCTGATAATTAAGCCAACCATCCGTAGTAGAAAAAAAACTTGTATTTTTGTTTCTTTGATGTGAAATTAAAAAATAAAAGGAAAATATATAATATAAACTGCTTGATTTATCAGTAGCTAAAATTCAAAGCATCTATGCAAAGGTTCTTTCAATTCCCAGTTATTTGACATTTTTGGGAAAAGTAGCTGCTGACAATTATGATTATAATTTTTAGAATTAAGTTCTAAAACAAAAGCTTTTTCATTAATAAGTTTCCGAATAACACGAAACACTCCATTTTGTAAATAATGCTTGGTATATGATTGAAAATTACCCTCTCCTGAGTTTAACGGTTAAATTGATAAATTTGCTTTCTCAGCAAAATGTTAGGCATCAATTTTGTGTTTTGGCGGCCCTTGATCTCGAGCAGGCAAAACAAAAAATTTAAATTGGAAAGGTCGCGGAAAAATCATTTTTGTCAAAAAAAAAACAAAATATTTAACGTAGCAACTACTAAGGGTTTAATTTTTAAGTTTTGTGACATTCGGTTATCTTATCTCTGGATTTTTCTAAGGCTATTTATCCATACTTAATAGGACAGGGTGACTTGAGAACAGTCAGAAAAAAACTGTTCCCTGGATTTTGCGGGTATGGCATAGTATTATGTTGAATTTTTATTCTTATTTGACAACCTCAAGTCATGCTTGCCTTCATCGAAAGGATAATCCCTTAGCAAGCACCAAACCTAATTATTAATACCGAATATTTATGGCAAATGGCAATCATTTACTATATACATAGTTGCATACATACATACATATGCACCTACTTATATAGCGCCCCTCTTGATGATTTGTACAGATTTTTTCTTTGTTTTTACATTTCTAAATACGCTCAACCTCATAACTCCTCCCGCTGGCGTTTACAATTTTGATTATTGCACGTTTATGTATTGTTAAACTTTTATTGTTATAGCAACGATTCTTTTTACACATATCCTTCCTATGACTTCGCATTGCTTTCACATTCATTGGCATTGATTTACTTTTTATTCTCATATTCACATATGTTTACCTTTATAATGTTATTACAAGCTCATTACTACCCTTCCGTAGACTATTGCCCCTAAGCGGTCATGTTGCGTTCAACCCATTCACTTGTTATGGGCTATTGTTTTTATTATATTTGATGTTGTTTCTGCTAAGACATACTCGTATAAATATATCACACAATTGCCAAGGTGTTCTTAAACGTAACGATAATGATTTTTACCTACAACACTACACATCGGGGAATTCTGAAGAGGCTTTGCGAGAAAGTTTTCTTTTCATTCTGCTTTTTATTGCAGTTGTTGTTGGACAGTTTCCACCACCTGGCGGCTGTTGTTTGTCCTTGCGAATTCTTTGTTGCACCTTGTGTGTTGTGGAAAATTAGAGATCATCTTTTGTTCAAGATGTGTTGTTTCTAATGGGCTAGGTTAAATCGAAATTCGAAAGGCGAAGTTTTTACAATAATTTTTATTTATATTGAGATTCGATTTCTTCTTAAGGAATACCTGTCTGAATATCTTTCATACTGACTTTCCCGTGAAAAATTCACCATCATTTTTAGCAAACAAAAATCAATAAGAAATTCGATTTTCAATAGTTTTTAAGGGGCTAAAAAATGTCTTCTTTTAAAAGCAATGCAACAGGCGTTCGAAGCAAGTGAAAATTAGGTTTTGAAACTACTTCGTAGATAAAAAATCATATGGAAAATACTTATGACAATTTGACATAAGAGAGACCAAAAATGCCAGGAAAAATTAGTATATTAAAAATGCTCTTCTGCGTACTTCAAAATATGGCCGAAAGTATCACTTAGAAGTCTCACGAAAGGGCATTATACTGTAAATTAATTAGAAACTTAAAAAAGCGCTACCAGCTCGAAAAATATTCGATATTTTTAAATCGATACATAGCGTGTACATAAGTACAAGTATTGAGGATTTTCTTTATGCAAATTTTGGGCTTGATATTGGTCAAAATATATATCGTTTTTGGTTGTTTTTTTTTAATTTTTTTATATACGTCGTTAAACTCTTGAACCTCCCTAATATTCTTTCACATATAAAATTGTTATACATGAGTACCATGCAAATACATTTTATTTTATTTTTTGTTTTGTTTACACTTGTAATTTAGGCAAATCCACTTGAAACGGTTTTGTTTACATAATATACTTAATTCGCAAAAACACACAAACCCACACAGAGAGAACATAATAAAAATGTAGCGAGAACACCAAATGGCTTTAACATTGAACATAAGAAAAATGGATAGAACACCAAAAAAAAATTATACTTCTAAACACACAAGTGAAGTATCCTACGTGCATACAGTGCAGGAAAAAAGTATTACCACATTCATTATTTTTTTTATTTCATATTACTCATCATAATGTGTTTATGCTAAAATTTTTTTATCAAAATATAGCTCATTTTATAACAAACCCCAAATATGTAAGACTAGATTTCGAAAATTAAGCAATTTTTTTTAATTATCATCAAAATTCAGCAAGTAAAAATTGTCAAAAATCAACGGGTACTTTCAGCCAATTAAATTTAAATTTTGGTTTCTAAAGATTCTAATTAAAAATTTTGAAACTTTGAGGAGATTTCATTAAATGTGCTGAATTATTGTGAATTTTATACAAAGTTTCGAAATTGGTACTTATATGACGTTTGTTATAGAAATTGCTATATTTGATATCCAATTAACGAACACGTTTCAACTAAGTGAATGCAAAAAAAACAAAAAAATACTGACGCAGTACTATTTGCCGGCACTCTACATAGCCACATTTGTATTAGCATATAATATGAAATCTATAACTAAAAACGACATTGCTGCGTTCAAAAGAACTTCCTCGGTGGACCTATGTGAAAGCCTGCGCCATTAGCTCCATTCATTTCATCATTAAACCAACGTTTCATCGCCGCCACAAAACCTTCGTCCGTTGATTGATCGGTGTAGGAGCTCATAATTTTATTCACCATCAATTGAGAGTCTCGCGCTGTTTCTAAGTCATTATTCAACATCGCATTCCAAATCTGCCAACCCATATCCGGGCGTATGTTCAAAAATGCCATCAACGCCGAATCGAAGCCAACCATCAAGCCACTTGCCAGTAGACGACTATTACCAAAAAGTATGACACGTCCCTCGCCCAAACACGCCTCACCATCGTCTAGATTGTTCCCCGCAAAATGTAAACCATAAAAATTTGGTATAGATTCTTCTGCCTTTTTGCAAAATTCAGGCATGTTAACTGCAACAAAAGTCTAGCTTTAAAGCTCTGTACAAGCATATCGTTTTCTTTACCTACGCCAGACGCCCGTTCTGAGCGGCAGGTGATAGTAGAAAAAGGGGCGTGCAGGACATTTCTTTGCCACCAAACGCATGTAGCTGACTAGCTGGTCGACCGTTGTCGGCTTGTAGAATAATTCGGGTAGACAGAGGACACCGTGCACACCCAATTCTTGTGCATGATTGGCCATTATGAGAACATCCGGTAATGGTGCACCGCCGATTTGCAAGAACATAACCAATTTATGCTTTTGTGCAGCTACCCACCAAGCTTCCGCATTCTGTATACGCTCCGCCAAACCCAATGCTGGACCCTCGCCCGTAAAACTATTAACTGTAAGTAGTATGGGAAATGGCTTGTTCAACGCAAAGTATGATGCAACAAATCGTTATATGTACATACCTAATACACCACTAATGCGATTCAATTTAAGCCACTCCGCGTAACGATCGATATTCCTAGTTTCCAAAGTATTTTCTCTAATAAGATTTGTTGTACATGCAGAAAAACGTAATATTCAATTTTTTGATTTGCGAAATTTATTAATTTCTTATTTATACTCATTGTTTTTGAAATCGGTGAAAACAGGCGCCATTAGACCTTTAAAATCGAAAAATTTCACATGTCTGGATTCGTTTAAATAAATTTGTACAGTTCGGTTTTGAAAATGTTTATTGAGCTTGGCAGATTTGGTTTCTTCTTTATACCGCTGCGAAACATAGCGTTGGACTGCTGGATCGCGTGGTAAGTTTCCCAAACTATGGCTGTTTCCCAGCGTGATGATTAAAAAGCAAAAGTCAATTGAAAGAAACAGAAATCTTTCTTGTTATTTTTTTTTTCTTCCCTTCTCAGAATCGTCTGATAGATTGATTACATGTACGAAAATGTTCTAAAATTATGAAAATTGTATAAAGCTTGAGATATGTGTTGGGAAACGTCGGATGAAAGTATACGCGCATTGCTTATAATCGACTGGCGTTTTGCTACTGTGTTTAAGTCAAGTTTCTTCTATCACAAAAACTTAATAGTGCGTATTCGATGTTACATATGGTATTTAAGCCAAAATTCTGGAGAAAAAGTCGGCCAAGTTTGAATTATTAAAATTCTTTAATTCATGATAGATCTGGTCTTGGGGGAGACCAATCCAAAATATTAATATTTTCTTCAGCAAGATAATTTGAAACAATTTTGCACGTGTATATACTAGGTGCATTGTCTTGCTGCAGAATGAAATCCTCACCAATTGAACGCTTACCTTCAGGAATTATCACATTATCACAAAATTTCAAACATTCCAATCAAAATGTTTACAAAATTGCTGGGTATAAAATAATAATAAAATAACAAAAAAATTATAAAAAACAAATCACTAAAAGGAATTCCTCAAACCCAAAATCCCTTACAAAGTATTTTCTAAACATCTTTTTCAAGAACTTAATCTATTCAAACAATAAATTGCGTGCAAGGACATCTTCCTTTTAAGAGCCTAACCCGAAAAAAACAGCTATTAACTTAGTATTACCGACACCCAAAACCAGCACATACATTTGGCTTCACTCAGTACCGATTTCAGTTGTCGCACAGTGTTTGCGGCAATCGTATGAAAAATTCACCTCATTTATTTGAAATGAACTAGTGCTATGAAAATTTTGTAGATTTAATTCTGATTTTGTATCAAAGATATTCCAATTAAGAAAAAAAAATTAAAAACAAACGTCGCTTACTTGTAAACCGAAGTTATTTATGAGAAGGGGTTCGAGCGGTTTGCGTAATCCAAGAAATGGACTTTCCGAAGGACTTTCCCTTAACGATTTCAAGGGTTTATACGTGCCTGTCTTCACATGTTTTCAGAGCGACGAGTAAGTCAATTTAAATATGTAAATGGTTCTACGAGTATTTCAACTAAATGAATTCTTCTTATTCACAAAAGGCAACAAACTTTGCAATTGAATTACATTAACGACTATGCCGCATGGCTCAAACTGAATAGAATTAAAGGCGTACTAGGTGAGGTTGTGAAATAGTGAAGGATCTGTTTCTAGTTCATTTAATTCGTCAGTGAATAGTACAATTGGTGAAGGGCCGGCATTGGGTTTAGTAGAACGTAAATTGAACGCTGAGGCTTGGAGTAGAGCTTGCAAAAAGTATTCGCTGATTATGTTGTTGCAAATCGGCGGTGCACCATTACCCGACGTACTTGATTTGGCACGACATGCAAATGAATTATCTATACACGGTGTACTATGTATACCGGAACTTTTTTACACACCCAACAAACTAGAGCAATTGGTCGGATATTGCAGAATCGTTGCTAGCAAATGTGACAATCGCTGGTTTTTCTACTATCACCTTCCAAAATACACAAATATCAACTGTTAGTATTTGTGACTATCGTTGATTTAAATAAATGAATATATATTATTTTTTTCATTCGTATCTAACCCCCCTCTTACAGTTGACATGGTCGAATTTTGTCACCGAGCAGAAGTTCTTATACCAAATTTTGCAGGACTAAAAGTATCACAAAGTGAACTTATTTCCGCTGCCAAATGTTTTGCTGAAAACCGTACCATCATACTTGGCGATTCCAAAATGCTCGCTAGTGGTATGCTATTAGGTTTCGATACAGCTATTATGACAGTGGCAAATATGGAACCGATACTAATGGGCGAAATCTATGATGCAATGATGAACAAAGATCTTAAGACAGCAAAAAGAAAGCAAAACTATTTGAATCAGCTCATTAGACTTCACATAACGAAGGGACAGGAGAGTTGGGTCGCTGATATGAAAAAATGGTTCAATGAAAAGATGCTTTCTGAAGAAGGTTGTCTTATACATGTTGGTGAGCCGAGGAAATTTTTTTCCTAAAGAGATTCAGTTCAAATAAACGCAGTTATTATACAACAAACATCATATAAATCCACATTTAAAACTTTGATGAAATAATAGGAAAATTCTGTTTTTACAAAAAAAAAAAGAAGCAAACGTATGCAGTTTTATAGTCCATTAAATTCTAAACGCAAGTTTCATGTAGCTTAGCACTTTTCTAATTTGCTTTCATACTACGGCTGTGAACTCCATTCAGATTTTTCAATTATCCGAAGCATATAACTCTATGCAATAATAGGGTTTAAAAATATTCAAGTGCCAATAATTAAAAGTCACTATCCCATTCGTTCAGTAACGGTAAGTACGCTTATTGATAGTCGTGGAATAGCACACATCGACAAATTATTTACAAAAAGTATTTGTTGATTATTATTAAAATTCGTTGTTTTTATTCGGAATATCGTAAATCCAAATAATTTATTTCATTAATCGTTGTTTTCTTAAGTTTATTTTTTAATCAAATACACTTTATAATCGGCATCGGAATTATATTTTAATCAGAAATGAAGAGTTACAGAGACAATCCGGCCTACGCTAGCAGAACGACTCCATCAAAATCTCACAAAAAATTAAAGAACTTTTCTTACACGTCGTCAAATCTACCATTTGCCCGCCGCAAACAACCCGAAAGAACACCAAAGCCAATTTGTTATATATTTTCATTACCATAATGATTTATTATATTTATGAAAATGTAATTTTACAATTATTTTTATACGATGATTTCAATTTTATACATGATGTATGTAGTAGCCACAATAATAATGCAATCTTAACAATTATAAAAAACGTGATGGGTGATGGATATAAGCGAATGTGGATTAAAAAATAACAATATTTCTCGCAGCTCTCATTCTGCTTACAAATTTAATTGAATAAAAATGGAATACCTTCACTGTACGCGTATTAATGAAAAACGAATAAAATGTAAATCAAATTAGCGAATGCATGTAAGACAAATAGGTCATATGTAGGTGGGGAGTTTGTTGAGTAAAAGTAAACAAGTGCTTAATATGTACTTCAAATTACAAAAATTTCGTGACCACCGCCATCAACAGCAAGCGCAAAAAACATTAAGAAATATGAAAAATGTTTGCATGCAAATATTAGCAATTAAAAAAAAACCGACGATTGCTTCACATACTAGCAATACCCAGCACGTGTACAGTCAAAGCTATTATCTAAACATACAAACACACAGAATTCTCGATGATTTAGCAGCATGCTGGGCATTGCGCACAAGTATACCTTTCGCAGCAACTAAAATGAGTAACCACCTTCGGGCGCTTTCGATTGACCCGTAATAAATTCAAGAGCGCCATCAACCTCTTGTGGCGCCAACTGAGCCTCGGCATCATCGGCACTACTGAAGTAAGTATCCACCATAGCGAAAGCCTTCTTGTATATATCCTCGTTTTCGTGCTCCTGTAATTTCTCCAATTTATCCAAACCGCCCATCTCCTCGACCATCAAGCAGAGATTCTCTGTGCCGCCCAATTTTTCGGCCAATACAAACAAATTGGCAAGTCCCGTGAGTACAATCTTAACGGTACGCGGATCCTTTGCGTCGAGCAAATCGCAGAATGGCTTCAATATTTGGTATTTCTCAATCAGATCGATTATTTGTTCAGGCGTGCCGCTCGAAGTGGTATTTGTAACGGCCCAGGCGGCCTCTTTCTGCGCTTTGAAATCACCTTTATCCAATACTTGCCGGATTTGGTTGAAAATGCCTGATTGTTTGTGAGAGAATTGATGATGTTTTTTGATGATTCAAACGGTATTAGAAGAAAAAGTGTTTTTTTTTTTGGTGAGCAAAAAAAGCAAAAGGTACATAAATGAAAAAAGGAAAAGGTAGCAAAGATGCTAAGTTCCAAAGAGCAACAACATATTTCCAGTGTGAAAATGTTAACAGAACAACAAAGCGAAGGATAGAGGAGAAACGTAAGAGCAAAATGGCAAGCAAATAGATTATGAAAAAGAGCAGTGATAAATATAAAGAAAATTAACAAGAACATTTTACAATAAAAATAATAAAAAGTCATATAAGCAAGCAGAAAAATATCAGCATTCAAGTTTTCAAGTTGGACATCCAAAGCATAACTAAAAAACAAAAGATAGGCGCAACATTTCAAATGTTTACGACCTAGGAGCTTAATTTTAACATTGATGCAAGTTATTCAGAAAGTATGCCTGTACAAATATGGCGAAAAGTTTTCGCAAAAGTTTTATTTATTACATACATACATAGTAAGAAATTTTAGCATCTATATCTCTAATGGGTTAAAACCCAATATAATAAGGAAACTTGAAATGTTCGTACGTAAACTACCTGGCACACTTTATATCATTACACTATGAAACTGGCTACGCAAATTATAAAAACTAAACAATTTTCAAAAAATGTATATCAAATTTTCAAAGTTTTCCACTAGAATTTTTAATATAGACTACAAGTTTCCAGTGACTAAAAATTCGTGTTGATTTTCATAATTTTTTTATTAACGGTGTTGTGCATTTGCTTCCATATACGTAAGTGGCCAACGCCATAAGCAAAAAAAAATTATAATAATAAAAAATCAAAACTCCATACACGAAAAGTTTCAAAAAATTCGGAGTAGTTCTTTCAAATCTGTTTTTGTAAATTTTGTACGAAGTTTTAAATTTGGATTTATATGGTGTATTTAATAGAATGAATCATATTTAAAAAAAAAGATTATTAATTTAACAAAAAATAAATAAATTAGCAAACGTAAGTGGTAAATAGCGTTATATAGAATTTTGGTGCTAAAAATATGACCATCACTGCATATATGTGCATATGTATGTATGTATGTATGTACACACTCGATCTTATTTTCACACGTTTTACAGGCGCAAAAAAAATAAAGTGTTACAAGGCGGTGTAAAAATAGAATCAAGCGTGCATATGTCAATGTAGCTATTTTCATTTATCGAAAGAGAAAATTCCTTTAAAGGTTAAAGTTTACTCTAACTTTAAAACGCAAGAGAAATTTAACAAAGAAATGTTCGAATGGCCTATTTGCAGAAAGCCATTGTGACTCAGTGAATATCTTTTTTGTATTTTTTTTTATATTTTTTTGTTTGCTTTTCTTGTGGTATCTTTGACAGTGATATATTTTTTATATAAAAATATGCATGCGAAAAAATTAGATTACTTAATTAAAATGATGTCTGCACTCCACATCCATTCATTAAAATTGCCGTGGCAACCTATTCTTATTCATGCAAATATTTATTATCTACTTCATCAGTCTAGTTTGTTTTTCATTTTACCCAGCAAAATTAACAAATATACAATCAAACATTCAGCCAACCAACCAGGCATTCAACTACCACTAAGTAATTCTTCGTTTATTCAACTACTAGATACTAAAAATCTCGCATTCAAGTTCTTCACTCCACAAAAGAGTTTTACAAATATAACATAAATAGCATAGAAACAAAAGAAAAGCAACCAAAAAGTAAAGAAAATAATAAAACAAAATCATAAAGCACAAACTTACCAGCATCGATGACGGCCTGAATCTGCTTCTGATTTCCGGCTGCGATATTACTAACCGTCCAGGCAGCCTCCTTTACAATATTATTCTTCGGATTTTGTAGCAAATCTGCCAATCGCGATAAACCGCCAGCAGCAATGACTGCGTCAGTCTACGGGAGGATTGGGTTTTGTTGGCGACAGGGCAGTTAGAATTAAATTTCACGCAGGTATTGGCAGTGGTGGTAAATAACGAAAAAAGAAAGGAAAGAAGAAAATGAAATGATACAAATAAAGTAGCAAATATGCAAATGAAATTCGGCAAACGCCGAAAGGTATGCAAACAAATAAAATAAAAATAAAAATGTTGCAGCGAATTCGAGTCTTAAAATAATAATGCCCCTTTCCAAAGGATCTGGACGTAAGGTGTCAAGTATTTTTTTGTAAATTGAAAGATAAAAAGTGGCATTTTAGCTGGAGGTATGGACTGAACCGAAGAATTTAGTTGCAGATGAGTGATTTTTAGGACTAGGCAGAAAATATTTAAAGGAAATGTTTGCGGCTCATTATATTTTGAAATATTTAGTTATTTTAAAAGTTGCCTTAAGCAAGAAAAAAGCCACAAGAGTATTTACTTACTAGGAAACATCCAGCGTACATTGTTGCAACTCAAAAATTACAATGTATTAAATTATATATATTTGTGCACTAAAACAATTTAAAAAAAACAAAAATTTGGGTTTAACTTAAAAAATTATATAAGCACATTAGGGTGCCTCACAAAAAAAAGTTGCTATTTATCCGCTGGTATTAGAAAATTTAGTATGTTGTAAGAACTCCACCTGAATGTTTGGACGGTTTTGAAAACACTTCAAAAAAGGAGTTTTTTATAAATAAATATAAAAATACAAACGAAATAGATGAGAAAATACCTTTCCAATGATTATTATATGTAAGTCTAAATCGGTAAAATGTTAAAATGTTATTTTTATAAACCAATCTTCCGAAAAATGTAAAAACAGCATCAAAAAGTTCATTGTTATAATTCCGTTGAACAAATTTGAAAAAAATTGTATGCTGAACATTTGAGCTTAAGTGTTTTATGATCTAAGGTGATCTATTTGAAAGAATATTTGTAAAACTTTTTTATTTAAAAAAAACGCTCCAAATATGGATGTTATTTCAAATCGGTCCAGCTCCAATTATCAATATTATGTCACTCTGATGCTTTTCGCAAATGATTAATTTGAAAATAATAAGTAAAAATAAAAAAATTTATTATTATTTTATATAAAATACCGTCCAAATAAAAATTTAAAAAACATGGCCTTGAACTAAACAAAATATATATATATATATGTATATGTATGTAGATTATTGATACAGATAGAATCAAATATAATATACAATTTATTTGTATGCAGCGCAAATGTGTTCTACCCTAGTATACAATTGCAGTCAAGTATACTCGGAAATGAAAACAGCTCTACTTTCTTATACAAATAACTACCACTCTAAAACAATTCGACCAGCTGTAGCGTAACCATTCCAACCAAATTTCCAACACAACTACCGACCTGTCCAACTACTACCTTCATCAACATGCTAATCCCGGAATCCAAAGTGAAAATTCGTAAATATTCATTTTCCATTTGCGAAATGTGCAGATTATGCAGCACCGGAAGCTTCAACATAAAAAACACCAACCCCAACCCAAAAATAAAATGAATGAATCTCTACCACACAAACGCATTGTGTTTTTATTAGCCAAGAGTAAGTATTAGCACGCAATCTCACCACCCACTGTTACATTCAGTAGCTTTTCTCGCAATTTTAATGCGGATCTGTGTCAAGTAATCGACGAAAGCTTTGGATTCATATGCAAATTTACATATAGTAATGCAAAAACTCCAAGCGGCCAAGCATAAAGGGAAACGAATGATAGGAGAAATGGTAGTTGGTGGGGCATCATATTAGCAAGTGATGACAAGAAGCCGGCCGTCGGAATGATTTTCGACTATATTATAGTTGCTGCAGTAAAAGCAACTGAAAACCCAGCTACAGGCAGTTTAACTACTGCACAGAAAGTGCTATTCGAATAGAATATAATCTTTCAAAGGGTGGGGTGCATAAAAATTCACAGATAATTGTAAATGTGATACAACTTCGCGCGATTTACAAACATGAATTATTGTCATCACACTAAGTCTAAGTACAGTGCGACTCAGTAATCTTATCATATCCTCTCTACCTCTAATTTTGCACTCACCTGACTATCAGTGCCGGTGACGATATTGCCAACGCTTCGCAAAGCTGGTATAATTATACAAACATCGTCAATGCCAAGTAGTGTAACTAAACGCGATACTGCGCCTGTATCAACTACAGCTTGAATTTTTATATTATCATCATCCGTTACATATGAAAGGGCCCAACAGGCATCAGCCAACACTTGTCTATCGGAGCCCAGTAGTAAGTTTGATAATACGGGCAGCAAACGTTTGATCTGATCAAATGGTGGCGATGGATTTTTATTACGACACAAATTCGACATCAGCCAAACAATGTTGCGCAAGAAGGATAATGGTGTGTCATTATTTATTAAACTGAGCAAGCCGTCGACAACATTATGTTGTAAAACAATGTCACGTGCAGCTGCACCATCGCCCGTTATGTTACCCAGAGCCCATACAGCTTGCTCGGCAAGATTAATCGATTTGGATTTGAGAAGCGCAACAAAATGTGGCACAGCATTGTGTTCGATAACGCATTGGGTTTGTTCCGAAGAGCCAGAGGCGATATTCGTAAGCGCCCATGCGGCTTCGAACTGTAACAAAGGACTGGAAAAAGAGAGAAAATAATGTTACAATATATAAATCAGATGTTTAGCTATTGACAAGGCTTACTTTTCAAAGTTCTGCAGAAATCTAATACAAATAGGTACTATGCCGTGAGCTATCATTAAATCAATAGGAGGATTACGTTCGCGACTTAACATTTTACGTGCTGTTTGCATGCCCAGGAATTGCCGATCAACTTCTTGGCTGTTCATAGCAGAAACCATTTCATCGACCGACAGTTGTACTGGCGATTGGTTATTGGACTCCTTCAGCGGCGACACAGTTTCTTCCTCATTAATGTTGCGCCGCTTGAATAGCTGATCCTCCTTCTTTGATTTACGCAACTCAACAGTGACCTCATGGCGCCGCAAGCGCGACTCCTGTGGATCAAATTTATGATTATTTCATAAAATTAAGTTTCGACGAAACTAACCTGCGTGTTTATGGAGTTAGACTTGTAAGAATTCTGACGTGTTGAATCCGATTTGCTCATTTTTTTAAAGATGTAGAAATACAGAAGCAGATGATCAAGGCAAAAACTGAAAATTTAGTTAAAACACAATTATAATAAAAAAAATTAGCTCATTTAAATGTATAAATTAAATGTTTTTTTTCAATTTATGAGTAATAATGTAATATAGTTTCATTTCAGGTGATGGTATAGTAAATTAATTTAAAAAATAAGTAGCGAAACACTTTCGAGATGGTATTGCAAGATCCTGTAACTGAAAAGTTTACAGTATAGAAAAAATGGTAGCCCGGTAGAAAAACACAGTGCACATTGGAAATATGGCAAGTAGGCAAGAAATTCTCAAAATCGTACTTCAAAGATGGACCCGGTATGCGTAGAAGCTCGTTTTACACAATTATTCACTTAGGTTCAATGGTTATATAACTACCTTTACCAGCCTCACCAAATCAATTCAAAATTTCTTCAAATTGTATCCAATATTCGCCGCTCAATTCCAAACCAAATCTGTCGCAAGTAAATTAATATTATTTTTAAACAAATACACGACGTGTTAGTAAAATTCTAATAATATTTAACACTATTTAAAACCTTGAAAAATTGATAAGTACACATTCACTAAACACGTCCACCGATTGATTGCGCTTGGCTGAAAATGCCGTTTGAAAGTTCAAAAAATTACTGCTCTGGAGACTTTCCACAATGCAGTTTTTGTTTTTGCAGTTAGCGGAAAGAAAAAAGGCGCAAAAATCGCTGCCATCATTTGATCGCTGCGGGTGAAAAAGTGTAAACAGCTGTGCTGGTTTGGCGATCAGTATTGTAGCTGTTGCTCTCGACTGAAACACGGCTATTGTTCATGGAAATGTAGGCTGCTTCAGATCAATTAGTTTCCACAAGTGATATTGGTTGTGGGTTGAGAGCATCCAGAGTTGCATTTCTATTTGTGACTATGGGTCTTTAAATTTAAATTTTAGCATAAGAATTACATAATAAATGAACGTTACAAAACAAACTTAAATAATGTAACAAAAATCCTATGACATAGCAAAAAACAACATTAGGCACATGAAATATAATAAAAATTTAAATTTAAAAATATTATTATAAAACAACGTTATGCCATTTCAAAATGTTTTTGGATTCCATTTTAAAATTGTTTGGAGTGTAAATCGAAGATTCATTAAAGCGGATGCACCATAAAACCCTTTTATTTTGCGTGACATTTGTAACGTTTTAAGAAAAGCGATAAACGCAAAAGCGTTCGTATAAAAATATATTGCCAAAACTCATTTGTTATTTGTGAAAGGTTGAAAAACTATAAACAGAGCATTTATTTTGGCTGAATTCTAAATTTACATTTTTTGTAGAAAGTTAAGTGTTTCGACTGTTTCCAACCGGCTGTCTACACCTTCTTGAAATTCTCGCTAGCTTGATGAAGGGAGATGCCGCTCGTGGAAACAGCTTAAAGTAGGCAGCATGCGTTTTCTTGCAGACCAATCGGGAATCAAATTGTCGCTTACTTTCACCTTAATTTTTTGTAGATTGTCAGCAATTTCTCGTAGCATCTTTCATTGTGGCAAGCCGCGTCCTCTCGCACAAAAAAAAGCGCGCAGGCCAGGAACCTTCTTACTTGCCTTAATTGCCCAACGAACAAAACTCTCTTCCTCGCTTGCAAGAACAAAAACCGAAAAAGCGAACTAGGATTTGAAGACCCACCGTTATTGCTTGGTGTTCTTATGCAGAGTATACACGCTCTAATCGTTGGATCAACATGTCGGTGTTGGATAAACGGTTGTACCATTTATAGTATGGTTGTACAACCGATGTGATGGTTGGATGAAAATTAAAATGTTTCAATTTTTTCAAAACAAACTCATTATGCAACGTGTTGAATCAACGGTTAGAGCGTGTATAGTTTCCATAGGGTCATATTTTGATAACACGTAACGCTGTTGGCTGTTCATAATTTTGCATTGGCGTCAAATCGAAATATGTCAAATATGTCAGGGTAGTCTCAGTCACAAATTTCGCCAGTAGCATCATTTTATTTGACGTGTAAATATGGCAGCTTCCAAAATTTTTTGAAGCGCCTAAAAGATGTCGGATAAAAGAAAAAATACAAACACAATTCCAAGGTGAGTTCAAAGAACTTAGAATACAAAGAACTTGCATAATTTCACCGGATATTTTAGCTTATTTCACCATACCAGAACAAATTTGATCTTGACTGATTGATATTAGAGCAAAGAACGTAGATTACAAAGAAGTTGCATCAGTGAAATTATACTGTGGTAAGAAATATTAGCTTACTTCACCACATCACAAACCAATTGGATTCAATCAGATTCCAATATCAATCAGCAAAAATCAAATTTGTTCTGGTATGGTGAAATAAGCCAAAACATTCTGTTGGCATATCCGGTGAAAGTATGCTACTTCTTTGTAATCGACGTTCTTTGATTAGAGTCTAATTGGTCTGTGGTGTGGTGAGTAACATTTCAATCTGTCGAAGGTTACCCTTAAAACTATTTAGTTTGAATAGTCTGAGAGACTCAATGCCCATCCTGCTGCAAGGTGTTGCTCCGATGATGACCAACAAATGGTCCTAGGGTGGGAAAGCACGGGTTGTATTTTTTGGGGATTTACGTCGGTAAAAAAAAATTCGGGTTCGGTCAGACCTCTTCATAAAGTGGTGGTTGTAGTTTATTAAAAAATGGTAAACTAATAGCAAAGAACGTAGATTACAAAGAAGTTGCATCAGTGAAATTATACTGTGGTAAGAAATATTAGCTTACTTCAACACAGCACAAACCAATTGGATCCAATCAGATTCTAATATCAATCAGCAAAAGTCAAATTTGTTCTGGTATGGTGAAATAAGCCAAAACATTCTGTTGGCATATCCGGTGAAAGTATGCTACTTCTTTGTAATCTACGTTCTTTGCTAATAGTGCGATAGAACTCGAAACCTATCAGATGGTTAGTGTATTTAATTTGCACTAGCAATTCTACAGAATTCAGACTTCATTTAAATATAGTTCGAGTCCTCAACAAACTCTGCTTAGCCGAAATATATTGCCTGAAAAGTCTGAAAATGTTAAGCAAAGGCCGAATTCTCATACACTACTAAGTCATTCGCTTTTGACCTCCGCAATGTGAATGCACTAGACCCCAAGGTGTGTAAGGCTTAAAAACCATTTATTATCAAAATAGGCAAGGACTTTTTATAAATGCTGACAAAGTGCACAACAGTGAGAGCGTAACATATCATCCATAATTTATTTTCACTGTTATGGAACTTTTTAAAACAATAGCGGATGCTGTCTACTCGTTAGAATGAAATTATACGTGCGCATCCTTGTGGGATAAGGGGATTCATTCTCTTGGTTTTCTCTATAAGCCGGCATTGGTACTTTGCAGATTTCGCCATGCTATGGTGCTCTCAGCTTCCACAAAAATAAAGTAACAGTGCGTGAGAGCGAAAGAATGAGCGGCGAGTGGCTAACAGCAGTCAATTATCACAGGATTTACGAAGCTATCGGCAGCAACGGTGCCAGCTATGACGATAGTGCAATTTGATTTCATGCATCAGTTCACACCTAAAAATTGTTTGGGGTGCTACCGAGGCATTTTGAATGCAATGCAATTTGCGATGCTTTGAGTTTGTGAGAAATTAAAACATTTGGAATGGCATGCACGTACGTAGGTGCATAGTAAGTACAACATATACTCCCTATATATGTATGTATAAATAAATTTGATAAACCGGTTTTAATGGCGAATCTCAATATTGGTTATGTGGTTGTTTTTGCTACACTTTCTTTACCTAACGCTACTTTACTTTGTAGCTCCGCTAGCGCCCTTCAATTTTGTATGGGAAACCTCATTAAATGTCAGCAAACAAAATTAAGTGATACTTTGAAAATTACTTCATTATAGGGTGTACTACAGTTGTAGCCTTCCAGGCGTTAAGCGCTAAAAATTACCCATATGCATACATATGTATATAGTAAATACATTCAGAATTCCCTTTTTAGTTTGCACAACTCGGTTACAAATACACAGCCAATGGTTTCTTTTCACTAACCTCTTACTTTTCGTGGAGGCGTTCTGTGTACTCTTTGTTTGGTGCACGCCTAAAAGTATACTTAACAAAATTTTAGAAATTGAGCTAACGAGTTTGAAGTGAAGGTCGTCAAAGTTGCAGAGGTTTTAGCAAAAGGTAGTAACTATATGCGTTCAGATGTTGAATATTATTACTGTTGATTTGAAAATACGTATGTACTAACTTAAACAAATCTACGTATGTATGTAGGCACATACAGCTGTGTTCAAAATAAAAATAGTACAAACCAATAAAGTGAATTGTTATCTGATTTGAAATTATATATTTTTCAGAATATAACACTACAATTTCGGACTGAACTCCATTCACTCTGTCCAAATATGCAAAAAAGTTAAATTGTAAATTTTTGACACAAATAAATATTTTATAGAATTTTTTTACCAGCTCACTCCTTGCAATACTAGGTATTATTTTGGATACCTCATTAGCCCATACATTTGAATATAAACGAAATTACGACTCCAAATGCTTACCTACACTATTATAACGGCACATATTTCATTGCACTCTGTCTATACAAAAGTATTTTAAAGAGAACACTGAACAAAGAAAACAACTGGAAAAAATAAAAATATTAAACCATACATACATATGTATGTATGTGGTAGCATCGTGGACTGAATACAGAAGGTGACGTCAGTGGTACCGCTTCTTTGGTTTTGCAATTTTTACAATTCTCAACTACAAGTAGACTATGCTTTTTTACAAATGAAAATCTCTGTCTATAAATTATATTTTTAATCTTTAGCAAAATTAAAACACGTGTCTCATTGAAATATTGAAAGTCATTCATTCTTCTTTTTTCCATATTCTTTCCGGAATGCGCAATCTTGTACTCTATCATTATTGATGCAGTAGGAGCACTACTAATATTTTGTATTATGACAATCAAGACGACCTTAAATCATGAAGTGCTATGTTTTTTAAATATTGACAATATTTTTCCTGCTAAATTGTGTTGGTAATAAAAATATTGTTCATTTTAATATCATTAAGCATAAGAGTCAAAATTTTTTTCTTTGTAAAAATTTTACGATAATTTAACAAACTTGAAAATAATTAAATAAAATTTTTTAATTTTCCTCTCAGAATTTTTAGAAACTTTTCGAGCATGCAGTTTTGTAGTCCATTCAGTTTTAATATTATAAAATGCAAGTTTCAAGTGGCTAAAAATTTACATCTGCCGTTCTTACGCACTTTCTTCTACATAAAATATCATTTCGTGCATGCCTTGTATGGAAGAATGTGTGCAACCCAGTCCGAAAGTACACTTTTTAAAGTTGACATACATATTTATATACATACATATGTAATACTGTAAACAATTATTTTTTTTACCATAGAAAAATGATGCGACCCTAAAGCACATTGAACAGACTCAGCAGAGTAAATACAGAAATCGGATGTAGTTTATTAATGGCTTAAGATGTCGAAATCTCATTAAAAAGTGCTCTCCAAATCTCATCTAATCGCACCATCGATATACTAATATTACGATGAAATATAAAATATATGCAAAGAAGCTTGACATTAAAATGAGCAAATCAAATTAGTTACACCCGCTGCTACTAACTGTTCACTATGCTCTAAGTATCAGTTTCACTCCACACTGGAACACTTTGCATGGAAGGAAATCATGTTCATACAAGAACATCGTTCTATCCTTATATTTGAAGGCTTACGTCTGTTTTATTGTTGAATTGCCGAAATGAATTTGTTTATTTAATAATATTCAGGCACTTTGTCGCTTTGACATTTTTAACAAAATACCTGTCTATTCTTATTTCCTAACGCCGTTACACTTAATGCGCATACAAAACAAATTAAAAGCGATAGTAGCTGAACGACATGAGTGACATCTTCTAAGTGTGCTTACAAATAAATACCAGCATGCATACAGATGTGTGTAGCATATCTATGTATATAACAACCCGGTAGGGAGGGCATGAAGTGGTTAATCTTTTTTTTTTTTGTGTTAGGAAATCATCAAATACGCATGCATGCACATTAGGGGGTGATGACATCCAATATAAATGAAGTTCGGTTCAATCGGCATTATAGAATCCATTATATTTTTAGACATCAACCAAAATATTTCGTAATAATATTGAGATTTAGCTGGGCCTAAAATACTAAATTTTTTGCGTGTTCTTTTATAAATAAAAATAGTTTTTAAAACGTTCTTTCAAAACGTTGACATTAGATCATTAAATAGTTAAGGATTAAAAGTTATGCATAAAACTATTTGAAAATTTGTTCAACGTTATCATAATAATGAAACTCTAGAATCGGTCTTTGACCTTTTTTGGAAGATTGGTTTAAGAAAATATTGAATAACTCAGCCAAAACAAACTTGACGAAGTTAGATCATTAGAAAGTGATTTTCTCACACATTCACGTTACAATTCATTATAATTCCGTTGAACCAAATTTTAAAAACTTTTAAGCAGAACTTTAAAGCTCACACTGTTTAATAATTTCAAGTGGTTTTATGAAAAAATAAAAAAAAAATATTTTTATTAATGTAAAAAAAAACCGTTTTTGGAGACATTTTCAAATCGATACAGCTCACATAAATCCTAATAATAATAATAATAATAATAATAATAATAATAATGATAATAATAATAATAATAATAATAATAATAATAATAATAATAATAATAATAATAATAATAATAATGATAATACTTTGGCGCTTTTACCACAGCTCGAGGGCGCCCGCTATTAAAAAAAACTTTTCTATATTACTTGCCCCGGCCAGAATTCGAACCCGGGACACCCCGAATGAAGCGCGCACACGCTCCGCACTCAGCTACGGCGGCCGCTAATGTTTCTCGAAATATTTTGGAGGAAGTCATAAAACATAATAAAATTTGTAATTCCGGTAAACCAAAACGATACCTTGTTTGCCACCCTAATGTGCATTAGTATTTTTTTAGTTAAACCCAATTTTATTTTAAATAATTTGTTCTAGTACACAAATACATGAAATTTAATACGTTGTACCTTCTGAGGCGTAATAAAGTACGCCGAGTATTTGCTTTAGGTAACAATAAAAAAAAAAGAATTTGCAAGAAGGCAAGCAGAACTCTCTAAACAAAAACTGATCACCTCTTATATGATAGCTAAAAATACGTAGGGTGTGGACTAAATGTGCATTTTATTCCAATCAAACAGAATCATATCAGTGGCAGATTTACTCACCTACATTGTCGTATTTATATAGCTTAAGTCTTATTTGCTAAGCACATACATATGTATGCTAAAAGCTGCCTTTGCGATGGGACTTAAGTTTCTATCTCCACCTTCTGCAGTTGTCTTTGCATCTGCTCCCTTTTAAAGATGTACTAATTTCATTTCTCGCAACCTATTTACCCTTAATGTTTAAAAGTTCAAAAATTAAATTACCAAAGACGACTGACCCTGATTGCTGTTCTTAAAGCTTTCTTTCTAGAAACATTTCTTACTACTTAGCACCTAGTGGTGTTTATTACACCATCGAACCTAAAGTCAGCTCCCCCACTACGTCGCTCCAAAGATTCTTTCGACAGATGTTGCAGAAGAAATGCAAGAAGAAGTTAGTTAAAAACAAAGTACTTGCGAAAAGTCAACGGACAATTGAAATTGTCTGCACTACATGGCGCAAAGTCAATGTTCAAAGTCATTACAATGTACATTTGTCCTTTCTTGCATTATCCTTAGCCGCCATTTGCACTTTACGGTTGTCTGTTTGTAATTGCCAGCAAGCGCGCAAACAGATCTATAGAGGATGTTGAAAATATACGAACGTGCATGCAAGTGAATGAATGAATATAAATGTATTTGTATATACGGATTAAAAGTATATACATATATATGTATGTATAAAGCTAGGGTCCATGTTAAACTATGAATTCCCCGCGTTAGGTCCTATTGTGTCCTGTCTTCTGGGCGCCATCCCACTGTTTTCTTCCCTCTGAACTTTTCTCAAGCTACATTGTTAGCGGCTTAAAACCAATTACAACCCTTTTATCTAGAAATGCGCACACACTCGCCCCTCAACGCCTGCCCTCTACTACTCTTTCTTAAGGCGAACACGCAACCAACAGGTATGGGTAAGTGATAATCGCCTTTCCATTGCACTCACTCACCCGTACTTCCGCTTATTTCTTATTGCGCTCACTTATTTTCACACTTGTAACCTATCCTGCAGCGGTCCAATCAACGCCTCGTACGTACCTCGCAAATTGTAGATTTTTAATGATTTTATCTTTACTTCGAGTAAATTGCTGATGTCGTACGTTGTTCTAACTATGCTTGGTTTCATTTATAAATGTCCTTTTCGTTCGAATTTCTTCCATGAACGTAAATGGAAAATGGAATTCATAGTATATTTAAATGTGTCTTAGTGTGTTGGTAATTGCAAAGGCACAAGGTCAAGAAATAGTCCTGTTTATATGTTGCTACCTTTTTCAGTTTGCTTTTTATTTTGCTCTCGTTGAATAAGTTAAGCCTTACTTTTCGCTCCGTTCTATAATTTAAGGATCGGTCGATCAATAAATACTTTCACAGTTCCAGATTTTGAGTGTGAAAGTTCAATAGCCCATCGGTTCAGTTCGGTTACGGTGATTGCCACTCTACCTAGTCCGGTCGGGGGTACAATTAGGCCAGTTAGACCCACTGTGTTTCGTTGACGAAGAGTGACAGGTGGCGAACATTCACAGAGTCGAGATCAGACAGACACTCAAAAGATGTACTCCTCGTCCCTCTAATTTAAATTTGGTTTAAGTGAATTAAAACAAGATTAGTGCTGTCCTTAAAGACCAAATATGATCAGTCAACGTACCCCCTCGCATCTTATTGTGGCACCTCCCGATCCTGTTATCATCACCTATACATAGAAGAACATATTGAGAGCAGAGCTTTGCGATGACTCAGCTTGGCAACATTTCCAGGTTGCGATTTTTTCACTTGAATACTACTGGAAATTTTGATTTCGAAACTCTTTCAGATACCGTGATTAAAGAGCAGTTGATTGTAAGCTTCGATGCAGTGGAGAAGAATGAAACTTTTTACCGCATTGGAAATGAGTAGAACTGGTTTCTGACAACGAAAGCAGAGAGTGTTCTGTCAACAGGTTTCCCATATAAATAAAAGAACTCAAAATCAACACCCACGCCAACAATATAAGTAAAGATTAGAACTTTCTCAAGCCAGAGAAGGAACTTAGAAAATTCCCACAATCATTCAAATGCACAATGAACTCCCTTGAAATACAATTTTATTTTCATACTTTAATTTTATTCTTTAAACCAGTTAACAATGCGTTTATTTTCATTTTTACGTTTTCCGCAAGTGAAAACGAAAACCTTCACAAATCACCCTCGAAATTACATTTTGCATAGCTTAAGCTTCCTTTGCCGCTTCCGCTATTGGGGCGGGGGGAGCAGCACTGAGTACCTCAGCGTTGTTGCTATCACCAGCAGTACGTATATCCACAACATCGGAGTCATCGCCTTCAGCGTGAGGGTAGGGTGGGAAATGTTGTTCCTCTGGGTATTGTGGCTGTTCGGGTTGATGTTGCTCAGCTTCTGGCTGTTGTTCTGGGTACTCAACGGCCACAGGTTCGGCGGCTGGCTGTTCGGGTTGCTGCTCCCCTGGCTGTGCAACGGCAATGGGTTGTTGTTGAGGCAAATATTGCAAATGCTGTTGTTGCACAGGAACGACTGGATGTGCAGGTACAACTTGTTGCACAGCTGGAGCAGCAATAACAGCAGATCTGGCGACAATTGGTTCGCGTTGTACAACAGCGTTGAAACCATTCAAATCATCAGCAGTATAGGTAACGGTACGTTTGTAGCCATCAGCATCAACGACGCTGTAAGAACCGGCAACATTACCACCGTTGCGGGTCTCCACTTGGCTCTTAATGTCGCCGGTCAGCGAGTCGTGTACGCCATAGGAGAAATCGTAACGTGGCGCAGATTCATATTCGACTTGTCTTACGATGGCTGCGGGTGCAGGTGCGGCAGCAACAACAGTTTTGGCGACAACGGGCGTAGCTGCGGCTACGTGTACGTGAGGTGCGGCGGCGGCAACGGTCTTAACAACTGGCGCTGGCGCTACATATGACTTGGTGACGAGAGGCGCGTGTTGGTAAACAGCAGGCGTGGCATGGTGGTAGACGAATTGATGGGCGGGACTAGAATAGGTGGTCACGGCGGCGGGTAGATGGTGGTAGGCTGCATAGGGGCTGTAGGAGTAGGTGGCAATGCCAGCCAAGCTGGAGCCGGTCAAAGCAAGAAGGGACAGGAGGCTCAAGAACTGTAAGTGATAACGAGGTGATAGTGTGAGTGTTTGGAATGATCGGAAATTAAAATTTTAAATTAAAAAATAGTACTGTGACGAGCCACGAATGATGAGAATAAGGACGCAATTTTATTGAAAATACATTATTTTGTTTTTTATTTTAGAGCGTTAGAACTGCGGCGAGTAAAGTTTTGAAATAGTTTGGCCTGATGTCGACCTTAGTACCTAGAAAACTTTTATCAAACAAATTTTTTGTCAGATTTATTTTAAAAAAATATTAAAAATTTTGTCCCAAAATAGTTTTTTTTCTTGATGTGAACTTATTACAACCATTTACTCCGTTTAAATTTCTGGTGAAACCGATCAAAAATATCAAATTGTAAAGCAAAGTTTTAAATTGAGTTCTCTAAATTTTTTTTGAGATTACATAATATTTGCAATTTTCTTCAAGGGTTTTTCATTATTTACAAAACTAACAGACACAACAAAATCTTCGAAAAACAAATTGTAAAACCGATTTTTGCTAAAACCCTCTTTTTTTAATTGACTGCCAAAGCATAGAAGTAAAATTCATTTAGACACCCAACTACGCATAAAATAGTAAGCTTTAACCAAAAATTGTATCTTTACAGAAAAATGTAAAAAAGTATCTGTCAAAATAACAGTATTCACATTAAGTAGAAAAAATATTTTTATAAAAAAAAGTTGTATTTTTTCTTAAAAAAGTTGTGCTTTTAATTGCCTGCCAAAAATTTTATTTTTACAGGAACAAAATTGTTATTCAAAAAAAGTATACTAAAAACATTATTTTCATGCAAACTTTTGTATTTTTTTTTTAATGAATCTGATAAAAAAAATCTGGAATAAAAGTTTTCTGATGAAAATTATAAGTACAAAAGAATTTTTTTTTTATGAATTACTTTTCGAAAAAAAAAATGTTGTTGAGCAAAAGCGAATTTTTATACACATATATTTTTTCTGATAGGAAATTTTGATTTTGAAATATTTCATAAAAATATTTATCTTTCACCAAGAAATTATAGTTTGTAATTTAAAAAAATATTTACTTTCATAAAGAAAAATTTCAGTATCATAAAGAAAAAATATGTTTCATCAAAAAACTTTTTCTTCTATACATTTTTGGGTTGTTGTTGCTATATATCTGCATATGTAGCAGATATGTGAATGCAGCCATATTATCGTTACAAATTTTTTACTTCGCTCAGAAACTTAACATAAGTTTATTTAATTAATTTTTGAATTCAGTTTTTCTTCGGCTTTAAAGCAAAGAGCCAAAAATTGACAAAAAAAATATACGCGCTAATGGGTGTCTATGCATTGTGGTGGGTGATCAAAGTCGCTTTGTGCAATAACCGTTATAATATGCCTTGCTGCTGTCTCTGGCATTCCTTTTGTTTACAAAATTTTATCTAATTTGCATTGCACCGGAAGTAGGTCCTTTGTCAACTTTTCGTTTTTATAATCCTCGTCCCCTTTTGAAGTTGATACTTGCGCGACACAGTATTATTTATTTATTTTTTTCAATCATTTTCTTTTTAATTAAATTGATATAGCACTAAATTACACTTACTTTGCTTGCCATTGCGTGGATTTACAATTTTTTTTTAACAAAACACCAAAATAAAAACACGACACGTTTTTGAATTTACGAAGGATTCGAAAACTTTCAACTATGACAGCCAAACGTTGTTAAACGATGAACTAACAACGATATTGTGATGCTGTCAACAGGCAATGACAACTATTTTATACCCTAAATAATAGTGGCGGGAGCGCAAAAAAAAATACGAAAAAGAGGGGTTTAAAAATGAAACAAACAAAAATAATAATTGTCGAAAATTTGTAGCAATTTAAATAAAAGAATTAGCAAAGAAGCACAAAACGCCCGCACCAGCAAGCCAATAAGCAGCAACACACACATACAAATATGCATATCCCCAGCTTAGGCGCTTAGCAACATACAAACATACATATGTACAATATGTAAGTAACTACATGCCACCAGTTAATGGCTTGTATACAAATTGCTTATGGCTGCACAAATAAAGTACCAATACAATTTTCGGCATCAATGGAGCTACGAGCACATATTGTATTTTCGAAAAAGTGTCGAGCAAATCGAACCGGATGACGTGCTGGCACGAAAAACTGGTTGACATGAAGCTTGCAAAGCGCTTGCAATACCTAGTATGTCTGTAGTTAGTAAAGCAAAAAATACTAACAAAAAAATCATCTCTCTAAATCGGTAAACTGTAACATTGTCACAGACACACACGCAGACTTCTAAAACTTGTTAAATCATGATGATTGATCGCTGGATTTGCAGTACATATTTGTTGGTGTATACGCACATTTTGATTACTTCAATTACCAGGTAGTAGTGAAGCATATCAGGAGTACATAAATATGTACTTACCCTGTAGGAATCTTAGGAAAATGTGTCTCTCATGACACCACTTTGTCGACTATTTGGTTAGATTGTTAACGAAGCGTCTACACCAAGGTGAATTCATACAAGGTGGTGAAATGGCGGACACACGCACACTTTTCAATTTTCGTATGTTACGATAAAAGATGATTGGAATCCATTAGTTTTCGTTTTCAGGATGTCATGGGGAAAGGAAAAACACAAATATAATGGAAGAGGAAGATATCACGTGCTTTAATAACTTCACCTTATATGAAATAGCCTCGATTTACATCTTTTACTTTGCCTTTGATAGGTAGAGAAATTTTGAGAGCTGCAAAGTTTTTTTTGTTTTTTAAATTGTTTTGTGGAAATTACAAGTGGTTGCACGCAAAATTATACTATTTTATAAAAGAAAGTAAAGTAAAGTGAATATAAGAAGTTAATAAATTGTATAATTTTGAAAAAGCAATACATTCTTTATAAAAATAGAAAAAAAGAGGTAACAATTTTTAGCGAAAGTTCTAAATAAAAATATAATTTACGGAAAAGTTAAAAAATTGGTACAATACTTTCCAGAAAATGTTTGGAGAAGCTGCTGGTTATATTACTGCAGGAAGGCCTGGACGTTCAGATATTTGGTCACGGTATTATTATGAATTTCAATGATGACGGTTCTTATTAGGTAAACAAATTTGTTAAAATTTTATATTTTTTGCTTATACATAAAACGTACAACATTTAACATTTTTAACTTTGATTTTGGCAACAATTACTAAAATTTACAACTGAATTTCTGGTTCCAATGTAGCCATGCGGTACCATAAGAACCACCGAATCAGTAGTTATAAGGAAACTAGTGGATTCTCAATGACAAGCAATGTTAAATGGGTATAGCAAAGAGCCATTGCCTGGGGTCAATAATGGAATAGTACAGTTCTACTATCGACATTTCCTGCAGGGGAGTTACATTTATATATATAAGAACATGTGTGCGTATGGTACATATTTACATATAATATATTTTAATTTTTTTTCACAGTTCAATTGTTTGACGGTTGCTGTGACAGTTGTGGCGCCCAAACCGGTTCAACGTTGGGTTTTAGAGGGTAATAGCGTTGTTGTTGTTGTTGTTGTCAATTGTAATATTGACACTTAATCCGCTTAGCGGTCAAATGCCAATCACTTGCAAACACCCATTCACACAAACACAGACACACACTCACGAAGTCACCCAGCCAGCAGCAGTCACACACATACAAATTTGTTCAAACGGAAGAAAACCACATCAATTGATTGCTATCAGTTAACTTTTTTATTAAAACATCTAATTTAGAACTAAAATTAAATTGACAGTAACAAAAACTCTATATTAAAAGTGATACAGATAAGAATATTGCACGCCAAGTTTAATTAAAAGCACAGTTTGATATTTATTAATTGACAAAATCAATTTATTGGGAAATTATTTATCAAAATATATAAAAAAAAAAATTGATAGTGTTGAGTGTGAGAGTTTAATAAAATTTCAAAAAGCGTTAAAAGAAAGTATAAATTGCAAATATAAGAAATACACCATACATACATAAACTGTTTTTTTTTTTTTGCTTTGTCTGCAGTGAAACATATGTACATATGTAATTTTCGCACTTCCCTGCAGGGAAATCTAGCAAATATGTAGTATCATACTGACACACTTCAAATGGAACTAACTAATTGTATCATGATTTGTTTCTCTCTAATTTATACTGCTACTTTTTCTTATTCTACTATTATAAATGTGAAAGTTTGTGTGTGAGTATGTTTGTTAACTTTTCTCGCCCGAATGGCTGAACGGATTTGTATAAAATTTGACACAAAAATAGCTTATAGTTTGGCAGAGTTTAAAAGTTTTGGCCAATTAAATAGGTGATATTTGGCACATATGGGCTATATACCCATTGAATCGGTTACCAAATTAGCAGTTTTTTTTTAAGATAATTGCCCCTGTTTAAAACGCAATTTAATACGATTACAACAATGGGTTAAAAAAAAATTTCAACACGGGTGTCAAGCGAAATAAATTTACTAAAGCTTCATTTCCGAAATGTTTTGAAAGAAGATGCCAGTTGTTTAGAAGTAGATTAAGCTAAATTATTAAATTGTACGAAAATTTGCTAGATGAGAGTGAAACTAAAAGTTTTAGGACAGCTTAATTTGAAAAATATTTTTAGAGAGGGTTGCCACCTGTTTAAAAAATTATTTAAAATTAAAATAAATTAAATGAAATAGAGAGTTTCTTAAACCTTATTGTAAATAGTTTTGAAGTGGGTTGCCACCTGCTTAAAAAATTTATTTAAATTAAATTATTAGCTCAAGGAAATATTACGCCATGGTAAGAAGATTGCAAGTTGTTTAGAAGTAGGTTAAGCTAAATTATTAAATTCTACGAAAATTTGCTAGATGAGAGTGAAACTAAAAGTTTTAGGACAGCTTAATTTCAAAAATATTTTTAGAGAGAGTTGCCACCTGTTTAAAAAATTATTTAACCCTTCGTAGCGCAACAATGAATTTTTTAGTAAAAGAAAATTTTTTTGGTAGAAAACCACAAAATAAAAAACATTTGTTTTGGGTTTTTTTTTATAATTTGGAAAATTGCATTTATTTTAAAGAAAAATGTTATGTTGCACATCTGCAACAAATGCTGTTCTGATTAAAAAATGTTTATGGTAGGTAATTTATGAAATTAGTTTAGGTGAAAATTTTTGAAGCAATTGTTGGTTTTGTTGTAACAAAGGGATACTCCACATTTTTCGCAGAGCGTTTGTGTATATCCTGTGCACTTTGGAAATTTGCAACGCATACGATTGTCAGTCCAAATCGGCCAATGACCCACCTGATCTTTACGTATTGGCTGTGGTGGTATATGCTGCGCCGAACCCTTGGATGACTTAGCTCTCAACTCGTTTTCCAAATTAGAACACCGCTTTGTTGTCCTTGCTTTTGTGTCCATTTTGCACAGAATTTCGCTTGGAAAGAAGCCATGAATTGCTAATAACTAAATCAATTAAATGGTAAAATAGGCGAATTTGCCACCTATTGCTCCGAACAGTTATTTTATACCGGCCCATAATACTGTCGATCAAATCAACCCCACCCATGTATGAGTTGTATTGAGCTACTGCAAATGGCCGATCAACCTGAATATGACATTTATTGGCTCTATCGTAGCGTTGAACTGTATCCTTAGGAACTTCACCTGCAAAAGTCGATGCCAAACAAACAACTTTGTTGTCAACCCAGGCAGTGGTAGATATATCAACACCATCCAAGGAAGCTACATATTCCACTGAATAACCACGAATTTCCTTTTTTATAGCTTTTTGATCGGACAATTTACAATTTGGGATCCGATTTCTATTTATAGTTCCCAAACTTAAAATCCCTTCATTGGCAAGATACTTTAGCAGTGGTAAAGAGGTAAAATAGTTATCAAAATATAAACGAAAATTTTCGTTCCTGGGTATATTTCTTGCCAGTCTAACCACAGCGTTCGAGGAAGCACCAAGATCTGGTTCTCCGGGCCGCATTACGTTTTCATTTCCTGTATCAGGCTCAAATTGGTAACAGAAACCTGATACTCCACTTAGAACCATTATTTTGTAGCCCCACTTATGTGGTTTCTTAGGGTTGTACCGTTTCATGTGATTACGCGCCTTTGTTGAACATATCTGCTCGTCTACGCAAAGGAACTGCTCCATTGGAACTCTTTGAAAATTTTTGTTTAGATCCGTAACAATTGGCCTTATTTTGAACAAACGGTCGTGATTTGGATGGGATAACGGCAACTGATTTCTATTGTCGTTGAAGTGAATTGAATTCCTGATTAATTCAAATCTTTTCTGTGACATGGTGTTTTTAATAACAGTAACACCTATATCATCTGACCAATACTTCCTAACGTTTGGCATACGTATAACCGACATATAGAGAAGAATTCCAACGAATTGACGTATTTCCAAAGTACTTACACAAGCTGTCGAGTTTGCATCCTTTTGACGTATGTAAATATTCGTTTCATCTCTTATTTTCTCAAATATTTCCTGTGCGAATAAGTAAAAGAAAAATTGTATGGGATTTGAAAGTTCCATAACTTCAGATGGCAGCATGGTGTTTCCTAAAAATGCGAGTTGGTTTTTCCATGCCAGATTTGTTTTCCATTCTTGGCGATTTTTACTCGTAGTACTTGACAAAACTGTAGCGTTTTCGTAACATTCGATGTTTTGATCATCACCATTGGCATCTTCAATTTCGCTTTGCACATTGGCTGCATTATCAATATAGTCTGGATCTTCAAGATTGTCATCACTTGAAAAGTCCTCATCAGACGAACTATCGAAGTCTTCCAAAATATTACTTATTTCAGCGGAGTTCATTCGTCTCGACGACATCATAAAGAAGAGAATCACGAAATTGAGTATCTGTGAAATGTACTAAATATTATCTCTACTAAGCACTTTGTTGCATTACTGCAACACTTACAAAAGCTAATAAAATAGTGTGCCAAGATCCACTTTTTAACGGATATCATATTTCCTCTAAAAAGATACGTACTTACCTTCAAAATAAATACACTTTCTTAAACTTGATTCACTTTTTGCAATAATAAGCACAAAATATAATTTACTTCCATCAACAACTCGCAGACACTTGCAGTTTATTGCGAATTTTTTCTGTATCATTTGAATTTACAGTTACTTTGGTTTTGATGCCTACTAAAATTCAAAAGAAAGAATGTTGCAGATGCGCAACAAACGAAAGTAATTGAAGTTGGAAATATATTTAAGAGAATAATGTAAATTAAAAATTATGTTGCAGGAATGCAACATGGCGCCGCGAAGGGTTAAAATTAAAATAAATTAAATGAAATAGAGAGTTTCTTAAACCTTATTGTAAATAGTTTTGAAGTGGGTTGCCACCTGCTTAAGAAATTTAATTAAATTAAATTATTAGCTCAAGGAAATATTACGCCATGGGGTTAAACGGAAGTAGGGGTTGATAAACTAAAAAATTAAATGAGTTTTTAAGGACTAAACTAGTTTAATTTGTAAAAATATTAATTTAATTCAATTATAAGAATTATTACAATATTGGTGTGAATTGAAGGCGTTTATACAAAACATTTCTGCAGAGAGTTGCCACCATTTAAAGAACGTTGATTCACTTTAATTAGCAAGATACATAACTGAAATTCTACTATACTGGCATGAAAATTACAGGGTTTAAGGATGGAGGCGCAACTTGAGAAATATATTTGTAAAGGGTTACCAACAGTTTAAAAAATGAAATTCAACCAAATTTTGTAAGATAGGTGAAGCATTACAATACTGGCAGGAACTGACAAAAACTTAGAAAAACTTGGTTTCGACAAAATTTGGAGAGCTTGCCTTTATTTGAAAATCTTTCTTTATATTTACAAAAAAATCGTTTGAAAGCTGTTCATACATAAAAGAGGTGCCCATTTTTTTTTATAGTGCATGAACCAAAATTACTTTTGTATGGAAAAAAATGCAAAACAGCGTCAGCAAAAAAAAATTATGAGAAATCAATTAGAATTTAAAGAAAAATTTTGACTTCATTACACAAAAATTGCATGAGCTACACAACTGCGCACCCGAAAATGTTCTTAAAATTCGGATTAAAAAATTAGAAATAACAATTTTTTTTTTAAATTTGTCGTATATTCATAAATTTTCCAGACAGTTTGAAAGTTTGACTTGCATGGTTTTTGTTACAGAATTAACTTTATTTTTATAAAGAATAATTCAAATTAAATAAGGAAAGAAAAAATTTTCAAAACTTGTCAATACAATTTGCTACTATTTTGGAAGCCATAGATAGGTGTATGTATTTATTTACGAATATAAGCAAACTATGCTGACCTAGAAGTGGATGTGTAAATTGTAAATTTTAACGCCACACGTGCATTTTTGCACTCCCACAGGACTTAACACCACAAGCAACAGTTGAAACATTACCTCAACTATGAGGAACAGAATCGCTCCAGCTGCTCCAACTCGTTTGAATGCATTGCTTAAAGCCAGGTAGCAATGCTCGCGCAGACACACAAACATACACATTTACCGCATTTGTGCAAATGTTGACGTATCAAAGGAGTTGAATACATATGTACATATGTATGTATGTATCTACGTGCAAGTGTACTATGCGTGGATTGGCGCTCAGCAGACTAGCTATCCCATTGACAATGACAGTGATTTCATAATCACTGCAAACATTTGCAATCATCCATCATCTGTGTAAAAGCAAGCCAGCTAATTGCTATTGTAGCTGTCTGTTGTCAGTTGTCTATTGTCTGCTATGCTCGCTGAACATTTAAGTGGCGAGAATGCCAGGTGTTTCAAAATACCCCTATTTGAAATCAGCATAGGTTAGATACATATGTAGTTGTTTCATATTAATTTGATTTGGGAAATTTCTAAACAGTCACATTTTTGCTGAACAATGAGGTTAAAAGAGAAAATATTTTAAAGCAATAACTTTTCTTCTTCTCTAAGAAGATCAATGATCAAAGCTCAAGAATGATAGAATACAAGATAGCGCCTTCCGCTGGCTGCTAATTTTCTCTTAGTCGATTTCATTTGACAGCAGCCATCCATTCGCTGACGAAAGACAATTATTTTTTTTTTATATTTTACTCAACAGATTTTTTAATCGTTCTACCGATTGGGCGCTTTCTCCTCTGCTTTTTTATATTTCTTTCTTTGTTCTCTCTCATTCTTTGGATTTTATTACGACACTTTCATCGTTTTCTATCATTCTTGATGAATAGCTATAACCATACGTTATGAAATTTGCTGTTAGCGTTATCATAACTGGAGATTTAACCTCAAAATAAATATTTTTTTAGCTGCTTATCTCTAAATTAAGAATTTTTAAATTTCCAAAAATTGCACAGAAAAAATGCTCAAAGTGATTAATTTATTGTGATCTCAACATTATTTTCCGACTACTCTGAGTTTATAAAAGTAATATGGTTTGTTGACAATTTTTTCTCAGGAATCGTAACGGAGTTTTCGAAGTTACGAAAATTGTTAAAACCCACAAAGACTTTCACTATTTTTATTAATTAAATTGAAACGTGGGATTAGATAAATATCGGATTTTTTAAAATAGAAATTAATAAGTGACGATTTTTCAGTTTTTTTAAAATTATGATTTTTAGACCACTCCTTCTGCTGTATGTATGTAGGAGATACGATACTTTTTTTTTTTTTTTTTTTTGTTTTACTAAAGCTAAGATTTCAGTGCTAAAACTATACGTGGCATTCCTATTCAGATTCAGCCAAGCCCAAAGAATTCTTACATCATTCTACGATCTATCAAAACTATACGTTGGCACTAGTTAGCCTATATAATTTTCGTTGACAGACTTGGCTACACAAGATTTACCGAAAATTATCTACACATACACACAAACGTACAAATATGTGGATGCTTTTGTAAGGATTAGAAACTAATTAATTCATTCCACTATATATCTGGCATATGAGTAATAATATTCAATTTAAGTACCTACATAAATTTACAGATTTCCTCGCACAAAGCCCAACGTTCTCTCTTTGTAAACCTACCAATTTTCCTGAAACCATTCAACCGGCGAATAATAAGAAACCCCCGATGCGCTTCTCGCAATAGCCGGAAGATGAGCATATCCCTTCGCAACACTGAATTTAGATGTACAACAATATGCAAGTGTGAGTGATGCGTTGATTGCATATGAACCTACGCTGTCCACTCGCACAGTTTCAACACTTTACTAGCGGCACCTCTAGGTCTATTAACATCTGTGCATGTTGTACATTGCTCCTGTCATGTTGGTGTTAATCTCACTTGGAACATATGTATATTGGGACCATATGTATATGGATGTGTGGACAATGTAGGCAGACGTCAACAGCATGATTCTGTTATTATAAGTTACGACAACAGTGCGGGTGACATGACATCCCACAAATCCTAAGTTGTTGATCAATATTTAAAAACTCTTTCTTTTAACTTTTTCTGTTTGTTGCTCTGCTTTTCCGACATGGTGAAAAGTTGGCATATATTAGAACGATTTTCCTTCATCCCTGGTCATGTTTGGTTTGGAGACAAACCGGTTTCGGCGTTGTGCCACTTCAGTGTAATTTTTCTTTTAATATTCGCGGATTACCTCTTTTGTAGAGGAATTCTTGTTCAATGTAAATATTTAAAATTAATTGCAATCTTAAAATTAATTGCAATCAATTTAAAAAATACTTAATTTCCAATGCTAACTTTTTATAACTAACTTTATTTATTTAAATCAAATTGAACTATAAATGCGGGTTTTATAGATAAGTTGACTCCAGCGCCACACATCGGTTAAATGTTCAAATAAAATATTTATATTTATACATATATGTGAATCAAATCGGCCAGTAAATATGATTTTTAGAAATGCATCGACAGCAGCATCACCTATTGGTATTTCATAAATACAGTTGTGTTCACGAAAATGAAAGCAATAACAAATATGTTGAAAATTTTGGCATTTCTCATTTAATCTTGTTATTTTTTATAAAAATGTAGTCGATTCTATAACTAAAAATTTCAAAACTTCAAAATGTTCTTTTATTTGTCGAATTTTTATAATTTTTCTAGAAAGTTTGAAACTTATGTACACTGTGTTTGTTATAACATTAACTAGATTTTTACAAAAAGTTATTAAAATGTAACAAGAGAATACAAAATGGTCAAAACTTTTCAATACATTTTGCTACTATTCGTGCGTGATCACTGATGTACATATATAAAATTTCAAAATAACCAATTTAATTTTTAATAGAAAATTTAAAATTTAAAACATCAAAAAGCATTTTGTTACACTTTAATGTAATTTAAAAGAAATCAGCACTTTCTGGCAAATAAAATCATCTACATACCAATTACTTCTTCGGGTTTTACCAAATTACATACTTTTCATGTATCCAAAATCACTTAGTATTTTGACAAATAAGCTAATTACAAAGCTAACAATATTTGAGATTTAATTTGTTTGTAGTGTTCAATGTTATTCTTCGATAATTCGTAATACCTCCAATTTCAATTAGTTTTCAAAATGCTATTTAGTCATAATCTCTTTCTTCCGGTCCGTTTATTGAATTCGTCACGTCAAAATTTACAGCTGCTAATTATGATAGGTTTTTTTTATGCGGAACTGCTGCCATTCGTCTCTTTTAGCTGTTGGCGGATTTTTTTTACGTGGGTCATTGTCGGCTTGTTGCAATGTAAATAAAAATTTTAAATGACACATTGGTTTTCAGAATTCAATTACCATGACTGCCAAAAGAGTATGTTGGTTCGGTTCTGCAGAGCTGAATACAAATTTATGTTTAATTTGTGCTGTTAATAAAAAATATTGAATTGCTATGTGTACAAAACATAGTTTATTAGATTTATTTTTTATTTTGTTGGTATATTTAAGTCGCTCGAATAGGAATTTCTTTCAGATTTGTACATTCCCTTAGTTATTATTTTTGAATTGCAATAAAAGCTTTATTTATGCGTGCCCTAATATTACCGTTGCTTAATTAAGTTTATATTGACTTACTTCAGATGACTTGCTCGCACAAGACATTCGTTCGAATAAACCTTGAAGGAATATCAGGTCAATTTGTTACCATTGACAAATTTAAGTAGAATTTACGCTTAACAGAAATCCAATGACACGACATAAATGTCTTAATTACATCAAATAGTATTGTACTTAATTAAATTCAAAGCGAACAAATTGAAGGCCAAAACATCCCATGTCTGAACTTAATGTTAAGCAAACAAAATCAAATGCAAGCGCAGATAAATGAGTTCTAGGCCTTTTGCTCGGCAATAGCATTGACAAAACCAAAATCTAAAATTTTTGTTTTTGGTAAATAAGGCAGAAGAAGATGCAATAGAAACAATTGCAAAACAAATACGATGATGTTGTTAACAAGTTGTTGTTATTTTTTCCGTTTTTTTTTTTGTTTGTTAACAAAAGCGACAACAGTCAGCGTAACATCAACTCGAAAGCGCAACACAAATACGTGCTATGTATGAGTAAAAGATACATTTTACCAAATATTTATTTGTTATTTGAACTCCTTATACACTTCCATGCTTATGTGTAGAATATCTAATGATAGCATTAACAGCGACAATATGACGAATTAAGAGAACAATGTATTCTGATTAAGTGCGCCACGAACCTTAAGGCTACCTAAAATGTCAACTCATCCAAGAAATAGAGGCTGTGCATGACATCCGTTACATAATAAGAATATCCAAACTAAAGACAGTTAAGAAAAATATCTCAGCTAACATTAAAAAACAGCAGCTGTGATTGGCAAAAAATTGTTACTACTGAAAGTGAAAATTTTGAATTTTTACTCGAAATAGTGAAGGCAGAAAAATTTAATAACCGATTAATCGGGTTTTGAGCAAAAATAAAAAAAAAATAGAAATCACAAAATTTCGATAAGGCTTTATCGAAAAAATTAAAAATGAAAAATATTATATGACTAAGGATTAGATGGATATATTCGAATTTTATTTTGAACGAATTGTTCCCAATGATTCTTTTATCGACCCTGCATTCAACAAGTTATAAAAAACTGACTGCTTTATTAGATCCTTGTTAAATTATAAAAGATCTACTGTCACTGTGTTTATGGTCGCACTACTCCTTTGGAGAGTGTTGCCACCTGTTTGAAAATACACATTTAATAAAAGTAAACACAAATTATATGTGAGTGAGCTCGAAGTGCGAGTTCTGGTTACATATGTAAAGGTGTCTTTTGTGCAAACAAAAATTCCGATAGGCGGCGGTATTAGTCAAATAAATATAAATATTTTAGTTGGACCGATAGGTGGCGCTGCGTCCAAAACATCTCTATAACCCATATTCACAGTTAAATTTGATTAAATTTTAGAACATGTATTTGTAGGGTTTAGTGAAGGGCGCCGGATCGGTTTATTTTTATTTTTTTCATTTTTGGTACGATATTTATTGCAAAAAGCAAAACAACAATATACCCATGTATACATAAGACTACGGATACTATTAGTAACATTTAATGAGGAATACAAAACACGGAACAGAATTTAACAGAATTTTTCTATAGCGATAGCACCCGCTTTGGGTGCGACATTTCAACCAGTATGGAATATTCCTCTTTTCTTTGTTTTACGTTTGTTATTTTTTTATAAAAATTTATTTTCAGATCAATTCTAAGTAAAGTGCAAGTTTAAAATTGCAAAAAAATTTCATTGATTTTTGAAACAAAAATTTTGCTTTTCTATATAACGCATTAAACAAATGTATTTGGTTGTTTTTAATATTATTGGCTGGTTAAAGTGACAACTTTTTTCACACGCTATTGGGTGAGTAAAAAGGTAAATTTTTGATGATGTTTTTTAAAATTTTTCGGTTCATCGTTCGATCAATCGAAAGGAAATAATCGGTTTATTTTAACTGATAACCTAAAGAAAATAACCGATTACAGCCGGGTTTTCGAGTAATTGTACCATCACTAATTGCTAAAAAAAGGCGAATGTCTGTAGAAACGGCTGTACGTTAATGAAATTGAAAGTCAAAACTGTAAAGGGCGGACATCAACTAAATATCGACCGAATGTAGTCGCATTTATTTTGTAATGAATGCTGTAGTACTCGAAGCTCATGACATATTTAGCAGATGCAAGTGTAACTAAATACAAAACAAAAAAAAACATAAAGCTAAATATGTAACAGATACCTACATATGTAGTTTATGCCTCGCAAAAGTATCGTAGGATGATTTTGGCAACAAATCACGTACCAGACAGACAATTCATTGAACTTGTATGCCGTGTCGAACAATCACTAAATTGTTACAAGGATTGTTTTTGTGCTATTTGTGTGGGGATTGTGGTCGTGTTCGTGGTTACCATTGTCATATTAAGATATTTGGATCGATTTCATTCAGAGCGTGAATTGAAGACTCAGACAAATTTTCTTCTGTTTTTGTAAGGTTTAATAAAACTAACTAAAGCTACGACCTATTGTGATTTATTTTTGATTAATTATTCGTATCCAATGCTAGATGGAGAAGTGTGAAAACAGAGCCTGTTGTACGTTTATTGTTTTTGGTCATGCTTTTAGACTTCAGTTGGATTTGTCTATTGTCATAATTTCTTTCGATGGTGTAGAATTTAATGTGTTTTGTAATGCATTTCCGTCATCCGTTGTCAAATTCGACTTAGAGACAAATGGTGCCTTCTTCAGTGACACGTTTTGATTAAAAAATTTATATATACAAACTTTATTTAATATCAATGCGGAAATTGAGCCGGCAAACTCTGGATTAAATTTAAATTTCGTATTGTTTAGTGATAACAACGAATTTTTAATCCTCTAGGAATTACATCAACTATACTCAAATGAAATAATATTGCTAAAATTTTTATAGGAAATTCCCTAGCTTTGCTTCTGAGCCGATTAAGCAGCACCAATTCATAATTAATTTTCCCTAGATTGATTCAATAAACTGGTTTAAGCTTGGGTGGCAAATGAACTCCTACATTCAGTTAGCCAGTTTGAACTTAGGGTGAACGAGCTTGCTTAAAAATCTCTGGCATTACATTGGCACGCCGCAGCGTTTAACTAATACTCGTACTATTTTCAGAATTTGGTGCAAGGGTCATGCTACAATTATTTTCAACTAGCAATCAAAATCAATTAGGTGTTCTCCCCTTAGAATAAGTCTCTGTAGCTAACTCTAAACTCAAATGCTTCAGGTCCACAAAACTACTTTTTGCAAGGCTCGCCGATGTAAGCGGACACCCTAATGTGCATATAAACAAAGACACTGTTGAAGTATCTCTACATCGATAGAACTTTTAATGTTATATAATAAACATATATGTATTTTGAACAAGCTTGTTTCTAGCTTGTTTATTTGCTTCTCTTCGCACTTCGCTTGAGGGCTTTGTGATAATTCATTGCATAATACTTATTAGCAGATTAAATCATTCAAAAGACGCTTGCGAAAAAAACAGGATTTTATCTGCGCGCTGTTTGGTGTTGGCGTTTGGGATTTATTGTTCAACACAAATACGCCAAAAAGAATTAGAAATCGAGTGCTCTAATTAAATTCCTATTCAATTTCAATTTCATTTCTTTCTTCGTTATGCTTTATGACAATTATGACATTTTCATTGTCATTCACGTTGATTCGTTAGCCACTTACGCGTAATATTCTTTTTGGATTTTCCATTTGCTCTCTTTGCAAACTTCTACAGCTATCAATGGTTTTAATCTTTAGTGTTTGCGCTACTTAAGCCTGAGGCAGTGTAAGAGGAACTACTCCCACATTCATGCAAACAGTGGGAAGCACAATTTTAGTCTCAATTGGCTGACAATTTTCGTTAATGCAATACTCATTTATATAAAATGCATCCAAAATATAGAAAAAGTGCTCACAATTAAAAAAAAAGCTTTAACATGTATTCTATGATAAATTTTTTGAGCTAATTTTTATAATAATATGGGAAATTACCCAATAAAAACATAAAACGCCAGTTTTCAATTTTTGTACAAAATTCATTAGAATTTAAAAAAAATTTTAACTTTTTTATCAAAATTGTTTGGTATACAGATTTAACGCCTAAATTCTATACATGGTAGAAAAATCAACAGGAATCTTTATAAAATGAGTCTAGGATACGAACAGAAGTGCTCAAAATTGAAAAAAAATTTGAAAATGTTTTTTATAATAAAAATTATTAAAATTCAAAAAATATTGATCAAACATTTATTTTTTTATCAAAATTGTTTGGCAGGTATGCAGAACAAATTAGCCATCTAATTTTAGTAGAAGTCTCAAGTGGCTGAAAAATTTCGTTAATTGTTTTTTAAATTATGGTTGCCCATTTTTTATACTAAAATTAGACAGATATCTGTATACCCAAAAACTTTCAAAAAGAATTTTAATAAATTCTGTATAAAGTTAGAAATTTGGCTTTTTATACCTTTCGTTTGAGAACCATATTTTTTTTTTTTTTGAAGTTAACAAAAAAAGTCCATCCTAAAAAACTTTCCACATATTGTAATATTACTGTGTACTCATTTGTGCTGTCTACTGTATATACGTAGTTACATAATTACGTATACACGTATGTGCCGTTTTTGATAGATTTGGAAAAATAACCAAGCTGACGGAGAGTTTTATTAAACATCCGTAGCGCCAGATCAGCATATAAATGTTCTTGCATACGTTTGTATGTATGGCGGTATGTATTATATATGGATGTATGTATGTGTGCATATTTGCAAAGTAATAGATGAGGCGTAACGAACGTGAAATCGATATGTCATGCCAACGGTGGCTTGTTATCGGTCAACTGCTTGACAAAGCTATGGAATTTTAGCCTCAGTGAATCGAATAGTCAGCCAATCAACTAAACGAACCAAGAGTTATGCCTCAGGTCAAATTACACTTATGAATACAAACACATTGACCGATACAATGAACTTGCAAGTATTTAAATATATATAGTATATGAATTCAACACATACACTGCACATTACATTATTTTTTAATAAAAAATATTGTGCATTCCAATTTCTAGAAAAACTTTTGGTATGCAGTTTTATATCCTGTTGATGTTTGGAAATTTTCTGAATTTTTTTTATATGGAAAAAACCGCGCAACGCCGTCAGTAAAAAAACTGTCAAAATTTAACCGTTTTTTGTACCCACTTCAAACTTGCTTTTTATTCTACTAGAATTGAGTCTGCATTAAAGCTGCATACCCAAATTGTTTCTAAAAATCCTAATTACAAATTTTTAAATCTTGAGTAGTTTGTTAATTTTTTTTCCACATTTGAAACAAAATTTGAAATTTGGATTTAGTACCACTCACAACTCCATGCAAGCGAACTCAAACTTGCTTGACTGCATATTTATTTGCACATATGTACAATTGCCATCATCTTATTCTCAGTGGTTCTGACATTTTCGTAAACGCGTGTGGGAATCTCGATGATCGCGCTGTAGGGAATGCCACATGGAATTTAATCCATCAAATATCAATAGGCAACGGCATTATGCTCGCCACGACTGTAATAGATATTGACATATATATATATATACATATAAACATCACAAAATAACCCAAACATGGAAATGCCAAATAGTATTCCTTGCCTAATCCTGTAAACAGCGCTCTAGTCGCAGTCGCATGGCTGGCCGCTGAGAGCGAAGGTACTAAAGTGACTAAGAAATTAATTGCACATAAAACTCTTACTATTCAATATAGCAAAAGGAAAATCTACATTTTTGCACGTGGCAGTATATTACATAAACACAGTTGCCCATCCGCCAACTATAAACCACAAACCGCCACTGTCAATGGCGTAATTGCTTCCATTTCCGTTTCATTTGTGTTGCAAGCTGTGCAAACATTTGAACCACATCTTGCCATATATAGTACAAGTTCATATCCATATAAGTACATACATATATCGTGGCAATGCACAGTTGCTTAAGTGATTGCTTGACATTAATTAATTGCAACTGGATATTTTGTTGTTTTTGCATGTATAGAGACTTTCCTAGGATTAAAGCTGAGAACTCCGCAATTTTAAGAACAAATTTAAATTATGAACTTATTTTGCCTGGTAATCAAATTCAAACTGAGATACATAAATTTCTGCTATATAGATACTCCAGTGGTCGCGGGCTATGATCTGAAGACAGTCACGTAACCGGATGAAGATGCCTATGGTGAAACCCGGTGTTACAGACTACCATATTTCAGACCGCGGCAAGTCTATCAGTCTCAGTCCGTTAGCAGACGTTTCGTCGTGGTGACTAAATTTTCCGACAGTCGGACCATAGGTCCTTACTTACCCTGGCATTGAAGTCGCCAAACGCGATTATGATATCATGATGAGAGCAAAGCTCGTAAGTGCATTCTAGGTGCTCATAGAGGTGATCTTTGAACACATCGCCCTTCTCCTCCGTCTGGCCACAGGCTCCAGTCAGCAAGATATTGTAAACCCTTTGATGCGAATCATGGCGAGACGCTTGCCCGTCGAAATGAATGACAGTACTTGGCGTCGAAGACTGCCTTCCATCACAAATACAACACCGAACTTGTGCTCCTTTAAATGGCAGCTGTAATAGACGTCGGAATGTTCAATGGGTTTCTTGGCTTACCCCAGCCATTTCATTTGACGGTGATATCAGCCTTTACTCTCACGAGGATATCAACCAGCTGGGCAGCGGCTCCTTCCACATTAAGGGTTCAGACATTCCAGGTACATGCCCTCCTTGATACTTCAGCTTTTTAGAACTTTTTACTGGCTGATATTTTTTCCGTGGAGAACCTCAAGTCCAGCGCACAATCAGATCGGGGAGCGTTTTTTGTAAAGACATATTTGGACGTATATAGCGAACTGCTTACTCCAAGTCAATTAGAGGACACTCTGGTGATGCAATATCTTATCTTTTTAAGTTCTCTGGGTTCTAAGTCACACTGGTATAGATGCAGATCGGATAAATTCCCAAAACGAACAACGTAAATCGAAGCCAACTTACTTTTCTTCGTGTATTATTTTTAGACTGGTTATGAAGAAAATGTGTAGTTATACCTTTGTAATTGAATCACAAATGTACATCTGCTCTTTCCTTAAAATCTGGCTTTAATAAGAGGTTTGAAGTTTGACATTGTTAATGTGTGTTCCGAAAATTGGTTCAAATACATACAAAAGTATAATTGACGTTCATGGAGAATATTTTAAAGAAAATGACATGAAGCCATTGCCGATTATAAATATTTCCTTTTATTTGTCTCAAAAGATTAAAAACCAAAATATATAGTAATTATTTTCACATTATCTACGAGTACAATGTTTTTTATGCTAAAACTTTTTCGTAAATTTTTTTTATCAAAATATTGCTAATTTTAGTCCAAATTTCTAATATTCATAAGAATTCAGAAAATTTTACCAAAAATGTTTAGTGTTTTGTAGTGCATTAAATTTCAGTAAATGAAGTGCATGTTTTAAGTGGCTAAAAATTTCCGATTACTTTTTATATGTTTTTTCCATCAGTAGAGTTTCGCGTTTTCTTACATATACAAATAAATTTTTATTGTACTAAAACTGAATGGTCTACAAAAATGCAAGAAAGAAATTTTGTTAAAAATTCGAATTAAAAAGTTTAAAATTTTGATGACTTTTTTTTTAATTTGCTCAATTTCTCTGAATTTTGTATACAAATTTTGATATTTTTAGCTACTATATGTCTTTCGTTATAGAAAGAACGATATTTTGAAAAAAATTAACGAAAAAGTTTTCGCATGAAAAGTTTCGTGAATATTATAAGAATAAAATTACTGTGTCAATATTTTTTCCCGGCACTGTACAATGAAACGATATGCTCGTATATGAAAGAGAGGTCTTACGGCAGACTGGGAAATTTAGGTTTTCATGAAAAATAAGCAATGTAGCCAACAATACAACGGTATGCAACATTTGACAAAAAAATTGGCAGAAAAAGAGTTCGAATATTTTCACGTTCGAAGCATACGTATAGCAATTTATGCTGACTTCGAACGAAAAGTTGAATGATAAACTATACGTAGGCGATGACTGATGAAATATATTCACTTTCCACGTAAATTTCACTCAGTAAAAGAGTTGTTGCATAAACTCCACCGAAGTTCTTTTTTTTCAAATCAACAATGAAAAGTACTTATGCGATCAAAAACAACAACGGAATTTCGCATATTCCATTTACATTGCTGTAATAACAATTTTCGCGCAAGCATCTACTCATCGCGCCAGCAATATCAAATGTCTTGTGCCTTTTACTCGAACTTATTGTATGTACTATGTACATATTACCTACATGGATAGGGAATTTTAGGGTGAGAGTGCTTTATTTGCATAACATGCATACCATCAATATTCGACACTTCTACTCATCAATATGCACTCGTCACTACCATCCGAATACCTGAGATTGCGGTACAGCGAAATTTTCGTAAGGATGGCGTCTAAGTTGATTCAGTCAACTTGGATGTGACAGCTGATCAACGATTGTGACGTGATTGTGAATGCAAAGTGAATGAGAGTTAGATGTGCAGAAAAAATGAATGAAATAAAATTTCAATCAGAGTTTTATGGCTGATTTTCTTTGAACGCGAAAATATTTATTTGGAATTATTGAAAATAAATAATTTAAGGGTTGCTTTTAAATATTAATAAAAGTATGTAGGTGGCCTTAGAGCACTAAGAGTAGTAGAGTGTAGAAATTACACCACACTGCTTTTAGTCGTTTTTTTGTTTTTTTTTGTTTTCAAATGTATTCCTTTCAAATATTCACATCCTTTAAAGTAGTGTTAGAATAAACAACAAAAGTACCCTTTTCTGTGTAAATGCAACATCAAAACCTTTCACTAAATTAACCTCTCAATTCCAAGTGCATCTTCATCAAACACAAATTCCTTTTAATACCTACAGGCCTTCTGTTCAATTCAGTTCAGTTCAGTTTTCTGTTCTGCCACTCACTGTTGTAGAAATCCTTCGCTCAAGGTCGCAAAATGTCTTGCCATTCAATATTGACTCTTTACAGCCTACAATTTCCAATGAGTAAGTAATTTGCGCCTTCCTTTCTTTATTTATTTCTTTTGCTTTCCTTTGCTTTGTTGGCGTTTTTCTGCACTTTGCCATTTCAATGAAATGAAGATTGGCAGGAAAACTGCCCTTAGCGCCAGTCGTTGCAGTCAAGGAAATTCATTAAAATGCCAATTTGTCGATATTTATTCCATTTAGTAGTAAGAGCAGTATCGTTTCTGTAATTTGTGTCGCACGGTGCTTTCATTGAAATACCGACTAACGACAACTAAGTACCTCATGCCATGCACTTGAGTAATTAATGGGTAGAAAGTGATGCTACTAAAAACATATGTATGTACATATGTATGTTTGTATATATGGATGTGTGTTAGTGAATCGGTGGTGCTCAATTGCGCGTTATGTTACACTTCTGTTTGGGAAAGCACCATACTCATTGACAGCATTAGCACATTTGCTACCTTTTTTTTTTTAATTTTAAAAAATTCTTAGCATATCTTCAGACGCACAAGTGCGATTCATGAAAGCATGTAAAAACGGCATAAGAAAACCATAGAAGTAGTAAGGATTCATTCCATTTTCGTAAGTATATAATTTCACTCATTGCTAAGTTAAATTCTGCAAATTCTATTGAAAATTATTTTAACAAAAATGCTAGTAATTTTAGAGTCGGTTTCATCTTTACGGGGCATTGATTTTAAATTCACCGAAGCTGTATTTTTTAATTTTAAATTTCTGCTGTAATTATATGAGTAAAAAATATTGTCAAAATATTCCGTAGTAAAAAAATAACTCATATTTTACACACAAGTTCACAAAACATATAGAGGCCATTCATATATATAATTTTTGTTTGCGTTGCCAAAGTTTAAAGGAATATTACGCACAGTTACGTGGAAAACGAGTCATATTGAGCTCATAGTGAGCGACACAGACGAAGTCGCGGGAGTGATCCAGTAAAATAATAAAAATCAGCAAATGGAAAGGCAATAGTTTAATGGTATAAGTATTGTTTTACTGTTAAGTGAAAAACGCATTTTTTTCAAAAAGTTTATTTATCGACATATGCATTGCGTTTGTTATCGATAAATTGATTGATATCGTTATCGATATAGACAACGTTTTAGTTATATATATATATATATCGTTATCGTTGGGTATGTTTTTATTGTTATCGTTATTTCTATCGATATTGTTATCGCCATAGTTACTTCTATCTTATCGATATACTTATTTTTTCCTAGCGTTATCATTATAATTATAATATAAGCTTGTGATATTTTGTCAGTATCATTAGGACTGTCATAAACCTTAACGTTGCCAATATCGTTACCTTTCCTAATAGGTGGAACCCAAAAAATAACGTAATGCCCTTTCGACACCCTTTGGCCCGTTTTTTTCAGTTTGTCTCCAAAGGGGTAATGAAAATCATTTCCAAACACATCATTTTTTAATTACGTGCGCATAGATAGATATCGGTATTCAATTGCATATTCGTATAACTTTTTTTGCAACAAAAATAACATTCTGTAAGATTACCACCACCACCACCAGAGCAAAATTTTACCATCGAAGCCAAAAATCTTGCACATCAATAAATCTGTTAGCTTATTAAATCCGTTAAATAATGGAGCTCAAGGTTAAAAAATATCGGATCAGAATAAGAATACTACCGCTTCATATTGTTTACACACAACAAGAACTTAACTAGGAGGCAGATAAGCTACATACCCGATTGAGTGCCAAGCTGCTGCAGCAGCTGGCGCAAATGCTTCAACTCAAGTTATCGGCATTTTTATGCGCATATACTTTACTTACCTATAGTAAACTTAAGTGCACATGAAACGCTGGAAAATATGCAATAGTGACTGCATGAGATATTGCATAAAAGATTTCCAACACGAATAGAGCGCTATCTGTTTTCGTATCATTTTCTGGGTTTGGGTTGCAGGCAATCATGCTGATAATCGCTATGCAAGTAGAAAATCAGAAAAGTGCGATATTAGTTGAGAAGAATTCGAGTGAAATGATGCGGAAATGAAATCAGCCTGCAGTCTGACGAGTAACAAAACTCAGATACATTGATATATTAATGTGTTCGATTGGTTGTGCCTGCCACTGCGAGCACTGAGGAGTAGCTGTTGATGTGAGATTTTTGATGAATGTGCTATAATTTCTGAAAGCCAAAAGGCGCCTAGAAACAGAAAATTTTTATAGGTCTGCAGTAAAGTGTAAAAAATGTCGCTACTCGCGAATGTATTGGAAATTTATGTGAAAACTCATTGAGTTATGCAAACATATGAAGTTTTACAGCTAGTAGATATTTACTATCATTTACTGAGTATCATTTATCTCGCAAAAATTAAACACAAAGTCTGCTCATTCAACTTAGGAAAAGATGAAGAACCCGGATAACAAGCCACGCTTTTCTTTACTACTCAAGCATGTAGAGAAAAAACAAGCAACTTAAATAATAGCTTCAAATTTTTTTAAAATTATTTCAGGTTAACCCTTCTGCCGGAGTTAATTTGATGCATATTACATAGAGTTGTTAGTTAATTATCGTTCGTCAACTCAAAGCATATCCTCTTTCCGCCATACCACCCGCCTATCTCTGGAATTTTGTATAAGAAACTCAGTCGTGCGAATAGTTCATTGCAGGCAATTTGTGGAGCTTTTCCGCAGACACGCCTTTGCACGCCTTTGTTGTTGCGGCAGCACGCTGACAGTTACACGAGTCAAGTGTCAACAACACTACGTCATCAACGTCATCAACATAATTACAAGGGTTGGCGAAATACAAAACCCACCGTTTATTCGTAGCCACCATATAACTCAACTACTATCGCTCAGCTTACAAAGCGGCGCGACGACAGCAATAGCAAAGGATGTGCAATCGGATAATTAGCAGAAGGAGTGAAGATGATGTTCTAAAGGCAATAAATTTCTACTCATAGTGAGTGAGTGAGTGAGTGTTGGTTCCTGATTGTACCCGCATGTGTGTGTGTGTGTGTACCTTGGGTTCAGTCACATGAGCCGACGCTTGGCTGGCATATTTACAATTCAATTATGCTTGCTGCACGTGTGGTGCATAATTAAGTGACGACACAATTAAGGGGTCAAACAAGAAGAATTATATGCCCAGAGATACAAGTACGATTACGCTGCATATGAATATAGCTATATATATCACGTGTTGTCCGAGGGCATTAGCATAGCGTCTGGTGTGCCTTACGTGGGTACTTACCTAAGTAAGTCTATAAAAATGACATTCAAAAATAAATTAATGCATTCATTAGTGCCTCAAATTGCAAGCATTTTCAGCACCAATTAGCAGTGTGGAACGAACACGTATTCTGACTTGTTGAGATTAGAGGAATGTTTAGCCTTGCGTTGTGAGTTGGGTCTAGCCCACAAAACAAAAGCGTTTAAGAGATTTAGGGATGGACAAATGAAAAAAACATATATCGATATTTTTAAACAATATCGGTATATGCAGAGCAAAAAAAATCGATATTTTTAAAGAAAGCGGTATATGCATAGCAAAAAATATCGATATTTCGATATTTTTACTTCAAAACGAAATTACATAAAATATTGTAAAAAATTTTCGTTAGAGAAAAAAAAACAGATATGGGCAGTTTGATTATTTTTTATTTATTATTAGTAACTATCCGGCGTACTTCGTAACGCCTCCAAAAATACAACTAACTAAATTTCAAATTTGATATAAATTCGATACTCGGAAGTAAATATCGAATATCGATATTAAAATAAAAAATATCGATACATCGATACTTTTTGCCCAAGCTTTCAGAGAGTTAATTAAATCAGTACCCCCGCTCCCACTGCTGGGTTTTATCACCCTATTCACTTTATTCCAGCCGACAGTGCAACAAATCCGCCTCTATCTAGATTCCAAATATGGTGAAAAGATGTACATTGGCAATTTTCCGTCATTCCTTGGCAAATTCCTTTCCGAAAACGAACAAAAAAACGCTGAAGTTGGCCCACCTTCCCAGCCGCTTTGTTTCCAAATAAAAATTGGGCACAAGGTGACGCAAAATCGTTTCAAGATATACAAACTTAAATATAATGAAAGTATTGGATTTTTCGTTACCTACCCACAACAAAAAAATGTTAAATCATTTTATTTTGTTGTACAGCTATGAAAAGTGTTATAAATTCCGACCGCCGATTGAAAATTCGAAATGCATAAAATTGGGGAGGATTGTTGCTTACTGGCACTTACTGACCACACATCGAGTGTTTCCAAGGCTGCCATTAAGCAATGTGGGGAAAAATTGTACACTGTTTGAGGATATTTGAATTTTATCCAGAAGTATTATTTTTTGTTAGCTTAATTACTTTACAGTCCACCCTAGTACTACTGAAAATAATATATAGTCATGTTCATAGGAATAGAGCCAAGGAAATTCCGAATAAAAAAAAACCGCAACAAATGTCAGCTGTGTTGAGTCGACTGCGAGTTCACCATATGAGGGGATTAATGAAAGTTCCCATAACCTCAAGTCTGTGGAAATGTCTAAAGATTTCCTAACGAGAGCAAAATATGAAAGATAAACGGCTTGTAAAAATTAGGTTAACATTTTAGAGATTTTCATACACTTTGCTATGAAAGGCGAACTGCGTTTGACTCCAATGAAGTACAAAATTAACGAAAACTGAATGGAGGCCCAGGATATTATCACTGAGGAAGTGAGTTTGAATGTCACTAGTTTTAACAAACAAAGCAAATAAAGTTATGAAACTAAAAAAGGTTCCTGGCATTTTTCAGCAATCGTACTTTTGTTAGTTCGAACTTTCGCAAAATTACAAAACTGATTCTCTCTTTACTTTTTACAGTTCTTGTTATTGTCTGCAGACCACCCCCCAGTTTACTGTTATGATTCATTATGCAGTTGCTGACATTTCATCAGACGCCAAGTGCTGGAAGGCTTTGCATTTTTTTTTGTCTACACAGCAATCAAACTGCTAGACATCTTTAGACGTCATATCGATTGACAAATGCACGTGCATAAATTTTGAAGTAATTTAAAAGTGAGCAGTAGAAACCGTAAAAGTAGTAAAATTTTCTTAAAGTACATTAACTGGGGCATACCTCTACATAGATAAGAAAATGTATGTATAGACTAAGCTTTTATAATTAAACTGAAGAATTTTTTTGAAGTTATTTCATTTTTGTATCACCATCAATATCTGCGAAGGCGCACTCAGCTATGTACATTTTTGCAATCACCTTTTAGTCGTGGGTTCGATTCCCGAAATACATAAGTCTGATGAGGAGACGTGGTGATCTCCGAAATAGCTACAACTTTTTCCATTGTTGTTTCTTCTATAATTTTTCTTATTAAATAATGCCTTGGGCTCAGAACAATTTTTGTTTGATATAAATAAATAGGCCGGAAAATTACAATAATATATGTTAATTTGCTATAAAAATATTGTACATGCTATAAGAAAAACCATGCTAATCAAAGTTTCAAACTTTATACACAATTTATAAAAATTCAACAAATTTTGATCAAAGTATTTCATATCATGTTTTTTAGTAAGAATTTTTAGCTGTACACTTTTAATTTCCGCTATGTTATACCAGCTGACGATAAACAATTTCAAATATTGTGAGGATTTACTTAGTTTTTGGCAGACATGTTAAGTTTGTCATTGCAGATGATTTTTGATGTTTTAAATAAGTTCATTGTTGTATAAGCAATTAAAACTTTAAATGTTAAGTAATTTTAATGGTAGTAGTACAGACTGTGTACAAAAACATCTTGCTAATATTTGTACATTCAAATTTATTTTTGTGTAAACTTTGTTTAGTATAGTGAGTGAATGCATACTACAAATAAAAATATACCATACACATACATACGCACATGTTTACACATACATATGTGTATGCCACATAAGTTGTATCTACAAATTCGACGAATAAATTGTTACAAAATATTGCCCTAAATTTACGAAAACAGACTGACAGCAACATTGATATTAGAAACAATGTAGAAATAAACAACAATATTGAAAAGGTTGAAAATCCATAAACGGTTAACACCATAATGGGCTGGAATAAGGCGAACAATGAAAGCACTGAAACTAAACCAGATCAGCAAGGTGGCAAAGCACAGCCGGAAAATATTAAAATACATTCATTCAGTGCACGTCATAACGATAGCACAACTGATGTTATATGGAGGAATTTGCGGAAGAGTGTCAGGAGAAAATGTGCCATTTCTAGTCACTTCAAACTATCTGTAAACAAAGTTTTTTTGCCGATGCACAACTGCACTTACACCATGAGGTCTCGATGCTTATAGCAGCAAACCCCGCCAATAGCAGAGGAGTAGTTCCAGCTATCTCGTGAATCCCGCTCCTACCTATCCAGAATCAACCCAAGGATTCTCAACATATGTTGGACATGTAGAGATTCACCGCGCGATACGAATCACCTCTTCACACGTCCTCTCAAACCGACTCATCTAGCAACTCTCTCCCTTTGTTTCGATCCCGACGATACTGTGCGTTTCTTAGGTTTCCCCCTAGATGAGTTTGATGATAACGACCACGACTAATTCGTTTATGTAGGGTTTAAGTAAAAGCTAAAACAACAACGTGCTGATCCGGAAATTTAAAGCAAGGCAAAGTTAACCGAAGAGCGATTATAAATTCCGAGGTATATATGACCAGGTCAGCAAAGGCTCCGAAATGTCATGTTCGTCGTATGAAGCTGTTTTCACGAAAGAATAAAATATCATACGCCCGAAAGTCATGAAACGTTATTAATAGCGCGAATTGATATAGTAAGTATTACTTGTCCAAGAAGTGATGTTTTGCTTAATTTCCTATTCTATCCTTAGGATTCTAATGCATTTGCAATATTTCAAAATTAATCGCTTAAACATTTTGGATAATTTATTCTCTACATACTTCGCAGTCACTTTAAATTTACTATAGCAGTTCATACGGGAGTATTTCATGCAACACGAGTTGCCCACCCTCCATATTACAAAAAAAAAAACAAAAAATTGCATTTTACCTTTGCCAACAAATTTGTTTAAAAGCACAATGCACCTGACAATGGCACCGACAATGACCAAATAACAAAAACAATATTCCCGGTAAACAAACACCCGGAAATGTTTGCCATTGCAAGCGGTTGGTCGACGCGGCTACCGATGCACTGGCGCGCGCCAGTTGGTGCATAACAATTTTGCGCCACCCGGAAAGTTAATTTTATTGTTGACGTTCACCCCAAGGGCGGCATTAACACGTGAAATTATGAAAGCCATGAGACATTACATGCACCATGCATGCTCGTACAATAAACAATGCAGCAATAACAACAAAAAGCCCAATGGCAGCGGTGCCACCATTGAATTTGTAATATTTTGAACGAATTTTTGTTTAGGCTGCCACAAAATTTGTGGGAAAATTTTCGTAGACCACACCGCTGACCAAACAATGCGACTGTTATGAATGAATGCAATTTGTTTCTGTAGTATGAGAATATTGATCGTACATAGTATACATACAATAAATATATAAATACAACCGAAACCCCCAACAAGCGGATTACTATACCTCTTTTTCTATGACAAAAGAGTTGATGGCAACGTAGTTGGGATGTAAACAGGCTTGAGAACATAGGTGGGATTTTTCTATCTAATAAATTACAATGCAACCAAGTTCCTATGATGAATATTATATTTTCGGATTAAGATTTCAATTGAATTTTAGTGTAGGTCTTTGGTTTATTTTAAACTGAAGTTGGGATATGGTTAATTGGCATTTTCCACTCATCCCTGAACATTAACTTCTTTCTTCCTCCTCTTGGTAATTTCTGTGGAATGCAAACCACTTAGCAACGGCTTGCACTTCCGATTCAACTTTCGTAAGTGAGCTCGTAAATTGAGGATATTTTGTTTTCCTCCTGAGTAGATTTACTTCGGTAGGATTAATTCTTTCTACATGATCTATCTGGAAATAACCACGGCGATAAGATAGGTGGGGTATATGTGATCAGTGTTAGGAAATATCTTTAGCTTATTTTAAACATTTTCTAAAATTTTTCCGACATGAATTTGGATTAAAATAACGCGTTTTAGATGAGCGACTTTAATTTTCCTCATACCATTTAGTATTTTTTCGAAGGAAGGATAAAGCATAAGGAACAACAAGAAATAAGAAACTTTATGAGGTATGGTGAAGTATCAGCTCTAACTTCTACCACTCTAATTACTATTAACGTAAAAACTTGCTCTAAACTCATATAACGATGGTTGATATAGAAATGTATACCTGATCATCTAGATATAGAGATATCGATTCTAGTAATTATAGCGAAACCGATAAGTATAATGAAAACAAATGGCATATCGAAAACGATAAAGATATCAACATTGATAATGATAATGGATGCGATATCGATAATAATAAGGAACACGAATACGACTACAAATGCGTCAAAAAACCTATGTACGTATACATACTCGTATATTAAAAATTAAAACAAAATACAGCGGCTCAAAATATTTTCATGAACTATTTTTTTTTTTTTGGTTAATTTTTGGTAATATAGCAAAAAGGAAGTAAAACAAAATTCCGCAAATTTTCATCAAACTTAAAACTTTTTAATCAAAGATTTTGGTCAACTTTTGTAGGTCATTCAATTTTAACATAAAAATGTGAAGTTGCTAAAAAATTTGGTAGATTTTTCACAAAAATATGCAACGCCGTCAACTCAAAAATATATTAAAAATCAACGGGAATTTCAATAATTTCTACCAGTTATATTGAAAAAAGTGTATGTTTAAAGTATTTTTAAGCCACCAAATCAACATCAAAAAGGCGCCGGTACCCGAGCCAATTGTACTATTAAAAAAATACGCAATTTTAAAAACAAGAGCAAAAGTGGCATTAGCAGAAAAATAACTTAAATTCATCGGCTTGAATGGTTGCTAACTGTTACGAGAAAGCTACAAGACAATGAAAATCTAGAATTATTTTGTGCCGAATGCGGCGCCATATCCATTGTTTTTGTGGTCCTGCACAGGCAAGAGTTGCATGCAATCGGTTACCGCTTGCCAGCCGCATTTTGTCAGCGCAAACAAACCAATAGTAAAATGCACAATGTGAGTAGAAATCTGTATTGGTGAGACTGTGAGTGCATGACTGCTCGTTGCTGCATACATTTAGGCGCACTGGCGTACAACTGGCACACTCCATCATATTGCACATTTTCCGGCATTGGAGTTGACAACAGGCCTGGTTCAAGTGGAAGCCTCATGCATGTTTTCACTTTTTTGAAAACATATCCCAGTGCACTTAGTAGTGGCACTAGGAGAGCTAAGCAAACGCTCCCGAATGCACGCACTTTTTCATTGTCTATACACAGGGGCAAGTATTATTTTTTTTTAACGGCTGTTCCGACAGCAACACTGGTATTAGCAGATGTTTGCTTTGTAATTCTCGCTGTGCGTAGCCTTAGTGCTTGTCTAACGTTGACGCAGTTGCTATGCCTTCCGTTGTTCTTCCCGTCGCACCGTGCTCGTTTTGTCCCCTCTATTCATTTTTCATATGCCATTTTGCACCGAGTCTTTTTTTTTTTACTCTTTGCTACTTTTGCGCATTTGCTGTGAGATTTATACCGTCATCATAATAAATTCATGTGATTTATCTCGAGGATAAATGTATGTAAAATTCACAAAGGCAGTCGCAAGCCGACACACACACCACCTCACACTATTTCGTCGGTCTGTATGTAGTGGTTTGAATGCAGGACTGTTCTTCTTCGACAAATGCACTACTGTTGCTTAGCGCTGCAAGCTGTTCTTAGTATCCAACACACACACACACACACACACATACATATATACTCGTTCATGGCGTAGCGACAGTTTTATAGAGGGCAACAAAAACAGGAATTAGGCAAATATTTTATGCGTTACTTATTTTTGTAAAATTTCTAATGAAAGTCTAAGGCTTTGCATGCCAAAATAATACCGTAAAACTTTAAAATTATTCTTATTTTATATGTGTGAACTAAATTGTTATAAAATATTGCTTAGTGGCAAAAGAAAAAAGATCTTTGCCTTGCCTGTACTAAAAAAAACCAATAACACCAAACTTTTACTTAAAAGGTAAATAGAATTTTCACTTTCATCGGCCTAATTATTTTTAAAAGCGTTGAGTAGACATTTTTGAGAAATTTAATTGGTTTTTTGTGGCGTTTAGCTTTAATACTGAGAATCCTACAAGTTCTACTGATTCTCTTATCAGCAACAAAGTTTTATTATAAGGTGCAAAGTAGTAAATACCAAAACTGAAACGCTGCAGATATGAAAACGAATACGTCAATTAAGAATACTATAATGAAACGTTTATGACAATATCGATTACGATAACAATATCGATTACGACGCGAATGTATATTATGATGAAAATATCGATTACGATAACAAATGTCTGTTACAATAGCAATATCATTTACGATAACAATATCGATTACGATGACAATATCGATTGTAATAACACCAATTCTTTAGTATCATTTTCGAGTAATGGCCCAGAGGCGATGCAACGTCAATGCAGCAGAGCTAGTTTTTCAAAGTGAGAAAATTTCTGTTTATTTATCCATCGTTTTATTCAGCGGCCGACAAATGATGTTTAAGTTTCTGTTTCGTGGTTCATTTGACGGAATATGAATTATCAACTACGATGGCTCCACTAAATGTTTCTTCAAATTGAATAAAAACCTATATAAAATGAGATCTTTTTTTCCATAGGTAGTAAATATTTCTTGAAGGCCATATCTTTTTCAATTTTCTTTATTTCGATACCATATCGATACTTCTGCCATGCGAAATCGATATTTTCAAAACAATATTTTTGGAATCGAATTTCAGAACAATTGGATATCACAATCAGGTGGAATGAGATTAGCTGAATGAGCTCAAAGTCCGTATCTAGGGGACGCTGTGCTGTGAACTTTGCCAAGGAATGAAGTAACATATTGCGGACAAAAAATTTGCAAAACTTGTAAAATAAGAGACAAAAGTATGCACAGGAAATAATACAAATTTTTCAAAACTGTAACCTTCAAATTCACATGGTAAGTGAACGAACTAACTGATAGTTATACAAACACATTTTAAAGAGCAAGCAGATAACGTTTGAATTTGATTTTTAATTTAGTATCGATATTTTTGGTACCGAATCTTTTTAATTTAATATTTATGGCTAGCTAATTCTTTCATATCGATACTTTGAAACCGAGCTGATTACAAAACGCACTGAATTTAGTAGAAATAAAAGTGGAGAATCGAATGAAAATACATATTTTATTTTTGAACAGCTTCATAAATTTAAAACTGTGGTAAATAGCTTTGGAATAATGAACATTAATTACTAGCCACATAAACCGCAGCCGCGGCTGAGAAGAAGGGTAAACCAATTGTAGAAATGGTTCCGCACATTTTGTTCTTACACTGCCAGGTTCATTGCTTCAATAAATCAATACAACGATTATAGTGGGCATAGCTTTTGTATCTCTCAGACAGCTACTAGACCTGAGTCGCAAGGGTGTTTAAACTATACTATAATATTATATTACAAATCAAGCCGACATGGTCAGCGCTTCCCGCAAAAAGTACTGAATCTACAGTTTATTTTGTAATAGCAATACATCAACTCGTAATCACTACACAGTTGCAATGTTACAAATTTTAAACAAATCCGCAGATAAACATATACATATATAAGTAAAATATAGCCAAAGATTTATACAGTAAAACTACGGAACTGTTTATGTATGTATGTATGTACATATATTATATTAAACCAAAATGATAATTGTAAATTGCAATGTAATTATAAATGAACTACACTGATAAATGATTACAAAACTGACAAACTGAGAAAGAATTGCTACTACTAAAACAAAAACAATGCCGCCGCACATAATTACCATTGAATAAATAACCAAACAAAACAATGATGCTTACCAAGATAACAACAAAACAAACAGTGAATAAACAGTGAAACAATGTAACGAAGCCCAAATCGTTGTCAGAAAGAATGATAAGTGTGGTAAAGTGCAAAATTTGGATTGTTGGGAAGGTTTGAAAGGGGAAGAACTCTAATGAAGTTGATGTACGTAGACCGAACTGAACTTTGTTATGAAACGAGGCAGCTATAATGTGTATATGTACATATGTGTGTGTGTTTGTGTGTGTGTATGTATGTACAATGCCACTTTCACAGCATGGCGGTTGACTGCGAATAGCCGCTTGAGCTAAATACAACACGAAGTTTATTTGTTCTTCTAATGCTCGAGGTCATTTGGAGTAGTCGTTCATTTTAGGGAGAAAAGGCCGCCGAGCAATGCGAAGTCAACGGTTAATAAAGTACAACAAAGTGACAAACTGGGAGTAAGACACACATTCACCATAACGAGAAAATAATAAGCATATAAAGTAAATATTTCTACGTTCAAACTTACATACACACACATGCACATATGTAAATATACAGTGGAAGAAACTTTGACTGGCCCTTGTCTACTGAAGAGCTAGGCCAGTATAGTCCGAACTGCAGCGGCATCATGGCTTGGAACACTTAATACAAGGTAAGATTAAAAAAGGAAATTTGATATTTCTCTCCTCTTAATTGCTATGGGTTATTTGCATAAAGAACTAGGAACGAGTAAAGAACCACTCGGAGGTTTGTGCATGGTATATTGTATGTTTTTTCTGGTTGAAATTTAAGGTACCATTCTTATTTGGCATTAGTCATCTTTCGACTCATCCAGCGAAAAAGGGGAGAACTTTGCTCTCCTTATCATTTTTACAACTCAAGTCTATTACACTTTTCCGATTCAATTTCAAAATATATGGTACTAGTATTCGCTCGGTGGTTAAAATTCAACTACTGCAAAAGCCAGCATCTGTACCGTAAATTTACATTGTATTTTATATTTATATTTTCTTCCCTTTGAGTGTCTTTCTCAATAATTAATTTGTCCTTTTTATTTAATATATTTTTATATAAAAACATATTCAACGTTACTCCTGCCTTGTATTTTTTTAATTTTTAGAACGAAGTACCTTTTGCGGTAGGAGTTAACTGGTAGAAATTGTCCCGTAAATAAAGAACGTTGTGCTGGCCGAATGAACTGTTTCGCTTTATTCTCTTTTCATTTTTAATTCTTCCAGAATTGTTCTTAGTATTGAGCACTTGTTTATTGTATCTAAAAACAATAACAGAGTGCGGAAAAACACAAGCACCAAAAACTTTTTCCAAAAAAAAAGAACTACAAAGCAAACGATTATATTACAGATTATATTAAATTTTCCGATTTTTTTGATTAAAATTTAATTTTGTTTTATTTTAAATTACTTTACCGTAAATTATTTTATTTTGTTTCACTTTATTTGTTAAATTTTACGAATGTTATTTTATTTGATTTGATTCTGCTTCATTTTGTTTTAATTAATTGTATTTTATTTTATTTCATTTGGTTTTTCCATTTGATGTATTTTATTTGGTTTTATTTTATTTAATATTTCCCATTTCCAATATTTAATAATTATTATATTTTAATTAAATTTCTTTTTTATTTTATTTATTTTACTTTATTTTTCTATTATATACATATAATTTATTTACATTTGTTTAATGTTACTTTACTTTATTGTGCTTTATTTTATTTATTTTTAGTACGATTTTATTCCTGTAAATTCACTAAATAGTTCTTTCACAGAAATCGATTTTAACATTAATTTTCCTTCATCAGCAAATCTTGTAAACATTCCCTAAAATACGCAGGTTCTTAAATTCCTGGTCAACTCACATAAAATTTCAGCTAAATAGTTTCATTAAATTGTAAAAAAAATCGTCAAAAATTGCATTTCCAGAAGCAGTACAAAACAAATATTAGACACGAGAGAAAGACGAGTCCCTAAATTTTCAATTTATACGAATATATTCGATATAGCAATACTAAAAAGAATGCCTCACTTCCCTTCCTCCAACACAATGGCAACTGCTGCATAAATATAGCTCACAAGTTATGCTGCTGTTCGGGTTTACTTTGTAAATGTTATTTTAGTTTATTATTGCTAAAATTTTACAGACTGTGTTTCGCAACTGTTTGGCTTCATTATGATTTGTTGTTGTTGTTGTTGTTGATAGTGTTTTAGAACAAGAACAATGTTTTGTCGGAATGCAATATGGCTAGGATTGTATAATTATCTGCTTTATTAGATTTGTTTTTGTTTGATTTTAAAATCAGTTTAAACTCCATGTAATCCGCCATTCATTGCATACAGCCAGGCGTACAACCAGCATAACTTTTGGACAGGCGATGTATAAATGTGCGAATTACATATTTATTTATGTACTTTGTTAAATTGTGCAAATAGATAAACACAGATTTTAGTAAATCCAAATTTAATTTGCTGACGGACCGTAAGTCAAAGTTAAATTTTTGAATGGTACTCATTAAAGCAAATGCAGTTGAACTGATTGGATAACTACAACAGACAGATATAGAGATAATAAATCCATTTATTTAATTGTATACAAAAAGTTATAGGTTATTAATTTTTCAGTTCCCATGTTGTATTAGAATTGAATAAAGCCGCTTTGAGCGCACATTAAAAGGAAGAGAAGACAGAGGTAAGAGTTCTAAATGTTTTTTTTTTTATTAGATATTATGAGCGCTTGAAAAAAAACCCGGCAAGTCGGTAATGAAAGAAAAAGATTTTATACAGAAAAATTCAAGTTCTTAAATTAGTTCACAATAGAATATTCACAATGGATATCCAATCACAATAGTTTTGAAAACACGCTCGAAATGTCAGCGGAGGTAAACCACTCAAAATTTCTACATTTAATAAGACTTGTTCAGGGGAAATTGATGTTTAATCAATATTTTAATATTTAATTTTAATAGTATGTAATTTTCTATTAAATTAAATTTAGAAAAGTGGTGTAGCGTTATGATTTTTTCGAACTGCAAACAAAAACATATATACTTTTATTTGTGACGTAGGAAGTTAGTCCAGTTAGTTTTAATTATTTTGGAAATGTGTCATATTCATGGTGCTCTCTTTTCTCGTAAAAATTGTACCTTCTTATATTGTAATATTTGCTTTGTATGTTGTATGTCTGTCAACCTATAAAATGGCTATATTAGTAGAAAATACGCACTTTTGCTTGGTCAGATGGCAATATTTTGAGGAATGAAAACGCAACCTTATGAAAGAGCTGGGAAAAACAAGCAGAACAATGTTATTTATTTCGAGAAAGGAAGACGCCATCTGTGAATGAAACTAAAGTGCAGTTTGGTTTTCCAATATAATGCCGAGAACTTTGGATAATGTTTAACTCTAATGGTCGGTTACTTAGATACAGTCCAAAGTGAAACTAAGCCAATTTGAAGTTAAAATTGCTGTTCAAAATTGATGTGGGTATCTTCAGAAAATGAACAGTTTTAAAGTACTTAGTGAGTTTTGAAATTTTTTGGAACTAGCCATAAATGTTATTGCTTTAATGTACAATACTTTCTCACCCTTTACATTAACTTAAGTCACGCCTTTTGCACTTTATTTTCATGACTCCTCACTTTAAGTAGACTAATTTATTGTCACACTTTCAGCGATAATTAGCTGACAGAGGCAGTGATGCGTAAATGTTGCGCTTGTGTGCACCTTATCCGACCACCATTCGGCTCATTAATGTTTATACAAATATATTTACAAACATAAATATTCGTACACCTTTTCACTTAAACGAGTATAGAAATTATTTAAAGCTAGTGGACAGCATTTTCGTTCAGCACTACGACGGCAGCCTGAAGTTAATGCGCGGACGGTCATGAAAACAGCTTGCTGCGGTCAGATAAAGTAGAGTTGAGCATCTACTTAGCTAAATTCTAACTGTGTACATAAAAAAAGAGGTTGCTCTTCTGTGTTAAATGTACTACGAAAATGGAAAAGCTAGCATAGTTCAAATATTCGCTTGGGTCACTGATTGCGTAGTTGCCTGGCAAGTCTAAAGCTGTGAGTTCAAACCCGGGCAGAGCCCAGAAATTAATCCGATGACATTTTATTATGTTGTACTTCTTGAAAGAAAAAATTAAAGTTTGTTTGGTCTCAAATATTTTAACTGATTTCGAAATTATTTGTGCGCTACAAACATCAAAGTATGTTGTAGGCAACTTTGTAATCCCAACACTACTTATTTGGTCACAAAAGTTATAACAGTTTGCAACCCAAAGCACTTAAAGTTCATCATACGCCCTGTTGACTGGAATGTTGAATTAATTAAAAAGATGAAAAATATGCAATGCCATTAACCCGATTTTTAATGTACATATGTATAATGTATGAAGTATTTTTTAGCAAGGGAATACTTAATGAAATGACGGTTTCAGTTAACTTCCAATTGGATTTTGTAAGATTGCTCTTTGCATTTTGCAGTAATCATTGCCAAACAAAAAAACAAGAAACATTGAGAAAAGCGAGTATGCTTTTCTGCTTTCTGCTTCTAGGATATACACATAAAAAGGTTGAGCAATGTCAGAGCCCAGTAGAAAAATCACATAGGATAATCTAATTACTTAGCACTGGTGCGCTCTCAATGAATTTAGAGCCAAAAACTAGTACTGAGTTTTTCAACTATTTAACTTTATAAAATCTTTTTTTTAACTAATGGAAATTGTCACTTTATTCAATTAAAATATAAAATAATTTTTTGACAACAGTATGGGTTCAATAGTTTAGTAGTTTAGTAGAAGTAAATAAGTAAAATATCATTTATTATTTAACAAAAGCAAGAAAATTTGCAAACCATACCCGTCTATTTCATTTTCGGCTAATGTCAACCCAGTTACTCTCAAACAGGTCTGCATTTGCCGAAAAACTCCTCTTCTGAACAAGAATTTTGTGTTACGCGATAAAATTTTGCTTTCAAACTCGTATAAGTGCACGCTGGAATTTTTGTCTATTAAAGAAATTCGATATTTTTTTTGCAACACGCAGCAAAAATTTCCTCCAGCAAAAACTTAAATATAACAAGCAAGGCAATAAGGATATGGAAAGAAATGTCAGCCAATTTAAGTGAAATGGATCCGCACACTGTGACGCAGAAGCTCAAAAAATCGAAATTAAAATGAAGAAAAAGAAAACAACTAGAAAACCGGCGAAGGGAAATGACAGTAAAAGCTGTTTTGGTGCAAATAAAATTGCTGCGGAAATGTGAAAAGTAAATCAGTAAGGGGTGTAAATAAATAAAAAGAATTCTTGAGATGTGTTTCTGTCAGTCTGGCAAATAGCTTCAGTTTGACTTGAATTTGGTTAGGTTTTTCTTTTTTGCGTGATTTTCCCATTACATTTTCATCATTTTTTTGGCTGCAATTCAATTCAATTGCATTTAGCGGCAATGTAGTTTTTGTGTTAGCGGTGTTGAGTGAGCGAAAGAGAGAGTGTGAGTGGGTATCCAGAAGCTCAGCAGTTCGATACAGGCAAAAGAGAAAGAGCGCAGCTGCATTGCCAAGTCAGTTTGTAATATTTTATTAAAAAGCCGCTAACCGCAAATAGTTACATTTGCTATGCGGAAATTGGTTTCCCGAAACAACAAAGGCATGCAAATTTCGCTTTTAATTTGGACTAATGAAATTTGCTTCTTCTCTCTAAATTAAAGAATACAAACGGGCTGTGTTCTTAGTTTTTAAAACAATTTAATTTTTTTCAATTAAATTATATTGTCGAAAAATTTAACGAGAAAGTTAATTCATAATTGTAACCTTTTCACAAGAGAAATACTTTTTATTTCGCCGATAAGAGTTATATCCCAAAGTTTATTTTTTACGTTGTCTGATAACTGTTATACAGAACAAATATTTGTTTCATTGCCAATCTCAGCCATTTTTTAACGTTTATTTTTTTAAAGAAATGTTTTTTCTATTGCCAATTAGAGATATTTCACAACATTTTTGACTTTTCCTAATAACTGTTATGCAGGAGACATGTGTTTTCCATTGCAAGTAACTGCTATTTCCAAACGTTGAATTTCTACAATGCCTGATAACTGTTATCCATGCGAAATATTTTTTCTGTTGCTAATAACAGTTACTTCCTAACGTTTTTTTCTTACATTGCCTGATTACTGTTATACAGGATAAATATTTTTTCTTATTTCCCACGTTTATTTTTTTACTTCGGCTGATAACTGTTACGGAGGTGCAAAGTTTTTCCATTGCATGCAACAGTTATTTACCAACATTTATTTTTTACATAGTTTTATAACTACCATGCAGGTTAAATATTTTTTGCATTACCAACAACAGTTATTTCCGAATATTTATTTTTTACGTACCCTGATAACTGTTATGCAGAATAAATGTTTTTCGTTACGAATAAGACTAATTTACCTTCGTTTATTTTTTACGTGGCCTGATAATTGGTACGCAGGAGAAATGTTTTCTCCGCTGTCATTAAGAGTTTTATTTTTGCACTTTGCCTGATAAGAATTTTCTCATCTTTACCTTTACCTGTATCTACATATGTCTTAGGACATATCTCTTATCGGCGACATAAAAAACAAGTATCTTCTAATAACTGTTATAGAGCGACATTTTTTCGATAAACCAAATAAGCGACTGTCGCTGCATTTTTCTTTATAATGTTTAAATAGAGAGTAGGGTGACATATCTTACATCGCATGCAGTCAGAGTGCTAGTTGGAGCGATAGAACTCGCGATAGGTCGCTTTGCACGAATAATAACTAAAAAAAAAATGACAGTTACCCCGGTACATACATATGAAACGGATTTAAGTTCCATTACCCTATGCCATTTATACTCTTACCAAGGGCTTATGACATTAATTGAAAGCTATTTCCTTATGCGTACACAAAAGTCACAAAGTTAAAGTGTATACTGTTTAGTTCTAACGCTGAATATTAAAACCAAACAAACTAAACAACCAAAATACACAGCAGTAAATAATCAACAAATTAATAAACAAAAGCCCTAATAATAACAGCTCAATAGAAGTTATGCATACATATTCACTTCTAATTCATCTTTGCATACCGACTAACGATTATTAAAATAATATATTTTATAGTTTCAACATCAAAACAAATATTTCATAAATCCTTCAGTTGAATCTAAATCCGAAAATTTGTTTATTTTTAGCAACGGCATTTAAATCAAAGCATTACATAACATTATTACATGCAAATCAATGGCATCTGGGAGGTATTTTATTTTTTATTTGTTTTTGCAACATTTTCAATGTAAGTCAACTACAAAAAATGTAATTATTTTTTTAAAAAGAAACTGACATATAATTCAATAAATGTATATCATATATTCATGCATTTTTTCCAGAGAACCATGTACTATGTATTTCAGTATTGAATTTTTTAAAAATGCTAAAGCAGCTGCATCCAATTTTTAGCATAATTATGCCAGTTTCGTTTATAGGTAATGAAAATAAAAGCAACTGAGCTCTCAGCGCGCTTTTGTATATTCCATTGCAGCTGAATGCGGCTGGCACGTAAAAATTTAATTTCCATCAAATTGCATGTCACTCATACGCCATGTGCGTGTGGCGGTGGCGGTAATGGCGGCCGCGACTGCGGATTTCCAATCAACGGCGAAATTGTTCAGCTGATTTCAACTTTAACGTCACTTTTGTGTGTGTTTTCGTGTGTGTGTGTGTGTGGGTGTGCGTGTTTTCACTTTTACACTTTTCATTATTCACAGATCGTTGTTGATTTACAGCGTAGTAATAATAATAATAATATGTTGAATAATTCACAGAAAGCCGCAAAGAAAAACAAAATATATTTTAGTAATATGAAAAAATTAAATTATTTTATATAAGTCTTGCTATGGTATCGCAAAAAACAACATATTTGTGTTTGCATATTTACCGGCGCTTTAAATGATTTATAAAGTGAGCATATTGGGGAAAAAAAGTATAAACTCGCACGCCAACACACACACACACACACACACATACAAATGCAAAGGTATATTTATTACACTTACCACATACTCGCAGCACTAGTTGACCAACTGTATAACTGCGAGCATGACTGTTGATTTGCGATATTTTCGCGGTATTTTTGCGTGTAAAACAAGAGTTGCAAAAAAAATGTGCTTGGCAATTTTTTGTTAGAATTCATATAAACTACACGCTTGCAAAAAACAAACGACAAAAAATAACGATTGTTTGAAAAAACTTAAGCCTATAAATAACTATCATGCACACGAAAGTATTCAACGAAAAAATGCTAATGAATTGCATCCATATGAATGAATAGGAAAAATTTACTCGGGGCACTGAACTATAAATTGCCGCAATTTATCAACCAACTCGGCGATTTAATTTTTGGAACTTTTTGGTGGTTTGTCGCCACTAGCAGCAGGTGCAACAATATTTTGAGTGAAGTCTAGACAATTTCGATAAATGAATAAGGTGAAGCATGGTAGCATGACTGTTAATGGCAAAAAAAAAAAACAAACAACAGAGAGAAGCGTGTGGAAAAACCCCCAAATGCACGGTTTCCAGCAATTACATCAAAATTGATATAAATCTAGCGAGCTCGCAAAGACTCACAGTCAAAGTATTTACAAAACAACAACGATTTTTTCGAACACTTTATGGTAAAGACAACCAAAGCCGTGACGAAATCGATAAAAAATAATTCTAAAGGAAATGCTAGCGATTACCATGAGTATTAGAATGTCAATAACGATTACAATACTTTTAATGATATCAATTTCGACAATTTGAACTTCAATAGCAGTCGTACATTTCTAAAGGGTTTTTCAATAGGGACGCGACAAAAGTAGACCGATAGTGACAGCAAACGACGCCATATTTTTTCCCGCTCTTTTGACATTTCTCTTCAGTAAAGTTTGCCATTTTATCATGGAAAGATATACGATTCAACCACGAGTCGAAATTATTAAAATTTACTACCGAAATTCGGAGTCAATGGCCTCAACTTTAAGAGCGCTACGTCCAATTTATGGTCGTCGTCATTTCTGGCTGAATGACTTCGTCAATAAGCAAAATATGCGTTATTGGACAGGCAGCAATCCACACGTACTCCATGAGTCAACATTGCATCCCGCATCCCGAAAAAATTACGGTTTGGTGCGGTTTATGGGTCGGCGGCGTCATTGGGCCGTACTTCTTCCGTGATGATCAAGACCGGCACGTTACTGTGAATGGGAATTGCTACCGCTCAATGATAACCGAATATTTTTGGCCGGAATTCGACGATATGGACTTGGATAATATGTGGTTCCCACAGGACGGTGCCACAGGCCACACAGCGAATGTCACAATCGATTTATTGAAAACCAAGTTTGGTGAACGTGTTATCTCACGAAATGGCTCAGTCAATTGACCGCCTCGGTCGTGCGATTTGACGCCGTTAGACTACTTAATGTGGGGCTACGTCTAGTCTATGGTCTATGCCAACAAGCCAGCGACGATTGTTGAACTTCGTACGAATATCGAACGTGAAATTGCAGCAGTATCGGCCGATTTATGCTTGAAAACCGTCGAAAATCGGGTTCAGCGTCTGGACTTCTGCAAGCGTGCCCGTGGTGCCCATGCAAAAGAAATCGAGTGCCATACATAATGGCATCGCATGTACTTTCACAGGAATAAAGAATTTAATTCATATCCCAAACCGTTTTTGTTTTATTTAGAAAGACTTTTGAGCGTTCCTATTGCAAGACCCGATATATAAGAATATCGACAATAATATTACCGATATTGGCGACATCTATACTGCTTGCAATATCGACAAAAAATATTATCAATGATATTATCTTATAAAAATGTAATGAAAATGTCTTACTCTACTTCCTCTTCTTACATTTGCTTAACACAAAGTCCAAAGGAAAAGACCGTCTACTCAGACTTATATTAAGTTAACCTTTAAGCAAATCTCAAAGAAGACGAAATCTTTCTTTCTTAATTTGAGTTTAGAGCAAGCTGTGTAGATGCCAACTTCTCGTTTTTGAAATTTTCCTCTATTCAGTTTTATTTAAAAACTACTAACCGAATTGTGCTCAAATTCAAAGGCGTTCTTTGTGCATAGGAAGGAAAACAGGAACAGATGGCGCTGTAGTCTAGCTATTTCTAAAAACTTCATTTAAAGAACGATTTGATTGAAATTCAGAACTGTTATCATCCAAATAAATATAAATAGTTCATTTAAAAATAGTACTAGTAGGTGGCGCTGGAGTCGATATACTTCTTAAACTCTACTTATAGTCTGATTTTTATAAAAAAAATAAATATTATAAATGTTGTAATTGAAAATTGGACCGACAAGTGGCACCGAACCCGAGATATCTCCAAAACCCGTATTAACAGTCCAGTTTGATTCAAATTCTAAATGCAGATCGTTTTTTTTATTGTTAAAAAAATGTTTAAATCCAAAAAAAAATCGGATTAAAACGTTTGGAAATTTTCAATGGCAATTGTTTGAATTTTTATAATTTTTTTACAAAGTTTGATATTTTGATTTACATGCTATTTGTTATAAAACCTCTTTGGGTGCTCCAATGGTAGCAAGACAAGAGTTTGTGAGACGATTAAAATACTTAGGTATACATCCTTAAAATTTACCTATTGTGATTGATTTGGTTGTAGACACAAATGAAATTTGGCAAGATGCTAGCTAAGTTTTTTGCCACAATATAGAGCTATTTTTTTTTTATCTCAATACATAAATAATATTAATACGCTTGTTTAAAAAATCAAAATGCCAAAAAAAACTAACTAAAAAACCGGTAAATATCCAGTGCAATAACCGTTAGGAGAAGCCGGTTGCATCATCTTACGCAATACGCTACCAAATAACTTTTCTTCTATGATCACATATTTTTCAAAGAACATACCAAGGTTTTAATAGCCCCAATTATGATCCTATCAGAGGGCGGGTTAGATGCAACTTCTAACTTCACTCTTTCTATATTCAAGATTGACAGTCTTTACATCATCTATTTTCATTTTGATATGCACCCTGAAAAGTTATAGAACATTTTCTACACCTTTTCTAAACTCCCAAAACGTTTAACACTAACCGTCCTTTCTCTTTAACTCTCCAATACCTACTTTCCCTGATATTGTCATTGTGAAATCAACAATAGAGCCATTTCAAGCCTGACAATGTGCATAGTTGCCAAACACCCTCCAAATATTTTGGCATATTATCTTTTCTCGACCACAAAAAAAAAACAGACTACAACTTAATCTAATCATTCTAGCTTTGCATATTAAATTGAGAAATGCAGAAAATGCTTGAGGATATTTAGTCGTTTAGTCCACTTATAGGACCTTTTTCTAGTTTATTTTATATACGCTGCCATACATACATACCTATGTATGTAATCACATATATGTGCATATAATGCAATTTGCATATATTCACAACTTCCCTGCCTTCAGTTTCTGCATTGGTTCCAACTACTTACGCTTCAATTGCACTAAACTTCTGCTGATGGCTTTGTCTGCGAACAAAACGTAAAAACAAAGGTCATATGTGAAAGTAAGGGGTACGAGTTTATGCATGGGAATTTTGTATGCATTGGCAAAAATGACAAAAATTGCACTGATGTCAGCTAATTGAATTGGCATAGAGCAAGTGAACACATTTGGCACAAGCACCAAGTGTCATTACGTAGCTGGGTGTGTGAATATTTGCGTGTGCGTGTGTGAGTAAGTAAAGTAAACAGACCTAGTCATATATTGCATAAATTTGTACACTCGCGAGGGATACAAGATGATGAAAAATTACTAGCAAATACAATACATATAGCCACATTGAGTACTTACACTTGCGATCACGGAAAAAATAGTAGCAAAATGTATTGACAAGATTTGACAATTAAGGTAATCAAGGTAATTCCATTGTCACTTTTCAGACGCCATATTCACCCCTATCACCGTAGCCGATGCCAACATAAATCGAGTCGACATCGACAACTTCAAATGACCACTGTCGACCTCAACTATATCATCGACACGACCACATCCCAGTAGTTGGCTTACCGTTTGAAAGCCGAAAGTAACGGAAAATATTTGTTCGTGATCGCCAACATTGCGAAGAGCATAAAAATTAAAAATTTCCATCAATTTTAAGTCATAAACATCGCAAGAGGATTTACCAAAGGTGTGACTAAAATTGAAGTCAAACAAAAATGGAACGCGCTCGCTTTGACTTAGAAAAGCATTCGACCACCTGGATGGAATGGCGCTGGGTGGCAGAAAGTAATTACATAAAAAATTCAACGAGAATCTAGCTACACGAAATATAAAATTCTAGGTGTGGATCTACTTAAAAGGAAAAGTAATAAAAGAAATTAGCGCACAATAAGCGCAAAGTAAACGCTACTGTTCGAAGCTCTTCGCAATTATTATGTTAATTTTGAATAAAAAAAAGTATAAATTGAACTACCTTCTTTTATGTATCTTAATTAATTCTTTAATTTTTTTGATCAGAATTTCAATAAAATTGAGCAAGTTTAAAGTAGCTAGAAATTCTAGTTAATTTTTGATACTTTTTTTTTTTGCTGAACATATTTCATACAAAAGTTAATATTTTCATGTGTTACATGGAAGAAAAAATACGGTCGGCAAAAAAAAAAATATAAAAAATTAGCAAGCAATTTTTGTCACTTGTAACATGCACTTTATTATACTAGAATTACATGAGCTACAAAAGTGCATACTCCGAAAATTTTAATGGCAATCCTTTTAAATTTGTCAAATTTTTATAAATTTTCTTGAAAGTTTAGAACATTTGACATTTCATTAAGCTTATAATGAATGGGCTACAAAACTGCGTACCGGGAAATTTTTGAAACATCCAGATAAATAAGTTGAAAGTTTTAATAGCAATTTATTTAAATTTGTCGAATTTTTATAAATTTTCTAGAAAGTTAAGAGCTTCGATTTATATAATTTTTGTTATAGAATTATTTATATTTTATAATAAATAATAAATTAAATTTTATAAGGAAAGACGAAACCATCAATACCTTTTGCTACTATTTTCGCGACCACAATTGTTTGTATGTAGTATATATTTTGTATGTGTACAGAAACGTTCTATAGAGATGGATGTATGTAAAAGTGCGTCGTCATTTGAGTCAAACTGTCGAGTTTGCATAATACTAAGTCTGAATCACGTTCATTTTGCGAAAATAAATTAAGTTTACTTGTAGTTTCAAGGTTGTGTGAGCATACATGAATTTAATAGGGTTGCCATAGCACACATATACACATATACATATACATATACATATATGTACATAGTTGTTTGTATGTATGCGTATAGTCTCCAACCAATACTTTTATGTGGCAATTGAAACCAGCCAGTACGCATTCACACGTGTGCTTTCTATCAGGACAACCAAAAGTTTTTCTCAACACACAAATACATTTACCCTCTCATGCACACATCTTACTCAATATAATGTACTTGTATCGCCACAAAAGTATCTGCATATAATATATAGGAGTAGAATACGTACATGAAGCTCATAAAATGCTGATCAATTTGCCAAGCTATTGAGTTGACAATGAAAAAACTATATATTTAATTCATTTTCTAACTTTATGCCTTCCGCTTACCTGCACTGCGTGTTGCATAACGCAACCGCTCTCAATGCTGATTTCTACCTTTACCATTGTGTGTTTTTACTTAAGTGAAATTTAGTTGAAAATTGGAAAAAATTACCAGCTCATTATTATTTGCACAAAGGTAAAGCTACTCTGACGATGCATGTATGGATGTGTGTGAAACTCTGAGCATGAGTAAAGCAAGGAAGTTGGAGAGCGTGACAAACTTGTCGAATATTAGTTTGCTAATGTTACCAATCATATTTGCTTTATGGCATCATGATTGCTTAAAAGGAGCATGAATTATGCAAGCAGTCTAAAAATTATTATTGAGTTGAAAGGAATTGGTGGTAATTCCAAGCAGGTGGAAAAAACTGGTCGAGGAATTTTCTTGAAGAAGCTTTCAATGGAATATAAATTTTGGCAGATGTAGCAACCAGTAAATAAGTTGGCGATTTGTGTCATATTTCTTAGAGAAATAAATATTGAATCCGAAGAATCTAGGTCATCTGACACCAGACAATTTATACCTCAATAATCGCCGATTTTTTTTTTTCCTCGGGCAGTTACCTAAAGCCATGGAGGGTACACCTGAGGAAGTTTCTTCATATAAGAAGAAATTGCGGCCTACCAATGGTGAGGAGAGAGCAGAGAAAAAATTCTAAAAAAGAAGACGAAGAAAAAAGGACACAGAACGGCAGAACGATTGAAAATTTGTCCAGCATTGTTTGTGTAAAATACTTTTATTTCGTCAACTAATGGGTGGATGCTGTCTAGTCTATAAATAGCGGACTAGAAGTCCGCGCAAGGCGTAATCTTCTATTTTATCATTCTTGTTATAAGAGTGGATTTTTGGGGTCATGTGAAGAAGTGGCTAGTGCCGTGTCAGAATCTTCACATAGTTCAGCCAAAGCAACGCGGATCTTACGAGGCAACTCGAGCCCTTCGTCTACAATGGGTGGTTATTAAACTCCTTGTTAATTATACTAGATTTGCATTTATGGTTTCGAAATATAATCGATAACTGTCGTCCACTCAGATAATTCACAAGCCACCTTTTGAGCACTGAAAGGATGGTGGAATTTACATGACGTCATATAGTAGCTCTGAGTAATTGACTAAATCGAAAGCTTTCGACAGTTCCAGTGTAACCAGGACTGCCCTCTACCAGGGGCGTTTCTAGTTTATGCCGCGATTTATCTAAGTGCTTATAGGGATAAGTTCTTTGGTGGTACTGTGCACTTTTCGGCAGCCATATTGGTGTACTGCTGGACGCAGATGGTGAGTGAAAGTCAGGAATAGCAGAGCCTCCATTGCCTACACTTTAAACCTCTCCTCGAGAACGCATGTATTGTACGCTTGGCTGAATTTAACCAGAAATATTGAGGTTATAACAACAAACCAGAAATTATAAATTCATTTCTCTTTCATAATAAGAGGTACACCAAAGTAAACAAATTTTATTGATAAGTAAGTAAGTAAAAATTATTTAATAGTTTTGCAATCATTTTTAAGCATTTATCAGTGAGTTGGTAAATAACAAAACTACAAAAATGCATTACCATGCAGATATTCAAAAAAAAAGTAGATGTCATAAAGGTCACGTTTTTACAATAAATATGAGCATTTGTTACACCAGAATCCTATTACAGAAATATTTTATATGATAGCCAATCTAGTAACAAACATACACACATATATTGTATTATATATCTAAACCAATTGTGAACTAAAGCTGCTATGGACCGCGTCAGCGCTTTACGCGTATCTACCTACATTCGCATAAATTTACCTCCATTATGAGAACATGAAGGATTTGCTCTCAAATCAATGGTATGTTGTCTTTCGAAGTTCTCAAAACCGAGTGCTTGCTGTTTCATGTTACGCGAAGGTCTCGCTAAAAGCGAACCAAATAATGTATGGCGTTCCTGTGACATTATACTAAGACGTGCTCTTTGTTCCGGTTCTAGATGTGTAGGATACTTGAACACATAGCCGGATTTCATTGATTCCATTTTATTATTCCTTTCCTTATTCTCGCGATTATCTTCGTGCTGCCTTCCATTCGCACATTCGTAATTTAATAAACAATCAATTGGATCAGATTTCTTCATAGAATCGTCAGATCTACGCGTTTTCCTTGATGGTCTACGGTGACGGTAGGGGCTAGAGCGTATTTTATAGCAGGAACGTCTGGAAGACCCATGACTTTTACCAAAATATGCACAATATTCGTGCATGGCCTCAGCTGGAGTCGGCTGTGATAATTTCGACAATTGTGGCAGCTTAGTTTTTGCAGTTGGTCTTTGTTCAACGCCGCCACCAACCATGGCATACAGTTTATTCCATTCCATCAAAAACTTGTCATCAAATAATTTGCATGGGGCGAGTGATTTTCTTTTGAAACTAAACATGCGACTTTTCAATTCATCTAGGTAGTTTTTATACATGGAACTAGGCTGGTTTTGATGCGCATAAAGCGATTTGGGATAGTAAGTAAACGGTATACCCTCGTAATCTTCGGCAAATTCATAATCTACATGTTGGAAGCGTTCTTGCAGCGCTGCAAGTAATTTCGCTGTGCAACCTGGCGTACGATTGAATTCATTGATATAAAGATCACGCCTACTCAATCTTCTAGGACTGCAGCAAAATATTTCATTATCACTTTTGAGCGTATTTTGTGATTGCGAATTGGTTTTGAGTAGATCCAAAATGTTTGTGCTTTTCATCTTCAGGTAATGACCAGTTAAACGTCGCGCCCTAAGTTCACACTCATCGCAGGTATTTCTACTGGGGAAGACTCCACAAACAGAGTGGCTTCTGAAGTGATCTCCACAGCAGTTGGCGCACGTCAGGCAGCAATGACGACAACAACACTCTGAGCTGCAAGAGTGGCGTGTAGGTGCTGCTGCCGCTGAGCAACTGCAGCAACGCCTTGGATAGCATGGGCCGTAGTGACAGTAGCTTTGGCAAAGTTCACACATTTCTGTAATTTTGTTATTTTTTGTTTAATTTTTGAATAGAAAAATTTTAGTACTTCAATTTTGGAAGTTACCAGTCGCAGTGAAGACAGTCATTGAAAGTAAGCACGGAAATATATTTGTAGTTTTTTCGATTTTTTTCCTTAATTCTCGATTATGTGAAAAGTGATCAAGCTTAAGTATTTATGAACTCAAAGTTTCTTTATTTTCAGCATGTTCTAAAAAGGGAAGTGTAATGACAGGAATTGATATAATTTCCCAGAAATTTTAAATACTTGATTCGAAGGTCTGTTATAGCTGCCACAAAAATCATTGTGCGAGGCTGCGAACCTGTCACCCATGCGGCCTATGATCCAGTGGGTTTAATTTTATTCTCCTAAGAGGAGATGCGTTCTTTTTTTTTTGTTACCTTTTCTATCATTCATTTCGGAACTTGTAGTGTATTGAAAGAATTTTAAGAAGTAACCTAAAAAAATAATTTTTTCCTACAATCGAAATGAAATCAAGCTGCGCTTTCGATTGAACCGAAACTGTTTCTTTTGTTTTAGAATCGTTTACAAATTATTATTTGAACTACCAAATCTTTAAATTCGAAACAATATGCATTTAGAAGCACCAAAAAGTTATTCAAATCAATAAATAATAATCATACAAAAATGCATTCACATTGGTATACTGAGAAAGTCTACATTGACTCACTTTACTTTACCATTGGATATATCGAATGACGATTACAAAATCAAAATAATAAATCCCTCCATCCAGATATTAAATAATTTTAGTTTATCGCGACGCACGCGAAGTAAAACTATTGCGACGACGTCGTTGACCAAAAGCTAAATATTTCTTAATCGTGTCTGCATCAACTCTCATATATTTTCTTCGATCAATCGGCATATCAGTTGGATAATGAAATGGAATTCCAAAGCTATTTGATCGACTAGAGGTCGAATGACGTTGCGAGAAGCGTTCGTTAAGTAAAGTATCAGAACCGACTGCTGCGCTTACTAGGGACCAGCGCTTAGATTGCTGGGTGAATCTTTTATACGATTTATAGCGCTCTGTATTTTCCTCACCGAAGAAACCGTTGAATTCTTCTTCTCCGTCAATGATACTGTGTCTCTTGTCTCCCACACAAGCAAGACGTCCGCCACCCACATCTGCATACAGCTTATTCAAATTTCTGAGAAAGGTTTTGTTCAACATCTGTTTAGCGGTCAACGATTGTTTGGTTTCCCGTGAAACATATTCCAGTAATTTTTTCGCATACTCATCATCACACGTATTGCCATAAATATCATAACAGGTTTTCTTCGGCGGGTAGAATGTAAGCGGTACATGCGGTAAATTATCATAGGGATTACACCGGCATTTGTCGCACAGCTTACGCTGCAATAGAAGTTGGGCCATGCGATGACAATCGCAATCCTGTGTTTTTGCGAGCAAGCGCAGCCGACCGGCTCGGCATTCGTGTGCTTTCTCTACTACAATTTCCGCTGATGTTGAAATTTTGGGTAACTTTCCATTTCTCGCAGCGCGGCTACACCGATCCAGTGGTTCTGCTGTGGACAGGTCCAGCACTGAAGCGGCTTTGGCTCGTGCGCGTTTAACTTGACGCCATAGCGGTGATTCAAATTGATTTGTCAAGTTTTTTCTATAAAAGCCAGACAAACAACGCGAGTAGCATTTCCATTCATCGTCATAGCCTTTGTGTGGTAAAATGCAACTGGCGCAATGGCGTGGCAGCGTTGACTTTAGGCAACAATTGGTGTTAAAGATGCAGGCAGGAGGAGAGCAATAAGCACAAGCGCAAAGTTTATGCATTTCTGCACGTTTCTTATTTTATGCAGAATAATTTGGCAAATTTTTGAATTGCAAGAAGTAAAATTTTGTCCTATGAGCTGTTGTTTTTGTGATGGTAGGAATTTAGCCGAGATATTAATTTTGATAGATTTTCAAATGAAATTTCGTATTGTTTATTTGTATAAAGAAAGTACAGGCATAGAAGAATATAAAAAAAAAATGTACAGAGACAGCAGGTTTATTAAACTTGTATTTTTAAATTAGAAGTCGTGATCATCATACGAAAAAGAACTGTAGAAGACCACACATGCCAAATAGGTAATTTATGAAATTTGTAAGGCAAAAATAATTAGAACTTGTGTTAAGTAACCACGAAACGCTATAGCTACTAGATCGCTTCCGGTCACTTCTGATACTGCCTTTTGGTGAGATCACCAGATTTAAGCATAACAAATTTTTATCTGTGGTGTTTTTTGATTTGAATAAGGTCCATACTTTAGAAGACATTATAACAAAGGTGGAGTTATAAATAAAAATTTTCCGAATGGCACGCCAGGGGCGCCATCTAACGGATTATTTTTTTGCAAAAGCACTTCTCGTCGCATTCCCAGTAGACGATTTTCATTTCATCAATATTAGACGGTAAATATAGATTACGGCTAATACTGCGTGGAAAATAATGGTAGACCAAACTGCTACCAGGCTTATTCAGCAGCCTGGATATAACTAGAACTTGAATAATGGTAACTGGAGGATCTTACTAAAGGATACTTTGGTACAGCCATTCGTTCTAGAAAGGGTTGGATCAGATGCGATATGCGGAACGATTGGCTGTTGAACAAGTTCTGGGATAGAACGAAGCTTGATGGAAGGCTTGTAGGTGGAGTGTAGCACCAACTCTGACTGAGACAAAAATTGTGTTTTAAGCGGAGTTGTCCCTAGGCAAGAAGCAGCTGAGAGGCTGGTTATTAGCATAGCCTTAATATCAGCACTAAACACTTCTCGGGAAGCTTTTTAAAGGATGAGGAGGTCAAATCTTTTCAGCATTTTCTGCTCAATTGATCTGCTTTCGCGAGACTAAAACTCAAGTATCTCGGATCCAAGTCTATTTACAAACCAGTGGGCATTCCGAGACTGGAGATTAACCAGCTTCATAACTTTATTTTGTAAGCGCGCAGCAATTTGCGGATTGAAATCGATATTTTCTCTGACTACAGGATAATACACATTTTTTTTGCATTTTCATAATTATTGCATTTATTTTGCTGGTCCTACCATCCACTATTCAACTTTAAGACATCCACACAAAATATAACTAAGAATTTACAAAAATTTCCACAAACACATTTTATAAAATATGGATTTACTTATGAAATCTTAAAATGTTTATTGAATTCGAGAGGAGGATATTCAACAAGCACTTGAAGACCCCATCGTAAATTTAACACATATTTTGCCGAATTACTATTTACTAACATCACGCTGAGCTACAACGCGTATAGTTAAACAAATTTGGACAACCAATCCTACATTCCCTATATTCGCCAAGGTGTTGCTTTGCTATCCATTTGGATTATGAATTTTCTCGACGCCCATGTATTGATCCTTCGATCACATGATTTTTTAATGACAGGAGCTGGTTTCTGTTCAGACATGCCGAACGAGTTTTTATTTTTCAATATCTTTTGAGCTGCAATGTTTGTTGTTCTTTTACTTGGATCTTCTTTTTTTATCACTCGTTTTTCTTTATACGAATTTCCTTTTTTACCTGGTGATGTTTCTTTTAACACATTCTCGCCATTACTTGATTGCTGTTTCCGTAACTTTCTTTCTTGACTCGTCGGATGATTTTCATTGTTGCGTTGTTTTTCTTTCTTTAAAGGATAACTCCCAGTCAATGGTTCTTCTATACGTACTGTCTTTTTAATTTTTCGTATGTTTTTATTTAATGTGGAAGTTTTCACTTTCGACTTGGAATTTTTAATTGAACTCGAATTGCCAACAAATTCGTCTGTTGAACTTTGCACACCTTCTGATTTCACATCGAATCTCAAACTTCCTCCTAGGTCAGCGTATAACTTATTAAAGTTCTTTATAAATTTTTTATGCGCCGGCTCAGAAGGATCTAGAGCTTCAGTTTCGTTAAGCTGTCGATTTAATTCGTCCAAAAATTGATTTTTCATCTCAGGCGTCATCTGGCTGTTATAGTTTGTGAATGATGGCACATTCAGATTGTCACCACAATTCTGATGATCCTTCTTGTTGGCATCCGGCTCCAAAAGAATATAAGCTAGTGTGCCGCCCTTTTCGCAAATTTTCATACCAAGCTTACCCAATAAATTGTCTAATGTTGCTGTACTTTGTGGCATTGCGCTATGTTTAGCTTTTCTGTTTTTACGTCGGAGGTTGGATTTCTTTAGCGAGCACTTCGATCCGCTCTTAAATAAATCAGATTGTATTTTGCGTGTAGCCATTTGTGGAATGAAACAATCATTTGGTTCCGATTTCCATGTAGGATCCATAGTTTCCCCACTTTCGTGCTTTCCATACCAGCCACTATTTTTAGTTGGCTTATTTGGATAATGTTTTTGATGACAGTGACAATATGCTGGGCGCTCGGTTTCGAAAATATTGAAACCATAATTCCAATAACTCCAATAATCTAATGGATATTGACCGTACCACGGTTCAGTTGGACGATTACGATACCACCATTGATCGTATGTAGGATTTTCACAAGAATAATTTTGATTGCAAGCATCGCCCATACTACATTGATTGAACATTTTTAAATTTTAAAACTTTTTCACTTTTTCAAATTTTTTTAGAGACAAAAATTACGATATCGACATTCTTCAACAAAAATTTTCTATAAATTGTGTCAAATTATTTCATTTGAAAAGTTTCGATTTTTTTCTTTTCATAACTCTACACAGGTAATAGAGTGGAAGAAAAATAGTGTTGGTACTGGTATGAAGGTTAAATGAAAATACCAATTAAATGTAAGGAGTACCGACCGATGACTTTTTTGAGCATCAGGGTACAAAGTATGCATGCAAATAATCTGTTACTAATATAGGGAAAACAGTTTTAATTACATCACCAAATTGAAATTATCCTAGTTTTGAATACTATGAGCTGCCTTGCATTACAAATAAATCTCGCATTTCTAAATCAATTTTACCTGGCATGGATATAGATTTATAAGTTCCTATCATTTGCTAATGAATCAACAGGGTTGCAGGTACTTTTCCGCGTTCAAACACTTAAATTTGTTAAGGCGCAACACATTTTCTTGCTCGACGACCTTTGCTACCGCGAGAGACGAACAGAGCTCTTTAAGACTCAATAAATTCGATTAATAAAATAACAACAGATTCGAACTCGGACCTCGAAAGCAGTAGGTTGACCAGCATTTAATCTAACTGCTCCTTTCTGCACCCTTTTCTATATTTCTTATTAGTGTTAGCTGGTTGGTCGTAGCATTGCTTAGGCACTAAGGACCCAAATAGCTCTCTTTTGATTCGCTGATTCTCCGGGAACCTATTTTTTCTGCTGTCATGTTTCTTAATTTACAAGCCATTTGGATTTGTGGTTGAATTCGCTGAGGTTGTTCACTGTGCAGTTAGCGACTTTCTGCAGGTCGCTTGCCAAGAAGAATTCTAGTGTCTACTGTCTATTACGTGCCAGGGCTTGTCACTCACAGAAATAGTGAAGAACTGTTTCTCCGCTATCCTTGAGATTGTATATAACTTTCCTTGACCTACTTAGCGCGTCTACCATTCCTTATTTGTCAATTTTGCAAATAATTAATCTGTTCCATCTCGTGAGATGGATTGATTGCTCCAGCGGACAGCTAATTGCATCTTGGTAAACAGATGGAGCTGCATCTTGCTCGGTATGGCACTGAAGCTGCTCTTCGAGACATATGTCAAATCTAGACAGAGCTCCCTCAAGAATTTCCCCAAACGTTGAAGGGAAGAGGCGTTATACTGCCAATACTACATCATCCTCATATGGTACTCGATGTTGATTTATATTTTAAATTATGAAAATCTTCTAGTAAACGAGCGGTATATATTAATAGTTTCATTAGCTACATATGTATGTCTGAATTAAAGGCATTTTAACTAAATACGAACACAACACGTTCGAGGAAAAGTTTTACCTAGGCGCCCACGATTGCGCGCAATTTCTTTCTGTTAATATAAAACAAAAAATTCAATTCAAAACACATCTTACATTTTTCTTCTACTTATGTAGAAGAAAATACTCATAAAAATATAAATGCGAGTTGTATTAAAAATTGTATTATAAAAACAACATATCGTTAATAGCGAAAGGAAATTAATTTGCCAAGAACTAACTGATTCAAAACAAACCCTGCAATGCTACGTATTGCAAAACAAAAACATCAATAATATTTAAAAGCGCAAAGTTTACGATTGCATAAAAAAATCGCAATAAATTCACGCCGCTATTTTACGAAGATCATATAAAATAATTTCACAAAGAAAATAAACACAATATAAAAGCAAGTACGCATTTGTATTTGTTAGTGTGAAAGTGCACGCACGATACCACGTTACATAGACACGATATATAGATAGGCAGCTAACTTTATTTTATTTTGAAACATTTTGTGGTGTTTTTATTTAAGAATTTCGAACATCTGCAGTACAAAAATAAAAAAAAAATAAAAAATATACTCAACACTAAGCGTGTAGCTGTTCTATCTCCGCTTTACTCTCAAACATACTACTCCTCGTCGACATCCTCTTCAACGGGCTCTCTGGCCGGCTTTCGTCGTGATGGGCCACGCGTACGTTGTGACTTCTTGACTTTTGGTTTTGGATTCTCCAACTCCTCTAGTTCGGCATCGGTCAAGCGGTCCTTATACCAATCGGCGCTGTGTATAGGGAAATTAAATTAGTATGAATTTATATGAATAGCATAAAGACTTCAGACTAGCATTTGCGCTTTCCCTTTCTTTTTAGCTCTACCTACCATTCGGGTACATTACGCGACCAATCACAGTGCTTCCTATCATCGTCGAACACCTGTCCCAGCTTGCAGCCGTTGCGCCGCGGTATCTCACCATTCACACACACATAGAAGTATTGACAGTCATCGGGATCGGCATAACGCGGATGTGTAACCGCTACTGTCTCATTCACTTTGGGACATTGGAATGCGAAAATATCCTGCGAGTTGCAACCCTTCACGCCCACCTCATCGGGCCAAGTGCAGATGCCGGTTTTGGGGTTGAATACCAAACCCGCTGGGCAGGTGATCATATTGAATTGCCCATCGACGCAGTAGTAGAATTTATCGCAGACACCCTTCTCCTCGTGACCAAAGTAGCCGTTCTTGCGCGGGCAATGCTGGGAGGGCTGAGGAGTTTCTGTTGGTAAAACAATCAAAACTATTTTAGAAGCGTTCCCTTTAAATGAATAACGTCTATCTATCTATCGGTGTAAGTAATCATGCAATTTTTACTCGTCTCAGAAGAATAGAAGTTTGAAAAAATTTTAACTATGTATTTTTCCTTTTTAATAACGAGACTGCCGAACTTATTCTCGCCCTGAAAATATTATTATCGCTGTTGTTATTTCACTCACAATCATATTCTTCATCAATTGCGTTATGTTTAGCATCGATATCATTATAAATATTTTTCTTAGAATAAAATTTATTGGTAGAATTATCGTTGTAACTATCGATTTATTTATAGTTGATCGTCGTTATCGTCACCATTTGATACCCTTATTCTTTTTTGGTTTGGATTTCGAAATTAATAAGCAAATTATCGATAATTATCGATGTTTTCAAGTGATCTATTTCACTATCAATATTGTTATCGCTACTGCACTAACTGCACCCATCGGTATTTTAGAAATTATAAATTTAGGAATCGATAATTTTACTATTATCGGCAACATTAGCGATTTTCTATATTCTTGATTTAATACAAGTAGTTACGTCCTGTTATCGATATCATTACGGTAATGGCGGTCTTCATCGATATGTGTAACATTATCGATTTAGTAAGCGATAATGTGGCTGTTATCGGTAACTTTATCGATTTACTAAATCAATAATGTGGCTGTTATCGCTATAATATAGACACCTACTGTTATCAATATCATTATCGAATCTACATATTGTTTCATATTGTTGTTCTCAATAGGTTAGGTTAGGTTAGGTTTGAGTTCAAAACTATTTACGAAATTACTGTAACGTTAATTCGCTCTCTGAGACTCGATTAGCCCGCCATGAGTTGTGGAGTATGATGAGTATGAGTACGATGATGTAACCAAGCTAGTTGTGAAAACTTTAAAGAGTTGATGCTTACTAAACTTTTTCGATGTACTCTCATAAATATATCTGCTTGTCGTAATTTGCCAATTTGCAGAACAAAGTCAATGAAAACTGCCAAAAGAACCACTTAAAAAGTGACAGAGTGACCGACAATTGCTGCGGCAAAAGCTGTCAGAAACAAAAAGTCATTGTACCCTACTCCTAACTGGCAACAAAAAAACACATACCATTTGAAGAGCAAGTGTGACGGCAACAACAATGAAATAGAAATTCAAAAACCATAAAGCCACAAAGGGCTGATTTTTTTGTTGCAGCATTTTAACTTTTTTAGTTCATGTTATAGAAAATTGTCTAAATTCATATGCAATCCAAACAAAAAAAAAATAGCTGAACAGTCAGAGCAACAACACTCATGCATATCTAGATGTAAAACAACAGTAAAAAAGTCCGTTTGAGAATTGCTAAACTTTACGCATCAATGGATGCAGCACGTCGCACCGAAATGTTGTATACTTATGGGCGCACAATGCTAGTAGCTTAGCACAGCACAAATGCACGCACACGCGCACACATTTGTAAGTGTAAATTTACATATGAATATAGTACATGTTTTTTTTTTATGTACGGATGGATGTACGCGCTCATGTGTTACAAGTGAATGACCGGCAACTGCGTCAGCGCACAAGGGTGTGCTACATAACAACAAAACGCGTGGCCGCATGCCCCCAACTTCAGGGCAAAAGGGAGCAGGATGTTGGCAACTAAATAACAATAACCGCGCTCGTTCGCGAAGACAGCAAACAAAAACAAATAAGACATTTGAAAAAAAAGTACTTTAGTATCACAGAGCAACAACAAAAACAATATTAACTGCAATTTCAATGCAAAAATTGGGCACCCAGTGACGCAGCTTTTTTGGTGGTAAATGACAATAATACGCTAATAAAAAATGCTGCAGTTAAGCGAAGACAACAAGCAATAACATATCGTCGACATGCAGTTTGAGAGAGTAACTTATTTAGTGCGAATAAAATATGGTAACTTATTTAAGTATGCGATTAATGATTGAAGAAAAAACTATTGCAAAAAGGCGATAGACGCATTTCGAAAAAACGAACATTGAGAAAATCGGTATATTGATTCAAACTTATAACAATAATTAAAAGTGCCAACAATTGTTTTGCCATATTAATTTTTATTATTTTACTATCTGTCGCTTTAGAAAAAATCTTTAAGCAATGGGAATATTCTGATTGATCAAATTGAGGCGAGGTATTGTAATCTTTGCAGCTAGCTAAGCATTTATGACGATTTCTATTGAGTTTTCGGCCACCATTTGGCTAGCCAATGTATTTCTCTAACATCTCTTCTTTCTTATTCTGTATAGGGTAAAAAAATCTGAAAAGTGAAATTTCAAAAGTTCGAAAAAATAGATGTTTTCTCACTATCGGTCTAAGCTAAAAAATAGCAGAATTAATGAATGTTTTTTAAAACGTCGCAGTACGTCATTCTCAGTACGTGTTTTCAACAAATCACGGGTTCAAAATTTTCTTTAATTTGTATTATAAAAGGGTTTTGAAAAACAAGACCTTTAAAAAAAGGGTCGATTTATCAAAAATTTATGGGCATTAGAAAACAGTAACGTTTTTTTTTTGTTTTTTTTTTTTTTTGTAAATCGATATCTCGAAAACAGATGAGAACTCTCGCAATAGATTCTTAAGCATACAAAATTACTTCAACAATGATTTTTGAGATCAAGGCCAGTTCTTTATTTGGGAAGTATTGACAAAAGGCAATAATATTCTAAGCGTTCAAACACTGGTAGAGTCTAAGAGAAATCTGATGAAGAGATGTGGTGATTTCCGAAATAGCACCTCTAATTTCTACCACTGCCTTTTTCCAATGCTTTCAAAATAAAAACTGGCCTTGCGCTCAAAAATTATTGGTGATTTAAATAACTTAAACCAAAAAATGTATGTATGTATAAAAATCAATATATAGTATTTGTAATCGGTCGAAATCGCCTAGGCGGTTATAGCGCCAATTATATAGAAGAAAAAGTATTTGTCATATTTTTGTGCTGTTTTTATCACATAGTATAAAAAATAAAACCAATTGAACCGAACCACGGCTCAAAGATACTCATGTGAAGCGGTTTGTAACGGTATACGTTTTTTCTAAGAGAGTCGAACTACTCTCTCCAAACCGCAGCGACTTGCAACTCTGGTTTTAACTATTCCTTTTAAATCATATGTATTTTTTGTTTAATTTTCAACTTGACATTCAATTTTTCTATTAAAGATCAGCATTCACTATACCTTTGGTATACATATGTACATACTTTGTTACACTAAAATTGGATTCAGATTCCAACTAGACTGTAAAGCAACATTTCTCACAAACTGTCATTTTTGTAAGCTCCACCGCTTTGTCTTTTTCTAATACTGCGAAAATAAAGTAAAGAAAGCTGGCCTTGAGCTCAAAAATTATTGTTGTTACCAAATATAAAATTAATAAAGTAACTACTGCCTTCCTGAGATAAATAAAAATTGTTTTTTTTTTGTTTGCTAAAAATTAAATTGAAAACGCTTAGTACAAAAAAAAAAGTTAGTTTATGGAAAAGTGTTTTGTTTTTAGTACGACAACTGAAATTTTCAAAAACTTAATAAATTTTTAAAAGAAAAAGGACCACTCAATTCAAAAGTTGCTAACCGAAATAGAGGTAATCAATTAAAAGAATTTTAAATAATATTTTTGACATACTACGTGTAGTACTCTCGTATTTTTATGATTTCCATGCATATTTCTATATTCTGTAAGCATAATATATGTATATCTATTTATATATTTCATTAGAATCAATATTGTCTTGTGTGAAGTAGAAAAACGCCTACACACCCACACATAGGCATATACATAAATCATAAGTGCATAAACATAAAGTGTTGCATATTTGTTGCTACAACTTTCGCCTGAGAAAGACGGCAGACACAATGGTCACTTTTGCACACATCATGACCGCATGAAAGTTTCAAACAAAATTGTTGTTGCTGTTTATTTTGTTGCCTACTACTTGACTGCCAATGTATGAGGCAAAACAAACTGCAACTGACCACAATTCTCCCTGGAACCAATCCAAACTGCACGCAAATTGAAATATGAAGTGCGTCAACACTACACATACACATACGACTACACACACATACATAGTATACGTATGTATGCATATGCGCGTACATAAACACAAACAAACACGCATCTCAGGTGGCACAGTGAACATGTGTCTGTTAATAAAGTTTTGTGCAAACAAAAGGTCTATCCGTGTACCATATCGGTCAGTGCAAATATTTGTCTGTATGTGTAGTTGTAGTTGTTGCATTTGCATTTGCCCACTTACATGCTGTCATTGCTCATATTGCCGCTCTATGCAATTTTAATTGAGAGTACTTACATTTATCCATGTATAGGTGTATTTATCCGTATGTATGTGTGCGCGTGTGTGTGTGAGTGTGTGTGTGTGTGTGGCAGTAGCTGTTTTTGTTGTTTTCAAATACTCTTTGCTTTTTGCGGTTAATATGTCAACGAGTTCTTGCCAATTACTCTGACTCGAATTAAAGCAATTGAAATCTTGTGGAATATTAAATTTAGGCAAATTTTTTACAATTTATACGTAGGTACAATTGCAAGTGATGTTATTTTCTTAAATTTTGGTGCAAATTTATGAACATTTACTCTTAAATGATTAAAGATTTTCAATTCTAGAATTTAAAAACCATTTTCAATTAGTGCAAAATACCTTTAACTTTTCACTTTCATGCTGTGGTGAAAAGAAAGTCGTATGATTTGTCGAAAGCAGAGCGAAACTGAAACGAAATGCTGGCTGAGAAAAAAAGGGCCTAAGAACTCCATCAGCAGGTGCAGGACACGCGGAGAGTTTCAAGGTCGGGAAAACTTCTTATACGACTATGAATGGTAGCCTAGATACTTACCACGCTTACTTGACCACATGGTGATTTTGTATAATATTCGCCATGTTGATAAATTTGTTCGTTAATTTTTTATAAAAATGGAGTTTGTTTGTACAAAATTTATAAAAATTCAGGAAAATTGCAACAAAATTAATAAAAATTTAATCCGCATTTTTTTTTTTTTTTTTTTTTTTTTTTTGAAATTTTGGGTATTTTGCAGCCAATTGAATTTTAAATCTAAAGAAACTAGAAATTCTCGTTGATTTGTTACAATTTTAATGGTGGAAGTTTTGCAAGAACGCTACCATAAAAAAAATTAAAAATGAACGCGAATTTATTTAAAACCCATCCGTTATATGAAGATTCCCAAAAATTGTCAAAAATCCACGGAAATTTTCAGCCACATTAGACGTGCACCAAATCAGTATGCCCAAAAGTTTACAAAAAAAAAATCAAATTAAAAACTTGGAAATTTTGTTTAATATTACAAAGATTAAGAAATTATTAGTATTCATTTATATAAATAGAGTTTTTAAGTAAGCAAACAAGTATTTTTGGAAAAATTCTAAATTTTTTTTAAATCAGAATAAATATTTTTTTATAATTTTGATAAAATAAAGTTCCAATGGATTTGCATATGAAAAATTTAAAAAAAATTAAGAAACGAGTATATGAACTCCAAACGGATTTCAGAAATTTTGATAGAAGAAATTTTATTTTTCATTATTTGAACCAAAACACATAAAGAAGAGTTGTATCTTCTCTACTACCTGTTTAATATGCCTTAACATGAACTTATTATTATATTTCATGAGAATTTTGTGTATTACTTGGGATCAGAAAAATAAGCTTCGTACTGAAAATATCAAGCCAATATTTATTTTTTCAACGTCCAAGTAGTATCAAGTACGAAGAAATGTTTAAAATTGAACTTTTCAAAATAATTTTAGGACATTTTTCTGTTTTGAATTCAAAATTTTATTTCTTTAACCAATAAAGGCGCGATTTTTTAGATTTCATAAGGTAACGTAATTTCTACTGGCACATTAGGCTTAAACTAAGTTTACATGTTATCAGCGAATCAATAAGAAATTAGCATTTTAACGTTGTTACTTAATCTTTGAATTAGTTTTAAAAAAAATGTTCAATAAGAAAAATCATAAGCTGATAAGAAAAAAAAATTCATCACTACGCTCGACCAGACGGACATATAAAAACAAAGTAGCTGCCTTTCAAGTGCAATCAGTCAATTTATCAATTCGCAAGATGCTAGAATTCAGGAAGCAGTTCCTATTTACGTTGCTTATTAGTTCGCTATTAATAAATTCGATTGCATCTACAAATAGATTTATTAGAAATGCAAACGATGCAGATTACTTGACACTCATTTTGGATGAGACAATGCGCAATTTATTGAAGAATTGTAACAAAAGTACAACAACGGAGGAACTCAGAAGGTGGGTGGATTTGTTTTTTTTTTCTTTTTCTTTAAAACTAAAATTTCATGTCTAAATTGGCAGCAGTGAAACAGAGAAAATTCAGCGAGCGCCAGTAACAATGCAGCAACTAAGCGATTTGATGGAAAAAACGTAAGTGGCAATCAGATCAATATTTGGTTATTTAAACAAAAAAAACTACACTTTCTACACGTACAGCATGCGCTCGCTGAGCGACTCTTTCACCGCTCGCCTTTTACAACGTTTTCCCAAAAGTTGCGCGGACATAATGCCGCCTGGTGTACGCGAACGCGATGGTGTCTATAGCCTACACATCTCAGGTTATACGCCGATCAATGTTTACTGTTTGGCCGATACGGCCGGTGGTTGCCCCTGGACCATTGTGCATAGACGTCAAGATAAGGGCGTAGATTTCAATCGGATGTGGGCTGATTACAAAACGGGTTTCGGTGATCCATATACAAGTTTTTTCGTGGGCATGGAGCCGCTCTATTGGCTGACAAGCGATGCGCCACAAGAGCTGAAAATTGTAATGCGTTTGAATAGCGAAAGTGTGGAGGAAATAGCGCATTATGATCACTTTGCGATCGGTGATGAGGGATCGCAATATGAATTGAAGATGTTGGGACAATTTAGCGGCAATACAGGAGATGAACTAACCAATTTGATTAGTTACAAATTTCGAACGAAAGATCGAACGGGTTATTGTATTGGCAAGGAAAAGCTTGGTGGATGGTGGAAAGAGGGCTGCGATAAGAGGTGAAACGATGAATTTTTTTTAAATAATAAGAATACCATTTCTGAAAAACTTTCAATACTTACAGCAAGTTAAATGGCATTTATGCGCCAACCAAATGGGAGATACCACAACAGGTGGGCATTATATGGAATAATAGAACCACGCTTGGCATGAACTACTCGCTGGAGTATGTGCATATGGCCATAAGACCGAAATTTTGCCTTTAACATTTGCAGCCATTCATTTTTATTAGAAATCATTCATTCACTTAGCTTAAGGTCAGCTTATTTGCCTAATAAAAGAACGCAATGCTTGTTAGCAGTTCAAGTGCATAGTTGCACTAAAATGAAAATACAAAGCATGCTATTTACCATAAATCTCAGCAAGTAATATACAGAGTATTTACTCCGCCAGCTAACATATAGCTACGAGTCTGTAAATATCTCCATTCCCGCATTTATACTTCTGTAATAACATTAAGTAGCGATGTTAGCATAAAGAGGTTTAAGAGATAATCTGCAATAAAGGTTAAGTACAAGTAGTTTCTACTCCATACAAACAGACATGCTTTAGCAAATGTGATAAGCGTTTTAACAGCTGTTCGGAATTGGTTTACATTGAGCGCGTTATCGCTGCATCGCAATAGAACATACAGTGGCTCAAATAACGGGGCGCATGGTAATTTTTGTTACAAGAAGAAAATATATAGTTTAAAAAACCAAAATTTAAAAAAAAATTCAAAATTTTAATATATCAGAAACTAATAGGCTAATTTTTATTTATAATACAACTGTGTGATTATTATAGTTTAGTCAAGAGAAGTATCATAGCTACATACGGATGAATCTAATAAAAGGTTTGTACAAAATCTATAAAAGATTAAAAAACATAATAATTTTTCATCCTAATTTATTTACATATAAGAATAATAATTTTTATAAGATGTGAACTGCTGTTGGTTTTTCTTTTTATTTCCTGAGACCCAGAGAAATCTGTTAATGAGAAGTTTTGACTTTTTCCAATACTAACCTAATAAAAACTGGGCTTGAGGGCAAACATTGTTGTTGATAAAATTTAAAAAAGAAAAAACAAATGTTTGACAAAAATTTGAAATATTTTGCTTTGAATTTTTGTAAATTTTTGGCTATGAAGCTTTGTGCAAATTCCGGTTGTTTTTTTTAAGGTTTTTTGTTTTACGGATTTTTTCCATTAACGGCTGGATTTTATATTGAATCGCATTGATTTTTAATACTGTTCTGTGCTGATAATCTTGCACACTTTCTGCCGTATAAACTGCATGCGTTAATCAAAAAAAGTTTCGAAAACCAAATTAAAAAAAAAAATTTAAAAAGCAACGGTAATTTTCAGCCTCTTGAGACTTGCATATTGAAATACTATAATTGAGTTGGCTGTAAAACTGCATACTTTTCTATTTTTCTAATTTTTTCTACAAAATATTGATTACAAAATTTGGTGATTTTTTTAGAATTCAAAAAAAAATTGCACAAAGAAGAAAATTTTGATTTATATATTTATATATAATTTTTACAAACAATATTATTATTATTATTAAAAAATTCACCATGTGGTAAATTTTTTCACCATGTGATACATTTTTTGGGCCAAAATATAAGCATAACCATAAATTTTCTACCAGCTCTATTTAAACAAGTTTGAAATTTGTTTACGCCGCAGCGTAAATATTTTCTAACCGCCCTAATACGCGTGTATGTACGCATACACATGCAACTGCGAATTACTCCGTATTTCCCGCCGGATAATTCCTTTTGCTAATCTTTCCATTAATTGCTTTCCAATAAAACTGCGGTTGACGGCAACCGTACGTTTTTTCATAATGTCACTCGTTCACAGGATTTCTAGAGCGACACACGCTACCACCAGGATTCACACCACAGGTAAAGCCAAATTAATGTATATCTACATATATGCAATAGAATAAATCTGCCTTTTACATTTAAAACTAAACCACAAAATCCTTTTAATTTTCTATTTCCAAATATCCAAACGTGCGTCTGGATATTTTGTACAAAATTTAATGAATGATTTTTTAAATATTTAGTACAAAATTTGAAATTTTGATTCATATGTTTTTTTTTTAATTAACAGCCTATATTTTTATAAAAAAAAACATATATAATGAACCAATTTAGGTTCAACTTAAAAAAATTATACATAAGTACATTAGGGTGCCTCACCCAAAAAAGCAGCGGTTTTTCCACAGGCATTACTCGTATATTATTTCTTGTGTTTTAAAACTTCTACCAAATTCACCATGTGGTAAATTTTTTGAGTCAAAGTCTAAGCTTTGCGTTTTGCTACACTGCCAAGCTATGGACCAATCGGCCAACCAGCAAATATTTAGTGAACCAGCTAACCGACCAACCAACTAAGCAAGTTTGCGAGTTTGCAAGTTGAGCGCGCAAACTTATTTATGTCAATCATAATTTTGGTTAGCTCCACTTAAGCACGATTTTTATGCATTCTTTCTGCCACTATTACTTCGCTGTTACTGCAGTTTTACCACTACGAAAATCTACTTTTGAAAATAGTTTGTGCACACAAAAAAAAATTTAAGCAAACCTTTATCATTTTATACGTATGTATGTGTGTGTGTGTGTGTCTAATGACCGCGTGCACCATAATCAATACTGTTGTGGGTTGCAATTGAATTTAATGCGTTGAAATGGGCGCGAAATTTTCCCAAGCGCAACCTATTTTCAATTAACAAAGTATGATAGATATCTATATATATGGGGTGTTTTATTTGCGCCCAAAACGGCAGCATTGGCGCGCAGAAGGGAACGAAGCTCAAAATGCAACTGAAGAAAAAATTAGTGGCATGTATGTAGAATAAACTAAGTGTACATGTTGTGAGTCCGCTTAGTCTGCTTAGAAAGAGGCAAGAATTGAAAAATATTTACTTAACCGTTCGGCCTTACATGCCAAGCGAAAGTTATCAGCTTCCCTACCTCAGTTCTCATTGGGAGGATACGGTTAGATTAGGTTAAACGGGCTGCTCCCTTAGACAAAGATAAAATACAACATTATGGGCGAGTGCTATGTATATTTCAAAGTAAGTAAACAAAGAATATGGAGAAAAGATGAATAAGTAACTTCCAACTTTTCAGTCCGAAAAGTGTGTTAATCTTGCTAAATCTATAGACAAAGATTTATTAATTATATATCTACAAAATCCCTAATGATTAAAGAGCTTGGTCTACTTCTACTCGAGAACGGTCAAAATCGCCAAAACTAAAATAGCGGTACCGCTGACGGCGTCACCTGCTGTATTCAGTTCACGTGGTGTTCAGAATTTAAAAAATATTTTTAAACATGAGTATCTTATCTTAAGATGATTTATAACAAACGTATGGCTAATAAATATGCTTAGCTATTCAAATGCCCAAAAAATTGGAGCAAGATTCACATTCAAAGCTAAATAAAATCAGTATAAAAAAGAATTGAATTACAAAGAAAGCACAGCAGCACAGAAAGTGTGTCGAGCATTTTCTTCATTTCTATGCGTAGCATGCCACAATTCACGCCTTTTACGCTGTTTGCATTTTAATGAAATAAAAAAAAATACAAAAAAACAAAAAAAAAAAACGGGAACATGTAGAAAACCAGGAAAAAATAATAGCGAACAAAGACTATAGACATAAATACCACGTACAAAAATCGATTTCGACTGTAAAACTGTGCGCGCTATTCCTATCTCTTCGGGATATATAGAATCACTTTTTCGTGTCATTTAAAATCATTTAAATAACGCTGCTACTATCGAATGAATGATAAATGCCTTTATTTACTTACCGCAAAGGAATTGCAGTTTATGGCTTAATGCGCTTAAATGGTGGCTACGATTTTCAAAAATAATTTGACGCAATACATGTAGCACATTTTCTTGTACAACATACGAAAATATCCGGCCTTCTCGCAAAGAAAATTTTTTTTTTTTTAAATCTGGACTACGAAATTCTTTTTTATGCTGATGTTCGAAGATGTATATTGAGGAGGAAATTTATTAAAAGGTTTGAAATATAAAGTGGCAGAAAAAAATATTGGCACATAAATTTTTTCATATTATTTACAAAACATTTCGCTACTTCTTAATCGAAATATAGCGCATTTTATAACAAACCCATATAACTGCAATTTTCAAAAATTCAGCAAGTTAAACAAAAATTTCTATCAAAATCTCAAACTTTTCTGGGTATGCAGTTTTGCTGACCAATACGTTTTATTACAATACAATAAAGTGAAAGTGTTGAGAATTTCTTCTTTATAAAAGAACCTAAAAAAAATTAATTGCGACATTTGCTCCCGATTGAGTGAAGGGGAATTTTTACGAATTTTTTTTCAAAATTCCGATCAAAAAGTTTGAGATTTTGATAACATTTTTTTTCTTCTAAATTTGCTGAATTTGTGAATTTGCACTTATATGAGTTTAATTAAAAAATGAGCTATATTTTGTGAAAAAATTAGCGAAAATGTTTTAGCATGAAATTCATTGTGAATAATGTGAAAAAATTACTGCGCCAATACTATCTTCCGCCACTGTATATTTCATTCTTTCAAAACCATTTTCCTCCTCAATAGCTATCTTCGAACATCATTTTATTGTGGCAATTGAGACTTAAATCAAAACTGAAGGATAACTAATCAAACAACACCAGTGGACAAGTGACCCATGAAAAGGTACAATTCACTGGACATCAAGAGCCTAAGGTATATAAATAGCTATACACACATACAAACATATGTATGTACCTAGGAGCGAATAGCTCATGTTCAAGTTTCTAGATAAATGGCTTTTTAAAATAATAGGCACTTAATGCAGTGTGAAAATTGTCTCACACTCTACTCGTATAATATTTACTTTCCAAACCAATGCGCTAATATGATGTGTCTGATGTTTGGAAAATCAGTCGTCAGTGTGATATACCGCATTATACACCGCATTTACACTTTGAATTCATTAAACATTTTGTTCACGTATGGTACAGGAATAGAACGATAGATAAAATTCCTCGATATACTGGCTTACTTATACTTATAAGTATGTAGTAAAGTGTTGAATATACTTAAGCTGCGTATCTGAAATACGTGTTTATTTTTTCTTAGATTAAAATATCGAAGTGACAATCAACCTATTCCCTATTTTTATTGTTTGCGGCAGGTTTACAGCGTAACGATTTATTTTCATAATACCAAAGTTTTGACAGCAAAATATGATATAAAATTAGAACATATTGTCATTTCTATACTATGCCTCGCTGTGAAATTTTTGTTAATAAAGCAGGCTTTCGGATATCCATGAAAGCGTTATGATTAGCAGTAATAATGCTGAAAAAATTATGCATTTCATAGCGAATTAGGCACTTTTCTCAATGAACATCTGCCGCCAAGAAATTATGGCATTTTTGAAAGCTGTTGAAAAAAATTGCTTTACAATATCTGTCTGCTCCACATTCTCGACATAAAAAAATATTTTATATGATTAAAAATAAATACCGAGGTGAAAAACCTGTCGAAACTGTCTGCCTTAATCTAATATATAACCTCGAAATATTTTGTTAATTTTAAAATAAGCTTGTTTTTTTTTTTATATAAATAGTGGAGAAAATAGCTGTTATAACGATAGTGATAACGATTTCATTTCAAATGGTGTAACGATTTGAAATACCTAGGCGTAAAAATTTCATAATCGATAATAATGGCATTAACGATACCGATATCAATATTATTATCGATAATAATGACATTATCGATAGCGATAACGTTATTAAAAAACCCGGCAAAGTTGACGACAGCAATACCGATAACAATACTTAGGTTAGGTTAGGCTAACAATATTTTATGAACAAAAATATTAATAATAGCGTCAACGATATCGTAAAACTACTTATAACGATATTGATTAAGAGACGATAGCGATAGCCCGAATAACATCGATAACTGCACTATTAAATATATATAATGGGAATATGAGTAGGCATAAATATTTATTTTGTTTCAATTATTCAAGTTTTGATATTATTATCACGTTTTTTTTTTAAATTACATACAGAGGCTTCATAGTCCCTATCAAATGGCCGTGAGTAATAACAACAGATATACCCTAAACTCTTTATCATAAATATGTATGCATGTAAGAGACAATATGGTATGGTTTATAAAATTTATTTTTATCCTAAATCAAAATCATAAACAAAGGTTTTGCCAAATTGACTCTAAAGCCATTCAATATCTACCCACATTAAAAAATTTTAAAATATGTCAGAGAGTACTTAACCAACATGAAAAGAAAATAGAGTTCTCAGGTAATCGCTATGCTTTCTTATTTTTACTTCCTGCAAACAGCAGACTGAAAAAGTTTCTATAAAAAAAAATGTCCCTATAGCCGTTAAGCACCTAAAACGTTCTCAACACTCACCCACCTTTATTTTAAATGCTTTCATAAGTACTTGCAAACATATATGGTAGATATGTATTTGATATTTTATATATATTTAAAGATATACATTTATAGATATGTACATATATACCGTATACCTACTAAGATAAGCTACTCACGTAATTTCGAACGTTTGCTGCAATCAATGTTGTACGGTAGATCGCATTTTTCCTCCAGAGGACTGTAATCGTTGAAGACCATACCATCGGCACAAAGACGTTCAGTCGCTTTGCCTTCACTGCAATTAATTAATACATACGAACATACATTGCATTGTATAAATTTATACGTGTATAACAACAAAAACATAAGCAAGCAGACAAATTATTGTGTTAAAGTCTTTGTTATCGATTTATTGTTATTTCTGATATGATATATTGATTATAAATATTGCTCTCGAATATAGTTAATAGCTTCCAATGGCTGTTGGACGTGTGGCCACCTAACGTGCATACCTTAACGGGTGTTTGGGGAGGTGTGGGTGATTGCTTTGCCATTTAGTATTGTTAGTGACATTAAATGAGCTGTATATAATGCGAACGATTTATTTTAGATATTAAGTTGCTTATGTTCAGTGAATTTATTTTAATTTGTCGGTGTGTCACACTGTTCGGATGTAGTGTGCCAAATGTCTGGATGGTAAACCAAACGAAAGGTGTTATCAAAATTAATCAAATTATTTCAAGAGCAGCTGAGAGAGTTCAAAAAGTTTTTAAGGAATTATCTATCTTAATATCTTAAATTATAATCAGCGAATTAAATAAATACATATATCTAATGAGAGTAGAGCCGAAATCAACAATGCTAGCTAGTGTCAATTTTAAAGGCAACATCCAACAAAGTAATTTTTTTTTTCGGAATGAAAATTCATATACCATTAGATTTACTTACAAGCAATTGTGGTATTTATCACATTGCTCCAAATCTGGGAAGAAACCATTCGCTTCAGGGCATTCATCTGTTGGCTCGTAGCCCTCTTCTGTTGGTGGCGGATCTGTGGGCCGCTTTGGCAGATGTCGCTGTGATGTTGGATGCCCGGCGCCAGTGCGGAAGTTATTGCGTTGCGCCAAGGCAGTACCTGAGAATTAAATTTATGGTATTATGAAAATAAGAAATAAAAAACTAATTTCGGTGTGGAGCCTGCGCACAATTTACAATTTGCTTTTACAATTGTTTAGTTCAATTCACTTTTCTTATTTTTTTAATTAAGTTTTTTTAATTATTTTTTATTTTCTCTACTTCTATTTATTTCGTTATAATTTTATGTTTTTAATTTAAATAAATAATAAATAATTTATTTTACTTTTTTACTTGCCATTTCATCTTGCATATTTGATTTATTTATTTTTATTTTTGGTTATATTTTAGTTTGTCTTTCGCTCTCTATTTATTTTATATTTCATTTTATTTTTAACTTTTTATATACATTATATTTTATTCTGTTACGTTATTTTACTTTATTTCATTATATATATAATAATAATCACATACAAATTTTATTTTGTTTTATTTTATTGATATTTTACTTTAGTTGTAATTGTTTCTTATATTTCCTTTTGTTTTTCATTCATAATTCATTTGATTTAGCATTTATTTTAATTCAATTGTGTATAAATAAAATTTTATTGAATTTTAAATTATTTTATTTTATTTTATTTTTTTGTTTTACTTCATATTTTATTGTACTATATTATACAATTCTATTTCATTCAATGTTATTACTTATTTTTTATTGAATTTATTTTTTTGCTACTTTTTTTACTTTGCTTTGTTTTATTTTGCGTTTTTATTTAATTTGTATAGATATAATATTTTATTTAGTTATGTATTTTCTTGTATTTTTCTTTGCTTTACTTTATTTTATGTAATTTTATTTTATTTTTTATACAATATATTTTTTGTATTACTTTATATTTTATTGTATTTTTTATTTATTTACTTTGTTGTATTTTATTTTATTGTTTTTGTTTTATTTTATTACTTACCTTTTAATTCTATTTATTTTCCGCTACTATTTTGTTTTATTTTGTTCTATATAAGTCAATTTCATTTTTTGACTTTATTTTTCAACCATATAATTTTTTAAACCTTATTCTTAATTATGTATAAATTTTACTTTATTTTATATAATTTAATAAACTTTTATTAAAATTTTTATTTTACTTTTTGTTTTTATTTTATATTTTTATTTGATATAATTTAATAAGCTATTTTTTTATATTTTATTTCATTATTGTTTCTAATTTTTCTAATTTGATTTTCTAATGTTTATAATAATTTATAGTTTCTTGTTTTACTACTTTATTTTCAAATCAAGTTTGGTCTTATATTTTATTTTTGTAACTTATATTTCTTTCACCATCATTCTCACACACATTCTCATACATATCCATTCATTGTCAATGCCATTGTCAAACTGGCAAGCAACTCTTTTACACTTTTTCTATGCTACACACAACACCCTCGTACCCAACACTTGCAACTGTCAGACAGTATCCATTTTTCAAAATAGAATTTTTCAGCATTTACTGCACATACATTTCTTAGACAAACTGTTCACTGGAAGCTTGTTGCATTTTGCGAGCAGCTATGTTTTTCTTTGACCTTTTTTAACTCACATATTTACAATATATTTACATATGTATGTTTGTCTAGCTATCTGCTTATCTGTCAATTCGTCTGTCTTAAGTATTTTTACGTGCAGCTGCCACTTTCAACTTGCCACTTCACGTCATACTGTTATTTACGCAATTACTTGCAACACTGGATATCTGCTGTTTGCCACAAAGTATCTTCATCGCGAATGCTAGCAATACTTTGACTTGAGATAGCTAGGAGTTTGTGTACGCGTTTTTTTTCTTATACGAGTACTCGCACTTATGGAACTTACTTTGTTTTCATAAATCGTTGAACGGAGAAGAGTTGTTGTTCATAGCTACAGGGTGGTAGAAATCGTTTGCTAAAATTATACGATATTGGAAATGTGCCATGAAAGAGTTTCCCTACTAATCAGATGGTATGCAAGAAACTATACGCCGAAACTGCGCCATTTACGAATAAGGGTTTCACGAGTTCTCTTCACGAGTCGTTAAAATATAGCACTTTTCGGAATTTCCGTTATATAGGAGGTGTATGAAATTTTGTACTTTGACAAAGTAGTTGCGGAAATCAATGTGCGCCAGACACTTTAAAATTTGATTTGTTCATAGTGTACTTGGGTTATTGGTATGAATCAATTTCATCAAGGCTTCTTGATTTTTCAATAAAAATAAAACCTTCATCCTAAAATCGTTAAAGAGTTTGTGAAGTTTATGTTACAGGCTTGTGAAAAGCACAACTAGGAATATTTTTGCTCTTCATTGTTTTTCTGCATATGACACTCGATTTGTCTAGCATTTTGTTTTTTTTTTTTTAAATTCATAATCATTTGAAAATTCTAAATCATGTTAGCGTTAACAAATTGACATTACAAGACAATGGTGTCTCTATTTAACACATTTTCTTCATACATTATTCATTACACCACATGCATATTTCCTCTTCTAATGCTGTACGGAATATCAAACCTAGGGAAATGGCAGAAGGTTCTTGGAATTTGTTTTTTTTTTTTGGCATTTCGAAAAATTTGGCTAAATGAGAGCTGAATTATTTATATTTTTTAACCGCCTTATCATATGTCTCGAAATCGAGTCGCACTTTTCCATAAAGAAATATTGCCATAAAAAAACTAAGGCGTTCTAGTATATGATAAAAAATGTCTCTTGCATAGCGCTCTCTTGTCCTAATTTCGCTCAAACGAATAAACATTAATCACAAATTTTCGCGGTCATTATAAGTGACACACTTGTGTATTTTTACCCACGTAGACTTGCATTCATACTACAAATACACCTACATTTGTTTGCCCAGGCGTGGCGCAACGTCAGGAAAATGAGACAGATTGCACTTAACAGGTTAGAAAATTAACGATATGGGAATTGTAAGTTATTTGCTAGTGTAATTCCATTACTCTTATATTAAAATTCTCTAAGGGAATATCAATGTCATATTATACATTCACGTACAATTCGAACTGCAAACCAAGATATGCATACATAGGCACGTACATATGTGTGTGTGCGTGTATGTGTGGGAATAATAAAACAAATATACATACTTTAGCTAAAATAGACATAACCTTTCTGTATGTGTAACTAATATTGCTCTCGTAACACAGTTGCATAGTTACACACTCCTCATGTTGATATTATCTGCTGCATCCGGCAGGCGCTCTTCCATTGCAACGTTTACATAACCTCAAACTTAAGTCGAGGGCGATGAATGCATACGTTGGCGTTTGACATTTTCAAGTGGCACTTAATTAATCCCAAAACGCTAATTTTAGACTTTGCAGTAATGTCGAAAGCGTTGTACTGTCATATACTCGACTCGAAGGGTTAGTGTGTCGTCTAATTTTATGTGTCTGTATGTCTGTATATCAAACGCGTGTTACTGGCATTCCCCTGCAGGCAACAGTTCCAAGCTAGCACTAGTTTAGTGGGCAGGGTTGCAATTTATCGTATTGATACGTCATTGTTAGTGACATTATTATCCTTATCAAATTCTTCTAGAGAGAAAGTAGTAGTAGCTAGTAATTTGTCAATAATATGCTACTTTATCTACTACACAGGTGTTCGAAATCCACTTAGCACTCTTACAAGCAGTGAGTACTACGACTCAATTTAGGTTTTCAAGATGAGTCGAAAATTTTAGATGGAATTTTTGGAGTAAAGTGACTGTTGAAGCAAATTTAAAAAATGGATTTCAGTCAAGAGCGCTATAAGACTTTGGCCATCTAACTGGCTGCGGTCAATTGGCAAGCAGCATGCCTCCATCATAAAACAAGTGGGGATTGAACAAGAAAGATGTGACTATCAGATCGCGAAAGTCAGCTTTAGCCAAAACTTCAAAGTTCACTTCTCAAAGATAAGTGCCTGAGAATATGGCACGGCACTAAACCCCGATGAGATTCTGATCTTCACGGATGGATCTAAAATGGATATAAGAACAGGATCTGGTGTTTTCTCCGAGCGACTCTCATTGAGGGAAGCGTACAGATCTTCAGATTACAGTAGTGTGTTCCAAGCAGAGATCTTTGCGGAGTGTAATATCTCCGAAGGATGGGGAAAAATTCGTTATTCGCTACATTGTTATTCGGCCTCTGGTGACTAGTGTCCTCAACAAATTGTTTCATACACCGGTTCTGAATTGCATACTTTACATATATAAAGGTATAATCGAAGGCAAATGAAAAACGACAACTCTCGCCGTAAGCAAGCTCTGTATAAGAGAAAGCGCTCAACTATGAACAAAGTATTGGCATTGTCTGTGATATAAATTGCCATAATTTAAACTTTCGATTTTAAAATTAAATCATTCGCTTCGTGTTGTATTTCAAGTATTATTTGGAAACGATTTTCACACCATTATTAGCATACAAAAATTACGCATCTAGCAACCCAAATCTAACCTCGAAACGCCGGTACGCTATTCAATTAAATATAAGTGCATAGCAACATGAACCGCCATTTGTGGATAACTAATTTAGTTAAATGATTAAAATCACCAGCAATATAAATGTAATTAAAACAACTATTGAAAATTGTTGCCAATAATTAAGCGAAACCGGTCGAAATTCATATTTGAATTGTGGTGAAGAAGACCGCAGTGAAGTATCCGACAAAAAGCCATGTTAATTGCAATAAAATGCATGAGTATGCATTTTGTAGCAACATAAATCGATATGCACATTAAAACAAGCACAAATGTGTTAATGCAAATATCTGGTTTTACAAAAACCTAAATTCTCTGCATTTTAGTATTCTTCAAACGCAACAAGTAAGCTGGCTATAACATGAAATTGGGTTTCAATAACTAGCTCGATACGTGGGTAATACATTTTTACAGCGCAAATATTTTATTAATACCTGGATCAATTTTATTGCGTAGACATGGTACATATTTAGATAAATACATATGTATGTATATGCAGAGGTTTGGGTATGACAGCACAACTAAAAATGTGTATGGGGATACGATTTTTCATACAGGCAATGTACGAAACTGATATTTATAGAGCACTGTCCAAATTATGCTAGCCTTCTAAGACTCAGTTGTGAGAGAAAGCAACTTAGTCTACGAACAAATGGATTATCGGTGGTTTCAAGAAGCATAATGCATTCTGGAGGTGACATATGTAGTTGAAAATATCTTGGCAAATAACACCTAAACTGCTTTCAACAGAATTACGTTTGAAAGAAAGGGATCAACCTACGCAATTTAAGAAAAACTTGTAGGGTAACGAAGTTAGCGTATTTTTATTTTGCTGACGCCACTAATTAGCTATGAACTTAATCAACTAAATTTCCGGCTGGGCATCTTTAGAAATACTGTAGTAGTAGAAATTGTCCACACACGAAAAGAGCTATTCGGCTTTAAATCGACAATACCACTCATTAGTTTGTATTTACGCATCCATATAGTAGAAAATAGGTATTAATTGGTAATTTATATTTATATTTGAATACTTAATTGAAATTATTTGCTTGTAAATTTATTCAATTAAACACTAACTAAAAAGTGATGTTATTTTCTAACTTCACAACATATAGCAATTTGGTAGAATTTAATGCAAATTTTTTGCAATCAATGAATATCTACTTAATAATCAAAGTGCAAGAATTAAAAAGCAAATGCATGCACAAATTTAACGTTTCAATTATATATATCGATATTGAGTCACTTTTGCGTTGAATGATTTGAAATGACATATTTTTAGGCTGGCAAATGAGGTGCGTTTTATTGCTACTTTTAAATTAATTTTTTACTACAAGTACTGCCTAAAACTATGCAATAACATTGTACGCGGAAATGTGGCTCTTCTCGAGATACATGATAAGGTGATACGAGTACACGTGCGTTGCAATAATAACCAATGAATCAATAAACAGAAAAATGTCCGAAAACCCTCCATAAATATGGGATTTGGAAGAGTATTTAACATACCACTGAACAAATCAAGTGCATTTACCAACTCAAGCTAAACAGCGAAAGATTATTTATTTGTAAAATATCACTTTGCGCCTGTTACGATCCAAGTTCTCCCTTGTCCATGCTAATTGTTATTGAATTGGACTCCGACTTCTGATGACAGATTCATTTAATCTCCGTCTCATCACAGAAATGGAAACAGCCATATTTGTTGGCGAACGTTCTATTTTTTTTTTGGCTTGTCGTTGGATAAGGGCAGTATTTTTTTTTATAAATTTGTAATGGCTCGATCCTCGGCTTTGGAGATAGTATGTATTTGTTAAAGCTCTGTCAGGCTTTTCCTCGAACATTTGTGAGCATTTTCGGGCTTTGGGATGACTTCTTGAAAATAGCACTTCTTGCCTTTTGTGAAAAAGAAGAACATAGGATTTTGTTTTACTAATCAAAATCGATGTTTTGCCAAGTTCGCTACGTAAGAGCCCAGAGATCTGTTAAAATAAGGATTAGCTTGGATACGTCCTTTCTGTCTACTCCTACGATGATTGGTTGCTTTTTTGGGACAGAAAGATAGCTGAAGATACATAGCTTCAGTAGGTTCTGTATAACTACAAGTCTTTCAATTTTCAATTAGCAGTAGTTAATTAGCGACATTCGTGCCTTGACAAAGCTCAGAGCTGCAGGAACCACAGCAACCTCATCAGTGCAAAACTGAGTAGACTCAGCAAACGGTATCTTGAGAGGCGGCTGCAAATCAATACCATAACACAAAGAAATGGGTTTCGATATAGTTTTGTGGTTGAAACCGTCAACTCGCATTAGTTCCGTGCACTTGCCTTTCCGTTAATTACGTCCAACAAAAGCAGAAACACTTACAACTTCCGCGAATTCGCACACGAATGAAGGTTAAAGGCTCGAATACACAAAGACAGACCATAAAAGATAGCCCGCGTATGGCGCTGCTCAAGGTGAGCTGGTGTTAGGCAGAGGCTGTTGTTGTTCAAGATAATAATGCACTTAAGCGGCACTTATCTGAGCATTGAATATCCACATATGGATAAAAGTGTCGGTGTCAATATCGAGTGAATGAGCTTACATGCAGGTTATTTGTAATTGAATTACGCAAGCACTCACTTTTCACTATTTTTTTGCAATTGCTTTGGCAGGAGGTGCACACCTACTGTTGCTGTTTTTTTTTTATAAGTATTGGAATTTTCAATGAACTGTTTCAATGGCAGGCCACATAGTGCCAATAATTAGCGCATGACTCATGTGCACAAACTCGTAAATATATGCACTTACAAAAACTCTAAACGCAATAAATGCTGTCAATAACAAGATCAGAAAAACTACTCGTTGCCATAGCTAACACCAATACCAATCATGAACAATGTCAACAGCAATTGCTGCCATCGAACCAGTAACCAGTAACTCGAGCCAAGCCTTTTTCCAACACTGCCGACAAAATTAATATAAAAAAAGCAAATCCGGTAATATTGCATTAACAAGTATAATTAGAAAAATATTAAAAATAAAAACAGCAACAGTTGCAGAGTGAAGGTATTAAGTATTGAGCAAAAGAAGTAACAGACTCCAAGACCAGTCGTCGTCATTGGCAGAAAGCTTTGCAAGCAAAACTAATTAAGACAGACAGACAGGACAGTCAGAGCAGATGTGGCATATGAGGGATAAATACAGCACAGCAAAGCATAATGAAAAAAATATGAGAAGTGTAAGCAAAAGGCTTTAGAAAAAGCAAAAAAGTAGCCTTTGTATTGAAAAACATGTGCCTGGGAGTTTCCATCTTGTTAAATAATTAATTATGATAAATGTTTTTTTCTATCGATACACAGTCTTTGTGGAAAATAAATTAAACACGTTATAATTTCTTTAGTTAAGTTTATGTGATTTTATTTGGAAAAAAAAGCATTTTGTAAAGCCAACAGCAGGCTAATGATATTGCCCTTTGGAGAAGCACAAATTGGTTAGATTTACTCCTGGCACAGCTAATGATTGGCCTTGCGTCCTGTTGATAGAAGCCAATCGAATTGGAAACTGCAAACGTTTGAAATTGAAGGACTTATTTGTAGGTATAATTGGAATTCTTGGTATGTAATTTTGAAAATTTCCTATATAATCATAACCTATCGGTACAAACTATGGATTCATTACAACTCGCCTGCATGTTAAGCTTTTTAAATATTAAGTTAAACTTAAACTGGTTCCAGCGAAAATGTCAAGCTCAGGATAATATATAAAATATGATAACTTTAGTTAGTGTGGGAGGTAGCATGCCTCCTTAAATAATATCAAAATAATATTTTGGGCTCGGCCATACTTTTCAAGTTCGCCAAATTTGGTTCTTATCGGTCAAGTGGTTTAGGACGCAACTTTTAGTTAGAAGTATTTCTGCAAAACTGCAGAAGGAAACTATTCACCGAAGTTTGGCTTAAATATAAAATATACAATGCGAGCAATCTCTAAAGTCTTTAGTCCAGCTTGGCTGGCACAGCAAACTATGATTTGGTATCAACACCATCTTTCGCGAATTATCTGTGTTTTGTCTCTCTTTAGTGGATATTTAAGACATTACAAAAATGTGTCCTTCAATTGTCTTAAATACTTCTAACTTTTTTTTGTCAAAAGATAGGAATATCTTACATTTATGTATAGAAGGAGTGCTGGAGGCTGTCGATCTTGGAGTAAACGTCTAAGCTGATATCTTAAATTTTCACAGAAAAAAACAACTGCTTAATGTAGCATTACATAATAGCACTCGCTGATTATTTGCCCAATGGATTTTCAAAGCCTATCTCTGTTTTACCAATTTACTATTTCCAAGCAGGCGACTTAAAACATTATTAATAATTTAAGTTCCCTATCCAAAGGAGAATATATTTAGCGTAATACTAAAAAAAAATCAAAAATCAATAGACAAAAATCATAACCAATTAACTTTCAATCTTCGTCGGCATGCAAGAAACGGTTGCTACTGGCCAATTGGACAGACAGTCGGACACACACAAAAAAGCACGCAACTACTGTTTTTTGTGGCACGCAAATGTCTACCCCGCTTTCGCTTTTAAAATTCCAAACATGCGCCGGCTCGTTACGGTCATTATTCATATAATCGTACATATTTGAATATGAATGTTTATAGCATTCGCTTATTCCTGTTATGAGTTCGTTGCATATTCGTTTAGGTGAATTTTGGTGCATTCGAAAATATTTCTGATACTCACATATTGTATGTACGCAAGTAGCGGTCGTAAAAGTGGAAGAGATTGGTTTAACTTGAAGTGGCATTCGAGGTCATTTGCCTTGTTTTTCGTTACGAGCAATGTAATTTGCAAAATGGGTCAACGAAAAGTAGTGATTGACAGAGACAAATATGTGAAAGAATTGCTTTTCGTTTAAATATTATTCTTATTGTCGACACTAAACGAGTGAGCGAATAAGATAAAATGTCGTACAGTTACCTAAGTGGTATGAATCAAAATATGGAATCTTCTCAGTAAAAGAAAATAAGCGAAGTACGTATTTGTACTAGAAAGTAGTCAATGATGTAATAAAAATATTGAAGTAAAAGTTTCTTACGAAACCCAGATTTGCTGTTTATTAAATTTTTGTTTTAAATGTAAATCGGGTATCTCGACACTTGGCATTTAGTTTTTGTTTTAGAAATTATGCTAGTTCCAATGCATAGAGTGTTCGACAACTTTCCTTCCTGAAGAAGCTATGAAGTTTTTCTCCGTTTCGTATGAGATAGGGACTTATCGTTTTTAAAAAGTTAAAAAGTTTTTAAAAAACTTCAGTAATTCAATCAAAACTTGCCCCACTAATTCCTTATTGAAACATTTTTTTTAAACTTTTTTTTTTGTATTTATAAAAAAAAAATTAATTTTTGGAGGTTTTTTAAAATTGGTCCTGCTTAAGTAAATATTAATATTTTTTCAAAATATTTTTGCGTCTTAAAATATAGAAAAAAATTATAATTCCGGCGAAAGCCCCGCAACTTTTTTTGGGTGTGGCACCCTAATGTTCATACAAATATGTAGAGAAATAACCCTAAAGATTCTTTAAAAAAAAATAAAACTTCAACTTAAATTTATTCTTTTTTCGGTTTATGATATTGATTACAAAGATATCAAAACTGTTATCATTTTTGTATGCCTAGTTTCAGGCTGATTGCAGTGGAATTAACAGTTTGAGCGATATGCGGTAAGTAGAAGGACGCTTCGAATTCATATGTAATATTAGATATTGTGCCTCCACTTTTTGAGTATTACATAATTAAAACTCGAGCAACCTATGGTGCTAATTTTTTCGTCTCACATAAGTATTCACTTTCTCCACAAAAAAATTGCGGGCTGGTATTCACGTCCCCGCGTCGAGATCATCACACTAAACAAAAGCATAAATTTTAGTGAGTTCCCTCATATAGTAGACATGTTAGGTGTCTGCATCAAATGAAGATAAAAGTTGGTTTTGTAAACAGGAAATATCATACTTTTTAGCACATTCGGCTAACTATGCTCGTATTTATGACTATACAACTAAATAAATATAAAACTAACTTTAGCAATTTTTACAAGTTGTCATCGATTGGTTTAAGACAATATTGGCACAAGACCAGTTTATGATTAAATATGTTTGTCAATACAAAGCGTTAAACAAATGATATGCACCTAATAAGTGGCCAAAAACAACAAAGCAAAAACACACAACTTGTATTCCAACATATGGCAACTAAATAACCAAACTCGATTTAAATACTTGTCAAAGCGCTGCGTGGTGCAAGCTTACGAGAAAAATCGCTTTCACTTTTAAGGTCATTCCATGCTCAACGACAAACGAGACGAGATTTTTTTTTTTTTGCCATAGTAACGATGAATGACAGCATCACGTTTCATAACAAAGCAAACGATACCACAAATTACAGGTTTGAGGTACTACTAGCCACGCGTTGGAGCAGATGTGAGTTGACAGTCAGTTGACGATAAATGAAGATATCAATAAATACAATAGAGCGACGAAGAAGCGCAAAAGTGGTAAGATCCGATAACCGCCAGATATATACATAGTAATTTGCATGTAAATATTTGTGATGTCTTATTGAAGCGTGTGCTATGGGAAAGATGGTTCGGTAGCTCTCCAGACAGCTACTATACATACATATATAGCTACATAGTATGTAGATATACACGTAGAAAGACAGACTGACGGGAGAATTTAAGTCAATCGCTCGACCGCAGAAGTGTTTGCGTTGGCATTAAAGCGACGGCCGATATTGTAAGTAAAATGTCATTACAATAACAAATGATAGGCCTGAAGGCAATCATACGAGTATAAAGTTGATACTAATGATATTAATATAGTAGAAGAAATATGTGCATATGTATGTTGCTGTCATATTGACAACACTTCAAAAGCGATCCACAACATTTGCTGTTTCAACAAGCTTTATTGTAGTGCCAGCCAAGTGCCGAAGCATCATCAGTCATCTGCTTACATATACAACGTACATACATATCTGGAAATTTGTTATCAATATAAGGCCAATGTTAAATATTAATTTGTTACATTTTATATAGCAATCTGTCTAATTTGGTATTTAATTAATGACTATTGACGTCAAATGCTACTCAAATGTGATGATTTATGCACAAATAGGCTGTCGACGATAGGACAGCGCAGATTTCATGCATAGTACATACATAATATCCTGTTACTTAATAGGCTGAACTAAAGTGGTTAGAGGATTATATTGCAACCAAAAAAAATTATAAAAATTAACAGAGACAGAGGATGGACTCTTCTATTCTTGACTATATAATGTGCAGTATACATAGTAAATACATTAGACCGTATCGAAAACAAGTTCGTATTTTTTAACGGGTATTTTGAAAAAAAAAACTCCTGACCACTCTTATAGTCGGAGCTTAAAGTACGATGCATCAATATTTTCGCATCGAAGAGCCGTTTTCGGAAGTTCATTGACCTCAAGTACTCCCCCCATATCTCAGTTATTACCAAACGCCCTTACACTATAAATGCTGAAGATATGAAGAAAAATGTAAAAAGGCGACCACTAGGGTGGTCGAATATATTGTTTTCTTTTTTTAAGGCCTGAAAACCATCACATTCGAAGTAGTCTTCTAAAGCTCAGGTGAGAATTATATTGTACAATTAAATATGATCTAGATTTTCCTATTGCAAAATTTAAAAAATAAAACTTCGCTGTCAGTTTTAAAGACGGGATATACTTGTTGGACACGAATTACATGACAAAAATTGCAAAAATCGTATTTGTTGTAATATTGCAAACTTATTGCATTTACATCAAGTAGTAATTACTATACTATGTATAATTATTGCATTTATGTCAAAAATTGCACTAATTGCCAAAATTTTAAAATCCATTTATTGCAAAAAATTGCAAAATATTTTATTTGTTGTAAAAATTACAAATTTATTTTATTGCATTTAAAGCAAAAAACGCAAAAAATTTTATTTTGGTATTAAAATTGTAAAGTGCAAACAAAATTAGTTGTTGAAAAAATTGCAAGCTTATTGTATTAATTGTAAAAATTGCATTTATTATAAAATTGGAACAAAAAATTATTTGTGGTAAAAATTGCAAACTTTATGGCAAAAGTTGAAACAAATTTTATTTGTTGTAAACATCGCAAAAAATAGCACTAGCAAACACTGGTAATTTTTAAGGAATATTTTTCAAAAGTCGCAGATATCATATTAGTTCTCTGAAAGCCTTTCATATACTAATTGCAGTTGCAAATTTTTGGTTGCCTAGTTAATTGCAAACACAGCCATACCACTTCACATAAATATACATACATACATACACATGCAAAATTTAGTTAATTGTCAATGTTAAATAATTGTCAAATTACTATTATAAACTGTGCACCGACTGAGACTGGAAGAGTGTATGGTTACTTTTCTATATACTTACCAACAACAAATGCGAATAGGCAAATTTTCAAAAACCCCATTTTAAATATTCTCCAACAACTGCAACTCTGTTTATGTATGTGTATGTATATTGAGCTGGGTAAGAGGGGAAAATAATTAAATTTGTATTTATTAAAATGATTAAAACGGCAGGTTAGCTGCATATTGGACAATTTTTTTTGTTTTCTATTAAAATATTGCTTAAAATTTCACTCGAAAACTGTACAAAAGTGACGGAACATAATTGTTTTTTGTATATTTATTTTTACGTCAAAATCACTATACTTTATACTTTAACCCTTTTCAATATTTTTAGCCACTTTTTTCACATTAAATTTCACAAGACCCAGTCTTAATAATTCATTTAATTTTCACAATTCACAAGTAGAACAAATTTTTTCACCCAACACATTTCATTTACACTTTTTTGTAAATTTTATGCGAATATTCTTTCAAAGCTTAAAATATAACTAAAGTTTTCTATTTATTTACTGCAATATTTTTAATCTGCAGATTTAATTTAACTTTTTTTATATGAACGATTCAACGTGGCCTTCTTGGTATACCTGTTATTTTTCGTTTCTTTGGATTTCTTAACACAACTTTGTAATTTTTTTTTTTAAGCCCTAACCCACACTCAGCAATCGCAGACCAGCCACGACTAGGAGTCGCTACCAACTTCTCACCACATTAAATACATGTTTTGAGCGCTGGCGCGGCCTCAGTTGTTTTGGAAGCGGTTTGACGTGCATACACTAACACTAACACAAATCTAAAACATGTAACGCACATGTACAATTCCTATCTGTGGTTTTTTGGCAAAACAATTTAATTGACTTTAGTGTTTTTATTTTTATAGTAATAAATTCTGAACTTTCTCGGAATACAATAATAGACAAAAGCAACATTTAACATGATGATATGCTAAACTCCAGTTTTCCTTAACTAATAGGTGGAATATTTCTTCAGACCTTTTCATTTGTAAGCTTGATAGTAAACAAGTGATAGGTCGAGATAAGTTGTTTTGTCAAAATTCAACAGATACCCATGCACGTATTCACACATAGACAAAAGTATAAATTATCATGCAGAGAAAAAGTTTAATAGTTCAAGAAAGCCAAGTTGGTGTTTTGGATTCCATAGATAGCAGCTATTCGTATACTATTTTATTTGCTGAGGATCATCTTAATCAAGAACTTGTACTATACTACTAGAGTTTTGATTTTTTGTACTTTTTTTTAAGATATAGAAATCCTCTTTTTTTTTGATATATCTTAGAAAATAAGACAACCGTTGAAAACCTTTGCGTGAATGATTGACGATGTTACAATAATCACCTTGATCGAGGCATATTGAAACCGACAATTTGAATTTTATTAATCTGATTTCAATATGGTCAATAAAAGTAATAATGAAAGAAAAACTTTTCTATCATTTTTTATATTACTTGCCCTGGCAGGGGGTTTGAACCCCGGCTACACACGCGGCTAAGGCGGCCACCATCAAGCTAATCTATTAAAAAATGGGTAGTAATGCGGTTGAGGATTGATCCTAAATTATCAGTGAGCATACATAATAATCTTAGATACAAAATTATTAAAATTGTTCAAAAAACTAGCTCATTTCCACAAAGCTGTAACGCAGTTTTGTTCATGCTTACTTTTTTCTTCAAACCGATAGTTTGCAAAATACAATAATTATCACTGCGCAGTGCGCATGTGCAAAAGATGGCTACCTTTACCGTGACAAGTAAGTTGTAAAACCTGATATCTGAATACAATGAATTTGAGCGAGTAAATCCAATTAAGAAAAAAGACAAATGTATAATGAAGAGAGGAAAAAGAGCGGAAAACGAGAAAGGCCAAAGCGATTGAAGAGCAAATGTTCTGTGACTTTAAATACGAAAACAAATATATTACTTATCATAGATCGTCTTCGGGGTTTGGAAAATTTCAAAGGTGGTAGAAATTGTTTAGTAAAATTAATAGAAATTAGTAAAAATTGTTTACTAAACAATTTAAAATATATGTAAATATGTAAAGAGTTTAAGAAAATTTTCTCCACTTTTTAGCACAATAATCATATTACTTTCTTCAAAATTCTGAGCAAACATATGATACCCACATGTAATAAATAATAATAATAATTTACCGCACAGTGCTTTTTATAATATTTTGCAAAACTATTTTATTAATTTTTTCGAAAAATATATGTAGTTCGTTCTATAACAAAAAGCATATACATACTATATCACTATATAAATTTTAAACTTTGTTTCAAGCCCCTTGAGACTTCCATATTACACAGCTCCACAAAAAAAAAATTGCTTCATTCGAGCAGATCATGTCTATTATATGTTTTCGGGGCCGCTGAATCTAAATCCGAGGTCAGTTTTGCGACATCAAGTCAAGTTTGGACATAACCTCAAAAAAACGGCAAAAAAATCAAAAAATATATTCGTTTTTTTGAGGTTATGTCCAAACTTGACGGCAAAAAAAACAAAAAATAGATTCGTTTTTTGAGGTTATGTCCAAACTTGACGGCAATAAAATCAAAAAATAGATTCGTTTTTTGAGGTTATGTCCAAACTTGACGGCAAAAAAATCAATAAATAGATTTGTTTTTTTTTTTGAGGTTATGTCCAAACTTGACGTGATGGCGCAAAACTGACCAAAACTCGGATTTAGATTCAGCGACCCCGAAAACATATAATAGACATGGTCTGCTCGAATGAAGCAATTTTGTTTTTTTTTTTTGTGAAGCTGTGTTATTGAACTGGAATTACATTGGCTACAAAACTGCATACCCAAAAGTTTTCTAAAAATTCTGATTAAAAAGATTGCAAATTTGGTGAAAACATTTTGAATTTTCATAAACTTTGTACAAAATTTTAAGTTTTGTATTCTATGCTTTTCGTTATAGATCAAACTAAATTTGTATAAAAAATTAACAAGAGAGAAGCGGGAAAAAATTGTACAGAAATCACCATGTGTTCAGTTGTTTGATTCACCGTAATCAGATACTTAATATTTTGTAAAAAAAAAATTTTATGAAAATACTAACAGTTTCAAAATATTTTCTAATATTTCAATGTGGCTTCTCTTCTAGGCGCTACGCTTTTTAGACTGGGAAATTGTATTATTATCTAGTAGCTGGAGCTGCTGCACGGAATCATGTCTTCAATATTCTTAAGATATACATACATATGTAAATTTATATATTCTAAACTAACTACAACTCAATAGAAGTATGGCTTTTCTTAAAAAAAGCTTCTTTTAGTCTCTTATCCTCTTAAGTGCAAAACACAACAAATAATCACTCACACCTCCAAAAAATCTTCCAATTGAGCATTCGTACGTACCCGAATACAACCACTCATACATAAAAAACAACACAAAACAGTTCTTGCTGTAAAGCCTCTTTGGGTCATACTCTTTTAAGCCGCTTATAGCCGCACTAAATAGTCGCCGAACAAGAAGCGCCCACAACTTATAATTTGCCGCTATCAAAACAAGAAAGCTCGTGTAAGTGCATACAAATATAGATATACATACATATACTATATGTATGTATGTCTAAAAATACTTGGACAACTTCGCCTTCAGCGGCCATCAGTAACTTGTTTAAGCGAGATTTTTTATTTTCATTTTCATTATTGTCAATGTGTTATTTTTTACAATTTTTTCTACGTCTTCTCTTTGGCTTAAAACTGTTGCTGGTGCGCAGCTAAACCGGCTTTAAGCGTTTAAAAATAAACCAACAAACCTGAATTGCAATCCATGCCAAAGAGCGATTAAAATGAAAAACAAAAAAAACCATAGCGATACAAGTATGGCAAATACAAAAAGTACATAGTAAAAGCTAAATAGCAAAGCAATGCAAGTTAAATAATCAAAAAAGTGCAAAACAGCTGGTTTTCAAATTGTCTTCACAGAGAATGGCGCTTATAAAGAGGAAAATAATTAAAAATCCATGCTGGTGAGAAAAACTTCAACTATGCAAACAAAAATATGGTCAAATCGGAAGCAGCCAACTGTTGGCATGTCGCTATTAATTACGATGTTTCACTTAAGTCGTTGCTAAGAGAAGAGAATTGGCGAAGAGTTTTTGGCTGTTGCTTTGGGTTGCTGAAAGAGCATTGTCGGCTGGCAAAATACGTCTTCGACTTCAATCTCTCTAAGGAGAAAAAGTACGTAACAAATTTTAGGAAAAAAGCCTTGCGATTCAGCTTAGAAGGCGAGCTATTTACCAAAATTATTTTTCTTCCTCTTTTGGAATCCAAAGCCTATATATACCCCAACTCTCAAACAAGTTACTTACTTGGCGCTATAACCACTTAAGCGATTTTGGCCGAAGTTCTACTACAATTTGTAGAGCGCCCTAATGTTGTAACACAAATTAAGCGACCCACAGTTTTACGCCGACTCCGAACGGCGAACGTTTTTTGGTGAGAAGTTTTTTTTCATGGCAGAAATACACCCGGAGATTTGTAATTGCCTACGGATGGGCGGCCGCTATTAGAAAAAACTTTTCTATAATTTTTGATGTTACTTGCCCGCGCCAGGAATTGAACCCAGGACCCACCAAATGAAGCCCGTACCGCTACACACTCTGCTACGGCGGCCGCCAACAAGTTGGCGCCTTATAAACCGATGTCCGACACACCACCAAATTCAGTCCAATTTAAAAATTTAACTGGGCATGTCACGAAATTATTTGGATTATTTATTATGGTAAAATTTTTTTTGGAGAGTTCCGAAATTGGTCTTTATGTCCACCGGCGGGAGCTAGGTTTGTATTTTAGACCGTTACTTTCCGAGTGTAATTTTCTTAGAATTTAGCGTAGATTTTGCTTTTGCTGTACGCCTTTCGCATTTTTTTCTCATCCGAAGAATTTTACCTACCCTAGTACTCACACTTTATTTTTACTTTTGCAAAGGTAAAAAATGATGTGTTCCTAAAAGTTATACTTAATAAGTACAGTAAATCAGTTAGACACACCAATCGTTTAGCTTTGGCTTGACTTTGATTCAAAAAATTAATACGAATTCCTATTTTTATTTGAAATGTCTAATGCTCTTAAATCACATTAAATACCTAGACAAACGGAAAACAATCTGGGGCACACTACCTTGGTAATTTCTTTCGAGTCGCTGGTCCCAGCGAATTCATGCTCCCAACGCAAATTTTCAACCTTTACCATTTAACCCTTTCATAATACATTTTCCTTTACAATTGTTACCGTTCTTCATATTCCTTCGCTGTCAAGGTCTGCGAATCCATAAAACAACGTAATTTGCACTTTTCACCTGCACACAACAACTCCTTTAGCTTTTTTCCACTTTTCGCCCTCATAATTGCCAGCATATTCACCTTGGCAATTATTAGCTCATGCACAACAGGATATCTGCATACCTTTGAGCAGAGCATGACAAATGATAAACAAGAAACTGCCGGTGGCGTATGGTGTTTTACAACCCTACCACGGCTAACTGCAACAAAAATGTCACGAAAACGTTACCCGACAACTGAGGGAGTGGATAAAACGTCATGACAACCAAGTAATTTCCCTATTCACGCGACATATTTTTTGGTGACTTTTGCCTTTTGCGAAAAATCGCTCGAAGCAGCTAATTTGAATATGCTCGTTGAAATGCACGAGGCACAAAAACACAAACACTCCAGCGAACTAAGGCAAGAGCTGTGGAGAAAAAAGATGGACAAGCGACGAGTGTACATTATAAGGTGACAAACTTCGGTGGACAGCGCAGTTCAGGCATTTATGCAGAATGTCTGAAAATATGCTATACTCCTTCAATGCTGCTCACTTGCACTTTTACTTCATTTTGTGTGTTGCTGGCATTGCTGATGGCCAAAGTATTGAAAACGTCCATAAATTTGCATTTGATTTTGCTAAAATAAGCGTGAAACAAATTCGTTTTGAATAAATTAAGAAAGGATTTCTGGTTGAGGCGGGAAATTTTGAGGCAGGCAAATGTAATTGACGGAACAACGGGTATCTGGGAATATTTTCTCACTGGTAGCCATTGCTTGTGAAAATATGTTGAAGAAATGGTAATGGCAGCTACCATGGAACAACCATCACAATGACAGCAACGAGCTATGACAGCAAGAAGTTCCAAAAGCAGTGGTTCATTTGTCATGGTAGACAAAGAATACAAAAAGCACTGAGCAATAATAACAGCACCCAACCGGGCGAGTCGAACGGACGGTCGAAGCTATTTGAATGGCATTTATGCAGAATGTCTGAAAATGTGCGATACTTTTTCAACTCTGCTCAGTTGCACTTTTACACCATCGAAATCCGGCATGCATTTTACTAACTTACTTGCATTCATCTTATCTCAGCTGCAAAGTGTGCGTTTACTGATTTGGCTTCCACAGTCACTGATTCGGAATATGCAGACACAAAATTACTTCCTGGAAAAATGGCAAAATTTTCCCGGTATCAAGTGCTCTGGCAATGATGGCGTATACGTGTGAGTCAGCTTTGCGCTTTGACCTTAACCCAACAGGGTGCAGGTGCACAACCAAAAGTATTGGTGAACAACAATTTCATCATAGTCTCTCTCTATCTCATTGTCTACGAATCCCTTCTCTAGTTCGTTCCCCTACGATGTTGCGTCGCTTCAAACTATTTCGTTAGCGTAATGAACTATAAAACTGCTTTTGGTTTGATATGCACTAACTTCACTAGGTTTTGCAGAAATAGGTTTCCGAGCGTAGACATTTGCCTTTTGCTAAGTCCTCGGCGGCGACAGATATGGTGATCTTCACTGGAATGGTTACCTCGTTCCGATTTAGCCTCAGAAGTAAGAACGTATGCCTGTTATCATAAGAGGGTCACGTGAGCCTAGCAGTTTCACACAAGAGAAGGTTTATCCACCGTTTGTTTGCCGCTTGCTAGCTCGTAGTTTAAAAGTGGTAATTGGTATACCTACTCTGTCCTTGCCGTAAAGTTTGGGGCGGTCGTACCATTCCTCGCCAATTATTCGACCATGGAGTTACTCTCAATGTCGGCGTGTCCAGGCATCAATTTGAGTCATATTCTATAATGCTGGGTCATCTCTTTTAAAGATCGGTGGGATTCAGTTAGAGACTGAGTGTTGTTTACGGATGGGTTGAGGGTTTATTGGGCCTGTCAGTATACCTGTATTTTCCCTTCGGCTCTTTTGGCTAGGTGCCTCTTGAATACCCACAGCTCCACCTAGTTCTACATCCAGCTCGGCGACCTTCCCGTCGAGTTTGGAGCCATCACTATACATGTCTATGGCGTAACGTATGAGTTGAGGCCTGGTTTTCCAGTTTTTTTTTTATAGTTTTTACTGAAAGTAGTACGACAAACATCGAGCAAGCCCCGATTAGATTATTTCAAATATTTACGCTACTCTTATAGAATTAACCCAGAGGTCACAGATGGTATTTATGGTTCCAACTGAAGCACAAATACTGATTGTATATATTTAGTGCAATTTTATTCCACGCAAGTTTTATTACTGGGACTTCACAATTGTTTTATGCGCTATTTAAGTCCATTAGAGAAGCAGCAAGTATTTTGCAACAGCATCATCTAAATCCGTCTTTATCTAGAATTTCAAGTTTAAAATTCGTCAGCAATTCGCACATTACCATACTAACAATTTTCTGTACCTATGTATGCAGAGGTATTTGTATTGCACGCACATAGTATGTACGGATGTACGGATGTGCATTCTTCTCGTCCGTTTAGTCGATTATACGTTTTAGTCAATTATTGTGACAAATTGCTTTAATAAGGATACAAGCTGTTCAAATATCAACTCGAAATGCAACAGTGCATGCGACAAACTGGCAACTTAGAAAATTTCAGAAATTTAATACCTCACAAAAGCTACATGCACGATTAACTTTGGTTTAAAAGCCCAAAAAATAATGGCATGAGTGTAAGACCAAGATCTTCGAATTTTGGTTTGAGCGATTTCTTTCCAACGATTTTTTTTTTTAACCGAAAAATCCACAATAACGATTTTTATCGTTCCCTGGAGTATGCATTTGGAACTTAAGTTTCAATTTGACTCAGTCGGGTTTAAAAATATGAAAAATTTTTCGAATTTCATAACTAAAAGATTTTTCATATCGCTATGTTCAGAGCGATATATCGGCATATCGAAATAACAAACAATGAATTATATCGATACTTTTTAAAAAATCAACCAATCATATTTTAAAAACATTTTGCATTACTTTGTATTTAAGAAATATATGTAATGCGGACTTTTAACTGACTAAGTTGACTCGCATCTTAGCTTCAACACAAATCTGAACAACAACATTGTAGAAATTGTGTTTTCGTAAGCCAGAGGAGCTCTGTCATAAGCAGTAAGTAACCGGAGCAGCTAAAGTAACCAGAACAAAGGTAAGAGGCCACCAAGCTGCGGACATCTCCTATCGGTGTCGCATTCAATAGCAATGAACATTTTTTATATTTGTATTTATTATAGTAAATAAATTAAATAAAGTTTTCAATATTTGTTGCAATAAATGGCAAAATTAAAAAAATATTAAATTTTAATTGGGAAAATCACAGCACTGATTAAAAAAGCAATAGCATTGAGTGGCATTTTACGATTATGTCATGAGTGTGGAAATAAATACATATATATTATATATATATATAAAGTAGTTTGTATGCATTCGAGTATTTTTCATAAGCTGTAAGCAACGCAACCTCTACCACATGCCTTATTAACTTTTCAGCTCATCTCATAACGCCTAAAGAGTGCGGCTATAACCGCGTCAAATGGCTTAAAATAAACATACGCGCAAATATGAATTAAGTATAAAAATATGTCGATATTGGATCGTGTATTTATAAAGAAAATCACACATATAGGTTATGCATTTCTCTTGCTCTGTGGGGATTAAACAATTTCACTTAACCCGCTTAAAATACAAAAAGTATGCCACTTTAATTTGTTACACTTCTGCTGTGACTTCTCTGCTTTTTTCTCCTTTTTCCTACTTTTTCCTACTTTTTTTCAGGGCGGGGGAAATATATCATTTTTCACGAAGCGCCACAACAGTGCCCACTTTGAATCAGCGTATGTGGTGTTGTGGTGGTAACGAATTAAAATCCGCTTTTTCCACACAAAGTACATACAATCAGTTCCACTAAAAAGGTCCCACCTACGAAAAGTTTACAAATATGGTATCACACCAAACATTAATTCGTCTTTTTTATTGATATTATGCTTCTCAAAGCTTATTTAGTAGCCAATACAGTAAAGCAGAATTAATTAAGTTAGAATTTAATATTTTCAATTTTCAGACTCACCCAAACTTACACGCCACCCAAAATGATCCACGCATTAAAATCAAGAAAAATAAAAGAGTTAGTTTAGGTTAGGCTAGAGCGGATGCTACCGTGCAAGATCACGGAGGCAGACGTAGGCTAAAAAATCCCGTTGTAATACCGCTGGTGGCATGCTCGCCGAGCCCAGGTCGACCAAACAGTCTAGAATGAACTTTTTGAAGAATTTGTTGCGGGTCTTATACGGGACCATGACAGAGATAGTGGCCAATCTACCACCTGGTGTTCCCTTCTTCGATGAGTTCCGTCCATAAACTGTGTTTGCAGAAGGTTAGAGGCATGCCCCGTCTAGACAGAATTTACCATAAATAATTCCGTCCCTTTTCTTGCCAACTCGCCTGCCGCGCAATTACCGGGAATGACACTGTTCCCAGGCACCCATGCAGCAGTCACGGAACATTTAGACGCGTGTAGATTGAGAGAACTTCTGTATTCTGCGGGAACTCTGGACGTTGTTTCGTGAGATTTTAGATATTTAATAGCCGCTTGGCAGTCAGAGTATATAGTGACAGGTCCGTCGAAGAAGTGGACGCAATTAGCCTCAATTATTTCATTTAGCGCTGCCTAAAAAATGCTGCAGTAATCCGATAAGCAGAGGCTTAGTGCAAGTTCGTTGGAGTGAATCCCGCTGACCACTCTTTCGTTTAGTTCGAAGTCATCCATATATTTAGATAGCTGTCGACTCTGGGTCTAGGTGTATGGCACCATCCCATTCGTTCTTCGCTGGGATTCTTATGGAGAATTTGTTGTCCACGCTGATTAGTGAAATAGTGTAATCTAGATTCCATAGTGTATTCGGAAGTGCTTCCAGTAGCTTTGCATGCTCGAATCTTAGGTCTTTCCACAGCTGGATCGCGCCAAGCCTGGTATCACTACAGCCGGCCAGAAAATTTCCGAATAGATCCACCGCTGAAAGGTTTAAAAAATTGTCAGACATTTGGTAGGCGTAGAGGGTAGCGCTACCGTACACTGAACCCGATCCACCTTCGCTCTGGAAAAAATTTTGCGTAGCGCTGGCCAGCAGAGGGTAACCTCTAAGAAGAGAATGTGTCCTACCACTGCTATGCACATCCAGTGTACTACAAGGCGGTGATGGCCTTGCCAGATCGGTCTTCGCTGTTTTGCGTCCATTCGAGCGAAGGGAGAAATTTTATACTCCAACTCGGTATTTATGGTGCTAACGCTAAGTCCACTTTCCCCCGACATTTACTAGATTGAAGGCCTGGAGGAAACTTTTTTTTTTTTAAGTTATAACACGTTTTGTAAACTTTTTGCAGGTGGGTCATTTTGAGTGGCACTAACTGTACGTGCATACTGCTTTGCGTGCCTATGTAAAAAAGAAATAACCCATGTAAGTATTCACATGGATGTTGGTACAATATTGAAATTTTCTCACCCATAAAATTGATTACCATAAAATATGCAACGATTTATGTCATAATCCCGTCACAAGCGTCTCTGTATTAAAAACAAGTGTATAAGCCTAAAAGCATGCAACGCACATCACAGCCAACCAACACCTCAGTATCGTCACAGTACTCAAACACAAACACATCCCTACATCCACACATTGCGAGTTGTTTTATTGGATTCAGTGTGCATTATTATTTTTTATATAACATGCACGCATACATACATACATACAAACATACAACTGTATTATACTTATGCAGCAAGCGACTTATTTCGCCCAGTGTATTTCGTACAAGTGTTTGTCTGTGTAGGTCGCAGTGTGGCTGGTTGTTGCGCGACAATCTCCTGTCAATTGGCCTGTCATCACGTGTGAGCGCTCAGATTGCGGCAATGCAGTTACAGTTACACGCACACACACACACACACACACATACAGCCGCACATGGACTTCACATAATTTTTGCTGGCGCTACTCTTCATAACCAATCACAAAATACGTACTAGGTATGTATGGAAATTTGTGCTCGCCTTTCGCTTGCAAATTGTGCACTGGTGCTGGTATTGCATTAGGGACTCACAAAAGCTATAACACACACACACACATATGTATATATTTTATTGACTACATGCATGATCTCGCGTAAGTTTATTTACATCGTCCGTTGTATGTATTTATGAAGAACTCCGTAATCAACTGATTGACGCACCGAAAAATGCGCAATGCATGCAATCTATTCACTGCTATGTAAACAATACACAAAAAAGATCAAACCACGGCACACAAATCGCTTGGGTCATACAACAGCAATACTTGTTAACGAATATGTAGTAGTGGTCGTAACGGCTATCACGCTGTTGAAAATCAATGCTTTGTATGAATCGCTATGCTACATAATTTGTTAATGCCTGTTACGCTGGTGTTTATATAAAATGAGGACTTACATTTTTAAGATAATTCAAATAGTTGAAAAGCAGTTTATGTGTCGGTTAAATAGGGGATGTAATACTCGGAATAAAATTACGACTGGCTAGCTGATGGGGTACGACTAATAACGCAAGTTCCAATATGAAATGCTCCGCTGAATTGGAGGATAAAAGCAGATTAGAAGAAGGTATAACAGTGTTTGAGGTACAGCTAACTTTGGATTTTTTGAGATCTCAAAAAAAGTAATTAACTCTGAAGATAGTTGGCCTACTTCAATTTCCTATTATTTGTGTGAACAACATTTTCTATTCGGATTATTGATTGACCAAATAGTCAGGGGTTTCTCAATATTTTTACTAAATGATTTCTAAGCCAACAAAACCCCCTTTTCAAAATTGAGACATAAATGTAGCAGTTGTAGGAAATTTTGTTAGCTTTAAATAAATAGACACAAGTTTTAAATCTGTCAACTATATTCAGTGAAAATTAAAATTAAGCGACTATTACTTTGCTCAAATCTCAGAAACTCTAATTTTTTTTTTCTAAAAAAAAACTATACTATTTTTTAATCCGTCCTTGTATTCATCAGAAAATTTTGATGATCAGATGTCAGTATTTAATCGTGCGATCTCTAAATGTCATCGATGTCAGCGATCAGTCTCGATGATCCTCATAGGGGATTTGATTCCTAAAATACGGCGGCTATCGTACCACACCACCGCGATTCCACAAAAATCCCAGGAGGTAAACTTGAGAATTCTGCATATTCTTACAGTTGGCTAAAAAAAAACCAAAAACCAACACACTTTTAATGCTTGTCAGTTCAACCAGCTGCCGCTTAATATCAATAACTAAGGACTAACTTGAATGCATTTATATATTTAATCTTAAAATTCTATGGTCAATATAGGATACTTAAAAAATTACTATAAGGAAGGTTAATTTTTCATTGTTTTTTTCGAGTGTAAAAATATTTTCTCCATAGCTCAATATTATAGGAAAAAAATCCAGGGTCCACTTCTAATCTAACTTAACATAAACTACCGCAAGTTGTACCCTATTCTCTGTTCTGCATAAATAGTGACCTTTTCAATCACAAACTTTAAGTTTGAATAATCTCTATAGCTTTAGTTCGATAAACAGCTGTCACTAATAACCACTTGCCACTTAATTCTTGCCACTTGCTACTTACACAACTTGAAACTTGGTACTTAGCCACTTGACAGTTGCAAATAACGCTCTGCCTACCCCCCTCCCCCACTTTTCCGCACATTCATACCCCTTACCGCATTTTGCTTAGCATCGGAAGCTATCTTTTGGCACAAACATTTCTCTGACAGCCCACAAAAGATTCATCTGTCTAACTGCAAGCGCAGATAATTCAACTAAAATTTGAGTATTTTACAGTAACTCTCATAGTGTGAGTCGTGCATGCGGGGTGTGGTGTTGCGCCTAATAGCGAGCTACAATATGGCAACGAATAACAGCAGCTGCAGTTGCAAGTCGCAAATGGGAAGAAAGCCAGTTGTGGCACATTTTACACTTAAATGCACAAAATAATGGGCGCCCACTAACTCCAATACGACTGCCACCGCAATTTTAACTTTAAATGAAAAGCGCGGTTGAATGAATGTTTTAGAATGGGGGCTTCACTGTCGCTGCTACCAAAGGATGCAAAAACGGGTGTGATTAACGGGCCGAGCAAGCGAGTGCAGCGTTGACTTATCGTTTAGCAGTGCAATACTGAAAATACTCCACGCAAACGCACAAACAGATAGTATTTGAGTGTTCTTACAACGAACTGACGATTTTCAGATTGGCTCAATGGTGGACAAACAAACAAAGTAAGCAGCGCAGACATTTTCCTCCAACTAACTTTGCCATTAAACATTTATTCCCCACTTGCGCCACATTTCACATTTCAACTGAAATCAAAGTCAATTCAATGCCACCATGCGCTAACAGTGTAGTATGCCTGAAAGATCCGACCACTTGAGCTCAATGATGTCACTATGTATGTGCGCTTTTGTCTATATACTCGTACGACTACATACGGGGTCAGTCAACGTAAATATTTGCTATTATCTAGAAATTGCTTTTTTGTTTTACAACTGTATGCGTTTGGATGCGAGGGGTCCACATTAGTTAGGCAAATATTCTCCAGAATACCCCAGGCGATGCATTTTCATAAAGCAGCGTACTACTCTGTGTTGGTTGTAATTCACTTGGGCTCCAGTGTGCTCCACCCTCAATACATACTAGAGTTTTTATGGTCACTGACTGAATGCGCGTTACTCATACTGGTGCTGGCTGATGGCAAGTGACGTTGGGGATCACTTTAGAAAAATTTATTTCTATTTAATGTGGCCTTACATGCTTACCGCGGTATATATTTCGTTTAATTCATTAGCAAATGCCTGGCTCACGGTTTGTTAGCTTTAACGGAATAATTTTATTTGATTGTTGGATTTAAAGTCTATTCTACTACGACGAATACCAATAATTTTATTTAGTCCTCAAAATATTAATAACACTCTACGTAAGCTTTAAGAAGATTTAAATTATATTAATTAAAAAGAAGACGAAGAAGAAAGTTAGTTATTAATTGTTTTATTTAAAAATTATTTGATCTTTAAACTGTCGTTAATCAATTATATTTTCTCTCCATCTAAATAGCATTTTGAATGCATACAATTTATTGCGGAACGGGCTGGCAAATTAACGCCCTTCGAAGTAATCCCAGAGAAGATGGAGCACAAGGGAATGAAGTTATGAGCCGACATTTTAAGTATTTAATGTAAAAAACATCAACAATAACTTTTGAGCTTCAGCCCAAAGACAATTGGAAGGAGAAAAGCAATAACAGTTCATACCTTGGCTTAAACCTGTGGTTCTGTGCTTGCTTGGTACGCCTGAAGGCAGGCGAATAAAAAACTGCCATTAAGCTCAAAAATTATTGCGGATTTAGATGGAAAATTTATATACATATATATGTATAAATGCTTGGTATTTCCAGCTCTTCAATGAAAAATATTCGCCAAGGCTTAGCCAAGTTGTCGCCAGCACGCGCTCTCTAGCGCTCACCAATTCCAAAACGGGCTTCGATAGCCAAGACAAGAAATTCTATTCCGAATGTAATTGAACTTATTTATTTCTTTATTTCTGAAGTGGTTGTGATTTTTTAATCAGTTTAACCCCACCCATTCAACTTAAATGCAAATAAATAGAATAGAAATGAGTTTCTGCTGCAGTCCATACAAGAGAAAAACAAAACATCTTACCTTGCGAGCTGTTCAATATTATATAGTGAAGAAAAAAGCTCAGCCTGCTATGCCTACGTGGGTAACACTAGAGACTGTCGGAAATAGAAGAAGAATCAGTTCAGAAAGTAAGCGCACGGATGTTTCGAAAGTTGGGCAAGACGTTTACAAAAACACTGTGGTCGGTCACTGTTATCGAAAGAACTAGAGCAAAAGAGCAATCAGATCATACACAAAGGGAGGGATTGGCCTGCATATGTAAGTATCAATTTACAGTATACGGACAATTGTTGACATCAATTTCATTTGACAATCGCTTTGGCTTAGAGGTCTGCTCTCGAAACTATGAGGGTGATTCTGGGGCATGCAGGTAATGGATCAAAGCCAAGCTGGGAGAAAAGAGATACCACGTCTTCTAGTAACATTGCGTGGCTTAAGACATAGGCCACGATCGACGGGTCGATTCACATCATTTTTCGGAAAATTTCCACAATTGGCAAATAATAGGCAGATATCAATTTTTAAGACTTACAAAATTATAAAATTTATTATGTTTTAAGACTTCCGTTGACATATTTCGAAACTTATTAAGATTTGCGTGAGTTGGATAGCATTAAAAAATTCTCCAAACATGGAGTAAATAAAAATATTGAGATAGGGTAGTTGGATCGATGTGAAAATTTCTCCAGAAATGTAATTTTAATAAATAAAATTAATGTTAAAAAAACCACTTCAGATGATAAAACATTGTAAGCTTAAAAGGTCTGCTTAAAAATATTTAAACATAAAAATTAAATTTATAAGTTTAAATCAGTCAATTTTTCTTAAACTAATCTTCGAAAAAAAGTCAAAGACATCAGCAAAAATTTAATTTTTTGATTCCGTTGCACAAATTTTTAAACATTTGCCGGATTAATTTTAAGCTTAAACTATTTAAGAGCTGAGGTGATTTTTTTTTTTAATGTAAAAAAATGTGTTTTTATAAAAACCTCAAAAATGGATGTAGTTTAAAATCGGTAACGCTCAGCCAAATCGGGATTTTTTTTTGTTGGTGGCTTAAACTATAATTAACTTTATTATTCCAATAAAAAAAAAAAAGTACCGATTTTCTACAAAAAATTTAAATATTAAATATATCACTCTGTTGTTTTTCGCAAATGTTAATTTAAAAAAAAAAAATAGTTTTTAAAATCAATTCAGTACCTTGAGAGTCAAATCATCATAAGCAGTCTCCACGTAATCAATTTTATATTCATGTGTTCCCTTTTTTAATTTCCCAGCAAATTTTAATCTTAGCTTTCACGTACGAATAGTATCATGTCGTTTAATTAAATTCTATTCAGTTTAATCTCTATACATTTCATGAATTCATACTTTCTAAATCAAATCACGGATTTCAGATTTTCCGCCATGCCAAGCACATTCAGTTTTTGTAAGCTTTCTCCTCATGCAACTATTCATAAAAGTCAGTTATGCTTCCCCAAAAAAAAAACGCACACACAGCCGCAGATCCCTATTACCTTTTCCACTTCCTGTTAGGTTTTTATACTTCAGCGCTTGCATAATACGCGCTGTCTAAGATTAAAATGCATACAGTAGCAACAACAACATAGCAAGCATGAGTAGTAATAACTCCTTTTTCGAAAAATAGTTTTTGCAACAATTTCAACTTCATTGTTTAACACTTATTTGTTTTGCTATTTCATTTATTTCATTGTGCTGCATGTTTTTTATTTATCTCCGCTTTGCGGCCAAGCAATTTTTGTCCGTCGCTCCGGCCACTCCGGTCGCTTCGGTCGCTTCGGTTGCTACTCTATGCGGCATATTTAGTGCCTAGCACCACTTCGTTCTAAGCCATTGCGCCTGTGGGTATGCTAAATCCTAGTAGCGAACGAACGCATGCATGTATTATTATTGTTGTTGTTGTTTTTATTTTTGTATTGCCACCAGCAACTAGCGGTTGTACACTTTGCCACTTTGCTGTTAACATTTATTTTTGCACTTGAAATGAATGTTTTTATTGCACTTCCTGCTAACGTGTTTTCATTTGATTGTTTTTTTTTTTTTTTTTTTTTGTTCGTTGCTCTTTCGTTTAGTTGCTGGCGTTTACTGATGAGATTTTAAGTAACCACTTCAACTGTGAAAACAACAACTAACAAGAGCTAACAACAATGGCAACTTAAGCATAAAAACAACAAAATTAAATGAAAATACGAAAAATGGTAAACAAAAGCGCGGAAAGCACTGACAACATCGCCACGCTGGCATTTGCCGCAAAGGGATAATGGTGGTAGGAAAACAACAATGGCAACAATAGCAACAATAGCAACAATATCAACAATTGCTACAACGACAGCGGCACCAGCAACAACAAACAAGTGCACTCACACTCATTACAAACACGACTTTGCGCGCTAAGCGCTTCTTGTCCATTTGCTTTTGCAATTGAATGCAATTTCCATGCCATTCCACTCATACAGCAATTCCATTTTCATGCCATTCACTGTAATTGTAAATTTTTCGTTGCAGCGTCGCAAGCAAATAAAATCGTTGGATGTATTTTGTACATTTCTCCTTTGCCTTTTAGCCTATTTTCATTTAAGAGTTGTAGTGGTCGTTGCCATTGTACATCAGCGTATTTAATATCCTGTCTGCAAGGATTTAAATTTAGCGACAGCGCAGACACTAACAAAGCAGCCAATATCCTTTTGTTTTTTATTTGGGAAGAGGAAAGGCTAAGCTTTTGGGAAGCTGATTTTCGTGAGTAAAATTAGCGTCAGAGATAGTTGTGGCTAGCTGAAAAGTTGCGCATATGCCTAAATTCATCAGAGTTGTAGTGAACTCTGCAAGGTTGTAGAGCCTTATATTAGTATTCGGAGTTCTGAAAATGAAAAAAGGCATATTTTTTTCACCACGAAATTAAATAACATTTATTTAGCAGGAAAGGGAGAAGAATAAATATCCGGAAATCCTACAACTGACTTGAATCCGGCAGCTCATAAACTTCGGTGTCCATTAAAGCACCAAAAAAATAAAATAAAAAAATTCGGATGAACCCAAGTCATGTCAAACTTGGTATAAAGCGAAGATTAAAGCAATTTTGGTATTCGCTTTTATATTTTACAATATCTCAGGCAATAGGAGTCGTTCGAAATATGAAAAACAATAATAACAATTGCTATAGAAAAAATACTGCGTCTACCCTTTGTGATTTTGAATAAATTTTTTATTCTACCAAATCTTAGTAAGAGCTAAGAGACGAAAAAACACAATTACTTCTTTTTTTGCGGAGAACTCGGCAGCCAGTGAGGATATTCCAGCGCGAACCCAGGGTACCGGTACCTAGCCTATTTTATTCGATATTTTCCTTCCCTGTCCAAGCCTTTCTTTAATCTTTATTCCATAGTTTTCTGTTTCATCTCACCTAATATTTTTGTATCCTACCATAAACCAACCTATCTTTTTTCTATTATAGCTTACCATATCCTATTTGATTCTGTCTTATCCTGCAAAATTATATCGTACCCACTCCCAACCTTCTTGGCATCATCCTATCCAGCTTTTTCTATCCTGATCAATCCCATCCAAGATTACCCTCGCTATTCTCTAAACTCTTCTATTAAAGTATTTAGTATTTTTTTTATACCACTCCATCGTTTTTTCTTTACCATGAAAGATTTAAGCATTTATTCCTTACCAGGTAAAAAAAAAATGCTAACATTTTTTCATTGCACACCACTTATCATCGCACAATTTAACAAATTACCAGATTAGAGACTTAAATGCCATGACATCAACACACTTCAACTACACTCCTCCGAAAGGCAAAACTTTTCCAAAAAAAAAAAACAACAAATATATATGTATATATTTTTTCTCATACATTAGCCTACAATCAAGCGCCAAACGAGCCAGTTGCAATTTTACAGCTAAAGCACTGCGCTGGGTGGTAAGGCAACTAAATGAGTGTACGTCAACGCCATGACACAAATAACACGACCAACAAAAGGTCGATGGAAAAAGAAAACAAGCACAATAATGCAACAAAAGTAATGGTACATAAAAAGTCAGCATAGATGTTCCGAGGAGGAAAAAATAAGATAAGCACAATAAAATGAGCGAAAACAACAAAAAGGAGAATTTTTTAGCCCACTAAATGTGAAAAACAAACAAAAACAACAAAAAATATCAAACATTATCAAACAATAAAATAAGCATGCGTTCGCGCGTCTAACAAAACTACACGGGGTCGCGCTATATTGCTGACAAAGTGCGAATTCAACTTTTGCCGATCAAGTAAAAAAATGGGGATAAAGATAAGCAGAAGGGCGTTAAATGAAATAATGAAAAGTAAGTTGGTTTGACGAGTTTTTTTTCGCTTAGCCTTCACAAATTATTGCACTAGTAGCACCTAGGAAGACAAATGAAAATGAGAGAGCAGTTAATATTTGGGGGCCTGGGGCGGTAGCAAACATAAAAGTGAGTGGGGAAATGTGGATTTCGAGTTCACCTGGAGCATCCAGCGTGCTATTTAAAGAACCTAGAATTAGTGAACTTCTTCCTGCGAAGGGGTAAAAATCGAGCAGGTCATTCCAGCCCACAGGCACCTACTCTTTCATTCAGAAGTAGAACGTTAGCTCATTATTGACTGGGCGGTCGGATGTTGGTGTGAGAACACACACTCACCACCTGCAACAATAAGCATAGCACCTACCCAACGCCTGTAAGTATACTTTTTAAACTTAATTAGCAGCGAATTAACGAAATTCGTTACACTAACGCGACGGTGGTGAAAATGTTCGTAAAATGAGACAAAAATACTTTCCACCAAGCAACGTACACACACACACACACAGCCCCAACTGCAGGCACAGATCATCTAATAACGCTTTTTCTTCTCCCCACTAACTGTCACATTAATTCAGTCTTCGAGCAGCAGCAGCAAAAAAAAATTACTGTAAAGGAAGCCAAGTAGGAAGTTGTGCGCTGACCCGCGCTGTGTGGTAGAGGAAATGTCACGCTGGCGGCGCTGACAGCCGCTGACACAAGCGTCGGAAATGTTGAGAGCGTGTCGCAAGGCGATGGAGGAAAGTAAATAAGATAACACCAGGAGTACGGTGCCACTAATAGTGTTGCCACACAACGCCTGCATGGCATCGCAATGCACGACAGCCCTACTAGAGAGCTGTGTTTATGTTGCTAGTAAATGCGTCAAGCAAGCAAACTCTTTGGCCAATGGCAATTATTTTCCACACCTCAAACTCAGCTGCACCCTGATGGTAAGTAAACTTTAGCAGGTACATTTAACGCTACCATGGTAACTATTCATAAGCGCATTTAATTAAGTGTGAGCGCATTGTACAAATTAGCTCAACCGTTCTACTTTCCAGCTACAGTTTGTTTTTATTTTTTGTTCGTATATTTTGAAAAAATAAAATAAAATAAAAATTTTATAACTCAAAAGTGGTAGGACTGCGCAAGGGTAATAGAAAGCACGGAGCATTAGAAAGGCAGTTTGGTTTTTGTTAAAATTTAATAAACCAAATTAATTTGTTTTCACTAGTTGGTCTATAGTGATTTCCTTACATTTGTAGTTTTCAAAAAATTTGAGAAATCACACCTTTATACCCCATGGAGTTGGAAAATAAATGCAGTAGAAAGAAATCAAACAAATCACCTGCGAATTATGGAAATTGGTATCCGACGACGCCATTCACCGCGAAGTAGGAACTATCAAGGCTAATATCTTCAAATGTAATGTTCAGGATGGGGTTGAATACGGAGATACATGAAATCAAAAACGTTTGAAAATACGTAGGTCTGGCACCGTCCACTTTGGTATCTCAGAAACTACTCTATCTCAACCCTTGGTACACACATTACATTTGAAGTCAGTAAGCGAAATTTCGATAGTAAATGCGATATTTCAATTACTATAAATGGTAATTTACTCAAATTTGATGTACAATTACTCCATAACGAATGGTTGAATTTTCTTTTTTTATATGGAGGAATAGAATAGAATGGACTTTGAAATTTAGACGAAAATTTGTTGATTTTTTATAAATTTTGTGCAAAATTTTAAGCATTGTTTGGAATAGATTTCTTTACGAAATCAATGTAGTAGTTTTATAAAAAATCAACGAGAAAATATATCATGAAAACATTTTTAATTTAATAAAAAAAAATCAAAGCAAAATACTATTGTAAGTAACTTTATACGATCTGACTAGTGAGAAAGACGTAGGGTAAAAAAAATTGTGGAAAATCGGTGAAACTGCTATTTCAACCTCTATCAAATTTAATACACATAGATATTAACTAAATAAATATAACGGTTATTGAAAAAAATAATTCGACATTTCAGTAAATATAAAATACAATTTGCTCAAATTTCGACCACAGTATATGTTGGAAAAGGGAATGCGTAGGTTGAACATTTTTGGAAATAGGCTTGGCGCCTCCCAATTTAGAGCATATAGATTTAATCCACGCCACCTCTCATATTACGAAAAAAAATCGGTATTTTACAATAATAATTCAAGTGACAAATTCATTCAAACTTGGTAAGAAGAATATAATTACAGCGTTAATGGGTAAAAATCAAAATTATGAAAAATGTACGAGATACGTTAAAAGCATAATAATTACTTCTTGCTTAAGTTTATGTTTTCAAAATGAAATTAATTATAATAACTGTTTTTATTTGCTGATAAAAGGTATTGTTCATTTGATATAAAATCTTACGCTGGGTTAGGCCAAAAAAACTCTGTAATGCCATTGCTCATTTATGCCGCTTCAGCTCTTCCCGGAAATATTCAGCACAAAACGTTTTTTTTTTTGCAATAATCAAGGTCTTGTTTAATTAAAAATTCCACTTTTAGAATATACTGCTATTCAACGCTTCTTCTAGCTGATTTCCATGGCATAACGCGGAGAATATTTGATTAAACTCCATTTTTTTCCTTTGCATTTTTTTTATCTTACATACGGCAGCTAAGATAAGCATTGGCAAAAAAGAAAAACAACTCAACTTTTTCTCAACGCTTTTCTTATTTTGCAAATACCGTCAAAAGTTCCTATGATTAAAAGTAATACACTGAAAAGTTACTCATACGCTATGTGCACCTAAGGATATAGTTTTTGAATAGCCAACAGCATAAAAAGTGCAAATAGGGTAGAAGAGGTTGACTGTAACATAATGTGTAAAATTAAAATATTTTGCCAAGAAATCATAATAAGAAACGGTATTTTTTGTAAAACAAAATATTTAAAGCTAAACTTTTGGTTTGCGCTCACACTCGCTGTCTTGTTTTTTTGTTTTTGTTTTTGCTTGCACCAGCACTAAAATGCAGCAACTTTAAGTTTAAAAGCCCATAACTTTACAACAGGTTACGAGAACTTTTTGTAACTCAACGTTGCAGCAAAAATTTTGAGCTCAAAAGAATGTGAAAACTTGGTATATTTTTTTTTATAAAAATGATTTCTTCGCAACTTTTTGTCCATTTTTTCACATCTTTCATTTTCGACAAAAATGTGCGATAAAATGGTGCGTGAAATATTATACTGCATATGGTATCTATGCGTCTAGTGGGCGATGCAAGAATTTGCTATTCCCCAGCGCAACAAGACAAACCGCTGAATCACCAACGCTGCGACGCATTGCTGCTTATTACAACATCTTTACACTTAAGTTTTAGTGGCCGTTACAATAGGGGTGCAATGAATGGACTGAACAAAAAAACAAGCGTGATCTTTGTAAGTATCTAGCTGAGTAGCGAAGAGCAAACACAAAAAATGCCCAAACACGCAAGCGCAAAACGCAGTCGCACGTCGAACTTTCAATATCAACCGCTTGCCGCTTTTGCAGCTCCACCTCAACGTTAAGCGCCCGCAAATGCGTTTGAATGCCAAGTTTAACGCCAGCTGTCAAAAACTTATACACCTTTTTATCATCGAATTGACTGAGAGCAGTGGCCTAAGTAGGACGAAGTGTGTACGGAGAGCTGCATAATATATTAAGTGCATTACTTTGTATTTATTTGGTTTTTTTTTTTTTTTGTTTTTTGCATTTTACATTTTCTTTTTTCCTTATTTCACTTATCTTTTTCTGCCACAAGTTGGCAGAGTTTGCGCACTGCGGCTGAAATTGCTGAATGCAGCGCAGAAAACTTTTTCAATGTCATATTTGTTATTTATATCTCTTCTTTTTTTTTAACCAGCTATTTTCTGTTGGATTCTTAGCAGCAGAAGTGCACAATACAAAAGTTATTCTATAAACAGCGTATATTGTGTGTGCTTTTTAAAAGGGCAGATATTGACGTAAAATTTTCAATTTGCATAATTTTAATTTTGATGAAGTTTGGGAAGATTTGTATGCATGGGCTAATCAACAACATAACGCTTTTGTAAGTGTAAAAAAAATATACATGGGTGCGCAGAATGTGCAGAAAAACGATGTTTTTTATTCACTTGGTAAATTTTTAATAAACTTTGTTGATAAGCAAAATAGTTTTCTTTATGAGGATGCTTAAAAAAATATGGCGTATAATAAGATTATGTTAAGCAGTAATTACCCTCTTCTTTTACTACGTCCACCTCAAGCGAACACAATGCAAAACTCCGGAATTAAAAAGACCTTTTGATTTAGAAATTCGCCAGGACTTCACTCTATATATTTCCTGCAAAAGATTGTGCGACTAGTCGCCAAATAAAGTATAGTCGGATTAGTCTCCACATGGTACAGTTGGGCTATAATTAGTCACAAACTACTGGCTTTCAGCTACAAACGAAGAGTAGTAATTTGTTATCTGCTTAGATCATATAACTTTGATATTTTTTAATAAAACTTGGTTTATTTAAAAAAAAAAAAAATGTATCACTAAATTGTAAATTTAAGTTGTTGCTAGGCTTTTAAAAATTGTAAAAAATCGATTAGTCTAAAGCTCCTCAGGGAGAAATAATGAGATGATCCCATGATACGTTTACTAAATCACTACAACGTTATGGGTCTATGAAGTAAAACCCGTCGAATGAAATATCAAATAAGCCTGAGAAGTTCACTTGGGCTATGCAGTTGAGCATTGACCAGAAAAACCATGCACCTTCGGTGGTTTTTACACAGCGCTCGCGGGTCTAATAAAAGACGGATCCAAAGGAACCTCTACTATCTCTCTCCTCTAGAGGTTCCTTCCGACAGTAAGACAGTTTCCTGTAATATCCAATCCCCCAATTCACTTCGAACCAAAATTCTTTATTGTATTGCTTTGCTACAAGAATCAGACAAGTATCCTGATCAATAAATTTACAATAACAATGGGATCTAAAAGCAAAAAAGAGATGTAAACGATGACTTCCTACTAGTTCTCTATTTAATTTTATATCACCTCCAAAAACGTATATCTTGTTGATCCCTTAAAAGAAAGCTTTTTTTTTTTTGATAGATTGATGTTTAGATCTTTTCCGCTTTTCAGAAGTGATTACTGCAAGGTTGAATCGATAAATAGTCGATATATATCTAAATTTCAATGCATTAAACGAATGGCCGAGGCAAAATAATCAGCTATCTATCATCCTATCTAGAACGCTAGAAAATTATTTATAGAAAATGCCTACTATTTATGGTACTACATTTTTTAAAGCACACGCAATGTAAATGCCACATTTAAGCAAAAAAGTTTCCTTCCCGTTCAATTTGCATAAGTTTCATTCACACTAAAAGCAATAAAACTGCATTTCACGAAATCCACTCCTTTTATTGTTTTTACCACGGCCATTAGCGAAATTTTGGTCACGCAACATGTACGCGTCGCTAAACAACGTTTGCATAAACAAAAACAAAGAACTAAAAGGCGAAAAACTAAAACTCCACAAGCAAAAGTTGGCAATTTTCCGCGAATGGTTAACTGAGCAGTAGGTATGAGGCTGTATGAGTAAATAAAGTTTGTCACAAAACTAACAACGGTAATTGTATAATTTGCCAACAAAACTGACGTGGCAGAGCCCGTGGTAACCATTTGAAAGTGCCAACAATAAATCAAACTAATACCTTCAGGGTGCTGACAAGGGTTCTATGTACGTGAACCAACAGACCAACAGCACAACAGCCAGCAGTCACAAATGACCGCTTAAAGCTGTTAAATCCATCGCATAAGCTTGACTGTGGGACAAAAGCTTCGAAAAATTTAGAGGCGCCCCCAAAGTTTGGAAAGTGTTGGCATACAAATTACATTTTGAAAGGCCTATTGAAAGGTGAAAATTCTTACTGTGGTGCAACCGCCTATATACAAAGTTATATAAATGGATATCCCAAAAAGAAATTATTGGAAGCACAAGCATATTTTTAATATAATTCTTATTTCGATGCATATTATTCGTTTTCGTTTTTTGCTACTCTTTCTTGCATGATTTTTGTTTTGTACATGTGTGGGTATGTTATTAAGCTTGGATGTTTTCTATTTTTATTGTACATAAATTGTTCACACTTCATTTGCCTTTTGACAACCTTGTCGTTCCAGCTTAGTCAGCTCTTGCCCTTCTAACGAATTGAGTGCTGACCACGTGACTTGAATAGCCAATCAAGTCCGTTAATGGGCAGTTAAGTTCCTGAAGGCAGATTTTTAGATAATAAAGTGTTTTTTTTTCTTATCGTTCCCTAAACAAGGTTATTGGGCAGCAGTTTTGTGTATTTTGTTTAAGGATTTGCTTAAATGCGATAGATATTATAACAGAACAATATGGTTACACTTCTATAGTAAAATAGAAAAATTGTGAGTATTGTACAATTAGCTGTCACTATCACTATCTTCAGTTAGGAATCAACTGTGTAACAGTTTTTAGAACCAGTACCCTGCAAAATAGAAAAAGAATCGCTGCATTGTCAGCTCTACCAGATCCTATTCCTATTCGAATAATAATTTTGGCGAAACATTTGAATTTTGAATGAAACTACGAGGCGAATAAATAAAGTATCCGGTGATACCATTTCTAACCAATCAGTCACTTTTTTCCCAAATGCTAGCCCACTGCAAAACTTTTCTGAACCAATTGGCCACCCAGGAACAAGATAATGGTGGGCTCCGAGGTATGAAGGGTTTGAAGGCAGGAAATAGCTGACAGTTCAAGAAAACTTGAAGCACAACGATGTTTCTATGTTTCAGAGCCATTCTGTGGAATTTCCGAAAGTTACACCGCAGAACTAATAAGAAGATGAAAAGTTTGCAACTCACAAAATATAAAAGGCAATCTATCTAAGGGTTCATATTGATTTCTCGGAATATCTCCCAACGTCTACTTAATATCAACGGGGTGAAACTAAAAACTCTTACCGGTTAGTCAAGCTGGGACTAGCTAAATAAAAATACTGCAGATTTTGTAGGTACAATGACGATCACGATACGCCTCTCAATCCAAATTTTGTTAAATAGCCTAAGATTGCAGTGCATCTCCAACGCAATTTGAGATGCGCTACTTTCCAAAGAGCTTATATTTATGTTAAGTAAACCTAAGATGAGTGATCTGATTTTTAAGGGTCATCACGAAAAATCTTTTTAGTTCGAAGCGCGAGTATACCCAACAAAACCAGTATTTCTAAAGTTATAGCCTTTTTGTAGGTTTGTGGTGTGCGAAAAACTCATTTAAAATTTTAGTACGCTTCAACGACTATTTTCGAAAAGGTGCATACTATCCTTCAACTGATACTAGTAGTATTTTGGCTCTAAGGACTTGATGAAATAATCATAGCTCATTGAATATTTGAAGGCTAATGCGCTGTAAGACTTTTTGAAATAAATTCTAAGGAAAAATCATAATTGATGTTACGAATTTTATGCGATGAATTTAACCTAGGAATAATTTTCACAGATGCAGATAGAAGAGACTTAAGAGATCACTCTCCGTGATAAATGTAAATTTTTCGCATTTCAACTACCTTTGTATTGCCAAGTTGCCAATTGGCTAGGCAGAAAGAAAGTACGTCACTGTTGCTGCCAACGCTTTCTTCCACTAATTACTGCATAGCTCATGCGATGTTGCAGGCTTTTCTTTTACTGTTCTACGGCAGAAAGGATGTGCAAGATACAAGGAATGGAGAAATGAGTGCGGTTGAATGTATGAAAAATGCAGGAGTACGAGTATAAATAAAGAATGCAAATATGTACGCTTGGATATATACATACATATGTACAAATGTGTATGAAGATGTGTGTGTGTGTGTATGTGCATTGATGCAAGCGCGCTTACTGTAAGTCGTATGTGGTACGTTGACTTTTAAAATTTCTTGCAACTTGTGGCTGCCACGCTTGGTTGAGTTCGTGCACTGCCTGTTGCCTGTTGCTAGTTGCTAGTTGCCAGTTGCCAGTTGCCAGTTGCCTCACTGTCTACCACTGACAACTACCACTTGCGTACACATTTAGGTGCATACGTGAATATGTCGGCAAAGAAAAAACTTTCTTGAAATTTCAAGCACTTTCTCTGCTACTTTTGCTGCAGGCTGCTGCTGCTGCTGCTACGCTTATTGTTGCTTCACACTTTGCTGTTCATCAACTTCACTTTGCCGCTTTGTAACGTTTTGCACCAAGCCACAACTTACATAACCGACTGCACACGCACACTGGAGAATGACAGGGATATGCTTGTTGTTTTTGCATTCATTTTGTTTGTATATTTGTGCAGCTATATGGCAGCTTATGTGCGAATTAAGTATCCTTTTTCTGTATGCCATGTTCTTTGTTTGTTTGTTTGTTGGTTGCTTGGTGTGTGTGTGTGTGTGTAGGTCCATGTGCGAAAGTTTCATTTCCGTTTCCGTTTACAAAAACAACAACGACCACAACAACGCAGTAATCGGTAAAAAGTGGAAGGCGAAAAGTAGTGGCAGTGCCAGCAAATTTCGTATGACGCCATTTTACAGCGCTCGCAAACACACATACACATTCTTACGCTTGACACACACACGTACACACACACATGCAAACAAATCTTTATTTACTTCATATATTTCAACGAGGCATAGACGCATACTCGTACAAGTCTATAGTAGGTACTTAATTTCATTTAACGCCGAGATGACACGCAATTTTTCCACAGACATTGCCTGTTTGTTAATTTAACACGGAAGGCAAATGTGCATACATAAAATATTTACCCTGCAATCAAAAATAGACGCTCTGTACTAGTTTACTACCAGTTTGATTTACAGCTCAACTAGTTCGTCTGCTATCTTTTTTTTTCGAAGTTAAAAGTGAAATATTAACATGACGATGTCTTTTAAAATGTCAGAAGTGAAGGCAGACCTTTTAAGAGATATAAGAATCGAAAAATAAATCGGAGTATCCTAATTCAAATTTCGGGTGTAATGTGACATCAAAAAAATTTTAGAAAAGGTACAAAATTGCAGTCGCCCGTCGGCATGCAATGGCAAACAAAACCCCCAAATTCATCCTGCGAAAAATCAATTTGGAATCTTCGTAAAACTGTAAGTATTGTCATTTACGGTAACATTATGAAATCAAATCATCCTTATTTTTATTTTTCCGGCAAAAATAAATTTCTTGGGAAGAATTCGTTTAAAACAAAACTCGAATATATCGATCTACATAGATATAATCCTTATGTCATATGCTATACAAGGCTGATTTTATTTTTATTTAGAAGATTTTTCGTTGTAAATTGTTGCATAGTCGTTATTTTGTGATTTATATATTTTCGATCACATTTGATCGATATGTTCTGGTTTGTATTTTTTCAGTTGTATTATTTGGGGTTTTGCTATTACTATCATCGACGATAATTTTTTTGCGCCTTATATCATCGGAATGTCTTTAATCCAAAAATAAAGATTTTTTTTTATCGAAAAATAAAAATCGCAAAATATCGATCAAATATCATCGGATAAGTTTAAATTGAGGATTAATGCTTAGTTTCATCATTTCCGAAGGAGGCAATTATTTGGGGTTAATTTTGTTGCTTCGAAACGTACACATTTTGAGATAGGTATGCAATGGGAATGCGAATACATATAAATTTTAGTGTAAGGCATTCTCATTACTAGTGTAATTCTGATCACAGTATGTTTGCACACATTTTATAATATTGATTTCTAAGTGATGTTTTCGAGCATGAAACAAGGATAAACTGTCGGCTGTTGGCAAATAGTGACACTATAATAATGTATATTCATTAACTTTTATCTTTTAACCAACTGTTAATTTATTATGCCGTCCAGTCTGTAGGCAGCCTAATGCCCTATATTTTCTAAAAGCCGCTGCGAGTTCGTGTATGAAGTCTTTACAGAAATGTTTTCTCATTTTGTGCATATAGTTAATAGGAAAGTCTTATGATTATTAATTCCCAAAAAGTCGGTTAAGCCTCATTCCCTGACAAGTCTATCTCTATCGATTTAATTTGAAGTTTTAAAAAATACAATACATCCTACATCTCTTCTACTACTACTCTTTCATAGACAGTCTGCAAAAATAGCTATTATTATATTATAATTACATACCTCATTGCTGTGCTAAGGGGGCATTTCTTAATTTTTTGTTGTAAAACAAACTTAAAATTCGTGTATTATGCTTGCATAACCAATTAGAATGTGTAATTTTACAAGCTTCATTAATTTAAACGGATTTCCGGATACTTAACTTTAATTGGATACTTTAATGCACCTAAAGTGAGAAAAACTGCCACCACCTGCAACAAATAATAAGCCAAATATTCTCAGCACCCTTAGAAGCAAAAAATATTGTAGTAATATCCGCCTAATTTCCTTTTAATATGCGCATGAGATACACGTATAATATGAGAACAAACAATATATCGCCGGTTTAGGTGTATACAGACAGACATTTACATGTACAGATATGCACTTAGTTAATTTTGCAGGTTAATGACCGTCTTGGAGCAGTTTACGAATGAAATTATCAATCAAGCGACATCCAAATATATGTACATATATGGACTTTTTAGAGTATATACATATATCCACAATGATGATAAACTAATCATGGATTGTATTGAGAAAAAGACTCTGGAAAGTTAAGGAGTAATATCGTGGTAGCTATGTGTCTGTTATGACCAAATCAACATTTATTTTTCATTAGTTAAATTATCCAAAATAATTCCAATTTTACCGCAAATGCAGTTGCCCTTTTTATACCATACAACAAATATATGAACAGGCATTAAATACATACTTTATCTTTATGTATAATAATGTCTTCCATATAAATTTATAAATTTATCAGAACGCTTGAACTTCGCTCTACTCTGAGGTCAGTGAATTATTGGCCTTCAATAAAAAAAAAACTAAAAGCCTTTCTCTTGTAAAGAAACTGAAATCATTGCACCTTTCCTCATTCAATGTTTTCTGTTCTAACGCAACATTGAGAATGTACGTATGCAGAAAATAAAAAAAAAAAACCTATCGTCTCGTTTTATTTAGCCCTATTCGTTATCTGAATACAATTCTGTATCAAAGGGTTCAAGGCACAAATTTGGCTTATTTTACTATGGCATCTAAGCTTACTTCGTACGTACGTACGGTTGCAAAGCTTGTATTACAATTTTTCATAAATTTTTCAACTAGCGTATATGGCCTTGACATTTGTTTTGTAGTCGTAAGTCAAACAAAAATGCTTGGGTATGCACGTGTAAATTGACAGCTTCCTGCGTGGTGGATACATACCTGCCATGCCATTTTCGAATCATTAGGATCGCCGATTGATTACTCGAGACGCTGTTATAGGTTCGATATTTTTTCTGTTTATTAGGTTTTGATAGTAAATATGTTCTTAAAACTCCGATACAGAAAGATAAAATCAAATAAGGTGATATTAACCAAGCAGCTGATTTGGTTTGAAAGTTTTAATTAAAATGATAGAAATTTTGATGGCATTTTTTTATGTCTTTTTAGAAAGTTTGAAAATTTGGGACTGAATTTTCATACATTTTTTTTAGAAATTTTGAAACCTCGAACTTAGAGTTTGAAATTTCAAAAGGAATTTTTATGCTTGTTGTATTTTTATGAATTTTCTAGAAAGTTTGAAACTTTTGATTAAAAAGTTAGAAATTCTGATGAGACTTTTTTTAAATTTATTGCATTTTTGTAAATTTTATAGAAAGTTTGAAACTTTGGATTAAAAAGTTGGAGATGTTGATGAGAAAATTTGTTTGTATGAAATTTCAAACTTTTTAAAAAATTTAGAAATTATTTATATGATTTTTTTTAATTTGTTGAATTTTTATAAATTAGATTAAAAGTTAGAAATTTTGATGACAATTTTTTTTATTTTGTTGAATTTTTAAAAAAAATTTAAGCAGTTTGAAACTTGTAAAAAAGTTAGACATTTTGAAGGCACCTAGTTTCAGACTTTAGATAAAAGAGTTAGAAATTTTGAAGAGAGTTTTTCAATGGGTTCAATTTTTATAAATTTTCTAGAAAAGTTTAAAACCTCAAATTAAAAATTTTTAAATTTTGAGAATTTTTTTTAAATTGAAATAAAACAAGTTGTTGTTAATATATAATTTAATTGAAATATATAAATTGAAGAAACGTCCGAACGTGACCTCAGAAGGCCACGATGTTGCCATGTAAAAAATACGAGAGATAGACAGAGATATTCAATAGCAATAAACAGATTCACAGGAAATTGGTTCGCATTTAAGCTTCGTTTTTATTGAAATTTCTTATACATAAAATGCTATCACAGATCCAAAAAAAAAATAGGCACATCCCTAATGCCTACTTATATAAACATACTTTCATCTCGGTTGCTTTAGATTTTCCAAAAGTCATTTTACACCCAAATCTTACAGTTCGGTTATCAAAGTCACCGCAGCCAAATTGAGTTCTAAAAACAGAAATATATACAGTGCACGACACAACGATACGACCGCATATTCACAAGTTTCGTATATTTATTTTTTATTCATGTAAGTTTAATTATTTTCTTTTTGTAAAAATTAGAATGAGCTATATTTGGGTATACGGTTTTATAGCGTATTAAATTTTAGTATAATAAAGTGCAAGTTCCAAGTGGCTGCAAATTACCGTTGATTTTTGGTAATTTTCCCCCTGACGCTCTTCCGCAATCTTCGGCCTTTTGTTTTTATATGAAAAAAAAGCGAGGAACGCAGTCAGAAAACAGTAAACATACGAAAATAGTCAAAGCTAGTAAATATGTGGTTGTGTTATCAATATGACGTACACTGTACATGCAGCGACTATAGAAAAGGAAAGCATACATAATAAATAGGAATGCACTCAAATATTTCATAAAAAATGCATACACAGGCATTCATACATTTATATGCAAAAATGCGCTAAAATATTTTTAAAATGCAACAGCTGCCACAGCGCGCTACTAGCTGCGATTTTAACCTGCGTGACTGCATACTCGTACAAACTATGTACTTGCTACTCGCTACTTGGCTGGCGGCAGAGGTTGCGTATACGACGTGTACTTTCGTAAGTGTGATAGAATGGAAAGATAGAATTTTACATTGCATGCAGAGCTATGCATGTATGTAAATGTGTGTGTGTGTGTATGTGTGTGTGTGTATGTGTGTGTGTGTATGTGTGTGTAATTTAAATTATTTTCATAATTCAACACAAATATTCACAAACAACAACAACAACGAAGACCCAACAAAACAACAAGCACTCAGCATTGCTACAAGCGCGCGCCAACTCTTGCCAACCAAAGAACTTCTGCGCTAGACTACTTATGTGTGTGTGCGTATGTATGTGCGTATGTAAAAATACTTGCATATGGGGGCGTGTGAGTAACTCAGGATAAGAGTGGCCTTAGCCAGCACTCTGTAACGCACTGCATTACAGTTACTTTAGTGTAGAAAGTGCATACATTTGCCGCACTTTTGCTTTTGCGGCAAAGGCATACCCGTCCTCCTCCTGTTTACTATTTCTTTGTGCGTCACAGTCGGTGATGGCGTTACACGCCCACACTGTGTATACTGCTAATGCAGTAGCTGTGATTTAGCGAATACACAACTAAAATCGGTTGCGTTTCTTGTGCGGATTTCTGCATTTGTTTACTTCAAAAATACACTTCATAAACACAAAATGCAAACGTACACCTACGCACGCACACACATAAACAGCGGCCCTTTTTCACTACACTTCAATGGTGTACCTTTATCCACATACTTTGACCAAGCCAACACATACGCGCCGCATTAATGGAATTCTGTTGCATGCCACATCTGCCACAACTAAGGCGAACACTCACCTACGGTGCTTGCATACATAGCTACGATGGCGTCGGTGTTGCTTGTGTGCGTACGTATGTGTGTGTGATTTCATTTCATTTCAATTCTTTTCACTGCACTTTGCATTGGCGATTGTTGAGCGCTGCGTTCATTACTGCAGTATAGGAATGTGGGATGTGGATATGTGGGTAGAGGGTGAGTGGCGCCCCGCTACTCTATTGCATTTTCAAATATGTATGTACTTGTGTGTGTGCGTGTGAGAGTGCGCTCATACATTGCTACAGTTGGGATGGAAGTGCCTAAGCCGCTGCATTTGGTTATTTTTAGGTTACTTTATTTGAAGGTCGCACGCATATATTTTCCCCCCATTAGAGTTCTGTGTACACAACCGGATAGTGAGTGGGTGGGGTGCAAAAAACGCTATATACACTACAAACACAGAACGTATAAAAATAGCTGCTAATTCTGCAATGCAATTTCACAAACAATACATACATTTGTATTACAGTTGGGTAAGGGGAAAGGAGGAAGAGAATTGGTGAAAAGTTTTTATTGTGAAAATAAAGCTGGGTATTTAATAACGAATGCATAAATAGGTGGGATGGCTTTGTTTATCACAAAACGTATAGCAAAATACACACACACTCACATTCGCTATAATTTTATTTTGATTAGAATTTAAGTAATATTGCATGGAATTTATTATCCACCCAATAAATGGAAGTGCTGCATTCGCTTAACGACAATAAAAGCACGGTGAAAATGCATTTAGATTAGAAACCGTCAATGATAGAAGCGCCAGCGTATTTTGCTTTAACAAAAGCTTTTATAGCAACTCTATACTGTACGGTTACGGTTATTTTATTGTCAACAAATTTTATGACCGAATATTGTCACCGTTTCTAGTAATATTCCTTGCGTTGTTGTTGCTGTTGTTGCAAAATATTAACGATATAAGTTTGAAATATAAAAGCCGGCCCCACCGCTGTCCCAGACCCACCCGACTATAGTGGAAACGAATATTCTTACTCGCTGGGAACGCTTTCGATTTTGAAAAATTACGAAGAGTGTATTTTTTATGCGGAAATGTGGCAAATTGTGTTCCAAGCTAAGTTGCGTATTAGTTTAAAACATTGAGCTCTTAATTATTGTAATAAAAGTCGAATTGATTATTTATATATATATACATATATATTTATTTTATTTCGGGAGTTTGCGAAGCTTTAAAAAAATATGGTTTATTCTACGACAAACACCGGTTAAATCCAAGTTTCAAACCTTGTTCAGATGGGGCAAAAAATATAACAAAATTTCCAAAAGATTTCAATTTTTTTTTAAACATTTGGGTTTGCAGTTTTACAGCACTTTTAATTTGGTTAGAATAAAGTGCAAATTTCAAGTCACTACAAATTATCGCTGATTTTTGACAATTTTTTTACTAACGATGTTTTTTTCCATATAAAAAAAAATCCGAGCATGCGTTATATGGACGAATTTGCTGAAGAGCGTTAAGAAAAGAAATCGCCAAAAATCAGCAGTAATTTGTAGCTTCTTCAGGCATACAATTTGTTAAACTAGAATTAAATGATCTATAAAGCTGCATACCGGAATTTTTTCTAAAAATTTTAAAGGCTTGTATTTAACCGGTGTTTGTTATAGAATGAATTATATTTATAAAAAAAAAGATAATTTAAATTAAATAACGAAAAATAAACAGTCAAAACTTGTGAATATGTGGTTGTGCTATCGTTATGTTATGCACTGTACATACATATAATTATGTAGGTTCAAATTATACTAGCGAACTTGTGTGCGTGAGAGATTTGTTTTTGTGCGTTGTAGCGTGGTTATCATAAAACTTAATGTGAACATCAAACTGAAAAAAAGCGATACATTAACTTTAGGTGTAAGCAAAAATATATACCACATTCATACATGTAATATGAAGATATACAATATTCTTATGCATATACACCAAATAGCTGCATGTCGTTTTATATGTAATATGTAAAATGTGCGTAAATTAACCAAAAGTTATGTCAACGTATAAATCTGAGCTTTGGAAGTATGTATGTAAATTTCTGGCTCATATTTATATCCTATCGCCTAATACGGACTAGTATCCGCCTTGTCGGAGCCACAGAAACTATTCTTAACGCAGAATACGTGATATTGAAGAACATTAACAGAAATTAAAAACTTAAATACCTATGCCACCGGCGCCATCTATCATTCAATAGTCACAATAAAATAAAATACAAATATATACCAACGTATGGCACATCGTTTGTTGTCAGTTTTTGTCTATCTATATTGGATATGCATCGTAAAGACAATCAATAGCCCTACTTCTGCTTAGAAGATATCAACTATTCCTTCCCATATACCAAACGAAAAACTATAACTTATACCCCTATCATCTAAAACTACTAGTGAATAGTCGCTGGTCTACTTGCCGTAGGTACCAATGTACTTTGTATGATGTATAGCTACTAAACTCAATATAGAGAAACGCGCAGAGTTTACTGTCAACTTCTATTATACTTGCATACTTTAAGGTATTCAAATTTACCCCGAAATAAGCCAATATTTGACGTCATTTCTACGACAGAAACTTAAATGATCACCTTATAGAATGCATCATTTTGATTTTTTCTTCAAAATATCGTATTTTTTAAATAAATCACTTTAGAACTTCAAATTCAGTTAGTGGTTTTATGATGCTCTAAAATTACAACAGCAATCGGAAATGGGCATCCAATCTGGAAAGTGGGACGTATTCTACGTAAAAGTTTGTTGGAGAGTTAAATGACAACCTGTAAACAACAGTAAAGCAATTACCTCCGTTAACCTCTGCTCGTCATCATCCACACGCCTTTCATAATACCAAAATCAATGTTCAATTCAGGTCCCAAGGACATCGATAAATTAGATTTGTGCAAGAAACAGTGAAGTTTAGAGACGGTATTGTGCAGAGATAATCAAGACTCTTCTAAGATGGTACTAGTCTCAAGAAGGAAAAATAACAAGCTCATATAACAGCGCTATGCCATTCCATATAGTATCGTTATGATTGGAAAGAGGAGTTGATTTGTTTAATGAACCAAATTTAACGACTTATAAGATGACCAGAACTATTCGGTAATTTCACTGTGAAATTACAGCATTTTGATCCGATGTACACAGAACCCTTAAAAAAGAACTTAACAGCAACAAAGCTCCAAATGTCTCTATCCAGGATATTACCTACCTTGTGAAAAATAAACTAAGACTTTTGGAAACAAGCTAAGTAAGCGAGCTAGTCAGAGTTCAAAATTCGTCATAAGCGAAGTAGTTTCAAACCACCAAACTTAAGCACTGAAATCTATAGAAACTGTAATCAGTGTTGCTATGTCCGGAGGGCAGATCACTACTACTACTACTACTACTACTACTACTACTACTACTACTGCTACTACTATTTCATACAGTACAGTTGAACGCGTAGCATCGTCAGTCAATGGACACATTAACCGTTCATTGCCCATAAAAATGGACACTTCCGTCTCATTAGGCAGGATAACGTAGCGCACAAATTTCTGCATTAAATTTTCCCCCAAGCCACGACAAATGCATACGCACGCACACACAGAGACACACATACACAGAGCCACACATACACAGGGCAACAACGAGTTTTATATGGCGTTGCATAGCATGTAGGAGAATGTAAGTTTTATGCGTTGCAATATGCAAAAAAAAAAGTTGATGAAATTTATTGTGACAAATATTCGTTTACATAGATATAATGCAACCACTTCCCGTTCAGCGAATCGAGCAGTTAAATAAAAAGCATATCACTATGGTCATTGTCTACGTTTATGCAGCAGATAAATATATGTATGTACATGCGCTTACGTGCACACACACACATGTTCAGTAAGTAATCACATTTTCAATCGAAAAAAGTTTCTTAATGCGACGCTTTGTTCACACAAAGTTCATCTGCACTAAAGGCCTGTTGGTTCTGTGACGTTGCATAGCGATCAGCAATTTTAATGCATACTTTGCGGCGTAACTTTGAAAAATTGTGACATTTACGAAATTTATGGAAGCGTTACAAACAGGCAATTTCACATTTTATTACAACAAAGTGTCAGAAACGGTTTGCAACTTTTGTGAAAGTCAAAAAGAAACCGCTGTTCATTATTTTGCTGCGAGTGCCAGAGTATGTTAAACGGAGCTTGGGAGAGACGAAAATTTAAACTGGATAATACAATTTGTCTGCATAAAAATGAAGACAAACTAGAAAAACTGAATGAATGCCTTTATGTACTTAAGAAATATTTAAGTTTTCTAGTGATCGGCAGTGAATTTCTGTAACTATCTACACTAAATTTGCTTATAAAAATTGCTAACTGTTGAATAGGTGTGCCAAAAACTGTCACATACATATATGTATGTAAGAGTCAAAATATAGCATCTTTTTTGGTCAATTGATATTCATTAAGCTTATGCTGTGGGATTCTGAAAGTATGTAATTAAAAACTGCATCAGACAGTAACAGCTCTTTCTCGGAAATTTAAACGTGGACTTGTACGATTTTTGGTTTCACCAGAAAGGCACGCTGTGCCACACAGTCAATGCCACAAGCGACCTTTTGCGCGCCAAATTCGGTAATCGCATTATCCGTTAGTCTTTTTTGTGGGGTACCGTGAAGAACTGATGTTAATAAATTGTGCGTTACGTAAACTAACAGTACTCGTATATTGAAAAAAATAAAAAAATAATTTTAAAACGAATCCCCTATATGGACTACCCGTATTAACACCTCAGAGTACCAGAGTGTTTAGCGTGTGCGCGCTTCATCCGGCGTGTCCCAGGTTCAACTCCTGACGGGTGACAAGTAGCATCAAAAATTATACAAAAGTTTTTTCTAATAGCGGTCCCCCCTCATCGGCAGGCAATGGCGAAACCTCCGAGTGTATTTCTGCCATGAAAACACTTCCCATAAGAATCATTTGCCGTTCGGAGACGGCGTAAAACTGTAGGTGGCTTAATTTGTGTTACGACATTAAGACGCACACTACAAATTATAGACGAAGTTCGACCAAACATCAAGCCATATGGTGTAAGCGCTAAATTATTACCATTATTATACTTTGGCTTTCAACATACAGTTCATACAGTTTAGTCCATATATTTAAACGAGGTGAACAAACATAAACACAGTTGAAACTTTCACTGGAAATGTCAATTTGAACTTCAATTGAAGTGGAAATTACGACCTTAGGTCCACAGATGGTGCAGTCAAAATTAGTCTGGGAGTGTCAAATATATCTTTGGATATGGTATCAGGCCACATCATGAATCTAAACCTAAACGCTTACTTTTTTGGTTGCTTTACGTATCTTTTCCGAAAGATTTACGATGATTCCTAGGCAAATATGAAATAAAGGCAAGAAGGAAAAGCCCTCCTTTTTTCCTTAGACGTTATATTATTTTAAATTTTAAAGATATCTTATGAGTTTCTAAGCAAGGAAGAATTGAATACAACCCAGAAAAATAAATTTAATTAGTTGCAGTAATTAGCAAAATTAATTGGTTAAGAAATCCCCATTTATTTGAAATGGCTTAAATCGCATACATTATTTTCCTTTTCCATTTTTGTAAAATATTCAAACCATTCCCGGACATACCAGCCAAGTCTTTGCACAATTCCTTGCAGCAAAAATGGAAATAACTGCATTCTTTTCCGCTTTTTACCTATTTTCTCTGCGCCATTATAACTATAGCATTTCTCTTGTCTCACGCTCGTCTAGTTTCTAAACTATGTAGAGTTGAATACACGCTTAATGGTTGCAATGTGTCTGCTGTGCCGAATTTTTACGCATTTTAATTTGCAAAATTACGTCACAGTCACACAGCTAGTAAAGTGGTGTGTACATATTCCTATTTGGCACATTGCATATTCTATGCCAGCCCCTTGTGGTCATTGCATTCGAAATTCTTTTCTTTCGTTGTCGCAGTTGGTACTCATTCTTTTAAATACATTGCCAACGGCTGTTTTAGCATATTCAGCGAAATATTAGTTACATACTTGGCACTTTTATTGTTTTTTTCTTCGCAATAAGCGATTTTTCTCATTGCCCAGTGCCTATCTTTTAACTGTTTTTGCATCAGTGAGCCGGAAGGAAATAACGAGACGGCAGGTTAGCTGACGCTTGCGGATGTGGTGCAATGGAGAAAAGTCGAGTGGTAGCTGTATTTAAATTCAATATTAAATTGCAAGCTTCCTTCTTCGTTATTTCTAGCTCATTGTGTGCCTGGATTTTTTGCCAAGTTTCGGCTGTGATGTTCATGCGAAATGCAGGTCGTCCGGATTTCTAGATGTCTACAGTCTCTTTATGAATGAAAGACTTCAGAAGGTCATCGAGGATTAAAGGACCCAAATGTCAAATTGACGGAGATAAGGCTAGATGTCCGCGGAAGGTGTAATCTTGTATTCTATAATTCTTTAATCCAGTGACCCATAGGCACCAAAAATGGTAGACATATCAGACTACGAATTCCCTGAGGTGCACGAGAAGAAGAAGGTGGTGAAAGAAAATATGTTAGTGAAAACTTTTAAAACGAAAAATTGCAATTGAATGCACAAAATGTGATAGATTGCAGCTGACAGTTCGTTTATTTTCTGCTGTGACGTCACAACTGGAGCTGACTGTCAAATTTACTGAGTAAGAAGTTAAGGAGAAGTTGAATGTGCTACCTTTGCGAAGAATGTAATAAAGTGAGAGCTCCAACTTAAGCTTTTGATTGTAATCATTTATTTGGAACTTTAAGCAGCATCTCTAACACTGCCCAGTTGCCAGATATCAGTTGATAAAGTTTATCGGACTTCAGCAGTGAGATCCCTGGAAAAAATTAAAAATGGTTGTATTTTATCGATGTAAATAAGATACCTTTTTCATCATTTTTGAATGCGCACCGAAATTAGATCTAGATTTGTGCGGTAAAGATAAAAGAACGCGCCCCTTGGCTCGTAATTAGCCGGTTTGAATCAATATATTCCTTGAAAGAGGGCAATTTATTAACATAAGCCTGCAAAGCATTTCGCTCACGTAGCTAACACTATTTTAACCAAACATAGAAGTACCAATTAATTTTGTACCAAACACAATACCAATCAAACTCAACATTACAAAATGCCCTGCGATGTTTTCAGCTGAAATATGCAGGTTTTTTCCTTTATCGCCTCCTAGTTTCACAATTCCTGTATTTTCTAATAATTGGCATGATTTCAGCTGAAAATAGCCGGTGGACTAATAAACTAGCTTCACTGTTGTTGAACGCAAATTTGCAATTTTCAATTTTTTCGCCTCACTCTCTTTTCGGGCCAGTCTATTGAAAATTAGTACAGAAAATTGAAATGTATGTAAATATTAATTATTAGCTTTTCACACGAAGCACATCAGCTAAGCTGTACAATTAGGTCCCCCACGGTGAGGTGAAAAATACCTAAAAATATGCCACAATGAATTTGAGCTTTAAAAAAAAATATTTTGCAAAGCACAAATTTCCACAAATAAGCAAATGAGCAAATAAATTGGCTGCAAACGATAAAATGACCGACTAACCACAGCAAAGTGTATTGCAATTTCGAGTGGCCAAATACCACAAAATATAGGGAAAAACTGTGAAAAATTGCAAAATCCTAAACAAAGGAAAAAAGGATAGTGCAAAAAGTAGCGATAACAAAGCAACAACAAAGAAATAACAACAACTCCCGCTTCTCTCTTTCCCCCATGCTATAACTTTCCTAACGCACGAACTTTCTCAGCTAATTGCAACCGATTTTTTTTTTAATTCATTTGTTTGATATGCTTCACTAAGCAAGCGGCATGAGGGGTGGGACAACAAATGTGCACGTTGAAAGGTTGAAGAAAGTAATAGGGCGGAAAGCGACATGCGGTATGCGGCCAATGGCGCACCAATGCCATTTCCGCTTCGAAGCCAATGCAACAACGGCGAAAGTAAAAGCATCGTGTACAGTTATCGACCGGATGATGGCGCATGATGACGGCGTCGATTGCAATTCAAACATTTGTACTAGCTATTTGGGACGCTTAGCCGGTAAATCTTTCTTTAACTAATTTTATTTACCACTTCAATCACTTAGCTGCGCACTCAGGCGAAGCAGGTGTTTTCAATCACTGCTTTGAAACTGTAGTCGCAGCAGAGGATTTCCCAATCGGCGCTTGACTTGTTGTGAAGTATTTGGGTGCTTGAATGGTGCGTTGTTAGAGGGCTGTCAATTAAAAAGTAATACGGAACTACTTATGTACATAGTTCGAGAAGTTGAGTATGGCACTTGTTGTAGGGGCGGTCTGTTTCATTGTGAAAAAGCGGACGTTACGAGCGACAGGCTGTACTCGAAACTACATCAGTTGCCTGAAGATTGAGAAATTTATATAATGGGAACAAGGTACTGATTTTGATAGGCCTAGAAAATGGTATAGTAGCGTATCGGGTCCCCAAAAAACTTGAAATGGATCCACATATTGGCAAGCAATACCTCTTCGTGAAGGTGAACATTGGCACGAAGTAATCCAGTTACTTCGGTAAACGTCGATAGTATATCATTTTCTATTTTTATGGATACATTTAAATTTCTTTTGGGTAGCCATAGAAATTATTTATTATTGAAATATGAAAAAAAATTGAAGGCGTCTAAATAGGCCCAGAAAATAATTTAGGTTGGCCGTCTTAAGTGAAGTCCTTCTAGAAGGTTTAATCAAGAAGTGCTGAAAAAATAATTTTCCAGCTTGCCTTCTAAAAGGGGTTTTCTATTTATAATTCACATATGTAGGTTTTTTATGAATAAAGAATCAGTTTTAGAAGAACTGCTCGAAAATTAATTCTGTAGTTAGCAAAATAAGTTTACATTTCGTGGTACGTCCGACTAACGCAATTCTATGGGTAGCGAAAACAGAAGGCATTCAGTTTGTGCCACTTCATACAAAAAAGAAATTAAAAGGGAATAGTTGGGCTGGAAGACCTCTCGACTATCATGTAGGCTCTCGACTATCTTAGAATGGCTTTTAACTTCTGAAATCAACTACTGGGTGATCTGACTTGAGTCCATCGTAATAATACATTTTCGTAGGAGTTATCGTGGACTTCCATGCTATTAGAGCCATTTCTTAATATGTGCCGTTGGCATTCGGCATTTCACGATTTCTTCGTAATCGCATTGCGAAAGGGCTAAGCTTGCCTTTATTTGGTCCTAAGCACATATAATAATTTGGTTTGTTGATCAAAAATTCTATGATGTTGAATCACAATTAAATGAAAAATTGTTTTGAGTTCTTTTGCTAAGACTTTTCGAATACGGAAAACCGAACATACAAACAGTTACTCAACAAATTAACCACACGGTGATTTTTTTTTAATAATATTCGCAATGTTTTTAATGACAAATTTTGTTCGTTAATTTTTTATAAAATATAAATCGTTCTATATAACAAACATCATATAAATAAAAATTTCAAAAATTCAATAAACTTTCAAATTTTTGACCAGAATTTAAAAAAAATTTGGGTTTGCAGCTTTGTGGCCAAATCGATTTTAGATTCTGGAAATTCCCGTTGATTTTGACAATTTTTTGAAATTTTGGTAGAAAATTTGCAAGAACACCAACATAAAAAACATTAAAAATTAACGGAAATATTAACAAAATTCAACCGTTATTCGAAAAAAAATTAAAAAAAAAACTTAAAAAATCTATCAGTATTTCCAGTCTAGCTTTTGGAAAAACTAAATGAGCTACAGGACTGTCCACTCAAAAAATTCTAAAAAATCAAATTGAAAAGTTAGAAATTTGAATGAATTTTTTTGGAACTTTTATAAATTTTGTACAAATTTTGGAATTTTTATTTATATCCGTTTTGTTACGTAATAAACTATACTTTTATTATAAAATAAATTAGCACGAAAAACATTGCACATATTGTAAAAAAAAATCATCATCATGGTTAGTTGTTGGAGTCACCGTAGTGTAGATTTTTCTGACATCCGGGCACTTATTAGCACTTAACTATAATTTGTAAATGTATGGGTATTTTAGTAGAACCACATATTTTAAACACAGAACAGTATTTTTGTAGATAAAAGTGTATGTGAAAAATATCCAAGCATGAATGTAAAACTGCATGTGCTTTAAATGCATTCACCAAATTTGACGGTCAGAATTTGTTGCCACAGATTGTATTTTTGATTTCGGCCACTCACATACTATGTAGATGCATGCGAGCATTTTATCTAACCTCAACTTGCCAACTGTAAAAGCAAAAACATGAATGCAATTTGTGCAAACATGAAAATTCACTTAAAACCACAAAATGCAACAAAAAGCAGCAAGCGAACACAAATACATGCAAACATACAGCTTTAAGTAGAAAATCAAACATAACGAAACCAACAAATAAATTAACTCATCTAAGCGAGTGGGTGTGTGTGGGTGTGTGTGTGTGTGTGTGTGCCTGTGTTGTGCTGCACATTTAATAGGCATGTCGTAGTTGAATGCAATCACTGGTCAATGCTATGCAAGTAAAAGCGCTCACAAATACCACAGCAACGTTTTAGCCACACGAATATTTGTAGGAATGTTTGACAAAACATACCGCTCTATGCCAGCACCTATGCCACAATTTGCTGGTATATGCGCCTTTGCTTATGCCACACAAAACATTACATAACCGCAGAATACCGCCAACATTGCAATTCAGTCGATATGGAAAGCCTCGCAGAAATAGCGGACAGACATACGCAATAGAAGCAAGCGAATTTTACTTACAAAGCAATATTTGAAAGGAAAGGAATCTGAGGTTGGTTGATGTGACTAAGGTGGTTAGCATAAAAAAGGATTTATTTTATTGTGCTCTCTTTTCACATGCATTTATGATTGAATTGATGCACAAAATATGAGGTGACAAAACAAAAGTTCGCTTGGTTGGTGACCAAATTAAAAAATACCAAATACTTTTCAAATTGTTCTACGATACAAACTATTGCCAAGTGGTATGAAAGATTTCAGACGTGACATTTTTCTGTAAATAACGAGCCCCGAGAAGGTCGCCGAAAATCTCACACTGATGACGTCACGCTGGCTCTAGTGAAGCCCAAAGTTGATGAAGATCCACGATTCGTACAAGAAATGATTGCTGAAAAATTGAGCGTTCGTGCCATGGCTGAAATCGGCTCAATGGGTTCGACGAATTTTAAATGAGACTCAAAAAGAAGCTCGAGTGCATTTTGCAACATTTTTTCTAAGTAAATTTGAAAATGGGCGGTGTAGCAACTTTGGTCGTTAATGACGACAAATGGACATTTTTTTATGGTCAACTGAGCGAACTTTTGTTAGTTCCCTCGTATGTTGGCATTAACGTACATATTTCTATTTGCAGAAGCTATTTAGTTGCAAAGCACCAATTATGTGGTAAATGCAGCCAAAATTAAACCACAATTGAGCAAAGGTTTCAATTTCGAAAGCGACGAGCGGAAATATAATGAACAAACGCACGAACCACCTGCACATATAGAATGCCTATCTATGTATCCATCATTCTATGTATGTGTGGGAGGCAAGAATAAAAATTTGGTGGACTTACCGAAAACGGCACATAGCTCAGCAGACAACATGGAGAATGGGTACTTTTACTTAGCTCAACTTATTAGTGGGCACGTCTGCTTAAAAGCATATCTTTACCGTCTTAGCCTTGATGCGGACCCTTACGGCGAGCAATACGGACGGACGGTAATCGAAGATGCCGAGCATGTGTTTTCCGTATGCACTCGATTTAGCACTTTGGGGTTCGAACTAAATACAACTCTTGGCGTCAGGATAATACCTGAAAGTTTGATCCATCTTATGCTAACCAACGACTGGACGGCTCGGGATCCCGTCCATTCCGACAGCCTCAAAAAGTTGAGATGCTAAAGTGAAAGAATCGCCGAGATACAAGGCAAGATGAAATCATACCAAGAACAGTGGATGATTCAACAGTATACTGACTGTAACGAAAGTAGAGCCTAGTGCTCAAACCACCTCCTGACTAAATACAGTCGTGTGAAAAAATAGGAAAACTACATTCTTTTTTTTGACTGTTTTATGTTTATTCTTTTTTTTATAAAAAACGTTCTAAGTGATATATACAGTATCGGAAAAAAGTATTGGCACAGCCAAGTTTTTTATATTATTCTTTATGATGTTCATGCAAAAAATGTTTCAATCGTTTTTTATCAAAATATATCTTATTTTATAACAAACCCCATATAAGACCAAATTTTAAACTAGTACATTTATACAAACTTCACAAATATTTGTTTTTTAATTTCAACCAAATTTCATACTTATCACTCAGTTTTTTAGAAATTTGCTTTATTTGTGGGAATTCGGTAAAAAGTGTGATATTTGAACATAAAATGTGATAAACAAGCAACGAAAAATTTTTAGCATGAAATACATTGCGAATAATATAGAAAAAGTTACTGTGCCAATACTTTTTACCGGCACTATACATATATCCGTAAATAAGCTTTATTTATAGTTTGTAGAAAAATAAAGATAAAAATTACAACTATAAAGATTGAAATAATAAAAAAATAAGAAGTGCCACTAAAATCATCTCTCCATAAAAGAGATGTTATTTTTAATTGTTTTCAACCGCATTATTGGCAAGTTAATTATTCAGCGGCACTTAAAAAAAATTATACCGCCTGTGTTGTAATACAAAAATAACGCATAACCTTTTATATCTACATATGTATGCAAGTATTTATATATGTAATTTCTGTTTTATGTATTCCTCAATTTAATTGCAGCACTCCACAATTATAATAAAAATGTTACGCCCACCAAGCAATACGATTGGCACAAATATTGGTAGGCATCGGAAGGGCAAAAATGTAGCGAATTTCACTAATGACAACAAGGAGGAAAATATAAGACCACAGCATTTTTTTAACAATCCAGTGTCTGCATTTCTCGCTACACTGAGCAGCATTATTTTCTGGTGCACACATTGTTTGGCGAAAGCACTGATTGTGGTTAGATATGAAGATATTTTAAAAGTAGAATGGGTTTATTTGTCATTTGGTTACTTCTCAATTAAAATGCAGTTAATTCTCTACCAAAAACCAAATAGAAAAAAGTCAATGCAAATTCCTCAACGCCGAACTTTATTGCACTAAAATTTAGTGGACTACAAATAGCTGCGTACTCGAAAATTTTCAAAAAAAATTTTTTTTTTTGCCAAGTTTGTATAAAGTTTGAAATTTGAAACTTGAGTTTATATGATTTTTGGTAGAGAATGATCTTTATTTTTATTGAAATTAATAAAGAATCCATCTATCGATATTCGCACAAATACCCGAATTTGTTTTTTTTTTATTTTATTCCAACAGATTGCCGGTATTCTGGTTATGATCTCATTCATCTGTCCGCATAAATTAATTGGGCTCTTCAATCGCTTTATAGATCAGCAAAAGGTGGAAAAAAGATTTAGAGAAGAATTATAAAGAGCTAAAAAACTAAGTTATAAATACCTCTAGACTTAAACTTTTGAAATAATATTGAAGGGGACTCAAATCTATAAGAGTAATAAAACTTAGAAATACTATTGGCCAAGTTATGACAAATCTTTTCCTTATTTAATTTTAATATTTTTTATAAAAGCTATGTATATACATACAATATATTTTTTTTTTTATAAAAGTATAGTTAATTGTATACCAAAATCATGGGAGTAGAAGCTTCAAATTGTCAAGAGAATTTATATTTATTTCGACAAATTAAAAAAGAAATTTCAGTTTCAGTTTTTAAGTTCCAAATTTCAACTTTTTAATACCAAGTGGCCTATTGATAGATAGGTACTGCTTAAATTATTTTTTTAAAATATTCCTTGAATTTTCTGTTAAATTTCTTTGCCCGTTTTTAAAAGGATATTCACTATTTTGCACATTAAAAAGGCGTAATTTTAAAAATGTTTAGTGAAAATATTTCATAAGTGGCAGAAATTTAGTGCACCATTAAATAAATGTATTCATATACCAATATAGAAATATTATAATAGATTAGATTAGATTAGATTTACCTTACACATGGCTTGCCTTTTTATTATTTTGTCTTTTTAATTCATCTATTTCTATTTTCTACGACAGCTGCATTTAAATTTTGAAGGTATACATTTTTTTAAACATATCTTTCCTTTGAAACTTTTAATTTCCAGTTTGATGAAAGCGTACACTTCTTAAATTGAAATACTAACCATAAATTGTATACTCTGAAATAAGGAAATATAGAGTTAAATTAATTAGTAAAGAAAACGTTAAGTTCAAATATTGTTAATTTTATTGCACTGTCAACGAAAATAAAATAAAGATGTCAATATTATGTTCGATATGAATCAAAGAATTAATATCTACGAGTATTAAAAAACACTCAGTAAAAAAATCGATAACTCTTGTTTCCTAATTTACGAATGAATATCTTTCAGTACAGTAAATACTAATAAAATTTTTTTGATACTCGTATTCTAACACCTATTAATCAAAGCTTGGGTTTTATTTTTTTGTTTTTAATTAAAACACTGAAACATTTTTTTTTACAATATTGATATTTTGTTTATTATGAATCATAAGTTTCCTGTTAGCTCTACTTCTTTTTACAAACACTGGTATTTTTTTCTGGCGTGTTTCGAAAATAATTAATAGAAATATTTTTTGTTGGCGCTCATATATTTGATTTTTTTTTTTATTTTTGCTATGTAAATTAAAATAATTCAATGCTTTACATATACTACTACGTTTTAAATTGTAATACAATTTATGTATAGCTACATGTTAATATATATTTGTATTTGTTTTATATAATTTTTATTATTTGTATTAGTAATTTTTATACACATTTACTGTTTAAAAAAAAATTTTGTTTAAAAAAAGTTTATTATTTTATTAAAAAAATTGATTTCAATTTAAATTTTCCGACTAATACTATAAAAACTAATATTTGAAAGCATAAATTTGAATTTGAATTTGACGTACATGTGTACTATGTATTATTAAGTTAAAAAAAAAACTGCATATAAAATTAACAATATAAGTCCAAATGTCACACTTTGTAAAAAAATCACAAAAATCCAGCAAAATTAAAAAAAAAAACATCAAAATTTCTTTTAATTCGTAGACCATTCAATTTTAGTTTTTTCGCTGACAATATTCCATCGTATTTTTCCGTATAAACAAAATTTATTTTTACTATATATGTACTATATATGTATATCAAAAGTCATCGAGTAATTTTTAGCCACTTAAAATTTTCCGCTTCCACTAAAGTTTAATGGGTTACAAGACTGCGTACTAGAAATTTTTGCTAAAATTCTGTTAAAAACTTTCCAAATTTGTATGACAATTTTTTTTTAATTTGCTGAATTTTGCGAATTTTGTAAAAGTTAGAATTTCTACTTATAGGGATTCTGTTAAAGAATGAGCCGTATTTTGATAATAAAAACGAACCCCATTGTGTATAATATAAAAAAAAAAGTTACTGTGTCAATAATTTTATCGGCACTGTAAATTTGAAACCGAAAAATCGAATGTGTGTGTGAAATGTAGGAAAAAATTGGGCATTAATGTAAAACTATGTTGGTAGATTTCAAAAAAAAAAAAAAACAAAACAAAAAAAAAACAAAAAAAATCAATTCTTACATATTAAGCAAAAATTTTATAAATCTCATTTTTCCATATTTGTTATGAATTTTAAGCGTTTTCATAGCATTACAATTTCGAAGGGGAGTTCTGTTTTAATTTTTATTTGCATTTTTTTTTATTAAAATTACATTAGCTACGATTGCAAAAAATCATAACGTATTTACTTTTTTTGCAGCGTTTAGCCACTCTAAGCTACTATCAATTATTTATACTTAATTTAATTATGCTTTATTATTTTCATTTTTTATGAAAATTTCAGCTTAAACTATTTTGGTAAAATTTTCAAATGCAATAAATTGATTTAAAATAGTAAAGCAAATAAAATTAAAAAAAAAATCACCTATAACTTATTCAGCGTTACTACAGTCGAAGTCGTAAATATACACAATAACTTTGTGTACATAATTTTGCACTGAAACACTCAAAATGCATACACACATCTGCTATTGTTCCGTTATTTTTTTTTTTTATTTGAAAACTATTGTTTGTTGGTTTACGAATAATTTCCGCTGCTTTGTTTTATTGCTAAAGAAAATATGTCATTCAATTCAAAACTAGTATTGCATTTGCTTTTTTGTTTAGTATTTCAAAATCATTGAATATTTTTATTTCTCACAGAATAGCTATTTTGTTTCAGCTTCAGCTTGAATTCACCTAATTTCTTTTTTATGTTCTAATTTTTAATGCTAGTATTTAGCTGCGGATATTTTCATATAATTATTTTAACTTGTTTGTTTTTTTTTTGGTTTTTTTTTTGTTAATTTGTATATTTTTTTCTATTTCAGTGCCCATATTTGTCGCGAAACGAAACAAAAGAATCTTTTAATATTTTGTTTATCAGCTTAATAGTGTATATTTCTTGTCTATAGGTAAAAATGTAAATTGCAATATTTTTTTTTTAGTTTTTGTTGTTTGTAATTAATAATTTCATTAATTAACATTATGCACTTCGCTCGAACTAATGATCTCAAATTGATCCTTGCCAGAGATTTCCGATTCAGATTCTGATGGAGTATGTGAGCTGGAATATTAAAGTAGATTTTTTTCATTACTATTTATTTTCTAGCACATTGGTATATATTTTTATTTATGTACACAGTATGTATGTGCATTTCCATAATCGAGCAAAATTCATGGGAATGACTCATAGCGGCTGGAGCGACGAGTTGTTAGTTGGTTGATGATGCGTGAAATATTACAATGTTTGAATAATAATAAAACTACAATAACCACAAAAATAAATAAGAGCTATGAAATCTGCGGTCACAAGTGATAACAGCCTAAGTCGATCTTAGAAAGTATAGAGTTATACAAGTTATTGTATTGTAATTGAAAAGAAAAGAAACAAAAACTCAACATTTCCGTGGAAATTCTACCTTGGCATGAATTTTTAAACACCTTATTAAAAAAAAACTTAATGCACTATTTTATGTATTCAGCATTATTTCCGATGTAAGTAATTTATTCCAAATGCTTGATTTTCGACTTTGCCAGTTATTTCTAGTGAGCGCAAAAAAGAAAACACACTCACATATGTACGATATATATGCATTTGATATTCAGCGTGATTATAATCGATTAAATAATTTGATTTAAATTGACCAAAACAGTGATAAATAAAGTGAATGATGACAAGAGAGGTTACATTTTCAAGAAAATGAAAATAAAATGAGTATTAATGAGACAAAACATTTCTACGCAATGAAAAAAATAATAAGGCTATTCACAAAATGATAACTTGAAAAAAAATTTAAGAGACGCCTTTTTCTCGAAAATCGAGATCCAATATTTTGGTTGATGTCTCAAAATATAATGAATTTCCTAATTCCGATGAAAAAACAGTACCTAATTTTTTTTGTATGAGGACTGATGCACCCTAATGTCGATGTTCTGAGGAAAATTCAAAATATTCTTATGCCACTCTCTTGTTCGCAAACGTTTCATTCAAAAAAATTATTATTATTAAAATCGGTTCAATACTTTGAGAGCCAAATCGTTACAAACATTCTCCATATAATGAATTTTATAGAATAAAGTTAAGTTAAAATATGGATATAGATTTTTTCAATCTTTAAAAGATTCTATTTACAAAAGTTTTCGGCAGAAACCCTTGATCAAAACCAAACTTAAATAATTAAGTCTAATATAATAATTTTAATCAAGCAAACAATTTACGCAATGGCTTTGAATACCCTCACTGTCGAAAAACAAAGAAACTTATGTGATCTAAAAACATAGTAATAGTTATACAGCTACATTTATGGTTTGTCGGCCGGTCGTCGACAAAATAATGATCTGCATAAGAACTCGCGTATAAATAATTAATATTATTCAAGATTCAGCCTTGTATGAAAAAAGTGAATACATTGGACTTCCTGTTTCGAGAATTTCAGGTGATTGTTTCGTTGAAGAAACTTGCAGAGAAGCCACTATTGTAAAATCTCCGAATGTCGCGCTACGATGGATTCAGCGATGGTGATGAATATGTATTTATGTTCACTTTGTTTTGTTAAGCCATTATTTTTATACATTTCCCCAAAAAAAAAATTGCGAATGAAATTTCGCAACAGTTTTATGCCCACCGCTTTATGCGAACTGCTATTTAGAAATTCTTCAGTTCCTGCAGTCTTTCTTATTTTTTCTATTTTTATTTTTGCATAGCAAAAAATTGGACCACAGTAATCAGCCCACTGCTATCACGAATATTCAGACATAAAAGCAATCATTGCTAGTGTGTGCCGATTGAACAAAGCTGGATTTTATTTAACTGTTTCTTTTCAAGAAACATGATATTAGCGCCAAAATTTAATCTTTTTTTTTATTAATTATAATATATATATATGTATAATTTTCGATTTTTATAATATATTTACATATACATATATGTATATAATATTCGCAATGTTTTTCTTGATAAATTTTTTCCTTAAGTTTTTTAATACAAATCAGTACGTTTTGGAACAAAAATTACACAAATCTGCATTTCAAACTTTTTACAAAGAATTAAATTAAGCCATGTTGTAATTTTTGAAATTTCAGTCTTGGAAACTTTTTTTCATTTAACGGGTGCAGTTTATATGGTAAAAGGTGTTTAATCCCGCTAGTCAGCATAAAAAAATATAAGAAATCAGCATAAAAAAATATTTGAAACAAAAAGCGTAAGACCAAAAATTATTCAAAACCCGTCCGAAATTGTTAGCCACTTCAGACTTGCATATTATTATTTAGTTTTAGATGAGCTGCAAACGGCATACCGAAAAATTTTGTAAAAATTCAAATTAATAACTGCAATATTGCTGAAACATTTTTGCATTTTTATGAATTATGTATAAAGTTTGAAATTTTAATATATGTGCTTTTTGTTATATACAAACTAAAGTTTGTAAAGCAAAAAATTAGCAAACAAGAACTATCGTGAAAAACATTGGAATTATTGTAAAAAAAAAAAAACAAATCAAATATGATCAGTTGGGTGAGTCACCGTTTACAAGAACTACGTTTGTCTGTAAATGTATAAATATGTAAGTTTGTAATTAAAAAAGAAATATATAAAATATTTCGGATTATTTCCAATATTATATTGAGTGTGAAAGTGGAATTAGCAAAAGCATAAATTTCGCAAAACCAGGCCGTAAATATTTATGAACCCTAGATCCTTTAAAATTAAGCAATACTCCAAAACCGGTTTTCAGAAGTTCATATATTTGCAACTATTTCTTTATAGTTAATAAATAGGTATAAATTTTATAAAATAAATATATATATGAAAATTTAGTTATTTTTGTTAAAGACAAAAACAATTTAAATAAAAATAGCAAGAAATTAAAAGTTAAATCGAATATGTATAACTACATATGCGTAAATTCAAATAAAATTCGAGCGAGTTAGATATCATGCATAAATAAAATTAATTAGTTATCATCATAAAATGAATTGTAAAGTGTGAGATTAACGAGAGAAAGAGAGCACATAGCAAATATCAGTGTTATAAAAGGCGTGGTTGAGGTAAATGTAGCCAACGCCAAAATGATTCGCACAAACCCATAATGCCGCCAAAAAACTACATCTCACCATTTAACATCCGACTCGACGGCCGCTTCACTATTATCACCACCGCCGCTGCTATGTGACTCTTCATCAGCGCTTGCTTTGCTGTCACTAGCCGTCGGCTGTGCGACATTACGGCGACGTAATTCGATATCCCCATCATGTTCTTTAACCTCTTCAATCTTTTCCGGTTCCAGCGGTATCGCTTCGGGGGCAGTATCATCCTCGGCATCACTATATTTCTCCTTTTTCTTCGATTTCGATTTGGAACGCTTTTCGGAGGTTTTCGATTTATCATCATCGTTGATATACTTGGTCTAAGTTATGAACGATTTCGTAATAAAATTATACACGCAATTAAATTCATAAAAAAAAATTTAAAACTCACTTCATAAAGTGGCCAAAAGGAGGCGAAGAATCCCACATCCTCGGTCAAATTCGGTAAAATCCAGAAATGCACTTTTCCGTAAGTCAAAGCCCAAACTATTGTGAAGATGATGAGTCGTATCACCGTCAGTGCCAATATTATGACGAGGAAACCAGCAGCCGCAACTGATAAATAGTAAACACCCTTGCGCAGTAGCGGTGGCCACAATGGGAACAAGCAGATCACAATAGCGCCCAGCAGCAATATTAAGCCATAGATCCAGTAATGTATGGGAATGGGATCGAAAATCCAAACGTATGCCTCAGAGCCGTCCACAAATACCTGTTCGTGATGCATATCGAGCTTAATCTTGCGCTTACGTTTTTCTTTCTTCTCGCCACCGTTGCCCACACCGGCACTAATATTACCATCGCCAACTCCATTACCACCGCTAGCTTCGGCTTCAGCTTCAGTATCTTTCTTTTCATCCTTCTCCTTTTTACCACTGCCCTTTTGGTCCTTGTCGTCAGCTTTGTTTTTCGTTGATTTACTACCGGCAGCGCCGCTAGCACCACCACCGCCACCACGCATCTCATCCAGCGAGACAGGCACTTTTTTGGCGCGATGGAAAAATTTATGCTCCAACATAACATCCAAAAATTCGACAGCCTGTTCACGTGTGGTGAATAAGGCATCATCGCCGGTGGCGAATTTCGACTTCATCAATGCATCGATCGCCTTATTCGAAGAGAAATATTCCACATTGTGGCTGAGAAATTTGGTTTTCTTCGTTTTGACATTTTTCTTCATCCACTTGGCAATTTTATATTCCTCCTTGGTCGGTTTTTCTACCTCCTGTTCACCTGGACCGGTGTACTCCTATAGACAGCAGGGAAATAAAAAATAAAGTTTTGTGTGATTAATTAATATTCAAATTATTAGAAAATTAAGTGACGGACTATCAGCGCAGAATTTTTCCAAGTATTTTGTGGTTGTGTTTGTTTTTAACTGTATGACATTCACTTATCACTGGAAACACAAAACTTAAGTAAGAACTAAAAATTAAATAAAAATGATACGAAATGAAATACAACGAAAACAAAGCGGGATGGAAATGATAATTCAATTTCGAAATAAAACAAAACGAAAAGTAGAACATTATGCATTCGAGATAAATTGATGGATGATGATATTTGAACGACTCAACATCATCCCCTCTCAAAAGAGTATCGAAAATGTGTCATCTTCTTTTATTAATACAAAGTATTTGATTAATAATGAAAATAAGGATTAGAAATACATTTAAAATAACATAAAATAAAATGAAATATCATAAAATGAAATGAATTAGAATGTATTGACATAAACTAGAATAAAATAAAATAAGAATGTTAATGAAAATTTAGTTCAATAAAAACAAAAACAAAAAATAATAATAATATTTAAAAAATTAAAGACATTACAATAATAAATATAAAATAAAGTAAACGGCACTGAAATAAATCAGATTAAATTAAAATAAAATTAAGAATTAAAAATTACTATATACTTATACAATATATGAGAGTTATTTTCGAAATTTCAATTCAAAAAGTCAGTCAGATAGAAATTGACTTTTTAACATTTCTATATACATACATATGTACATACATAGCAATGTGGTGCTAGTTAGCCAAGGAATGTTAATCCTATAAGATTATTTTTTTTTTTTTACTTTTTTTCAAAAAAGCAATTAGCCGCAATTTTTTGGCAGATATTTTCCAATCAAAAATAGCAGTTAAATTTTAGCTTTTATTTTCCTGTTAAAAATAAAATATACAATTTTTATGTCAAAAATAAAAGTTAAAATTGCACTTTAATTTTTTTTAGTCAAAAATAGCAGTTAAAATTTGACTTTTTTGCAGCCAAAAATTTGAGTTTACATATTCACAATACGATATTGGAAAAATTATCATAACAATCATTAAAAATACGAAATTAAATAAAACTTAAATAGCACGATAGAAGACATACAAAAAAGAAAATAAAATAAACAAAACAAAATAGTATGAAATTATATGTATGTATATATTAATAAAACATTTAATGAAGATTTTGAGTCCGCTGAACTAAATGAAATTTAGTGTAAAAGATGTTAGAATTGATGAATGATTAGAATATGTTATCCATTCAAAAATTATTATTATTATTTTTTTTTTCTCTCTCTAACTTTAAAAATTCCAGTATGATGTTGTACTTTCCTGTACATCAAATCCAAAATGTAATTAACGAACAAAAATTAAAATGTATGATTTGCGTAGTAGCTTTTCGATGTATAGACGAATTGTCGTGACAACGGTTGGAGCATCATCTTTGTATTTAAACTTTTCCTAAGTGTTGATATAATCAGCAAACATCAACTATCAATCTGGCGCAAATGACGTCATTATGAGTACTATGTGAAACCTCTACTTGAGTGCCAACTAAGCGATCGACAAACCTACACGATAGTCGGTGACGTGGTGTTTTTGCAGTCAAAATTAAACCGTGTAGCACTTGAAGCAACAGTGGAAAAAAGTTATGTGCAAATAAAAATTAAGAAAATTGAACTGAGATGGCAATCCAACGGCTGTAAATGATTCACCACTGTAGCAAAGTACATATGTAGTTGGATTGCCAAAGACATAAAACGATTAAAGCTGGAAAAGCAAGTTTGAAAAACCAATCGGATAAGTTTAGAATAATAAAAGAAACAAAATTTACGAAAAGTAAAAGTATTTCACAATTTTTTTCTTTGTAATTAACTCAGCTATGCTAGATACGCAAAATCGAATGTGGAAAACAGAGAACATATGGATTAAATGCTTTACAGTTTTACTAACATAGCCATCGTCTTCCACAATTTGTTCCTCCTCTTCCTTTTCCTTGCTTTCTTCACATCTATGAGATTCTTCCTCCATAAGTGTATGTGGAAATATTTCTTAAAGCTATGAGGAAATTTCGTTGTTTTACTGCTTTGTTGTGCGCACGTTTGGAACGCTTATTATTGATTGCTTAGATTGTTTTGTGTTTATTTTATTAATTTTTTATTTCTTTTTGTAAACAAGTCACGTTTTTTTTCTGTGCCACGACGCTGAATCGTCCGCAAACTCTAACAATATACTGAATCGTATGAAAACTTGACTAGAAGCAAGCGAGCAAGTGTTCAGAAACTAACCAGCCAGTTGTCAGTCAGTGGAGCAACTTTCTCTAATAGCAACAACAGCAACAATTACGACAACACGCTTGCGAGTAATAATAACAAAAAACCACATTTGCATGGTGATTAAAGCTACAACAATGGTAATGAAGAAATCTTCTGGTAGAAAGCAACAAGTGTTTACAAACCAGAAATATCTACCTGAACAGCTGAGCTGAGAGACAGTAAATGTTTGTAAATTGAGTTTTCTCAAAGCAAAGAGAGCGAGCGATCGTTTGCTGTGTGGAGATCGAAAATGGGGAAAACTTGCAACGATGGTGAGAAAGAGATTCGGTTTGATTGTGTTAGCTTTGTTAGCGTACTTATGGAAAGGAATTACGTCAATAGGATTGGGCAAAAAATATCGATACATCAATATACCGAAATATCGATATTTTTTTTTTATTAAAATAATGGACAAGCAATAAAGGGCTATTATGCAAAAATATGAATGACGTTAAAAATATATATCGTTTAAAAGTAGATATATTTTTTCGTTTGCCTATCTACCCCTAATTGCTTTAGTCCGTTCGAAAATAATAAGTAAATTAAACTCAACGTGACTTTTTAAATATTTTTACTTACTGAAATCAAAATATTTCCAAAGTTTTCATTAAAAACTTTCGATTTTGATGAAATTTCAATGTTTATCGTAAATAGAAGCTGTGTTCCAGCAGTACAGATTTTTTCTCTTTAAATGCATTTCGACTAAACCTAATTTTTTTTAACTTTCAATCAATCAAGTATAACGGAGGATTCGCTAATGACGTCACATTTTGTAAGGCGATTTTTTTTAATATTTATAAAGTTTGAGACTTTGATTGTTATGATTTTTGTCAGGTCTGAACAATATTTTGATAAAACATTAACGAAAAAGATATAGTATGAAAAGCATCCACAGTATGGAAAACATTGTTAAAATTTACTTTGTGAACGATTTTGTAAGCCACTGTATGCAGAGCAAATTGGAATGCAGGGCAATATATAGTAAATCAATCGGATTTAGTTATCAAAATAAACAAACTAAGATACCGTAATTTAAAGCCAAGGAATGTTTCATGCTATTCCAGCAAGAACAACGCTGTACTGTGTGCCCTACCTCCTCAATAGCACGGCCTCCAAACTACTAAAGGAGTTTGTTTAATGCTGTTGTTGTAGCTGAAGTGGCAGTCCTTAGCCGAATAAGTTGCTGTAATAACTATTTGGATTGTGTTTTGGTATATTTGCTTAAAATCTAAAAATCTTTCAAGGTGTACGCTCATCAAGCTACAATCCGCCACCTAGTAACGAATTTTCGAACGCCATCCGATTTCCATCTTTGTTATCTTTATGTTGTAAAATCAACTTGTTCGACTATTGCTACCTAAAATAGTTATTTTATACATACATACATATGTACTATGTATGTAGATATGTAAGCGATACTATTCAACCTTTCGTCCATTTTTGCAATTTAAATTTTTAATTACTTAATCAATTCTGTGACGTCTCAGCAATAACTACAGTAATTGCAAATTGATCACCTTTTACATTACATATTTATGTACATACATTATGAGACTATGGTACCAGAAGATAATTTAAGGGAGGGAAGCCATTCTAGAAGAAGGCCTAGCCAAGATGAGCTAAAAAAAAGTGTTTTCCACCATTCCTTTTATGCTTTAGTGGCTACTGGAGTCACATTCGATCCGGTTATCAATTACTGAGCGAGACTGGAATTTTTTGCTGTTGTTGTTGTAACGGCATAAAACATTCGCCATAACATTTTGGGGAATTCTGCTGAAGTGACGGTCCTTCGCCAGATATAAATCCGTACTATGTACTTCGATTTGATTTCCTTTTCGTGTGGGGATATGATGATTTCTGGAGGCAAATGATTGGTGGAAGTTTTGCTTGCTTTAGTGATGTCTGCGTAAATATTTCCTCGATTTGTCAGTAGCTTTTTTCCATTGTATTTACGACAGTAGTGCAGTTTACAATGTTTAGACAAAGCGCATAGATTTCTCTTTTTATTATAATAAGATTATCTTTGCATTTGACGGTCACTGGGTATAGATTAGCGAGCAGTATCAATTTTTAAATTTCCACAGTTCACTATTGAGTGGAGTATTAGTATCAGCAAAGATCCGTCTTTGAGTTTCTGATTTTTTATTTATTTATTTCTAATGAATTTATAAAATATACATACATAAATATATATGTGTGTACATACATATACATACATACATATGTATGTACAAACATACATTCATACATACATATGTACGTAGGCGGAGCCACTACGCTATTTTTCCTACTTGTGATTTAGACTTCGTTTATCGTTATGTGTTTTAATAAGATTCCTTTAATGTTTTGGATGGTATCTTTTTAGAGTAGTGACTTCGATCTTTTATTGAGGATATTGTCCAAAAAGTTTGACAGTATTAGGTATGTACATACTATGTATGCATGTGCATATGTATGTACATACATATGTACATATGTATGTATATAGGGCGATAACTTTTTTTACACGCGCTTCTTACTCGATGGCGGGTTTTATTACATTTTTTTAGTTGTTTGGCCAAAGTTTGGCTTTTTTTGTCCGAGCGTTGGCGACCGAACATAATCGAACGTGGCCGAAGTCGATGTTCGTTTGTTCTCTAAAAATGATCAAGTAGGTTTTTACAGTGTCCTTGGAGATCTTCAACAAATGTATGGATGCATGTACATACATACGTATGTATATATGTACATATGTATCTACATACAAATTCATACACACGTCCATATGCTCATTTGTATCCATACATACATATGTAATTTTTTTATTTGTCTGAAACGTGAAGTAGATACTCTCAGATGTAATAAACTCTCCGCTTTTTTTTTTATAAATAAACGCTATTTTTAGAGTGTGAATTTCACTGCAGTCTAATTAACGCAAACATACTACATATGTACATATGTACCTAGTTGACTGGTTACAAAAGCACCTCCCGCTATGCTCTGATAATTTTCGTGCTTGTAATCAAAATCTCTGTATGAGTTCTCTTTTTAGAGAATCAAATGTTTAACTTTCGCAATACATAGCACTGCTGTTATTTGAAAGATTCATTTTATTACAATTGCATCTAGTTCGGCGTACTATCACTGAGGCAAATCGTTATCACAGATAATTGTTAACCTATCAACATAATTGAATCGAATGCTAATATGTGAGTATGTACTTCCAAGCGTACTTCGGCAGCAATGCTGATGGAGGAAAGTAAAATCGTATAAATTGGAAGTCAGAGATTTCTTTCGGGTAATGCCAATCAAACTTATATTTGTGCAGCTTCGAAATCATTTTGTTTCAAAAAAAATTATCAACAAAAAACGCCAAAATAATGCAGATTGCAGCATAAACGAAATGAGAGTACAACTGTGCAAGGTTATGTAAAAAAAAAGACAGGTGTGAGTGAAAAGGCGCGTATTGCCCATCATCACAACTGTCACGTCGACTGCTCTGCATCAACACGTTTCCCTCTTTTTTTTACAACAAAAACAACAAGCTCATTCATGAACATTGTGCAAAAACAAATCACCTCTGCCCTCTGTTATATTCCTTCCAGCAGATGTATGTATGAATTTATTTGACGAAAAACAGCTTGCCAGCAAACGATTTATGAATTTACGAATGCTATTACATATAATTTTTGGGTTTCGTTTATTTTCAACATATCACAAGAATGTACTTTGCTACTGAAAATCACCAAATTTCCAGCAGCCCAAATAACTCAGGCAATCATTTGTTTGCTTATACATACGTTGCAAGCACACACACGCCAACATCCAAATTTCTTATGCGCAATAACTTTCCAGCAATTAAATTTTCTTTTGCAGAAGTCGCTACTTTTGTTTTGCACAGAAACGAATATCAAATTTCTTCATAAGTATGTATTACAAAATTACAGCGGATTTTCCAACTACAATTTCTACTCGTATACCTTTCGCCAAACTTACATCCTTACGACGCCTTGCACGCCTTTTCTCCGACATTTTCACAATCTCACTATTTTCTGGTTTATAAAACTATTTTAATTATAATTACACTGCTTAAAATTTCTTAATTATTTGCACAAAAATATTTTCTTCTATACACACGCACTTCAGCACTTTTTCCACCTCCACCTGCACTGGCATCAAAATCTTAAATGATTATCATTCCATGTTTTTGTATTTCGGTTGTAAGTGAAAGAGATACTCAGTGTATAAACTCGGTTGCGAAGCAAAGGTGAGTAACAGAAAGTGATGAAAGATGTGTATTGAAGAGGAAAAGAGATAAAAGACTAAGCAACTTGCTGTCTCAGTTGTATATGGTATGACATTTTGAAAGCTGCATGAAATAATACGCGAAATGTTGAATTGTAGAAAGGTTTATTCATATTTGAATTCGCCTTGGATTTATTGTTTACTATTTTTTCAGTGGAAATGTAAATGTTTTTTGTTTATATTATGTAAAAGCTTAAAAACAGATATCAACATATGTAATTGCTATGATATAAATGTTGAGACAAAATGCAACCATATTGGAAAGTGGCAGCCCTGTTGACTAAACAGCTGAATTTGTTTTGATAAGCGGCAGCAACAACACTGCAAGCGTTTAAATAACAACAAATGCCTGGTTAAACGTCTTTAATTTTCATTTTATAAAAAAAGGTTACTCTAAAAATACGTTCCCAATTGGTCAAAATATTACAACATATTGGCACTAAGTAAGTAAGCACTGGTAAGTAGATGATTTTAGCAAAATTTTTGCATTAATTGCAATCACTTTTTAATAATTGCATTATAGGTTTTAGATAATTCGGCACTTCATTATGCTACCACCAGTAGGAGTCCAACTTAGGCTACTACCAAGTCTTTGTTGGCGCACCAGTGTTTTGCATTATAGAGAAATGCATATAAAGCGTGTGGAACTATATAAGGTAATTTTACAATTTAAAATTTTAAAATTGGTTTCAGAGTCCATCTCCGTCCATAGAAATGTTTTCGTATATTGGGCGTGAATGAAGCGGCCGACCAAAACACTGTACGCAATGCGTACATTGATCTAGTCAAGAGAGTCCATCCAGACTCTGGACTTCCCGAAGCAAGTGCTGAACGATTTCAGGAAGTAGACGAGGCTTTTAAAGTGCTGCAGGAAAAATTCGCCAAAAATCGGCGCAATATTTTCGAAGATGAAGAAGAGGAAGTATTTGATATAAAGCATACAGCCCCACAGCATCGTCAGTATCTCAGCTATGATGGTGTCGGTATTGGTAATCCTTTTCAACGGCAAAAACAATATCAACAAATAAAAGCTATGAAAGCGCAAGAGCGTGTCCTAAGTCATCGTATAGAAAAATCGCAAGCTGGAGAACATACAATTATGAAAAAAGGGACATTTTTTAAAAATCATGCTATCAAAACGAAATATGGATTCGATCGTATATGTGAGGATCTCATACAGGAGGCCATGGCAAAGGGCGACTTTGATAATCTTAAATGTGCTGGGAAGCCTTTGAGCAGCGCGCAAACACAAAATCCTTATCTGGACTTTACCACACACAAGTTAAACAAAATACTACTAGACAATGGATTTACGCCTGAATGGATTACGCTACAACGCGATATACGCGAGGCTGTGCAGAGACTGCGTGAAGATCTGCGTACAGAACGTGCTTTCTTTGGTGACTATCCTTTCAATGAGGATGAGAGATGTGCCTGGCAGAAAGTATTGGAACGATATAGCGATGATTTTAACCGAATTAACAAAACTATAGACAGATATAATTTAATCGTGCCTATATTACAAAATCAATTATTTCGCTTGAATATTGAAAATGTGTCCCAACAAGTCCTCAGCGATCCGGAGGCATTAAAACACTTTAAGCGGCCGAAGGAAACGCCTAGCGAGACGAAAAGTTCCAAAAATGTAGCCAAAACTGATATATTCTCATTTATAGGTTCGTGGTTTTAAATTTTCAAATTTAATCAAATCTCACACCGATTTCTTAGTACCTTCTACGCATGTGATGATGTTATGCCGCTGAAGGCTGTGGTGATATGTACATACATACATAAATATTATGCGATTATTTTAAATAAATTAGTTACTATTTAACTTAACTATTTAATTATTTTAGGCAAAGTTTACAAATTTTATAAACTTTAGTTTTGTAATACCTATTTCTATTATTTTTTTCATAAAAAACAGTTTGCTTCAATATTCTAATAGAAATCTTAAACGCATGCACTCCAAGGCAGGTTCCAAGTAGGCAAGGGTTATGAAGAAATCTGTATCCTGTAGTTGAAAATTTTGCAAATAGTTTCTATATTTATTTTCCCACCCAAACATAATTGAAATTTACATGTAAATCAGGTAAATATAGCTTTGCCATCTTGGCTCAATTTGACTGCATCAGTAGCCAATAGTCGCAAAGCCTTAGGGAATGCAAAGTGCTCGGCAACATGTATGCGATTTGACAAGCTCTCCTCGGTATCATTTAGCAGTATGGGCACACTGGCTTGTACAATGATGGCACCGGTATCAACGCCCTAGAAATGTTAAATAAAAGAAACATGTTTACTACCTTAGATTTACTTGTGCCATAAATACTTCTACCTCATCCACAAAGTGTACTGTGCACCCAGATTCTTTGTCACCTGCATCGATAGCTTTTTTCTGCACTTTCAATCCAGGATGTTTTGGCAATAGTGACGGATGTATATTCACTAGTCGACCCTTCCACTGGCGTACAAACTGCTCGCTTAACACACGCATGAAACCTGCCAAGCAAACGAGATCCACATTGTGCTCCACTAACTTTCTACTCACTTCCGCATCGAAGTCTTCACGCTTAGCATACTGTTTATGTGACACCACAACCGTCGGTATACCCCCTTTTTTCGCACGCTCCAGACCCAATACATCTGCCTTGTTCGATATGACCAGAACAATATCAGCGTGCAAACCTTGCGACGTGTCGCGGCAAGCATCAATAAGTGCTTGCAGATTGCTGCCTGTGCCAGATATCAGCACTGCAACACGCTTGCGTGGCCTACTTTGCAACTGCTGCGCTCGCAGCAGACAACGCGTAAAGTTTTCAACAACAACCTGTAGTGTTTCCGGCTGTGCGCGTTGCACTACCACACCGACGCGTGTGGCACGCTCACGATACTGAAGCTCTGCCAACACGGATGGTTCCAATTCTGGCGCGACAACTAAAATCATGCCTAGTCCGCAATTGTAGGTACGCTGCATTTCAGCAGGTGCGACATTACCATTCGCCGCAAGCCAACCAAAAACCGGTGGTATATTCCACTGTAAGGCGTCGAGTTTTACGGCTAAATTTTTAGGCAGTACGCGTGGTATGTTTTCGGTTAGACCACCACCGGTGATGTGTGCCATTGCTTTCACATGACCCTGCCTTATGAGGGGCAAAAGCGCCTTCACATAAATGCGCGTTGGTTTGAGAAACTCTTCGCCAAACGTGTGGTGACTAAAAGGTGCCTTATCTTCAAATGTAACGCCAGCGCGTTTCATAATGGCATGTACAAGACTGAATCCATTGCTATGCACGCCAGACGACGGAATGCCGATGAGAACGTCACCAGCACGAATCTCGTCAGTGCGCGGCAATAGATTACTGAAATCGGCAATGCCAAGTGAAAAACCGGCGAGATCATAGACATCAGAGGAGTAGAGCAATGGCACCTCGGTGATGTGTGTCTCTGTGGAAGAAAAATGTGTTGTTTTAATTAAATTTGCTGGGTACTATTTCAAATCGAGGAAAATATTTATGTAGGTTGCGAAATTTTGCTGCCACTCACCGACCAAGCTGCTACACGCCTGTGATGCCCCTTCTATTACACCCGCTGTGATGGTAGCCGCGGTTTCCTCTACCAAGTCACCACAAGCATAATAACTCGAAAACGTTAGCGGCTCAGCTCCATTACACAATATATCATTCACGCACATCGCCACCAAATCTATGCCGACCGTGCCGTTACGTTCTGTTTTCTGTGCAATCTTAATTTTGCTGCCCACGCCATCCGTGCCCAGCACTAATACCGGATCCTTGTGTGTCTCTGGTACGCGCATTAGCCGTCTGCCCAACTTTGTGGTAAACGATTCTTTGCGCTGTTGTGTCAAAGCGGCATCACAGAGTTCCAATGATAAGTCACGTTGATGTGGCTCATCCAATGTACGCGGATGCCTTTCCGAAATACCACCAAAATGTATGGCGATTTTGGCCAAACCTTCCACGAAATTGCGCACCTCCATTTGATTTTTCTGATGGCATGAATGTAGTTTACGTTTTAAGACACCAAACACCTTGGCGTCTGCACCGAGTAGCTTTTTCCAAACGGTACACTTATTTGGTACAATTATGACGAGTCCGATGCCGCAATTTAGGTTGTGCAAAAACGTTTGTGGGCTTAGACGCAGTTTTCCTGCTAGCCAGCCATAAACTGCTGGTATTTTTAGATCACCAAAATCTAACGAAATTTCATGGTCGGGTGGTATAATACGTTGGACGTCCGGCAATAACCCGGTGCTAATATGGGAAATGGCCTTGATTTCGCATTCACGTAGGAGTGCGAGGACTTCCTTAACGTAGATGCGTGAGGGTTCGCAGAGATGTTGACCTAAAGGGAGAAATAATATCGGAAGTCAAGCTTAGCTCTCATTATTTTCGGGGTTTTATGGACATCTTTTTTCAATAATTGTCGGATATGTGGCTGTTTAATGGATAGTAGAGTACAGGACAAACTACAGTCGAACCTATGATACCGGGGATACACTCTGATTTATAGTCGACCATTGATTATAAAATTCATCAGCATTCCTCAAAAGTCAAGTTACAACCACAGTAGCAACAAATTTAACTCTAATATAGGTACCTAACGTCTTGTTGCCATCAAGGAACTCGCACTTTTCCGTCAGATCAATTCCTGCCACTTCCAATTGTTTCAGCAACGCATGAAATCCTGCACAGTGCAGTCCATTCGCTGGCAATGAAATCAGTAAGTCACCTTCTTCGTATTGCGTAAATTTTGGCAACTCTTTCCCAGCTTCGAGTATACCCACACAATAGCCAGCGATATCGTATTTACCCACCTCATAAACTGCGGGCATTTCGGCAGTCTCGCCACCTACATAGTATAGTGATATGGGGGACGTTAAAGAGGGCAAGTGTATTATGATTTTCAAATAAACGTGGACGCATGGACCACAACTCACCTAAAAGCGCACAATTCGCGGCACGACAACCTTCAGCAATGCCTTTAACAATCTGCGCTGCTATAGGCACTTCCAGTTTACCACAAGCTATATAGTCCAAGAAAGCGATTGGCTCAGCGCCAGATTCTAGCACATCGTTAGCGCACATAGCGAGGAGATCATAGCCGATACTCTCGTACATTTTTTGTTCGAGCGCAAGCTTTATTTTCGTGCCGACACCATTGATGGCCTCACATATCACTGGATTTGTATAGCTAAGCTGAGATGTTAAATGAAGTCAGCATTATACATTTCACAAACAAATAGTATCTATATACTGCTCACCTCACGCAGGCGAAATAAGCCGCCGAATCCACCTAGGCCACCGACAACACCGGGTCGTTGGGTGCCGCGCGATAACGGTTTTATACGTTGCACCAGATCATCGCCAGCATCTATATCAACGCCACTGTCTTTGTAGGAGAGCGCTCTAAGCACTGTAACATTCCCCTCCAACCTGTCGAGTAAACGAAACGACATTAAATCAATTGGTTTTTTTTTTTTTTTGAGTTCGACACCAAATTATTTATTAACTAGCAAATACCCAGCGTAGTTTGCCTCAAAATGTAAAACGTATTAACCTACTGAAAAAATTTATTTAAAAAAAAACTTGGAATCAACTTAAAAAAAATACATGCAGACTGTACTGTATGATACAGTACTTTATGGTGTCTCACAAACAAGGTGGGTCGGATTTTCCCCTGGAATTATAAAATTTATTATGTTTTTTAAGACTTCCGCCATAATATTTCGCAAAATATTAAGATTTACGAGAGCTGGATCGATTTGAAATTGTCTTCTAAAATGGAATTTTTATATAAATAAAAAAGTTTTTTTTTTTAATATTTTTTTTAATTGAACAAAAGAGAAAACTTTCCAAACTTTAATGGGGGAGGAGAGGAAGTCCTCTAGATCCTAAATCCGAAAGCCACACCTCCGGAGGTTTATAGTTTTTAAGTTATATGTGATTAAAATTGCAAAAATGGTCGTTTGACCTCACCTTTTTCCTTTGAACTGAAATAATGAGAAAATGTCGAGAAAACTTAATGAAAACAGAAACAATAAAAACGCAAGTTTACTCAGAGTATTTTTGCGTAGAGCTCTCTTTTGCATCAGGATCATAACTCTTAGTCGGCAGGATTCTCCTTTCTGGTATACGGTAGAACCTGTTACTGTTTTCTAAGCCATTTACAAATGAATATTTACGCTCTTTAATAAAACGTGCCTTTAAAAAAAGTAATATGCCACTCCAATTTCAAAAATTGATATACCACTCTTCTGTTTTTCACAAATGTTTCATTACAAAAAAAATATATTAAATTAGGTTCAGTACTTTGAGAGCCAAATCGCTACAAACATTTTCTATATCATCATATGTATACAAAAGTGTAGCTACTTCGTAAAATATTTACATACATTTTGAATGCTTTCTCTGCTATATCAATGCGAAACTGTGCGCCTGCGCCGGAAAATGTAATGCCTTGACATATTTTAGTAGCATCCGCGGCTGCTTGCCGTAAGTTCTTGCGCAGCGCCACTGCTATCAGTACTCGGCCCCCATTTGTGAGATAATCTCCAGTCTTCGAAACAGCTACGCCACTATGAAAAATCAACTCTTTAGTCGTATTGGGCGGTAAACCTTGATTGGGCGATAATACAAAAGAAAGAAAAAACTCGTATAATTTCATACTTTAGTTTGTACTACGATTATGTACCCTCGATAACGCAACCCTTTGTCGAGGTCTCTGGATAGCCAGCACTGGCCATGACCACACCCACGGCACTTACATCCTCTCTCCATTTTAGCGTAACTTCCTTCAAACGATTCTCAACGCAAGCGCTCATTATTGTATACAAATCAGTCTCGAGTAACGGCAATATGACCTGCGTTTCCGGATCACCAAAACGACAGTTGAACTCCAATACCTTCGGACCGTCAGCAGTTAACATAAGACCCGCATAAAGTACACCGCAATAGTGTACACCCTCTTGTCGCAAAGCATTAACAGCTTTCTGCAGTACAGCCCGTTTGATGCGCTCCAGATCGTCAGGTGGTATCAATGGGCAAGGACAATAAGCCCCCATACCGCCTGTATTCGGACCCTCATCACCTTCGCGTAAGCGTTTATGGTCCTGCGCAGGTAACATTGCTTCAGCGTGTTCTGTATCAACAAAGGCCAGTACCGACACTTCTTCGCCGACGAGTAGCTCCTCAATAACCACAGTTTCACCAGCATTGCCATATTTGCGTTGGCCCATTATCTCGTCGACTGCCTGACAAGCTTCGACGGCGTTTGCTGCCACTACTACGCCTTTACCGGCGGCAAGACCGGCAGCTTTTACAACAAGTGCATTGTAAGGCGCACTTAAAAAAAAAAAAAAAAAAATCAATGAAATAAATAAATAGAGAAGTGTTGGCGATAACGCCAATAGGAACAGCGTCTTAAAAGATCCAACAATCATTGACCCCATATAACTTCAACCCAACTCCTCAAAAATACTTCCCTTCAAAAACTGACTTAAGAGAATTCAAAATTGTCTACTCACTTATTTAAAAATTCTTTGGCTTTTTTCAAATCGTTAAAAGACTCATAGCGCGCAGTCGGTATGCTGTGACGCAGCATAAAGTCCTTAGCCCATTTTTTATCCGCTTCAATTTGGGCGCCTTCCTTGTTCGGACCAAAACAACGTACTCCGGCCTTATTGAGAGCATCACCGAGCCCATTGGCCAAAGGATCTTCCGGGCCGACAATAACCAAGTCTATTGGTTGCTTCTTGCACCAGTTGACTATGGCCTGAAAGAAAGTAAAAAAGTAAGTGAAATAAAGGGGTTAATTTCATATAAAGCATATACTTTTTTTTGTGGGAAATTAGTGACAATTTTCGCCGGACTAATATATTTCAACCGTGAATGTATAAATTAACCCACATTTCAACATTTTGTTCAATCTATATCTATTATATAAAAGTGAATGTTTGTAATGTTTTGAACCGATCTTAAAATTTTTTTTTCATAACGAAACATTTGCGAAAGAGAATAAGTAGAGGGTATGCCTCTACTTTTTTCAAAAATATGTACGTTAGGCTGCATCATTCTCCATCTAAAAAAAAAATTGCTACTGTTTTTCTATTGGAATTATTGTATAAAATTCATCAAATTTTATGTATCTATCAGTAATTGTTAATTAAATATTTCATCATTGAATGCAATTTTATGCTTGATGAGAAAAATTCCAGTTTTATGCCGACTCCGAACGGTAAATGACTTTTGTGATAAGTTTTTTCATGGCAGAAATACAGTCGGGGCCACAATTTGAATAGGTACAAGTTTACCAGTCAAATTTCATCAAATATGTGGTCATTGCTAAAACTAAATACAACATTTATGTATGCTAAGATGTTAGATTTAAAACAAATGATTCAAGATATGTTTTGATAAAGAAGATACAAAAATACATAACTTAATTTACATATTTTTTCTAAGGTTATTTATAAATACTTACTTATGTGCATACATATGTAGTTGAGTTTAATACTGGTAAGAGAAGAGCAAAAATGATCGAAAATGAACACAAAATGTACAAAGACCGAAAATAGAGTTTTTACGGGGTATTTCAAATTCGATGTTCTCTTGTTCTTTGAAAATTAAAAATATATAGGTAGATATTGTAAGGTAATTCATAATATCTTTGATTTTCAATAAAATGCTGGCAAATGTTTAGCTTTTTTTTGGCAATTTCGCGCCGAATATTATCATTCAAAACTTTCCGGTTATTTAGACAAACTGTATCTATTTGAGATAGCCATAAATAAACTACAAGAAATGCGTTAAATAGGACGAACTTGGTGGCCAAATTTCTACAGAATGTCGAGAATTTCTTTTACAGTAAGTTAATTATTTCGTTCGCCGTGTATGTGAGATGTGACATGTATCTACTTGTAGAAAACATATATAGTCAATATAAAGGCCGTCAATAATAGAAATGAAAATTATTTCCAATGTTCAAATATTTCCAATGTATTTTTACACACGAACTCCTAGTACAAGAACTCATTATAGGACGACACACGGACGAATCTTTAAAAGCTGCAGGGGCGAAGTGAGGGATATTACAGTCTAATCCAAGGTAGGAATAGTAACTTAAAAACTAAGGAGAAGTTATTGCGTTACTTAGAAAAAATACTGAAAACAGAACTCAAATATTAGAAATACTAGTAAAAAAAACCTTCTGTGGGAGATAATGGCCTTTATGTTATAAGCCGTAGTTACCTAGTACTCGTCCTTTGACCTAGAAAAAATGATTAATACTGAATTTAAGATCAAAGTTTGTCGATATTGAAATATGTGAATGCAGTCGGTTTTATGACAAAAGTTGTCAGCTCGAGTCTTTGGAAGCAGTGTGCTTTTACACTACTCCTAGCACAATTTTTTATGGAAGTGAGCCAACTAGCAGAATAAAGATTTTGCTTTTGATCTTCAAGTTCATCGCAGTAGCGATCAATTGCCGAAAACATAATTAAGAGAAGTTATACATTTAACAAAACTAATTCGCTGAGATAGCTGACATTGAAAAACTAATGAATAAAAAAAAATTACGACCAACATGACAACTTCCGAATTAGGGTAATTTCATTTACGAAGATGGTTAATCCACTGCAAAACTACTCGTACATAACTATTTAACGACTATAAATCAAACAAAACGATTTGTTGTTACGAATATAATATAAGTATGTATATTGTCTTGACGCAAACACTTCACACACACCCCGCTAAATTGGCATAAACTTATCGCCCAATCTTGTTGCAAAATTCTAACACAAATAAAGTTGTTCGATTTTAATGCAGATGAGATACATATACATATACATATATAGGGTGATTCAAAACTGCATACAAATATTTACCACTCGTATTCCTTGGACCAACGCAAAAAAAATGTAAGGAACCATTTTTCCCCTCGGGGCTAATTTACTGAGTTACGATCAGTTGAAGACCAATTGAAATCTTAAATTTTCGGCAAATTATACGCTAATATCTTTGCGTTAAAATCATGGATTTAAAATAAATTTTTGAACCGTCCATCACGATTTTAGTGCGGTACACAGTCAATTAATTAAAAAACGGAGTTTAATTCCGAGTTTCATAATTTTATTATTAAAATTATCTGCTTGAAATTACCAATAATATGAGCTTCTATTCTTCGATGTAAAGAGAGATGGGCGCGTTTAAAAATGCCTTCAATGGCCAAGCGATTGGAAAATTTCTTTCGAGCTATCGATTTCGGAAATAATCCGGCCAATTCAATTCTACCCGGGAAACAAGAGAACAATTAGATAGGGTACCTCATTAAGCAGCGAGTAGAGAAATGTCTGTTTACTTTATTTTATTTTGATCCAAGGAAAACGTGTGCCAAATATTTTTACGCAGTTTTGAATCACCCTGTATGTATAAGTATGTAGTTATTTGACTGCATTCATTGTGTGCAAATTTTTATTTAAAACAAAACAAAATTTTCCAAGCAGACGCTGCGATTGAGAGCAACTTCCTCTATATACTTAGGTGCCGTACCCACGCAGCTGCGTTTTATTAGTACAACTCCTCTAACAATTTCAAAGCGAAAGAATGTTTTAATTTATTGATGCCATTAATGTTTAGAAAAATACGCTAAACAATTTTGATCTAAAATGGTTTTGTGCCGTATTATGGAGATATGTATGTAGTAAGTATATGGTCGGTATAAAAATGCTTAGAGTCAGGTTAAGAGCAACAGTTACAGTTTCGGCTTGGAGGTTTGCACAATATACGGATTAACTAAGAATGAAGTTCCTTGTAAGAAAGACTCAAAGAGTACAGTAAACAATTTCCAATTCCTAATTTTCTTCTGGCATTGTTTGCCTAAATTTCAGTGTTTGTTAATTGTCGCCACATTGTGTGTGAACGTGCATGGCCGCAACCACAAATACGATGCACCAAAAGCACGCCAACAACAACCGAAATCGGCAGGTAGCAATTCCAACTTCGATTTTAGACGACCCAATAGCATCGTCAGCAGTGATGCTGAGCAAAGTGTGCCTATTTTGCGAAATGATCAAATAATGAAAAATGACGGTAGTTATCGGTATCAGTATGAAACTGGCAATGGTATTAGTGGCATGGAGCAAGGTACTGGTGGTGTTGGTGTACAGGGCATCTCTAGCTATGTTTCACCCGAAGGTATGCCAATTCAATTGTCCTATACGGCTGATGAAACCGGCTATCATCCGATGGGTGATCACATACCAAAAACGCCCGACTACGTTCTACGATCACTGGAATATATACGCACACATCCCTTCAAGGTTTTAAAAGTCAGCGATGTGAGACCTAAATTGTCCACTGAAATTGCGCCACCACTACGTACACCGGCAGCAAGTTCGCAAATCTTGAACTACAAGCCGATTAACTTCAACAGGCAGAGTGGTTTGTCGAAGAACCAGAGGCAACGTAAAACGAGTACGAGTAGTAGGCGTAATGATTTAAGACGTCGTTTTTGATGAAACTATTTTGCGGCACGCATAGATTTGACGACAATATTTTATAAGAAGAATAATTTACAATTAATATACATATCTACGTTGAAAAATCGATGAAAATTAAAATAGTAAATGTTAAAAAAAAATTTGCAAATGATTTATGAATAAAAAGATACAAATAAAAATAATTAATTTTACAAATGCTTTCGTTTCCGCACTTCCTTTTCTTGAAAAAATCAAAGGACTCCTTTTCTGATAAATATTTTTTTCTGGAGCTGGCTTCTTTGAGAGGAAAATAGTTGTTTAAACTCTTCTAGAAAATATTCATCATTCCCAATTGGATTTTCCAAGAGCCAACAATTTACTTCATATTCAGACACGCATTTGAAGCTTCCCAGAAGATAATTTAGGAATGCTTATTAAGGTAAGCTTTTCTAGAAAGTTTAGTCTAGAAGTGCTGAAAAAAGTGTTTGATGGCTTGCCTTCAAAATGGGGTTTGCTATTTATGATTCACATATAAATGATTTTTTTTGTAATACAGAAACAGTTTTAGAATCAAGACGTCGAAAGCAGTTTAAGCATGTCCCACAAAACCCTCTTGTAAACCTTACAAACGCCTTTCTATGGGTGGGTAGCAAAAGCAGAAAGACCTCAGTTTGTTTCACGCCATACAAAAAAAAAGAAGAAAACTAGAATGTAGAAAGAAAAGACTCTTAGGGAGGTCTTTTGAAATAACTTTCAACTACTAAGATTATTTTCTACTTTTTTGATTTAAGCGTATGTTTTTGTTTTCAGAATAATAAATTTTGATCTTTCATAGATTGGCATACTGAGATGGCCAATTGACTAAAGCAATGGGTGTAAATTATTGTTTAAATATTTCCTACATACCTATATACATATGTATATGTAGATACATACACGTATAGATACATATACACATACAAGTATGTACAGTGCCGGAAAAAAGTATTGGCACAGCATTTGCTTTCATATTATTAACATGCTAAAACTTTTTCGGTAATTTTTTATAAAAATTTTATAACAAAAATCATATAAGTACAGATTTCAAAAATTCACAGAAACACACCAAATATATCATTAAAATTTCAAACTTTTTAAACAGAATTTTTTAAAAATTTCGAGTACCTTGTCTTGTACTCCACTCATAAAATTCCCGACACTTTTTGAAATTTTGTTTTTCACCCGTTACCCGTTTTCTTGTACATATATAAAAATAAATTTCGCTTGTACCAAGGCGATTTTATAGAAGGTGATGGCATAAGAGCAGCTGATTTGATTTTTTTTTATTCACCTACATGTATTTTGTTTTTGCTTTTGCATATGAGCTTTCAAAAGCCGTAAAAGCAAAAACAAAATGAATTTAAATTATGACAACTCTTACGCAGAAACAAAAACAAAATACATAGGAATTTTGTAGTTGTATTTATAACAACCTTGTATGGATTCGCCTTGGCTTGTACGTTAGGTTGATGAAAAAAAAATGTAAAAAAATAACAAATATTTTTAGTCACTTAACGCTTTCACTTTTTTTTTAAGTTTTTGTACGTATTTGGCTTTTGTTATAAAATGAGCTATAGTTTGATAAAAAATTAACGAACAAGTTTCAGCATGAGCAAATTTGTAAATATCATAAGAAAAAAATATTACTATACCAATACTTTTTTCCGGCACCGTATGTATATAGATAGCATCATGCTTGCCCGCCATTATCGTTGTTTTAGAAATTTCAATGTCGCTATTCGCGTTACACGCTTTCTCATTCAATAAAACTGTATACAGCCGGTAAAAACTAAACAACTCATGCACTAATACAACTACAAACGAACGGAAGCAAGTGTTAATATTTAATTAGGTTTAATTAAATAATGTAAATTTTCAAATATGTATATACATTTGGCTGCATGCAAATCGAAAAAAAATCTTATGTAGCTAGGTACCTGAAAATCTTTCGCATTTACACCGCTGATATTAGAACACTTCGGTACTTGGGCAATGCCATGGCTGCCGGGTAACGCATAGATTTTGACCACCTGCTCACTTTGTGCTAGCTTCCAGCAAATCGCATGCTCACGACCACCACTGCCGACGACCAGCAATTGCTTACCACCAACAAGTGATGTTTTCGAAGACATTTTGTCAATTTTGGAGTTATAATTTTTTAACAATGAATTTTATTTTTCCGATTGCCAAGAGTTGAATTTAATTATAATGTACAAAGTCACAAAGTGTCAATAACGTATAGCACACCGCAGATGAATGTCGTTTAAAAAGAATTTGCAATTTTTTTAAGTAATCAATACCCGTCACTTCGTAGTTATTTAGTACTCGTAGTTCCACTACTTGTTCACCCAAGAGCAATACATTTGAATGTACGATTTTGTAGTAGTTCGTTTGCGGTATCTGACAAAATGTGATCACAATGGTGATCGTGTTCTGTGTAGTTAGTCGCTCGCAGAAAACCCACGTGTTTCACAGTGTGTCCATATGTACATATGTATGTATGTAGGTACTTATGTACTATATATGTACATATGTAGGTAGATGTATACGAAATATGACACATATACCACATATATACTATGGGTGTAGTATGTCAATTTTAAACAACTCTAAACTTGATACTTTGAGAACTTGGCGGTTTAAAGTGGAATAATGAAGTAGGTAGGCAGCCACAACAACAAGTTTGTAATGAGCAAAGTATTAAATAATAATAATAATAATAAAAAAAAGTTTACAAATTAGAGCGCCACCGAGAACCAGAACCGATGCCAACGGTTGGCAAATGAACACTGAAACTTCTACGTCTCGCCGTCGTATAGCCACATAAAAAGGGATGATGGAGGAATGATAATGGATGGCTGCTTGTCGATCGTTTATAAGGCGCGTTGGACGAATAGACTACGTTAACTTATTTTTTTTTGCAGTTTTTGTTTAGCACGTTTGTTTTTTTTTTTTTTTTTTGGACGCGTAGGTACCTACATACATATGTATGTAACCTTTTCGCTTCATATGTCGGCTGTGCTGATTGGAATTGTTGTATACGAATTTAATATATTGTTCATAGAAACAAGCAGGCATTACAAATATTATTGCGAAGCACCCCTCCATCGAAACCATTAATTACTCCTCGTCGACCTTTTATACTACAAACAATCGCCGTCAGTTCGATTAGATTATGCGGCCAACGAAAATCTATCACGCTGATAACAAAGCTTATCATATTCGCCAGCGACCAGTCATTTATAAGAAATTTAATTTCTTCAATTTCAAAATTTATGTATTTATTTATATTTTGTATTTGGGAATATGCCCAAATTAATATTCCAAAAGATTTATTAAAAATGCACATTTTCATTATTTTTTTAAGGCAAATCATCCGCTGGCAAATTACTCAAAATACATTCAAAACCTAAGGCCATGTTGATCATTGCCAGCGTTCGCAAACTTCACAAACATACATACTATGTATGTACATATGCACATACATACATACATTCATACATACAGTGCCGATCAACTGAATGGACGCATAAAATGGGGTCAAATAAAACAGGTATATTTTCTTTGCCAATTGAAAGAATTCTTATTTATATGAATTTTGGAACGTACATACATAAAGTAGGTACAATTTAAAACTAAGAATTACAATGACAAAGTATTTAGTCCATAGTTTACTAAAATAATATCTGAACATATTTAAAAAAAATTGATTATATGGAGAATTTTGTAAAAAATTGGTATCGTAGTACTGAACCGATTTTAAATATATATATATATTTTTAAATAAACATTTGCGAACAATATAAAGCATCATTGCCCATATAAAAACAAAACCTCGGCACTGATTTATAAAATTTTGCTAGGTTTTACGACATCTACCAAAATATTTCGCAAGATTATTGAGATTTAGGCGATCTGGGCCGATATTTTATAAATAAAACAATTTTTAAAAATATTTCTTTAAAAAGAATCACCTCATATCATAAAACAATTTGAAAGTTCAACGGAATCATAATAACGAAATAATTGATGTTGGATTTGCCGTTTTTTTTAGAAGATTTTTTTGAGAAAAACTTGAACAGCTCAGCCGAAACTTGAGCTATTTAGACTAATAATATAGTATATTTGAAAAGGTATTTTCTCACCCTATTTATTTCTTTGAAAATTAACCCCGTCACGCCCCAATTTTTTTCCGCAAATATCATTGTTATCATTTCGTTAAACAAATTTTTAAATATTTATAAGCCGACCTTTTAACATTGTTAAATAAGTGGTTTTTCTGGAACATATTAATTATTATTATATTAATAACTCGTATTTAGAGATATTTTCAAAATATTGCAACTCACGTGAACCTTAATATTTTTCGAAATATCGTAAACATAATAATTGGTTCAATTTTGGTGAAAAAACCGCAACTTTCTTTGTGAGACACCTTAAAGAACATATATGTATACATACATATGTATATATACATATGTATACATATATAGGTTTTTTAGTTAGTTAAAAGTAATTCACGTTTTTTTAATAAATTGTTTCAGGACGTAAAAATATAAAACTCAATTTCTTGTACTATTTGGGACCGAGTATTTGCGACTGTGTAAATAATTTTTTAATAAAAATATTTTAATAATTTCTAATCGTCCTCGGTTCAATTAATGCTGCTCTTTTCGGATATTGTAAAAATATAGGTTAAAGTCATCCAGCTCATCGCGGCTGAAATTTTGTTATCCAAGTTTACCTCTTTCGCTTCCATGAAATACGCTCTCGAAAAAATCTGAAGGCGTGAAGCTTTGCGAGCATCAATGAGAGCACTTTTCTTTCTATACCTTTCGTTAAGATGAAATGGCATTTGCCATCCGCTAATTTGATTGGTGAGTCTATCCAGTTGAATCAAACCACGGGTAGAGATTTTATCGTAACACAAGAAATAGTCGTTGCGATTTTTTCACCCATTGTTTTCTAAGCCACATAAAAGATTACAAATGAAAAACGTTTTATCTATTCAGTTGACCGATACTGCATATATGTACACACATTATTTTTTTTTTACATACCTACTACGCAACTAGTTCAATTGCGCCTACACGCCTATCATACAAATAATTTTCCAGCATATTGTTGTTCTCTAATTTGCTATCCAATACGCTACGTTATAGCTCATTCTATAACAAAACGCCTATCAGTACAAATTTCAAACGTTGTAAACAATTTAGCAAAAAAAGGAAACTATAATCATAATTTCAAATTTTTTAATTAGAATTTTTTGAAAAAAAAATTAAGTGAAAGTTTTAAGTGGCCGAAAATATCCGTTGAGTTTTAACAACTGTGTTTTGCTGAAGGTGTTGCACATTTTTTCCATATAACGTACATATATTTATTGTTATATGTAAGAAAGCGAGTAACACTACCAGTGAAAAAATTATTAAAAATCATCAAAAATGTTTAGTCACTTGAAACTTACGTCTTATTATAGTAGAATTGATTATAATGTTTGAAATTGTGATACGAGTATCAGTTCTTTTCAAGACTTCATGGCTTTTGTCAAGAAATTACAAAAAATTTGCGAAAAAGTATTAGCATGAAAAACATTGTGAATAATATGAAGAAACTACTGTGCCAATACTTTTTTCCGGCACTGTAACTACATACTTATGTTCACATTAGTGTTTTTGAGTTATTTCATACATATGTACATACATACATATTATGTCTAATTCATAAGCTATGCTCACTATCGGGCTAAATGCCAATGGCCTTGTTGTTAGGCTAGGCCTTCATAATGCAGTAGATAGTGGTGTTGATGGATAAGAATGTTTTCAACAATATTCATATTTATTCATAGTGTTCAGTTTATCTTTGACATCTGTTTGACGTTTTAACTGCTTATGCTGCTTTACCTGGCTGTAAGTTCTTACTTCACTTATCTGAGTCCAAAGCCTATTAAAATCACCATGTAACGCTTAAAAATCAAATCCATAACTTTCTAGCCTTGCGAAAACAGATATGACCTCATCCTTCATCAACGCTGTTGAGCTTTGCTAACTAAGAATTTATCGGTTTCACCTTCAGTACCTCTGAATCCACATTCGACCTTAAAGCGCAGTACCTCGTCTAATCCCAACTCCTTTAGGGAGTCTAATATGATAGTTGGTGGCAACGAGCGTACATGTTCTTTCGTTGGGCTATGTGTACCCAGGTAACTTTGCCGTCTTCTCGAGATAGCGTCACACTCAAACAATAAGTGCATCGGGATCTCCGGAGTCGAGTCGCAAAAGCGACAGGACTCGTTCGACCATATCCCAAGCCTGTGCAGATGACCTCGCAGCCTGCAGTTTCCTGTGAGAAAGCCTGTCAGCATCCTCAGACTGTTCTTCGAGGTGCATAAACTGCTTCAAGGGTTTATGGTTGTACCCTCCCAGTAGACACTTCGCCTGACGTAACCCCGGCTCAAGTTGTCAGTGTTCTTCCCTCAAGTTGTTTTCTTCTATCCTAAGATCTTCCTTGATAGTGCGTTGTCCTATCGCTAGGAAAGGCTCGGGTCCTATAGGCGTTTTTAGAGCCGCCTCTCTTGCTAATCTATCTGCTTTCTCATTACCTTCGATGCCTCGATGGCCTGGGATCCAGAAGAGCTGAATATGATTTAGTATTGCTAATGTGTGAAGTCTCTCTATGCATTCAAGCACTAGTAAGGATTTCACCTCATACGAGGCTAGCGCCTTGAGTGCTGCTTGGATGTCGCTCCGAATGACTATTCGTTCATTGCGGTAGTTCCTCCTTTGATTGACCTCTGCACATAACAGGATGGCGTAAACCTCCGCTTGGAAGATGCTTGCAGTCCTTTCCATCGGTACCGACATGTGTGTTCTAGGGCCAAAGACCCCAGCTCCTATGCCTTCTGGTGTTTTAGAACCGTCAGTGTACCAGTGCCGGTTGCCAGCTTGGAGGTATTCTTCTAATGCGGAAACGCTTCATGTTGCTTTGTTTCCTAATTAAATTTTAAAATTCCTTTCAAAATTTGTAACTTTGATGATATCGTCCCTGAGGAGTTGAGCAAGTGGTAGCCGCGCGCTCAGCGTCTCCATTTTCTTAGACGATATGACTTTCCCTTTCCCATACCGGGTATTAGTCATCGCTAACCCACAAAGGCGCCCAGATTTATATATTTAAGTGATTAAAATGTTCTAGGAAATTATTATTCGGAAAATTTCACGGAGGTCTTCTCAAACAAAATCTTTTTACCAAGAACGTAAAGGTCCACGAAATATATGTACATATGCAAACATAAAACAAATATTTCTCCTTGAACTATGCTAAATTGTTTGATGATTTTCTTAAGATAATAATGCAAGTTAACAAAGCTGATATCTAATCTAATTTTATGTACATATATGAAACCACATTTTTGTTATTTTATTTCATGTAGAGTTCGGCCTTATTCACACACAGATTTTGTCTGAAAAGGTTAGGGTTTACGAAGTATAATTTTCTAGAACATTTTATCCCTCTAACGTCTTTCCAAATTAACCTTTAGTTCGCTCAAACATATTTAGTAGGCCAGAAAAAAAATAAATTCGAGCTAACTTTTGCAAATCCGTCTAGTGTTTAATTTAATTATCTCCCCGACCAGTGTTATATTCTGTTATTTTGTAATACAAGGAACAGTTTCAACGGAGCCACACTATTTTGCGAAAATTTTCCTTTCAAGCCCCCAACAACTCATCGGGTGCTAGCGTCGATAACCCTTAGACCTCTGTATGCAGTACTTTATTTTACAGACTGATGCAGGGTAGCGCAATGATTCGTTTAATAGAGTGGTTGGTCGACAAAAATACGTCTGTCTGTATGGATGTTTTGAAGTCATATTTGTTGCATTGTAACGACGTGTCATGACGATTGACGTAAACAACAGGTTGTTGATAAGTGCACGATAGCGAAATCATATAATTTACATAAATACATTCATATGTACATATACAAATAAATATGTACGTACTCGCTTAGAGTAAACAAAATATAATTTTAAACAAAACAAGTTGAATTTAATTTAAAATCTCAAACGCAATCGTAGTTACATACATATGTATGTATGCACATACATAGGTTTTTGTTAAATCGTGCAAGATGTTTTGGTTACCTGGATCCACACAAGCGTCAAGTTGTTTTATTATAAGCTTGCGAGCGAAGCGTGCTTTTGAAATAATGCCTTATTTTCTATTAAATTTTCATCCAACCCAAGGCGAATTTATACAAGGTGATGGCATAAGAGCAGCTGATTTGATTTTTTTTTATTCACCTACATGAATTTTATTTTTGCTTTTGCGTATGAGCTTTCAAAAGCCGTAAAAGCAAAAACAAAATGTATTTAAATTTTGACAACTCTTACGCAGAAACAAAAACAAAATACATAGGAATTTTGTAGTTGTATTTATAACACCCCCTTGTATGCATTCGCCTTGATCCAACCCAATGCCCTTGTTATTTAATTTAATTTTTTTTATTCACTGAATTTGCCATACCTCCTGGTCGAAGTAGCCATTTTGTTTTTACAAGCAAACAAATTCTATGAGCCTTTCCGTTTCAAGACAACCGGTCTATTTGAGTCAAAGTTATTCAGACGCGCATTTCTTTCGTTTACGTTAAAACCGTTTTTGCTTTTTTTAAATGCACATACCTTTTCTACAAACTGACCGATTTGGGTAATTCAACTTGCAAAATGTTCGTAATTAGTTGAAAATTAAAATGCATGAATGAAGAAAGTTACTTTTTTTAACTTATTTTTTCGAAAAGTGTATTTTTTGCACATTAGAAACACTTCCAAATGTATTTTGGTGAAGAGAAAAAATACGTGTCTGACTATTTTGACCAACTAACATATTCGTGTTTGATAGAAAAAGAAAAACATGACCCGAATGGGTCGGTTGTCTTGAAATTCAGCATACAAATTTTCAAAATAAATTATTTGCTTTTGATACACAAGGCAAGTCTGAATAGAAACTCCCGGGAAAGTTTTCTCCCTGTTCCATGTTAAAGCAATGGGAGAAGGCAGCAAACTCCCTGGGAGTTTCTATTCAGAATTGGGCTGATTTTATTTGATTGAACTAAAATTTTTTTTTATATAATTGTTCTTCCGAAATAGCTTTCTTTAATTCAAATAAAAATGATACACACATTTTTTACATATATGTTTTTTTTTAAATAGCACCAGAAAGAGGGAGAATCTCAAAGAATCAGAATTAACATAACGTTTTTTGTTTCAAAATTTATTTTTTATACTTTTTAGTGGCGTTAATAAGAAGTGTTCATGCAATTTGGTCGCAAATTTTTCTTTCCTTTACGAACAAAAACCCAACGAATATTTTTCGTTCTTCGACAGTTTTAAAATAGCTGGTAGAATTTGTTGAGCGCGTACATATGTATTATGTGTATATATGTACATATGTAAAATAACTAGAATTGTTTATACAGTTTGATTGAAATTTTGAACAGAAAAAAAAACAGTAAAATTGTCAGCAAAATCAGCGTGTCTTTGCAATGTCTTGGTGATATGACCAGGGTGGTTTGTTTTATTTTTTTGTTAGATATTTCGGAGAGAATTAAAATGTAGTTGAAAATTAAATGAGCATGTTATACGTATCAGACAACGAAATATATTGTAATTGGGGCAGACAGCTGCAACAACATTATGAGCGTTGATAACAAAACTTTTTGGCGATGACGTCAACGTTCGGCTATTGCAATTACTTTCGAGTGGTAACCTCGTTACCGACGCGCCTGGAAACCAGTCGAACCATCAGGTCCGCGTGGCAAGCGCAAAAGATTCTCCTGCTGTTGTTGTCTTAATGCCGAGGACGATACGCTACCACCGACTACCGGCGACCAAGTTTGTTGTTGCGTTTGTGGCTGTACCTTTGGATGTTGGTGCTGATGTTGTAGCGTAGTCGGTAGCGGAAGTGGCAGCAGTGCAGACATGGAACGAGTGTTAAAAGCGGGTGGTATCTGTTGTTGTTGTTGCTGCTGATGTTGCTTCTGCTGTTGCATATAGTAATAATTAGCTTGTTGCTGTTGTTGCTGTTGCTGATGATTGTAGTAGTTGTTGTACAGGTTAAGAGGTGAACCATTGCCAGCGCTGCCGCTGCCACAACCACCACCATTGCTGCCAGACTGATTGACCTTTGACGAAGCTGTGTTGCCCTTGTACGTATTATTTGTGCTGGCAGTCGCGTTGACAGTGGCGGTTGTTGTTGTTATTGTTGTTGTTGTGGTCGAACTAATTGATGAATTTGCACCCCTGCAGAAAAAAGGGAAAAAGTTTACAAAAGTTTTTTTGTAATATTGCTAATTCCACTCACCCCACATCGTCTTCGGGATTTTTCGCCGATCCCAGAATGCGCAATCGTGCCTCGGCATATTCTTGTTCGCGTTGTTGCAACGTCTTAATAGGCTGACGCGGTTTTATGCCATTGTTACGCGGCTCCATCGATTGCGTAGGGCGACGCAGTATTTTCACAGTCTGCAAGTTAGTTGGTGTCGCATAAGTTGTAGACTGGTACTCGTCTGCCGGTTGGTTCAGCATCATCATTACCGGCTGAAATGACGCAGTCATATCATCGAGTGGCGATTTTAAATCCTCAGCCCTAGAAGCGCCAGCTGTTGTGGCTGACAAATTTCCACCTGTGACATTATTTGTATTCGCGTTGCGCTGTAGCAGTTTCATCGGAACGGTTGCGGCGGCAGCAGGCGTTGGAAAGTCAACCTCGGAGAGCGTAAATTGCCTGGGATCAAGTGTAGAAGTTGCGTTATTGGTTTGCGAGTACACCGCTATTGAAGATGTAGGTGAGTTTGCTGAAGTTGTTGGCAAATTTGAGCACGGCTTAGCACTATCGGTCTTTAATTGGGTATCCCGTTGCTTTTTTTGTAGCTTCTGCAAAGTGTTTGTCAACTAAAAATTAATTTATGGTTATTAAAATACATTTTACTGAAATGTTAGAAAAATATTAAACATTGCCACTACTTACACAGACTTCATCAATTTCTTCCCAATTATCTAGCACCTCGTCACCATTGGACATTTCTGTCTGGCGGGGACCCGTAAATTCGTGTACACAAAGTTTTTCACACCTTGTTGTTTTGTACAAACGTTTTCGCTTCTCTCTTAATTTGACAATTTTATGCAGCGATCAAAATCTCAAAACAGCAACACAGCAATTTGCCTTTCGACTATTTTGACAATGTCTGTCACTTTTTTATCGTCTTTGTTCGCTGTTTGCGCCGACTGTTACCGTCTGCTGCTACTACTGCTGCTGCTGCTGCTGCTTCTCCACCTTGCCTTGCCTTGCCTTTCACTTTCGTCTTTTCCTTTTACTGCCGCTCGCACTGTTCCGCTTACATTCATTCATGAATAATCCATGTGTAAATTTTAAACTACTATTATTTTCGATGATTTCGTTTCGTCTTCCACGGATGAAGGTATGAACACCTTTAGAGATGACCGCAACAATTAACACGTCGTGCTCTTTATTACGTTTGCTGACGCCAACGGTGCTGCTACTGCTTCCACTACTTCCAATTCCTCGTTGACCCTTCACTATTTCTTTCGCTTCGGCCAGCGTTGCAATTTTTTCACCACACGATGGCTTTATTGCTATTTCACAATTTGTCCTTTTCTATTTGCAGTTTTCAATTAGTAGAAAATTATAAAAATTTTATTCAAGCTTTTTCACTTCGAATTTCACACGTTTTCTCAATGAATTAATACTAAATTGTGTGAAATTTAGAGTGGAATATTAAATTTATATTCTCCTCTGCTACCGTTGCTGCTGCAACTCCGCTACGCTACTTCCACGAAACACGACTACGACGAAAAGAAGAATCGCAAAGAAGAATCAAATATAAATGAAAGTGAACTGTGGAATGTGGATCAAGACCAAGGTTTGTTCGAACAATTTTGCTGTACTAATTATTATAAGAAATATTTATCAGAGAACTTAGAAGTTTTTTATAATTACCAATATTAACTAAACATTTCTTAAAAACTATAAGTTTCCTCACCCTCAAACTTTATATAGTGAATAATTGAAACAAATCCTTACAAAACGATGCAATTATTTCTCATTTAAAACAAGCAGTGTGGGCTTTCATCAATAACGCCGTATAATTTTTCGTTTAAACAGCGCATGGCTCTGACATTCATGTTCACATTTCTTTAGATATCGTTTATTTTCTTTTGTACTTCTTCAATTAGCCAATAACACTATCTGACAGCGCTAAAATTAAAATTAATCAGTGCAGCAGAATAGAGATATAACCCAAATCCATATTGAACACATTTAGAGGGACCACGTTAAAGACCCACAAATGGATTTCACAACCTTCGCCAAGCCAACCGATGTGGATGCATTTAATAACAAGAATACAGCGGATTTACACTTTTGGAAGCATGTAGAATATATTGAAAATCATGGCAAGGATCAGGATGATTATGAATACTGTATGACCGAGTTTCTGCGAATGTCCGGCATATATTGGGGCGTTACGGCCTTAGACATAATGAATCAGCTGGACCGTCTGGATCGTACATTTATTATAGATTTCGTACGACGTTGCCAATGTCCACTGACAGGTGGATTTGCGCCCTGTGAAGGTCATGACCCCCACATATTGTACACGCTGTCTGCCATACAAATACTTTGCATTTATGATGCTCTAAATGAAATTGATTGTGAAGCTGTAGTGCGTTATGTAGTGGGCTTGCAACAATTCGATGGCAGCTTTTTTGGAGACAAATGGGGAGAGGTTGATACACGTTTTAGCTTTTGTGCTGTTGCCATACTCTCTCTGTTAGGACGCATGGAAGACACTATTAATTTGGAACGTGCTGTTAAATTCGTTATGTCCTGCTGCAATCAAACAGATGGCGGTTTTGGTTCCAAACCAGGCGCCGAATCACATGCTGGACTTATATATTGTTGTGTTGGCTTCTTATCATTAACGCAAAAACTACATTTACTCGATATCGATAAGTTGGGTTGGTGGTTGTGTGAACGTCAATTACCATCGGGTGGTCTAAACGGGCGACCCGAAAAGTTGCCCGATGTCTGCTATTCATGGTGGGTGCTTTCTTCTTTAACTATAATGGGGCGTCTGCATTGGATTAGTGCTGAAAAGCTCAAGCAATTTATACTTTCGTGTCAAGACAATGAAACCGGTGGCTTCGCCGATCGCACTGGCAACTTGCCTGATATATTCCATACGCTCTTTGGAATCGGTGCGCTTTCGTTATTGGGCTTTGATGGGCTTAAGCCAATCAATCCGGCACTCTGCATGCCGCAGTATGTAATCGATCGTTTGGGTGTTAAACCGCAAATACTACCAAGGCCATAAGAGAAAAAACGAAGTTTTATTGAATAACCAAAAACCTGTTTCGCAGCGCAAATTCTAGAAGCTATTTGTAAGTATATAAAGTTTCTATCGGACTACAAATGCGACTAACACGTACTAACCAACGTTGTGTACTAAATGTATAATAATTTTTCAAATACAAATAGTACAGTAATAAATATTTAATTGACATGAAGAAATATGTGAATCAACCCAATAATTGTAAAACCTATATATTATTGAATTATATTTAACGTATAAAAGGTATATGTAGCTTTATTTTTCCACTCAACGTTTTAAATATCTACCTTTAAGCTTAGTACATACATAAATTTGAGTAGACAATGAAATGGAAAGATCCATAATAAAATGACTACAAAAAACGATAAACCATTAATGCTATAAAAATCTTTAATTACAATAAATACCATTACTAAAAATGTAGCACGTATCTTATTAAAATCTATTTAGGTTGTCGTTCTGCTCAAATTTTATAACATTTTTGGCCTGTATTTAATTCTAGGAAGGGTAGTATAAATTCAACGAACTACTTCTATACCCTTGGTTTGGTGCTTGCACTGCTGTCAGAGTGAATCCATATTTTATAGGTCCGCCGGATAGCTACACTTCCAATAATGTAAAAACAAAACCTAACAAACACCCGACGTCCTTTTTTACGGCCCAAACAGAACAGTGTATTAAATTTTATTATAAAATTCATTATGCATTAAGACTTCCACCAAAAAATTCTGATATCTTAAAATATAACAAATGATGACTCCGATGGAAAAACAGTAACAAATATTCTTGTATGAGGTGTGATACACCCTAGTGCACATATTCTTCAAAAAATTAAAAAAACACAGCTATGTCACTATGGTTTCTCGGAATCTTTAAATAAATAATTATGGAAAGTTGTTCAGCACTTTGACAGCCAAATCGTTGCAAACATTATTCATATGATCAATTTTATAAAATGAGTGTTGATAGACTTTTTAGGTAATTTTTTAATTGATTTTCTATTTTATTTTTTTATTTTTTTAAATTAATTACAGAGAAATAAGTATTTACATATATATTTACATCTGTGCATTATGTGCAGAAAATTAGTATAATTTTAAATATCTACATATTCTAAACAATTTAAAAGTCCGAAACGAATCATATAATATTTACAAAGAGAATATACATACTGTGTGTATGTATTTTAAAATCTGAAAAAAATTACAATTACACATTTATAAAACATATGTATCCTGAAAATGTAGTACCAGATAAAACAAGAAAAAATACTATTTATCGGCGTCAAATTAAAAAATTCTTCTTGAATAAGTTTGCTAAGGCACTAAGGCATTTTGTTAAAGTCGTTGATAATCTACGTCTATCACCTACTATATCAAGCAGCGTCTCTATACCAACCATTTGTTGTCTGTGGTTTTTTTAATACATTCTACAAAGCACTTTAAATTTTATACTACGTTTATATTACAGCATACGATTGAGTTTGCTGTGTTGGATGTGTTTTCTCCTCTTCTGTTTGTGTCGTTATTGTTACCCATTTAAATTTAGGAATTATATTTCTCATCGCTGGTCAATACATTGTAAGCACATCCCAGCGCCCATGATATTTCATGACCATCGATTTTCTTGTAAAGCTATAAAAAAATATCGATTTATTAGTTTTGCTTTCAAAAATTTTTAATTTTTGTGTATTTCTAAATAGTTACCTTTATTTTTTTACTATCACCTAATCCAAAACCTTCGCGCAACAACACCGAAATATACGTCAAGTCAAAGCACATAAAGGGTTGTTCGTCGTTCGCAATGCTACACACCTCCTCCGCTTTCTTGCGGAATGCAGACACAGGGATTTCACCACCTTCGAAGGGATCAATAAGTCCAGATTCAATGGCACGTTCGAAGTAATAACTGAAAGCAGCGACAGTGTGTTGCTTCAATGTGAATGGCTTTGGTTTTACCAGTGGCAGAACTTGCGTTTTAACCACTTCCAAACATTGTTCGAAATCTACAACTGGCTCTTCTGCTGTCGACTTTGGATTTGGTTTGCCGCTATATATATAAAATAAAATTCGCACAAAGTGGTTGACAGTAAAAGGAAAAGTTCTAAAATTTCTCTCTATATACAATTTATTTTACCTAATTTTGTACTCAACATTCGAGTATGTCCATGTGCGATTATTGATTATCGGGTTTACACACACGGATTCCACACTATCCACATCCTTATTGTATCCCTTTGTAAAGACAGAATGACGTGCCGCCATCAATCCCAGCCCTAAGTAGCTGTTTGTGAAAACATCGATTTTCCGATTCAGTGTATTTACCTCGTGCATAAATTTATCGTAGAGCGGAAACTGATCTGGATCAGTTGGCGCAAAAGTAACTTGCGTGCTACCGCCACCTAAGTCAAGTGCGGCAGCTTGGTTGGTCTTCGACAGACGACCAAGCAAAAAATTAACTGTGAACCAAGAGAAAATACCTTCATCAGTGCCGTCCATAATTTCAACTGCATCTGGTTCGACAACAAATTCTGACTTTGCGAAAACCTCACGCACAGCATTTAAAAGATTTTCAGCCTTGCTTTGCGGTAAAAGCCGCAGACCGGCTGTTGCTTTCAGTACAAGTGGTGTCGAGCCCCACTTCTCTTTGGGTATGAAAGCTTTGGCATCATCGAGTAGCAATTTAATGGAATGTGCACCTTTAGCTGGATTCTCGGCGAAAGACGACAGACCAGGTTTGCGTTCTTTAAAGAGTTCATCCGACAAGACCAGCTTATTATCTTAAGAAGTAAAAGAATACCATTTTTTTACAGTTATAAAGCCATAGTGATTTTTTTTTTTTTTTACATACCAATAAAGCTTCTATCGAATTTGTAAGCCAACACACGGCTACCAGTAGAACCAGCGTCGATGATGACCGCAAATTGATTGCGAGTGTAACCGAGTTTCGACGCCAAGCGCACTAAGAACGGGCTGGTGGAATCCATATAAACGCCTGAGGGAGGAGAATTTTGTGTACGCATTTGGCCGGTTAAACACGTGCATTGAGTAAAAAAAGTGTACTTGTATTAAATTTTTTCTCACCGAAAAAGAACAGTAGTAATGTTGCCGATAGAACAAGGCACAGGAACGAAAATTTTAGCCCTCTGGGCAGGCTCTTATTCCCACTCTTTGAAATAGAGGATTTGCGTCGGCTGGGCGAAGCATCACCGCCTTGTTCGTCGTTTGTGTTCAACTGTTACAATTAAATTTAAAAAAAAATAGTACATTGTATCTGATTAGTTTCCACTATTCACTCGAAACACAGGAACTCCTTAAATTTTTCTAACACTTTTACATCTTACCAACTGGTAATCAAACTTCATTGTACCTTCCGCAATCAACTAACTCTTAATTAAACATTTCGTAAATGATTTAATAGATTTTTTCTAGAAGAAATCGAGCTATAAAAAATCCTATCAGCCTCTATTGGTTTTTGTGCTGCTTATAAATATCTAGAGAAAATTTTTGTTGTCGTGGAAGAAGTGCGGTGTACCAAAATATGAGAAGGTTGATATTGAAAAAACAGCTGTGTACACGAGAACGCAAATAATACTGCATGCACACGCAGATCATAATTTTGCTAACAGAGAACGCTGTTTGCAAAGGTATCGTTCTCACATCGTTCCTATACAGTGGATACGTATTAAAGCATATATAATAGAAATTTAAAAAAAGTGGAATTGAAATTGAAATTAAAATAAAGTAAAAATTATAGACGAAACAAATCCTTAAACTTACATATATATAAAAATTTTTTCTTATATTGACTTTTGTTCTTAAAATTTCGAATGTGAGTTTTCTGCTGATAGTTTCATTATCAGAATCAACAACCATTATCTTATCTGAGTATCACACTTATCTTTATCAGTCTGCTAAGTTACTTATATAAAAAGTAAAATGTGTATATGCATATACATATAAATTGAATTATATACATATGTATATATATTCAATTGAAATTTGTTAAAGAAAAATTAGTTTTTGAACGCATTTAAGTAAATTTGGTTTAATTATGTGAAAAGCAGACTTTGTCTTTGACTAAATTTTATTGTGGATACTGTGAGAAATACGATGTAGAGACCAAAGGTGGCGGCATCAGTAGCACCTCTTCTTTATTTTTGCCGATTGAGACAATTCTCAAATAAAAGTAAACAAACTCTCTTTCTCGTACAAATGAGTAACTGGTATTAGTATTATGTGAATTTATGGACTAAATATCTTTTTACAAGTCGTATTTTTACATTTTAGCCAACTATGGAAGGTATGTTCTTGTATCCTATGTTCGCATACGGAAAAAGTAGCCAAAGAATGACAAAACATGTGCCAATTAAACGTCAAAAAACGCAAAAACGCGAATATTTACGAATACTTCAAAAGAGAAATGGCAAAAAAAGGTATTTTATGTTTTCTCCTGTTTTTAAGAGCCTTCCTAGAAGCTCATCAAGAGATTTAATAAATAAATCAACAAAAAATATGATTCTTTGAAGCTCTTTTGCAAAAAACGAGGCTTGGCCAACTTGTAATCGAGAACTGTCAAAATAGGAAAGCCAAAGTAGCGGTATCACTAACTGTGTCACCTTCTGTACTCACTCCACCATAGAAGCAAGAATGATAGAAAACAAGATTACGACAACGCCGGGAGCGTACACGTTACAGCGTTCGCTGTTACAGGAATAGTGGGACGAAAAGGAAGATGATAACTGCACTTGGGCGTTTAATTTGCACTGCAACTGCTAAAATACAAAGCTCGGCACTTCTGTGTTTAACTTTTTGTAAAAATAACTTAAAACTCTGAAAAATCAACTGTTTAAGAGCCACCTGTGACGTCAATCCGTCAAACGAGGCAAGTACGAAGTAACGGAAGTGCTTTTGTCGTCACCTTCTTTTCTCTACATCGTGCCATAGAAGCATATAATAGTCCTAGAGAGGAGTTTGGCCTACCACTGTAAAATATTGTGCTATCTTTTTAATTTAGTTTGTGAAAACTCCCACATCCCCTTTTCCCTTCTGAGGATTGAGAGTTCTCGTGTTCGCATGACTTGTGTGTTTTCCCGGATAAGACACTTCACGGTTTAAGATAATAGTTGATAATATAAAATCGCCACATTCATAAGCCAATTGCTATCTGATTTAATTTGTCATGTCATGATGAATTGATTGCATATAAATCACCAATTTTTCAACTACATATGTATGTACATACATATATAAGTCTCACGCACTCTAGTACAAAGTTTTCAGTGTAAGAAAAAATATTACGATTTTTTTTTCAAAGTTTGCCTCAAATACTAAAATCGGTGCCAAAGGGCGCCCTTTTTCTTATTTAGCTATTTTTTACTACAATGCTAGCTACTAGATTGGTGTCATTAAACTTGGCATCAAATGCGAGAAGTTATATATAGAAAAAAAATTTTAATCAAACACTAAAGTACATTTTGCTTTGTTGCAATAGGGAATTGCAGTTATTTAACAGTCCGTATCAATAAAGATGCAAAAAATATGCATAATCGTGTAGATATGAATTAACATGTCCATGTGAGTGTGTATTGACGCCAATTAACCAACACAATAATTTTAAAATGATGAATTTTTATAGAAGAGTAAGGCATTTTTTAAACTATGCTGAACATTTCTCGATTGTTTGTCCTAACAAGAAGAAAGCCGGTAGAACCTGCTTATACCAAAGTTCATTTATTATTGCTTCGGTTTTTTTGTCTACATTTTATGGCTAAAGTTCCTGCTAGTAACTTGTAAAATGGTTGGTTTATCAAGGTAAGAATAGTTACTTTGTTTTACTCTTACTCACTTTACGTTTTCGGACATCCTGCGACGACGTCATCTTTTCTATTCCGGTTTTTTGAAATTGTTTGTTTTAAATTGATGGAACGTAGTTAAATTAAGCAAACACTTGAATAAGGCACCGCTTAATTTATGTACATATATAGATAACAAGGTGTGTGCTACGTTCCTAACTCAAGCGAGTCATTTAGTATTAACTTGTCAAAGCTTAACGAATAATTGCTAGTTATATCCAGCGTGGTTAAGTTCGCCCCACTTCACACTTGTTGATGCCAATCAAATATTTTCAAAGTCACCGTACTAAATATAACAACGTGCTATGCAACATAACTTTAATGTTCACTAATTTTATATGAACTACTAACATTCACTTGTGCCGAAAGCACAATGAATTGTAGTGCATTAGCAAATAAACACACAAATCATTTAGTATGAGGGTTTCGGGAACGAGACATGCTGCAACCCTGTGTTCGTAGATGCATGCAACTCTGGGTGGTAGTGAATTCCCAAACTTACACTATTTTAAATTAATATATTAGTGGAATCCAAGGCGACAAATAGTAGGGGTAGATTAAATACAAATCTTGTATGTTCTTTTGGTGTCTTAAGACGGCGACATGTCAAAAAATGTTGGATACAGGCAATTAAGTCGTTCCTAATCACTATTGGGGCCTGTGCCAATCGATATAAAAGTTCTGTGGTGAAAAAACTTTTTACTGCTGGGAATTTTTGACAGCTGCTTCGATGAAGACGAAGGACAGCAAGTTAAGCCAGGAATTAAATGCAACAGTTATAAAGCTGATGTTGATTTCTCTGGAACTGATTTATTTATTTGTGGATTTATTAGACGTTTTAGCAATGGGTCCGTTTTAATGTAAAGAATTTCAAAAGAACGCTCCAACTCGGATAAAATTTCTTTTAAATGCAAAAGCAACCCTGTTAACCTCTTTCATGTAAGTTGCGATTTGTTAAGTGATATTAAGGAATGGAAAATAATAGACAGCAAAATCGTGTTGTCTAGAAAAATAAAGATGGAAATAAGTTCTTATGCGTAAAAGTGAGAAAAAAATTAATATAGAATTAGCGAACATTTCATAATTAATCAACTCAATTTCCTATTTCGTAGATTAATTTGAGTGCGTCTTCGGTGGGTTTGGGAAACTAGGTGGACTGATTACAGAAGGTGACGCAGTACCGTTTCTTTGATTATGCTAATTTTGGCAGTTCTCAATTACAAGTAGACCAAGCTCAAAGAACTTAGATTGCAAAGAAGTTGCATCACTCTTATCGATCCTCTAATAGAGAGTCACCCCCAATTTCACCATACCAGAACTAATTTAACTTTTGCTTATTGATATTAAAATCTGATTAGATCCAATAGATTTCTAGTGTGGTGAAATCGAGCGAAATTTCTTGTCAGAGGAAACGAAACAACACAACTTCTTTGTAATCTACCTTCTTTGACCGTCGCTTGAAAAGTTTAGCAACACTGCAGTCAGCTGTTGCACAAACTATCGTTTCACTAGTTGGTTTGCCATCCTTATTAATATTGGACTTAAAAAATCAACCCTGCTGTTTTTGGCTTACTTTTTTTCTTTTGACAAGTACTTCCATGTGTTATTGTTGTTGTGCCAGTGTGATTTTCCACTCAATTTCAACGCAAAAACGAAGGCGAAAAAAGTGTAAAAAGTTGGTCAGCAGACAATTTACGAAACGGTCGCGCGTTTTCTTATATATAAAATAAAGATAGTCAAGTATAAATAATTATTTCAAAGTTCTTGAGTTGTTCGGTTGTGTTTTGTCATATTCGTGCAACGGTGTGCAAGTGATTATATTAAAAAAAATTAACAAGTAGTATTGGTAGAAAAATTCTATTGAAGTAGGCGTGGAAAAAATTGAACGAAAAAATTGCTTAAAGAAAAGCTGCTATCGATTTTGTAATAGATAGGAAAATATCTGCAGCGCCGAAAAATCAATTAGTGTATAAAAAGAAAGTTAACAAAAAATGAGTGAAAAAGTGAGCAAAGCGCTGCACAATGGAGACACCAACGTCCAGGTCGAGACCGGTGAAGGGCCTAGGAATAGCAACAGCCAAAGTCAAGATCAGCAACAGCAAACAAATGAGCAACCTCCAGTAGAAAAAAGAGAAGTGCGAGTCTGGTGCGATGGCTGGTGAGTCATTACATTTCTTTGATTTCCATTTCTCCACAACAAATTTTTTCATTTCATCTTCACTCTTACTTACGTCATATTTTCGTTTAATAACAATTTATGAAATACACATTTTAATTTAGAAATCCAATGTTGAGTGGTAAATGCTGACCGGAATCTTGCCGGAGAACGTTGCAATTTGGGGTATTATTGTGCAATGTGATCGGCACTGTAGAATATCTTAAAAATGATAGGAATTTATTTGCGTTACTAAAAGTCGGTAACTCAGCCTATGAATTTGCATGGCCTTGGCATTGATGCAGACAAAGCAAATGATACTTAATAAAAGTGGTAACTTTTTAGTTTGGCGGCAAACATTTAAAGGTTACTTCTATATTGTACCTCAGAGTGTGTTTCTATGCTGCTTTTTTAATCAAGTCAAATATGCGATATCTGCTCGCATTTTTCTTGTGTTTTTTTACGCTTCCGTTTGTGATAGTCTTATTTTTTTATCGGTTCTTTCTCGCACTACCACTTTACTAGATATTTTTTTCATTGAAATTGCATTTATCTGTGTCATACATTTGTATTTGTTGTTTATATAGTCTTCTGTGCTCTAAAAGCGATTAAAATGTTATGTACATATGTATGTGTGTACTATGGTCAACATAATATAAATATGTACATATGTACATATGTATGTTCGACGTGTTGACTTGGTTGACACTTACTTTTTGTTTTAATTTAATGAATTATTTCATAAAGAAATTGCCGGGTATACATATATCAAATGACTGCTTTTTTGCTTGCTTACCAGCCAATTTTTTGGGTACATTTTTGTAGTGGTTCGAAACGCTGTAATTTTAATTTTTTTTATATTCAAAAACTAGAAAAACCCTGATATTTATACTATATTTATTAATTGTTAAGCAAACCGGAAATCACATTTCTGTTTCTTTCACATAGTATAACAGGTGGCAACCCTTTCAAAAATATAGGTATGCACCTCGTCCTCGTCGAGACGACCAGTTTTACACTCGTCCTACCCCACCACAAACTCCGTGACACGGGATTTTTTTGTACATACATATGTATGTACATACACCCATATTTTTCTAGTAAATCAAGGTAAAAACGTCGATCAGCTCAATTAACCAAAGTTTCCAAATATGAGTCTCACACTTAATTAAGCCGAAATTCAAACATTTACCCTAACAATCATCTGTGAACTGCGGTATTCCACTTTTAATAAAAATATCGATTGTTCATCTCTTAACAATTCTCATTGTGTATACACATACATATGTACATAGTTTAGACACGTGTTAACAGTCACTTCTATTCTACATATACATATATACATATGTAACTAATCCCTAGATATGGTTGTGTGTAAATATGTTGATATGCAAATATATGTATACGATGCCTGCAAAAACATTAGTATTAGGAAGACTATTAGTCAAACCCATCTCCCTTATGCAACAAAACTATTTGCATGGAATTTTCCGTTTTTTTATTTGTATCTTTACATATGCACATACATATGTACATATGTACATATCTACTACACACCCATTTAAAACGACAAAATGGCAAAGTGGATTATAGGGCATTCAAACGTGCATGTCATTGCAAGCCTGTCGCGCAATAATACCACCTCTGGTACGAATATAGCAAAAGTTAATTGTTAATTTGAAAAACAACTCGTATACATATGTGTGTGTATGAGTATGCACCTATCTCGAAGTTTTCTAAGTGGGAAAATTTTGCAATAAAGTGCCTACTTATTATATATCTACTGCATAAACAATATTTATTTTTAGTTTTCGATTTTTTTGATAAATTTTAGTTTTTTTTTATTAAACATTTTTACATTCGATCTGGCAACACCCTGGTGTCTGAACGGGTGGGAATAACAGCTCATCGACAAATCTTAAAATTATTATAAAAATAAAATTAATTAAAGATTTTTTTGGGGTTAATTTTTGATATTCCATAGGAAATCTCTGAGGAAGAATGACGCAATGAAATTTTCTCGGATATTCATATTAGGAAAATAATGAGAGTGTATCGCAACAGCAGATATACTCTCGCCAGCAGAAGGTTCAATTTTTTTTAATGTGAACGAAAATACCTCAGAAATTAAATATTTTTATATCAAAATAAAAGGAGAACAGTTCGCACAGTGCTACAGATGCTATATGTTCGCCTATTTTGGTTGGCATTGCAAGACAAGGGGCGTATGTATGTTGCAAGCAATATTTTAACGTAATGAACACGGTTTCCCGTGCTTCGACGTTCAATGCACAAACTGCAAAAAACAACATCATCAACGCGAAAGTACTGCCCAGTAGAACGAATGGGAATATTACAACAAGTTTCATATACTTGAAGATTATGACAAGGAATTCCCTCAGCTCATAATGAAGAACTAGGCCAAACACACAGATAGCAGTTAAAGTCTTGCGCGACTTAACTGCCACATGCTAGCGTTCTCAGCCACAACAATCGAAAAGTCAAAAGCGTGGCAAACAGACAACCTTCGCACAACTCAGTAGTGATCGATTTTCGAAAAGGGGTTCAAGAGTGGAACAAATCTACAGGAAAACAAATGATAATTAATAAGATATCAAAACATATATATATATGTATGTACATACATACATACATATGTAGCTAAAAAAGCCGATCCAGTGGAAGAGGCATCGATAGCAGAAATTAAAATAATCAAAACTGGATACATTGTGATTATTTTTAAATATTGGGTACATATTGTATTATAAATATTTTCGTAAATTTATTATAAAAATATAGTTCATATTATAGAAAAAGTTTTAAACAATGTTCTAAACTTTATACATATAAAAAATAGAAAAAAGTCAATAAAATTTCAAATTCTTTTCAAAACTCTGAGTATGTACAAATGCTTATAACCCATTGAATTCTACATAGTATAATAAAGTGCAAGCCTGAAGTGACTAAAAATTGCCGTTGATTTTTGATAACTTTTTATTGCAAATTTGACGCTTCGCGCTAATTGTTGTATTTTTTTTTGTTGCTGATTCTGATAATTTGTGCGATTTATGGAAAATGGCCTAGACTGTGTACACAAAAAAGTTAATATACCTAATAAAAAAATATTCATTTATAAAAAACCATAACAAAGTATTCGTAATAGCCATCACAAATGCTCACTTTCATATGTACAAATGTATGTATGTGTGTATGTATGTATTTACAATAGACATTCTTTATACAGAATTGTAAACAGCGAAATAAACCTGACAATTCAGCGAATTTTATCACCACCGACAAATACGCATTTCGTCTTATTATTTGACATGATAATTTAATACTTTAAATGGTGGCGTGATGTGCGCTAGAATACACAAATGGTTAATATTTAAACATTGATTGTTTTGAGTTATGCCGCTGTCGCTATCATGAGTTAAATTTCTATAGTAAAACTTGACTTTGTTGTCCATTGGGCGGGTGTGTATTCAACGATACGAAAATAGTCCACAATTTCAACTAGGTATTCCAATTTTTTTTGGTTCGATTGGTTCTTATTGTAAATATTCATCTTGCTTTGTTTTTTTTGTGTTGTGGCGCGTTTTAAAACTCACATACATATATAATATGTATGTACATGTGTGTAGTATATAAAAAAAAACATAAATATCACGCGATGGGCTTGTCCATCTCATCAGACAGTCAATAGCAATAATAACCACAATTGTGAACAGGATGTGCGTTTTTAAAGAATAGCGACAGCGGGAAAGAAGGAAAACTATCTCTTGCTCACTAACCGCTGAAAGAAATTCATAAACAAATATACATACATACATACATATGTACATATGTAGGTAGCGTTTTCTCGTTAAAGAAATTAACGGAAGTCGTATTTAATTTTCCAAATGAGGTAAAGGTCTAAATGTATGTAAATGGAAAATATCGAGAAGAGTTGTTGAAAGAAGAAGTGTCTAAACTCATCCGATACCGTTTTGTTTTGTACTTAACACAAATTTCGTTAAGTAAATTTAATAAACCCAAGCTGAGTAATTTTTTTTTTACAAAAAATCAAATAATTTGTATTTGTTTTAATTCCACTTTTCAGATATAAATAGCCTGTCAATGAGAGAAAAAGTTTACTATTCATATTGAAATTCACTATGCAATTACTAGCGTTGGCCTGCTGCTTTCATGTCACACACCCACGAACATATGTACAGCTACGAGCGCTGAAATAGTAGCGTAGTATTTGTCTTTATATAGTTTTTACTAAAAATATACATATATTTTCACAAAAAGCCATGTTTAATATTTACCAGAAAAATTAGAAAAATTCCACAAATTTACAGCACTGATATTCAAATTTCGTAAACAGATTTTTTCTGGACTGCAATTGTTTAGCCCATTTAATTTTAATACAATAAAGTAGAGGACATGTTTCAAGTGACAAAAAAAATTAATTTTGCTTTTCGGTAAGTTTTTTTGGTTGATTTAAAACTTTGGTAGTTAGGTGAAAAGTTATCACATTTGTTAAAATTTTTTGAATTTGATTGATTTTGATGCACATGTTTTTTGTTGTAATATCTATACTTATTAAAAATTTATTACATGCAAGATGTGTATAACGATTTGGCTCTCGAAAGTACTACACCAATTTTAATAATTATTATTTTTTTAATGAAAGATTTGCGAAGGTAATAGAGTGGCAGCTTATTTTTTTTTTTGAGAAGCTATGCAACGAAATAAAAACATTGGTGAAGGAGAAAACCAACGGGATACAACAGCAAAATACATATGCAAATATACTAAAATTGAGTGAAAGAAAAAACACGGCAAGGAACGTCCCAGAACTAAAGAAACGCGCGCCTATTATTGTGAAACCAAAAAACAAACAAACGAGTGAAAAAACAAAACAGGACTTAAACAAGAAAATTAACCCTAAAGAGCTAAAAATAGCTGACATTAAGTCGGGACAAAATGGAATTATGGTGATTGATAGTATAAATGAAGATGAAAGAGATAAGATGAAGAAAATTATGGAGAGCAAAATAAGTGACGAATACGAAATTAAGATTCCACGCAATTATAAGCCAAAACTCATTATAACGGGTATGAACTTTGAAAAAAATAACGATGAAATTACTGAATGTCTAAGAAAACAAAACAAATGCTTAGAGGATGGTGAAATAAAAGTCATTAAACAATATAATGTGAAGGCTAACAATAAAAGTTATTACAACGCAATAATTGAAGTGGACGAAGAAATGTTTACTAGTGCTCTAAAATTGAAAAAGCTTAGCATTGGGTGGGAAAGATGCAAAGTATATGATGGAGTTGATGTGACCATGTGCTTTAAATGCAAAGGATACAATCACAAAGCGGCCGAATGTAAAAACGACGAATCTTGCGGTAAATGTTTAGGGAAGCACAAAACTACAGTTTGCAACGAACAATCAAAAAACAAGTGTGTCAACTGTATAAGGATGAACGAAAAACTGAATTTAGGATTAGATGACAATCACCCGTGCAATAGCAGACAGTGTCCAGTATATATTAGAAACCTTGACGCAAAAAAACAAAGGCTAGGATATTAGCAACAAAAGTCGTTAATAAAGTGCTTGTATTTGAACGCTGGGGGTCTAAGAGCTAATATAAACCAGCTAGAAGTTGTTAGTTTTGAATCGAAATTTGATTTTATTTGTGTCACAGAATCTCATTTAACTGATGCAGTAAGTGATGGTGAAGTAAAGTTAAGCGACTATAAAAAAGTAAGATGTGACAGTATCTCCAATCACACTGGAGGTGTACTATTCTATGTAAATCCCGAATGGAGTGTGGAAGTTATAAATAAAGCGGCTGTGGGAAAAATGATATGGTGGCTCGCTATAAAGGTCCAGAAGGAAAATATAAATTTAACACTAGTGGCAGTTTATAGATCTCCAGATAAACAGAAATCCCCTGAAAATATATTTTGTGAATTTTTTTAAAGCCGAATGGATGAAATGGACGATTCCAATGGTGAAGTGTTGATAATGGGAGATTTCAATATTGATTGGCTTGTGAATAATTCGTACAAGCGACAAATTGGCCAAATAATAGCTGATAATACATACAGGCAAATAGTGACAGAACCAACGAGGGTAACCCAATCTAGTGCAACATTAATTGACTACGCACTAACAAATATGTCTAATATTGAAGCTAAGACTAATTCTAAGTATAAAGTGAGTGATCATGAGTCCATTGTCATTGAGATGGACTTGAAAGGCAGAAAATTAAACAAAGATCAAGCCAAAAAAACTATAAAGTCATTTGTTTTCAACCAAGAAGTATTCGTTAGAGAAATACTAAAAAATAATTCAAGTGACCTCGATGCGCAATACAGCCTCAATGAAATGGCTATAAATTTGGGTGATCTTCTAAAAAATTCAATAAAAACTATGACCAAAACTAAGGTAATCGCGGGTTGTAGAAATGTTGACGGATGGTTTAACAACTATCTGAGTGGTATGAAACATGAAAAAATTCAACTGTATGAGATGGCAAAGTGGAGCAAAAAGCAAAGTGATTGGCAAAAGTACAAACAATACCGAAATCGGTATGTCTATGAATTACAACTTGCTCGGAATAATTATGTACAAAAGCAAATTCAAGCAGCGCGGGATCAAAAAGCAATGTGGAGAACAATAAAACATTTAGTCCTGAACGATGAACGGACTGAAATTACGAAAGTGAATATAAATGGTGAAGTATTAACAAATAAACGGGAAATAGCAAACAAATTGAATGTATTTTTTATAAAAAGTGTCGAAGAAATTAACAGCAAAATTCCATTAGTCAGATATAGGGATGAGATACATCAAAGCAATGTTAACTTCCAGTTCGCATCATTAAACATTGACTATTTAAAAAGTGTGATTAAAAGTATGAACAACAAAAAAGTCTTCAACCTGATATCTACTAAAATGATTTTATGTGCATTTGACATAATTGGCCCAATCCTCTTGAATATCCTAAATCGTTCGTTGAAAACCGGAGAGTTTCCAGATATGTGGAAAGTATCACAAGTTGTGCCTGTGGAAAAAGTAAAAAGCACAGATAAACCTGAGGAATTTCGTCCAATTAATATGCTGATGACCGAAAGTAAGATTCTTGAGAAGATCGTACATAAACAACTAGAAGCCCACATGGAGAATAACGGATTGCTTTCCGAAAACCAATCAGGATTTAGGCAACGTCATAACTGTGAGTCAGCGTTAAACTTTGTAATCTCGTGCTGGAAATCTGAAATATCGGTACGAAAATGTGTGGTGGCAGTCTTCCTTGATTTTAAGAGAGCGTTTGAAACAATCGACAGAGGCATACTAATACAAAAAATGACAAAGTATGGAATACAAGGAGTGGAACGAAAATGGTTCGAAAGCTACTTATGTCGCAGAATGCAATGCACACGGATAGCTGAGTGGGTGTCCGACAAGAAAAATATATCGTTAGGGGTACCACAAGGAGCAGTGCTAGGAACACTTTTATTCCTCATATATATTAACGACATGCAAAAAACACTACATGGAGTCAAGATCTGCCAGTTTGCTGATGACACCCTGCTGTATACGACTGGTATTTCAACGAGCGAATGCATTGACAGAATGAACACTAACTTAAAAAACATAGAGGAGTATTTAAAAATGAATAAGTTAAAGCTTAATGTTAACAAAACTAAGGCTATCATAATAAACGGAAATTCAAATGGAGATATAATAATAGATAACACTGTGTGACAGTGGAAAATTACTTGGGATCAGACCTAAAAAAAGTGATTCGTGATAAAAATCTAAGAACTACTTCATACTTGAAATGGGCGTGGCACGTCAGAATTTTTTTTTATAGCGAAAAACCCGTTTTTCGGCTGTTTTTGCATAAAATACGCTGTAACTTCGTAATTTCTTCCTCGATTTTCATTTTGTTTGATTTGTTTTAAAGCTAAGAAATGGGACTTTTTATTTGCGCACAGGGGTTTGCGTAGAAAAAATATTGATGGTAGTTATAGAGTGACAAAGTTCCAAAAAAATTTTTTTTTTTTAATTTTACAACTTCGGCAATGATTTAGGGATCTATTTTCCTCCAAATGGGTTTAATATTTACTTATTTGTTGGAAGTGTATTTGATTCTGCGTCGAATGATGTATTTTGGAAAACAATTGGTTGAAAATTGGCTGAGCTATAGCACTTTTCGTTTTTATAGTCAAAGTATTCGATGTAAGTAATGAACAGTTTTAGCAATTTTATTATGACAGAAACCCTTAGAAACAAGTGTTTCACTGAACAATCATACTTGTTAGAAAAAAAAAACACAGGACGCGGTGACTACCGAAAAAGCTATAGTTTAAGTGCAAATACGTTTGCTTGGCGTGACAAGCTGAATAGTAGTTGTCATTAGAAATTCAAAATCTTATTAAAGTGGAAGAAACAAAATGTGTGATAAGCGCAATAACTTTTGTTACATGTGTGGATATTTTGTGGACAGTAACCATCGGTACAAATTTCAAAATAACCAAGTTGCTGTTGAAGAATATAATAAGTTGTTCAATTCTTCTTATAAATCCAGTTCAGGGTATGAGCCAGAATACATATGCTTATTATGCCTTACTAAGCTAAAACTTGGAAAAACAAAAAAAAACGGAAACCATATTTTGCCTTTTTCCTCACCGATGATATGGCATAACCAAACCTATCATAAGAGAGATGATTGTTATTTTTGTAAGACGAACACTGCAGGCTTCAAATATAAAAATCGTCAAATGATTCAATACGCCGAAGTGTTGAGTGTTTCGAAACCTGTGCCCCTTAAACAACTTCAGGATGAACAATTTCAGACGGAAAAAGAAGCCAAATTTGAAGACATTGAGCCAAATGATCCGGATTATCTGAAAGAAGCATCATGTTCACGGAAACGACATTTCGTTTCTAATGCTGACTACAAAGACCTTATACGCGATTTCGGCTTATCACGAAGACAGTCTGAGGGTTTGGGCTCCAGACTAAGGCAATGGAATTTGGTACAAGCGGATTTCAGGGTGACTTCCATCAGAAATGATGATAGATCGCTATTTCAAGAAGTTTTTAAATCTGATACTGATATCAGATAAATAAAGAGTGGTTTTTTATAAGACAATGCTTTTATTTATTCGGGGTTCGTTTAAACGGGTTTTTGTAATGAAACAATTTCTAAAATTGTTAAAAAATGATAAATACCATTTGCGACCATTGAAGAAACTCAAAAGAAAAGGAAGTACTGTTCATTACTTACATCGAATACTTTGACTATAAAAACGAAAAGTGCTATAGCTCAGCCAATTTTCAACCAATTGTTTTCCAAAATACATCATTCGACGCAGAATCAAATACACTTCCAACAAATAAGTAAATATTAAACCCATTTGGAGGAAAATAGATCCCTAAATCATTGCCGAAGTTGTAAAATTAAAAAAAAAAATTTTTTTTGGAACTTTGTCACTCTATAACTACCATCAATATTTTTTCTACGCAAACCCCTGTGCGCAAATAAAAAGTCCCATTTCTTAGCTTTAAAACAAATCAAACAAAATGAAAATCGAGGAAGAAATTACGAAGTTACAGCGTATTTTATGCAAAAACAACCGAAAAACGGTTTTTTCGCTATAAAAAAAAAATCTGACGTGCCACGCCCATTCCAAGTATGAGGTTGTTCTTAGATTTTCATCCCGAACCCCTTTTTTGAGGTCTGATCCCAAGTAATTAGATTTTTTGTTTTTTTGTAACACAGTGTAATGAAGTGATTGAAAAAGTTGACGAAATTAAATACTTAGGAATAGTTATAGATAAAAACTTGAATTTTGATAGTCATTTGAACTATGTTTGTAGGAAAATTGCAAAGAAAATAGGTTTTTTTCGGAGAATTAGAAAGCGACTGAATATTGATAGTGCCTTAAGATTATATAATGTGATGATCAAGCCTCATTTTGAGTACTGCTCTACCATATTGTTCCTAGGTTCGGCGGAAATGAGAAATAGACTACAAACACTACAAAATAAGGGTATGCGTTGTATTTTACTGTGCAATATACTGACCCCAATAACGTGCATGCTCGATACCTTAAAATGGCTAAATATTAACCAAAGAACTGTTATGAATGTCTTATTATTTATATTTAAAATGAAACATAATTTGTTACCTAAATATTTATCAAGCCAGTTAGTGTATGTGGGAGATGTACAACCATATAACTTAAGGAACAACGAAGACTTTAGGATTAATCTGTACAGAACTAGTAAATCACAGAACGTTTTACTTTATAAAGGATTAAAATTATTTAACGAATTGCCAAATAGTATTAAAAAAGAGAGAAATATCATTGTATATAGAAGATTATTAATCGATTATATTAAGAAAAATATTGTATAAAATTAAACTCTCATTTAATGTTAAGCAAAGCACGATGTAATTATGGAAAATAATACTAGTGTGAATTTGAAATAGCAGGAGCTAAATAAACTAAACTAAACTATGCATTAGGGTACATCACCCTCCATACAAAAAAAAAATCCATACTGTTTTTTTTAGGTGAGCTGGACCGATTTGAAATTACCTTAAGTTTTGTGTTTAATATATTTTAAAAAACAATAGCCCCAGATCATAAAACAGTTAAATAGCTTAAAAGTTATGCAACGGAATCAAATCGATCAAGCTCAAATAAAAAGAAAAACAAAAACTCCAAAAAATATACATAGTTAGTATTAAAATTTTTTTTAATAAAAAATGGTGAAATAAAAATTGGGTACTATTTTTTCAAGTTTCCTGAAAAGAAATAGAATACACTGATAAAAAATTTGATTTGCGATATTTCTATGCTTATACAATTTCTGTGCACAAATACACGGCAACCTTTGAGCGCTTTAAACGACCTATAAATATATTTTTATAAAAAAGAAAATGGGTATTTTTTCTCGATATAGCATACTACTAGTAGGCGAGAGCATTAAAACTCGACTGTACTCTATTTGCATCACCACTCTAATGTGGATACATATTGCCTTAATTTGAATTTTGAGTTTGTTATATTGGCAACAAGATGCTGGTGCGATTTAAGATAAGAGTTTTTATTTTATTTTATTAGTTCCTGTTGTACCCTAGACATTTATTTATGTACGTTGAGTGTAGCCATGTTTGTATATAATAAATATGATACTAATTCTAGTTCTCATCAATTGCGTTATCAGAAATCCGAATCCAATGAGTAGTATGAACAAACAAATGTATTTTTATGCATATAAAAAAAATAGAAATGGGAGAAAATCTCAAAAGTAAACATGGAAGCGTATGTGGCCATTCAACTCAAAAACCAATGCATAAAACATTATTTTAAGTAACTGAACACTTACACTTCCTATTTGGGAATTTCATCAATTCTGTACCATAATCTCTATCCTTTCGCCATCCATTAAAATAAAAGTTCATCCATTCATTCAGTGTTTTCCATTTTTACTACGAACATATATACATATGTACATATGTATGTACTTATGTATGTATGAGTACTGATAAAACCGGATTCCAAATTCTATAAAAAATCGCGTGATGTTCTTTCCTCCAATCACATTCAGCGTACCATTGACGTAATGCCTTCAATTGATTAAAAATTTCATATGTTTGTATGTGTATACTACTTACACAAAATAAAGCATTCGCTTAATCTCGGTCCTTTGCTCCAATTTAATATATACATATGTATATAGTATATATTTTACTACGTAGTGGAGAGGGTATCACAAATGTGTATTGAGCGTGCGAGGTTTATAGCCTTAGCCAGCAGTTTAATAGCATTACAAATAAGTACCAACTAACAAGTAAAGCGCTCATAAGTACACAGATTCATATACATACATATGTAACTGTATTTGTACACAAAGTAATTTTAAAAAAATATCAGCAAAATTGATAAGAATGTATCACCAATACGACACAAATATCTGTCATAAGCGAAAGAGTAGCAGATTTGTGAATTCGTCAATATGTATACTGCGAAATCTTCAGGAGCAAAGGTTCGACGCTTTGTCTAATTTACGTGTCTTATTCTTTCGTTTTAATCTACTTTCCGGCACCATTTTTCGCTTTATTATACTATACATATATGCATGGATTTTTTGTAACAAGGGGTATGTTTTCAAAGCTGTATAAATAATTAATTAAAAAAAAAAAAAGGGAAAAATAATAATTCATAATGTACGTTTGTTATGAATTCCAAAATGCTAGACTTGTGAAAAATTTCTTATAAAAATTGAGACGAAAGCGAAATCATTGAACTTTGCACTTAACCTGCATAAAGTAAATAAAATATTTGTGAAATATAAAATCAGCACTTTTGTGCCAATAACAGTAGTGTTTACTTTTACAGTAACGCTAATTTTTCACAAAAAAATTTAAATAAAGAATTACAAAATGTGTTTTTGATAAACATGCTGAAGGCCAAATTTGAAAATAAAATATGTATGTAGCTAAGCGCTTTAACTAATAAATCAGACAGTGTGAACATTTCTTTGGAAGTTACTTTAATTAATTTCGAAATTTTTTCTCCAGTCGAATCGCACTTTTGTGTTTTGAGTTCATTGCTCTTTATTATTTCCTTTAATAATATATCTCAATGTTTTCACTTCTCTGAATTTCTTTTGTAAGCTGACGATTTGAAATTTTTTAACACAATTTCAAGCCTCGCTGATTATTTCTTAAACTCCAATCTGATCTTTATGTGTCATTTTTCAAGCCTAAGCAAATAATATGTACCTCATATTTAGTTAACAACTCGCATCTCAACACTCTAAACGAATTTTTTTTTTACTTGAAATTCCTATTACTTAGTCATTTAAATTACATAACTGGCAAATCTTGTGCTTGGTTTTCATTATGTGCAAAAATTTGACGACAAAATATGACACGAAATGCCTGCCAACATATTGCCATTTTAAAATTTTGAATTGGTGTCAAAATGTAATACATATGTATGTGAAAATTTTGGCTGTTTTCATTCAACGTCTAATTTGACCTAACGAAAAAAGAAACATTATTCTATGCTTGCTTTAATTCGGCGTTTTCGTTCAGATTTTACTGAATCACACAAATTAAAGTTACTAATTAATTCCATAAATACCAAATTTTTAGGTTTAAATCACTTAGTCTTTATTTAGAGTATTTTCATTAAAAATGTAATAATTTTACATGGCAACCCTTAAAAAAAATATAAATATGATATAGACTTGTATTTTATACGTGTTCTTTGTTGGATATTTTAACGAAATTTTAAACTTGAAGGAGAACTTGCTTGTTCCCTAATTGGGACTGATAATTTCTCATAACCGCTTGTTTTCACTATGACAAAATGTGAAAAATGTTTTTTGGAAAACGTCACGAATTGGCAAAATGCTGTGATTTTAATATTTCGCAAAATGTCAACTTTATAATGGCGCACGTTTTGTCGTAGAAATAGCGCAATGAAAACCAGGCACATGTATCTAGTTTAATGCATGGCTAGGTGGCTGTCTCTACTATCAGGCATAGAGAGAGGTATGACTTTTTTTCGTTTATGATATTTCATAGGAATATAAATGTTTATTTTGTGTGGTCTAGTGAAAAAAGTTATTAAAACAAATAAACTGCCTTAAATTGTTTCACCTGTGTTAGATATAACTTTCAATATTTACTTGACAATGTCAAGTACGAGCATCAATATAAAATCATACATACATTTTTTACATACATACATATGTACATAGCTGTGCATTTTTTTGCACTGTTTGTGCAGCTGCCCATCAATACAAATTAATAAAAAAATTGGCCCATGATGCGAAAGGACACAATTGAATTAATACATTAATATAATTAACAGTTGTACATAAATATATTTAAATTTTTTAAAAAATATTATTTTTTATTTTATTCACTTTTTAATAAAAAAAAACATTAAATTTTATAACTTCGTTATAATTTATTTTATTCGTCATATTTTGTAAAATAAAATTTGCATTTTTTTTAATTTTTTAATAAAAAAATGGTTTAAAATTTAAATTACAAATTACAATTCAACAACACATATGTACATGCATGGATTTTTAATTACTGTTTTGCCTGCCTGTGTCTGAACGTCGCCGTCATCTTGTTCAAAGAATTCGTATTCGAAGTCCAGAATTTTTACTACAAAATTTAAGGCAATTCGTGAAGGAATATCAAATCAATACACCCAATGGTGACTCAAGATGGATGTATTTAGATTACGGTACTAATCATTTTGTGACACTCTTAATTCTGTTTTATTATTGCAATACTGATAAGTTTGAGTTATGGTGCTTGCTGAGATTGATATGGAAATATTTAGCTATACAAATTGTTTATAATTAACAAGGCGAATTCATATGTTTAGGTGCTATTGATTCTACAAATCCAAAAATTGAATGAATTTTGTTTTTACTTTAGGTGTGCGATTGTCAGAGTAAGGAGATAAATAAAATACAAATAAGTACTCGCACATATTATCGCTCACTCACTATAGCGGAATAAAAAATGATGACACCATATATGAATTCGCTTTGATAATTAAGATTTATGTATGTACATATACAATGGGAAATTTCTTCAAAGCTACTTCAGAAACAAAAAGAAAAGAAATATTTGCCGCCATATTCCGAAACCCGCTCTCTCGACCTTGTTTTAATGATCATACACATCTACGTCGTATGCTTTATCTATCGATAAGCCACGTTGATATCGTTGTCAAATACATACATAATACCAGTGTCTAGCCGTTACCTGTGTACGAGTGCGTGTATGTAATAACCGACTTTATCGATTGACTGCGTCATCAAAAACCACCCACTGATGTGGTATGTACATATGTACATACATATGTACATACTACATATATCGACACACTCATCAATATTGTATCCCAGTCAAACATAAAACTGTAATATGGTGCTTGTTTTCTTAATGATTTTTCTACCTCAGAGGTTGTTCCATAACCTGAACTCTTATACGCTGATTATATTAGAATCAAATTTACAGCTATTTATAAATGGTACGTGCCGCTACGACAATGAATTTTGCAAAAAAAAAATTTTCCCAATTGAAGACAACAACTGTGACAAATATAAAGTAGAGTTGTTTTCGCGTAAAATATTTTTCTTTTGATTTACATTATCAACAGTGATTTAACTTCTTTTGCGTTTGGACATCTCCATATAAGCAACGCTACTGATTTTCTCATTTATTTGGAAGCTTATTTTTCAGAAGTGCTTGTTGTAATTTCATCTTCGAAAATCGTTCTGGCTTCTTCACTTAGCTTGAATCGAGTGCAAACTGTTTAAAAATCCCCTGTGCGCTTTTCTTATAGCAACTTGTGTCTTCTATTGTTAGGAGCTGTGCTAAACGATATCAAAGCTATATGGTGAGATACCTCCTTACTATGGTGAGAAAATTTTCGTTTTCTGCTGTGCCAATCGGTAACTTTTTACTGCAGTAAAATTTTGACAGCTGATACTACGTTGTTGCAGAGAAGAAGAAAATAAAGTTCATAAAAGAACAATTTAATATACTCGTAATAATAATAATGTAATTTCAATTCTTTTAGTGCTAAAAGTGGCTATGCATTTTATATACCATTTAATATTAATTTTACAACAAACAACTTGGCAAAACTGCCAGGTAAGTTGCTTGTTAAGATGTTTAAACCATTACCAATGATTTAATGCTGAATTTAATTTGAATTTTTAATTAATTATTTACAAAATAATTACTTACTTACTGGTAATGTAATATAGCTTTTTTTTAATAATGTTTGGCATTGGCGACATATTGCACTTTCGCTTGATTTCCGTCTCCATAATATAGACTCATTTCGGTCCTCTTCTTTAATCGGCTTGTTGTCAAAAATTTCCTTGTGCCTGTCAAATTTTTCACTAGATTGACAAATTTATGTTCACCTCATAACTGCCAAAACTTTCCATTCCAGGGTACTTTGCAACCGTTTGGCACATTGCCCTGTTGGAAAATTTCCCAGTAATTTCGTTCGATGTACAACCGGGTATCCACACATTTCCATTTAATGGATTCTTCCTCTCGTAACGTATTTTTAAACAATTTGTGACTTCTTTAAACAACCATCAGATTTTGTTACGAATTGTCACCAGTTTATGAAAAAATTGGTTAGGAGACAACCAGGTTTCGACGTTATGCCACCTTCAGTGTCATTTTTCGTAACCGATTAGTCTCCTAACTAAATTTTGACAAGGAAGGACGAGAAATCGTTTTCTAATATAAACTAGCTATTACTTCAACGATTAAAAGAATTAAAACTGCATATGGCAGTTAATATAAATATGGGTTTTCCGAGAGAAAATTAACCAAACAATGTTATAATATGGGTATTCATCTAAACGCGCAAATGCCTCGGTTTCTCATACAAAATTTAGTGAGTTTACAAGGTTTACTCATTTGCAAGGCATTTGCGCGTTTAGATGAATACCCATATTATGTTTTATCATTGGTGCGCAGTCGAAAACCATAAATATTTGTAGGCAAAATAAAATATTTTTTTTGTCGCATTAAAATCAAACACTGTGCATTATTTTGCTTTATATGTTTTCTGACTGCTGGCCACTTGCTTGCGTATTCGCATATATACAGAGAAAAAGCATTGCATACTATAAGTAACAAAAATTAAAAATAAAACAATACGAAATGCAACATATGATCGGGTACAAAGTCCAATCGGCGGCAGCAATTGAGTCGACTTATGAGCGATTAGCGCAGTGCAAGTGGATTGTCAAAAGAGAACACATTGCTGATGATGAGTTTGCTAAATGGCATGGCAGAGGGAGCAACGTGTTGTTTACCTTGTTATTTGGCGGCAAGTCAGTTCCGTATTTTTGATTAAAAATAGTACTGCAAAATTAGATAGACAAACTGCTATTTTAAATTGTTTTTTTTTTATAGCTTACTATTTTTTCATATAATTAGCATAGTTTGTGTAAAGTTCATGTACTTTTATGGCAAATATTTTTTTATATGAAATGGTTGACCATGAAAGTAACCACAACGTGCTAATGTTAATAGCAATTGCTGTTTTAACTCAGTTAAATTAGATTAAAGCTGTTAAAATGCTAAATAAAATTTGTGAAAGAATTTGGCTTAACCGCTATAGTTTTTTTTTTTTTTTTGAAAATATGTAAGTACTGCTACACAGTTATTTGTTATGTGTTGAAAAAATAAGAATAGAGTGCCACTCTAACGTCCCAGAATTGATTAATTGATATTAAATTAATGACTAGAAAAATAATTTGCGCGTTTCGCCATTGTTGACTCCAATTGAATTATCTACTCGTATTTGGCACAGATGATAGTAATAGCCATAGTACATACGACGTATGTATATATGTATATACAGTTGTGTTCACAAAAATAATAGCAAAATATGTATATTGGCAAGTTTTCACAATTTTGTCTTTTTTAAAACAATTTTAATTATTTTTTATAAAAATTCTATAACAAAAACCATACAAATGAAAGCTTAAAACTGTCTGGACAATTTATAAAAATTCGACAAATTTAAAAAATCGAATTTTTCAACTTTTTAATGCTTTGTATCCCATTAAATTTTACTATGGTAAAGTTTAAGATTTAAGTTGCAAAAATTTTATTTTGTTGACGGTGTTGTGCCTGTTCTCCCATATAACGCTTGGACTTTATTATAGAAATTATGTATATATGTACATAGATAGGTTATTGAATTTATTAAAATTCAAAATTGTTAAAACTTGTCAATAACTTTCGTTCCTATTTTTATGAACACAGGTATATGCACATATGTATGTGATGTGGTCAGTTAAGAATTATTACGTTATTGACAGCGCAATTAAAATTCATATTTAATTGAGTAGATTTTGCGATGTTACTTACGGCGTTTTGCTGAACATAAACAACATATTGCATAATAATTTTGTCAGTTTGTTTCGACTGCCTTCGCTGAGTGTTGGGCCCTTACTGTGTAATTTTAATCTAAAAGTAGGTCTATTCGAAAGTCTAATTTCAAAGCGTTGGAAAACATTTACTACCGAATAAAACTAAACTATCCATTTTTGGATTTTTTTATATGTAAAATAGGGTGGTCCAAAAATGCAGTTTTTTTTATCCAACATATTTAGAAAGTCCTCAAAGTTTCCCACTTTGTATTGGCCTTGAAAAATCACAAAAAAACTGTAAAATTTACCCATAAAAATAGTTAATATGAAAAAGATGTGAAATAAACAATCTCTATTTTTTCTTACCTTTTGGATGTGTGGTCCCACAGTAACGAATCATTGGAATCGCTGCTGCTGCGCTCGCCAGACTATATTCTTCCTCGCTTCCCTTCAGAACGCAGACGCGATAGGGAGTGTTGCTAGGGCATTTATGCCAGTATTCAGTAAACTGTTTCGTGTCCTAGTCTCAAAAAACAAGTCACTGAATTGTCAGCTGATTCTGAGCAGGTCTCATGAAAAAAATATGGAGGATTTATTTTATTTTACATTTTTGATAAATATGATTAAATAGAAATTTATTATATTTATTATCGGCCAATTAAATCGATTGATGTAGAAAAGGCTTCTGAAGCATTATTAACTTTTTATGAGTTCTCTATAGTTTTTATTTTCTTTACATTTTTAATAATTTTATCTCTTAAATGCTTTTGAAAACAAAAACTCCTTTTCATATGGAACTGATTAATGAATAGTTTTTTGAGTTCTGCTATCGGCTGACATGAGTTTTTACCACAAATGGTGAATGGTGAACTTTTTGTGACTTTCTCTTACTGAATACCCAAATCGTTTTAAGTTACAGAAATTTGCATTAATTTATAGTCGCAAATTTAGTGACTTCAGATGAGATTGAATTACTGAATACTGGTTTTAGTTTCGCTAATTTAAGATAACGATATCCTCATCGCATTATAGCTTATTAGTAATATTGATATTACTAGTGGCAAATGTCCCGTATCAGTGTTTTAATCCTACGTGCTTAGAACCAAATTCTTGAAATACCGGTTAGTTATTAATATTCCAGAGTTACAAAGTGTTTTTAATGAATTTCGCAATTGTTGTAGTCACACGTTTTCATTCCAGTTTTAGTAGAGTGAGTTTGGTTTTTACTTATTAGAATTTTTTTTCCTTTGTTCAAATTTAATGAGATTGCCTGTAATGGGAAATACAAAAGATAATTGAGAAACGCGTTTACTAATTTGTTTAGTGATATATATGTTCATATGTATATACTTACATACATACATATATACAGTGCCGGCAAAAAGTATTCACACAGTAATTTTTTTCATATCATTTACACTTTTTTTAACAAAGTATAGAAAATAAAACTGATTTTATAACAAAATACACACATACATATGTATGTGCAGATTTCACAAAAATATAGCAAATTTAAAAAAATCGTCAGACGAATTTCAAGCAGAATTTTTATAAAAATTGCAAAGACACAGACTTTTTACATGTAAAAATAAATAAAATTTGTTCATATGGAAAAAATGCACAACACTATCAGCAAAAAAAAAAAATGGTCAAAAAGGCACGAATATGTTTAGCTACTTAAAACTTTCACTTTATCATACTAAAATTACTTATATGATTTTTGTTGCAAAACGAGCTATATTTTAATAAAAAATAGCTGACAAATTTTTATGATTTGTTTTTTAAATTTGCTGAATTTTTGCGAATATTGTGCAAAGTTTGAAATTTTACAAAAATGGTTTTTTGTTTGAAATAGCAATGTTTTGATAACAAATTAACGAACAAGTTTTAGCTGGAAAAACTTTTTGAATATTGTAAAAAAAAAATACTGTACCCATAGTTTTTTCTGGCACTGTTAATGTTATTTCCTTCTTTGGTTACTGAAAACGTTATCTACTTAAACAAATTCTGTTGTATTCACCTTGGCGTTCGGAATAAGTACTTCACTTTGGTGATATTTCCACTTAAAGCAATCGAAATACTTTTGGCGTTTGCAAAACGGTTTAGTCACTGGGAAAACAAGACTTAATTTTTATCATAATCAATGAAATTCAAAGCTTGTTAAACATAACAAAATCCCCTTAGTAACCTGATTTCACTCACATCACATGTACACGCTTATTGAAGTTCATTAATTCTCATGCAAAGCTATCACAAAAATGCAATTAGGGTTTCACCAAAATTGACTAATATTATAAACTCATAATCATTCCTCCCTTTCAGCTACGATATGGTGCATTTCGGTCATGCCAATTCCCTGCGACAAGCCAAAGCACTTGGCGATAAAGTCATTGTTGGCATACACACCGACGAAGAGATCACAAAACACAAAGGACCACCTGTATTTACGGAAGAAGAGCGCGTTAAAATGGTTAGGGGCATCAAATGGGTGGATGAGGTGGTGCTAGGTGCGCCCTATGTGACAACACTCGAGGTGCTGGACGAGAACAACTGTGATTTCTGCGTGCATGGCGGTGAGTAACGCAAATACCATTTATTCACAACAGTACTCTGTAAAATTTCTAAATTTGTTTCTTTAAAATTTCTGTTTACACCACAGATGACATCACGATGACCGCCGAAGGTGTGGACACATATCATCTTGTGAAGTCTGCCAATCGTTACAAGTATGCACATAAAAATAATATCAATAATATTTCTATAATATTAACAATACCCATTGTATTTATTTCCTTTTATCACCAATTGTAGAGAGGTGCGTCGCACTGCCGGCGTTTCCACAACGGATTTGGTGGGACGTATGTTGCTGTTGACGCGCAATCATTTTCGTCAAGGTTCTGCAGAATATGCCATAGAGAAAGAAGGTAATTTCCAAAAGTATAGTGCTAGCTAAGCTTCAATTGGTGGTGGCATTTGTATTTATATAGTGAAGCTTTTCAATGTAACAGATACAGGGCAGTATTTTATTTTTATTATATTCACAAAGTGTTTGTGCTAAAAACTTGTTTGTTAATTTTTTATTAAAACATAGTTCATTCTACAACAAAAGCCATATACATAAGTATTCAGCAAATTAAAAAAAAAACGCACAATTTTCAAAATTTGTATTGCGAATTTTTCGAAAAATTTTCGGTTTATAGTTTTGTACCCGATTAAATTTTTGTATAACAAAGTTAAAGTTTTAAATAGCTGAAAATATCCGCCGATTTTTGACAAGTTTGCTTATATTTTTGTGTTTGCTGTATATTTGCTGAATTTTTATGAGTTTTGGAAATCTGGACTTGCGTGGCTTTCGTTATAAAAGGAGCTATATTTTGTTAAAAAAATTAGCGAAAACACTGTACATATTTGTTCAACATTTAAATTCATTTTACTAAAAACTATTTTTGGTTGTTTTTATTGGTACATCGCTTTTTTTTATTTTCGTGCTATTGTGTCAAATGTTCGAGCGTAAAATTAAATTGGATTTTGTTTTGTGTAAAGGCGTATTTACCTAGCAAATGTATGCAATGAGTTTAAGAAAATTATTACACCTGCTATGCTGTTATTTGTTTTTACTTTGCACTATTAGAGATCGTGGTTCTTTTTATATTCCGTGATCAAAAACAAAATCCCTAAAATCGGTACGACAGTTTCCACAATAAGTCAAGGAATGTAGCGTGGAATGGGTATTGAAATACAAGATGTAAAACCATTTTATTTTAATTAAAATTACCATTTTATTTTAATGGAATTTATTTTGTTGTTTTTTGTATTTATTTTATTGTATTTTGTATTTATTTTATATATTTTATATATATTTCCAATACTTTATTTTTATGTTCACCGTCAAACACTGCTCACAAAAAAATTTCAGTATTGTTTAAATGTTTCTGGGTTATTACGGGACTAACAAACATTTTCCACATTAAAATTCAATTTCATATATTAGAATATAAAGTTGTGTACGCAAAACTAATAGCAAAATGTATTGACAAGTTTTTGAAATTTTGTCTTTTCTTGTTCAGTTTTAATTATTTTTTATATAAAATCAATAAATTTAAGAAAAAATCTTAAAAATTCCCAACTTTTTAATCTGGGTTTTAGAAAATTTTCTAGTGTACAGTTATACCCCATTTAACTTTACAATAAAAAAATGCAAGTTTCAGTGCCTAAAAATTCTTGTTGATTTTTGATAATTTTTTTTGGTGAAAATTCGGATTAAAAAGTTAGTAATTTTGATAAAACTTTTTTTTCCATTTGTTGAATTTTTATAAAATTTGTTGAAAGTTTGAAACTTTGATTTACGTGGTTTTTGATATAGAATAATCTAAGAAAAAACAATTGTCAAAACTTGTTAATGCATTTTGCTATTATTTTTATGAACACCACAAGTATGTACATGTACATATGTATGTAGGTATGTACATATGTACATATGCATATCATATGGCAATGTTTCCGAAATTTAAATTAAGGCATAAATACGAGAGAACCAGTGTTAAATACACTACATGATTTTCGCTTTTAAAACTATTTTTTCAATACAATTTAATAAAGTTCGTAGTAGTAGTGCGTTAAATAAATTCGGTGCTGAATTTCATTCGACAAACTTTTATCTTTAATACATTATAAATATAAGTGGCATTTTTGTGTTCTGTATCGGCAGATGTTTTCCAAATTTACACTCGTTCTAGCATGATTGTTTCTTTTGTTCCTTAACTTTGTTTATCCTCTTTTCTCTTTCTTTTATTTCTATTTACATGTCAAACCGACTTTCCAAAACTAAACCAATGTCAAAAAATATTTTAAAAATCAATTTGTTGATGTATGTACATATGTTGCTAATTACTAAAAACATAACACCGCTGCACTAAAACTTATAATAATTAATGATTGTAAAAAATAATGTACGCCTAAAAATATGCTATGCCAAATGCTGCATGGTCCACACATAATTCATCCCATGCGTATTGCTCTCTTTCACTCTCTTTGAAACTGCTATCAACTGTCAACGCTATGCGCACTCTGTACTAAAACGCAACTGAAATTAATTGATCGTAAAAATTATGTTTGAAATTTTGTGGTGCATTCATGACAATTATTGTGCATATAAAATAAAAAATTATCGCTATTCAAAAACAAAAAAATAAAAAAAAAAACAATTCAAAAAACAGACTTAATTACAAAAGTACAAAAACTGAAATTATCATCAGGTTCATCAAATATGGGACAGGACTCGTCAGCGAAGAGCCCATGGACTGGATGTAGTCAATTCTTGCCCACAACACAGAAGATCATACAGTTCAGTGATGGCAAACCGCCAAAATCAAATGACAAAATCGTAAGTAGAATTGAAGATGGAACAATATTTTTCTGAATGAAACTGCATTTGGTTTATTTCAATACTTGAATTTTACCATTTCTCTGTCGTTCAGGTTTATGTGGCTGGCGCTTTTGATCTCTTTCATGTAGGCCATTTAGATTTTTTGGAGAAAGCCAAAGAGTTGGGTGATTTTTTGATCGTTGGCCTGCATACAGATCCAGTGGTGAACTCCTACAAGTGCAGCAATTATCCCATTATGAATTTGCACGAACGCGTTTTAAGTGTGCTGGCGTGTAAGGTAGGCGTAGAGTAATGCAAAATAAAAATTCAATAGAAATTTAAGCTAAATATCCAGCTTTCAAGAAAAATCACAATAAATATTTTCTATTATTTATGTTGCTTGAAAAAATGCTTTCTTTTTCATTTATTGAGCTTATTTTATATGAATTTCTTAGTTTCCATTGGAGCTGGATTCTTGTCTTTAAGTCAATATATTACTAATATTCATTGCTTTTTTTCAGTATGTCAATGAAGTGGTTATCGGCGCGCCTTACTGTGTCACCGACGATCTACTCGATCATTTCAAAATAGATGTGGTTTGCCATGGCCAAACTCCTATTGCGGCGGAAGATGGCAAAATCGATCCATATGCAGTACCAAAGACACGCGGCATCTTTACGCTGATCGATTCGAAAAATTCAATGACAACCGAACTGATTGTGGAACGTATTATTTCACATCGGCTCGAATATGAGCGTCGCAATAAAGCCAAAGAGAAGAAAGAAAGTGAAGCGTACGAAGCGCTGCAGCGTGCGAAGCAAACTCAGAAAGCCGGTTAGGATTAGGCGATCGCACCGCGATGGATAGATGGACACCGAGATAACTGTTTGGTGGATAGGTGTATAGTCGCTTGAAAATAAAATAGTTGCCTGAGGTTTGCTTATAATATAGCCTTAGTCTTAGATAAAGCTGAATTAATTAGATAATGAGAAAATCGGAAGATATGCAAAAATGTGCTGGACCCGGGCGGTTGTTAGGAATTTTTTATGCTACCGAACTATTATCTACAACAATTTTTTGTTGTACACATACATATTTTTTTAAATTATATCGATTGTAGGTAGTGTCTGTTGTAAAGTTATTTTAATTTGTCTCACATCTAATATTATTATACTGCACTGTTTTGTGTGTATGTATGCGAATGCATACTGTCGGTACAAATTGTATTACGTAGTTATATACTATATGCAGTTAAGCGCGCTGATTTATTTTTTGTAAATTTTCCTTTCGCAACATATTTCCCGACGATGGCTTAAAATACATGCACATTCAATACAAATAAGCTGTGAGTGTAGTAGCGAAAAATGTACATTTAGTTTAAATATTTTAGCTTAGACCAAATTTCAATGTAAATACACAAAATAGCTGTTGAAATATGTGCACGAGCAAATTTCGTGTTGAGCGCATTTTTGCTAAGGAGCGAAAGCTAAAACAAATACCTACATATGCACATATATATGTATGTCGCTCCAACAAAGTCTCATGCCAAATAGTCGCATATTAACTCAAAACAAAGCAAAGAAATATGAAGTATGTATGTACATATATTTTTTACTGCAATATTTGCTAAAAAATATGTTTACGAAAATGCTTTTTCCATAGCGCAGTAGCTTGTGACTTTTGTGTATGGGACTTTAAAAAATGTATATTTTTAATATGCTGAATTGCTTTCCCTTGCTCTAATTATATTTTTAACAAAATCGAGCTGTTCGAATTTTTTTTAGTAAATTGTATTGGCATTGCCACGTTTCCCAAAATTATGTGCATATTCAATTTCTTTTAAATAGGATTTTTATGGATGGGGTTTGAAAAATATATAGTGCGAAAATTCTAAATAGGGGGCTTCGAATTATACCAAAGCATTTTTATAATGCCAGCTTTTCATGTTACTCTACACTTTAAAATTTAACGCCTCTGGAAATTCGGCATAACATTGAAATCTCGAATAATAGCATGCATTGGCTTTAGCAGGCAATATTATTGGTATTAAAATTTATTTTTGTTTTTAACATTCACAAATTTGACTACTTCGCTGTGAAACAGTATATTTCTCTGGCACTAGCACATAGTCTGTGTATATTTGTGTGTTTCTGTTTGTTTAGCCTAAAATTTGTTATTAAATTTATTTCTTTATTTTTCATATATGTATCTGCAATTTATTTCTTTAATTATAATTATTACATACACATTAATATTGTTAACTCTAGTTTATTGAATGTTGAAACCAAAAAATACCAAATCAGGCAGCATAATAAGAAACTGTTTGGTCTGCCAAATAAATAAAGCTTTTGTGCATAACTTTTGTCGATTATGGTATAAAATTTATTTATTGTAATATGTTACTCAATAAAAAATAATGCAAAGAAAACTGAATGACTAATTTATTTATATTAAAAACCAAACATAAATTTTATGCGCAGTGTAGTTTTTGCACACTGCATTCTTTATTTATATAAATAGGTTAAACTACACTTCCGGGGTATAAAGTATATTAAAAAAAAATTTTGATTTAGTTTATAAAGCGGATACTATAGCCGGGTATAGCGTGTGTGCGCTTCCGTTCGGAGTCGACGTAAAACTGTAGGTAATAGAGAAAGCTGGCCGTTGTAGTAGAGGAATTTCAACCACCGGGCGAACACTATGGTTTGTAAGGTTTTTTGTTGTAGACTTCAAAGACTTTAAGGTTACATTCTGTGTCTCGAGCGCCATAGGAAAGGCAGCTAATTTTATTTGTATCTTGCCTCACGCCGTTCTCATTTTTAAAGAAGTAAGGGACAACCATTCCCCGAGCAGAAGTGCTCGTTCTCATGACGATACCTGAACGACCCGGATTTATAACCGGCCAAGGACTGTCACTTCTTCAACAGCATCCCCCAAAATTTGATGGGGAATGTTTTGTGATGTTAGGACAACAACAACCGCATGCATAGTGCTCTAGAGCATTCATTTGAAAAACAATTTACTTACATTTTTTTTTGCACTAGGGCTCGATATTAACCCCATAAGAACATTACCAATCATTTGAACGATCATCTGAGCAGCATTGCTAATCTCCATCAGGCTGTAGAGCAAATTTTTCCTCAGTCTCTTAGAAGCAGAATGACAAACCTGATGTAAATATTTATAACGTAAAAAATGTAAATTAGGTAACAAAAAACAAACAGTTAAGTGCATATTCAAACACGAAATTCAATTATTTAATTTAAATTAAAGAAAATAAATATAATACCTAAAAACTAAAAAAATATCATTTCAATAAAAAAAAAACGAATACTTAAATGGGAGGAACCCCGGTAAACATACTAAAATACGCGGGACTATCAGTGAATTCATGGTAATCCGAATTTCCGTGAAATCTGATAAATAACGATCACCGAATCCAAAATTTATTTAAATTTTCTGCTATATTTTTTGGACCATCCCCTGGTGACTCTGCTCGACAGTTTTCTGTCTGCCTTGAAGTTGGAAAACGTCTAAGTAAAATAATAAGCCAATGTTAGAAGTGGAAGATAAGAATTTAAAACTATATTTGAAAGTGTACCTTACAAAATTTTGTTAAATATTTGTAGCTTGTTTATAATATTTGTACTGTTTCTCCCAACGCCCTTCCCAGTTAAACGCCTCCATTAGTAGGTTCTTGAAACCACACCATCCGCATCCTGAGAAAATTGTTAAATCGCTTTGAATTTTTTATGTTGGCTTTGAATGCCCCTTTTTCACTACTTGGGCAATTTTTCAAATGAAGAAGGGAAATAAGAAATGACAAATATCGCGCTGAGTTAGCATAAATCGGTTCGAAATCTTTTACTCGTTCGATATGTATGCTTATCAGAAAAAAGGGGAATGAAAACCTTTGCTTGTGTTTTAGTGGTGTCGAAAGTTTTGTTAATGTGTTGGTGGTTTCATCAGTATATACACACATATGTATGTATGTATTTAATTTTAATTCTGGGATTTGAGAATGTGAACAAATCAATATACGAGTTATTAGTAAGGTTAAAAATTGTTAGTATTTTAACAAACAAAAGCTCTTTCTCAATAGAGAAAATGAAAACAATAATATAATGAAAACAATTTAATTTCATATTCAAAATTACTTGCCTACAAAATACCTTGATATGTATTCACTTTTACTAAACGAACATTTCCGGTTGACCCTTTTTTGTGGCACTTGCGTCGCGCTCTTGGTAATAATAAGCGTATATCGCTGTAAGCTTAAAGTTTAATGACCATTTAAATGCTTTTTTGTTTAAATTTTAATTGTTCTGATGTGTGTGACAGTTGGTTAGATGATAAATGAAATGGAGACTCTTGCTATGCAAGTATGTATGTACAACAAAATGCTTCTACATAGTACAAAAAAAAACAAAAACACAATTTCATGGTAGTTTAAGCTTAAGTTTGAACAATGCCAAATAACGGTAGTAAAAATTCGAGATCTAAAATTCGGCATACCTATAGCTTTCGAGTTGCATTCAATGCTTATATTTCGTTTGCAAACAAATTGAAAATTTAATAGGCACTCCATGTTAACACAAACAATGCTTAAACAGTTTAAAATTAAAATAAAAAAGTGCGGAGCTAATTCAAAATCATTCCATTAAAAATTATTTTAATTGTTCTATAGGAAATGGACATGGAAAATAGCAATAAACTTGTATGCAATCCATTTTGTTTGACATAAAGTGCCAATTGCGTGATATTTGTGATTTTTCCCAAAAAGTCTTCCGCATTTTCAATTAGTCTAATTCATTTATTATGATTGCTTTCCATAGCTTACATCCCCTACCAATCAAGTACATATTATACAGAATTAGATGATTTTTTTTTACCTCCTACTAGTTTGTTGATCATCGGTTGTCTATAGTACTATGACACAGTCCAGTTGAGTTGATTGAACCAAAAATCATTGTTGCTGAAATAAAATTAGCAACATTACACTTTATTGTCGACAGCATGATTACTTTGATTATGTTTACTCTGTCCACCCTTTTAGTATTGTATTATGCAACAATGTTGGGCTGATTAACGTCCATTATATTCCAAACAATTTCATGCGGGTTTCTATAGTTTAAATTTTTTGGTTTTTTTTTTTGTAAATTCCTCGTTTGTGAATTATATTGTTGTGCAAAATTATTTGCAGATATATATATGTATATATACATAGATATACATAAATACCAGGGTTGGCTCGAATATAATCCAATCACTATGCAGCAATTTTCACGTTCTATTTGTTAGTTTGTTGGATCGGGAAATTATTTCAGTTAGTCTGGTAAATGAGGGTTTTCCCCACGAAAACCGGAATGCCAAATTATATTGCATTAGATTCATAAAAACTGTATACATATTTATAATAATGCAAAGGAATGAAAAACCCATGTCTCGGTAGGTATACCTCTTGTATTGAACGATTTTTTGATTTCGAACATGTGATTATATTTCGTTTATTGGTATTAAAATTTTCTATATGAAAAATAGTATAAATGAACAGTCGAACAATATAGAAATTAATAAAAAACGATATAATTTTTCTATTTAAAATGCCATGATAAAAGAGAATAGCGAAATGGAAGTCCTCAAGCCACTTGTGAAGCCATTTATTCTTCGTGGATGGAATGTCATAGAGATAAGGGAATGGCAAGTATGGAAGAAGAATAAATCACCGTTTTACGGCGTCATCCTATATTCCGATTGAGGAGTCACACGAACGATTTGTCTCCTGACCTTGAGTATTTGTTTATATTTGAGCAACACAATTCAAAATTTTGAATCATTCTCGAAAATTTATTTTAATGTTATATGGGTACCTAAAGAAATGCTATTAAAATGCAATTTTTTTAAATAAAATTTAACACAAAGACATCTGTTCCCAAGGTAATGCAATGAAATGATCTTTGTAACATCGCCTAGCATAAGTTTTTCAATGGAACAGATATTAAAAATTAAAAAAAAAAATGTTTCAATGGAAACCCATAAAAATAGTTGAAATACTTCGATAGCGCCACCTGCCGTAAGTTTTAAAAATAACCGTCAAAATTGAATGCCTAAAAACAGTAAGTTACCATAACTTTCCAGAAGAATTCGAGAAAAAAAAATATTATTTGATCGAATTTTCCTATATACATACGAGTACAGGATATCCTTAAAATCACCTACTTTCTACATGTACATATATATTTAAAAAAAAACAAGCTCTATGTACTGTGCTCCTAGTTGCTAAGGGAATAGTTTTTCCACTTCGATTGCTGCTTGCCTAAAACTGCGCTAAATGTGTTCTAATCGTGCTTTAAACTTTCAAGTGTATGCATATGTATGTATGTATGTATGGGTAAAAATTACAGCACTACATAAATTATAACGTTAATAATAGCATTAAAGTACAAAGTGGAAAAAGTCATACAAGTTTAAAAAAAAATCCAACGTTAATAAAACATAATCATGAGAATAATGTAATGAAAGTAAAAACATGCTAGAAAAAAATGGTCGCTATTAGAAGGCAAAGCGTATAGAAAAAAAAAAAAAACATAAATGTCGTATTGCAAACATGAAAGTGAGTTTGGTAAAAAAATATTAAAAAAAAAGAGACCACGCATAGAACTGGCTTATAACCAGTGAAATGTAAATATCACATTAAAACGATCTTCATACCTTTCTATTTTAATGCGATGGAGAAATTAGGTAGAGGGAAGGTAGAGGTTTTTTATCAGCATCAAAAAATAAATGGAATGTAACGGTGCTTGATTTGAAGCTTGCATGCTTACACGTTCAATTTAAATCAAGTTATTGGGCACATGTAAAACAGAACTAAAGGGTTCCACAAGAGGGATGTTGTGCGTTTCAAATTTTTCAATACCTGTAAAAAATATAGTAAATTCAATAAAGGTTTGCAAGCAAGCATAGTAACTATTACTGTTGCATACCAAATTTATAAGAAACTTTTGGCAAGCCTTGAAATGCATTCATATTTTACAACGTGGTTTAAGACTTATGGGCAGGGCCTTACTGTTAATATTTTCAAAAAAGTTACCTCAATCTTTTTATGAAGCCACTCAAAATTGTACATTTTAATGTTGCTTCAATTTAATTGATGAAAAAACTTCCCTCCATCTTAAAAACAATTGTTCCTGCGACATTGCGTTCGAGTTAAAATCTTTTATCAAACGGCGAATTGCCATACAGTTCACCAACTATAAATAATCGAAGCATTCCACCATTAACAGAGATGCCCATGGAGTGTCTCCATCATTATTTGAATCGGTTGAAAGTGAGATGGGAACATCGGAACTCTTGCAGCCAAATCGGAACGCAAGAGGATTTTCATAATTTCGTGTGTGATGCAAATTTATAGTGAAAGTCCGAGAAAGTGGTCGCATCGCTAGTTTCATTGGCATATGCAACGAATTTGGCTGAAACCTGAAAAAAAGAAAGAGATTCTCATTAAATGTTTTCTGTTGCAGGCGTTTTCGATGGCTCACAAATTTTACAACTTATACAATACAAGAAAAATGAATTCATAACTCTGTTGAGTGCATTTGGAAAAAAGGTATTGGAAAGCCACTGTGAGTGTCATCCAGAATGTTTTCTGTGATAAATATGTAGAGAGATTTTGCCAGGAAATATTCTCTATTGAAAAGCCATACTCTGGTAAAAGTCCCGTCCATGTGAACGGCGAATATTTCTAGTTGGTAGTCGCAGTCATATAACAACCGAAGAATGTCGAGAAAACTATCTGCTTTTTGTGCGAATTTTCAAGTATTGGTTGCATTAAAATTTTTTTGAAAAAATATTTCAAATTGTGTCTTTATTCGCATTATTCGAACTTCATATGATATTTTCAACAAACATAGGCAAACAAAAAAAAAGCGATACATTTTCAAAATTTTGGAAAAAATAACCAACAGCTATCAAACCTGATATACTATATACATAATATTAACGCTGCAAACCCCAACATTTTCGATGCAACACCTGTTGGTGTGTCAAGGCTAGATAAAGAATCCTTCGAAGTTTGATATACCACGTGTCTAGTACCAATCAGTATGAGAAAGTATTCCGAATTTGTAGCATGTGACTTTTATTGATTGTGTCCAGTTCCTCTGCGGTCTTGCAAAAAGTTCCCGTTCAAGATTTTTTCTCATGTGCCTGCCTTTCAATACTGTCTTTGCGAGAAAGTTACTGGCACTGTACTCCGCATATGAACTGTCGACTTAAGTTATTTAATCTACTATACTATGCAAATTTAAAGCCCAAAAATATACAGCAATAAAGTATGATTAAAATTTCAAATTATTATTATTTTTTAAAGGTAATATGTAAGTGCTATTTGTATGCTGTTGGTTTCTTATTAATATTATTTGATTTCCATTGAAATTTGAGGGCCTATCGAAATAAAAATGTTTCAACTAATTCACTGTACTTAACTCTACTCATCCACAAAATCTGATCATTTTTCTCTCTCCATAAGTGAAGCGGCCAAAGTGCACATGCGTGTTATCTACACACAAATATGTACATATATAAATACAAACATTTTAACATATGAATTGCAGGTATGAACACAATTTACTATAAAAATTTTCATACACGTATACTCTACATACTTTTGTATTTAAAGTTCACTTGTGCGTTACTCCATTTATTCTAAAAATAAAATAGAAATAAAAAAATAATTATCGTACTAGCCATTACTGCCCATAACTATCATCAAATGTTGACCAGTTGCCGAAGCGCTGTCATCGCATTTGGACGCATTTAAATTTAATTACCTTCACAATTTCACCGACTATTTTGTGAAAACAAATTTTATTAAAACAAAAAAATTTAAGTACATACATTTCGTTCTGTTATTTTGATTGTAACTTTTAATCTCAGTTTTGTTTTATTCATAAAAAAAAATTTTTTTTCCGATTATTTTTGAAATACGGCTATTCGTGTCGGTTTCGTTGCCGTAGGATGTTGTGGCAGGACGTTTTCGCTCGAAATGACAATCGTGGTCAAAATATGTTTTTTCTTACTGCTTGGCAAGTTTTTACTTTAATAGTAATTGGCTGGTTTGCCGCTGTCGGAAATTGTGAATTCGGTGCTTTCGGTAAGATTAGAGTGAAAAGTGAGAAAAAATTTCTAAAAAACCAAAAAAAAAAATTGCGAAAATGCAATCAAAATGTGAAATAAACGTACATTTTTCTTCTTGAGTTATAACTAAAAAAGGATTAACAAAATAGTGCAATAAAAGCTAAATTGTTAAAAATTTACAAAATCTCTAATAAGAATTCTGTTACAAAATATCATTATAATGTTAATTAAAATGACTTCAAAAATACAATCTAAACCTAAAAATTAAGTTATGCTTAAACTGTCTGCAGTTCTGGCCGTCGGCCAAGAAAAGCTTTATGATGGCCGAAATTCCATTCTGAAGAATCATGCATATCAAACTTACGACCATTTTCCACGAAAAATTTTTTTCGAAAAGTGCTTACTTGTTTCAAGACACCATTCAAGCGAAATCTTCGATGCAGTTAGAATTTTGTTTCCCCAAACCCTTTCGAATTCTACGATTTAAGAACAAGTGTTTTGGTTGATCGGCCGAGATACCCTTTGGAATGCCCATAAATGTCTTTAGTTCTATTTTTATCGGTAAATATTTTTTTCTGAAAAATTCAAAGGGGCAATATTTCAAATCAGGCTCATATGGTTCATATGCTGTGTTATCGTTAAATAAATGCAACCCTTCCTCCTATCAAATCCAACGCCTGCCACAATATTGTATCTTTCCTTTTTTCAAACTAAATCACTTTCGAAAAGTTGGTAACTCTTATCAAGCTATGAATCTTAAATTCTATTAACACTTTCGGTATTTTTTAATGACTTATTTTTAAATTATCCTCAGGACAAGTTACATTTGTTAAAGCACTTATTATGTTTGAAAACCTAATGTACAATACACAGTGCCGGACAAAAGTATTGGCGTATTATTTTTTAAAAATAATATTCACAAAGTTTTTCATGTTACCACCGTTTCGCTAATATTTTATAAAAACATAGTTCATTTTATAACAAAAACCTTATAAGTACAAATTTCAAACTTCGAAATTTTAATCAGAATTTAAAAAAGAAAAATCGAGTACACAGTCTTGTAGTCCATTCAATTTTAATGTAATGAGTTACTAGTTTTAAGTGCCTAAAAATTTAAGATGATTTTTGATAATTTTTTTTCGCCGGTAGTGTTAACCGCTTTCTTACAAACACAAATAAATTTGGTTCTAAAATTCGAATAGAAAAATTTTAAATTTTGATGCACTTTTTTTTAATTTGATGCATTTTCTACAAAGTACTAATATGGCTTTTGTTATAGAATGGGCTATATTTTGATACAAAATAAACGAATAAGTTTTCGCATAAAAACTTTGTGAATATTATAAAAAAAAAATTACTCTGCCAGTTCTTTTTTCGGCACTGTAACTATTGTATAAAAAAAGTTTTCAAACTTTTTTGAACCAAATCAAATCATTGCATTCCAGTTAATTTTCGGAACAATTTTATGTTTTATATATTCTATTATTTTGAAGTTTGTCCTTTGGAAAATAATATATTGTGAAAATATCGCTTTTCATTAGACACTTTTTAAACGGTTGTATCAAATTCCTATGGAATAAAGTTAGATTTGGCAGGCTGAAATGAAGAAGGCAGAATAGGGCCTTTGGTAGAAAATGTGCTACTTTTATTTTAATTTCGTAAAAAATCTCTTTTGAAGAAAAACTCGTTGTACCCGAAACCTACATCCTTCCAAGCACTTCGTCATCATCGTCTGAAGGTCGCTCGCTTGCGCCACGCTCCTACTACGATGCGGGCACCGAATGTACAGTGGGTACAGAATGTACTCCATTACACGATTGTACAGCGTTGATCTACGAAGTAGCAAAGCGTTGCTATTACGGCGATAAATCCCTATTTTGCGGAGGAGGCGAAGAAATGCCATACGTTTGCTGTCCGAGCAGTCCACTCGAAAAGAATCAAGTGTGTGGCAAATCGCTGGTGCAAGGACATTTCTATCGTGGACTCGGTACACATCCCTTCGTCGCGCGCGTCGGTTTCAAGCGTAAGTGCAAATGATTGAAAAAAGATTTTGTAAATGAAATAAATTTAGTACATTTTTTTTAGATATCAATACGGGCGCTTTTGCGTATCCTTGCGCTGGTTCGGTTATTGCTAAGCGTGTCATTTTAACAGCCGCTCACTGCGCCTTAGCCAAGGCAGAAGGACATCGACTGTAAGCTCTATACATACACACATACATACATACATACATATGTACATATATAATTAAATTGCGCACTTAATTTCACTTTTACTTCCCACCTTCTCTTCACAGCTCTTCGGTACGCGTGGGCGAATATGACACTTCCACTGATCCGGATTGTGCGACCACAGGATTTTGTGCGCCTCGCTCAGTCAACCATGCGATTAGCCATGTCATCGTGCATCCAGACTATAAACAAGGCCAGTATCATCATGATATCGCTTTGTTGGTGTTGAAAACGCCACTTAACTATTCAGGTGAGAGTTGCATTCTATTTAGCTTGGAAATTGAAAAACAAAGAAAATGTGCATATTTGTATGTGGGTGTGTGTACTTTGCTTGTATGTAACAGTCTCTATCAAATGAGAGTTTTAGCGATGGCTGGCAGTGTTTAATTACGCTTGTCCGCCAGGCATTAGAAAAAACTAAAAATTAAAATACTTAGTAAAAAATTATGTGTGTTTGTTCCATTCCCTCTAATATCGCATGAATCAAGTTCAAAAATAAACGCTGTTTGCATGCATCAAAAACTTTTGTCAACACTTAAAATTAATATATGTATGTATATATATATATTTATTACGTGTAAATAATAACTCAACAAAGTACTTGCATATATCACTAGTAAATCGAACAGGCTTATTTTCATACTGAACCAGTCCGAAAACCACTATACTTATATATTTCGAGCTGAATTTGAGGTATTGCCCAGCCTGAATTTGGAAATTTTATTAATTTGCAATGGTTTTTACACGAACTCCATATGGTGATTTTTTTTATAATATTCGTAGTTTTTCATATATTTTTTTCGTTTATTTATTAGAAAAATACAGTTTTCTCTATACTAAGAGCATACATTTCAAAATTTCAAACTTAGTTCAAAATTAAAATAAAATAAAAGAAATTTTCAAACTTTTTAATCCTGATTTTAAAAAAAGACCAAGCCAAAAAAATTAAGGTTGATTTTTGAAAAATTTTCTAGGAAATTTTTTTTCATTAACGCATGCGCTTTAGGTATATGGCGGAAAATATGCAAGACCCCTATCACAAAATAAAATCAAAAAGGCAATTTATATAAAAATAATGGGAAAACTGCGTAAGACAAAAAATCTCAACTAATAGCCGGACGTTTTAACAAAATTAAGAGGACTACAAAACTGCAAGCATACTAATTTTTTTTAATTCTAATTAAAAAGTTTAAAATTTTGTACAAAGTTTGAATATTGTATAAAAAATTAACAAAAAAAAAATCGCAAAAGGAATTGAGAACTTGAACTTCGTACAGCAAACGCGCGAGATATTGCATATTTTATATTTCGGATTTTTACTGCTGGGAACATAAAAGCAGATATATAAATTTTTTTTTATTTAATAAAACGAAATGCTCTCAATAGTGACCTTTTGTTGCGAAAATACATAAAAATTTATCATTTCTAAATTTACATGCTCATGTAAAAATTAGAAAGTCCTTGCTGATCAATCACCATGCAAAATATTTTAACTGTGAATATGGAACCGGCCATAAGTAAAACAATTTAAAAAATTTAATTTACTCTAAAACTACTGAATAGATTTCGGTCAAATGTTTGCTTATTTCTGACCTATCTGGTCTTATTATGGACTATTAGAAAACTCGCTAGGTGGCGCTGAAGTCAAGTTATTTATAAAAGCCGTATTTACAATCCGATTTGGATCAAATTTAAAATGCTAGTAGCGCATGAGGAAAAATTCACTAAGGCTGCTTTTAAAGTCCACTGCGAATACATGGCAGACGGACTCGCGGTTAAGAATTTGTGAGGGTGATTTTGTTTATAGTATTCGCAATGTTTTTCATTAAAATTTCTTTGCTTAAATTTTTTATTTCTCTGAAATTTTGTACGAAATTTTTAAAAATTCAAAAAATTTTGATCAAATATTAATATAATGGCAAACCTTCGAGTGTTTTTCTGCCATAAAAAAACTTCTCACAAAAAACATTTGCAGTCCCTCAATTTGTGTTACAACATCAAGACGCACACCACAAATTGTTGGAAAAGTTCGGCCAAACATCCTACTATATGGTGTAAGAAAAAGTTGAATGGACTCATCAAGGACATTTGCACTAATATTTATGCGTCACCGTGTCTGAAAAAATTAAAAAAATCTCATAAATCTACAATCGATTTGATAACTGCACCACAGACCATAAAAACGACATCAAATCCAAACAGAACAAACAAACAAATATGTTTGCCATATGTTCCCAATTTAAAACACCCAAACCTGTATAAATATTCTCTTTTGAGGAACAGTTTTGCCCTTTGCAAGTTTAAAGTAAAGCATATCGGCTTGTCGGAGACGCACAAAGGCCACAGTTGCGCATAATGTCGTCGGCTGGTCTGTCCTACTTTAATTGAATTTTCAAAATTGCTACAGCATAAACGATTGACCGCGAAAACGTTTCAACACCTCTTAAAACACCTATTTTCATTTAATTATCAGTGATTACGCGATCCTTTTTGAACCTACTCTTTTAAGTATTGCTGGTTGCTCCGCAAATTATGACAGCGACTGTCACAAAAGCCGTTATGATACGAGTAATGCGTCGTAAAACAATATTGCGCATTGCTTAGCGGCGACCATTAAAACGAATGTGCCAAACTAAGCGAATAAATCGACAAGGTAGAAAAGGGGCGCGAGTAGAAACCAGAAACCCTTTCGACGTTGTCCCGCCATTTAACGCCCTACAGCGTTACTGTGTTACTGCCTTACTACCTGTCATCTGCAGTACGTATGTACGTTGTATGCGTTGTTCGAATGTTTGGTATAGTGGCATCAAGCCAACGAAAAGCATGTAAGCTTTAAATATGTCAAATGAGTGGCCCAGCAGTCGCTAAGTGTGATATACAACCAGATTTAATTGACCGATACGAGTGAGTGCAGGTTGTATGCCTCTGGCAATTCTGCGACTACATTGGACCCCACATGCGAGAACAATGATACAAAGTTGCGCTGAATATATGTATTTACAAAGGCGCGTTCGTATCTCACGTTATTAAGCCATAAAACTCATTATAGCAACAATATTGAAAAAAAGTCGGTAATGATAGCTTTGCGTCTTATCTTATTGATTTCTCTTCATATTGGCGTGCTCTCAACAAGGGCGTACGCTGCGTACGTGATATTGATTTATAAGCGTGAAGGCATGCCCTAAAAAGGTTTACTGTGTGATAAGGGTACATCTTGGCAACAAGTAGTGTTTAAAAAGATATAAAATTATTTAAGTGAGCTTTGTTATTTCTGCCAGAAGTTTTGTCAAAAAAAACCTAAATGGATGTGATCACAGCCAGAAATGATCGTCCAAATTCGCAGCAGAATTCACAGTCACAATATTAATCGCTTGCAGAGTTTAACGGCACGACTTCTTGAGAACGAATGCATTCTACTGACAGAAAAATATTTTCGAAACGATTCTTCTGAGATTTTTTAATAATTGCCCACATGATGATTTGTTTTATAATATTCACCATAGTTTTCGTTAATTTTTTTTTTAAATATATTCCGTTATATAAAAAGAAACATAGAAAATCTAAGTATCAAACTTCGTGTAAAATTTATCTACTTTTCCCCAAAATTCCAAATTTTCTAATTTCAACTTTTGAAAAACTCCCAATTTTTTGAAATTTTGGTAATGAAAACTTTTTAACGCATGCAGTTTATATGAAAGAAAATGTTGTAAGACCGCCTGCCCAAAAAAATATCAAAAAATCGAAAACTTATATAAAACGTATCCCTTATATGGAGAAATCTGCAGTATAAAAAAAATTGTGTCGAAAATGAAAGGGGATTTTTATCAACTTGGAACTTGCACATTATTATGATAAGATTGAATGAGCTACAAAACTGCCTACAAAAAAGTTTTCTGAAAATTCAGACTTAAAAGTTAGAATTTTTTTTGTAAATTTTGATAAATTTTGTACATCGTTTAAAATTTTGCTTTCGAGGATTTCTGTTATATAATGAACTACACTTCAATAAAAAATTAACAAAAAAAATATATATCATAATCAACATGGTGAATATTATAAATTATTTGAGTCACTGTATATGTATTTGCTTTTATTAATGCCAGTGTTTTTAGTTTTGAATCTGCGAAATCCACCCAAAAACCCTTTCCCCTTTTCCGCTGAAACAAAAAAATAGCAGGAGTCTGTTGAATATTTAACCTGAATAATTTGAACAATTTTGATGTAATTTTTTCTTCAAATTGCGATACTTTCTCCCGATTGAATTAAGTTTTCTACAAATAAATATAAAAAAATATCGATAGTTGTTGTCTTTTTCCATCCAGATAATTTTTTTTGAATGCAACATTGTTGCTCGTCCATTTACTTTTGCATCTCAATAATATCCCAATAATAGCATCACAAATCGTAATAATAACAACAGTAATCAATAAAATTTGATTTTAATGCTCACACGTTTGCAGTTGCCAAAGTGCACCTTATATTTGGTAGCTACGGTAATTCTTATCTGAACTGTTGCTGCGTTTACCTTTTTAGCCGAATCCTCTGTTTATACGAATATTATTTCAGTTTGTTACTTTGTTTCATCTCTGATTGCATATCAATATTTACTAGTTTCGCTGACTGCAACAGAGCACAGGATCATTGGTTTATTACAATTTAATTTAATATCCATAACGATTATTCTAAATTACGTTTTGTTTGAGTTTTTCATGTTATTATTTAAATTTGATTGAAGATCATAAGATTACATTCGAAAGGTGAATGAGGTACTACCGTTTGTCGATAAAAGTTTCACCGAGCAACGAGAGGCTTACATATCTATATACATATGTACATATGTGATCATAAAATAATAATTAGTCCTGATAAAAGTTCGGTTACAAGTTCAGGCCGTTATAAAAATGAAACTATAATACATTTTTTAATGAAATTAGGCTTATCTAATAATGCATATAATAGATGAGCGATGTAAAAAAAATTTATTCACACAAACCCTCAAACGATTCGGCCATTGATCAATAGTGACACACACACAGTTTCTATTGGTATTCAACAAGCCATGTTCCCCAACTCTGACCACAAACTGTAGGCCAATGGATTCAAATCTGGACTTCCAGACGGCCTGTCATCCGCAGCTATGAAACCGGGAATATTGCTTTTAAGCCACTGCTGTGTGGTTTTTGCCTTATGTGCTGGAGCAGAATCTGACTGGAAGATCTAATGCTCTCCATCGAAGAGAGCATTGTTTAACTGCTTTACCTTACCATGCCTTCTAAAACATCCTGCTGGTACACTTTTGCCCCAGTTTTAACTCCTTTTTCACAGAAGTGAATAGATGTAATGCCTTTACAGAAGACTCCCTACCGAAACATTACATAAGCTGGATGGTGATCACGTTGAACCCTTGGAATAAAATTTTTTGCGTCTTGAGAGTTTTTGCGTAGATTTTGTCGTTTTGCTTATGAAAAACTTCTTCAACAGAGAAAATTTTCTCATCAGTAAAAAGGATACTTACGATGGCCGTTGACCGCGTGCCACTGAAGAAGCCGATTGCTTCTATTTTGCCTAATTTGATTCCAAAACCAAATTTTATGAAAATCCAACAAACTTAAAACTTTTTAATCAGAATTTTTAGAAACTTTTTAGGTATGCAGTTTTTTAGTTTTAATTTCATTATAGTGAAATGCAAGTTTCCTCTAGCTACAATAAAAATTTCGTGTACATAGAACATTTTTCACGGAAATGAGTTTTATGGAGTACTTGGATAAAATTTTCCCATCGTAAAACTACCCCTTTTCCGAAAGTTGTCTGTCAAAACCTTTAAAACACTGATTTATATTGGAACGATTTTCCGTCGTCCCTTGCTAAGTTTGGCGTTGTGTCATCTTCAGTGTCAGTGTTGATTCTTAAGCACATTACTAATTTCGCATTTCACATAAAATGGCTGGAAAAATCCATACCTATTTTTGAATATTTAATCATGACTTCTGTCTATCTAGCTTATACTACACAGAAACACCGTGTGACGGTGTTGGGCATTTTTTTCCATATAAAAATAAATTTTGTTTATGCGTTATATGGAAGAAAGTACGCAACGCTGTCAGCAAAAAAAAAATAATTATAATATATTAAATTATGAAAATCACTGCATACATATTTTTGTGAGTAAACATATATGTAGTAGTATTCAGTTTCGCAATATAGAGATTCTTCGTCACATTTTTACTCGTGTTGTATCCGTATCGTGAACTCTACTGTTATCGATTATAATATTTAAAATAAAATAAAAATTTTAACCGAAGATATTTCACATAAAAACAAATCATCTGATTACCTGATTATTTATCTATTATTTCCTCTCCACACCTGACACCCAGTCGCAACTCAACCAATTTGTCTGCAAAAATTGCGAACAAATTTGGTCGTCGGTAAGCGAGCGACTATTGCAGGCTGGGGTAAAATGTCCACCTCTAGTGCACGCCAACCGGAAATGGCGCATTTAGATGTGCCATTAACAAGCTGGGATCTATGTTTGCGTAATTACGGCTCTACTGGTGCACTAGAATCACCCAACTCAATAGAAGGACAATGGATGTGCGCTGGTGGCGAGGGTAAAGATGTCTGCCAGGGCTTTGGTGGTGCGCCACTATTCATACAAGAAAACGGTATTTATTCACAGGTGGGTGTAAATAATTCAGTTTATTGGGTTTAATATATGTGTTTTTTTTTTAAATATGTACTTGTTATATTTATATTTATTTGAACAGATCGGTATAATGTCCTTCGGTTCGGATAATTGCGGCGGTTTGCGTATACCGAGTGTTTACACATCGGTCGCTCATTTCGCCGAATGGATTCATGATAATACGCCGCCTGAATAATTGGTGTTTGACGATTAGACGCAGTCGAGATACTATTATTTTGAAAAATATCGGGTGATTATATTTAGTTGAAATATTGTACATATCGAGGTCCTAACCGCTAAAAAAATGTAAGAAAATTTTTTTCAAAATGTTCATAATATTATTATTTTTATAAAAAGTAATGTTTGGATGTCACTTTTTGTATTTCTCGAACTACATATGTACGTTTATATACATATGTATGTATATTTATTAATACCTATAATATGCTAGATATACCAAAATCGTGTACTAATAAAATGTTTATGAAAAATGGAAAGAAAACATAACTACGTTGCTATGACCTCTAAATTTTTCACTTAAAAATCAGCTGAAAATACAATAAATATACTTACAAATCTGGATTTTTTATAGCTTCCTAGATTAACTTCGTCGTAATTGTTTGTAATGATCTCATGGTGATCTACTAAAGAAGGATGTATTTTTTGTAAATATACTAGTCGGTTCACTATACAGTGTCAAAAAAATTTTATAATAAAACTGAAATAAAACATCGCTTAAAATACAATAATTTGCTAAAGAAATTTTTGCTTGCTACACAACGCATATGCATCTTTTTTATCACCATTCCGGTGCTGGTGGTTACAGCAAATGGAATTAATTGTGATAGAGTTTGAGGAAAGTTTTATGGAAAGCAGAAAGCCAAGTTACAAAAATTTTAAATTTGGTGGATACAATTATTATGCCGAAACAAGGAATCTTGCCAAAGTGAGTATTTAAAAATTTAGTCTAAACATTTGGTACATTTGGAAATTTTTTTCAGACCAAATGAATTTCTCGGTATATACGTATAAAACATGTTTATTTTTTGACAAGTTTTTTTTTTTGCTGATGGTGTTGCGATTTTGTAAAGAAGAAGATTATCAAAAATCCTTGAAGATGTTTAACCACTTTTTGGACTCACAATATGATATACATATGTATGAGTTATGTATTGTATATTTATATGTGAGCTATATTTTGATAAAAAAAAACTTGCGAAAAGGGATTAGCATGAAAATATATTGTGAATAATATGAAAAAAATTAACGTGCCAAAACGTTTTTTTGGCACTGTATGTGCTAGATAATTAAAAGCCATTCGTTAATACAAAAATAATTTATATTATATAAAAACATTTTATTTAAGCTTCCGATGTTGTTTTCTGGATGATTCGGGCAGTTCTATATATTCATTTTTGAAATTGTACTGAATTAAAAAAATTTTACGTGCAAATATTTATCTTCAGAACAGTGACGTATGCCTACCTTAACAATACAATTGAAACTATACTTACTCGTAGAATTGCTTTTATTGTATCCCAAAAAGCAGTCTTCTTATATGGTGATTATTTTAAAAACAACAATTACATAGGTCATAATTTTTTTAAATAGCTAATTTTTTTTGTTATTATTGTTGGATTGTTAAAATTAATTGAAGCAACACAACATGGAATTTTGGAAATTTTATGATCTTATGACATTTGCGACATCTTGTGAATCTCCTAAATATGTGTCATATATGTACATATATTTCACTAATCCATAAGAAAATTATAAAAATTTGAGTTTGATCTTCTATATTGATAAATATTTTTATGCCTTAATATCTCATGTCGTTTAGCTCGCACATAAATAAAACATTTGACCGAAAATTTGTCTCGCATTGATCAAATTATCAACGATAAAAATACTTTAATTGTTATAATTGATCTCTGAACTCGACGCTTGTCCGATGTTTATTAACTGTCGTTTGAGTGCTTGCGACTACTTACATTTATATTATCATTTACATATAAAGTGGTTAAAAATAGCATAACTGCGTGTGTGTACATATATGAAATTTTTCGAGTGTGCAGTTTTGTAGTACACTCAATTTTACTGCAATAAAGTGCTATCTAAAAGTAGCTAAAAGTTCGTCAGAATATCGTATAACGAAAGTCGCCTCAGAATCGCTTTGATATTTTCTACCACTATATTTACTAATTTCAACCACTATTTTTACTAATTACTTTCACTGCTTTTACTAATTTATACCAATACTTTTATTGATTACTATTTTTTTTACTCATTTCTACTACTATTTTCACTGCTGGCCACCACTATTTTTTTTACTAATTTCTACCAGTATTTTTATTAATGATTTTTACTAATAATCTAACGCTATTTTTAATAATTTCTTCCACTTCTTTTACTTTCTTAATTTTTTGTAATATTTTTTACTAATTTCTACCACTATTTTCACTACTTTTACTAATTTCTGCCCCTATTTTTACTAATTGTTCTAATAACTTGTACCACTATTTTTACTAATTGTACTACTAATTACTATTTCTACTACTACAAAGAAGTTTTTTTTCTTGCTTGCGCACTTAGGTGCATACGCGGTTTTTACAAATTTCGGAGAAGTTTGAAACGTTGACTTACATGGGGTTTTTATAAAATAAAAGATGTATTCATAAAAAATTATTAAATAAGGAAAGACAAAATCATCAATACATTTTGATACTATTTTCGTGAACACAATTGTATGTATCTACTATGTATATGTTCTATGTTCTTTTGAAAATTTAATAATTTTTAAATATTACAACATTGTTCTTTAATGTTTATGTATGTATGCAAGCATAAATTCTGAATTCTCACTTTCACTTAACAAAAGTTGCATATCTGCTGTACTAATATTAGATGACAAGAAATCATTTGGAAAACAAAGTTACCGATTTTTCAAAAATTAAGTCCGAACGATTGTCAAAGCCGAAATATCAACAGAAATTTCTAAAAATTTCGTTCTAATTTCAACTGGGTTACATGTCACTTCTGCTAGTCTTCATTGTTATACTTTTAATATTACAAATCTTACTACATATATCCCTAACTGCGAAAAAACGTAAGCGACATTTTTTTCCAAAATTTTCTTTTCTATATAGAAATAAATCTAGGAGAATTTCTGGGGCAATAAAAACAATATAAATAAAAAAATGTCGCTCACTTGTTGTTCGCGGTTAGAGCTTGATGAATATTAAGGTCTTTCTGATCGGAGAAGAGTTTCCAATTGTTAGTACTTGTTGACCTTAAGGCGCGGCATTTAAAAGTTTTATGGGCGATTGTTAAAAATATTTCACCCGCTATTCTTTAGAAACTTTAAATTTAAAAAGTTACCTAAAACTCTGCCAAATCTTAATAAATTCTTAACAATCTGCTTCCGATTTGAACAATTTTTTTCGCAATGTACTTTACTTCCTCAATGATAATTGCCACCTATGTACAATATATGCTCATATGTACATATGTGCATTACCACTTATGTAGATAGCGATGCGTGTATGTAGCCGCAAATTAACTTGCTTTGCAACACACAGCTGATCTCCATGTGGTAATACATCCTCCGATCATATGTTGCTTGCCAACCAAACAGCTGCTTAAAGGAGTCATTAAGTAGAAGTGCTAGTTTGAAAAGAAAAAAAAAACACAGTTTAAACGGCAGCACAAATATGAGCATTTAATGATCACGTGCTGGTGAAAAAATACCATTCTCAGAGCTAAATAATTAAAAATAATGCCATCAGTCCACGAGGCGGAATTACATGTAACCAAACATTTGGTTGGATAGCGTGGCTCCGAGTATAAGTCTATGACGATAAGTGAATTTCATGCAGAGATGTTAATATTAAGAGGTAGCACGAATATTCTGTCACTTGTGAATATAGGAAGAAACTTTGCACAAGTAAGCTTGTAGAAATATTTCTCAAGAATTCCATCAAAATTCTTTCATTTACTTTATTCCCAATGCCTAATTCATTGTCATATGTGTCTTCAATTAAGTCACCAAACTAAACTACCCAGATATGAATCTATGTACATAGGTACCTACATAAGCAGATACATAAGTACTATGTATACATACAGTGCCGAAAAAATATTGGCGCAGCAAGTTCTCTTTACAATATTTACCATGTTTTTCATGAAAAAACTTTTTCGTTAATATTTTACTAAACCTTACTTTACTAAACTTTACACAAAATTGTCAATAATTAAGCAAATTTAAAAAAATGGTCATCAAAAACTCAGAATTTCAAATCATGGTAATAAAGTTCAACTTTCAAATGGCTGAAAATTCTCGATAATTTTGGAAAGATTTATTTTCTGTATAACGCATGAACAAAAATGTATTTATATATATGTTGTTACGAAGAAAAAAACAGCTGATTCCCTTCAAAATTTTCGAGTGAGTGTTAGCGGGACCACCTTCTGTACGTTTTTCACCACACCTTGGCTTAATGTAACTAACTTATTTATCTGATTTTAAATTTTCAAAAACGTATCAATAAACTTTACTCAAGTGTTCAAAAACCATTGGAACATTTTTACATTTTTTTTGTGTTACTATCTAATGTACATATGTACATACATATAGGAGTAGGTAACAATTGAACAAATTCTACCACATGAAGCAAAACAAATATAAAATTTTTCATTGAACGAAAGTATTTGCGAGGCAATGAAAATGTAATTTAATTAAATAAAGGAAAGCATTATAGGCCTCTACCCTATTAGTGACCTTAACGGTCAATGCTGCAAATATATTTTCAACCATTATAGCTATGATGATGCCACGCATTTAATCGCAATTACATGTACATATCTACTGTATGTATGTATGTGTGCACCTAAATAACTGGGGGAAACGTCGATCGGTTCAAATCGACCATCAAGTGATCGACACATTAAGAGCGACAATTTTAGTTGTACAAATTTAGAAGGCGGTGCATGCATTGTACATTTGCATATACATACATACATACCTACAATAGTCAGTTTTACAAACATATGTGTACAAAAAAATCACATCGATTGCCCTTCTTCAAGCCAATAAAACTTACCATTTTAACTGCATAAAACTTATTAACTACATACCCTTGTGGCAAATCGATTGATGCATTTCGACTAATTTTTTAAGAACGATTAGGCTATGCTGAAGTCTCACCACCCCGCAAAGCACTTTGATGGCAATGATATGCCAGTTAGATCATGTAGATGCAGTGGTCATAGCAATCAAATTGAATCTGGTTAGAGCTTCAAAGTGACACAATGTGTGTTCTGCTGTTTTCCTCTACTTCGCCACAAAATCTGTATCGTTCAACGCTAACCCTGCTATCCCCACTGAGAATTTCCAATGGACAGGGAACCAGATAATGTTAGCTTTGTGCAATGTCTAAAAAATTCAACACGTTCGTCGTTCCTAAAACTTTTTCGTTAATTTTTTGTTAAGGTATGATAGCAATGTATAAAAAAACAGTATAATTCGAAATTTCAAAATTTTACAAAATCCATAAAAATTCACCATATTTTAAAAAATTTCAATTTCGGGTAAACAGTTTTGTAGACCATTTTATTTATTATAATATAGTGAAAGTTAAAGTGTCTGAAGTAGTGGTCTTCGATTTATGAAATTTTTTTTTGCTGACAGTGATGCAGTTTATTTCATCTAACGTATGCACAAAATTTATTACTACCGGTGAAAAAAATTATCCTGAATTTTTAGCCATGTAAAACTTGTGCCTTATTGTACTAGAATTCATTCGACTACAATACTGCTAGCTCAATTAAAATGTTTGAAATTTTGATGACAATGTTTTTGCTTTAGTTTAAAGTTTTGGTATGTTACTAATCGCTAGAAAATAAATAAAATCCAAACTATTTCGTTCATTGCTATTGTATAACTTCAAAAATATTTCGTATTTTGAAAAATCGTTAAACTTACATTTTTTATATCGTTGTGAAGCAGAAAAAATCAATTCCACAAAAAAAAATTCGACCTTCGTAAAAATAGTGGCTCGCTTCACAAATTTTTTTTTACTTTAAATGGAAGCCTGTCTCTCAAATTCTTATGAAACGCAAAATAGTTCCCATTTGTCGTACTATGTTTAATAACACCTGTACTGATATTTCCTAAAGGGTCGCTTGTCCCATGTTGTACCTACATTTTTGTATGCACATATGTATGTATCCATGTACATATGTACATAATTTGCCTATTTATGATTCCATGCACATGTTCTGACGTATTGTTCATAACTTTATAAGTGCTACTGGCGCTGAGAATGCCGCTTTACGCTTGCTACACGCCGCTGCTGCCGTGTGATGTGCCCTCTTCAAGTGGCGGCTTTTACTACGGTCTCGGGATGCTTTTTCGATCGGGTTGACTATCATCGATACGCTTTCTGATACGTCAGCGCCAGACAATCTGGCACAGTCGGCTTTTGACCGTGCTCGATAGAAGATCGAAGATATTTGGAATCGACATAGTGACCGAAAAAAAAATCACAAAAATGACAGGAAATACATATATACATATGTACGTACATATGTACTGTGGACGTACATACATACATATATAAAAGCTTTAAATGCTTTATTGTATAAGGATAATTAATGTTAGAAAAAACTTAAATTTGAAGTGAGTGGAAAAATTTTGCTACATACTGCTTAAAATAATTAAATAATTACTTTAATAATTTTTTGAAAAGTATGTAAAAAGTTGAACGTTTAAAAATTAACATAACAAATTTATTGATGTGAGAAACTAAAAAACAAAAAATTTAAATCAAATAATATATTCTTGCTGTGTATTGCGTGACAAACTTGAAGAATTTCGAACCTTTTTTTGCTTTGGAAGTGACTCAATAATTATGCAGCGTATAGAATTTTATGACTAAGTTTTGTTCGCTCATACATAGAAGTGCAACGGAAGTTTTTAAACCTCAGAAAAAAATTTAATTTAAAAGTTTTTTGAAACTTATAAGAAATACTCAAACTAGTAATTCTTTCTTATAAATTTTTTTATAAAACTAATTTTAAGTGGCTCCTTCGATTCCGTTTACAAGATCAGTTGAAAGTTTTAATTTTTTCAATATTTGCTGCTGTGAAATAAATTGGTTATGATTCATTTTTTGAATCTTTGTTTTTATTAAACCTCATTCGTTGTTATGTGTCTGAAGAGACTAACTTGATTTACCAAAAATTTTGTTGTTTCCAATTATCTTTCGCTTATTTCGATTTCGATAAATTCAAATCATAACTGATTATTCAATTGTACGTTATTTCTTATCTTATTTTTTTCGCGGTTTAATTCTAAAACTCAACACTTCATAAAGGGTAATTTGACCTTTGAATTTGAATTGTCGGATTTGAGTGCGTCGGAGATTAGAAGGCTTTGTAGGTTTTGATTGTCCTTCTTCCAATGCAGTTATAGGTTAAAAAAAAACAAACATAAATAAAATAATCGGTTATATATTCAATTCTGGAGAGCTTTAAATTTCATTAAAAGTAAAAGAAAGAGGGTATTTCATTAAAAATAAAAAAAAATGCTGCAAAACATAATTATTTTATTTTATTAATTTAATTTGCCTTATACTAAGATTATCTGATCGTGTACTTATCTGACAAATTTTCCTTTTCAAAATCATTGCAAAATCAATAAATAACGGTTTTTATTTAAATTTACTCGAAAATTAAGCGTTTTTTATTGTTTTTTTTTTCGTGTGGCTTAGTGATTTTTGTTTTTCTCGGGATATCTTGGATATCAACTGTCGATTCAATTTATTTTATAACAGCAAATACTTACTTTGAGACGCCTTTATGTACATATGTATGTACTGAAACAATTTACAATATTTAAAAAAAACTTAAGTTCAACTTAAAAAATACACATACATTGTATTGTATGTATGTATGTATGGAAATTAGGGTGCCCGCCTAAAAAATTACCCATTTTACGCCAAATAGTTCGAAAAATATTAAAATTTACGTCAGCTGGATCGATTTGAAAATGTCTCCAAAAATCAGGTTATTCATAAATAAATACATTTTTTTTTACAAATATGAAAAAAAAACAACTTGAGATGATAAAACAGGGTTAGTTTAAAATATCTGCTTAAAAATATTTGAAAATTTGTTCAAAGGCATCGTTATATTGAGATTTCAGAAAAAAATTGGGCCGTCAATTGCATTTGCAAATATGTACATAAAAAAGGGTAAAAAAAAACCTTGGGCAAGTAACTGCAAATTTGTAGAAAACCTTTTTCTAATAGCGATCACCTCTCAGCAGGTAATCGCAAACCTCCGAATGTATTTCTATGAATAAAATTATCTCAAATTAATTTTGCCAATCGGAGTCGACCGATCAATTTGTGTTATAACATCAAAACGCTCACCACAAATTGTAGAAGTAGTGCGGCCAAACAGTATGCTATATGATGCAAGCGCGAAATTATTATTATTATTAGTAGTAATGTTATTATTAAATTTTTTGTGAATTAAAAGTCCATTATCTGCAGATCCCATATTTGAATGGCACTCATCAATCACACACAGACAAACATAAAAAAAAAAAAAATACACAAATAAAATTATATTTTATCAAGCGAGCTGAAATTTAAAAAAAAATAAAATAAAATTTAAAGCGGTTTATTATTAAATTTAAAATCTATTGAGTGTGGAAAGTGCTACCAATAAAACACAACGGTGCTGCCAACTTCGCAACGAGTGTAATAGAGATGATAATTTCCACAACTTTTAAACTAAATTAAGCATTGTTCTTGTGTTGTAAAAAATGCATTCCAGCTAAAGGTTCTTCGCCAGCGAAAACTTAAGTGTTACTGCATTTGGTCTTTAGCTCTCATACGAGATAAAGCTAATTTTTGATCAACGTTTTTTTTTAATGTGTCATATTAACGATTTTTGTTTTAATTTTTTAAATGTATTAAAACTAAATGTATCAAAAAAAAATTACATAGGTACAAGTTTTGTAAACTCTTTAGATAATTTGAAATCTTTTAACAAAACAAACCAAACAGTTTTTCGTACATGTGATTTGAATATAAAAATAATTGGTGTGCAATTTCTGGAGCATAGCTTTACCTACATACATATGCACATGTGTACGTTTGTACGTGTACGTGTGTATATCTCTACGTTTTCTACATTGGGCGAGCACGAATTTAACTAAACGATACTCTAACTAAACGAAGGCCCTTAAAATTGTGCGCAATGGACATAAATTCGTGCTATCGAGATCGATGTGGCGTCATAAATTGTAATGTTAATTAACCGTAAGTTGGCACCTTAACTGCAAATTTTCACGACAAACAAACAGGCGAACAACAGCAACATCAACAGCAACAACCTATGCAAGGCAATAACGGACAGCAAACGACACAATCCAAGGGTAACTGTCTAAGTGAGAAAAAGTAAAATAAAAAAGGTTTACTATAAAAAGCATGTGCCAACAGCAATAACATATCGCAAAATCGAGTGAATATTGAACCAGGATCTTACTTGTATATCTACGAACGAGCGCACGAACAACGAACAACTACCTAGGCAATATGGAATATATGTATACATACATACATACAATGTATGTATGTATGTACACAGTATGTGAGACCGTTTACATCAGAAAGTGAAAAAAGTGGAATTTAAAAAGTACCTCGTCAACATGAGCATTGAGTGAAAAGCTAAAAAAAAAAAAAAAATTATGATATAAAATAAAATAATATCAAGCAAAATAAGAAAAAAAATATAGAAAAAAAACTGTAAAGAAAATAACTTTGAGTACGATAACATGTTTTAAATAATTGTTTTTGTTCACTGTAAAAACATTTGTATGTAAAAGCGTGTATTTATCGATGTATTTTAACAAAAATCGTTGTACCAACCGTTACCGAGACAAAAACGCGATTTAATTCTGTATAAAAATCTATGCTCAAATATTTATTGAAAACCAATCGTCAATATCACTGAATTGTCTAAATCAACACGTAGTACATACGTACAACACCTACGAAAAGGGGGGGAAAAATTACAAATTACTATATTAAATCGATTACCGCATCAACCGTGCGCCGTGATCCCACCATACGTACGCACATTCGTTTCCAAACAGTTGCAACACATCGGACAAGGAATTACAATTATGCCATCATCGCCCCCATCCTCCACACCGTCCCGCCCGTTATCGGTTCGTTCGCGGCGGCAGCTATCCATTCGCTTAAATCAGCATAACACCCTAAATAACGAGAGTGCTGCTGCTGACGGACCCAAAACCGTTGGTCACCTGCGGATCACCATCGGCACAGCACGGCGAAACCAAGAGCAACAACAACAACTAAAATTGCAACTGTATCAACCAGATGTTTGTAGCATAGCACCGCTAAATGGCGGTATCGCTGATTTACATTTAAAATTCTACAACAAGTTCCTATTAGTTTTGTTCCTTTGCATATCGTTTTTATTAGTCGTTGGTAACTGCGTGCCCATAGTATCGGCGTGGGGCACAAATCCGCGCGTACCCTATAGACCACCGAAATCGGAGCCAGGCGAATGCAGAAGCATTGATATACGTAATTATTGTGATAATTTGGATCAGTTGCATAACTGCACTATGATACGTGGCTTTCTGATGATAGTCCTAATGCCCTCGCCTCGCTTCGAGGGCCAGGATTTTTGTGATTATAAGAACTACAGTTTTCCTTTGCTGCGTGAAATTACAGATTTTCTGGTAATACACAGTGTGGACGGACTATACAGTATACGTGATCTCTTTCCCAATTTGACTGTGATACGCGGACGTCGCTTGTTCCTGAATTACGCTCTTTCCATTAGTAGAATGGCCCATTTGGAAACGGTAAGTGTATGTAGTAGTACTCGTAGTAGTAGTAGGCGTTAAAAATTAAAATTGAAGCATGTGCGGCACATAAATACACAGGTAATTCAATTCGATGCAGTAAATTTTTTGATATACATAAAATTATTTGGCCGCATATTGCAGCAAATATACAACTCAAATAATGGAAGCACAAAATGCTAACACGTACAAATATCATTCTCCATCACCCATACTGACTGAATGACCGACCATGCAATACGGTTATAAAATTGGCTTCTACTTACGGGGCACTGAGCTGGTGGTTAAAAGCTTATTAACTACAGTCCGTTGTTATTTAGAGCAGCAAAGATATTTTTAAGTCGCAACGCGAGTATACCCAGTTTAATATAAATTATATTATTACGCTAACATAAATTTATGGTCCATCTTTGCTTGACGGTTCTACTAAACACAACATTAATAGAATACAAGACGGCGCCTTCTGCGCATCGGTGGCCCTATTTTGGTCTATTTGACAGCATCCACCCATTCGTTGACGAACTAAAAGTATTTTGCTTTTATTTTACACAAACAATACTACCATAACTTTCAATCGTTCTGTCGTTTGCTCGATTATTCTTTAAAATTTTTTCTTTTTCATTCTCTTTCTCTACTTTTATTACGTCACTTTCAGTTGCTCTCAGCGAGGAAGACGCAATCTTGTTATTTATAATTCCTGTACTAAACCGATTCCAAAACCAAAAACACTATTGAGGAGATATAAGTATTACTGTAGATGAGCGGAGTTTTATTTGTTTCAGATTTGGTTAGCAGTTACAGGGTTGCCTCATATACAACATTTTAGGTAGATAAGGTAGATAAGCGATGTAAGGCCGCTTAGTAAAATATAGTGATATGGAACTCAAACCAAAACTTATAAAGAATATTTTAGTCGGGCAGACTTGCCACCTATTTAACAAGTTGAAATAAATATAGCATATGTTTTAAGTAAAACACAGCAATAGGGGTATCAAACGAAAGATTATTGATAATGCTTTAATCACACAGAGCAATGTGGATATCTAACAAAGGGCCTTATTGAGCATTCTTTAAGCACGATATACTATTGAATATGGGTGTATCGTGCTTAAAGAATGCTCAATAAGGCCCTTTGTTAGATATCCACTATTGAATATGGGTTGCCGCTACAACAACAACAACATTGAATATGGGTGCCCCTTTTGATCACTTCACGACCTTAATTTAATTTTAATATAAATTTTTTTATAACTTTTCCCATCCATACACCCAGAGCAAATATCTCTCCATATCAAACTTTCTATTGTCACATACTTTTATTAAATTTTGTAAAAAAAATATTTATGTACAAGTGGATTCACAAAATGTCTTGCCGTGTATGTCATAATGTTATAAAATCATAAAATTTGAAAAATACCTAGTAGCTTTGTTTTAATACCGATTTCTATGCAATCCACCAACAATAACACCGAACATAAATATAAGCATGCATATATACAAAATTGTATGATTTACTAAATATTTTATATTTTAAATCAAATACGTTTCATTTCAGTTGGAATTTAAATCGTTAATAGCCATACAGCGAGGACACGTTTTTATAAATAATTGTCCAAAACTATGTAATTTAGACAAGGTATGATCAATTTTATATAGCATATGAAATGCTATGCGCAAGTATTGGCGCAGTATTGTCAACAATGTTTTTTAAGCTAAAACTTTTTCTCCTTTTATAACAAAAACCATGGAGGTCCTGATTTCAAAAAATTCAGCAAATTTAAACAAATTTTGATTAAAATTTCAAACTTTTTAAAAAGAATTTATACAAAAATTAAAATTCCAATGAAATCGTTTGAAAAGTTGATTTTTAATTTGCTGAGTTTTTTGTGAATTTTGTACTAAGTTTTAAATTAAGCTTTTGTTATAGCCAGAGCTGGATTTTGATAAAAAAAGACGAAAAAGCTTTAGCGTGAAAAACTTTGTGAATAGGATAAAATAAAATTACTGTGTCAATACTTTTTCCGGCACATATGCATGCCTGTTTGTATGTATATTAAGGCTAGGTTGATATTTAATTTTTTTGATGCGCTTAGTAAGCTATTTTGAAAATATTAATATACAACTTTATAAAAAATTTCGATTAAAAGCTGAAGATTATGAAGAAGGTAATTTTTCACATGAGAAGAAATCAAATTTGTCGACCCAGTCTAATGCATATGCAAATAATTTTGAAAATATGCCTATGCCCATGTATACACATATGTACCTGGTGTATAATATTTTCTTTAATGCGGCACTTTTCAGATCAATTGGAATCGTCTCACATTGTCGGTGGGTGAAAACCATATATACCCTCTTGACCCTGAAAGTTGCCCTACAAAAACTGATTGCCGAGGTTGTGCAACTGAGTATTGTTGGTCTAATGATGTTTGTCAACGCTTCGAGAATGATAATTTAATCGATGCGAAACAGTGAGTATTTGACAGCTTTTTGTTTCGGGAGTTCCAGCTAAGGCACATAAAACGGGTAGTATCAGTAGAGCAAATGCAACAATCGCATGCATTTTCTTTTCGCTTTAAGATGCCGAAGTGTCAATAAAAAAAAAACACACACACACACACACATACAGCCAACGCCAACCAAATCGCACTAATAATTAAAAAGTGAAAAATTTAAATAAAGATTGAGTTAAAGTTAAAGAAGAACAGCGCCTTAAAAAAAATAATAAAACTAGCTACTCTGTTGCTACTATCTGCTCAATGTGTCTTGGTTTCCAACTAATTATATATAGTTTACATATACATACACATACATACATATGCACATTACATTGTCTCGTCTAAGGCATTTTTAAAAGGCAATTTCGAATAAAAAAATGCTGACCACCATTTTACATTTTTCGTCATATCTTCGGCATAAATAGTCGGATCCGATCCTAAAGTATAATTCATCAATGTTTTCGTCTCGAAGATACCATTTTTATTCCGAAAGTTATTGCCACCCTAACACCATATGACGCAAAGCTATTTAATATTGTTTTCTTTTAAAATAAAAATCGAGCCCAACTTTTTAAATCATAAGTACATTCTTCGGTGTTTAACACAATTTTCCCGTGCCCATAAATTTCATTTACGTTTTTGCAAACTTTGAAGTATGTAAGTATTTTTTTCTATTCTCCATTTATGTGCTTTAGAAGTATCCAGCATTGTGACAGCGAATGTCTGGGCGGATGTTACAACAGCTCGAGTGATGGTTGTCTTCTGTGCAGGAATTTGGAGGACCACGGTTCATGCGTGAAAGAGTGTCCTGCTGGAAAGTGGGTATACAGATTCAATTTTAATATTATTTTATTTAACGTACCATTTACACATTTTAGATATTTATTTGATATTTTTCAAACTTGCTATACTAAAACCGAGTGCACTGAAAAATTTAAAATGACTATCCAAGGTGATAAATGCACACTGCTGTGCCCGGAAGGTTCGGTATTCGCAGTAAGCATATTTTAATTTGTTTATTATTATTTTTGTTTAACAAAATGTAGGGTGTTTCAGCATGAGCGTTTAATCCCATTTTAAAACTTCCCTCTATTTTCGTGAATTATGTAAATTTGAAGTGGACCGTTTGCTTCAGTAAAAGGTGTATGAATTATTCATTTTAGTAATTGGGAATAATATAAGTATTTATTTATAAAACATTCTCTTTAAATAAACATGTACATATGCATACATACTGGACCGGGTTGTTCGCCATATGAAAGAAAAATGATTGCAAGAGCCCTCTTGTTCGAAAGCTTATTTTGAGAGGTTTCATAGAAATTTTTTTGCTCGGCGTGTCTCAAAAACATGTATCGTTCTAAGATAATTTGGATCTGGAGTGTGTCCTTAGTCTACTAAGTTCAAATAACTTAAATATTTTAGTAATATCCTTTGGAATATTTCAACAAAAAACAGTGAAAGCTCCCATAGATGAACACTCTAATAAGCGGGCATCTCATATAAGCGGACTTATTCTTGGCAATGAACAATTTTTGCTTTCTTTCTAAATAAAGTAGAGATAGTAGGAGAATATCCCATATTTCTGATAGACGGACACGGACACCTAAAAGAGTATTTATTAAAAAAGGGGCCCATAAGCGGATGCGGACAATTTTGTCTTTTTATCACAATGATTACTGCTTTTGATTTTTTTTTTTGATTCCTCTTTTTACGAATTTACTCATTTATTTTACACTGCAATGTCTATTTATAGAAGCAATCTCCTGTAGGCGGGCGTGAAGCTGTAATAAGCGGGAAATTTTTGATTTTTGTTTTTAGTTTTATGAATTTGTTTTGTATTCATTCTGTTTTTAGTCTATTGAAGAATAAATTCGAGCCATCGATATCCGTTTATGGAAGCTTTCACCGTATTGTACTTTTGAATAATAAGTAAAAAAGGTATGAAAAAAATTGGGCATTTGCTGTTTTTCGGAAGCGTCAGGGGTGAAAATTTGTATGGCCTTAAAATCCTCTCAAAGGAAGCCTTCAAACTAGGAGGAGAGTGATTGGTAACTTTCTTTCTCGACACAATCTAATATATACACATAGTAGATACATATGTATGTACGCATAGGCGTACATATCCAGTCGACAGAAGACAGAAGTAGGTGACAAAATTCTGCAAAAAACCCTTTTTAGTTTTTCAAATCGCTTTCATGTTCGATTCTAAGGCGAATTCATATACATACATACATATGTATGTATGTATGTATGTATGTTGGTGCTGAGAAAGCAGCTGAACTGAATATCAGAACTATGTGTTTGTTGTAATACTGACCGATTCTCTCTGTCATAGAACGTACAATTTGTTAGTGCCTTGCTGGATTCATTACTCATTTTTTATTTTTATGAGGGCTTTCAACTTCAGCTATACCAAAGAACGTAGATTACAAAGAGGTTGCATATTGTTTGTTCCCTGAGGCGAGAATTCTCGTCCAAATCACCACACACAGAAACCAATTGGATCTAATCAGATTCTAATATCAATTAGCACCGACACGATTTTTTACAAATATTTTTTTTGTGCTACTACAGCTGCTTTGATACACAAGTGCTATACATTTCGAAGAGAAAGGATTTAAAGCGAAAGGGTTTTTAGCAGCAGTCTTCAAATTGCCGACTGAGTAGGCATATGCGATATGGTTAATACACTTAAATTCTTAACTACCATAGGTTAGTGGACGTGATGTCATCGGATGTCTACCTTGTGAAAAACAAACGTGGCGTAATTTCTTTGAAATTTTTTCCCTCGCCGATGCCGATCGCATTCGCGGCTGTCCGACGATCAATTCGAATCTTCTCATATCGATTCGCAATAAGGTTAACGAAGATGATTTGGCACGCAGCTTCAGTAGTTTACGTGAGATAAGTGGCTATTTGGAAATTTCCAGGTACTTAATGCGCTTGTTCTACCAGCTCCCTATATATGTATGTATGCTCATACATACATAACGTATACTCGTATGTATGTATGTCTATTTGTGCATATGTTTCGCTTTTCGTTATTTTCAGCTCTGACGGTCTTACAAGTTTGAAGTTTCTTTCGGGCTTAAAGTCGATTGCCGCTAAACAAGAAATTTTGGAATCTGGTGTATATGGCCTCGTCTTATATGATAATGAGAATTTGAAAGAGTTGTGGCAACCAAAAGGATTTAAATTGGTTAATGGCGGCATGTATGTGAATTCAAATCAAAAACTATGTAATCGTAAATTGCACGAATTCGTTCGAAATGTGGAACACGATCGCTCCAAAGATCTTGTACATGTGAATGATCAGGAGGTGCTGTGTGATCCAGCCAAGCTAAAGTTGGACATTGAGGTAAGTGAACTCGGGTGGCAAGGGAAGGATATTTTGTACTTTTCTATCTTCTTCTATCAATTGCTTTAAATTCATTTCATCTCGACCCGGGTCACATGATTATTTCTCATCTGGCTTACCACAAGCTTTGATGACGTGTTAAAAAATCCCAAAACTACATAATTGTTTGCGCTTTAATTTAAAACAGCCGAAGCAGCTCATATCCAGCAAACAATTTCATAAATTTTTTGGTTTTCATATATTTTAAATTTACCTTTAGGTATTGTCCCACCGCTCAGCAAAGTTTAGCTGGCCCAAAGTGCAAACCTCCAACGAAGTGGAAATCATGTACCGCCCAATAGGTTTAAATGAAAAATTTGTAGAGCATAGCGAACTAGATAGCCACATCTGCGACAGAATAAAATGGACACGTATACTCACATTTCCAATCGAACTGCATAGCAACGACACCCACTACAGCTACACAGCGCAAGATTTGAAACCTAACCAACGTTACGCTTGCCTCGTAAAAACCTTTGGTCATGCGGAAACTTATGATGCACGAAGTGAATTGATGTACATAATTACAAAACCGGACTTGCCAGGACCACCTAAGTTTAATCTCACAGAGAAAACTGATGTTTCATTCACTATAACGCTGGAGAATTCGGGTGAAGATGTTGTACGTTATTTTATAGTAGAACTTTACGAACATCCCGACAATGAAGCTCTCTTGGACAAACGTGATTTCTGCACGCAGCCAGGTTACGCGTACACCGAGGGTGAGAAGATCATTACCGATGTGGATCACGATACTTGTTGCACGCAAGTCGAAGAAGAAATAGACAATGAACGTTTCATAAAAAATGTGAATTCACTATTCAAGTGCAGTTTAGATCATTTGGAGAACTGTAATCCTGACATCACCATGACAGAGTCAAGCCATGGAATGAAACCAAAACGTAGATTGCACGTGAATCCAGAATATGGCAAAACTACAATTATTTCAAATCTTGAACGTTATCGTCTGTACAGTGTGCAAGTGCAATCATGCAATGAAGTCGGTTGTGGCAACTATAATTACTACTGGATACGTACCGACTATGCTATTGGCGGCAACGCATTGGATACTTTGCAGGCTTGTCGTGTAGCGGATCTAAACGAATTTCATGTATATTTCAAAGAACCGCCACATCCAAATGGCATAATCATTGCATATGTTGTACACTTCCGTGAAGTGCTGCCGGATGCAGCGAATTATAAAAGTCACATTGAGTGCGTAACACGAAAACAACACATGTATAATGGTTATCGTCTAATAGCTCAATTGGATGCACCATTCAACGAGGTAGCGGTACGTGTTTATTCGCTGGCCGGTGGCTTCATCACCAGTTATGTGCCTGTTAGCATTTGTACAGAAGATCAGGTTCGAGGCAAATTTCAATCACCACCTAAGCGAGAACTATTCACTTATCTAATTTTATTGATTCTTGTATTAGTCATAACCAGTATAATCTTAATGATGTCGTCTGAGTGTTTCAAGTGTGGTTTTATGCGATTTATTACAAATTTTCAACGTACCTTGGCTCTTATGTGGGCTCCGCGACGTCGGCGTAATGAAGATACTGGAAATCCGCTTGTAGTATTCCGGCAACAGGCTGAAGATGATTGAATGGAGAAAACCAAAAAATATACCAGCTCATACAATTTCTCAGTAAACACCAGTAATCATGACTGCTGATCATAGCACATACAAAATAATAATTTGCCCGATTGTACTTACATATCTTAATGTTCATTCTTTAAGTTCGATGAGCAGTCTTATCTATCTATCTATACTCTAATAAAACTGTTGAAAAGTAATGTATGTAGATTGAGAATTTCTTTTAAAAAAAATATATCGAAGGTGATGCTGGAAATGTAATAAAATCCATTGGGACCATTTTTAAAATATTTGGTTGTTTGAACTTACCGAATGGATTTTCATGGCTTTAACTGGGTACAGTAAAATATTAAAAACAAGGAAAATAAAATTTGTTTAAAAATGTCTTATATAAAAGTTAGCACATAAATAGCTCACACTCTGCAGAGTTGCCGCCTGTTAAAAAAATTATTGTCAATTAATCAAATAAGTTAAATCACATATTAATATATGACGACTCAAAGTTTAAAGATAATTTAAGCTAAATTACTAAATAAAATTAAATTTTATAGTATGAGTGTCAAACTAAAAGTTTTAATAAGCTGCTGACTGTTTAGAAAACTAATTAAAATAATAATGAGCTAAATCTAACATTGCAATAAGAAAGCGTTATTTTGAAAATATGTACTTTTGGTCGGGTTACCTGGTTGAACAATAAAATAAATTAGATTATTAAGTTAAAAGAAATATTACGGTATGATATTCAAAGGAAGGCAGTATAAAACGTAGTCATGAAAAGGCGTTGTCGTCTGATAAGAAATATTTATGTAATTAAATTTCTAAGCTTACCGAAATGTAATAGCATTGATATGAAACAAAAGCGTATGTATATACAAAATTATTTGTGAAATGGATTGGCACCTTTTAAAGTAAATACAAATTTATCAATAACGTAAAGTAAAATAAGTATATCTCACAAGTTTTTTGAAAATAGTTCACTTTTCCAAAATTAGAGAAATTTTTGTTTAGGCGTAGGTTTTTTTATTTCCATTTCTATTGCATTTCAACTCATAACGTTAAATCGAATGTTGTGCGAGCGAGTAAAAGCTGGTACCATACATACTATGTACATATACTCGTATGTATGCTAATATTATGATGCCTGTTTTTATTTAGTAAATTTGAAGCTGTAGATATCAGGAGATAAACTTATAAATATACGATTATAAGGGCCATTATACGTTTAGACGAATCCCCCTATTATGTTTTCCGTTTCCTTTATAACCTAACTCCAATCAAAGGCCACCTGCTTCGTTGTTATGATATATATATAAAACAAACTTCCCTTTTTTATATAAAATAGAACGATTGCATTTATTTAGCACTTGTAGATATACTTTAAAATTACTAAAAAGTCGAGTTCATGAACATACATACATACATAATTAACATATAAGACCAAACTATAGATAAATATCAAAATTTTATCATCCAAATTATTTATCCCACTCAATGCATTGACCATTAAATACAATATTCAACATATCATTCGCTGCAATATAACGCGGATCCTGAAACGTTTAATGGATAAAATATTTTTTTATTTTATAAAAATAATGAGTAAAAATTGGTGATGGTGGCCCATTTTTTCGAAGGTTAAGCCTTTTGTGAAATTAATTTTTTCTAGTTCATAATGAAAAAAATGAAGCTTGGCGATTTTTCAAAATTCAAGTTATTTCGACAGTTATGGCTATTAAATTTCTTCGAAATTGTTTGGATTTTGTGTGATTTCTCGCCATTGGTAATACGTATTCTACTAATTTTTTAAAAAATTGGGAAATATGCAATTTTATATTTTATTTCTTATAAAAGCTTTTAAAAGTATTTAAAACTTGATTGACATCTAAATCGCTTGAGAGTCTTTAAAAGTAAAATTTTAACATTTATTCATAATCCAAAAATAAAAGTTTAAATTTAACTGTTATTTTTGATTCAAAACTCCTGACTTTTTTGAAAAAATTTAAATCGTATGGGATTAATATTCTTTGCTAACAAGCATCATCACATATACAAATGCTAAAAATACAAATTCTTTCTGACTGATTTTAAATAAGAAATATTGAAAATAACGAATATTTTCGATCCCTACTTACAACACCTACATATGTATATCCAACAACAAAATTGAATTGTATTTTTCTATTCTGACGTTAGTTTCAGTATTCGCTTTCAAGTATTTAATTTTGGACAGAACCAAGGCAAATTCATATAAGGTGATAGCATCCCAATAGCTGAATGCTTGTTCTTCTTTCCCAATTCGCCTGGGTTATTTTGTTTCAATCAATCAATTGTTTTGTTTACACAAACCAAATACATGTGCAATACTGGTGAATTCAGATTTTGGCATTTTACTCGCAGAATTCCACAAAAAATACACAATGGATTTGCCTTGGTTATATTGGTATCATTTTCTATGGATCCACATTGGATAGAACCAAACTCGATTTTTCCAATTGTTTTTACTAGTTCCCTTGATTGTCGGGTCTATTCTAAGCCAACGACGGAAACTTCCTAAAAACATTGGATTTAAGGTCAGCATTTCTTAGCTGAGACAGCTCTCCAATTATTATAAATTAACATTTCCTTTATTACTGACCTTTGTGATACTGCGACGAATACTCGTTTTTTGCAAATTCATTACGAAATTCACTTTCACTGCTCGTTTTTCCAACACTTCGATTAACTCGAAAATAAATGGCTCCGTGATGTATGCCTTGAAGAATAATTGCATAAATTGCAATTTTGGACATTTCTTCAACAGCGTCAATACATCTTTCGGTGTTAATGCATCTGGTTTATAGAGATTGATGCATGTGAGTTTGCGCAAATTTTCAAAGCCATCAATACATCCGGGTGTGAATTCGAAATCACCATCGCAAGCCAATTTCTTTAATTCGCGAAATTGTGTAAGCATAAAAGTAGCATCTATTGGCACCTGTTGCAGCGTCTCCAGAAATATCACTTGCATATTGTGCGCTCGATGGTTGCGCAAATCGATGAGAAATCGCCGTACATATCCGTACGCGAAAATTTTCGTCAATTTGGGCAACCGTGCAAGCGATTCATAGCGTCGATGCTCCGGTAAAGTTACACGCAATTTATCCAAATTGCGACAATAGCGACCCAGCTCATTGAAAATTGGAGCTAGATTGGTGTTCGTGTATGGTTGTTGTATGTCGAGTATGCAAAGATTTTTAGCACTTTTAAAGACGTGCACTAGACTAATAGGATCCAAGTTCTTGCAATTGGACAAATAGAGAGCTCGTAGATTCGTTAGTGTGTGTAGACCATGACCTTTGAAAAATTATTTTGTAATAATTTTAACAACTTGATAGGACTAGAAAAATTGTCTGTGTTATCTTCATACCAGTAATCTCATTATTCTTAGATAAATCGAGTATCATTATATTCGAAAGCATTGTAATCATATCCACATCCTTATCTGTCAATTTACAGTTTTGTAAATATAACTCTGTCAGATATTTGGAGTTTGCCAACAACTCGAACAATTGAAATGTCACACGAACGGCTTTAAAGACGACACGCCTCAGGAGTTCACAATTTCCGGTCAGGCCATACAGAAATCTCTTTGCGCGTAAATTATTCACACATGGCGTATCGGCGCGTAACTCTTGTATTAATGGCCCAACAAGTTTTGAGAAGTTTTCAATATCCTTAATGGACATTGGCCAAAGATTTTCCATTCTGAATGTTGTATAATGTGACGCATCGCGTATCTCGAATATCTTACGGAAACGTTTGCAGGTGAAAGCCAATTGCACCCGATCGATTGGCTCCAATTTCTTCCATATTCCTATAACGGCATCGTCATCCAGGCGCAGTAAATTCGTATGCTTCATCGTAACCTGTGGCATGTTGCCGATTGAGCTGTGAAATGAGGGTAATAGATAGCAGAAAAAGAAACGTAAACGTAAACTTGAGATAAGTTTAATTGGGGCTTGCATTACCTTTCAGCACTCTACGGGTGTTAAATTTAATAAACCAAATACAATAGCAAATTGTACTTCGAAACACATAAAACATATGAATTTAAAAAAATGTTTTTTTTTATTATTTTCACAAAAAAATTTACAAGTCCACTGAGTTGTTTGGGCGGTATCAATAGAAAATGTCTATTGAAAGAGAAATTTATGTAGGCATTCCGGGTTGATTTTTAAATATCAAGTAGTGATGTATGCTTCCATCTTTTTTTGTTCAGGTACCGTAATCTGTCGTTACTTTAATATGATTATTTCCTATTTCACCATCAAGAAGATTAGTGGTATGTGCATTAAAGGCGTAACAGACGAATAAAGTTAACCCTGTTTAGATTGGCCTACCCCCAATAAAGTTAATTTCCATTTGCATTTCCTATTGCATTTAGGCCAGTGTTTGGAAAAACCGAACGCACGCCCACAAAGAAACAGCGTTCCTACGACAGTCGGCCAAGGACTGTCACTTCAGCAGCATTACCCAAAATTTTATGGGGAATGTTTCATGCTCTTACAACAACAACATCAAATATGAAAAAAATATATTTTAAATTAACAGGTTTGAAAGCAAGTTAAATTTTTAAAATTAATTTCTAAAATCCGGAAATTGAAAATTTCGTAGACTTCCGAAAAGGCGACCTATTACAAAACAATCCAGCTGATTGCATCACTGCACGGTGAATAAGCTCAGTTGAGAAGAAGAAGTGGGTGTAAACAACGAAATGCACACATTCAGGCGAAAATTAGTGGTAACTGGAAAAATGAGTTTAACAAAAATAATTCACTTACAATTGAATTGTGATGGCATTTTTAGAATGAGACGCGATCCACTGCTAAACGTCGTCTCTATGACTACCAACGGAAAGATCTCAACGATGTGGTGATAGCGTCTGCAGTACGCACACCAATCACCGGACTCACTGGTCGCCATCCGCCATTGGCAGCAACACAATTGGGCGCTGTAGCTATAGATGCAGCACTTAAACAATCTGCCGTCCCGCCTGATGCGGTGCAACAAGTATATTTTGGTAATGTCTTAACAGCTGGCGCAGGACAGGCGCCTGCACGCCAAGCTACAATCTTAGCCGGCTTACCGAAGCGTATTTGCTGCACGACAGTCAACGCATCGAGCGTAACAGGTATCAAATCAATAATGTTTGCCGCACAAGCTGTCAAATTAGGACTAGCTGATGCGGCCATAGCTGGCGGCATGGAATGTTTGTCGAATGTGCCGTATTATATGCCTCGCACAAATCTCTACATGGGTGATGTAATTATGCAGGATGGTTTGATTTCTGATGGTGTGGCGGAGGAGCCTTACCGGAATTTAATTGAAACTTTTGGTATAACTAAAGAGGAATGTATAAATTATACAAAAGAGTCGTATGTACGCATGCGTAGAGCGTACCGCGCAGGTTTGTTTGATTTAGAGCTTGTGCCGTTGCGAATAACACAAGCATATAGATCGCCAATTGTCGTTAGCGAAGATGATGTGCGTCCATTGCCAGACACGTTGGCCGAGCAAGTAAATAACGATGGTTACATTGTAGGCGATGGGGCCGCCGCGTTAGTACTAACTACAAATGAAATGGCGAGACGTTGGAATTTGAAACCTTTGGCCAGAATAATAGGGTACAATGAATCCAAAACAAATGATGAAGATTTTTTGTTGGCTCCTGCTTTGGCGATAAAGCAGTTGCTCGAAAATGTCAATTGTATTAAAGATGACGTTTCACTATGGGAATTCGATGACTCTTTTTTAACGATACCGTTGGCTGTCATGGAGGAGTTGGAATTGAATCCAGAAAAAGTAAATACACATGGTGGCGCTGTCTGCCTCGGTCATCCGATAGCAATGTCGGGCGCTCGTTTAGTGACACATTTAGTACACGCTCTAAAACCCGGTCAAATCGGCTGTGCAGCGATCACGAATGGAAACGGAAATGCAGCTGCAATGTTAATGCAGAGAATGTAAGTTTAAAAATTTGCAGGTGATGTATCTAATAGATATTTTTTTAAGAATATTCTTCGTATTTGCAGTTCTTATAATAGCGAGAATGCGAGAAACAAGTTACCCCTACTAACACTGTACACCAAGGATGATTGTACACTGTGTGACGAATTTGTTAAAGAGTTAGAAATATATTACGATGGACAGTATACGTTAGAAAAAATAGATATAACACAAAGGAATCATATACGCTTTTTACGTCTATATCGCTACGATATTCCAGTGCTTTTTCTCAACGGTCAATTTCTCTGCATGCACAAACTAAACGTGAACCTATTGGGCCGCAAAATGGAAGAGTTGCGAAAGAAAAAAAAATTCTAAAATTTTATTAATTAATTCTTTAAGATTATACGTCTATAAGTAAACAAACAGTAATACGAAATGAAAGCCAAAATATAAAAATATATTTGCTACCTAAGAATGATAGAAAACAAGATTACGACAACGCTGGCAGCGTACACGTCACAGCATTTGCTGCTACAGGAATAGCGAGACGAAAAGGAAGGTGGTAACTGCACTTGGGCGTTTTATTTGCACTGCAACTGCTAAAATACAAAGCTCGGCACTTCACATTTATTATTCTGTGTTTAACTTTTTATAAAAATCACTCAAAACTCTGAAAAATCAACTTTTTAAGAGCCATCTGTCACGTCAATCCGTCAAACGAGGCAAGTACGAAGTAACGGAAGTGCTTTTATTGTCACCTTTTCTTTTCATCGAGTTTGCTACCTGCAACTTGCTAGATATGTTTCCACGAGTTTAAAACGAGACACCCTTTACAATATCTTCTCTGACGTCTGATCTATTGTGAATGGTGTAGTGAAAAGAAGAAAACACCTAGTGCTTTTTTTAGCGTATGATTGGGATAAAATTCGCAGGTGGAGGCATTTTCATTGAAATAAATAAAGTTAATCAATAAAACCAAATACTCTCTGAAGCTAAACAGAAAAAGCACATTGAAAATGGCTCAAATGGATATGGAATTAAAGAAGGTGTGTATTTGTTTGATCATTCGGCCGGCTATCTACTCTAACCAGTCAGGCCACCACTGGCCACTGTCCCAACGTGACTAATAAAAATGCATTTCCTTTCTAGGCATTCACCGAAATGCAAATTAACAAGATTGAAACCACTAAAAAAATGAATATGATTGATATGAAATGTAGTATGGTGAAGAATGGAAAACAGAAATATGAATTGACTGAAAAGGGTACCAGCGATCTGAATGATGACACAAGGTTAGATAAAATTAAATCGAGTATTACAAATTTATATCAATTTCGTATTACAGAGTCTACCTCTCCGTGGGACGTATGTTTGTCTTAACCGATGTGGACCATATGCGCAATGATCTCAAAGCAAAGCAGGAAAAATGTGATAAGGCCATTGAATTGCTCAGTAAAAAGAAGGAATTCTTAGTGAAGTCATTGAAAGACCAAGAAGATGGCCTGCGTGAGTTAGTGCAACAGCGCAAAGAAGCTGATGCGCCGTCAAAATGAATAAATGTTGTAAGCTAAGGTCGTATAGTATATTCGTAAATCTCTCAAGCACATTTCTGATGATACATAAGTACATATTCCTCCCTACTCAAATAAATTCAACAAGCGATTAAATATATTGAATTTATACATATAAATACAGCGTTATTAAGTTGTATAAAAACTATAAATTTAAATAATTATCTAGATCGAAATTTGCATAAGATACAAATTCATTGCCTAAGTTGCGTTCATGTGTTGGCTCGAAGGCGCACTTCGTCAATTGCAAATATTTCTTTAGCCAAGGCTCTACAATGGCTCCGGAACAAACCAAAATCTTTGAGTCAGGTTTTTGTAAATTGCTAATGATTTTCGAAATTTTCATCATACATTCTTCGGATAAAAACGGCGGATCTGCTATAATGAGGTCGTATGACGCTTTATATTCATCCAGGTATGCAATTTCATCTGCATTATTAAAGTCATAAAATACGAAGTCGTCTCCACAAGTCGAGAAACGCCTATCGAATTCAAAAATTTGCACTAATGGAATGAGAATGGCTATTTAAGTATAGAGTATGTTATATAGTCTTTAGTTACCATTTTCGTGCACTTGTTTTATTGTACCATACAATGAGGGACAAGAGAGAAGCGCTATGTGATAGCTGCTGTTTGTATAATTTTGTTCCTCGTTCAGCAGCTTGCTTACCATCCTTCCCAATGCTTGCTTGGTTGATTCACTGTACCAAAATTGACTAAGTTGCTACAATTATTAAGATATAAATAAGGTTTTCTATACTAAACTTAGAATCTCGAATTTACCCAATCTTCCTCAAACATGGTATCCGTGCCGGATTTGTTTTCTATTCGTTGCAATTCATCACGCTCCCTTTGTGCTTTCTCTTGAAGAAATTCATTAAGTATCCTTAGTGTATCTAAAGGCAAAGTGATTTCCTCCTCATCCATTGACATTTATTTATTTATTTAAAAGGTACTTAAAATTTTGTACTTTGTTAAAAATGCTGCCTGTGCAGTCGACACATGTGTACAGTGCTGCCATTTCAATACAAATTCATATATATCTGAATTGAAATTTAAGAATAAAATTCTTCAAGCTTTAAGATTTACTTTTATTTTAAAATTGTTTAACTTTATTTACAAAAGTTCATTGATGGGCTTGTTAATTAATGGCTTAATAAAATAAAATGCTTGATACACTTTCCTTAGTGGCTACCTAAACGCAATGTATTTATAACCTTATTGTGAATGAACGTAATCGAAGTAAGAGGAAGGGCAATTTAGGGAGCGTGCACGCGGATTGTGTTATGTAGGGGTTCAGGGGTAATTTCCAATATTTTTGAAAACTTATGTAAAAACCAACAAAGCTAATAAAATTGCAAAAAAATTTATTTAGAAAAATTAATTGCTGCATGTTTTATTTAACACTTGTTAGATAGTATTCCCCAGAACTGCAAATGTATCATGATGCATAAAAAAATACAAACGATTGCATCATGATGCGTTGTGGACGTTCAAAAATTGACTGTATAGATCATGTTGCAGACTATGTTCGAAAATGCATAATGATGATGCACTCAAGTTTTGGTAATTCAGAAGACAAATTTTCGATTTTCTACCAGGCGACCAGAATCAGCAGCAGGGGTGTCCTGCGGCATAAAAATCGTTATAACTCTTTTATTTCTTAACCAATTAAATATGTATGAGTATAGATGGAGAGGTCATCGCATCGCCCTTCCTCCCATGGGGTCGCTAATGCTAAACGCCTAAAAGAAGACATCGCTTTTCTGACAAGAACGTTTTCTTGCGGCTAATAGTATGAAAAAAGTTAGTTCAAGTAATTATTTAGAAGCTAAAATATTATACACAGCATTGTATTTTGATATTATTTCATCTGATACCAATATTGTCGAAATCGGTTCAGATTTCGAGAAGTTATAGAGAATTCACTGCAGCGCTAAAATCTTTTGTTAGTGAGGGGGTAGAGTGGCGTAGAAATCGTCATAACTCCGTTAGTTTTCAACATTTTTCCAATATATGGGTATCAAAGGAAAGAGCATCGCTTGGCTTGTATCACCCATTGCATCCCCTAACGAAAGCGCCTTAAAGTAGACCACAATTTTCACACAAAAACATTTAGATTTAGCTCCATAAGAATTCGCCACAACTCCTACAAATCTGAACCGGTTTCGACAATATTGGTATTAAATGAAAGAGCATTTTTGGAAAGTGTCGACCAGAGCATAATTTTTATTAAATATACTATGATCGTTATAATTTTCAATTATTATACGATTTTTTTTTTAAAAGCAAGGTATAGTTTTAGGCGTTTCGCATTGATATTCTCCCGGTCAATTGGTCTAAGTGCTCCTCTTTCATTTGATACCAATATTGTTAAAATCGGTCAAGTTTTGTAGAAGTTATAGAGCATTTTCGACATACATGAGATTTTTTTGATTTGCGCATCCAAAAGTCAAATTTTCGATTTTCTACCAGGCGACCAGAATCAGACAGCAGGGGTGTCACGCGGCATAAAAATCGTGATAACTCTGCTATTTCTTAACCAATTTTATACCTATAGGTATTGATGGAAAGGTCATCGCTTCGCCCTTCTTCGTATGAAGTCCCCTATGCTAAACGCCTAAAAGTAGACCTCGCTTTTCAAACAACAACGTTTTCTTACGGCTAATAGTATGAATAAAGTTCGTCCAAGTAATTATTTTGGAGCTGAAATGTTATAGATAGCATTGTGTTTTGATATCATTTCATCTGATACCAATTATGTCGAAATCGGTTCAGATTTCGAGAAGTTATAGAGAATTTACTGCAGCACAAAAATCTTCTGTTGGTGAGGGGGTAGAGTGGCGTAGAAACCGTTATAACTCCGTTAGTTTTCAACATTTTTCCAATATATGGGTATCATTGAAAAGAGCATCGCTTGGCTTGTATCACCCATTGCATCCCCTAACGAAAGCGCCTTAAAGTAGACCACAATTTTCACACAAAAACATTTAGATTTAGCTCCATAAGAATTCGCCACAACTCCTACAAATCTGAACCGATTTCGACAATATTGGTATTAAATGAAAGAGCATTTTTGGAAAGTGTCGACCAGAGCATAATTTTTATTAAATATACTATGATCGTTCTAATTTTCAATTATTATACGATTTTTTAAAAAGCAAGGTATAGTTTTAGGCGTTTCGCATTGATATTCTCCCGGTCAATTGGTCTAAGTGCTCCTCTTTCATTTGATACCAATATGGTCTAAATCGGTTCAGATTTGTAGAAGTTACCGCGAATTTTCGGCGGACATGGAATTTTTTTTATTTGCCACAACCAAAAGTCAAATTTTCGATTTTCTACCAGGCCACCAGAATCAGACAGCAGGGGTGTCGCGTGGCATAAAAATCGTTATAACTCTGCTATTTCTTAACCAATTTTATACCTATAGGTATTGATGGAAAGGTCATCGCTTCGCCGTTCTTCGTATGAAGTCCCCTATGCTAAACGCCTAAAAGTAGACCTCGCTTTTCAAACAACAACGTTTTCTTACGACTAATTGTATGAATTCCTTCGATCTGTGTTATTACTTTGGAACTGTTATACTAAATATAGCACTGTCTTGTGATTATTAGTTCATCTGATACAGATATTGTCCATATCGTCTCAGATTTCGAGAAGTTATAGATAATTCCTTGCGACGCTAAAATCTATATCTAAATATTCAAATATCTTGACAGTGCAATATATATTTAAATATAATATTTAGATATTTTCCCACACATATGTACTTACTATTTTTCCTTCAGTTTAGTACATTACACTCAATGTGCGCTCTTGACGAATTCCCACCTTTTAATAAATAATTCCATTATTTTTTATAATTTTATTAATTTTTTTTTCGCTTTTCACAATGTATAATGTTTTTTTTTTTAATACAAGCAGGTTATATTGGTTTGGGGTTTCAAATGTTATTTTCTTATTTACTTTGATTTTTTATTTTATTTTTATTTTTTGCTTAGAAAAGAAACATACAAAAAGCATTTTGTGTTTTACTTGCAAGGTTAAAATAAAACATGAAAACTTAAAGTAATATATAAATACACGTTCAATAAATTAGAAATTGAAGTGATACGAAAATGCGAATGTTACAAAGTGATGGCTAAAAAGCAGTGAGTTCTTAAACTCCGCAAAATTCAATTAACGATCATACGATTGATTGACCAGTATTCAAACCATTTTCAAATAGCAGTACAAATGCAATACAGCACATATCTAAAAAGGAAACTCAATTATCGTATTCGCAAAATTTCACATATATTGCAAAACATATTTTTATTTATGCGCATTTAAATTTTGTTTTTTTTTGTTTTTAAATTTACTTTTTGTAACATTTGTGTCTGTGAACTACATTTTGTTGGAAAGCACATCTGAATGCGCTTAAAATGTATAGTTAATGTTATAGATGTTTAAAGTTATTTACGTCCGATTTTTTTTTAAGCGTGAATTACTGGAGTGCAACTGCAAATTAATTATCTGAACAAGGCGCTCAATACTAAACTATTCAAAAAGATAATACAATTTTTTCACATACACATATCGCGTGCTCTCTTACCTCCCCCACACAATGCCTTTCGTTTCTCTACAAACATGTCGAGAATTCACGTTTTAGTACAAATATTATTTTTGTTTTTTATATTTTAGGCATAGCTACTTTGGAAAATTACAAATACAAATACAATAAATGGCGTTAAATAGACAAATATGTATGTATGTATGTACGACAAACAGCTTTGCAGCAGTAAATTCCATATGCCATTTATAGAAAATTATTTAAACCCCAAATACATGTGTACATATTAATTTCCATTTTCTTACTCCATTCTATAATTAGTTACAAAAAATCCCTTATTATTCATCGCATCGTTCGCATTTTTTTTTATAATATCGTTTTATGCGCTTCCTTCCAGAAATGTCAAATTTTCATAGCTGTGTTATTATTTTCGTTTCCTTTTCGTTTAGCTGTTGTTGCTTTTATTGCGTATATATTTATTTAAGTAGAGAGATTATTTGTGGAATATCTGAAAAAGAGCGCTTGCGCTACTTGTGTGTGTGTGTGTGTGAGTGTGTGTTTATTACGTACAAATCATTTCTTTTCTTCTTTTTTAATTTTATTCATTTTTTTTCAATAAGAAATATACAATACTTATAAAATGTGAATTAATTAAAATACATTAATCAATCAATAAATCAGTTAATTAATTATAATAATAATAAAAATATAATTGTAATTGTAATTGTAATTTTAATTTGTAATAATAATAATGAGAATAGTAATGAGAATACATATTTTAATTCGTTTAATGTTTTGCTTTCGCCTCCATTTTTTATCTCTTCGAATAGTAAAGTGTGTTGTTGCTGTGTAAGTTTTGCTGCAGTTCAACCATTTTTTTGTAAGTTTTATTCACAATATTTAAATTGTTTGGATTGTTTTTGTTACTGTTTTTTTCGCTGATTTCAAATTTACGAGCGTTGAGTTATGAATTCTTTTAGTTGCTACTATTTTTCGGTATCGCTTTAAATTATTACATATTTTCTTTTTATAGTTTATTTTCTATATGCAAGAGTGACGTGAAAACAACGCATCATATTTAAATAATTTGTATGGTTTTTAAATTTTTTTAAAATATTATTTTGCTTTTTGTTTGTAATTTTTCACGGTTCAAGTTAATTTATATATTTTAATTATCATTTATGTAAGTTGTGCAACGTCTGGATACGCTTCGAAATTTGTGTCGCATGCTTAGTGGTTTTTGCAAGATTACCAAGTACATATTTTCATTTCTAAGTGCCACACAAATTTTCAATACCCATGTTCGGTAATACTTGCCAACTGCATGCAAGGATTTTACGCTCATTTATGTGTTCACTTTTGTTTTGCTGCTGCTGTTATTTCATTTTGCTCTTAATCTGGTTGTTATTGTTGCTTTCTATGTATGTATGTATGTGAGGGTGTGTGCTGTTTTTTGTTTTTAATAAATCTTATTGTTGCTGTTCGCGTAGTCACTCTAACCAGATGAGGCAATAGCTGTGTTGTTATCATCACAAATCGTCTGCTGTGCCGCCTTATTTTGACGCACTATTTCTGCGCGACGTTCCTGAAGAGAGAAATAATAAGAGAAGAACAAGATGTTCATTACGAAAAACGTTTATAAAGAATTATATAGATGGATACAGAAAGGCAATATTTAAGCTTAACATTTACTAGTTGAGCAATTATATTCTTCTGTAATGAATAAGTAGAATTGAGCTATGTTACAAAATACACATAAATAATAACGAGTACAAATAAATACTGCACAAAATTCAAAACAAAAAAAAAAAACAATAAAATACTAATGACTGAAGAACTAAAGATGAATAGAAATAAAATAGACATACATACATAAATATATAAATAACAATAAAATATATGGAATTTTACAATATTAACTAAGAAAAGCTAAATTAAAAAATAATTTTAAAAATCAATATCTTAAAAACAACAGAACAAATGCATATAAATCTAGTGCACACAATATACATAAGTAATAGATTAAAAAAATAAAATAAAAATAAAAAAAAATTATAAATAATTATATATAATTAATTAAAAATAAATGATAAATTAAATTTAAAAAATATAACAATTTAATATTATACGTAACTAAAAAATACATTTCCATGATAGTTGATTCCACACCAGTGATAAATTTGTTTGTATAAAAACTTTTATTATATAATAAAATATATAGAGCGCTCACCACGAAGAAACGAAGGCGTAAAAAAAATCAAGAATCGTAACAATTCTTATTTTTACAAGAAAAGTCAACATTTGGTCGCTATTTACAGATTTACATAAATTGTTTCAATCAAACCTAATAGTTAGCTTAGCTTTAAATTTTTTTCATCCATATTTAATATGTACCTAAATTGTATTTTTATTATCGTTACGGTTGGACCTGGAATTTTCAGAGACTGTAACCATTATGATTTTTATATTTAATAAAATCATAATTTAATCGTTATTTTGTTATTTTAGTTTTTTTTTTGATAATTTTTAATTGTTATTATGAAATTTTGTTTTCGCTCATCTAAGGTAACTATTTTTTTAATCCAAAAACTAAGAATCATAAAATAACAATTAAAACTGAACACAAAAATATAAAAAAAAAATAATAAAAATAACGATTACATATGATTTTAAAATAAAAACCCTTCATAATAACACTTTTTTCGATATCTAAAAGAATTTTAAGAATTAATTAGTGCGCATTTTTTTCTCAAGGAAAAGTTCGAGCATTCGTTATATGAAGGAAACGCCATCAGCAGAAAAAAGTAATCAAAAATCAACTCGAATTTTCAATCCCTTGAACTTTCACTTTATTATAAAAGAATTTAATGCGCTGCAAAACTTCATATCCAAAAAATCTGATTAATAAATTTTAAATTTTGTTGACATTTTTTTGTTTTTCATTTGCTGAATTTTTAGTCTGTACAAAGCTTGAACAAACAATTATATGATTTTGATGTACATATATTGGAACGATTTTTCGTCATCCCTTGTCAAGTTTGGTTTGGAGACAAACCGGTTTCGGCGTTGTGGCATCTTCAGTGTAATTTTTCGTTACAGTTTTTTATTTGATAATGATTAAAAGTTATTGAATAAATTAAAAGGCAATACAACAAAATAAAAATCAGATCAGATTAGCGGATGTTACAGTATACTTAGCCGATATTTCTCAATTAATTTTTATAATCCGAAAAAAATAAAAATAACGATTATTTTCTGTCCAAAAAAAACAAACAAATGTTTTCGAATTTTAAAAGTTTTAAAAACGTGCTGTTTGAAATTTTCGACCGATAGCCTTGGAAACTAGTCGCTAAGTTTTTTTTCTGTTCAAATATGTATAGCATGAATTTGTTAAAATTTAGACTGAAATTTGTATAAGACCTTTGTTTGGAATAAGAATAGTTCACAACTGTCATGGAAATTATGCTCGAATTAACATAAACCAATTTCTACAATGTTGTGTTTGCCCGACTTACAACAACTAGGCGCATACAGTTGCACGTATATACATATGTATGTATGTAATTATGTACTTTATGTATGATCGTATGAAAGTATTGTATGTGTTATAAATTAGTTACTTATATAAATTTCAAATACTTTTTAAACTTGTAACACGAAATGAGTACAGCTAAACAAAACGATTAATAAACATAAGACTACACTTGAGGGGTATTCATGAAAATAATTTTTTTTTTTTTAGAATTCATAAATAATACTGAAATTTTTGACACACACTTCATAATAAATTGCAAATCGTAGTCCGAATTTTCGTTAAATGTACGAAAAACTATCACCGAATCTATCGTAGTACGAACGTAGCGTATTATTTACTTACTTAATTGGCACTAGAACCGCCTAAGCGATTTTGGCCGAACTTCTCCTACAATTTGTGGTGTGCGTCTTGTTGTTGTAACACAAATTGAGAGACCTACAGTTTTACGCAGTTTGACTCGGAACGGAGAATGTTTTTTGTGAGAAGTTTTTTTCGGAGGTGTGTCATTGCCTGCCGAGGGGCCACCGCTATTAGAAAAAAACTTTTTCTATAATTTTTTGATATTACTTGCCCTGGGCAGTATTCGAACGTGGGACCCACCGAATGAAGCGCGTACACGCTACACCCTTCGCGACGGCGGCCGCCAGTAGCGTATACTTCGAATATATTCGTACGTAGCTATTCTCATAGACTCAGTGATGTAATTTTCGTAAAATCTCCGAAAGTCGAGTTGCGATGCATTCAGTGATAGAGCTGAATAAAACCAGTTTCTGAGAAAGTTGTTGTTGTTGTTATGACAACATAAAATATTATCTATATAATGTTGGGGAATTTTGCTTAAGTTACATTTCATGACCGGATAAAAATTCGCTCGTTCCATAAAGTTACACAGGCGCCGCGAATTAAATCGACTATTAGCTAGTATTTTTTTTAACAAGTTTCATGAATACCACTGTTGTTTTTTTTATAGTTATTTAAGCGCTTAAAAATGAAAAAAAAAATGTCAGCTAACAAAATCGCTGCTAAAATCTACTTCAATCAAATAAGCCATATATTAAAGCTAAACAAAACCATTAAAAAACTTAAAAAAAATAAACTCAAGCTGTACTATAGTATATATGTATGTATGCAAAAGTTCTATGCAACAATCCAAATTTAAATCAAGCCTCAAAACAATAACAAAAACTCATAAATACAATGCAATGTTGATGTGGTTAAGTGTAGTTAGAAAATGAAAGACAGTGGTGACACCTACAAGTTTTTGAACTTTTTCAATTTTCTTTTGTATCTCCTTTTCGCGATTTTGCTCGGCGGTGTACAATTTATTTTCAATAATGCGGGTCTTCTCCTCGAGTTTTTGTGTTTCCAATTGGTCGATTTGATTTTTTTTGTTTGTGTTCTACAATGAATACATACAAATGCAAATGCTGTCAGTCAAGTAATTCAGAAATGCATGAACACATATGGTATTAGTTTTTTTTTGTGTGTAACAATTTAACATAAATTTGTTAGTATTGCAAAGAAAAACATAAAGTGTCAAAGAGTTGCAAGTAGAAATTTTAACGAATTTAACTGTTAGTAGCGGAGAGAACTTTTGAAATTATATTCGAACTTATTAGAAAAAGATGGATTCGGAAAAATATTTAATGTGCAGTCATTCAAGTTCTGGACAACATACCATTGTTTTAAGTACAACGTGCAATTTGGGGTATAATTGTTTATACAGAAAAAAATGTAGGTCTATAAATATGCCATTAATGAAATATATAAAGAAAAACTTACAACTTATAAATGTTTATTTTACAAACTTAATAAATTCTGTACATTATTCATATTGGTATTAATTTGAGTATGCGATTTTTATGTATCTAATTGGCAAGTTTTGATTTGAATATGCTGTGATGGTACGAGTATGATGGGTGGGTACGTGAATGTTAGTATAAGAAAATTGATTATGAGTTGTAATTTTCATACAATATATAGACTATATAACAATGAAACTAAATTGCTTACATGTTCCTTGAGACGTTCCAGCATCTTTTTAATATTCTCATCTCGCAAAGTTTGAGCTGTCTTCAATTTCTCCTCAATGGCCACTTTCTCAATCGATTTTTGCTGTTCCAATTGTTCGCGTGTCTTTTCAATTTCTTGTGAATGAATCTGCGAGAAAAGCGTAAACATTTAATTAAAATAAAAAATTTCATCTCAAATTCTTTGCGCGCTCACCTTCAACTTCTCTTTCATGTCGCTAATAATGGCGTCACGTTTCTCAACATGCTGTTCGATTTTGGTTTCCAACTTTTCCTTAGTTTGATTGATGAACTCATTGGTGATTTCATCCTTTTTGCGTGTGGCTTCTTCAATTTTCGATAGTTTGTAGGATAAATCGGCCATTTTCTTTTGCTCCAAAGACTACAAACGAAAATAATAAGACATTTTTGTATCTACTTCAAAAAAAAAAAAACAAAACCAAAAAAAAAAAAAATGTGAAAATAGCGAAAGTTAACTTACAACACGTCGCTCTTCGGCAGCTTTCAGCTTTTGTTCGATTTCCTCGGCTGATACATTTTTACCAGGTGTCACTGGACGCTTGGGCACCACGACATTGGGTGCTGGTTCGGCTAGGATTACTTCATAGCTGAGACCGCCGCGCGATTTCTCCTGGCAGCGAATTTCAGTGGCTGTAAAGAAAAAAAGGATTACGAATGGTGAATACAAATTGTATTATTATCTTTTCATAGAAATAACTTCTTTGGATTTGGTACGTTGTTCATGTATTCCTAAAAACTAGACATCGAATTGTTAAAGAGGAAGGAAATGTAACACAAAAATATATAGAAAATCAACGGAAGTCAACTTGCACTTTACTAGAATTCAATGAGTTATAAAGCTACATAACTATTTGAAAATCTTACAATAATTCCGATTGAAATACTTTTAACTTTGATGGAAAAAATTCATATGTTGACTTTTTCAATATTGCATAAAGCTTGAAACCTTTAATTAATTGACTTCTGCTTTAGTATGAGCCATTGAAAATCAAAGAGAATAATGATTTGATATAAAAAAATGATGAATATTATTAAAAAAAAAACCCCACTTTTTTCTTTCTTTATTTATGCGCTCATTTTTTGTCGGCTAACTTCATTTCCACTTGATTAATGTAACCTTAAAAAAATACACTAAACACACAATGCGTACCACACCTTTTTCGTATTGCATCCTTTTATTCTTCTGCCTTCAATGTGCCAGAAAAATTATCAAAATAAATGTGGTGAAAAAATTTCCTTTCATACAACAAATTATACTTGAAATTTTTTACTTACTTTATTTTATAACATTTGGTGATAGTTGTTTCAGTGGGAAAATACGCTATAGATACATGGTGCACCAAAACTGCGCGCTGCTTTTTTGAGACAAAAATGGGAGCGATATTTGGAGTCGTAAGTTTATATTCAACTTTGCTGAATGACTCTCTCTTGTATAGTCCTTCAAGTTTGCAGGTAACCAATCATAATTTTGTCAGTCATTCTCCATGAAATCTTTTCTCAGTTGAGAAAAACTGGAATAGTCGACAGCCATTGGTTAACTTCAAACTTGACATAAATATTTAGCAAAGCTGAATATGAACTTTCTACTTTAAATTTGGCCACCCTTCCTACTCTCAAAAATAAAGTACCCAGTCTGGGGACACCCTGTTAATTTTCCATGTACTGGGTTTAAATTCTGGATTGTTGTGTTCGAGCTTGATACTTTGCAATTTTCATGGATAAAATTGTATGCTTTTTTTTTCAAGTTTTGAAATAATGTAGCAGCGCGAGGGCGTAAATTTCCTCCGCATATGTAATGGATTGCAACACTTAAAATGCATGCAATATTAAAATAGTAGAGCAGGTGTGAAAGTGCTACTATTTTATTATTTTTTGTGTATTTTTCTGCATTTTGTTTTAACTGGTATGCAAATAATGATGCTGTGTGCTGAATATGATTTACAACACAAAACAACTGAAAGTGGAAATATTTTAGTTACGAGTACACTTTATGAAATTGTAAATTATGCACTTTGGAAAAAGATATGGGGGTTTTCACTTAAATTTTGTTTAATAATGAGCATTTTTTGTTAATTTTTTAGAAAACTATAATTTCTTATATAACAAAAAACATATAAAGCCAAATTACAAACTTTGTATAAAATTAAAAAAAAAAAAATTATTTTCAAACTTTTTAACAGAATTTTTAGAAAACATTTGGGTATATAAATTTGTAGCTCATGTAAATGTGCAAGTATAAAGTGGCTTATAATGCCGGTTGATTTATGACAATTTTTTCTTAGTTATTAAAATGGAATTGGCTAAAAAATTCTGATTAAAGTTTACAATTTGTTTGAGTTTTTTGCAGTTTCATACAAGGTTTGCAATTTCGATTTATGTATATGTTCTTTGTTATAGAACAAGCTATGTTTTGAAAATATTAACGAAAAAATGTACATGAAAAACATTGCAAATATTAAAAAAAAAATCCCGTTGTGGTCAATTAATTCAATTGCTGTATAATTCAGTTTTAAGGTCAGTGAGAATGAATAGCAGTTTAAATTTTAAAAGAAAATTTTCAAGTCGGTGAGAGTAGCAGCTTAAATTTTAAAAGAGGAGAGTTTCTTTTTCCTATCGTCTACTGACTACTTTTCGGATTTAATGCAGCAGTAAATGCATTGAAGATAATTTGTTGTTGAGCAGTTGTAAAATACAAACCGCAGCCGCAATTCACACCCACCTCATTCGACGCTCACATGCCGCTAAAATAGTTAAGTAAAAGAAAGGAATACAACGCAATGGTATAAACGTACCCTGGCGAGAATAAATAGCTATGTAAAAATTTCAGCTTCCTGTAATTTTGTTTGCCAAGTTCACCAGTGTTTAGTTTAGATTTAATAAATATTCGAGTTAACTTCAAAAAATCATAAGAAATAAATGACTTGTATATTTATTATTTTATTTCAAACCCTTACACCCGTTATTTTCCTATAGGGCTGCAAAAACTCAATCCTCCACACGTTTGTATTCATACACGCCATTAAAGAAAAAACAATAGCTAGCCTTTGTAGCGTTATGAGGTCAGTCGAGCATATAAAAATGCTTTGCAACTCCGGCTGTTTTCGAAGGAGAAAGAACAATTCAATGGAAAAAAACATGAGTGTATGAGTATTTTTTTTCCCTTGGCGATGTCGGCTTGAATAAGCTCAAATTTCTGCCTGTGTAAAGCACCTAAGATGCGAGTATTCTTATGCGCAGTAAATCTTAGTATTTTTTAAACTTGAATATAAAAGGGAAATTTGCGAATCGTGCAAGTTCAAGATCAAAGTCGTATGTATGCTAAATAAAATCTTACGGGAACAGTCCACCCTCAATTCTTCTCTCAATAGGAATATCTATGTAAGTATTTCCGCAGCAGTCTTGTCGTGGATAATGCCTCTTCTTCGCATTACTTACTTCATTCCTTTAAAGTCGAGTTAAATAAGTGGATAGTGATTAGTTTATAATGAAGTCGACTCTGCGGTGTTTTTTTCGCTTCAAATCATTCTACCGACACATCAAATACAATTTGTTAAAAAAAAATATTATCAATTTTTTAACACCTGGCGTCGTGTCGGAATATGGCATTCATCAAGGATAAAGAAAATCAATAATGGCTGTGAGTTAACTTCTCACAAGCACTGTCACCAAAATATTCCTTAATTTTTATGCACAACACAAACAGCAAAATACTCAACCTTTACTATGGGATTATGACATAAAATGACGAGGGGACAACAGCTAGCATAGGAATGTTAGAAGGAGTATTTCATTGTGGCCAATGAAGCAGCATAAATATTGCCAAAAGAAAAGTGCACGAAAACTAGAGAATTTCCGAAGGCTATACAAAAATTATGGTAGTAAAAACAGGACATAAGAACTTGCAGAAAAAAACAGAAGGCCCAGCGAACTTGAAATAATAACAATGAAAAAACGGCCTGGTGGCAAGAGGAGCATACATATGTACATACATAAGTACTGACATGCAAATATGTATATACCTGTGTTCATAAAAATAAGGCCAAAATGTATTGAAAATTGTTTGACAATTTTGTCTCCCATTATTCAATTTTTATTATAATTTTTTTTTAATATGTATACTTAGTTCTGAGCATAAACCATATACATACATACGTCAAAGTTGAAAACTCTCTAGAAAATTTATAAAAAATTCAACAAATTAAAAAAAAAATCAGTAAAATTTCTAACGTTTTTCTTTTACTTTTCAGAAAATTTTCGAGTATGCAGTTTTCTAGTTCATTAAATTTTATTGTAATAATAAAATAAGAGTTTCAAGGGGCTAAAAGTTCTTGTTGATATTTGATAAGTTCTTTTTTTCTTCCATAACTATAAGAAAAAGCTGAGCACAGTTAGCAAAAAAAAAAAAAAAAAAAAATTAACAGTCATTTGTAGCCAACTCACACTTGCAGTTTATTATACCAAAATTTAATTGACTGCATACAAAACTGCATACCCGAAAATTTTGAACATTTTCTTAATTTTTTTTAATGTGTTGAATTGTCATAGTTTTAAATTGGTTTTGTTTTAGCATTAACCTTATTTTTATAAAAAATAATTCTAAATACATTTTGCTATTATTCTCGTGTACACAGCTTTGTGTATAGAGTCATAAAATGAAAAAGTGTTAAGCTTTAAGACATCTTCGGCAATTCTGGCTTGCTGTTTATACATATTAGTATTCAAGTTGAGGCGTAAATGATGTGGAAAATTATTTGTTAAATCGAACAAACAAGAAATAAATGCGCTGGTAAAAACCAAGAACTGCCAATAGAAAGTATGCTTTGCTTTTCCACAGTAATGTTTTTGCACTCAAAAACCGTTTTTGGCACCTTTTTTTGTGGTTATGTTATCCATACGTGTACACATACATATGTACATACTATACGTACACATCCAAGCAAAAAATTGAACCCAAAAAAAATCGAACCAAATTGTTCAGTAGATCCTTAACGAAGCCGCAAAGATTATTCATTACGAAGCAGTTCAGATTACTAATTCACCCTTTATCCGAAACGACACAAATTAAACGCAATTCGAGTGGTATTGGAATTGCTTGGCGGCTATCATTGTCAGCGCATATTATTTTACGAACACCAACAACTTTCCCAAATACCCTTATATGTGTTGCATAGTATGCGGATGCTGCTGGAAAGCAAATACTCGTTTTTTTGTGGTATATATTTATGTAATATATTCTGTTGTTCTCACTCAGCTCAGCACACCCACTTTAAGCAAATAAATACTCATGTGTACAAATGTGGTTTTGCTGGTACTCGTACGTAATATTGTTTGCCCTCATTATTTGCTGTCAATCAATTTTTCGTATTCGCATTTAGAGTGTTTTGACACTATTGATAAATAAAATTGATGTTGTCGAAATGTCGACAAATTACTTGCCTACAGCTAGGCGTTTATAGTGTTTTTTTAACTCATTATTTTTTGTTTGTTTTGACATGAGAGATAAAACTTGTCTTTGGATTTGTTCAATCATGTCAGATCATTAGAGCAATATTAGAAGCCCAGCCATCTATAATTTTAATATTGAAAATGTTTTATCGTTTATACTCATATTTTGACTAGTTAATAAAAAAAAACACTTTGATTTTTCAAGAGCGCTGTAATTCCTTCCTCCTGCGTCAAAAGGAATCTATACGAAAACTAAACACTTTATCCACTTTATTTTGGTAACGTTCCTTTCCTTTTCCTTCAATTCGCTTATACAATATCTTAAATTTTAGTTTTTACAATACTAGTTATAACTTTTATTTGAAATTTTTTATTAAACTTTAGTTTGAAATAAACAAAAAGCATAAGAAATAAAGTTTTAAACTTTGTACACAATTTGCATATAAAAATACAACAAATTTTCATAAAATGTTCGATCTTTTTCATCAGAATTTTTAATAAAGTATGAAGTGGCTAAATATGTTTTTTGCTTTTTGGCAATGTTTTTTTTTTAATTTTCTTTGATTTTTTATTTGTTTTCTTTGCTGACGCTCCTGATACAAAACTGCATACTTAAAAATTTTCTAAAAAAAAAATTGTGATATGAAGGAATTCTAAATTTTTGTTAGCTCCTGTAGAGATTTTCGAGCTGGGCTTCAGACGTTGAGGTGATATGGTCAATCTTAGAAAGCAACCTTTTATGTGTCCATAGCGTAAAATTAATCCACCTGCTACTACTGAATTTAATTTATGATTTTTTTAAATTTAATATATTTAAGAATTCAAGATGCAAATGTAAAAAAAAATTTTGTTTGCGCAATTTCTCAATTGAAAGTTTTCCTCGATATTAAATTGACTACAAAATAAACTTTTTTTTCTTATATTTCTTCCAATTTCCACAGCTCCCTTGAAAAATTCAGAAAATTACATCCTTCTCTGTGCAAATGGCCGGTCATTTACATCATTTTCCTCAATTTTTTCATTTTGATTTTATTTCCACATTCTAACATTTTTTATTTTTGTAAATACGCACATATTTAAATACACGTGTACCTACACCACTCGAGCCTGCTATTAGAGCGCACTCAAGAACTACTGGGACGGTACAATGTAGTTACCCTTACATCGCGGCACTAAGTGTAATCGGCGGACCACATGAAACTATCGTAAATATTTACTTAAGCTAGAAATGCGCATTTAACACTATTCGCAATTTACTTAAGTGGCTTTTAGTCATCATCCTCATCACCACCACCATAATGCGCCCAGCTACCTTTGTTCTCCATAGCAGCATCCACAAATTACAAATACACAAATGTACAGTAGCACAGCATCCATTGGAGTCATGCCTTCTTTTTAGTTTGTGTAACATTTTGCTGTGTTCACACACACACACACCTATGTACCAATTTCATAAGTCAGCTTCTTCAGCATAATTTGTACCTATTTTCCTTTCTCACTACAACTACACATGCAGCAACAGGCTTGGTTTGCTCTACGCAATTTAGCAATGAAACTCTTTTAATTCCCACCCATCACTCTCTCCTCTCCTTTCATTTCCACTTCACATCCTTCTAGAGAACATTGTTCATCCATTAGTTTATTGTGCTAGTAGTATGGTTGTGGGCGTGTCGCCGCAATTTTGTTAGCTTGGTTGGAAAGCCATTAAAAGCAGTTAAATGTTAATATTGTAACCACTGTTGTAAGTATAAGTAGAGTAAACACTAACTTATACTCGAAGATGAATATAGTAAGGCAAAAATGAGTAATTTACACTTACATAATTAAAAGATTTAAATAAAGATTCCATTGCAAAAGAAAGGAAAGTTTATTTGCCAAAGTTAGTAAATTCATTTCGACAGAGTTGTTTGCTAATTTTTGCATAACAAAATAAAGATAAGTTTTATGTAAATATTTGTAGTGCGATCAGCAAAACCTCTACTTTAGCTGATACGAGTAGCTGTGAATTTGCTTGAGGAAAATGGTTTGGGTTTGAATACAATTTTCTAAATTTATATCGGGCAATTTTTTGCACAGTTTTTTTCATATAAAAATTCCGAGTATTTGTTGTATGGACGAATTGACGTCAGAGCAAAAATTGCCAAAAATCAAAATCAAAAATCCTTAGAAAGCTTTCGAAATTTTGGTTTACTACATCCTTTGGCATGCTCTTAGAGTTATTATTAACCATATTTGTTCAAATAATTGGATCTTTGTTGCAACAATTTTTGAGTGTAATATACATAATTATGTGCGTATGTATGTACAAATGTACATATGTATGTAGGTATACAAATGTGCAAACGCCTCGCTCCAAATAATTTACAAAGTTAGCTAATGGTACCAGCATATTAAATACCAAGCCACATAAAACCAATACTTATGCAATATTTATGTTTGTTTGTATGCTGTAATGTATACCACAGCTTCCGGCACCACCTAAGACTACTACATTCAATTTACCTCCAATATTACTAATTCATATACAGAGGCACAAATATTTGTGACACTTGCCACAAGCCACATGTCGAACATCGAATGCAGGTGCCAACCAAAATTCGGTGAGCTCTATTACCTTACACATTACAAAAACAATAAGAACAATGATGATGCTGCAAGTAGAGTAGATTTTGGCAAATAGCCCCCTGCATGTAGAGAATGGCTTCATTAGTTGGTAGCACAATAAGTATTTTATTAAATTTGCATACATATGTCAGACTTTTTTTAATTCCAGTATTACTCACTTTTTTCCATATAACGGATGGATTTTATATAAATTCCCGTTGATTTTTAAATGAAAAAGTTTCCACGACCAGAATTTCAAAAAAAAAAATATATATATATGTATATATATATATATATATGTATATATATATAAAGGAGCTAAAAAAAACTGCATACTCAAAAGTTTTTTTTTTTTAATTCTGGTCAAAAAGTGGTTTTCTGATTTAACTTAAGTTCTATAAAAAAAAATGAACGAAAAAATTATCATGTACATATTTTTTGTTTATGCATACTAAATTTTTAATGAAATTTTGAAATTAGGATGTAAAATTAAATGTTTTTATAAAAATCCAGTTTATTATAGTTTAAAATCATTCCAATCAAGGTTTCAAAATTTGGTTTCAAATTTTCTTCAAAAATTATAAAAACTAAAAAAAAAACCATCATTAAACTTTTGAATTTAAATTTTTATAAAATTTTTGGGGTTACAGTTTTATACCACATCAAATTAAAGTGCAAGTTTGAACTGGTTAAAAAATCGTTAATTTTTGCTAATTTTTTTGCTGGCGGTCTTATGAAATTTTTTTTATAGCATACGCTTTTTATATGAAACTAAATGCGTGAGATAGTCAGGAAAATAATGAAAAAGCAAATTTAACTGAAAGTATTATATCGGGGAAAACTGCCAATATTGAGCCAAATTCAAATTATCACTTTATTATAAAATTAAGTAGCATTTAAAATTGCATATCCAAATAGTATGTTCCAAAAAATCGGATTCAATTATGGGTATTATCCTTCCAATTTATACCTTCTATAAATGCTATATTAGAACGAATTGTCTCTTCTCCAGTCTATTTTTTTTTGAATTTTTCTAAAAAGTACTTTGAAAATATTTATAAAAAAATATTATGGAGTTATTGCCGTTAGCGCGTTGCAAATATGTAGCTCTTACCAAAAGCCTTGCCATAGCATAGACGCAGTAGGGGGTTTACCGTTGGCCGTTATTACATAGAAAAAAATGTCCACTTTTCCTGTCCCTGGCTTCGCACACGGCATCCACATAGCATGGTAATGACATCAATTTATATCAAGTCTGTCAATAAGTAGCGCTTAAATGCCGTTCCTTATTTTCATTAAATTTTACTTTTTAATTGCTTTCATTATTACGAATATGCAAAGTTTCGCATGCGCCGGCAGTTATGCTTAATTTTCCGAAATATATCGAAACATTTCACAGAAGGTAAAGCTTGAGCTTACGTTATATTCATTTGCATTTGCGAAAAAAACCCTTGTAGTGATTACAGCTAAAAAAAAAAACAAAGAGGTTGCAAAGCGGTATGCTCGATGCAAGTGAAACCCAAACATTGGACCATTTTTATAGTGGGGAAAAAGGCTGCGTATAGCTCATAAACTTTAACTAAAAGTAAAACCAAGCTTACATCGCTTTACCATTAGTATTTTGCTTTAAATTATATTCATTGACGTTAGTTGAAGCATTAAAAGCGCGTATATTTCTTTACAAATGCACAACGTATGCATAAACCCAAATTACATACATAGGTAAGGTAAATATGTATATAGAATTCATGCAGACTTTTTTTTTTGCATATGAATGCCTTTTCGCAACACCAAACAAAGAACACACACAAAAGCAGTTATTGCGCTCGCCATTTTTCAAATGGTATTTACGGTTCAAATAAAATGCATATTTCGCTGGCCTTTTAAAGTCGTCGTACAATTTGAATACAATTTAGAAATATAAAAAATAAATAATGTCAAATAAAAACCTTTAGTGTCGTTGATAGCGGATGAAAAAGAACGCTTTCTCTTTTCATATCTATGTAATACCTCACCTAAAATCCCGTTGATGTTGAATGTTAATGTGCTCTTAATGTCTTCGCACAGTGTTCGTAACGTGACCCACTTTAAAACGTTCGAAAAGCCATTTCATGTAGGAACGCTACTGTGCTGGACATTTATGAGTCCTCGCAAATTTATCGTTTCCTGCTGTGCAGCGTTCAAAAATATTCCCTTCAGTCTTTGGGTGTTGTTGGTGGGTGATGCTATTTACAATCGTATTTCGCTACCAAAAATCAGCAGAAACTATGTCACCAACTAAGCGGCCAATTCAGGCCACTAACAACCAACCTTTCACCCAGTTAGTAGAGCTCCAGTCTGCCATTGAGCTAATGTGCCTTTGCATTGCTTTTTGGCTTCCCAGCGGGTAACAGGCAACTTTTGTCACATACGCTGCAAGAGCCAACTCTTATCTTCTCGCTTAATTGTGAAAATTGCGAACAAAATTACCAGTTGAAAAGTGATATTTATGGGCGTTTCAAAAACTGCTTTGATCATGGAGTGTTTACACGAAGTTTAAGTGAAAGCAATTCAACAGTTTTCAATGGTTACACTCACATTTTAGCAGTGCGGAATTCTGAGGATAATAGAGCAGATAGAGAATAGGGATATGAAGTAGAAAACAACGATTGTTAAGAATTTAGCTAAAGCTTACGTTTAAAACTTCTCTTATTTTCGAAAGATCACTTTTGGTTATTTGAGAACCAAAACACAAAAAATTTTGCAATACACCAATTCATAAGAACGAATTTCGTGTTTTACTTACATATATCATATATTTCACGTTAACTTCAAACATAAGTCCGTCAGTCGCCCATTTGCTTACCGGATAAGAATTATTTTTTATCAAACAAAACATGTACACAATTCTATTGAGAAGAGTTTCCAAAAACTATGGTCAAAGCTCTGATTCAACTTTTATTACATGTATAATTTTAAATGTTTATCAAAACGAAGGATTATTTTATTCAAATAGTTTTGAATAGCGTGAAGGTCTAACCTGCATATGTCGGATATTGGACTATAAATATCGGCTGATACATGAAAACTACTGGTTTTATATTTCTGTGAAAATTACATGATTTACAGTGACACACAATAAAAATGGTCCAGTGTTATTTTCTCATATATTGACAACATTTTGCTTCCTAAATTTGTGTAATTAATTTTCTATAAAAACATAGTTCCTTCAATAAAATAAAAATCCAAATTTAAAACTTTGTATACAATTTTACGAAACTTTAACATACCTAAGAAAAATCGACATTAAAATTTGAAGTTTTTTTTCTGAGTTTTCAAAACTTTCGGGTATGGAGATTTATTACCCATTCAATTCTAGTGTAAATAAAGTGCAAGTTTCAAGTTCAAGTCTCTGAGCGAAATATATAGCCAACTTTCACAAGGAAAAATGTTATAGAACATTAGATTTCTCATGAAAGTGGCATATCGAGATCTTCTTTTTTTAAGCCCGAATAAAATGAATTTCAGAGTCCGTTAGAAGGTTAAAGTGTGCTAGCCGGAAAATTTCACTAGGTGCTTGCTCAGATAAATTATTTAGATATACAAAGAAGGTTAAAGTTCAAAGAAAATCTAAAACAAATATGCCCCCTTGAAGTAGGCAACAACTTTTTTATTGATGAGATTAAAATAAAAATAATGGTAATAAATAAAACAAAAAAGAAAACAAATGCCACCATCGCGACAATTTGAAATCATTATAAATACGCTCGTTTAAAGAAAGAAATGTACATACATTTCATGGCTTTTTAAAAAATGAAGTAAACCGTTTGTCTATCCGCCATTTTATGTATCTATGCAATGCTAAGAATACGATAAAAGACTGACATAAAAATGATATATCGATTATTAATTAAATATCATTTAATTCAGTCATGTGAAACACCTACCGTCTCTGTTGTTGTTGGGAAAATACATCAGCGATTACGCACACATACAAATATTGTACATACACACATACATTCATATGTATTTATTTAAAAGCATTTCAATTAGGTGGCAATAAAATGTGTTTACGACCATACACTCGATCACAAACATATGTCATAGACACAGAAGAACGCATTGAAACAAGTAAAACACGTCCTTGCGTATCGTAATCTTGGTGGTGGGCGGAATAATTAAAAAGCCATAAAAAATTACAAATACGATTTCTACACGTAGTATGAAGTTACGCATCGGCACTGCTCAAAACACCAACGCTAACCACATTTTATGAGTGGCGGAAAAAAGAGTTGTTATAAAGAAGGGTGGATTGGGGCAATACGAGTATGCTGACGAAATTTCAGCCATAGTAAAATGCTTTTCGTTGCACAATAAGTTGGCTGGTTTGATGATGAAATTGGGCAACGGTTTTTTTCCGTCTTTGATAGTTCAATATCAGTCCCCAACATACATTCGAAGTGGGGTACATGTACGCACATAGTACATATAGTATAAATATGTTTTATTTGCAATTGCATTTGTGTATGAAATTTTATTGATGCTGCCTGTCAAGCTATTGCGTAATGCATTTGAAGCCGCTTCTGTCATTATAGTTGACAGCAGAGTTTTGAGTTCTGAGTGGCTTCATTTGGTGCTATTGAATTGCGTACATACAGTGAGTATATTTGCATGTATAGGTACATATGAACTTGCCACATATTAATGCAATAAATCTGTGTAATGCCAAATCGTCAAGAGACAATGATGATGATGATCAGGTTGAAAATGATAAATGACTTTTGATGTAGAATTAACATGGCTTACTCTGCAGCACAACAGATTTATGTTTGCTTGATACTTTAATAGCTTGACTGATAATGGGGATAATAATTTTTAAATTCGAAGGAATATAGCTTCAATAAAATAACGTGCACTATGCGGCCAAGGAATTGTGACTAGTACATGGTGATTTGTTTGCAATGCTTAAAATATTTTTCCCGCAAAGTTTTTTTATATTTGATTTTTTTATTTTTATTTTAAAGAAAACTTGTTTTTGCACACATTTATAAATATTAAACATATTTCCATTAAAGTTTTGAGCTTTTTAATCCAATTTTTCTTTATTTGGGTACGCACTTTTATAGCCAATTCAATTTAACATCGAAATGTGTATGTCTGAAGTGGCTGAAAATTTTAGTTAATTTTTGACATTTTTTTTCAAATGTAAACGTACTAAAATAAAAAACTTACGAAAAAAGTGTATCATGAAAAACATTGCGAAAATACTATAAAAAAATCACCATGTGTACAGTTGTTCGAATATTTTCAAGTTTATCCGATCTCCTGAATTGAAATAATATAAGGCCAAAAATAATAATAACTAATTTTGCTTTGTAGAAATTCAGTTAATTCAATAACATAAATTATATAAATCTAAGGTTCAAACTTTGTGCTAAATTCACGAAAATTCAACAAATAAAAAAAAAAATTGATCAAAATTTTATACTTTTTAATTATTTTTTATAAAAATATAGTACAATAAAACCCGTATAAATCAAAGCTTTAAAGTTAGTGGAAATTTTAAAATATTACTTTTTTAATCAGAAATTTTTAGAATACGCAGTTTTATAGCTCATTCAATTTCAGTATGATAAATAGTAAGTTTGAAGTCGCTGAAAGTTCGCAGTGATTTTTTGAATTTTTATTTTTTTTGCTGATGATGTTGCGTATTTTCTTCCATTTAAGGTGTTTTCCGACAAGAAAAACTCGACGTTGAGAAGCTGCAATCGCTACGCACGACCTAAATATTCCCCACTCACTCGCAACGCCGCTGAAGCAGCCGCAGATTTCAACAAGAACGAAAGGAGAGTTGATAAGTGATGAATGATGGCTTCGGAGCAGTAGAAAGGGGTGAATAGGAAGGGCGGGCTGAAGATGCTAGCCGACAGAATAAATTCCAAAAACTAGTAATTTCTTGGAAGACTGAAAATGGTGATTTGGAGGCTGACGCTTGCTGCTAAAGATAATGGCAAGTAATCGAGGTAATGAAGAGCTAGAACTCTCTCAGATCATTTGTAGAGTATAGTCGAATGCATGAATACGACTGACATCTTTGTTTTAAACGAATTCTTACAAATGATTTTTTTTTTCCGAAAATAATAGTACATAGAGCGTGGCTTTTATTGTATATAGAAATAAAGTTCTATGGATATCAGAGCATAGTTAAACCAACATTTTTGGCGATAATGAAATTCAAAAAGGTATCACGACCAATTGCCTAAAATTATGCATTGCATTATGTAGGTACATATGTATTATTTATGTGTATTTTCGAGCTTGCTTGAAACATAACTAACACACCGAAAAATTCCTCACAATCAGCCGCTACAAAAGCTACATTCATGCAGTCATGCAATTAAATTCCATAATATTCATAAAAGGATTTTAAATTGTATTTAATTAAATTAAAACCTGTTTTATGGAACGACAATAAAAGCCGGAGGGTTTGTGAGTTTGTGGTGGTAGTAGCCAGATGTAATGAAAATGCCGCTATGTATTCTATGTATTTGTACATTTATATGTACTATGTACATATGAAACTTTTATGGCAACAAAACAGCAGAAAAACTGATGAAACCGGCAAAAACAGCAACGAAAAGGCTTCAGGGAGACAACAGCACACACAAATCGAGGCTAGAAGTCTGCATTATAGCCCAAGCTTCTGCTCAAATATCAGCTGTTATTTGAGTTGTTCGCTGGCGCTGAAATGTACGCTATAATTTCATAGAACTGTCGCCATGAATATGAGTGTTATTTGCGAAAGTCATACAATTTTCAAATTTTGTAGTTAAACTTCCGCTTGTCAATTAGAAAATATTTTCTTTACTACTACTTGTATGTATGAGATTTGAGTGCTTGCCAAAAGCGGCTAGCAAGCATTTCTGGAAGCCCTCGAACTCACTCTTAGCAGATAAACCCTGCAAATTTATTATGCGAAAATTAAATTAACCTCATCAACAAGCTGGTCCAAAACATGAGTCACAAGAAATTTGCAACTTTGTGTATGCTCGTAGTTAGTTTGGCTTTATGCCCTTTCGGTGGTGGAGCTATATGAGTCATAGATGTGATGTTACGCTGGAGGGCATTATCTGCTGGCACGCCTAAAATCATGCTGTCGGATATGATAATATCAGCTATTTGCTATTTGCTGGTTAAGGAGCACGAACGAAATAAATTAGAAATGCAAAGTAGGAGAAAATATATATGTGAAAAACGTATGTATGTACAAATGTAGATATACATACACTTGTGCTCAGAATTAATATGTAGATAAGAAATCGAAAATTTGTCCAGGTTTTGGGGGAAAACATTAAACACAGGGATGCAGATAAAACGAAGATGAGAATAGTGAACTACCCTCCCCTAAGGGAGTTCAGTAATCACAAAAGTAATAATTTTGGTTGATTGAATATAGAAAGATTCAAATGAAAAAATGATGTGAATAAATACAATTTGCAGAAAAGGAAACGGCAATATTAAACATTTCTTTTTTTCTTGTAAGGTTTAAAAAACATAATCCAATGCAATTAGATGAAAAGAAAATTTGCAAAATAAATTTATCCTTCGCACTTTCCAGTACAAATATATAAATTAAGGGAATGACCTCTGTTGAGTTCATTAGCGAGGCAAGTGTATTCGTTTTTTCTGCAGCTTTTTTTCTTACTCAGCGAAAATTTCATAGATTTTGTTTACTGTTACTGCTACTAAAGCGGCTCCCGTTTAGCAGTTCCATCCTTAGGTACAATTAGCATTTATGAGCTAGCACTACAATCTCTGGGGTGTTATGGAATGTAAATGACTGTTGTTGCTGACTAGAGCTGAGCAACGGATGTGAACAGCGGAATTTACATACGAAACATTTACACAATACGATTATGAATTAAAATGTGTAGTACTTTGAGCTGAGAGTATACATATGTACATATTACATACATATAGTATTCATAGGTAATACCCAAAAAGTTTCTAAAAATTCGAATTAAAATTTGAAAATAATTTTTTGAATTTTTTGAATCTATCCAAATTTTGCATGAAGCTTGAAAATTTGATTTACATACATATGTATATGGTTTATATTGTAGATAAAACTACATTTTTGTATAAAATTTATGAAACGACTTTTTTTATGAAAAACGTTACAACTTAAAAAAAATTACTGTATACTTATTTTTGTGAGCAACTATGTACATAGTATATGCAGATTAGGGCGGTCCTTAAAAAAATCAAACTATCGATTTTTTCAGTCCCAGCATCGCAATTGATAACACCAATTTTGGTCCCGATTGGAGGCGGTTAAAAAAATTAAAATTAATATGTGATATCTACCACAGTACATAAAGTTGGAGTATTAGATGAAAAAAAGTAATTTTAATTTTTTGGGTCCTCATAGAGTAATATGATTACACATTTTATTCATACATTTATAAATGTATGCATTAGGGAGCATCACTCCCCATACAAATATTATTGGCATTATTTTTCCATTGGAATTAGAAAACATATTATATTTGAAGACTTCCACCAAACTATTTCGGTAAAATGTTAAGATTTACGCGAGCTGAACCGATTTGAAAAGAGCATCAAAAATCTCATTATTATGATAATGTTGAACAAATTTTTAAATATTTGTATGGATACCGTTAAGATTAAACTGGTTCATTATCTGTAGTGCGTTTCTGAAAGAAATGAAAACTGAGAATTCCTACTGAAGTGGAATAGAACACGTGAGTTGATTGTCCAGAGTTGTCGATAAATTCGGCTCACTTTTTCACAAAAAACACATTAAGTGAGAGTGACGTCATAGTCATAATAATACGACATAAAATTGACTACATATTTTAATCGCATTTCTTTTAAACTATTTTTATTGATAAAAAAACCCCATTTTTGGAAGTATTTTCCAATCTCTCCAGACTCACTTAAATCTTAATATTTTTTCGAAATATTTTGGTTGTCTAAAAATCGGACATTTAATATTTAAGGTAGAATAACTGTATTTTTTTTGGTGAGGCACCCTAATTTACATACACACGTATGTACATATGTTTGTTGTCATTGGATGGCGATTACTATTCAAAATTCTTGATGATATTTACGCAAAAGCATTTTTTGAAACTTTGTGGTCTTTTCCGCCTTGAAACACACCATTTTTAAGGGTATTGCCCGATAGCTTTAATTGATTAATTCATTGGGCGATTCACAAGGTGTCACAAATTGATAACAACATAACTTTTGAAATTTAAAATTTTATGACTATCGTTTATGACACCTTAACTTGTGAATTACCCAATTCTGTTTCACGTAAAGTGCACTAAAAACGTCCATTAATATAAGACGAAGTATTTTTCAATAACTCAAAATTAGAAGGATCTGTATAGAAAAGTCTTATTTCGACTGGACATTGGAATGTGGGACAATTTTTTTTGTAATTTTTACGCACTAAGTTTTGAGCAGTTTCGGCTATTCTTCTTTTGTTTGTTTTGGGTTTATTAGTTTTCTATAAAATTCTAGGTCATTATATAACAAACACCATATGTACATGTAAAACCATATTTCAAACTACATACATATGTGGAAAAAATAAAATAAATTTTAAAAATTTACAACACTTTTAATTCAGAATTTTTCGAAAAATTCTAGTTTTGCCGTTTTATAGCTCTGAAGTGGACGTTTGACAATGCTAAAAAATCCCTTTGATATTTGATGTTTTTTTTTTGTTGACGTCGTTGTTCAGTATTTTACTTTGTAGTGAAGGGGGTTTTTTTTTTTTGAGTATACTACGCTTTGTTAGTTTAAATATTTTTTCTACAAAATTACGAAAATTACTTACACGTACAGTTAATGGCCACCATTATGTAGCTTTAGTATATCAACTAAATGCAGGCAGTGTTGGGACGGCTGGAAATGCACAGCGAAATGCTTGCTTTTAAATTTAATTCTCTCAACAAATATTATTCAATTTATAATTAATAAATTAGTTCTTGAAGCTACAAGCCACTCAAAGAGTTAAATTCTTGCACAGCACACTTGAACGGCCAAGAGATCACACCGGAATGTTGAAGCCGACTGCCACTGAACGAACACAACACCATCGACTGACGATTGCAACACAAACTGCGGCGGCGATGACAAAAATGTGGCAAACAAACAACATTCGACTGCGAGGCGGTAACAGCACTAACAGCGAAAAGTAGTGACGGCGATAGCGCCAAGAGCGTCAGCAGACACAAACAATCATGAAAACACATGTAACAAACAAACAAAAAAAAAATTAAAACTAAAAAAAGAGGACATTGAACGAAGAAGGACGAGAGACATACATAAGTGCAAAAATGTAAAACGCCACTCAATGATGAGCTACACCAGAGCTAAAGGCTTATGGAATTGAGTTAAAAAGGATAGACGAGAATGCTTGTTACGTAGCATACTTTTTGGCGTGTATGCTGACTTGGTACATATGTACATATATGTAGACATATGTACATAATTTCGGTGTGTCCTGCACTTGCAAATGTAAACTGATGTGTGCTGCGATGGAATTTTATGCTGTACAAGCAATTCGCTGTTGTTGTTGTTGGTAGCACTCCAAAAATGCTATATATGTACATATGTACCAATGTATGTACAGTGGCTATGACGCAACAGCAAATACATATATTTACTGCGCTATTTGTTGCAGAGCGAAATCGGTTGCATAAAACCAATACAAGCAACAGCAACGCAAACGCAAACATGCAAAAACAAACAACAAATACAAACACAGTTGCAAACACAATTGCAAACAACAAATGCCAAAATACTTATACACCAATACATATTCATGTGAATGTACAGACGCAAAACTGTGCAATAACAGTGAATCCTTGCAAATTAAGTTGTTGCCGAGACGGTGTGCACAGTGTTTCAAAATTGGCTGATTCGCAGCAGGCCCGATGTTTGTGTGTTTTTTTTTTTACCTAAATGGCGAAATATCACTTATATAATACAAACTACGAGGTCTTTCAAATTTAGAAAAGTTAGATAATTTAAATTTTTTTTCTTAATTCATTTGAAAACTAATAATGCTAAAATGTATACTTAAAAAAATTTATAAACAAAACATTTTTTAACCAAGCATTAAAGCATTAAAAAAAATAGTTTAACAAAGTTAGATCATTTTAATTTTTGTTATATTATTTCTTTGAAAGCCAACTACATTTCAAATTTGAGAAAGAAAAAAATTTAAAAAGTTAAAATTAAAAATTTCAATTAAACGAAGTTAGTTCATTTTAAAATTTTTAATTTAATTTTTTTTTAGTAAGCTAATAATGCTAAGTTTTTTATTAAAGAAATTGGCAATATACAATTTTCAAAAAACTTTAATTTAAAAAATTGAGAGCTTTTGAAATTTGTATATTTAATTTTTTTAGTAAGCTTAAGTTAGAGACAAAAATTCTACTTAACCGACTTACACGTCCATTTCGAAACGAAGCCAAAGAAATATCTATATACCATTAGGTTTTCAAGAAAAATTACAAAAATTAACAAGTAAAATGGATCGTTAATCTAAAGTACGAAAGTTTAAAACTTTGTATTTTATGAAATTATTTATGAAATGTAGGTTTAGTATGTAGATACATATGTATATTTTTCCAATACTGAAAAATGTAGTTCAAAAGATTATTAAATGGATTGATAATATTGTAACTTTTTAAAAACCGAACGAAATGCTCAAATATTACCAAAATCAGATATATAGATTTTTTCACAGTTTTTACTTGCGCGCTTCACATGAAATATAGTGAAATTTCAATGAGGTATATTTTTATATAAAGCATACTATGCAGTTTCCGTTTCACGTGAAATGAACTGTCACAATCCCTATAAAATGGTTTACCTTGAAATATGTTTGAAATTCCACAACGCTTCCACGAGAAAGTAGTACTCAGTTCACGCCGTGAAAAGGTTCACAACATCTTGGCAACATGCACTTGTCATTTAGCATTGCGTGAAAAGTGACAGTTCGCCAATTATTTGTTTACATTTGCTTTTATGCGGCATCTTCTAGGCGTTTCGGTAATTTTAGTCGCTAGCAACATTTACGGCAACGCTAATGCAAGTTGTTGGCGAAATTTCACGACTGTGAAGTTAGTACTAGCCTTAAGAATTTAACCTGTTAGCGTCCTCACAAAGAAGTAACTTTAAATTCTTTTTTGAGAAATTTTCTACAAAAAAAAAATTAATTCAGAAATATTCTATTATTATTTTGTCCGGAAAACGTCAATAGCGAACTTTTCAGACAAAATCTTTTTAAGATGAATGCAATTGAAAGGAAAATAAAATAAGTTATTTTCAAAAAAAGTATTTTACAACACTGCTAATGCCAGTGCAAGAAAACATGAGTATATAATCTTTGCATTAGATTTCTACAAAAATCTACGATCATTCGATACGATATTGGTGTAAAACTTTTCCAGGGAGTAATTTTCTAGAACATTTTTTCTGGGAAGTTCCTGTCAAATTATTATTATTATTTTCAGTATTCCTAACCCTCAATAAAAAAAGGAATTTAACCACTGTTCAGTTATTTCTGCCCTCACCTACATATTTGTCTGGTGCTTGTTTGTTGCTAACGTCGCTGTTACCCACATTGCTCCCACACCCTCTCCTTCGTCCACAAATTATGCCGCATTGGGATTGAAACGGATTTCAAGTGCGGTTGAAGGAGTGTAGACAGAGACGACAAAATATGGAATTAGTAAGTAAACCGAATTATTGGATGCCTAAAAGGCGAAAGCAGCAACAATTCATAGAAACAATACATGGCTAGGATACAAAGATCAAAGTGTGAGTAGAGCAACGTCGAACAGAGGAAATAGTAAAATGCATTTAAGGATAATAAATAGGTAAAATGGAATAGAATAGCGCAACGGAAGTGGCGAACATTGCCGAGTATGCCAAGCAAAAAGGCAAACAAACGAGGTAGTGATGAACTGGAAGTCGTTTGTAGTTGGTACACTCAAAGAAATTAATGGGTAACTGAATAAAATTTGATGTAAACATAATATAATAAAAACCATGTTTAAGGAGAAATGGAAAATATTGTTTAAGAAAGTAAATTTGGGTTATTTGTTTTCAAAAATAAAAATAAAAAATATTACTAACTGAATAAAATTTGATGTAAATAGAAAATAGTGTTTAAGAAAATAAATTTGGTTTATTTGTTTTTAAAATAAAGTTAAAACAAAAATATAAAAAACGCAGTGTCCTTCAATAAAAAAAGTAAACACAAAGAAGTGAAGGGATAGATAATAAACTCAGATCAAATAAAATAAACAAGAGAAACTTTATATAAAGTGAATTTATGTATAAAAGAAACTTTGAAAAGTTACCTCACGCTAAATTTTTCATTAAATAGTATCAGTATTTATGAAACTATTCGGCAGGTTTTGATAAAATTCGAATATGATTTATTATTTTTTTGAACTTTTTTTTCTTCAATATTATAATATTATTATTATTATTAAGAAAATTAAAGATTAATTTTGTTCGCTCGGGGTTTAAATACACGGTAACTTTTTTATATACATACATAGTAGATACATACATATGTACATATAATTGCCATGTTTTCATGCCAACAATTTTTCAATAGTTTTTCATCAAAAATCATATATGTAAGTCCAAAATTCAAACTTTGTACAAAATTTATAGTCCAATAAATTCTGGTATTATAAGTGCAAGTTGCAAGTAGCTAAAATTCTGGTTGACTTTATATTTTTTTTCTGAAAATTCTGACTAAAAAGTTTAAAAAATTGATGGTATTTTTTAATTTGCTGAATTTTTATCAATTTAAAAATAAGGTCAATAATATAAAAAAGTTACTGTGGTAATTGTTTTTTCCGGCACTGCATGCAGACTTGAATAGCTTTCGAGACAGACGTTTAGCTAAGAAGAAATGAAAGCCCTGTTTAAAAGAAAATAACTACAATAGATATTTTCAAATATTTTCGCTTAGTGTAATTTTAAACTATCGAATAAACTATTTCATCTTCAGAGGCTTTATTTTCCAATCACCATTATCTATCAACAAATCAAGCCTAGTTTTAGGCTATTCATAGCTATCAAAAGCTCTTTAACTTTAGCATACTACTTCAGTGGTTTTCAAGCATTGCCAGCTCTCTAAAGTATGCTTCACACATTTTTGCATCTTTTCTACCCTACACTCTACCAAAAGTCCTCAAAGCATATACCACAATTATCGAGTGGCCGCCCCTATAAACCGCCACTTCAATTGTCTTTGAAGTTTGAAACAAAATCAAAAGAATCGATAGCATTGCCAACTACATTTTTTACGTTTCAAAGCGAAATTCATTTACCGCATTGTGCTTTCGGCATTTGGCGTTTGTTACAGCTGTTGGGACTGTGAGTGTGGTAGCCGAAGGGTATAGGTCAAAACGAAGTAAAATAGTAGATAGATGTGCAGGCAAACGTGGCGTAAATGTGTGGAAAATAGAGGAATAATGAAATGAAGTTGTGAAAATTGGGAAATGTATAAAATAACACAGGGCTCTGCAGTGCGACGGGGAGGGCAAAGGTAATTAAAAAAAAACAGACACTCAAACGTTACGGAACAGCGAAAACAAAAAATAAAAACATTCGACGTCAATACCTACAAAATTTGTAATCGTGTTGCCAAGTCGCGCATCAACCAAACCACGTCTGAGTGTCTGCTGCCGCACGCTATATGCATGTCGGCTGTGTCGAAGTCGTGCCACCACCTCAGTTATATCAGACGACCACACGACGTCATGCCTGCTATTCCAGCGAGCCGCTTAGCTTACCTATAGTCTCTATTATTTACTCCTCTTTGCCGGTAGGAAATATGTGGTTGCATGTTGCACGATTCGCGTATGTTACATGTTACTATAGTTGTTACAAATACTACAGCTTTAGATTCATGGCTGATTTTTTAATACATACATACATTTATTTGTAAATGCGAATGTGTTTGTAAGTATTTGCGAGTACTAAACTGTTATTGTTGCCTATTCTGCAATTGGCCTTTCGCTCGCTGCCGATGTTTCCGTGACCGGTAACTGCACCGTCGCTGATGATGAATCATAAGCTATCTGTTGTGTTGTTGTTCGTCGTTTCGACAATAAGTTTTGCCTACTCTTTTTTATTTTTTACTTTTTTGCGAATTTTCTTTTTCGCTGTCATTTTCCACACACGTGCTTTTCCACTTCTTCTTCAATCAGTTGATTCTTTGCGTTTTGTTTTTGCCATTGGAGTGGAGATTTTCGCCGCAAAACTTTTGCAGTGCGCTATACCTAGTGAGTCATTTCAAGCGAGGTTATTGCGAAGGCAGGGGGTTTTGACGAAACGGAAATTGAATGCATACAATGACTATACGATGAGAGATACAGGGTGTTCAAGAATAAATTTTTGTTTTTTTAGATCATTGTGTTGACACAATATGCAGCTACTCATCAAACAATAGTTGGAACTTTTCGGTTCGTTCTATTTATAATAAAACCCAAATAAACAAAAAAAAATCAGAAATTCTATCAAATTTATAAAAATTCAATAATATTGAAATTTTCTTTACCAACATCTCCAGAAATAATTTCATAATAAGTAGGTCTCAAGAGGCTAGAAATTCCCAATGATTCGTGACAATTTGTTTTAAATTTTTGCCTGGGAACTTTTCCATTAACGCATGCAGTTGATATGCCAGAAAAACTACAAGATCGTCAATATTGAATATATTTGAAATTACAAGATGGAGAGGAGTATAGTGTTGCATCATATGTCTTTCAAAAAACCATCTCCAAGCGGTTATTATCGGTAGCGATTTTTCAATAATATTTGGTGATATATCTTTGGAAGCGTAAAACCCACTCCAAAATTGTTTTCTGTGTCTGCTTTTGCCTTTATACAATACTTTTGTCTTATTACAACATTAGCCATTATTGCCGTCAGCTAACTAACCACAATATCTCAATTAGTTCAAATTTCAATCGATTGTAGTCGAATTCAGTACAAATTATGCGCGCAATTATAATTACTCGTATAAGCTATTGATTGATGGCCAAATTGAAAATACAAAATGTATGTTTACCTGAACTGAAATTATGCAATAATGCAATTTACAATACCGAGGACATAAACATATGAACGCAACTGAAAGCCCATTATTATTAATGGCAAATTTTGATTTGCTCGTTGTTTTATTTATCTGCAGTCAATAAACCTAAATACATACACACATACATACTAAATATGCAAGTTTAACTTACTCCTGTTAAGTTTAGGGCGAAATTTTAAATAAAATTTTCATGTAATTGAATGGAAAGCCAAATTTGAACTTACCTGAAAATGAAAAGAAAACAGAAAATTAGTATTTTGTGTAAAAGGAAACAAATAAATTTTGTTACGCATTGTTTGTGACATTCATCTATTAATTTTAATGGATTTAATCTATTGTAATTTGAATTTGTTACTTAGGATACATTTAATTTTTAATTGATCACTGCTGCTTTAATATCATATTCAGCAATTATCATTTTGCAATTTATTTTTATTTTTTATTTTCTGCTTATTTTATTGCAAATTGAATGCTTGATAAACCAACTATAATTTCGCTTGCAAAACTTGGGTACGCGCCCTTTCTGGTGATGCCTTATACTGATACCATAAACAATACAAAAGCATTCACACACACCCACATACACACATACAAGTTTAAACACACTGCCAAATGTACGCCAATATGTACACCCAATCAAACGGAAGTAAGGCTGAACTGTTTAAAAAATCAATAGTACAGCGAAATTGTCTCCCCTCAAGCAAAAGGTTGTTTATTGCAACACCTTGTGCCTTCATATTGCGTGCAGCAAAATATTTTTTTGTGTAAATATTTAAGAAATAGAATAAATATATCGCACACTAGATACAAAAAAGTTTCAAATTAAAGCTTTTTTCAATCCATTTCGTTCACAAAGTAATCATAAAAGCACATTTCCAACTAATATATTTTTTTTAAAGTATATACATAATCACCTCACTTTATTTTTTTTTAAATGAAGAAAAAATGTATTAGTTTAAAAAGAATATCAGTAACTCAAACAATTGACCATAATGATATTTTTATAATAGCAACGTTTCTCATGGTAATTGTTTTCGTTAATTTTTTAGAAAAAATATGGTTCCTTCTATGAAAACATCATATAAATACAAATTTCAAATTTTGCACAAAATTGATAAAAAAAAAATTTCACAAAATTTATTAACTTTTTAATTAGAATTTTAGAAAATTCTGCAGTCGTGCAGCTCGTTTAATTCTAGCATAGTAATGTTCAAGTTGCAAGAGGTGAGAAATTCCATTCTTATATAAAATCCATTCGCAATATGGAAAAAAAGTTTTAGACCAAAGTTAAAAAGAAAATGTCAAAAATCATAGTAAGAATTTACCTGCAGTGTCCTATAAAAATTCTCGTAATAATTTTTTGATTATTTTTTATAATCCCATGCATTATAGAAACCTCATAGCGTTTTGGAGTACTCCAAGCCTTGTGGAAGTTCTCATTATACATAGTTCTCTGTGGACTTCTTCCACTTCTTTAACCGAAGTGGATATTGTCACCTTTCCTCTACCACACCTGGAACCTAGCGAACCCAAACTCGATTGGTTAGACCAAGTGTGTGATCAGCTCGCTAACGCACTCCCTTATCCAGTTTTGATATTACGATTACCTAGCAAGATTTGGGGGCATTAATAGCCGCTTGGCTGTTAGTCATTATGGTAATGTTCTGCTTTTGATTTTTTTTTAAGCTAATACTTTTGTTAAGTTGGGAACGGTTGCTGAAATACAATTCTACTGTAGCAAAGCCCTTCACACTCCTAAATTGTTTTTCTTTTATTCACCCATTCGTTTTTGTTAATATACGATACACACTATGCACACATTTTTTGTTGTTTTTTGTTGTTGTGTTTTTGAAGCTTTGCTCATTTGTGTGTATTGCCAATGCAAGAAAATACATGTACACCTTTGCACACATGCTCACAAAAGCAAAATTGCAATTGCATGCACGCTTCATTGATTGAACAGTAAAATGAAGGGGACCAAATAGAAAACTACAAATACAAAATTGCACGTTGCAGGTATGCTGTTTATGGTGGCAAAATGCGCAAAAACATGAGTGCGGTCGATTGAAAACAAACAAAAAAAAAAAAAAACTAGTAGGAAACGGGGTAAGCTGCTAAAGAAAAACGGAAATAAGCACATATATAACATTTTCCCTTTTGGTGTGCCTTGAGGGCCAACACTACATCGTTGCTTATATAACTTCACAAATTTTCTTACGGAGCAATTCGTTAGCAGCCTTTTATAATTTCCTGTCATTTGGTATGTCACAAAGAAGGCTGTCAAAATATTGTTGGCAGCAACTTAAGCGACATAAAAGGAAATGTGTGGGAAAAAATTTAGTTCGTATAGCCACGAAATTCTACAGAAATTCAGTGAAATTAAGGTAATAATCGTTACATTTACAAAGTATGAACGCCTTCTTTATGCAACTCAATTTTTTCGTAGGCACCGCCGTTGTGGCGTTGTTTGAAATATGAGAAACATAAAACAAACCGAAAACTTTTCGCTATTTATGGCAATGTTTTTTTTTTGATCTCGGACTTTTTTCTTTTTCACCAGCTGACGCTAAACTCACGTGCTAAAGAAAATCGGCAACGTTAAAGTTTTATTACCGTCCGTCGGTAATAAAAATAAAAAAACCGCTTCGACATGAGCTATCAGTTTATGATGTCCTATTAGATGCACGTACAATATAGGCGGATAAGGATAACGCCCCTTGGAATAAAAATTCAGGAGTAAAGACATCTACGGTATAAGCGCAATAAAAAAAAAAACTGGTACAGCTCTTATTGAATTCTGCGAATTCCACAAATATTTCAACATATTTATTTCAATTTATTTTATATGGGCATATTTCCTTATTTAGAATAAGCGAAAAAATAGGGTCAAATATAACCCTATAAGGAAATATGTTTAAGCTTAAAAGGTTTCCATGAAGATATTTAAAATTTTTGTCAACTTTATTATAATGATTAGATTTTTAATGCTTTCTTTTTGACCTTTTTCGGAAGGAAAAACTTGACCGATATAGATTTACAAGGGTTTTTTCCGATTCACGTTTTGTTTTTTCGTAAACCCCATTATTATGATTCCGTTGAATAAATGCTTTAATATTATTTTAAGCTTAAACCGTGTTATCAGCTCAAAGGGGATTTTTGTATTTATAAAAAAAAAAAATAACTATTTTTATTTATAAAGACTCCATTTTTGAAAGTGATTTTAAAATCGGCCCAACTACGTACATCTTAACATTTTTCGAAAGTCTTAAACATAATAAATTTTATAATTCTGGTGGAAAAACGTTTTCTAGTAAGGCACCCTAATGCACTAAGTGGTTTTTTAAATTTGTAGAAACTATATCTCGAAGAGTTACATTTTTTTGTGAAATAGATAATACTCATAGCAGATAAAAATTTGCAAGCGATAGTAAAGAGATCTTAATATGATGGCCTTTGATTATACTACGAGCATTTGATTCATTTACGTAAAATTGGTTCTAAAAATCTTGCGGATTTCCTTCATAACTCCTTCCGCTTAGAGGATGCTCCCAGAATTTTTCAGCGCAGGGAGATAGAGTTGAATTAGTTTTTCGGAGTGAAAGAATCACCGAAATTCATTTTGAATCCTTCGATATGGAGCGAGATTGCGAGATTAATACGCAACTTTCAAGAGACTGACAATTCTTGTTAATTTTTGATAATTTTTTAAATTTTGGTCTTTTTTATTTGAAGGATGTAGTTGTATGTGATGTACAAGACCGTTATAAAAAAAAATATTAAAAATCCATCCAAGCTGCATACCCAAAGGTTTGAAAAAAAATTGAACCTAAAAAGTTTGAAATTTTTATCAAAATTCGTAAAGATTGAAGTTTTAATCTATTTACATAAATATACCTACTTTTTGTAATATTACAAACTACAACTATATCAAAAATTAACAAAAAAGAGTTAGCGTGCAAAACATTGTAAATAGCGTTGTAAAACAATCTCCATGTGATCAGTTGTTTGAGCCACTGTACCTATGCATACGCCATGCCCCCTGCGTCTTTAAGTTTTAATGCCTTTTTCCATTTCAATACCTCATTCAAACGATGCGAATTCACCGACAATTTTCTCCAAATCTGGGTGTGTTAAGGCGGTTCGTTATTTAACTAAAGCAGAGGGTGACGGCCAATGCTAAATTAACTACTACAGCATGAAAGTCATAAAATGTGCCAATTAATTATTAATACCACGTATATACTTAGAGACAATGACAAGAAATAAATAAATTGCGATGCGAAATAAATATCGATTTTGAAACACGTACGAGTATAAGGGCAATTACAGCAAAAACAACAACAATTTTTGAACGGGGTATAAGCCAACAACTTAGCGGAACTGTGAAGCAATTGTTAGGGCCACCATGTTAAAGTCAATTTTCTTAAATATTGCGTTGCGTAAAATAACTAAAGAGGTGGAGAAAAGAAGCTAGTTGTGAGTAGTTTATGTCCAATAGGATTGTTAAACTTTATGTGTCCCAGTATGGATACCCCACCCCACTAAATTAATGCGCACCAATAAAGCAAATAAAGGAGTAGGCATTCTGCTGCGTAGCCGCGCTAAGCATATTGATATCTATAGTACATATGCAAGTACATATAAAGTATATAAGTATGCACATAGAGTGGTTTAATCAACACACCAAGGGGGGGATTATACTATATTATAAACAAAGAAAATGTTGTTTGGAAAGTGTGGGGGGTCGACAGTAGAAGGCATTAAATTAGCTTGACTCAAGTTGGTTGATTGACCACTGCTGCTTCGTAATATGTTGGGCTAACAGCTAGTGTCCGAAGTATATTTAGCTGAAATGAATTACGCAGAGAGAAAAGATTGAGCTGATGTACATGTAGATACGATACACGTTTTTATTTATTTAAGGGTGTTCGTTGGTGGGGCTTAAAAGGTAATTAAATCGTACACACGATATGCGAGTGGAATATGTACATACATATATACTCATAGAGCATGATAAGACTCATAAGCTTCTTCACTTCATGTAACGTATTAAAGGCACTATGTTAAGCAAGCCTAGTTTTCAGCGCTTGGAGAAAATTTTGTTTTGAGTTCTGAAAAAAAAAGATAAGTCACCTAATTGTAATTACCTCCAAACCAGGAACGGAAAATAACGGTTATTTCTGAAAACTGTCATTGCAAAATTCACTATGACCGAAATGTTCTACAACAAAACGCAATATACCAATCGAATTTCACCGAAAATCAAAATTTAAAAAACATTTTTTTGCAATTTGTATGGAAAATTTAACAGTCATCTTTTATTTTTATTTTATAAATCTAAAATAACAATTATTTTTCGATTTAGCTTTATCTCAAAAACTGTTCAACTTTTTTATATTTTGACTTCATATTCGGTTTCAGCCGAAAATTTTACATACATATGTATGAAATAATAATAGACGTCATAGGTCAGATTTCTTAACAGTTAATGTCAGTATTCATCCAAGAAATAAAAGTCATATACTTAGAATGCATTAATTCGTAGTTATTCGGACTTAGCGATGTCATTTTCGTAAAAGCTCCAAAAACCGAGCTTCCATGAATTCACCGGTAGGGCTGATTATGTTACGCAACCGATTACATTCTTCAAGATATTTCAGGCCAGTCCCTGAAAGGATTTCATGAGAAGTAGAGGGGAATACCATGTTCAGTAGCTTCTATGTCACACAAAAATTTAGCTATAAAAACCATTAAGTAATTAAAATCTTTTTTATCATTCTTCAAATTTGTAAACCCCCTTTGTATAGGGTAACTTAAAGAACCGAAAGCCGATGTACCCGACAAAATGACATCAAACCCCCTACAAACGCAAGACCGTCTTTATGTCAGTCGTCTTAAAGAAATTTATCTCGTTTCACATATACAAATTTCAATTTCATCTGCACACAAAGCTCTTAAAATTCCAATTAAAGCTAGCAATTATCACATTTCCTTATACAATATGCTTCCATTTTTTTCTCCGACTAGTTCACTGGGTAGAATGTTAAAAGCCAAAGGCGACGTCACCTTCATCATTAACTCTACAAAGGCCTGCAGCAAGAAAATATGTATATACATACATATACTATATACATATGTATGTATTTGTAGAGACACATGTGACGAGGTGAAAATCCCCATATATGTACATACGAGAGCACATATAAAAAACAAAAATATATATACATATGTATGTACATCTATACAAACGAATATCGCTTTGAAGTTGTTTCATGTTTTCCATCTCGTTTTTTCTGCTTTTGTTTTTTTAATTAAAACTTGCTTTTCTTGCAACAAATAGCAAAGAACGCAACAAAGTAACACTAACACGAATACCAGGAGTACAGCATGTACTAATAAAACAATGTGGTAAGTCAAAGAAGAAAAAGGGTGCAGAGCATAGAGTAGAAATAAAAACAAATGTGTAAATATTGCCTATTTTTTTTTTAATTTTTCCTTTATTATTGTTGTAATTTGTGTTTGGTTACTATATAAGAGTACATATATATGCAGGCATTACTGTTCTTTGTTTTGTTGTTGGATGTTACATAGATGTTGTAAACGAATATAGTACGCTGTATCATTCCATCCGTGCTCGCGTATTCCTGCACTCTCAGCTACCTACGACTTGCCTCCGTCCGTTGTTAACTTTTTTATAAAAAAATGTATAGCGCTTTGTTCAGTTCAGCGCATTAGCGTGTTTTGCTGCATAGTTTTTTGTTGATTCTGCCAGCTTAGCATTTATTACTTTGAGCTGAGTAAAGCTATTTTGCTTTTGTTTTGTTTGTTTAAGTTCTAAAGGCGTTGAGCAACCGTAAATCCAAGTGAAAAAGTTGTAACAAAATAATGGTGGCATTTATTGGTATAAGGAGTTATGTATGTAGCTTGATTTAAAAGTACCAATAAAGATGGTGAATAGCGCCATTGTGCCTTAATTGTTATCATTTTATCATTTATTTTCAAATCAACCGTCAATTTCAGTTTTCTTCAATTCGCATCTATAGGAATCTAGCAAGGCAATCATTTAAGATTCTTCTATCTTTTATAATTTCTACTTTTGGGGTCCTCTTCAACATATTTTGTAATGCATAGTTCATTTACTAAGGCGAATTTAATAAGTCTGATGAGAATTGGGAATGGAGGCATGGTATACGGGCAAATGAAAAATCGATAAAAGAAGTCGCAGAGCGGGCTTAATAATTAATAAAATAGTCGAAGTTTATTGCCATTCTCGAAAACGGGAGATGGTGCAGAAAAATCTGTATGGCTGCATAAGGAAATGGGATCATTTCCAAAGCACCACCCACAAGATTGGACCAAAGGACGGATTATGTTGAAAAAAGCAGCAAATTTTTTTTTAAGTATTACCGAATAAGATAGAAAACTTATGCACAAAAATACATAGTAAATTTTATAAGCATTACAAGTAGAACCTCCAAATGGCTTTAGAAGATTGGGATGACTATGATTTTTATGTAATGAGATATAGTCGACTAAGAATTAGAGTTAAGAAGTATAAATAATATTTGTACAAATCAGATTTTTGCAACATGGAACCCTTTAGCTCCACAGAAAATAAATATATGAAATGTAATCATCAATGCATTTTTAAACGAAATGCTTTTTGAAACCACAAATCAAAAGGAATACTTTACTGTTTCAATTTTCCATAAGTTTTGAAGTTTTTCAAAAGTAGCGATATGACAGTAATGAAGCTTAATTGTTAAAAAAAAAACTTTTCAATTTGAAAAGCCAAGCACAGCTCTAATTGAATTATCTTAAAACGCAACATGCAATCACACTGCTATATTCTCGTTTCCTTTGTGCAGAAAAAGTGATAAAATTGATACAGCCAGTTGTCAGTGAGTTGAGAAAGATGAATACGAACGAAGAAGCAAAGTGGGTGACCGCAAATTTACATTCACATTTATTACATTTTTATGGCACTTTTAAGTGTTATGCACACATTGAAATCTAAGAAATGAAAATGCATGTACATGTGTGTGTGTGTGTGTGTGGGACAGACACAGCACTGCTCTTATTGGAATGAAATTGTATTTCGCAATTGCTCCCGGCGACATTATGCTTTTGTCATTTAAACTATTAGGGATAACGTTATATAAGTTGTGTATGTTGTTGTTGTTGTAGCAGTTGTAGTAGCGTTGAACTTTATCTGGAAGTGACACATAAAACACTCTTCACCACAAGTTTGTTGGCAGTGTGAAGTATGAATACACATACGACTACAAAAATGAGAATGCAGCAGAGATATTGAGCACGTATGTAGAAGCACAGAGCCACAAACGGGTCCACAACAACAAAGGTGCTACGAAGCATGCAAATGTTGCAAAACAAGAGGCGTTAATAAATATTATTTGAAGTGTCAGAGTGGCAAGGAGTAGATTAGGTTGAACAAACCGATCTTTGTCGGTGCCACGGAGCCACAATCATCGACCCACGACCGCCAACCGCTATCCATAGACCACCAAGTTTAGATATGCTGCCACACATAGCCAACACCTACGCATAGATAGTTATTATATTTTTGCTCTCATTTATACAATACCCATTCATACGTACATAGGATATACATACATGGCTTTTGAAAGTACATTTTAAGGTCAAGCATAAGGCGATTTATCACAAAAGCAACAAAAGAGACAAAAAATCGGTGGTGGTGTATGGTGCAAGAGGCTGCATAGACGAAGCTTACATTCGGACACAAAATCAGCTGTGAAAAAGCGGCCTCCAATTTGTAGAGCAAATTTACCATGAGCTAAGAGGCAATTGAAAAATAAGTGTGCAAGTGTGACCTTAGTGAAGTCAGGAAAGAAGTTTACCAAAATAATTAAACTGTGATTTGCATTCACGAACCAGTAACCCTATTTGCAACTATATACAAAATCAAGAATACGCGTTAGCAGAAAACTGAATAATATTATGAAGAAATAAGAATACATTTTTATTCGTTATTCAAGTAATTTTGAACAACGAATAAATTTTTATTCACCATACAAATAGTTTTCAATAACCCATACATTTTCATTCATCATTGAAGTAATTTTAAATAACTAATCGATTTTCATTCATCATTCAAATAATTTTGAATATCGAATATATGTTCATTCATCATTATTTAGTTAATTAAATCATACCTGAAAATGTTCTGATCATTTTGGTAGACAATTTTTAAAATTTTATTGAAAATCTGTTGAATTTTATAAGTTTGTACAAAGCTTGAAACATTAATTTGTATGGCTTCTGTTGTAGCATGAACCATATATGTATTTATATTAAATTTGACGAAAAAAATGTATCATCACAAAATAAATTGTATACTTCAAGAAAGGCGGATTTGCTATTAATTTGCTGAAATAGTTCAAAAATAGCCTGCAGACAATTGCTCTCTCATCTGTCAATAGAAACACATGAACTCTTACTTCTCATGTATTCATCCCTCTAAGCGTTGCACATCACACCCAAGCTTAGAATAACGAATCTCTAGCAGAATGAGTACAGTAGAAGGAACTGCATTGTTCATTTTCATAATGCACCGGTACATACAACGCTAACCTGTATAAATATTTCCGTTAAGTCGCATAACAACAACAATGTCAACGGCAACGACAATGACAACACAAGTAAGTAAATGCAATATCAGTAGAAACAAGAAACATCATTAACACAATATTGTATAAGCGTTAACGACAACAAAAATAAACAACAAAAACCATAAGAGAGCCCACACACTCGGACTGTGGATGTGTTGCCCAACAGCAGAGTTTCAATTTGTTGTCATTATTAAAATGAGCGAGTATGAGCATGGACACGAATATCCTCTGAACCGGATGCAGATATGTATAATGCCATTGCCGCCGTATGCAACTGCCAACGCGTCAGTTGTACATTGCCTGCTGCAAGCTGTCTGTTCATAGCTACAGAGTTATACTTTCGAGCTGTTTGTTGCTTCTGCGGATGTCGCATTAATACCGCCATTTTAATGTTTATCACAGCGGAAAGCGGAAGTGCTGGCAAAATGGCAATAACGTACCAGTTGGTGGTCTGCAGTTGCAGATTACTAAGTCTAGCGGTTGGCGTTTTATAAAATGTTGCATTGACGCGCAACGCAAATGGTGAATGGTTGGGAATTGTAGTGTTAGTGTAGATACTCTTTAAGTATATTCTAAAAGATATAAAATGTATAGAGATTGCAGTGGCGTATTTGATTCGATTTGCTTGAGCCCTTTAAAACTATTCCTACATATTCACCGACGCTAGTAATATCTCACAAAAAAAATTTACTACATACAGTAGCTCAAATCGAGACTTAAATTTTCTATAAATATACAGTTTATATAGTTTTAGTATTAACAAAATTGAATCATAAATATTGAATTTTTGTATAACTCGACTATCGGATCTACATTTGGTAAACAAATTTCTCGTAGCACCCTTATTACACAGGTCTTCTGAATATCTCGACTTATGCGCCACCTAACGGATTACGTAGACTATGCTCCTGTCACGGGTCTATGGAATATACTGCGATTAAAAACGGATTTGCCATTTAAAATTGCGTGAAAAGTGGCAGTGCACTGGAATATGTGGAAGATTGGAATTTGAATTTATAACTTTTGGTCAATTCGATTTTTGAAGATACACAAAGACTGCATGCCAATACTGTTGAAATGATAATTTTAATTTTGTCTAAGTTTTGAATGGCAAACGATGTTTTATAAATTTCGATCAGATTTTCGTGATAATAGAAATTTCTGCCCACTGCTCCAGCAAAAAGCCTTCACACATAACCGAAGAACCAAAAGACCAACCAGCATCTAATAGAGAACACTTTAACGCCATAAAAGTGCACAAACGGCGGTGTTTCGTCCAAGCGATCCCACAAAGAGACATTACGACCCTCAAGTTGTGGTGTGATGCTATGCAGCAGGCGACAGCGGTAAGTACAAAGCTAACACAATTTGAACACCAATTCTCTAATGAATTCACATTTTATCAGCAATTGGTAGTGTAGTTGTGTGTATCGTCCTTGTTGATGTTGCTGTTCCTACTGCTGCAATTTCGGCACGTGTCCCTTCCACTGCAACCAGTAACAACAAACAAACAAGCACTAACAAGCCAACCGGCAAGAAGTAGCTCCTTACACCACACCAGTGAGCAAAAATTAACTAACACAAAGCGCAAAGCAGTTATTCACATTTGCATATTTATGCCAGTAAATATGGCAACACAAATACCAGCAATAGCAGTGGAAACATTAACGGTGTAGTGTAGCGGTCAAATTATGGCCACTGGGTACTTGCCTACTTTACAGGCGGTCTAGTAGGAGCTCACTCACGTCACCGTGTTGACACGACAAGTTATGCCATGGTAATACGAACGCACTCCACCCACTAACTATGCAAATAGATTAAGGAGCATATTTTCAATAGCAGTATACAATATTGAGGGAGGAAGGGTGAAGTAACAATGAGTATCGTTATTCAACTACAGTTGCTGAACAGTTAAAATAAATTGATTATTTTGCTGGGGGCACTCTAATGCTATGGACAAAATTCTGCAAGGAATGACAGCCGTTGGTAGGGTAATATGATTTTTTTTTAATTTTGTAGTTTGTGTAATTAATTTAAATGTATATAATAAGAACAGCACCAGAAAGAAAATAGGCGGAACCATTTTTTCCATGTTTCATTGTTACGAAAAAAGGGTCCAGCATGTTTTGAGTGAAGATCAAAATCGACTGGCTAAACCAAAGCTTACGCCTCACGTCTCGCCTCAAAATACTCGACTCGAGTTCGCCGATAATCACAATTTCTGAATTTCTATGCAGATGAATGGCATTCCATGATTTTTAGCGTTGTATGTATGTATCTAAATAGGCCCGCTGGTTGTCACAAGCTGCTTTCAGTTACCGTGGCAAACTCCCAATTTGTTTCATATCGCATGAGATGAACACAGGAAATTACGTAGAGGTCTAGGACGATGTTTTATTGAATTTCGCCGAAGAATCTCACGGCGAGTTTTAGACGTATCAACAGGACAGTGCGCCAATTCACAGCGATAAGCGTACAAAGGAGTTTTTCGCATCGAAACATTTCCTGTGGTGAAGTAGCCTGCGGTTATAGTCCAGACTTAAATTCAATGGAGAACCTTTGGCGCATTCTGGATACCTTATTCCAGCTATTCAAGAAGAATGGACAAAAATCAACCTTATTGTCCTCCAGTCACTAGTAAATTCCATGTCATGGCGACTAGAATTAGTCACAATAAACAAAGGAGGGCACACAACACAAGCTTTTAAATAATATTTTATATTGTTTTACTTAAGATTTAATTTAATATTAAGTAGTGCTGTCCCATATATCTATTTCCTTCTACAAAAGTTGAAATTTTTACAATAAAAGTTGAAGTAAATCCTTTAGCATGTTTTACTATTCTTACGTTTGTTTTCTTCCTCTATATCAAAAGGTAAAAAGATTTAATCATTGATTATTTTAAGAGAAAAATACTTTTTTTAGTGCCCCATATACATATATAGGATAGTATAGAAATACATTTTTTCAATATAAATACCCCAAATGTATATGTAGCTATTTCGATTACGGTATAAAAAATTTGTTTTAATACAAATAGACATAGTATATGTACGTATTTTCATTTGACTGCACAATCTTATGGCAATAAATTTGGGTTATAAGTGCGCCATTCTTCGATAGATCATACCACCCGTTTAGAGAATCAATTAGCCGAAAAGGATATTACTGAAATTACATTTGCTGTTTTTAAAACATTTGCAGTCCCGCGGCAAAACAATTATGATTATTGTAAGTTTTTTTCTTTCTTTCTCTCTCACTGTGTACAGTTGAGTTGCAAATGTAATTTGCAATTTTAATCAAATTTTGCAAAAATTCATTTGCCACCTGGGCTCTTAGTAAAGCAATGAAGTGCAAATGTGGCGGCGAAATGTCAAATCAGCGCACTTAATATGAACTGTTTGAAAATATATACAATCAATAATTTTTTAAGCGAAAAGATGAACAACTGAAAAACATTGCAATGCAATTAAAAATTGCGCACGAATAGTCACGTATTTGGCGAGTTGAAAATTGCAGATAATTAAGATTTTCAACCACAAACCGACAATTCAATTAATATTTTAATAAAGTACGTTGCAACAACAAAAACCATAGGTATTGATATTGAAAGATAAAAAAATATTGCGATGGCAAATTATTTAATTTAATATTTTTATGAAAATTTATGTAAATATAGTATGTATGAATTAAATGCAAATATTGTATCCCAGTGGCAAATGGGATTATTCATAACACAGCATACATATGCCCTACGAAAGTAATGACTGCCGAGCCGTTTTGTAAATATTGTTTAAATTTAAAAATGTTGGCATTATTTAAGTGACGTAATACAATTGATAAATGGTGTTTTTCTCCTATTCATCTTCAAGCTATTTTTTCCTTATTTTTTATAAAAACTGAACTCAATTCGTAATATCTGTGGCAATTTACCAAAACATCTTAAGTCGACTTAAGTCAAAATCGAGTTAAGGTCATATTCTAGTTCTCCTACTCATAATCCATATTTGTGTCCAATCCGATTTAAAAAATTCCAATTTTAAAGAAAGTTATCGCCTTTTGTATTTTTCTTATCTTTATTTTTGAAAATATTACATACATTAAAACATTTGATTTTTCTTAACTTTCCGTTTTTTAAAATATCTTATGTACAAAACAACGAATAAAACATACTTCTTACTAAATATTTTTTCAAAATCTGCCTATAATGTCTTAAGAAATAGTTTCACTTTTTCCTTGATTAAAAATAACTCATTAAATTTCAACACAATAGATTTGAGAGAAAATCGCCAATATCTCAAAACTCAATTTTAAGACTTAAGATGTTATGGCAAAACGCCACAGATATAATAAAAATCATATGTGATTAGAATGTTACATAAAATTTATAAAAAATTAAAAAAAAAAAATTAATGAAAATTTCAACTTTTTAATTTAAATTTTTGTAAAATTGCTTAATACCCAATGCCGCTTTGTAGCTCATTAAATTTTAACGTATTAATATGCAAGTTTGGTTTCGCTAAACGTTTTCCAAAAATTCTAATTAAAAGTTGGAACTTTTTATGAATATTTGTTGAACTTTTATAAAGTTGGCACAAAATTTGAAATTCTGGTTTAAAAGCATCAGAATTACGCGTCAGAACTACAAACTACCTATTCAATTAGAGATGGTTTCGGTTCAACCGTTTCTGTTGATCTTTTCGTGTATAAAAAAGCAAATATTGAAAGAATGAATTGCAATTCTACTGAGTTGGGAATAGATGGAGGAAGCATTATTAAATTTTTGAATTTAATAAAATATAAATGTTGCAAGTTGTTGTGTTAAATAATCAACCCAGGTCAAATTAACTTATTCAACACCAATGAGTTAAAGTTAATAATTGAGTTAGCACCCAAAATGCCCTAATTGCTCTAACAAGAACTACTCTGTAGTTCGAATCGATAATTTGTGCTCTTCATGAAAAATTTTTCGGCATACAAAGTCAAGCATTAACTTAGCATTAGATTGATATTTGCTGTAAATTTCTTCGTAATAAATAATTATTTTATGAATATTCAATTATTCTGCCTAAAAGGCGTTAAATTCAAAAGCACTCGACAAATTTACAGAAATACGCCCATTCATACTATTGTTACAAATTAAACTTTACCACTTGGCGACGGAGAGGAAATGGAATAAAAGCTAGTGCCAGTAATTGAAATGGCAGTAGCAGCGGATGTAGTTGGTAAAAAAAAACAACAAAAATTGTTGTATATAGAATGCTATTCACTGGAGTAGTTGAAGTGTTGCACTAATCATAGTGGAAATAAAAAATTATAAATATAAATAACACTCCAAAGCGGGAAGTGCACAAAAATGACAAATCGCCAACAATTTAAATGAAATTTTTCTTTCCTCGCAAAAGTGAACGGCAAAAAAGCAAGCAGCTGCCAGCAGAAATTTGTGATGCCAAAAGCGCATAAGTAAACTACTAATGGCCAAAAAATAGACGTACTAAACTAAGTGACAAAGTGATGCCGCGCCAGCAGCCGGCAGCAGCAGCAATAGCAACATCAGTCGACGTCTGGAACTACAAATGGCTGTGTGAGTTGGCAATATTTAATAGTGTTTAGTCATTTGTTAAATGTACGAGTGAAGAGTCAGTCAGATAGTAAGAGAGTTAGGGTGGAGGAGTATGGTTTGATTGAGCGTCAAGTATGGGATAGCAAACTAAGCTAATACTCGTAGGCGCACATCCGCCTAGACGAGTGGGTAAACAACAGTTGGCCAGACTAAATGGACACTAAGTATTTGAGTGTCGAGTGGTGGAAAGACATCACTACTGCTGCGTTTATTTGTGAGCTGCTAAAATGCATTAATCTCTTTGAAAGCGGCAATGCTGCTACTCTTTGGCCGCTTTAGCTGCAACTTCACGCTGATGTAGCTGAAAATTACTTTTTGAAGTGCTTGCTTAGCTTAACACATACTGCTAGCTGCCGCTACTGGTGCGCTATTTTTCTTATATTTTTGTTTAAATTTTGGCAGAGCTATATTTGAAGTGCACTCACTCATTCACTCGCTCTCTACTGCCGATGATTATTATGTGCTTCAAATATACTCAGATTGCTTAAGAAGATAAATGATTGTGAAAGGGTAGATTTTCGAAGAAGGAATTATGTTTTTTTTTTATACTTAAATAGGAACGGATTTTTGCGCCAAGTCTATGGGAGGGGAAAACACAGTATTTTAGTATGTAGTTTAAGAGCTTAAGAGTCAAAGCGTAATTTTTGTATGAAAAGCATCGTTGAAATGAATTTTCGCATACTCACATGAGCTGATTATAAGTACACTTAATTTGCAGCATGGAAATTTTTGTGACATTTATGTTGTTATTTTTTTTTTGTATTTTGGTGCAAATTTACACACATACAGGTTCATACATACATACATGCATGTTGGTTTCGAATGCATCCCAAACAGAATTTTGCTGGCAACACAAGTGGAAAAAGTTTGAAAAGCTATACTATGCCAAGCACAGCATCTCTAATGACTTTTCGCTAACAAGTAACGCATGACGAGCGCGCAAAATTGTGTTATTTATTTGTACAAAAAAAAAACACGCACACAACAATAAAATGTGTATGTGTGTAAACAAAAAAAAGCATAAAAGACAAAAACAAAAAGCGAAAATAAAACACAAAGATAAAAAAAAAAATAAATTCACCCTTTGTGGAGATAAGAAAAAAAACAAGCTCGAAAAATTCTGTGTATTCATGCTTTTATGCATTTTCTAAAGGGCTGTAATGAATCCGCGCTATTGCAAATCTCCGAAAAAAGATTAAAAAGCAATGAGTCAGTCGTAAAAAAGACACCAAACAAAAATGGAACTAATGACTTTAATTTGAACTTAATAGACTTTTAGAAAATAGTTAAAAATGCCAATATGAGATTTAACGAGCAGCGTGTAATGAGAATGAGTGCACTTTTCATACAAAAATGTAAAAAAAAGACACAAAAAAACGTGAAGATTATCAGACAGTAATAGAGAATGAAAAATATAAAAATGAAATTTGCAGTGGATAATCGGCAGCATGTTTTTTACTTAAATTTTTTATTTACAGAACAAATCTCTATAAAGCAAAATTTGATTTTTATTTACTATTTGTTCTTTTTGCTCCACTCGAAGCGTGTTTTTAAAATTATTAAGCTAATTAACAGCTGAATCTGACGATTTTATTTGACACCAATTTCAATATTTTTGTCAATTAAATCTTAAATGAAAAATAAAGTGTTTATTTTATACTTCAACTAGCTGACCCGGCGCGCTTTGCTACACCCTATATATTCTGAATTTGAATTATATTGAACTGTGAACGCAGATTTTAGAGATATCTCGGCTCTAGCGCCACCTATCGTTCAATGTTTTTTTTTTTGCGAGGAGTAATCATCGAAAACCAGGCCCCCAAAAAATCGTTAGTATGAAACCTAAACCCGAACTAAAGCTCCTACCACCGTCAAAGTACCCCCAGGTATTCGTCAAGTATTTCGTCGGGAGATGGATTGATGCAGTCCGCAGGAAGTTGTTTCGTTATTTGAGTATATGTATGTATGTATGTATATTACACCACTATTGTGACAGTCGAAATAGACGAAATTCCGAGCTGCCCGATCGTTAAATTTCGTGTTGGGCAAGCGGTTCGAAAGAACGGGTTTCAAAGCCGCGCCACCTAGGCCGTTGAAATTTACTTGATTCCTAGTCATTTATTGACATTTTGTGTCTAATACATGTTCTGGACTTAAATAATAAATTTTAGCCATATCACCTATACGAAGTTTTGTCCTTATGGGTTTTGTTATAGAACTAACTATATTTTTTCAACAATAATTAAAATTAAATTAGGAAAGACAAAATTGTCATTACACTTTGCTACTATTTTCGCATCCACAATTGTATGCACTAAAATTGTCCAGGTCTAAAAAAAATGCTCATTTGCCAATTTGATGAGCAATATAATCATTGACAAACGAAATGGTTGTACTATAGAGTTTGTTCATAAAAATAACAGCAAAATAAAAAAGTGACAAGTTCTGACACTTCTGCTTTCCTTATTTAACTTTATTTATTTGAGTCTCAAATATTTTTTTTTATTAGACTTGAGCAGGACGCGCACTTACGACTTTTGGCAGGCAAGGCTTGGGGTTTGTTATAAAACTAACTATATTTTTATAAAAATCAATTTTACTTAATTAGGAAGAGAAAATTGTTTAAACTGAATACATTTTGCTGTTATTCTAACTAACCTAATATATGTATGTATAAAGGCCAAGCATTCTGCTTCTCACTACATATCGCTCAAACTGTTAATTGCAATGCCTTCATCCTTAAAGTATGCATAACAAAATTATAACAGTTTTGATATCTTTGCAATGCGTTATTTACGTGAATAACAAATTGTTGTATCGCGTCGTTTGTCGGGCTTTTACTACCAGTATTTAAATAAAGATAATGCGCATAAGTTGGTTGGAAGAGTTAGAAAACTACCCCACATTAATCCATCGTAAATTGCTTCGGCCGTTAATAATTTCATCAAATAGAAAGCGACGAGAAACTATTAAGGATCATTATAACAAGCACTGTTACATTTACTAAGGAAAATACAGGAAGTAAAGGAAGGAAATGTTGTGTTGTTTCGCTTGAGTATGTGTGCAAAACTATACAAACATAGGTATAAAATATCATATACATAGGTATTTAATAAAGGACTATAATAATACAGCAAGCTATTCATTTTCATGGCGCCGGTCAGACGCTTTGGACAGTTGTTAAAGCCACCTCTAGAGCTCACAATGGGCTCTACTACAATACAATACTTAAAATAAAAAATGTAAACAATGTAGGAACAACGTCAGCGAGAACTGTGAAAAGTGAATGACTCATTTTCGTACTAAGCTACTAACGGCACGAAAATAGCAAATAATAAAATGTGAAAAAGATTGCTTGCTGCCACATTTAACAACCAAACAACAGGAGCCCTTCATATTTTTTACCCCCAAAGCACCTACTAATACACCGTTACCTTGCTAACTTTGTCGGCGGCTACACTTTTCTTCTTACTTAACACAATTGGCTTACTGTTACCAGAATTCCAACCTCCACCCACTGCTCAAAACCGCACAACACAAACAACACCCGAGGGTATAATAATAAGCCAACTTCACTTTTGTGTGCGCACTTTTTTCGCTCCCTTTTTATTGCCAGCACTCTGTCTACACCGCGTCGCCGTTATTGTTGAATTTACCTGGTATTATAATGTTGCTCGTTTTTTTTTTATTATTGTAGTTGTACACATGGCACACGGGCGAGGGACGTACATACGAAATTAGCCGCCATTTTATTACGAACCGTCAATGGTGAAGAAAGTAAAAAATATAATAGGGGAAAAGCACCTCAAGACGTTATAAGCAAAAATACGCATAAAATCAGGCTGTTAAATTTCGGACAACTATTGTGGTCGCCAGCGTAGTAGTAAATAAATATTCCCCTATTATAATACTGTAGTTTAGTTATAAGAATGCAAGACAACACTGGCTATGGTAATATCCCAACAATAGCTATTTGCCGCTTCGTTCGCCGTTAATGGCGCCCCGTTGCCAACTCAAATTAATCGACGCGTCTAAGTAAGTAGTAGCCATAATGCACACACACTACGACAGCGACAACTTGCACCCCACCTCAATGTGTACACCTTGCGACCGAGCGCCCATCGAAAAGGAGCGTAGGATTGCGTACCTCCTTTCTTGTTATTTGATTTGTTTGCAATGTGACGCAAGTGACGGAATGTAAGGTGTAGTTTACTTAATGAACTTCAAATGTATACAATATATATATGAAAGAAATGTTAAAATAACAGGAAAAATAGTGAAAAAGTGCTGTAATTTTCTACTTAATCGATTGAAATAAATCAATCAAAAAAAAATTGTTTATTAGCAAAAATGTTTGTGCCTTGCTGCGACAAAATTATGAACTAAGGTCACGCGATTTCGAATTTGAGGAAAATAATGAATGCATTCGACGCCAGCATTTATTTAATCTCTTCTGCAATCAAAATAAATTTAAGTTTATAATTAATAAAAACGTATAAATAAACTTTCCCACGGGAATAATTCGATATAGTAAGTAAAACTGATTATTTTAATCATACCTTTTGAAAATTATTAAGGGCTGTTTTCAGAGTGGAAAGATAGTAAGCAGTACATATTTACAGTGGTGGAAACCATAATAGCAAAGCAACATTTTCACAAGCGTTGTTTAGTTTATTTAATTTAATTAAAAAACGTAAAGGGATATTCTACTCATCAGGGGTTATTTACAGAGTTATGACCAGTTGAAGATAAACCGATTAAAGCATTGAAATCTTAAACTTTTGACTAATATTAAGCTAATATCTTCACGTAAAACTTATGGATATGATCAGCGAGAGAGGTTTTGAATTTGCCATAAATTTTAAATAAATTTTGGTGCGGTTCACAAAAAAAACCCCAATTTGTCCCAGAGTCACAAATTTTTGTTAGTCAAATTACTTACTTACTTACTTATGTAGCGCAATAACCGCTTAGGCGATTTTGGCCGAACTTCTCCTACAATTTGTGGTGTGCGTCTTGATGTTGTAATACAAATTGAGGGACCTACAGGTTTACGCCGACTCCGAACGAATATGTGGTTTGCTTGCTGTTTTGTTAAATAAAATAAGGTCTAAATCTACTAATGATATAAAGTGAAGCATTAATATTTTTACAGGACTCAGTCCAGGAATACTTCACACTAACAAAAAGAAGCAGGCTGTGTCAGAGACACGGCCATTAAGTTTAACGTAGAATACGCCATCCGATAAGACAGAAAACATATGTAACAATAAATGATAAATAATACAAGCAAATGAATTTCTTTATTTGCTAGTTACTTTGGATGATATTATGTGCTTATGATAGGAAAAATTGGATAAAAATGTTTTTAAATTATCAATTAAATTTCTCGCAAAAACGAAGTCAATGGCTGTTATCAATAGTAAAGATAAATGATAAATAACATACGCGAATCAATTTTATTATTTTTTTTGCAGTGCTTGGCAGCATTTTCTCTTCTTTTACTCTACTTTAACTTGCCTGCCTAAAATTATGCAATACAAAGAAAGGGCTGCACGAGTACATTTAAATCGCCCAACAGCAAACACTCAACCAAACACCACACACATATTTGTGTGCATGTGTTTATACAATTTTCATTTGAGAAATTTAAATATTAGGAAGATATCAACCAACATGAAATGTATGTCAAACGAAAGCTAACATCTTCATTTGACTACAAAAAAAAAAAAAAAAATTAATCGAGCCGTTTCCTTATAATTAAAGAAATAGAGATTACAACAATAAAAACCTGACATTGGTGCCCATACCGTAAGGTAAGACGTATTCTACGCCAAAAGTTTGATATTTTCCTATTTGTTTCAATTTCAATACCTTATTTTTTTTCAATTAGTACATTTTTCCCGACACAAACAAGAACAAACCTACCAAATAATTAAAAAATATTTAAAAAAAACAACCAGACGTAAAAAATATTCAAATTATTTTTATTTTTTAGATTTTAATGGTATGTTTAGTAAAACCCTCTGCTCTGTTTACTAATCATAAACTCTGATAATTTAATTTTTTAGTAAAAAAAAAAGTAAACATTTTTGACTTTTTGACTCATAATATAAAACAAGAGCCAGAAAATAAAGTCAAATATTCTTACAATAACTTAGTTTAATACTTACTGATAAATTTCACTTTCTTAGATAGACGCGGCTGTTTTGAGCGTATTTTATTGTTCTTCTTAATGGGGGCTGATCTTCGCGATACTGTATTTGTTTCGCAAAGTTTTTAGTTTTATGCACATTTTTTGTTTTTTTTAATGCATGTCGTCCAAGTAGTAAGCAGTTTTGAGGAAAAATACAAGAAGAAACATAGCATAGGAAACATTTAAAAAATACATAATATAAATATATGCGCACGTTGCAGTTTTAAATACAACTTTTTATGCAAAAACCATTCGGCAATGTTCATATACAATTTAGTTTCAAATTCACGTTGATTTTAAAAAACTGTTGGGTCTTTAAAATAAAAAACTTATAAAAACAAAACAATTAACAATTGAAAATAAGGCAATTACTTAATTTATTAATACTAAATTCATTTCAACAATTAAATCCCTCTTTAGCAGATTTCTGTGATCTGTGGAAAAACTCCACACAGCTACTCTTACTTAACTTGCATTCGATACCCATCCGATAAGAGGGAATATACCCCTATAATTATTCTAAAAGGGTAGTTTTCTCATTAATTATTTAAGTAACGAGACGGATATTTCCATTGAATTTCCATGAGAAGAGCTAAGGAATGTATCTACTTCAGGGTTAACTGGGACAGATTTGCCCTCGAGGCACATACATACATACGTCAAAGTTTTTTTTTTCGGTATGAAGAAAAATCAGTAATTTAACAGTTTGTAGTGTGATTGTCTATTTAGTAAACTGAATTTATTGTGATGGACTTGTAGTCCAAAAGAGAGTAACAAGTGTGTAAAGAGTTTTCAGTTGGCTAATGAAACTTTGACAAGGGGATATGTTACAAAATTATTTAATCTTATTTGAAGTGAATTTCCTAACAGGAGGGTGCAAAGCTTGCCACAAATATTTGTTTAATATGCGGTAAATAAAGCTAGTATTAAATCTTTTCTTATAATGAAATAAATTTGACCAAGTTAATCAGGTGGTATCGGGTCAGTGCACTATGAAAGGAATGATATGCTTTTGGTTTTAATATTTTCAGGCATAATATTTTTTTGTTGTAATCTTAGTTCTAATATTAAACAGATTTTTTTTTAAACCCACAGAGGTAGATAATGGATTGCTTTTTCTATTTAGAAACCTCAGTTTTTGTTTCTATAATAGAAAAAATATAAATATATAACTTTATTATCGTTTTCTTTTTTATAACCAAATATTATTAAAACATCATGACCTCTCTTACCGAAAATGTTTCAAAGCTAGTTATTAAAGTTATGGGTTTTATATCTGCCGACAGTGCCCATTGAAAAGACGAACCTGACACCTGACCCAGGGCACCCTCAGCAAAATTACATTTAAAAAAACCCCCTAAAAGGTGTAGGTTTTAAGTAAATGGTAATTATTTTTATTTTAGCACGATATCCGCTTCAAACTGTCCTTTTTCTGCCAACTACTCCATACATAAATATATTGTACATTTTGACCCAAATAAATTGGTACATCCTTTTCATTAACTGCAAGAACTTATCCCAACTGTCCTTATTAGAATATGTGTATTACTTTTATAACTTTTGTAAACTTTTTCAATGTGCAACATCATAAATGCAAAATGCAAAACAGGACGCACCAGGATATGAAAATACCAAATAAAGCTAAGAGTCAATTTGAACAGCTATGACATGTCGGAGCACTGCCATAAAATACAATTTGTGCTAAATAAATAGAGGCACTCGCCAAGCGAAACTGACAAGTGAACTTATACGATGTCATAAAAGGCAAATAGGAAATAGAGAAATGTAAAATAATTTTAATGCAAAGATGTCAATTAAAATCTCTACTTTCAACTTGCAGTAAAGAATCAATGCTTTGAAGGGAAAATAAATTTATTTTTGAGCTACTAGGCGCACATGTCGAGATATCGGGTTAGTGATGTGCGATACCCTATTCAGATAAAGGACTACATTTAGTCAAAAACTTAAATGCAATGTCGAGAGTGTATCCACATTTTGCTTCTTCGTACAACCACGCACTAATAGCGTCTCCAGCACAGCGTCGTTGCAGATGGAGCAGAGCCTGGTGGCATGCATTTTATCAATAAATGCCATAGAAAAGTGAACAAATTTTTCCTTTATTTCTTTTCGCCATTTTTACTTTCATTTCAGTACGAACATTGTGAAATAAAATTCAGCTCTTTATACCATAGAAACTCAAATGCTTGTTTAGTGGTTTGAAGTTTCAGTTGTTCTACGGAAACACGGATAGACATTCAAGTAGGTCAAATTTTAACTAATTAGGAAATGTTAACTAAAAATTAATATTTTAATTTCATTTGAGAGTCACATGACCCTCAGTGTAATAAAAGACTGAATACAGCCTTAATGTGCATTAACGGTCTTAATTTGCATTAACTCATGGATTATATCCCAATATAACATACAGGATGGGCAGCTCGGTTTTGCCTGATAGTGGTCTAAATGCACAACGTTGATGTCTGTTATAGTGAAATCCAAATGTGCATTTGCGCTTGCTAATGCAAATTAGCTATGTTCGTTTGTCATGCCTTTAAGTTTACGTAGCTACTGGGAGAGTGTAGATGTACCGCGTGGAACGGACCTGAGTGGAACGAAGCTTTCTGTGTTCACATCGAATTAGAAGCAAAACGTTCGAAGTATCAAAGTATCACTTTTATGAAAATGATCCCTTCACAGAAATTCTGTTTAGATAAAATTCTTTCGATTTAAAAATAACAGCGCCCTTCCCGGCTGCTGTATAAGCACGGATTGAACGTTTTGGAAATCGATAATAAAAAAGACTAAATTTAACGGCGATGCTAAAGGTAAATTCAATGAATGCTCCTGGCGCTGTGAAACAGTTATGCACGGGAAAGTAAAGTAAACATAATAGGATCTAAATAAATGTTTTTTTTACCATACGAAATAATATTTTTCCCGCTCCTCCCAACTGTTGGAAAAATGCACTCGAGTAATTTATTTTACAGGATTAAAGCTTCACTGCTGTCGGCACTGATCGTAGTGCAGAAAAAAATCGACACTACCTCCTTCACCTCACAAAACTTTCCATATGGAGCGCGACTATTCAACAGCTGCTCCAACGCATTTCAATCGTATCAGCAGCAAAACAGGAGGTCTTTTATTTTCATACACATCTTTTCTAACATTTACGTTTGGATGTGTGGCTGTAACTAAATGGAATGCCGTGTCGCTACAGGAGCATCACCAGCAACACGAGAAACGAGCAACAATTACTTTTGTAGGAGGTGGAAGCAAAAAATTGATGCAGAACATGTTGGGGGTAAAAGTTGGAAAACAAGCGCTTAAAGAAACTAGATTTCCACTTTTCCGAGTTAAAACAATGCAGGGGAAATACTCGTATTTGTTGAAAACAACGCATAGCACCGTTGACGTTTTGCTTGCAAATGAATGAAGAAAATAAACATAAACAGTAAACAACAGAAGATTAATTTCTGTTGCAAGTAGGAGATTTTTCCAATCTAGCTAGTACTAAGCTATTTCATTTACACAATGCTGCTGGCATCACTGTGCATCAATTTTCACGCAGCTGTACTGTGATTTAATTAAAAGCAAACTTATTGTTTGCTTTGACTTGATGCTCTGCTGTATGTCGGTCGGATGCTTTTACTAGGTGATATCCAATTTTTTTTAGATTAAAACAGATTGCATTAGTTTTTAAAATAAATATGAAATTTCTTACTGAGTATTTGTGGGAGTTGCTCGATATACGATATTTATTATTGCATACCTTCAGGCGTTAAGCCTAATATTTCCATTTGATTTCAGTTGCTGCAAAAAAACAAGGGGTGCATATATGTATGTTGAAATGTTTGGCACCCCCTACTGTTCAAACAACTCCACTACCAGTTGTTTCCCCAGTCAGCTAAATAAACTCATTAAAACTGTGTAAGCTTTGTATAAAAGTTTGAGCAACTTAGCAGCATACTTTTAGGCACATTACGGCTGGCTGCTTCAAAAATAATTCATGTTACAGTTTCTACTTACGTACTTCAAAAACAACTCATTTTCCTCAGCTCTGCTCGTTATGAATACAGGATTTTAATTTTTGTAACTTTTTTTAGTTAATTTGTACGTGGATAGAGAATAGAAAGAAAAGTGTTGACGCTCAGTGAATCGACGATTGTAAAGTAATCTTGTACGGTGCGAAGTTTTGTGTGAAATTAGTGCGCAAAAATACATACATATATGTTTCACAAAACTGATTTCCCAAGCACAGTAGACAGAGTGGGATAACTCAACCAAGAAACCCGTAAATTTTAGAATACATTTAAATTCTAATTGCACAGTGAAGTGAGTACTGTGTTCTGCTTCGAAGTGGTTACTTTGAAAGGCAATGAGTGCTATTTACATGAAGCGGTTTGAAGCTGCGTTCCATCACGTAAGTTATCCCAAAACCTGCTAAGTATCGAAAATAATCAAGTAATTTTTTTTTAGAAAAATATAGTTCGTTCTATAACAAAAAGAGTATAAATCAAAAACTCGCACTTTGTAGACGTTTTATAAAAATTCAATTCCTTACTCGAATTTGTTGGTATACTGTAGCTCATTCAAATTTATTATAATAATATGACAGTGTGTAGTGGCTCACAATGCAGGTTGATCTTAGAAATTTTTTTTTGAAATTTTGCTCTTGAAAACTTTGCATGCGCTAGGTCGGAGAGTTATTCTCTATTAAGATTCGATTAGGAAGAAATTAGATATGTACATATGTACGTATAATGGGAGTGCGACGAGAAATACCTTCGCGTAAAACGGATCCGCCAGATGGCGCTTGAATCGATTTATTCAGAAAATCCGTATTTATAATCCCATATTGATGATATTAGAAATATGCTGCATGTGCGATTAGAATGTTTTTGCAGCAGTCCGATTTAGATGATGGCCCAGTCTATAACATGAAACTACGAATCTTATAAAAAAAATTTCAAACCTAAAATTCAATACATTTCAAAAAAATGCTATCAAGTTTTTCAAACAATATTCGAGTATGCAGTTTTGTAGCTAATTCAATTTCAATATAACAACGTGCACATTTCGAGTGACCAAAAGTTCGCGTTAAATATTAATAATTTTCTTTTTGCTGGCGTTGTTGCCATTTTTCCTCCAAATAACGAATGCTCAAATTTGTTTTAGATGTAAAAGCTTGTTGCAAGTATATGCTGACGAAGTCGCGGGTATCTGGCAAGGAATGTTTTAATTTCGTTTCGAAGGCTATCGTCCTTTACTTTGCTCTGTCAGGAGCAGATGTTTAAGCAAACCTCAATCCAGAAATATTGAAAAAAAAAACAATTCAAATACTTTTTTTTAGGAACACTTCAATACACAAAAATATATTTTGGTAGGAGGAATGTAACTTTTTTATTATATTTTATTTTGCTCATTTGTATTTTGTTTGCATCAGATAAAAATAAACAGAAATTCAAAATAAATACAACGCAGCAATGCCAGCATTTTTCATTTAGTATTCAACCTAATGGTTCATATTATCCAAATCATACCCGACATGGCGCACACTCTAGTTGGCTTTCAACTTCTTGGAAACTTTTTGAATAATTTAATGCATTTATTATCATTTACATTAACAACTGAGATGAAAGTTGAAAAAAAATTTAAATGAGAATGAGAAGAAAGTAAATATTAAATGAATTACGAAGGAAATGTACTGCACTCAATGAGTTTACGACAATTTTAAATTTGTGTCACACAAAAACAAACTCGACTGAGTCACTACTCGCTTCAAATGACCAACGTCGTTTCCTTTATTATCCATCCCCTCCCCTCTCTCTCCCTCTTTCCCTGTTGGTCTTAATTTGCTGCTCTCAAATTGGCGAATTGTCTATTTGTAGGGAGGTACAACAGTTAATGTTGCACAGTGGTTGTTGCTAACGACGAATATATTTGCCCTGTTACCTCATGTCCTTAAAACACCTACATAGCTCCAATTCACGCCATGAAATCTGCCATTTTTACATAATTTTTCTATAAATATTGAAATTTCTATTCCGCGCGGTTCACTGCACGTTGAAAAACGTGGCGCATGGAAGGGAGGAGAGAGCTTGTTGGTCGATACTACAGTTTACACACACAACCATACACTAACAACATAGGAACTTAACAATTTTCTTTTTGCATATTTTTTACTTTTTTTCAAATTGTTATCCTTGAGCTACTCGCCAACTTTGTTGTTGGCATTTCAACTTTACAACGTTGGTTTAAGCCGTGAAAATTGAAAAATGCAAATTTCGTATTGAATTTTTTTACACAGCAGCTTCTATTACAGCATGCAGCTGAGCCACGACTCTTAACGAACTGCGAGTACCGCGCCGTGAACACTGTTTTTACTAAAAAGTAGACGGTTTATTTTTTTTAATTCGCTGCTGTTTGTGTGCACAGCGGGTGGTAAAGGGGGAGAGCTACCTTGTTTGTTTATTTTATACATATCTACACAGATATAGTAACACCAACTGATGCCGTTCCATCGTCCCGCTACTTGTGCCGTGGGTGTGGCATAAGTAGCATTTTACATTGCATACTATTAGGCGGCTTGATAGTGTTAGCTTAGCGTCTGGGGTTTAGCTGTGTAAACCACGAAGATGTTAAAAGATTTTGCGTACAAAAACAAAAAAAAACAAACCAAATCAATGAAGGAGAGGAAACATGTCGCTGATTGGCTTGGAAATTGAGTTAATAGTTTAAATTTGTATTAACACAGAGGTGGGTTAATTGAAGAGCGTATATTCTATTTTTTATATGTATGTAGTAAAAACATTTTCGCAGATACTCTTTGTTTCGAGTATGCACTCGTAGTAGTCGTTAGTTGAAATTGATTATCATGTAAAATATGTTGAACTTTTCTATCAAACTTTTAAGATAGCATACTTTAATACTTTTATACTAGCTGGTTTGAGCTATATTTTTGCAAGTTTTCTTCTTTTTCTTGTCGAAAAAGTTTAGTTAAGCTTTTTTTGAAAATGCAAATCTGCCATGTAAACTTCCAAGCTTCTTCGCTTTGAAAGATAACTCAGAATCCGCACAACATTGAAGATCTTTGAAAGTATACATCAATAATTAAATGAAAAATACAAAAAAAAAAACAAAAAACTTCATTGAACTTTTTAATTTTAATTTTATAAAAATTCTAACTATGCAGTTTTATTGACCATCAAATTTTAGTATAACAAATTGCAAGTACAAAGTAAAGTTAAAAATTTTCGTTGATTTTTGGCAATTGTTTTGTTTCATACAAAGTACGTGCGAGAACTTTCTTTGTATGGAAGAAAATGAGAGACAGACACCGTTAGCAAACAAATTATCAAAAACCAGCGAACATTTTTAGCTACTTGAAACTTGTCCTTTATTATACTAAAATTCTATGTACCATAAAACTGGATAATTAAAATTTTTAATTGAAATTCTACGTTCGAGAACTTTCCTTGTGTTTTCTACAAAGAGAACTAGGCTTTTATATAAATAATAAAATAAAAACAAAACAAATGAAGAATAGCTAAAATTGGTCAATTTTTTCACATAACTGTAGTTAGTTGCATTTCGTATATGTGGCGTAACGTCCTAAATTATGTAAAGCAACCGAAGAATGCCGCCGTGGGTTTGTTTTCAGCCCATATAATTTTTTTTTAACATTCTCATCGAAAGGGTTGAGCGCCTTGAAGTAGGCTACAAAGCACTCATCTAGGTAGCGCTTTCCTAGCATGGTTTTTAGTATATATACATATGTATATACAAACAAAATCATTGAGTTTTTATAGAATACACTTGACATATCCCAGAGAAAGCATAAAATGAAGCAAAAATGTGAATGGTACCAAATACACACTTTTACATAGACTTTTCTGAAGGTTACACCCCGTGAATGAACTGCGGCAGCAATCTTAAGCAAACAAAGAATTGGGTTGTTATCGTAGGCGTGTGAGTGGGGATGAGGGTTTCTATTTTAGTAAACTCATTGAACAATTCAACGAAATGCGTCGGTATATACAGTTGAGTTCACAAAAATGGTACCAAAATGTAACTGGTCAACACAATATTGACGATTTCTAATTTAATGTTAACTGTTTAAAAAAAAAAGTCGTTATATCTATACGAAAAATCAAGTACGCCAAATTTTCACATTTCCTAAAAAATGTGTACAAATTGTACAAATTTTACTACTAACAATAAAGTGTAAATGGCGAAAATTCTTATTCATTTCTGATCATTTCTTTTGCTACCAAATTTACTTACTTTAAAACACCGGTCAACAAAAGAAAAAAAGCAACAAACCATCGAAATTTAATAAGAGTTTTCTGCTCCTTTAAACTTTCACTTTATTTTCTAAAAATTAGGTTTAAAAAGTTAAGTAAGTCCTCGTTCTTCTCTACAGAGTCATCCATATACCTAGTGTTTTGTTTTTTAAATCCTATGTTATTTGACAGTGACAGCTCTTGCCCGCTGGAAATCTTAACAGAACGTCGGTATCATATCTTCGCATCTGGCGGCCGGAAACCCCGCACTTGATCAACGAGGAGCCAATGCATTCTCAGATAGTGACAGTGACTGAAAAAGCCAACGCCAACGGGTTGGGCTGCAGTGGCATGGTCAGAGATTTTTTGTGACCAGAAATTGAAGACATGGACGATTTTTGGTTTCAGCAGGACGGCGCACCATGCCAAAATCGGAGGTAAATTTTTTGTTTGTGGGAGGCCGTGAAGGACCAATGTTAATGGAACAAACCATTAAAGTCTGTCCTTTAAGAGAGTATCGAGCAAGCACCAAGGTACCGAAAATATTGTTATTTGTTAATTATTTGGAATATTTTAAAAGAAGCCACTTAATTTGGCCGCTCTGCACTTGCTTTTTTTTTGTTTTTTATTACATGTCCAAAGCATCAAATGTACACTGAGCTCTTTCTACTTAAAAAAATTCAAAGCAAGAAATATTTGAGTTCCAAGAACCCCAAACCTAAATAGCTTGCCTTATACTGTTTCAAGATATATTTCTTAATTGTTAAGAATCATTTGTTAATGGAAATAATTGACATCCGTCAACAGATCATTTTGTATTGTTTTATTACCTCTTTTATTATAATTGCAATGACGTACTTCAAAAATTACACTGGCTTGTAATTATCCCTTCAATTTGCTTACTCTGAAGCACAAAATCCTCATATCTCTGACCTGCGCTCCATTCATTTGTCTCAACTCACAACGCGCCCTACACAAATTCTTTAATGAAACATTGCCAACATTTTAAGACCAGCTGCTTATTTAACCTCTCTGACAGAATCTGGCAGAATATTAAACACGCCAATACTTCTAAGCTCTAACAGCATAATAAAAATAAATATTTCAGAATTTTCACAATTTCATCAAGTTTTAAGCTAATTAGAAGCTTGATGTTTAAAAACAAACTGCGCTGATAAAATGTAAATATATTAATTTGCGGAAACCTATGGGCACTAGCCTTGGCCATGTCAACAACTGCTACTGCTGATGCTGAATATTTGTCGCTATTATACATTTTTGTTTTTGGAAGAGTGTTAATGATGATGATTATGATGATGGCGTTGATGGTACTTGTGGCTGCAGTAGCATTCACACACTCTTCACTCACAATCGGTTGTTTTCGCAAGAAATTTAAGATATTTGTGGAAAACTTGGGACACTTCCTTTGTAATTGTTGGTTTTCTTGTTTACCACCAGCTGTTGCTCTGCTAAATTTGACATTTGTGAAATTTCCTGTATTTCCTGTTGACAACTTTTCATGTCATCTTCTAAGTTTTTGTTTTAATTTGAGGCACAAATTTTACTTTCATGTTTTTGGTTATGTTGCTTGCGCTGTAGGTCCGGCAAGTGACGCTCGCCGCAAAGCCAAGTTATCACATTAACATAAGTACATTACTAAAAATAAACAAAAAAGATTTTGGTCATTAGCCAAAAGTGTGTACACTTCCTTAAAGTTTGTTGGCGCTATGCATTTAATGTCCTACAAGTTGCCAACAAGCTTTCTTATAATAAACGCTCGGTCGTTTCATTTCCTTTCACCTCATCTACTTAACCTCCGTCGCATATACTTGGCTTTATTGGTCTGGCTTGTTAATTTCCGTTGACTGAGCTTTGAGTTTTCTGCACACAGTACCTTCCAATTACTTTGCATTGTCTCGCTATCGACTGATGGCACTTCTAATTAAGGTACCAATTCTTGCGGCGTACTCGTAGTAGTTAATATAATGTATTTAAAAATTTTATTTACAACTGTCATTATAATGCAATGAGCCTGCCACTGGTCGTCACCGTGCCGCCGCTCTTGTCAGCTGACCATCTCTAAGTGCGCTCCCTTATTCCAAATTTTATCTTCCTGTCTTTTTTGTATATTAGCAAACTGTTTGCCATTACTGCCTTCTCGTTTCCGCCCTCAATCGCTCTGATAAAGTACAATGTTTGTGTACAATGCCAACGCCTTCCACATCTTTAAGCAATTCTTAAGATTTTTAAGGTTTCTCCCCTAGCTCTTCCTCATTCCGATGATTAATTGCGTCGAAATTGTTGAAACGTTAAATTGTTATTTACGGAGATGGTGAAGGTGACAGCGGAAACATTGGCTGTCTGGGGGATTGTGGCAAATTGTGTATTAAATATTTTATACACCAGTTGTCGTGGTTTACCAAATTAGTTTTTAATACTTGAAAACTTTACAAAATAGGTTTATGTAGATTAAGCTTCGAAATTTGAGTCTTACGCACTTCTTTCCATAGAATATTGCTACACAATTATAAAAATTAGCTAATCTTGATAGTGATAATTAGAACAATATTTGCATGTATTTTTTTGCATTGCTCAAGCTTTTAAAACTAAGTCTTTGCGGTATAATTTTAGGTACAGTAAATACCCCAATAGAGATGAACTGATTTTTGAGACTATGTAAGAAATGACGGGTAGGTGTCGCATGACTCGATATATTCGTATTTATTGGCTACGTAGAAACAAATATAGATCCGATAGTTGGCGCATGAATCGATTTGGATAACATTTAGAACATACATATATCGGTCATGTAGAGAGAACCCCTTTCGATACAAAATAACCATATTGAAGCGGTAAAAGCGCGAATTACTATAGTAGAAATAGAAGGATTTGCAAAATATGAAAACGTAATATTGAGTGTTTACATTAAAGTATTTTCGGAATATTAGTAATCTAGAGTTGTTCAAATTTCAAAGCCTGCCTGAAAAATACTTTTTCGAAAAAAAAAATAAGGAAAACTTTGAACTGCTGAAGATAAATGAGGTTTGTTACAAGAATTGAAGCTTTTTTGTTCATTGTGTCGCGCATTTTCTTCCATACAAGGTATGTTGGAGAATAAAAAATTATCAAAAATCAACGTCAATTTTCGGCTACTTGAAAGTTGTAATTTTTTGTACTGGAAGTATTCCTTTACAATCAACAACACAATTTTTGTTTAATTTGAGGAATCCGTTAACAAAAGTTTTATAGTGCTCTCGATGATATTTGACAAAATCCCCTTTTACACAACAACCGCAACAAAAATAGAAAAAACAAAACAAACCACTTCTATTATGACACACAAAGAAACCAAGGGATATGAAAATTAATACAAAAACGAGATCAAATTTTTATTTTCCTTTCCTGCTAATAGCCTCCAATTAGATAAATATAACAAAAAGTCAACAATTCCAAAACGAGGGCAAAAAAGCCACATGAGTGACATAAACTGCACATGATATTCAACAGAGCAGCAAAGAATATAAACCCATGTACCTTAGTGGTATTCATTGCTCTACTGCCAAAAACTTATACAATTGCATTTGTCTTTGCACTTGACGAATGTTTCACTCCGTTTTTTGTTTTGGAATGAGTCCACTTTCATATTTCAACAACTTCAAATGGTTATTTTTTATTTGTGTAACTTTTATGTTCTTGATTTTTTTGAAGCAATGCAATTTTTGTCTTTTGCGTTTACATTTTAGGCAGTTGCCTTCGACTCCGACCATGCAGAATTTCTTCTATACCGGGTCTACTCGTTCACCTCCCATCGCCCACCGTCAAACCATGGCTGGCTACAACAGCCGCCCGCAGTCGTTGAAAGTCATTGGCAGCGATGGAAACAATATGTGAAGAGATGAGAATGTCAGTGTCATTGTATTTCATGAATCATGGTTGCTTGAGCATAGGGAGAAAGAAAGCCGAGTGCGGTGCTAAGAGCGAAGGCACAGATTCAAATATAGACAAATGCAAAAATATATTTGCAGTGCAATCTCACAAGCATACAACTATATTTTATAACCCCAAGGCACACACACACTTTTGTGTGCAAACTTGGCGTGTGAGCGCACTCAGAAGCGACCGCATGAATTATTTAATATTTGTATTTGTATTGAAGCAGCTGCAGTAATAGCTGAGAGTAGGAATGTCATAGACAATGAAACAAGCACACACACACCCACTCATATATCCACAAACCTTTCTGCAGTCGACTAGTCAGTAAGCCGAGACAGTCCGTCATTCAGTCATTCAGTCATATAATGAGTGAGAAGTGTGAGAGCAGCTGCCGTCAGACAGACAGATATCGCACATCACGCCTTCCTTGAAATCAGTAGGGGCGACATTACGGTTGCATTAACAAGCAAAAACGAATTAAGAAATAAAAGTAAAGATGCAGAAGAAAGCAACGGCATGGCATGACGATGGCGAAAGAATACAAATGGCATTTATCTGGTAGCTCAGTGCATTTTGTATGTACAAAAGTAGGTACTCGGTATACATATTCACAAAATACATTCATAATAAAATATATGCAGCGGCAAACGATGGCATTGAAGTGGAATGCAAGTACACTCATGTGCAAAATAATAAATATAAGACTTGATGACTATTTTGCTTTTGTGTGTTTAACTTCTATAATTTATATAGCTCTTTTTGTAACAAAAATCATTCATTTCAAACTTCAAATTCATTACAAAATTTTCAAAAGTCAAGAAATTGTTATCAATATTAGATTTTTTTAAAATCAGAATTAAAGCCCCCTAATTTTTCACAATTCCCCTTGTGGACGATGTTGCACTTTTTCTTTCATATAATTCATGCTCATATTCTATATGAAAATAAATATATTAATGTTAAACAAAAATAATAATAATATAAGTTCAGACTTCAATATGTCATCAAAAGTGTTAATTAGTTATTATTTTTTAAAAATTGTTGCCGACGGTGTTGTACTTTTCCTTTCATATAATTTATGCTCGAAAATGTTATACATATATGAAAATAACCAAACAAAAACCATTTATTTTTAATCTAATTTAAAAAAACATTTTGACTTATACAATTTTAGTTATGAAATAGTAATATGATTTCATAAAAAAATAATGGATATTAAATTATGAACAAAATTGAATGGACTGCGTAAAAATTCTGGTTAAAAGTTTGAAATTTTAATGAAAATTCGTTGAGTTTCACTGAAATTTGCACAAAGTTTGAAACTACATACGTGATTTGTTGTTGGATGTTTAGCATGGGAATAATATGGAACAAATTACTGTGCCAATACTTTTTTCCGGCACTGTATATACATATTTACAATCCATATATTTAAATCTACTATGCAAGCATTTGACTTCTATGAGTTATAGAAATTATCGCTCTTATTATATTTGCTAATACTCTTAGCTCAGTTAATATAGTAACTTTGTATTTAATTCAAGATTTGCATACAAATATTAAGTAGCTAATAGCAATTAAAATAATGTGATTACTTTAAGCTTAGACAAATTAGATTTGAGACCTAAAGCGGTCATAAATAGCTAAACGGAATAGGATAATCGAATTCGAAAGTTAATAAAAAAATCATTAATTTAAAAATAATTATTGAACTTTTGAAGAAATTCACAAAAAACTGGAACTCCTCAAAACTTTTTCGACACTTAGCCTTCCTACAGCTCTTACGGTTCACACCTATGGCAACCTTTTTCTTTTAAAACATTTTGAAAATCAAGGTTGTCTAACCCATTTCGATTGATACACATATTAATTTCACTGACTATTTTAATTGAGTATTACTTTTCAAAATGGTGGCAACTTCCTTAAAAAAAACTGCTCTTCTACGAGCCTTATTTGATGCGCAAAATTTTTAGCATGTTATTTCAAAGCAAAAAACGTAACTTAACTTTGCGATTTTTCCAACAAAAGTCGTAACTTCATTAATTACCACAATTTCGCTGTTCTCACCGACATGACGACCACAAAATATGCTATTCGCTAAGCAACACACTGACTAGCAGCAGTGCCTAGAAGGAAAAGCGTAAAACCAAGTAAAGAAATTCCAAAAACTCCACAAAGAAAATTAAGATGAACATGTTCGCATAAAATTAAATAATAGTATGCTATGCGTCTATTACGTGAACAAAATATTTTTAAGCGACCCTAATTCAAATCTAAGCAACTACAACTACAAAACAATAGACACCCACGGCACGTAGAAATATCCCAATTCCAAGCGAAATGTCAATTTAAGGAGGCCAGCATAAACAGGAAGACGGACAGGACAGACGAACCATTTTGGAACGCCAAACGAAACGAAAAAAAGCTGGCAATGTGTTGGCATTTAGTAGTGACACCAATGCCAAAGGCTCTGGGAGTTTTTCGTGTCGAACGAGGAAAATGTGAAAAAAGGCTAGCTAAGAGAAGAGTTGAAGAAGATTCGAACGTGCACTGTACACAGCGGGAGTAGGATATGCTGAACGTAACAAATGAAGTAGACAAGAAAAAATAGTTGTAATACCAAACACTAAAGAAAAAAAAAACCAAAAAAAAGGGGGTGAATTCGGATAGAGGAATAAATGGGGTGGGGGGAATGTGTAATGTGAAAAAATGTCGTTGGTACGTGACATTTTTGTTTGTATTACCAAATAGTTAAGTCGACAGGGCAAAGATGAACGACTGTTACGTATGACGACCGACGTCGAGGCAATGGCGTTGGATATAGCGCAGCGCAGCAGCCGCACGACGTTAGCAACGCCAACAGAATTAGAAGATGAATTACGCTGGGCAGGCATCTACTACGTAGCTTCTCCAACGTAGTTTATGTGTATGAGTTAGACATGAAGTGGCTATATGATTGCCGTATGCACGACTTTTTTACTCGCAGCTTTAAGACCTACAGATGGCTATAGTTTTGGTGGCACATGTTGCATTAAACTTTTATGAATTGATTGTGGTATGGAAACTAAAAAAAAAAAACAATTGGATTGTAAGCAAACTGAAATGGGATTTATTTTTCGTTTTTCGGTCGTGGGCAGAAGAAATTTAGTGATGTGATAAGTTTTGAGTTTAGTCGGAACGAATGTATTACAAAGCTGATGGGGTAATAAAATTGGGGTAAATTAAAATTGTTATGTACTTATGTGAAAAAATAAATAGCTGCTACAAATATAAGAAGCTAGCAAAACTTTTAGCAGAAAAAATTTCTTCAAATAATTGTATGATATTTTTTTCGGTACTGTATATTTTAGACGAGATCTGTCAATTAACGAATATTAATTGTAACGATTACACTACTCGACAAAAAAAATCTCCAAGAATAAAATAGGCCTTTCCTAAAGTGAAATTTTCTCCTGATTCCGAATATGACTTTCATTTTCTTGTGGCAGATCTAGTTTTAGAGATATCGGCGAAAATATGAAAATTCCCATTTTTGCAGAACACTACTTCATATAGGTACGGCAAAAATTTGTATTTTTCATTTTTTCGTTTTAAACTGTTGAATTATGCATTATACTAATTCCCATAAAAATTTCTTGCCTTCTTCGCCCTCAAGTATCTTCAGTAGTTTGGCCACTATGCCAAAAAACGTTCAAAAAATGTTGAAAAAAAAAACGAAATTTTTTACACAATTTCAGATTTAACCACTTTAAAATCGGAAAAATTCTATTGACGAAAAAAAGTTAGCCCTCCTATGTTGTAGGTAATTTAACTACGAAAATTTTAAGCATACCAGTACAACAATCGGACGTGCCATTGAAACTATAGCCCCGTTAACTTGCAAGCGTCTATCCTACAATTTTTTTATAGAGAAAATTTTTATTCAAACTAGGTTTTTATTTTTTTATAACGTTTTATTATAGACATATGTTTGCACGTTAAACTGTATTCAATTGAGTAATATGAGTATAAATCAGCAATTCAGTAAAAAACAACAACGACAACAACATTAAATACATACATATCTACATCTAAAAAAGTCAAATTGAGCGATTTTACCGTGGTGGTCAATAGTGAGGGACGTGGGTACTTCTAACTACCCGTTTATAATTTTCTGGGTTTGTCTCCCGTATTATTGTCCAGCAATAATCTCCCATCATTTCTTCATTCCAAAAACCTTGGTAACGCTTTTCAAAAATCATGAGGTCTTGGTGAAACCTTTCACCCTGTTCATCACTTTCAGCACCTAGGTTTGCGGGAAAATTATCCAAATGTGAATGCAAAAAATGCATTTTGAGGGACATGTTGCATTTCATAGCACTGTAGTTTTTCAACAAGGCTTTGACCATCTCTCTATAGTTGGGATCTTTGTTGTTGCCAAGAAACCCACTAACGACTTGCTTAAAGCTGTCCCAAGCCGCTGCTTCTACTGATGATAAATGATTCGCAAAATTTTCGTCTTTCAGCAACTTTCTAATTTGCGGACCAACAAATATACCTTCTTTTAATTTGGCTTGAGTTATTTTAGGGAAAAATTTCGTTAGGTACTGGAAGGATGGCGCGTCCTTATTTAAAGCCTTTACAAAATTTTTCATTAATCCTAATTTGATGTGAAGTGCTGGCAAAATAACTCGTTCGGGATTTACTAAAGGCGGGTTTGCGATATTGAAGGCACCTGGTTCGTACTCAGCTCTTGGTGGCCAGTTTTCCTGAATATAATGGGTTTCTCTAGCACGGCTGTCCCAAAGACAGAGAAAACAGCAATATTTAGTGAAACCTCCTTGAAGTCCGAGAACTATAGCTACAACCTAGGATGTATTTCATATACTATTTATTTTAAACTGTACCACCGAAACTGCTTACCTTTAAGTCCGCACAAATTTTCCAATTAAATTGTTTATATTGAATGAGCTCAAGTAAATTTGATATGCTTAAATAAGTTTCTTTAGTATTCTCAGAATGTGCCACTGGTATTGACGGTAACGAATTTCCTTTATGGAGTAATGCTGCTTTTAAACTATGCTTTGAACTGTCTATAAACAAGCGCCAATCATCCACTTTATTTTCTAATTTTAGTGCTTCAAATAAACCTTGAACATCATTGCAGTAGCAAATATTTTCACTTTTAGTAAAAAAAGAAGAGAAAGTCTTGTGTCTATTTCGAAATTTGGAAGTACTTGTCGAAGGGCCCAGGCTGCCCCATTGCTGCAAACGAGATCCTAGAACTTCGCTATCAAATTTCGATAATTTCAAATCTCTGACCAAGTCATTAAGTTCGGCTTGTGAGACTCGATGTGGGATCTCTCCTTCTTGTCCACTTTCTGAATTATCTGCTTCGGAGTCACTTTCGCTTGAGGCTTCAAAACTTATAGGCGGTCTAGGTATGGGTAAGGTATGGTCATGTAGTTTTGGTTTTTTAGCTGATGCCACATTTGGATAACTTATTAATTTCCTCTTTTTTCTCGTTTTACCTTTAAGGTCTATCACGCAAAAATAGCACTGGTCGTGGTTAAAGGGTTCAGTCCACATCATTGGAACACCAAACTTCATGTTATGACCTTTACCCGATACCCATCTCATTAAAGTTAATCTACAGGAGGCGCAAATAAAATTAGGTGTCCAAGATTTATCGAGATTTTTTACACGGAAACCGAAATAATGAAAGTATGCATCTCTGACAGAATTAGTTATTTTCCGAGCTGAGTTTCCGAAAATATAATGTCCGCAAATAAAGCAAAAATCATCCGGATTATTTTTACATTTAAAATCTCTTTTGCAACAAGCCATTTCGTAAACACATCTACCGATATAGTATGTATAAATTTGCACTACAATTTGCAAAACAAAATTTACAACAAACAGTAGTGACAATTAAATACTTGATGTCTTTTAAATTTATTAGACCCTAAGGTAGAGTGACCAAATGAAATGTCTCGCCAATTTTATCAGAGTAATACTAAAATTGTAGGATAGACGCTTGCAAGTTAACGGGGCTATAGTTTCAATGGCACGTCCGATTGTTGTACTGGTATGCTTAAAATTTTTGTAGTTAAATTACCTACAACATAGGAGGGCTAACTTTTTTTCGTCAAAAGAATTTTTCCGATTTTAAAGTGGTTAAATCTGAAATTGTGTAAAAAATTTCGTTTTTTTTTCAACATTTTTTGAACGTTTTTTGGCATAGTGGCCAAACTACTGAAGATACTTGAGGACGAAGAAGGCAAGAAATTTTTATGGGAATTAGTATAATGCATAATTCAACAGTTAAAAACGAAAAAATGAAAAATGCAAATTTTTGCCGTACCTATATGAAGTAGTGTTCTGCAAAAATGGGAATTTTCATATTTTCGCCGATATCTCGGAAACTAGATCTGCCACAAGAAAATGGAAGTCATATTCGGAATCAGGAGAAAATTTCACTTTAGGAAAGGACTATTTTATTCTTGGAGACTAAAGTTGATCAAAATTTGTCGAGTAGTGTTATTGACGCTTTTTACATCAATTCGATTTCAAATAAGGATTAGTAGGCATTACAAAAGAAAAGAAAAATTAAAAAAAAAAATAGTTTTTGTATTGATTACATTCGGTTATTCGGCTGTTTTTAATTTTTTATTATCGATGATTATTAAATATTTGATTTTCAATTCAATAACTGTTGATTGTAATTAAAAACCCATATTAATAAATCGATCAAAAATAATCATGATAAATCAAAATCAAAGCAAAAGTTTTCACTATATTTGAACGAAAAACAAACTGGTAAAATCACAAATTTTTTAACGCAACAGAAAATGAAACCCGAAAGTATGTGGGGTTGATTACACGTGCGTGTCGTTAAAAGGAAATGTCGAATTCCATGCTTCGTAGCCCACAACGACAAGACGATATTTTATAAAGCTAAAACGAACACTGCAAACAATTCGAAAATCAAAAATTAAGAAAAATAGCCGCAACCAAACAAACAGAAAACGTGGGAAGAAACAAATAAAATCTGTTTAGAATTTCAATTGAAATTGTGTAGTAGGTGAAAGGGACTGTAAAAATGACAGTCATGAATAAAGAAAATGGCAAATACATTTTGAAAGCTGTGAAAAAATGTTACTGGCATCAAGTCGCCTTGATGTTGTTGTGAGAGCCTTTTCACAGCGTGAACAAAGTACAACTTTGTCGAGGAAATGTGGTGAAATTTCACGCATATTTCATGACAAACAATTTTGCATGAATTTGCACAGATCATTTCACGTGAAACGGGCACATAGTACTAAGCTTTATGAAGAAAAAATCAATTTTTCCTGAGCAACGTGCGTTATGATATTCACCAAAGCTATGTACATATGTACCCTTTTTTGTGTTGACAAAAGATTTTTTAATACCCATATTTTATGTACATATTTTTAAAGCAATAATTTAAGTATACACTTGGTTAAAAAAAAAAAAAAAAACAGTAGTATGTTTATTGCCTAAAACGCCAATATAATTTTGAATACTGTCACGCTGTATTAAGTAGTACGAAATATTATGGAAATTTCCGACTACACAGCTCTCTTAATGCTGAAACAGTCTAAATCCTATAACCGAGCTGTTAGCTACATAGTCGAATATCAAGGTTAAATGATGACGCCATTCGTATCGATTGACTCCGGTTGACTACTACATCCAATAGACCAAAATAAATTGAGAAAAATGCTATAAAAGAATAATCAAAGTTAAAATTAGCGCGATTATCAAGCCATAAAAAAAACGTCAAAGTATAGGAATGGCGGAATGACGGTCATACAAAAGCAATACATATGCTGGCGCCTTAAATTCGCCTATAAAAATTATTATATTTGCTAAATGACTAATGACTTGTGTGGAAATCACAGCCAGAAGAAACACATACAACTACACAAACAAAAATAATCCTCACACAAAAAATTTAAAAAAATATCCATCACACGCACGACAAATTAATTTCACAATGGGCTGAAGTTAACGTTTTTATAGATTTGATTGCTGATGAAGCTTCGCTACCCGAGGGAGCAGTAAATGACTCAGTGTAGTGGAGGAGAATAGAACTTTACAAATAAAAACCGAAAAATATTTACACTTTTTTTTAGTCTTGCTATATAGCTCGGACTTTAACGTCCTTAAAGGTAAACATGCAAAAAAAAAGGCCAACAAGCACACACAGCAAATTTAATTTATGTGGCAACGTGGCATGAACGTGAATGGCGAGCGGAGAATTTTCAGCCGCATTCTAATTCAATTCAAGGTCAATTTGTTAATGAAACAAAGCTCTAGAGAATACAATGACTGGAAAAATACATTGTTGAAAGAAAATTGTGATACCGAATGAAAACCGGAGAGGATTGAGTGAAGACAGGCGCCACACGTTTTTTGAGAATGTGAAATATGTTTGTGTAGGAGCAGGCTTAAATAAATATAAAAATGCACAACATAGCTACTAAACGCAACCCACCTGCATGCATATATTATCAATTACATTTTCGCCTACCGACAATTTCTTTGGGGCTCTAGGCAGTAAACTTTCGTTTAGGCTCAAGCTTCAGAGCAAGGAATAAGGCACGAATTGTGGCTTTCTGGCCTTATTTATTTTGTGTTTTTTTTGCGTAAATAGCCTGTATATTTGCTTACACACTTCACTGCTTAGTTAGATAGCTGCACTGGAAAAATACAAATAGCCACAACAGCTGGGTAAAAACGCACGCACTTGAATTGAATGAAATTTCTATATCTCAACGAATCTGCCAGATGTTGCGCTGAGATGTAATTATTCGATGTCGTAAATATAGTCAGACATAGCATAGTCTCATTACAGTATTATTTGAATAGCGATGTTCACTAGCAAAAAAACAATTACTTTAGCGGGTAAATCTTTTTAAACTAATTTTTGAATATCATCCCAGTAGCATGACGCCTGTGCTAATATGAAATAATTGTTTAATTTAAATAATATCCATAATGTTGTTCAGACAGTACCCTAAGTAAATGCAATTTTCCCAAATATTATGACACCAGCGCCACCTATCGGACTAATTTTTAATTTAGATTACGTTATTGCCGCTGCCTTAGCTATACTGCGTATTTAAATTATTTAGCTACTCAGGAAATGAGCTAAACAAATTCTTGCAAAAATTTAACTCGAAAAAAATTTAAAAGAAAAATTTTAGAACCCACGAAAAATTACATAAGCTGCGATTGAAACCTATCTGCATATATGGCAGGTACAGTTGTGTTCTCGAAAATTCTAATAATATGTATTGACAATTTTTTTATATTTAACAAAAAACATGCAAGTAAATGTTTCAAGCTGTCTAGGAATTTTATAAAAAATTGTCATCAAAATTTTCAATTATTCAATTATTTTTATAAAAGCCTAAAACAAAAACCATTTAAGTTACAGTTTCAAAATTTCTACAAAATTTATAAAAAATCCGACAAGTCTAAAAAAAGTGTCTTCAAAATTTTAAAATAAAATGCGATGTTAAAAAATTTTCATGTTGATTCCAAATTTAAATTTTTTATGCGTCAAAGTTGAAAACTTTGAAAACAACTTTGAGCCAATCGAAACTTCCACTCATTTATAAAGCGGGAAGTTTAATTTTATATGATTTAGGTTTATATAAAAAAAAAAAAATAATGAAATAATTTATTTTGAAAACCCATGTGGAGATTAAAAACAAATTGTACGTGAAACTTTTAATTTCAACTTAGATTTTTTTCTTCATCTAAGAATTTTTACGTAAATGATAAGCTAAAATTTGTATCCATCTTCCCTCAGTCTACTACGTGAATATTCCTATTTCAGGCAAGTCACAAACAAAATGAGCAAATCACTTGTATTTTATGTCTTTTCATGTAATGCCCTCCTTCACCGTACATACAAATGTCCACATGTATAAATCTACACCAAAGATTTATATCATGACTGAGCAACTAAGTACATATATTTAGTATGTTGTAATAAACTACGAACTACTAAAGCCAGTCAACTGACGCAATGCAGTAGTTATTGTAGTTAGTAAGACACGTGGCTTGATATGGCAAACAATAAAGTATTACTCATACGCCCTGGTGAACAGGAGTTCAACAATGTGACAGAATTTCTAATATTTTATAGCATATTGGGTGCGTTGGGTTGGGTTGGGTTAGGACAATGTGAAATATAAAATATTGGGCGTCATGCATAAAAACTGAGCTTAGGCTCTGATTAAATTCTCCCGAGTACTTCGTATGGAAGAAAATACGTGGCATCGTCAAAAAAAAATATTCTCAAAGCATCAACTAGTTGGAATTAGCACCCTTTATACTAAGATTGCATGGCTAATAAAAATTTATAAAAATTCTAATAATTTTTTTATAAAATTTCGAATTAAAAAGTTTAGAACTTCGATGAAATTTTGTTGAATATTCCTATATTTTCTACAAAGTTTGAAATGTTGATCTATAAATAATGTTATATGCAGCTATGCATTTATAAAAAAAAACAACAAACAAGAACTTGGTAAAAATTTCATTCCACAATTTTTCACATAATTGTTACTCTATAGCAAAAACCATACATATAAGTCAAAGTCTCAAACTTTTTGGAAAATTTATAAAAATTAAGCGAACTACTTAGAAGAAAAATGCCGTCTAAATTTTGTTTTTTCTTCATACAAGGCATGCACAAAGTTTACTTTTTGTATGGACAAAAACGTCAGCAAAAAAATTATTTAAAATCAACAAGAATTTTTAGCTACTTGGATTTATTTCAGTTAAATTGAATGGGCTACAAAATTTTCGATTTAAAATGTTAGACTTTTTTTAATTTGTCAAATTTTTATTTCTGCAATACTTGAAATTCCAACTTACATGGTTTTTGTCATAGAATTAACCAAATTTCCAAAAAAAGAAAAAGTAAAATGAAATAAGAATAGATAAAACTGTCAAAAACTTGTCAATATATGTATTTGGATACTATTGTACATATGTATGTATGTATGTACAATCCAAATGTATTAATACTAAAAATGTAATAGAACAAACTTTTGGAAAAAAAATCGTATGACATAGAAGTGCAGCAGAATGACCTACAATTGGTAACTGCCCACCGACACATTACATTTGACCTTAGCATTCTATTCTTGGCAACCTCTTCGCATCTACAAATTACATTCACATGTTCGCCTTTTTCACGCCGCAGTTAACTATGGTAGCTGGCACGTTCTTAGTTAATTTTAACAAGCGCTAAAAGCATCCGCGCACGCACTCACAGAGCAATCTAATCATTGCCAATAGCTTTTTAGTGGTCCCACACGTCCGACAGTGCGTATGAGTAACCGATTGCTGCAAAGTCAAAACCTAACGAAGAAGAAACTGTTAGTTAACGAAGCATTACAGCGCTAGCATCTAGACACAAACTCAACACATTGCATAAGAGAAGAGGACGGGGCGAGTAAAAAACAAAAAAAAAAAAAAAACCGAAGCAGCCACTTTTTCGACCTTCACGTCAAAGCGACATGAGTATCGCATGTTGCGGGACAAACAAACAAGCCAATGCAATGCAATTCTTGTCAATGAGCAAAATGCTGTTCAAATGTTTGTTGCTGCTAGATAGTCGCTGAAATTTGTAATCTAATATTTGTATATTGATGTGAATGGTATAGTGCGTGTGTGTGTAGGTGATGTGGCATGGGCATGTCATGGCTCGTAGCTAACATACGAGTTACATACGATACTTTGGTGCCGCCGCTTTGTAGGCGTGAACGTGTGGTTGTCAATGTATTTGTGTACACTTACTTCACATTTGGAATTAGAGCGCAGCGAAGCGCAGATTTCTTGCACTGAAATGAAGACTTTTCAAGTATCTTCTAGAAATGTATAGAATTCTCTATACTGCAATATCTCTACCACTTTTGTCTTCACGTCGCACGTCTGTTCTGCAAACATCAATTAGAGAGTATAAAAATTGAAATTCCGTAAATTCCGTAAAAGCAACCGCTATGTTGATGGGGTCAAGGCTGAGAAAATGAAAAACGACTGCATGATAAGAAAATACAGTTGCCAAAGAGTAAAACTGTTGAAGGCCATTAAGCTTCAAGAAGCGAACGTGGATCGAAAATTAGTGTTTACAATTTTGATATTGAGGTTCGCATTCACAATGTGCTGTCACGCAGACAGTCGCGAACAGTGTACGAAACATCAATTAAGTATTTAGTATTTGGGTTACTAAGGCTTGCCACCTATTTCAGATATACATATGTATAAATAAAAGAAAGAATATTTAAGGGGTTGGGTAGGGTTTTCATCGCACAATTTATAATCTTTCGTTAATAAAATCTGAACATCAATTATCTCCAAAAACAAATTTAAGATCCAAAAATTTTCTAAAATTTCTAAATAAAAAGTATTGAAAAATTTTTAATTGGTAGAACTTAAGTGAATTTCGTGTAAAGTTTTAAACAATAAAATTTTTTTTAAAAATTCTGAAAAAATTTGAAATTTAATGAACATTTATTAATTTTTTTCTTTTAACTTTCAGAATTTAAGTGAATTTCGTCAAAAGTTTTGAACTTTAAAATACTACATAGTTTATGTTATAAAATAAAACAAACTATATTTTTATATAAAAGGAAAAAAAATTAACATGAAAAATATTTGTAAAAAATATTAAGTTAAATTATTACCTGGACTTTATTCTTTTTTTCGAAGAAGTCTGAATAAAAAGTTTGAGATTTTAATAACATTTATTAATATTTCGCCCTAGAATTTAAGTGGATTTAAAAGTTGAGTTAAACTTTAAAACTTTGAAACAATATGTAGTTTGTGCTATAAAACTATATTTTTATTAAAAAAAAAAAAAAAAGTTAAATGAAAAATATTTGGGCTCAAAATTTTTTTGTAATGAAGAAAATGCGCAACACCGTCAGGAACAAAATACAAAAAATCAACACGAATTTCTAGTCACTAGACACGAACTTTGATTAAAGAGTTTGAAAATGTAGCTTTTTAATCGTTTTTTTTTATACAATTAACTGTTTTTTTTTTTTAAATATTTAAATTAAATAATGAAAGACAAAATTGTAAAAACTTGTCAATACATTTCAAATCAGTTTAAATTTTTGAGCTTTAGATCACGGACGATATAAATAATTTTCTGCAGAATATTCCATACAAGCTTAAATATTTTTTTAGATTATTCGCTTCATATTCCAGAAATTATAAATAGTTCTGCAGTTGCATTTCTGCAAATAAGTACAAATAAAAACTGAAAAACAAATACCAAATTCAATGCTTAAAACCAAATGATTTAACATCAATTATCACATTACAGGCTAACGCAAAGCGAAAATATCCCACCAGCACATCCGGTGTTCCGACGAATACAAATACCACAATTCATAGATTTATTTCATTTGCATATTTTAGTTTAGAACTATAAATCTCAGTAACTGCGAAAATTCCCCAAAGCATTACGAAATGAATGTAGATTTATCAAGCGGCTACAAACATTATTTATGCGTTCGCAACAGTCAATGAAGCGCGCGCACAAACAAAAATAATGTTACACATTATTTCACTAAAATCCGAGCCCATCCTCCTACATCTTACGTCAGCAATCAGATGTCCTTTGCACAAATCAATATTAATGCAATTCGCTTGTATGCTCCATTGAATGTACGCCTGTACGTATTTGTTTGCAAATTTAAGTAAGCAAATATTTTATTCATGACTGCAAGGGGGCCTACTACTAACAATGAGTCGGTTCGAAGTAGGCATGGCATGAAAGGCTGGTCATGTAGCGATAGGTTTGAGGGAGGCAGGCGAATTCGCCAGCAGAAGCATTTGGAGTAGGTAATTATATGTATGAATATTTGCACGCCCAGAGCGTAACATTATCATTACGAAAATCAACACTGCGGGCAAAAAACATTTCCGTTGCTTCATTTTTTTTCTCCCTTATTATTATTACTATTTTTATTTACTTATTTTAGCAGTGAGGTGGCGAGTGGGGGGCCATCTCCAAACATCGACCAACAGCCAAATTGTTGATTTCTGGTATAAGAAAAGGAGCCAGTGAGCGTTGGAGGAAAATAAAACATTATTCATTTACACATCATCGCATTTTCCGGCAAGATAGAAATAAAAGCGTGTGATGTTTGTACGTTATAAGTATGTGCAATTTTCCATTTTGGTTGTTAATCTGTTGTAGTACTCTCATTGCTAGCAAACAAAACAATCAAATCTAATCAGCACGCATAATTTCGCAAATTACGTTAATTTTCGCTTCACGCAGTCAAAGTTCCAAGAATCATTTCTCTGCGATTTTCCACTTTCCGCTTTTAATTTTATTCTTACAGTTTTCTGTTCATTTTTTGTTTTTTATTTATTTGCGGCGTGTATGCACAGAAAGTTCTAGAAATAAGCTACATTATGAAGCAAAATTGGGCTCCATTTTGCATGATAAATATTTTTCGTAAATTTTTTATAAGAAAAACTATGTTAAGCAAATTTTTATACACAATTAATAAAAAATCGCCAAATTTTCATCAATACTATATCACATTTTTAAACAGAATTCATATAATAATATGAAAAGAACTGCGCAAGACAGGCTACAAAAAAAAATGTCAAAAATTAAGCGTAATTTTTAGCCACTTCAGACTTGCACTTTATCATACTAAATTCCATGGGCTATAAATCCACGTAATCAGAATTTTTACAAAATTTGTTGAATTTTTATAAAGTGTCTATAAAGGCTATTGTTAGCTTCACAACCGCGAAATTTTGCCATCAACATGCATATGAAAGTGCTTATAAGATGCCGCATATAATACAAATAATACAAAAATAATTCCTTAAATGAAAGTGTCACTTTTCACGCAATTTTGAATGGCAAATGCATTTTAAAAGCTGTGAAAAAATTTTGCATCATGTTGCCAAGATGTTGTGAGCCTTTTCACAACGGGAACCGAGTACAAAATTGTCGTGGACATTTTGTGGAATTTCACGGCAAACTATTTTGGATTTTGACAGCTCTCTCACCTGAAACAAGAACAGAGTACCAATCGTCAAGTTTGAAACTTTGATTAACATGGTTTTTTTCTTATAGAATGAACTATATTTTTTATAAAAAAACATACGAAATATATTTATCATGCAAAATGTTGCCCAATATTTAAATAGAATCACCATGTATTCAATTTTGCTTCATAGTGTATACGCTTTTACAGCATTACTGTGAACACGTGGCAATGTCGCTAGAGACTAAACATTTTTCCAATAATAATGCCAATCACGCGAACCCCATTTGGAATACTTATTTTTTTTTATCGTTTTTATAATGCGTTGTACATTTTAAAAATTTCCAATTTATTTAAAAAAAAATATGCAAGAGCGTTTTCTTCAAACATTTTTCCATGCATTGAAATTTATTTTATTAAATTCCTCTACGAGTACTTCTTGTTCTCATTTTCGCCTAAAGTTGCTCTCTAATCTCCACCACCGCACATATTCCCAGGACACAAACAGCAAATATAGTCAAAGAGCGCCATTAATAAAAACAAAAAACCAAAAACGTTTTAGCTATGACTCATCACCGTCATCGTTCGCCTTGGCGCCATATGTCTGCTAGTAGTCGGCATGGCATTACTGCACGAATATAAATTTTATATAGCCTATTTGTTGGCGCTGAGCCGGTCGTCGCCAATTTTGCTTGCGTTTCGTCACATTGTCTTTTGATTTTTCTGCATACCTCAACTATCATCTATTTTTGCATTAGTTCGTTACATTTTTCGCCCCACGTTTGCACGCGTGAGGTTGTTTTTTTTATTATTTATTACATTATTGTTGTTGCTAACGTTTATAGATAGAACAGCATTGCGTGCCGGCATTGACTTGTGGTTATTGTTCCACAATCCCCCCAAGTGGTTTTACCTTGGAATTTCGTGCAATTACGATTATCGCTAATGCCAGAAAATATTGAAAATTTTAGAGGAATAGTCATAAAAGCAAAACGCTAGTCACGTGTGCTGAAATTTGGATTACTACAAAGTAGCTTAAAAAGGTGGTAATGAAGTAAAAAATTACAGCAGAGAAAATGTACTTGCATATGTGGTGCCACTTTAGCTTTACCGTATTTGCTTTGGTTACGTTATATTCAGACGCATATAAAGATTAGTAAATTAAAGATTAGTAAATTCGTTTAGTGAAAATAATACGCAAGGACTTTATATGACCACACGAAATGAAGATAAATCTATACCAATACAGTAACTTAATTTCCTACCGTTCTGAAAGCAGATCAGAGAAGAATAAATTCGCATGATCAAGGTAGTGAAGAGCTATAAAATGGAATTGCAAGAATTTTTACAATGCTTCTTAAACTCGAATATTTTCACCCAAAAGCAATTTACGTAATTTAAAGAATTATTCCCAGTACAGAGTAATGAAAATTTCAGGTTGCCGCTCGCTCTTTTGTTAATAAAAACACAAAGCATGCAACTTCGAGGAATATCAAAACCCACAAAGCGTTGAAGAAATCTATAAAATATTAGAAATCGGACAAAATCACGTCCACCTCTCATATAACGGTATTTTTTCCAAAATACCAAAACAGTTATTCCAGTAATTAAAAAATAAAATTATTCTTGACTTCAGCTCTATAGCGTAGAACCGAAGTTGGGAAAACCGGCGTGGCATCGCGGTATAGCTTCATAAGCTTAGACATTTTAAATACTTAGTTAGCTTAGGTGATCATCAAAAATTGCAAATATGATAGAGATAGAGTGTAGAGTCTATAAGCACAAAAACAGTAATTTAGTAGAGATTTCTAAATATTCTTATTTGCGAATAAATTGTAATGATGCAAAATAATGAAAGACTTTTTCTTTAACAATCACTATTATTTCTTTAACATCATCCAGTTTCATAATCTGTTTACGGACTTGACGTCTAATACCACTAATGAAATGACCTGATGATACAAGTAGGTTATTCAAAACATCAGGTTTTGTTGAAATTCTGTTGAATCTTCTTGAAAATCCCAATCTATTATTACTGTAGTCCTTATCACGCATTTCTTCAACATCCTCGGAAATAAATTTCAGTAGAAAAGTGCAAGCCTCAAAATATGTTCCATATTTAAAATAAAAAAAAATTGCATATATATTAATTTTTTGGTCTAATTGTATTTATATACAAAAACAAAACAAATGTTGAGCTCTCAAGGCCAGTTTTTCATTTCGAAAATATTGGAAAAAGCAACAGCAGTCAAAGTGGTAGAAACTAAAGCTGTTTTTTTTCGAAAATCACCACATCTTTGCTTCAGATTTCTTTCTCAACTCTGCCTGGTCTTGAACCAAGAACTTTACACCTGCCAGGCAAGCACGCAGCCGTTGACCCAAGCCGAAATGTGAATTGTTGTTGTTTTTCACACGCCTACATCCAAATACAATCCAAGTATGACAATCTGCCGCCATTACAATGAATGTTTGGTGGTTGTTGGTAATTTTGAACGTGACTTAATGGTGTTTTATTTTTTCGAAAAAATGTCTCCTTCCTATATTGCAACATTTGAAGTAGGTATTAAAAATTATATTAGTAAAAAATGTTTCACTTCTGCTTGGTAAAAGGCCACCCTTGTGAAAGACCTTGCAGATATGGGTTCGGAGACATTTGGTCACAAAGGGAGACGGCGAATATCGGCAAGCTACGATTTTACTTTTTAGACTTTATAAGGAATTCCATTGGCTTAAAATAAACTGATCAAAGCTTTACCATGCCCATAACTTTAACCTTAATATCATTTACATTTTTCACTTTGAATATTTAGCTTGGATGGAGAAAAATACAAATTAATTTAAAAGTGTTGTTATAAAAGATTAAAATCTTCACTGATTTTTACGATTTCGCCCTCAGCACCGGGTATGTTAAGGTTATGTTTTTCACAGATAGAAAACCTTGGAGCGGTATGCGACATGTGAGCGGCAGTGTCATAAAAAAAGTACTCTGGCAGGCTTGAAATTGCGAGCATGTTTTCCGTACTTTTTTAATTCAAAAGAAGCTGTTACCTAACAAAATTTGTGTTAAATGTGTTTAGGCGAAATAAAGGTAAAACTTAGGCCTACTCGGGAAGCCTACTTTTCATTCGAATGGTTTTTGCATAAATAAAAAACATTTACAACTGCATTATAGATACATAGAAACAATTTTCGCTTACCAGCTGGCAAAATGGGTGCACGGCATGTATGGCAGAAACACTGCATTACCGAATCGCGTACTAATCCAATCAACATGGTGGCGGCGAACGACTCTTGACTCACTAACAACACCAGCGACGACGGCTAAGTAAACTAAGAAATTTATCGATTTTAAACGTGACTTGGGATTGATTTACAACAACCGCTGGTGATGAGAAGGCGCGTTGATGGTTGATGGTTGTTGGTTGTTCAACTGTTTATTGTTGTTGCTGTTGCTGTTGTTATCGGCAATATTTAAAGTGTTATTGCCTGTTTGATGTGTTCAAAAATGCTGCGTATTATGTTGATATTGTGTGGTGGCGGCGTTTCCTACACTTATGCGCAATACACACAGATATAAATACAAAGTAGCGCAGGTTGGGGTTAATTGGATTACAAAGAACACTAACTAGAGTGTGTGATTTGCGTGGTTCGTTGGTTGTTTGGTCGATTGGATGATTTGGTTTACAACACTGGGATTTAATTTTAGAATTTTTTACTGATTTAAGGATATGTTGTGAAACTTGAAGTTGATTTGTATTTAATATTAAATTTTTCTAGAATCTGCTAAATTATTTTAATTTATTTTTATCTCTATCAAGAATCTTTTTTTTTTTAACAAAAGTACACTGCTGAATTTGAAAAACAACAATTTACACACTACACTATGCTATTGTGTATAAATACTATCCGTCTGTTAGCCTGTTTTGATGCTTATACGTAGTTGTTGCGCTACAAGTTGGATGGTTGATTATTTTGCTTTAGTTTCACAAAAAAAAAAAACAACGTTTTCAAAAGTACTGTTTTTTTTTTTAAATTTACTTGACGGCTTTCTTTACAGTCTTACTGATTTTTTGTGTTTTTTTTCAATTTCGGTTTCGGTACTGCACTTTGTCTACGTCGTTATTTACGTCAGTGTTTTTGTTTTTTTTTTGTAAACTTTCGTTTCAACTGTCTTTTGAAAAGTAAACTATGGACCTCGTTTTTTTTTTTTAAATAAATTTTTTGAGTGAACACGAGCCTTCAAAGGGATTTAAATTTGTTTGGCTGGATTGGGCTATTCCAACGTTTTAACGTAACGTAACGACCGCAACGAACGACAAAGACAAACTGAATTGAAAATATGCCGCGATTTGAATGGATCCACCAGCAACGTCACACAGAAGGCAGCAGGATGACTGACAAAGCAAACTACGCCACCAACAACGACAGTGGTGGCTCGTTTTCGAAATTTTTCGGTTGCTCCTTCGACCAATGTTGTTGTTTTTATTATTGCATTGGCGCTGCTGCTGAGCAGCAGTGCAAGGACACTCAGCCCACCACCACAGTCACCGTCGCTAATGCGAAAAACAACAACAGTTACAGGAGCACCATAGAAGCAACAACAATCATAACGCAAAAACAACAATAGTATAACAAACGATTTGTTTTTCCGCCTCAAACCACACTGGCATTTTAACAGCAGTCTAACATTAACTACACCACACTCACAGCTAAAAACGCCTTAGTTTCGAAAGCATTACCAACCTTCACAAAACATTAAAAATAAATACAACTTAATTTACTTTTTTTTTTTTTTTTTTGATTTTTTCGCCTTTTCAAAAACGTTTATTTCACACTACTACCAAACACTCCAAAAAACGTGAAGACATTTGCGAGCTTTCTTATTTCACATTCCTTTGGGGGTTGGAATCGTTCTCGCTCACATATTGTGGGTTTACGAATTCGAAATTCGAATTGTTTGGGACCAGCATGCGCAGTGCATTCTTCGAATTGAATGGTGGTTGTTTTTAAAATCGGCGCACTTTGCGTTTTTTTTTGTATATACATATGTACGTGAAATTCAGTTGGGTTTCTGGTTTCATATTTCAATATTGTATTAGCTATCCAAGTAAATTTTTGTTTTGGGCTCATTTTAAAAGCCGGTTTCATAAGCTATAATTTTTAATGTTTTAGAGGCCGTATATGTGGTTTGTTAAAATTTCTGAATTTTAATAATAAAGTAGACTTTTAAGTTGAACTTGAGCGTAGAAACGATACGAGAACCCTGGCAGAAGTTAGTTAATTCAAATTGTATTAAAGGGGAAAATGCACAAAAATTGCGAGTAGGCCACAGAACTTTTGGGTCGAAGTTGTATGAATTTATTATGAAAACAGAGGAACGAGCTTAGTCGATCATAGTAAGCCCCCATTACGTACAACAAGTGCACGATACGAATACGAAATTGGTAATATAATTTTGTAGTGTGAATATTCAAATAAGTTTACGTTTCCTGCCTGCCATAAAAATTCTTTACAACTGGCAACACTCTAAAGAGTTCGAATACTAGAAATTCTCAACCAGCCATTTCAGTAATTTTCGAATTTTATTGCATTGGTACCACAACCACCCACAAACTTACTTCCACACACACACACAGAACACCCATTCTCTCACTTTCCATTTTGTCCCCATCCTTGCTGGCTGCTCTTTAATCATCGCTTACACGTAATACGAACTCATTGCTGAAACGCTCGTTTAAAAACGTAAGAGCTAAATAGCAACAAATGGAATTGAATTAGTCATACATAGCACAGTTCGAAAAGCCGATAACAGTTGGGAAGCAAGATGCCTCTACTAATATATTGGTGGATGAGTAAAATATCGACGAATAGCTTATTTAATCATACGCTCTACATTTGTATTCGTTTGGTGTTTGTCAAAGTCATACTAATCGTTGTACATTGTCGCCCTTTTAAATGAAATGAGTACATTTATGTTAAGACAAAAATAAAACTACTTGAAGAATGAATGAAGAAACCAAATGCATTGAAAATGTTAACAAAAAAATTGGAGAATTCGCTTAGTTAGACTGGTAATGCATGAAAGAATATTTAGTTCGATAAGCAGGGCCGGCCCTCCTAACCAAGAAAAAAACGTAAGCGACTTTGTTTCAAAATTTTTTTTTGATGCAGAAATGTATCTGGACCTGTAGGATTCCTCCTTCTGTATTGAAAAGAAAGAAAGTAGGGTGGGAATGAATTGCATGGACTGTCTATGTCCCAGTCCCAGGAGCTTTTGTGTCTTTGTCCGTCCCCATTGGATGGTTTGCAGTCAAGGGTTTTCGACTGTATTGTAAAGGAGCCTCCTGGATCTCCGAGGGTAGCGGTGCACATGCTGCAGCATGCAGTCTGCCTATAGCCGACCGTTCTTTCCCCCTTCCCCATTATTCCGGTCACCAAAAGGTCTCATCTGAGTAGGTGACCAAAGAAACAGACATAAATGAAAAACTCAAAAAAGCCTCGGATCTCCGTACGGGTACAAGTGGTCCCACCGAGCATGGCATTAAAAATAAATTCAAAGGTCCGGCTATCGCATCGACCACGCCGGCAAGGCCAAGCCTCCTGTGAGCAAGCCTCCCACTGAAGATGTCGAAAAAAGAAAACTCCTATCTACCTCAAAATCGGCGGAAGGCTCGCAGGTGGTCTTTCCCTCCAGGCCCAACGGAAGACGGCGCAGAGGACTTCAAGGATAGCCAAACGTCCTCTAAGCCTGCAAGTTGTGATAAATCTTCGGCAGCAGTAGAAGCGCATTACCTAAATCAGCGATCCTGCTGCTCCAAAATCTGAAAAAGGTCACTCCATGCGTCAATGCTCACCGAGGTCGCCGGAAATCATCGAAAGCTCGGTTCCATTCCAGCAAATGAGTTGGCGGTGGAGCAAACGGCCAACATAGAATGGCTAGGTACATTATTGCCGCCGAACAGAAGTGCGAAGTAGGGAACGGCGGGGAAAATATCAGCACCACCACCTCTAGACCGAGAGTTCTGGCCTCAAAACGGCAGCGATCTGTGGACGATACCCCGAATACGCCATCAAAGGTGAAACTTGTTTCCTCGATTACGTTGTACAAGTAGACATCGCTTCAATGGGTTAGCTGTGGCTGGGTGCACACTTGGATGCCGTGCAAAGGGACCAGATCCCTAGCTGGCCGCGAGCCTGGGCTCCAGCCAAACCTTAAACACCCAATGAGATCTTCGATACTCAAAGTACACCCGACTACCCATTGTATTTTAGCAATTAACTTATCGCATCGATTATCAATTAACTACGCTGTGGAGTTGGTAAATTACGGAAACAATTGAAAAACAATAGCTATGAAACATTTGGATAGATAATTTACATATGTATATGTTGGTGAACACCAGCCAGCAGTACCTGAGGATATTATAAGGAACAAAAAAAGTCAGAGTGGCGCCAACAATATAACCGCATACACAAACCGCTAGCCAACGAAATCTTCGCACATATACCGACCGGTGGGAGCGAATAAAAACGAAAAGTTGTGCTATAATGCCGGTAGAAAGTAGTGAGTGGCAAAGGCACACGCCAAGCAACCCGGTAACTGCCAGTGTCTGACTGATTTGGATGAATCATACACATGGATATACTATGTAAGTGTACAACAAAAGAAACAATAAAGCCTGAAAGGGAGGAAGCGTAATCAGAAAAAAAACGTAAGCAAATGAGGTAGTTGTTGTGAGTCAAAATGCAGCGATTCACAGTGTACGAAGAAAAAATAGAGCAAAAAGCTTAAAGGTAGTTAGTCAGGATAGGATAGTGTGTACCATTGTAGGCAGTAAGGATATATTCGAATATAAGCCACAACACACACCAAATGCTTGCTGATTTACAACTAGCCAAATGGTTGGTTGGTTGGTTGCCGGACAGACAAACTTGCGAACAGACTGCCATCAGTCAATGCAATGCCTGTATGGCAAAAGTAGAAATAAGCGTCGTTAAAACGTCAACAAAGGTCCGGTTTTGATTTCCATATGAGTAACGAAAAAAAATCGAAATAAAGAAGGAAATTATGCCGATGAATGCCTGGCTAAATGTGTGTAAATATATTCGTACAAGTGTATTTGTAAATGATTGCATATGTATTTGTACTCGGTGTGTGTGTGCCTGAGGAAGTGGTTATTTGAAGGGTATACTGCTGGCGTCTACGGGCTGGCCACCCAATGGCGCCGACTATGGCGAAGTCAAAAACGAGCCATGTTACTCATACAGCATGTCGTATGGCACCTACAAATCTGCATACATATTTATTTATATAGGAATAAACGGCAGCGCAGGGAAAAGCGTACAAATCGATTCAACACGAATCAAAGCGGGTTGGTTAAAAAACAAAAGGCAAAAAAAAAACCGAGCAGGCATGCAAACCGGCATGTAAAGAATGAGCAAGGTAAGGACTCACTCAATATCCTTGCGGTTGAAGCATGCAAGCAAACATATTAAGCAGAAGTGAACACAAGTAGGTATGTACGTAGGTTTGTACAAACCAACAAAGAGGCAGTTGTGGTTACAAAAGCACACTTTAAAGTGCTGTGATTGGATTGATATTTAAAGTAGGAAAAAAAAAGTGGGATATTATGAAAAATCAATAGGTTTTGATATACAATATGAACAAAGGGCGTTCTTTCACTGTTTCATTCATTTCTTTCGCACTTGTCTCTCACACTGATCTTTGAAAATATTTTCATTGACACTGTTGCGGGGGGTTTCTTATATAAAAAAAATCCCAGCATGCGTTATATGGACGAATTTAAGGAAGCACGCCAGGAAACTTGTTTTCGAAAATCAGCAGTAAATTTGAGCCGCTCGAAACGTACACTTTATTATACTAAAATTGAATGGGCTATAAAAATGAATACCGAAATAATTTTCATTTTTTTAACCTAGTAAATCCTAAAAACAAACACCATGTAAATCATCACTGTTTCAATTTTTTTTGAAAATTTATAAAACATTCGACAAATTAAAAAAAAAAATTGTATTCACAATTTTCTACTTTAGCAGTATGGAAAAAGTTCGACAGATTTACAAAATCATCAAAATTGGTAACCTATTTAATTATAGTATAACAAAGTGTAAATTTCGAGTAGCTAACAATTTTTTTGTCTTTTGATAACTACTTTTGATGAAGGTGTTGCGCGCCAATTAGCGCATGAACAAAATTCACTTTTGTATAAAAGAAAATGCTAAACACCAGCAGCAAAAAAAAAAATATCAAAAACGAACAACAATTTCTGCTACTTGAAACTTACAATTTATTATAAGAAAATTAAATGGACTACAAAATTCCAAACCCAAAAATTTTCTTTTAAAAAGCGAATTTTTAATTTTGCCGGATTTCTACAAATTTTCTAGACAGTTTGAAACTTCGGCCTACATGGTTTCGTTATATAATTAACTACATATAAAAAAAATGTGAATGATGGAGAATGGAATAATTTTAATATTAAAAAAGATAGATGATAAATGTAAGTTTAATTGATGATGATTACTGATTGAATTAATTTAAATTAATTTACTTATGTCCTATAAAAAAGGACGTGTGGAAGCTGATTTAGATGTTGGTGAAGCTAAAAGGTTCCTCATGAGGTTATGATTCCCACGTTGGTAGATAGATGATTGTTTCGATGCAGCCGTTACTTACCTGCAAAGAAACAAGAAATAAACATCAAATCAATATCTCTAAAGCAATATAAATAGAAATTTAAGTGAGAAATTATTTTATATGTATATATTTCTATACTTAAAATGATTTTAACATTATCTCCACAAACGCGTTTCTTGAAATACATGCCTCGTAAATACACAGAGAAATATATGTATGTATTTTAACGGTAGCAAAATACACAACAATGGAAGGAAAATAAGTTACTTTGATGCCAACTGACAGCCGCAGTCACGACCCTTTACAATAAACTAATTGGGGTGTTCACAGTTCCGCATTATCTGATTTGTGAATTTAAGCAGCTGGCAATATTTTGACAAGTAAACATATGAGAAATTCTTTGTTTTTGTTTATTTGCGAAACCAGAAGTGGGGCTTGGGGTTAAAATTGTCATGTAAAATCTGATAAACTGATTTCTGCACAAGAAAACATGTCGAAATAAGTAGCGACGAACAAATAATTTCATCAAAATCTGATCATAAAACTTATTTTCTGAATATCTCAAACTTTGAAAAAATAACACGATTTTTACGTTTTTTTTCATCCTTCAAGAAGTATACATTTAAAATTCAATCTAAACCGATCCATTAATACGACTTTTATAAATATCTTTACGCCAGCGGCGCCTAGCGATTTTTCTAATTTCATAGGATCAGATGTGCAAGAAATAATCTACGAACATTTTTCTATAATCTTTTCAGTGGTTATGGAGTTAAGTTCGGACAACGAAAAAGGCTACAGTGGCTTCAAGCAAAAGTCGTACAGCGATTTTTTTTTTTAAATACTGACAATATTTTTCATGAAAATTTTGTTTAATCTAATTTTTTAAACATTTTAATGCAAGTAACAGGAAGTTAATAATAATTTATAGCACCAAGGGGATTTGAAAGTATGAAAATTGCAAGCTATTGTAGTTCAATTATGTCTGCCAACGCACCATTCTATAAACGTTTCGCTTAAAAAGTCATGCTCGCTTTTGTCGAGAACGACGTACTTTCATTGTTTTTATTAACTTTATTATTATAAATAAATATCACATGTGTGGATAGCTTTCAATCGAGTATGCAGCGTGATTTTCATCAAATGTCATTGTCTCTTGGAAAACCTCTCTGTACACACACACACAGCCACATGCACATACACACACATACACTTGAGTGAACACATAAGCAAATAATATATGACAAGGCAAGCAGAGCCTGATCGCCAACCACAGCCAAAGCAGTGTAAAGTTGATAACTCGTTGTGTGTCCTTTCCCGCCTGCATGCCTTTCATGTTGCTTCCACGTTTGCTTCATCGCTTTAGCGTTCCGGAACGTTATGGCATTGTGGTGTAATGAACCTTTAAATATTTTTCCAGGCTTACTATATCTGTATGTTTTGTAAATAGGCGTAAGTTGTGTATATTTGTATTTATATATATTTACAAAATTTTAGTTCACATAGCGAGCATTTATACAATTGCGCTGCTGTCATTGCCACTACTGTACCGCAGTGCACAGTGGGCAACAATAAAAACACGATATGCCACTACTGCAGCAATGTACTGTTATATTGCCGCATTCTCAGCATTGTGTGGCTGCCATGACGGGCGAATGTATGTACATATTTGTGGCAAAAATATAAAAGCACTACACACATTGTGTTTTATTGCACTTCTCAGCAGAAGCAGCAGCATCGGCAAATTTTGCATACATATTTGAAAAGTATTCGCTTAATGCTTCACTTCATTTTGCCCTACAAAATCACACTATACGATGTACATACATACATATGTATAGTATATAGATGCACTTTGTTCCACCAGCCTTTGCAACTCCTTATCTCTTTAACCAACTCGAGAATAAAACAACTGAGGCGCTGTGTTGCGATGCGCTACGCTTCTTCGGTGTGAAAATGCATTCCTGCTGCGCGATTTCTCAGAAATTATTACATAGTGGAATTTATAGTGTATCCCGCAAATATATATTCACAATATAAAAAGCAAATGTATTATATGAAGGTATTTACATACATGCATACATACATACATATGTATATCTGCTATACTTCCCTATGTTTGTGTATTCTTGCCTTGGGGCCAGGCCAGCGGTAGGATAGTAAATCAAAAGGAGCAAATAGATGTTCCGCTTAAGGCGTCAAAAGCAGCTGTTCAACACATGTGCCCAGTGGTGTCATGTTCTTGTACATATGTAAATGTGTATGTATGTATGTATGTATCGTTATGTAGTGCATACATTTGCATGCGCAAATGAAGAAACTTCTTACATTATTTGCGTATTTTTAGTGAAATGAATTGATTACAAGTTGAAGTGATTGAATTAAATGGCGTTTTTAACCCACTGGTACAGCACTGCCTAGGGCCAGCTGAATAAGTTCAAATATTCGTTAAACGAATTTATTTTATCTTTTGTCTTTTTGAAGTTGCAATTTTTCTAGAAAATATATAAAACAGTCGCTGATTAAAAAAATAACTATTAAAATTTGCAATTTTTTAATCCGGTTTTTTTTTTGGAGTATGCAGTCAAGGCGAATTTATAGAAGGTGATGGCATAAGAGCAGCTGATTTGATTTTTTTTATTCACCTACATGTATTTTGTTTTTGCTTTTGCGTATGAGCTTTCAAACGCCGTAAAAGCAAAAACAAAATGTATTTAAATTTTTACAACTCTTACGCAGAAACAAAAACAAAATACATAGGAATTTTGTAGTTGTATTTATAACACCACCTTGTATGGATTCGCCTTGTATGCAGTTTTGTAGCCCATTCAATTTTAGTATAATAAAGTGCTAGCTTCAAGTGTATAAAATTTTTTATTAAATTTTGATAGTTGTTTTGCTGCCGAAGTTGCGTCTTTTCCTTTACATGGAAGAAATGCTGAGCAGCTTAAGCAAACAAAAAAAAACACATCGACTTGAGTTTCTTCACACTTGCACTAGGGGCACCTCGATACTTTTAAAACGATATCGTAACCCTAACTTACACCAGTCATGGGTAGAGTTAGAAAGCAGAAGCTATGTGCGTATTTTTTAATAAGCCGGGGGAGAATTGCAGTCGAGTGCTAAGCGAATAAAAAACAAAAACATAATCAAATAGCATAGGCTGTAGAACTTCTCAACCCTTACTTACTGCACTATAGATGACTCGAACGTCAATAACTAACAATTTTTTTTATCTTTACGAAAGGCCTTCCATATTGGGAAAACTTCTAAATTTCACTGTTTTCTAGCCGATCTTCTGTTGAAACCGAAAGTGAAATCTTTGACAAAAAAAAACTTTAAGAAGATTGATGGTGGTTTGGCTTTCACATTACTTGCATGCAAATGATGTGAGTAACATTCCTATGTAGAGACCTGATTCCTTTGGCTTTGGAGATTTCCAGACGACTTTAGTTCTTGTCAGAGCGAAATTTAGAAAATTTCTGCGGCTAAAAAACTGGTGAGCATTACTAGTATGCATTTCTATTTCATCAAACTCATCTTAATTGTGTATAGAATGTGCACAATATATCAGATGTTCCACAGAAGAGAACTGGAGTGGAGGAAGTGATCTCAAGCATTCAGGAGCCCCCAAAAACTGAAGTTGAGGTATAGGCTTAAGCGATATTGACCACCTAGTGGACTAATCTGAGCACATACATACATAGACATACATTTGACAGAGGAAAAATTCACTCATCATTTCCAGTGCGAATTTTCTATATTTCGAATTCAAATTGCTTGGGGGATTCACTTTATTGAGTGTGTAGGCACGGTAGGGTTGCAGGAAGATACATAATAAATTAAATTAATTCAATAATTCAGCCGCCTTTGAAGTTTATTTGTTTCGCAGCATTTGCTAGTTCAAATGGAAACCAGTTGTACAAACTTCGTTTCCTTCATTACTGTCGCGAATCTTGTTGTTAACTTGTGTGGGTGCACTATATTTCTTCCACTATCCATAATATTCCAGTTCCACTACCAATGCACTCAGAAACTACAAAAATTAAGCCGCCACCACCCAACTCTTGCCGCACGCTGCGTCCTATAGGGAATGTATGTACATCTATAATCTTAGCATCAAAAAAGTGAATGCAAAGAAGAGAAATGCCTCATTTCTTGAAAACGAAGCACGCACACTTCCATAAGTTGGAAAAGAAAATAGATACTTGAGAATACAATTGCCCATTGCCAATGTGAAGTCATCAAATAGAGATAAACGCCTACAAGAAAGAAATAGAAGAGAAGTTCGAAAAGGCATTACAAACCAGTCGAGCAAGTCGTTGGGGATTCGCACAGATTCACCCACAAAAGACGAACCGGCCATACTTTAGTTGAGCAGCCTACAGTAAACTTTGCTGCAACCAAGCGAGTAAACTCCAGAGTGAATAAAAAAAAATTGTAAGGAAATGTGAAAACTAAATGGCATAGGAGCAGTACCAAGTGGCACCAACACGCGATGAGTACACTGTCTTTCAGGCAAAGCGAATGGATTCGGTGAGGGGCAGAAGTAAGGGCGGACGGCTTGGGTGAAACAGCAAAAGTAAAAGAACAACCAGCAAACTAGTGAAGAAGAAAAACAACAATATACAAAAATACTCATACGTAATATCTAGCAAAAGAAATGAAATGTTGAAACGGAATGGAGGAAAATTCAATTTGGACACAAACAATGGCATTGCGAATGACATTACGAGCCAAGAACTAAAGCAACAACTAAATAAAATTGCTGGAGGCATTCGAGTCGACAAACTGTACAGACTGAAGGCGACACTGCCTGGAAACCCGGCAAACCAACATTTCCACAACTATGGGTGAGAAGTGCGCTGTTGAACGCTGAAGTCGAAAAAAATATAAATAATTTAAAACCAACAAACAACAAATAAAATGCGGCGAGTTGGTGGGACGCAAGGAGTGTGTGGAAGGGAAGAGATTTGAAAAACCGTTGCTGGGTCAGAAGCAGTAGGTGTTGGTGGTGATGGTGATGATGGCGGCATCCAATCGTTATGTACTCTTATCATATGTATTCTGTGCCCTACACTCAACCATGTAATAGACATTGTAGTTTGCAAAATGTATAAAATAAAATTCAATAAATTGCACTCTTGCAAAGACCAAACAAACATATTTCCACTTCACGGGAAAACGCCAGCAAAGAGCACACTAAATAAACGAAAAGGCCAAACTGCGAGTGAGTCAAACTAAAGAGTCATGCAAAAATGGAAATGGCAAACACGAATCTCGTGTTAGAACCACATTGGTGTGCAAAGAAAAGACGCTGAAATGCTGACAAGCCTGGCAACAACCAAGACGTGAACACGAAAGCGGACTAATAAGAAAGTTAAGAAAATATGTAGCAGCTGAGCTGTAATGCGGTTGAGGAGATCACTGGACTGAATGGTGATTTATAGAAAAATTGCGGAATTGTGGCGAAAAGTAAGGAACAGATGAAGTTGAAAATGAATAAGAACTAAAAGTAAACTATAAAGACAAACGCAAGCGAGGCATTGGAGTGAATTGAGCATATAGCTGTTTAGTAGTATTTGCACCTTGAATTGAATGAAAGATTGTGAGAAAGTGCGAATTAGATAATAAGACATTTAAATGGATTAGGAAGCAATTGGGCTAGTTGATAATACCATACTCGTATAGCTGCTTAAGTAGCTTGGTTAGTAAACTACAGTTGACCAACCATGAAGTGGCTTACTTAATGTTCTTTTCAAAATAAAGTAAAATAAGATAAAGCCAATAGGTTTTCCAAAATCTATTAATTTATCGTTAAGAACTTACAGCGTCGTGTCTCAACCAAAAGTATATCCATATCTGCAAAGCTTGCAATTTGAGGAAAAATCTATCTTCTATATTTTTTACATATTTGTATCCTATGGTTTTTATTTAACACTAGCTGAGCCGGCGTTCGGCTCTACACCCTAAAAATACACGCTCTGAATTTGAATCAAATTGAACTGTGAATACAGTTTTTATAGATACAAATCTCGACTTCAGCGGCATCTATCGGACCTATTTTCAAATTAATTATTTATATTTATTTTGATAGCATGTGTTTTGAATTTGAATCAAATCGGATGGTAAATACGGCTGTTAGAAATGTCTCGAATCCAGCATCATCTACCGAATTTTTCCCCACTACGCACAATAAATAACCACGATCGCAAATACATCCTACGAATTTGGGCTCAATCCTTTCAGTAGCTTTCGAGTCTATAAACTACATACCAACATATACTGGGTTTTTGTTTTTAAGAAAACTTAGATTTCTTGAATCTTATATTCTTTAAATTTTTATGTATTATTTACTAGCATTTAGTGAGATCAAGGCCGAATTTAAATAAACACGATGTTCTTTATATACATATTTTATTTTTATTCTTGTCTCTATCCTTGTAGAGTTCTGAATTTTATTCGTATTTGAATTCTTTGTAATATATTTTTTTTTTAATCACTGAACATATTTATTACATGGGAGATCGACGAGGCGTTTGTCAGATGAAAGTGTAAAGTCTAAATCTACTTATAGAGAGCGGTCCATATGGTGGGGTATTCCTGAATCATATGTTATTTTGACAGTGACAGCTCTATCCCGTTCGAAATCTCGATAGAAAGTCAGTAGCAAATCAGCAATAATATATCGAACAAAAATTGTTTTTTTTTTTCAAGAAACCATTCTCTAGTAAAACTATTTAAAACAAAACTTCAATCAACGTGGACCATTTGCATTTGCAAAAGTCAAATATGCAAATCAATTTTACAAATGAAAATCTGTATATTCCATGCAAAATCGTTAATCGTATTATCTAAGAGCATACTTCATAATTGTAACTCTCACGTTTTCCTTCCCAATTTTAATATGAATACTACCAAAGAAATGGTTTTTTTTTTGTAAAATCTGACGTCATTCACCACTATCTGACTCCCATACACATGCACCAAAAAAAAAAAAAAACAACACACTTATGGAGGGTAACTTTTCGCCGCAAGAAATGCATAACACGCTGCGCTATAGTTCGTTCCATGTCAAAAGATAGAGCAAAACTACAACAAACCATAAATTACGGCCTGTTTCCTGCGCTTACAGCTGAATGTATGGATGTAAGAATGTGCGTCTGTGGTTTGCTGGCGAAAGCTGTTATTAAAGGCTGCCAACAGTTGACGGCAAGTCGGGCGGCCGGTCGTCTTGAAGTGAACTACATCCCCAACCAGTGCAGTGCATGGAAATTCACTTGTTTCTTAGATATTCATGCGTTATACTCAAATACACATAGTGTTTGTATATGTACACCTATGTTCAATATAATAGTGGCACGACGCATTTACTAGTTTGGATAATTTTTTTTATGTAGTAATTCAAAGTATCAATCACCCGTAATAATACCTTTACCCTTAATGATACTGACTTTCTGTGAAAATTGTCAGCGGCAAAGATCTGTCACTGTCAAAATCGCACATGATAAAAAAAACACCATATGTATAAGCCACCCTGTATTTTTATAAAATATTGTTCAATCTATAACAACCACATGAATCAAAGTTTCAAACAAACTTCACAATTAAAAAATTTATTTCTTTTAAATGTGGGAAAAATGTAAATTTCAAATTTTAGTACTAGTTTCTTTAGATTTAAATTTTCGCTGAAAATTTGCGACGATTTGGAATTTTTATAAATTTTTTTTTTAATTTTAATGAACATTTTTTTTTAAATTTACCTCGATTTATATACCTTTTTTCGTTTGTTTGTTATAGAATGAATAAAAAATAATTAAAATTAAATAAAAACAAATTAATTGTCAAAATTTATCAATACTTCGCGCTACAATTATTTTGCGCATAAGTGTATGTTTAAAAATATCTCCTGCGAGGGTGTGTGCATTGCATGTTTGTCAAATTTCGCCACTTCCTCCTTTACAAACGAGATAAATTTCATTGTTTTCGTTCTCAATTTTCTGCTTCGTTTTGCCCACATCACTTTTTGGCCTTTTTCGTTCTTGCATTTTTTTTTTGTCTTTTCTTTGGAATGAGTCATATGAAATACTATCAGTCCCCGTACTTTAAAAATCACTACAACTATTGGATCAACAACAATTACTTGGAGAACAAAACAAGATACGCAGCTACGTCAGCCGGTGATGACGAAATCGAAGAAAAATGTCCACATTTTACATTTCACCCCATAAGTAGTGTAGCATAACAAATATAAGTGGTGAGCGGGTGAGAGGGTGAGAACATCAGCTAACAATTCAACAACATGGAAAGCGGAGATATAGAAGTGTGCTGTATAAAAATGCAGCCTCGATGCCAAAGTGAAATTGGAAAATTATTGAGGCGTGTGTGTCGGTTATTGCTTTTGTTTTTGCTATTATTATTTTTATAAAAAGAAGAACAAACTAAATAAATGGCGAAAATAACAAACAAACTGATATTCGTAAGAAACGTTTGCAACTATACTGGACGATTCGGTTGGTATCCCGACAGGCAACCGTCTGGCAACTGAGCTGGAAATTATGGCCCACATTAAATGTGTAAAGTTTGTATAATTTTTTTTTTTGTTTTAGTTGTAAGCAAAAAATAAAAATATAAGTAGCTAAAAGGACTGCATGCGCTGCAGACCCCTTTGAATTTCTCTGTGTTTGCCTTGTAATTTTTTTCTGAACTACAAATTCATTTACGAAGTTACAAGTTTTGAAATGATTATTTTGTTATTAAAATATTTGGACATGCAATTTTTGTTTTTTCATTTATTTCATTTTATGACTATAAATTTTTGTTGGTAGTGCTACTTCACTGCTAAATAGAATGAAGAAAATTTGCATTAAGAAAAAAGTGCATACAAATTGGCAGTAATACATTTTCTCTGTCGATTATTCGGTTGTCCCGCTATTGAAAAAACAAACTTCTAACATGGACATTTGCGACGAATGTATCGAAAATAAAAAAAAGCAGTCAAGGTTACAGAGCAAATATTTACAATTGCAAGATGTGACTTTGATAGCTTATTACTCTTTCTTTCCAATGAGTCATATTTTATTTAAGGTAGACCACCATAGTGGAGTGAATAGCGTGTCGAATTCTGACCAGGGCAAGTAACATCAAAAATTAAAACGATTTTTTCCCATAGCAGCCAAGGGCAAACTTCGGAAGGCAAGGCCAAACTTCCGAGTGTATTTCTTCCACGAAAAAACTTCATTCAAAAATCATTGGTCGTTCGGAGGCGGCGTAAAACTGTAGGTCTAGAAATTTCGCCAAAAATCGAGCAGACATTATTATAGAAAGTTTGGGTTAATAAGTTCCTAAAATCTCGAACAAGGGACAATGCCACATCGAATCCAATATTTTATAAGTAAAAGTAATATATCATAGTTTTCTATCTGATATGTTAGTTTAGTTTTCTAGTGAAGGCAATTTTGTTTGAAAACACCCATCACGCTTAGCATTTAAAACCTCCAAAGTATTATGGAAACTCTTTACCATCGCTAAAAGTCTGATCGGGACCCTAAATCACAAACTAATACCGAGAGTAAAAAGTATGCCGTAAGATTTCCTACAGGAGAACAATGAAGATACCCATATACGCTCTAAGCAAGCTCGGTGAGATCTTTCCACACTGACGGCACCAATCCAGATAAAGGAATTAAAACTAGATGTCAATTTTAGATGATTTTATGCTTCAGGTACAATGACAAAGCTTTCCCAATCGGAGGTTTTTGTATGCTTAAGGTAGGGACGTAAGACGCATGAGAACCGTTAGTGCGCCGGTAACTGCAAAACAACCAACCAATTTGAACCAGATAAATAGAGAATGGAAAATGTTAATTCTCTATCCCTCGACAAGAATCTCAATTTCATCAGAGTCTAGAAGATTTATGCAGAAAACACGAAGTCCCTTTTTCCCATCCCAAACCAAGATATCCCTGATTATCGAAAGGTTTCATGCCACCGCCGCCATCCGCTACCTCGTAGGGATGGTGAGATGGCTGCTGTCACCACAAACTTCTGAGTTATTGAAGTATAGAAGCTAGTGTGTCGTTGGTTAGTAATCATTCATTGACTTCTTTCATCGTAAAATGAAATACTATCTCTGACTTAAATACTTCCGACAACTACTGATCTCAGTCTCTTCCTTTAACGACTGAATCGAGAACACTCGGAAAAGTATATGGTGGGAAATTTCATCGTAAAAATTAAGAAAGAAATACTAAATTCGAACATTTGTAAACGAGAACGCAGCTAACTGCATACCAATTATGTGTAATTTTTTCGTATTGCTGTGATGAACAAATTCTCTTTAGAATCGAAAATCGAATGAGATGCATATCACAATGGTGGATACGCGCATAATAATATGTAGTAATAATAATCACGTGCAATAATATAAATCACGGAACGATGAATAAGCGCAATAAGAGGATATAATATATTCCCGACACAAGCAATGCAGCCGTGTGCACTAAGTGGAGCAGGTGTGTGAAAAAGATAAGGGATGTGCATTAATATTTAAACAAATGTTAGAAAGCGATTTACAAGCACGTTAGCGTGCCACATTTGCAACACTTATACAGGTAATTTGCAATACGATATATTTCAATTTCCTTCTACTAATGTATGTTGCATGGATGGTATGCTCTATAGATGCGTTGTTGTGGCAAATGAAAGCTCATCCTTAAACACTCACGACTATTGCAATACTGGATGGGATTTTAGCTCTGTGAACTGTAACTGGATACCAATTGATTTTTTCGTATTTTTTTTTTTTTTCTGTCAGGCTTATCCTACTTATACAATCCATACTCGTGGCATTGCCTTGTACTGACAGCCTGCAAGAAGAGCATTGCGCACAATAATTGCAATACGCGACCAACCACCATATCGGCTGACGTTACTACCATATTACAACGTTCACCACTGCCTCGTGCTACTTACTTGTTATGCGGTTTGTGGCACTCACTCAATACAATACGCGCGTTGCAGCTGTGGTTGCAGCAAAATAAGTTAAACCGAAAGAACTTGCAAAGGACGCAGAAATAACGTAAGGATACAACAAGTAGCATAAGCGTAAAAAAAAAAATAATTCAGACTGCGAAAATGTCTTGGGTCGTTGACGCATCGGCAAACTTTCAGTCGTTGTCAGTACATACATACATACATATGTACGTAGTTAAAAAGTTTACAACTGGTATTATTAACATTTATTTACGAGGGACAGTTCGTGGGTTAAGTTACATTGAGGCGGATTTGCATATTGATCAAAATCAGATTGTGGAATTGCGATGAACTATATTTCAAAACCATGTAAGTCAAAATTTCAAACTTTCTAGAAAATTTTTAGAAATTCGACAAATTTGAAAAAAAAAATTGAACACTCAATCTACATTAATAAAGTTTCAATTTGAAATAGCTGAAAACTATTGATAATTTTTGATAATTCTTTTTTCGGAGGGTGTTCAGCATATTCTTCCGGGTTGGGTACAATATGATTTTGGTTCAAAATTCTGTATTTAAAATTCTGTATTCAATATTCTGTATTCAAAAATCTGTAATTCAAAATTCTGTACTGTTAAAATTCTGTATTGCGGAACACTGTAATTTTAAATTCTGTAAATCAAAATTATGTATTGGCAGTATTTTGTTTTGCAAAACTCTGTATTGAAAAACCGGAAGAGCATATGGATAAATAAAAAAAGTGCGCACTTTTTTATTTATCCATATGCTCTTCCGGTTTTTCAATACAGAGTTTTGCAAAACAAAATACTGCCAATACATGACTTGTCTTGACCCATATGGTTTCCTATATTATCAAAACAGATTTACATAAAGCAAATGTACATATGTTTGTATGTATTTATAGCTTCAGAAATTTCAAAATGGTCACAAAATTAGTCAAACGAAGAAGGCTGTAAAAGCAAACAACAGAATTAAAAGAATAACAAAAAAAGGCTTATATTAAGGCATGTTTCTTTTCTAAAGCGAATTGCTAAAAATTTAATAATATAATAATTGTTTCGCCATTATAATGTAATAACTTTTGTTTTGAATGAATTTTTGAATTTTTCTTTAATTGACGTATTTATATATACCATTGATTCTATAAAATCGGAATTCCATTATTCATAAAATAAATGTGCTATTCAGGTAAGCGTGCTTATCAGGTTATCTGCTTATTTGGTTATATTTTTACAGCATTTTGATCGAAAATAATTTTGATTCCAGAATTTTAAAATACAGAATTTCAGTTCTCCATCATTTTGATCATACAGAATTTTAAATACAGAATATTGAACCAAAAGAATTTAGGCTGGACAGAATTTTTTTTTTGATTTTTACAGAATTTTCATCCAAAAGAATTTTGAAAAGCAGAATTTAGTACCTCTCCCTATTCTTCCATACAAAAGCAAATTTTGTTGTATGGAAATAAACTCGCAACACCGTCAATAAAAGAAATATAAAAAAGCTTGCACTTTAATATAGTAAAATTTAATGGGCTACAAACAAAACTGGGCTGAAAATTCGGATTAAAAATTACAAACTTTAATGAACATTTTATTAGATCTGTCAAATTTTTATAAATTTTCTAGAAAGTATCTATAATAATTAAAATTAAATAAAGGAAGACAAAATTGTCAATATATTTTGTTCCTATATCCGTGAACACAACTAACTATGCACATGTATACAAATTTTTTACACATTCCGTTTATTTTAAATTTTTTTTTATTAATTTAATTTTTCTATTTTTGAATTTTCTTAACTGAATTTTTGTAAATTTAATTTCTGTTTTTTATTATTTTGTTTGTTTTTTTATTTAATTTTTTATTTAATTTCATATTAATTTTTTTTAATTTAATTTTTTTATTTACTTTTTATTATTTAATTGTTTCATTTACTTTTTTAACTTAATTTTTAGTAATTTAATTTTTTTATTCAGTTTTTTTGGAAATTTAAATTTTTTCAATTTATTATAACTTTTCATTTAAATGTGTTTAAAAAATTTTATTAGAAAAAAATTTTTTCCATTCAAAAATGTAACTTTATGTGAATCAAAATTGTCTTACGAGCTTGAACGGGTTCCAAATAAAACGCTTTTTATTTGCGTGACATTTGTAAATCTGTCAGAAAAGCGAACAATGCAGCAGAGATGCTACAATAAATGCTTTGATACGGATTTGTCTATCGTAAAGGTTAAAAAACTATAATACTGTAATTACATACATATATGTATTTCCATCCTATTTGAAATTTACCTTGGTTATTTGTAGAAAATTTAATTATCTGTCTTTAAACGAATGTAAGAAATAAAAGAAATGCGAAAAACAGCTGACGCTCAACGCGCTTCGAAAAGATGAAAGTTGGCAAACTTTCAGCGTTGCTTGGGAAACGTGGGGAACTTCGTATAACTGTACGAGTATGTATTCAATTTAGTTGTCAAAGCGAATTTCCCACTCAAAGCGAAGCAAGTGGTTTATGTGGCATGGCCTTTAAACTTTTTGAGATTTTTTAATTTATACTTCCCATATTTAAAAAAGTTTAAACTTTTTTTTTTAATTTAATGGTCATACATGGCATATGTGGTCATTCATTTATTTTACAAATTTAACTGCTTTTTTCTCAAATTTTTAACAAATCTAGATTTTATAGAGTACATTACTAATTTTACAAATTGTGAGATTCAATGCTCCCAACAGCTAAGTGATTCGAGTCATTACACTCAATGCTCTTATTAGTCAGAATATAACTTAAAATGCCGCCTCCACTACCAACCACATCCGCCGCATCAAGAATTTGAAGATGCTCCCTCGTATTCGAAAATAGCAAGTCTGTGTGCTTATAACATTACTGACGGCTTTCCTCTTTTCCACCGCCCCAACTTAACCACTCTTACCACAACCGCTGTGCATGACAAAACGGAAGTGAAGCGAATTTTTTTATCGTTTCTTTTTTTTCTTGTATCTTATTTTATTTCTTAACAATCTCACTACGAATGTTATGTACGTTCGTTGCAGCGTCAACGTTACCACAACGCCGAAGAAATTCGATCGCAGGACTCGCTTGTGATTAAGGGTTAAAGGCAGCAAGCGGCGAAATTTTTCGAACCATTCGAGTTACAGCAGCGGCTTCTTTAGTTTTTACTTAGCAGTGCGTTGCGTTATTGCTTCTGCACCCTTGTTGGCGCTGGTTTCACAGTTCTTTGCTGCCACCAAATGCCTTTAGCGGTCGTTCGTTTGGTATTGCATTGTCATGTTTTATTTAACAGCATTTTATTTGCGTCAGTCGTCTTGATGGCAGGAAAGAAAAGTTTCGCCAGGGTTAGCCGCAAGCAAAAGTTACGCGAAATGTACCAAAACGAAAACTCAAAATGTTCATGGGAAGTAGCGGAGAATATGTACGTAAAAAATTCGCTACAATAGTTTAGTTGGTGCGCTGTAATTTTAAACTTTCTCCCACTTTAATGCATTGTACGTATTTAGTTACTGCAAGTATCGATCTTTTCCAATTTGCCAACCTGAATATTTAATCGAAGGGTAAAAACGTACAGCTACAGCTACTACATATGACCACAAATTAAAGGTCTTTTACTAAACTGCAGTTGCTTGTAATTGAAGTGTTTTCGCATTCTGAACGGTAAAACATAGAGAACACGCTACAACCATCAATACTTCGCATACTTCACTCCTCCACTCTAACTGACACGCGCAGAAATCAATCAATTTTCGTTTGCGTACCAGTACTAATACACACACACAGTTGCTGTTATTGTAGGTTCTGTTTTGAATTCCCTTCTATTATTCTACCTTCATTCTGTACTCTATTGCCGCCACTTCATCAGTACTGTTTGCTCGTGTTCGCTGTTATTACATAGTGCGGTCAGTTAGTCAGTCAATCCCACTTTCATAAATCCCGATGAGTGCCATCCAGGCAATTCTGATTCACCACACAATCAATGCCAATGAGTTATGCACATACATGCATACGTATACAGCTTACGAAGTAGTGAAAAGTTCGCAATCGGTATTCAAATGCCCTGAATCCTGTCATTGGCTTAAGTGATAAGCTTTGCGGAAACAATCGATTTGCTTTTGCGCATTTAAATATAGCATACGCTATAGGCGTGGTGATTTCTCTGTAAATTTCTTTTTTTAATTTATGGTAATAATTTTCGCTAGGAAAAAATAATATAAAAATCAGAGTAAATTTTTAGGCATTTAAAACTGGCAATTTCCATTTTCACCCTTTACCCAAAATCGGCGAAATCGGTTAATAAGCAGCCCGAATTTTGTGTACGGTATTGGGCTGAAGAAAAAAATACGTGGGTACACTATTTTTTGAAAAAAAAAAAAATGGGAGTGGCACCGCCCACTTTAGAGGTAATAGGTATGGAAATTGCCTGATCAAATTAAAAAAAAAAAACTTGCTACACATACTATTTCATTTTATGTCAGTAAGCTAATTTTTGAAAAATATTAAAATCGGTCATATAACGGTAATTTGCAAAAATCAAAAAATACTTCAAAAAAAGCTTCAACTTTCTATCAAACTTATAAAAATTTGACGAAATAAAAATAAATCTCATCAAAAAGTGCAGCTTTTTTTTGTGCAATCTATAACAAAAAGGACGTACGTCGAAATTTCAGCTTTACGGAAAATTTATAAAAACTCGACAATTAACGAAAATTTATCATCAATTTGTTTTTAGTTTTTAGAAAATTTTCAATAATGCCCATTAAATTTTACTGTAATAAAGTTAAAATTTCAAGTAGCTAAAATTTCTTGATTTTGATAGTTTTTTTTTCAGACGCTGTCAGCATTTTCTTTTATACAAAAGTAAATTTTGCTCATGCGTTATATGGAAACAAAATTATAAAAAATCAACAAGGCTTCTTAGCTGGTGCAGACTTGCAGTTTATCGTTAAAAAATTTGGTAAAAAGGGCTACAAAACTGGATACCCCAAAATTTTCTGAACTTTTTTACATTTGTCGATCTTTTTTTTCAATTTTCTGAAAAGTTTGAAAGCTTGCTTTTTGTCATAGAATTAACTATATTTTTTATAAAAATTAATTAAAATTAAATAAGAAAATACAAAATAGTCGATGCGTGTAGTTACTATTTTTGTGAACACAACTGTATTTACCATTATAGACTCGATTGAGTTTTCAACTATTTACTCTCTATTAATATATATTTCGGTTCACTCTAAGGACATAGCCGCTTTATTAGCTCCACATTAATTATTTTGATTAAAACGCACATTCTACACTAATTAAATTTGACGCATTTATATTAATGCTTTTAGCTGCTACCACTCATAGCGGCTGCTACTTTATTGCGAGTTGTTGTTGCAAGTTCATATATACAAAATTTACAGATATTTAATAGCTACGACCACTAAACACTGTCACAAATTAATTAACAATAACAGAAAACATCAATTAGGATTGGTGCAAAAGCGATCAATCAGTAGTGGCAGACAGACATTGATTATGCAAGCAAAGGTGAATACATAAATTGATATAAATTATAAGCTCAGAGATATGCATTTATAATTTGAAATAAATTGAATTTTAAATACATGAATATTTTTTAAAATGCCAGAATTTAAAGTCACCATATTGCCTTCAGAAATTCATGTCCACCACAATCTACATCAATTGCAGGGAGATAAAAAAGCAAGCACAATGTCATATTGATAAGAATATACCCAACAATGCAGATCTTACTACAAGCACATACAATATTAATGGTAGATAGAAACTTCACAGAGTGCAATATTTGTATGTTTTCACTAAAGCTGCTTTTCTAAAACCCTTGCAACACAGAATGTACCTGCTTATCTACATCTTCTTCGTACCTATATTAAATTCTTGCTTTCTTCTTTCCGCATTCCACATTTCCATGTGGCCACTGCCACTGCGGCAGCATATTAGAAGTCAATCCTTTTGCCATACTCACTCAGGGCATTAAACCTCGTAGGGTAGAAGAACAAGTAAGGAGAAAAATCGGTAGTGTTTTGCGGCAAAAGGTGGAGAGAGATCGATAAATGTTCGCTAAGCGAAGGGTGATTGAACGATTTTGGCAATTTTTTGCTAACAATAATTTTTCCAATCTAATTTTTTATTTGGGAAGTATTGCAAAAAGGCAACGACCGTCAAAGCCGTATAAATTATCCACTCGAGCCTCTTTTTGGGCCTGATTTAAAATTCGTGGCACCCAACGAGCAGGTTTCTTCGTGTATTCCAGATGATAGCATTCAAGCCCAATTCTTTAACAATCATTTCTTGTGCCAATCGCGGATCTTATATGAGAGCGAACTTATGTTGGTATCTTCGTTTGTTTCGGCCGAGGGCATTAAATTAATCAAAAAGGTGTATCTCTAAACCGATTGGTATTTTGAGCATTGCTTTCTAATATTAAGTTATGGCATAGAGAAGATAAAACTGTGAACTTTTATTAGTCTCGCAGTGTAAAGCCTGGTAGACATTTTTAACCTGCCGAGCGCAGCAGACAGATAAGTCGATGCAGACTATTCAGTTACTTAGATAGATAGAAATTCAGTGCAGTGGGGAAGAAACGGGTAGATATTAAGGCATCGAACGTTTAAGTTGAGCCAGCAAGATTTTGCGAACAAAAGAATTTCTGCCCTACAAAATATAAATATACTGCACCATTGCCTCGGCATAGCTCATCCGAGCTCATCTTACTGAAAATCCATCCATTCATTGTTAGTTTGCTACTTAATACTTACTGCCTCTACTGCGAAGAGATACTGTCACACAAACAGCACATCATTATTATGAAATTTGTACTTGAGATTTCTTTCCGTCCATTTGCTTCGCATCTGATTTACATAGAACTATTATGAAATTTGTGCTAGAAGGCAAAGCTAGACAGTGCCTTTTCATTTTTCTTAATTTCGTTGAAGTGAAACCTTTCTGAGCGCATACATACTGCACAAATAATAGCAGAAAATCGGAAAATGTTACAGAAAATCCCTGCGATGATGAAAAAGACGAGTGAGGAAGTGAATTATTACTAAATAAAGTGGTAAGTGTTGAAGTAAATGAATTGCAAATCTATGAGAAATAACCAAAAAGTATGTCCGGTAACGGGAAAGTGAAAGCAGCATAAAAAGTCCAAAAGTCCAAAACAAACTAGAGTTTAGTACAACAAAAATCGGAAAATAGCAGAAAAAATTATTATATGCATTTTATTTATTGAACATCAGCAAATGAAAATTAGAAACTCAAACATCGAATGCGAAAAAGTAAAAAATACAGTTATAAATGAGCTAAAAATGTGTGAAGAAATTGAGGAGAAAGGTCAACAATTTGCCAAGTGTCCAATATCTTTACAAACTTCCACAAAACATTCACTTTTAACAAAGCAAAAAAAAATGAAAACACATAGAAAGAGTGATACAAACACGCTTTTAGCATGATTGTGAAAAATGCACGACTAAAACGAATGTCCGACTGACACAGGACACCGACAAAGGAAATTTTGTGTAAGAAAAATCATTTTTCTTCTTTCGACAAAAAAAAAACTTAGATTCCTTCACAAAGTACGTAGTAACTTTTGAGCTGCTACCGAATGCTTACTTGCCGCCGCAACTTATTGGAGGCAAAATATGTGCGTACCCCCGAGTTTGTTACGTCAGCAGAAAAGGCAATAAATTACCAGTTGCAGTGCAGGCGCGTTAAGAAGAGGATGATAGGCCGAAAGTTGTAGCAAAAGTAGAAATAGAGTAGCCGCTAAAAATAATCACTTACAGTGCCGGAAAAAAGTAATGGCAGAGCACCTTTTTTAATAATATCCACCATGTTACTCATGCTATATAATTTTTCATTACTTTTTTAAAAATATATTTCATTAAAAACTATATAAGGGCAAATTTCAAACTTTGTACAAAATTCAGGAAATTAAAAAATATTTCATCCAAAGTTCAAACTTAAACTTAATCAAAATTTTCAGAAAATTTTCGGTTATGCAATTATAGTATAATAAAGTCCGATTTTGAAGTTCTATATTTTTATATTTTTTTGCTGAGTGTGTGTGACGATTTTGGCGAATAATAAAAAAAAGTTACTGACCTAATTCTTTTTTCGGTAGTGTACTTATATTTTAGATACGAGTATAAACAAAACTATTTCAAACTGTCTCGATTACTACAGAGTATCGAAACTGTCGCTTTGTGTTTCATTCTATGAATAATTGGACGTCGATTGTTTGAGAGGCCAAGCACTTGCACAGAGTACTACTTTGATACATGGCGGTATCATTGGCCATATTAGCGGACCTATCACCGGCTCAAATTGCCGACATGAGCCTGGGTAGTGCTGATTTTTGTTAATATATGTGAAGTAACTATAATTATATTTCACTCGTCCAGCAAACGCAACCCCCGTACAAGCAATTTTTTTTTTTTGAAGACGCAACCGCTAGCACGATCCAAATATGCTCACTGTACAAAAACGAACCGCAGGTTCCCTTGCCTCTCTAGTACCTTTGGTGCCAAACAAAGATGCCAGCTTTTCAAAATTAATGTGAGGTAATAAATTTTTTCTTCTACTTCTTAATTTGCGCTATAACCACCAAAGCCATTTGGGCCGATTCCAACATAGCACCCCAGTCGCCCCTTTGTTTACCAAACGCCCAAGGGTCTTCTCATCCAATGTTCATAGCGCCCAAGCTTCTGCGCACCAACATGCTGAGCGACTTATAAAGTTTTGGTTTTTGTTTCTTCTTTCTTATTTCCGCGAATAATAAATATGTATATCTTCCTTGCCTCAACCAGCGGTATCGCTCCCATAGTGTAGCTATGTGGGCAGCATCCTTCTTATCTGTGGAAGCGCGACATTCCCCATCGCACTAGTCGTTTTTTCGGGGTCGCTGAAGGCCAATAATTTCTTCAGCGCAAATTCCGGTTTGCTGGGAAGTGCTCCTAGTGAGCAGGTGTGACAGTTGAGTGGCCAAATTAGTAGCTGTCTGTTGCGATTGCAGTTCTTCGCCGTCGAACTTCCCTTGTGCGTTTAGACGCACTTTCTTTGCAGACCAGAGGCGTATGCGTATCTTAGTTGCGACAAGATAAGGATTCGAGTCTAATACACTGGAAACATCCCGTCCGCATATCGCAATATGATCCATTTTATTTCGAGTTTTTCGATCTGTAGGCAGCCACTTAACTTGATGAATCCTTGTACGCTGGAACCTGGAGGTACAAACCAACATAATTTGGGCTACGGAAAGTCGATCTGTCTCAGTTCGATAGGTTTCGCCGTGAATACTGAATTTTCCGACAGTGTTATCGTGTATGTCGTTTCTTCCCCACACTGTCATTGCAGCCACCAAGCACGATTTTGATATCATGACGGGGCCAGCATTCATAAGTCCATTCTAAGTGTTCATAGAAGTGATATTCCTTTCCTTTTCTTCCCTTGGGACATGGGCACAAATCAGCAGGGTGTTGAAGAAGCTCGCTTTGACGCTAATATTGGGAGCCCCCGAGTGAATGACAGAACTTGGTGAAGAAGAATCTCCCCTACCACAAATCCAACACCGAACTTGCACTTGCCCTCCTTTGCATGTAGTAGACGTCGCAAATTCTTATGGTTATCTTACCTTGTCCCGTCCCTTTCATTTCTTGGATAATTGCGATATCAGCACTTACTCTGACGAGGACGTCAACCAGTCGGTCAGTGGCACTTTAATTATCTTTTAACTACTGTTGAATCTTACCTGAAACGAAGAAAAATACACAGGTTAATAAAAAAAATTTAATGAGACGTGTTAAACCTTACAACGTTCGATTTTCATTTTTTATTTTTATTTCTGAATCTTTGATATACATTTTTTTAAACCCCATTAACCATAGAATTTTATTTTCAAATTCCTTTATTTTGTAATTTAAAAATACTACGTTACTCGACGTGAAGTAATATTTTGACTGATTACATTTCCAATTAAATGTATTCGCATTTTTACCACATCATACTGACGACGTGACTTCTTTGCCCTTACACCACGCGCGATCGTAAAATCAAGTACTTTTCGCAACAAATTTTTAGCTGTATTTGCCATTTCAAAAGCTTTAAATCATAAAATATTGTACAAATTACAAAACAGCGCAGCAAAGTGGCTACAGATATCAGACACACAAATATATAGTGAGTTACTACGGTCGGCTCATAAACTATATATTTACATACATACATAATATATTGGAGAGTAAAAAGTAACAGTGATGTGGTAGCTGTATAAAATAAGTATCAAGTACATAAATATGATATTTGTACATGCATACATACAAAGGTGTGTATGTTTATATTGGTGTAGGTATATAAAAAATCATAAATTTCCCAGCGGCATAAAAATTTCGCGTGAAATGCTGGAAAACCGTAGAATTCTTTTTTCACACATTTATAGCATTTTTGAGCTGTAAGTTCCGCATTCGCATTTACACACACACAGCGCCACACACAAATAAAGTGCATACACACATTGCGAATGTTGTATATTTTTCGGAACGCCGAAGAGATGAATGTTTCGCACCAGGGTATGCTGCATTTTTGCTAGTTGTATAAAATAGCACCCATCTACTGGAATAACTGTATTTTATGGCAATGCAATGAGGAGAGAAGAGTTAAAGGAAGGGCAAGGTAGGGAAGTTACAGGCTAGGTGTGCTGCTGTATCAAATAGTTCCGGGTGCATTAATGCCAGATAAGGGGTACGTAAAGGTGAGGAAAAGAGTGTACACATACTATACGTGCATATAGTATAAAATAATAGGTGTTGGAGTGCTTAAAATGTTACAATCATAGCCAGAAACTGTTGTTGTTTTAATTTCACACTTTCCATTGAGGTTACACCCATGGCGTATGAGTAACTTTTAGTGCTTATGAAAATTCGAATATTTTATTAATTAAAGGGAAATGAGTGTTTGTGTATAAGGATAATTTTATGAGCTTTTATTCACTTTTTAGAAAAGTACTTAGAGCGGTAAGTTGTACATCAAATTATTAAAATTATGCATAACATATAAAGGCGCTTAAAACGAAACTCGTACAGTATTTTTTTATACACTCACAATAAAATTTTCAAAAATCATGGAGAATTTTTAGGCATCTAAAATTTGAAATTTATTATATTAAAATTGATTAAGCTACAAAATTCTGTCCATAAAAACTTTCTAAATATTCTGATTAAAAATTTTGAAATCTTACTGGCAATTTTTTTAAATTTGCGGAATTTTTGAAACAAGGAGTTTGAAATTAGGAGAATTTTTAGACATCTGAAATTGCACTTTATAATACAAAAATTGAATGAGCTACAAAATTATATCGCCGAAAATTTTCTACATATTCTGATTCAGAAACGCTGAAATTTTACTTGCAATTTTTTAAACTTGAAATTTTTGTGGTTTTTAATACAAAATTTGAATCAATTAAAAAAAAATTTTAAGAAAAACATCGTGAGTGAGTATTTAAAAAAATCACTGCACGGCTGGCTTGGAATGTCTGAATGCACAGTGTCTGGCATATCCTTTTTAACAAAATTCAACATTTTTTTATATAGGGAAGCAAATGGCAAAAAAAAACTTTAATAAAATCAGATACCTTTTAGGTTGAAAAATATCCTTAATGCGTATCCCAAAATACAAGAAAAAAAGACCGAAGTATCCTTTCAACTTTTCCCACACATTCGCTTCACTTTAAAGCGCAACTCTTTTAATACATCGTAAATACCATTTCCATTCCATAAGATCAAATATGAAGTTCTCAATATTTTCTCGATTACTCCATGCTTGACTTTGATAGATCAGTACTTCCACATTTATCATCTACTAATCCAACCATCAACAAAATAAGTAAACATGATTTGCCAAAAATAAATACAACGACGACGACGAAGTACATAAATACACACCAACACGAACGAGGCAGCAGACAATTGGACAAACAAACACAGACGGAATGCACACCTTTCGCTGAGCGGCGACTTTAAAACCCATACAAAATTCATTGGCACGGCTAAAAGTTCAACACCCAAGGAAGCGTATGAAAAATTGCGCAGTATAACATTTATGACAGACACAACGATTTGCTTCCTTTTTTGTTTTTTGTTTTGTTTTTGAAGTCTCCATCGACTGATGGACGAAATTACAGAATTACAGTAGAAATAAACAAGACACAGAGACAGCATAAGGAAGTACCAAGGACCAAATGCATTAAAAAAGAGAATATCAAACGCTTTACGCATGAAACACACGTAATATAACGGTTTTATATTTCTTGAATATTTTTTTTATTTTTTCATCTTTATGCAGACGTGCTTGGCTTTGAATGTTGATAAATCACCAAAAACAAAAAAAAAAAAGGAAATAAAAAGAATAAGGAAAAGAAAATAAACCATAACACTTAGTCAAGTCAAAATGTCGACAAAAAAAAAGGAGCAAGACAAGGCAGTAAAAGTTATACAAAAGTCAACAGACCAAAGACATATGTAATACACATTTATGAGGCAAAGATAGACGCCCACAAAAGTATGCAAAAGGTGACAGCGAAATTGCATTGCTCATATTTATAATTTTTATAATATTTTCAAACTTTTTGCGGCAGATACTTTCGAGATGAGTGGGTAGGGAAATGCACTTGTTTTTTCTCAACATTTCGTAGCTGCTTGTTATGACCGTTGCATCTGAGGATTTTTATTTTATTTTTTAATGCTAGAAAAATAAAAAAATCCAGCGGAAGAATGTATACATAGCTGCTATTTCGCGTTATTATTACAGTTAGAATTAGCCAGCCGTAAAACTATACAGTAGAATATTCAGAATTTTTTGGGAAAAATTTAAAATTTAAAACAAAAGTTTTTATCTAATAAAATTAAAATTTAAAAGAATTTAAAATTTAAAAGAATTTAAAATTTAAAAAAAAAACTGGTCTTGAGCTCATAAAAATATTGTTTGATATAAAAATAAGAAGGCCAAAAACTTTTAATATATGTAACTTAAGCCCTGACCGAATCGGGCTTTAAAAAAATTAAAGTTGCGGTGAACCAACTGTTCACCGATATCAATAAACACACGATTTAATTAAGTCGGTTGTACTTTATTCCGCATTCATTGCGGTTCGGCTAAAGACTGAAACTTACAATTCAAACTTCTTACCAGCTAACTTCTTAATCTAAGTTAAATTGCTAACGCTGCAGTTCCCACCACTTGCCGGTATTTCGCAATCGTTGGGTTGCGCGTGTTGATCAATGTGCTTGCGTTGTAATTCCCACGCATTGGATATTGGTGTTGATCGCTTGCGCGTGTGCCGCGTCAGCGAAAGTTCTTCTGTGAACCTTAATTAGAGCAATGAAGTCACGTGTAGTGCAATGTGATCACAGGGTGCGGCATTGCGAAGTATAGTGGTATAGGGCAACATAACTCCTCCCCCTTTAAAGATCTGCGTCCCGCAGATCAAAGGTTGAGAATTGCGAGGGGGTAAGATTTTGTAGAGAGTAATTACAGTTTCCTGGCGACGTATTGGTACTGACTGGTGTGACTGGTAGGCTACTGTCCAGGCGATAAATTTCAGGAGCTGATTTTCCTCTAGTGATTCTGCTGTTCTGAGTGTTTTCTGTCCAATGAGTCGGAATTTCAACTGGCGGAAGGTTTAGCTTTCTATTGTAGCATCTCCACAGCATGGCGGCAATGAGAACAATTGCGCCTATCGAGAGGATTTCTGAAGCGAGAGAGAAATTTACTTTTTCGTTAACGTACCCAAGATACCTTATGTTTTCCATAGTCAGGTCGTGGACGTACTCTAGGTTGACCTTCATTGTATGGCTCTTCACCTTTGATAGTACTGCTGGAAGGGCCTGTGCGGTAATGGTTTCGTAACTAGAAAATACCTGGTCACCAATGGTGACTGTTTCGTTATTTAATTGGATTACATAGGTGCCATTTATCGTACTCGAGGCATTGCTACTGTTGATTACTCCTTGGAAGTTTGATATAAACACAGTGTTCTCGTTTATCAGCTCTATATGTGACCCATTATGTCTGATGAATTCGCAGTTGGCTTCTCCACCTTTTAAGAGTCGTGGTAGGCAACTGCTTTCCTCCAGTTTTGTTAAGGATTCTGGTTTACATACCGTGGATGAGCTAATTACCAAGCAATTTTTTGCTAGGCCGTACGTCTCTTCCTGGTTGACGAGCATTTTGTCGAAAGGAAGATTTACTTGCTTACCTCCATAGATTCCAGCGCGAGTGACCAGGAGATTATATTTCTTAGCCGTTACCTTTGGCATTGAAAGGATGTAGAGGAGAAGTGTCCCGTTAGTCAGTACCGACGGTTGGCCATATTCGATCGCTTCTATTATATTTTGATATGGGAGCGTTTCTATTTCGGATAGAATCTGGTTAACTTCATCCATATCCAGTAGGTTGGTGTTGACAATTCCATTCTTTGCCAACTGACATCCCCGCACCATTTCGTTTACATCTTCGCGAAGAAGAAGAATGTTGTGAAGTGCGTTTTGTCTGAATTCCATGATTTCTGTTTCCTTTACCACGTTATTCATGCGGTCCACGACTTCGTCGATTTTTTTCAATACCTCCCGTGTAGCCGTGAATAGTTTTTTATTGACCCTGTATTGATGGTTGCTGTTCTGAATTATCTGATTTTGACTATGAAGGATATTGTTCCAATCCGTTGCGTCAGGTGATCCTGCTATCCATTTCCACGCTGAGCCTAGCCAGTCAATAGATCGAGTACTTCTTCTACCTGTGTTGCCCATTAGTTCATGAAGTCGTTCTAGCGTTTGATTAATGTAGTGCTGTGCTAATATCTGGTCCTCAATTTGGTTTGTTAAGTTTTCCATTTGCCTCATAGTTGTATCATATTGTTGTAGATTGATGACGTGTACCAGTTTGAATGACCCGCCAATGATCCACCCGTTTCCATTTTGGATCGTTACGATCGGAGCCTTGTAATTGAAAATGTTCAGACCGCTGATGGCATTTGCCAGCAGTGGGAATCTGCAACGCAAGATGTTATTATTGTTAGTGTGTTAGTTAATGTTAGCTTAATTAAAAAATTTTGCTTTACAAGAGCGTTTGTAGTTTTTATTTTAAGTTTTGCTTTAAGATTTCCAAATTCAACAGTACTACTTTTTATTACATATTGCGTCTATAAAAAGGATCTGAATGGTTAAATTAATATTTTTGTTAGTATTATAACAGTGTAAGAGAAGAGAGGAAAAAAAAAAAATTTTATGCTTGATTTCACATTACAATTTACAATTGTTGATTGCTCTCGTTTCATTTAGTATGTTAGTGCTAGATTATTAGTTTTTTTTTTTTTTTTTTTTTTTTTTTTTTTTTTTTTTTGCTTTAGTGTTAGTGTTAGGTTAATAATTTTTTTCTTTTTCTGCTATTCTGCGGATTAGGCGCAGGAATTGAATAATTTTTTCTTTAAAACATGTTTTTATATATTTTTTCCTCTAAATTTTCTTGCGGATTAGGCGCAAGTATATTAAAATTCGATATTTTTTTATTTTTTTTTTTTTTGTCTCCTGCGGATTATGCGCAAGGATTATGTATCAATATATGTTTTGCGGATTAGGCGCAAAACTATTTATTTTTGCTTTCTTGCGGATTAGGCGCAAGGATTATGTATCAATATATGGTTTGCGGATTAGGCGCAAAACTATTTCTTTTTCCTCATTTGCGGATTAGGCGCAAGTATTAATTATCAATGTATATTTTGCGGATTAGGCGCAAGTTTGTAAAAATTCAGTTTTAATTCTTTTGTTGGATAAAGGTCAATACTGTTCTCGAACCAGCTACGGGGAGATCGCCAGAATTCCGTTTGGAAGTAGCGTAGCCATTTGTCAACTTCGATGGCGCTACGAGCCTACTAGGGCACGATTCATCCCACTAACAAGCCCGCTCTTGTAGAAATGACCATTTCTTTTTGTTCTGGACTAGAGGTGTTACCATTTCTCGAACCAGCTATGGAGAATCGTGTTATCCGATTAAGGCACGATTTGTCCCACTTACAAGCCCGCTCTTGTTAGATAAACTACCCCTTAGTACCAAGTTCTCTTTCTTGTTTTAGTTTATTTCGGTAGTCTTTTCATTTCTTACTCAGCATTGTTTGATGTGTTAGGATATGTATTTCTGTGTTTCACATTTTTTATGTGAGTTTTATGTATTTTCTTGCCGCTTAGCGTGGTGACTGATACTTTGTTGTCCTTTGCAACAATTTCTTTTCTGTACACGGGTTTTTGCTTTCCCTTGATCTGTTTGTCCTTCACGTATATGACATTGTTTTCGTCATAACGCTCCGGCAGAGATCTTTTCTTATTGTGACGTTTGATCTGGTCTAGCTGCTTTTTTGTCAGCAAGGCTTTCAGATATTTATTAGTTTTTCTACTTTTTTCTAACAACTCTTGATAGTTAGAGGATTTTGCTCGATTAAAAAATATTTCACTTGGTTTTTGGTTTATAACCGAGTGAATTGAATTATTGTATCGATCTACTGCTATGTTAATTAATTCTTTTGTCTTTAAATTTGGGTTGTCTAGCTTCAGGCATCTAATTATTTCAATTAAGGTGGAGTGGAGTCTTTCCACCTGACCATTCACTTCGCTTCTTTGGGATGGTGTGCGATACAATTTTATTCCCAAAGAGTCTAACAGGTTCTGGATTATTGGACTAATTAAACCGCGCTCATTGTCGGTCACGAGAATATCAGGTGTAGTGAAATAGTGTAGGAGTTTTATTATTTTGTCCTTAAGGTGCAAAGTAGACTTGTTTCTTAGATGGAAGAGTTTCGCGAATTTTGAGAATTTGTCGATAACACTAAGGAATTTCTCCCCTTGAATTTCGAAAATATCTAAATGGATGATCTCACAAGGACGTGATGGGATTGGTGTTTTTTGTAGCTCTGGTGCATTCGGGTGTCTATCATATTTACTGACCTTACATGTTTCGCAGGACGAGACATACCCTTTGATTATACTATTCATTCTGGGAAAGTAGTATTTCTCTAGGATTTGTTTCTTATTTTCTGTGGCATTGCGGTGAGCTCTTTTATGTTCTCCCCATATTACCTCACAAATCCTATCAGGGTCCCTCAAATCTTCTACCATAGCTTGAGCTACCCGGATCTTATATTGCATAAAATTTTCTAAATATACCTTCTGGAGTAGTCCTAATTTACCCTCTGGCATTTTAATGCCGTTGACCACATTTGGCCTAAGTTTCTCCTTGAGTACATTAATGAGCTCCTCCTCGCTAATTCCGTCTATCATTAAGTAGTGTCGCGAGTAACCTGGATGAGGTTCCTCAAATATTTCTAGTCTACCTCCAAATACAAGCTGGTTTCTGAATACGTTTAGAGGCACTTCAACGAACGGAATAAGGTCAGAGTTGTCCTGTTCTGCACTATGGACGGTGCCATCGTCTTCGCTTACAGAATCTGCTGTTGACCCTGTGGTTGCGTTCCGACTAGCGGCTTCAAATGTGGACGTTGTCAGGGGGTTCGCCTGAGTTTTGAGTCGAGACAGAGCGTCGGCCACGACGTTAGATTTGCCTGGTTTGTAGATTATCTCGTAGTTGTATTCTTCAATCCTGGCCTTCCAACGTTTTAGCTTGGCGTTGTAGTTTCGGTTGCTTAAAGAGAAAGTTAACGGTTGATGGTCAGTAAATATACGTATTTTTTTTGCACCGTAAAGATAGTTCCGGAGATTGTCCAATGCCCAAACGATGGCGAGCATTTCCTTTTCGTTGGTCGCATATGCTTCCTCCGTAGTACTTAGGCTTCTTGATATAAATGCTATTGGTTTATCTTTGCCATCGTAATCTTGTGACAACACGGCACCAATGGCGAAGTCGGAGGCGTCAGTTGTCAGATTGAACGGTTTATCGAAGTTGGGGAAGGTTAGGACCTCCGATGTCGTCAGTATTTCCTTGAGATTAACGAATGCCTTTAGCGCTTCTGTGTCCAAGCTTATCGGTACCTTTTTGGATTGCGTTGCCTTTACCTGTGCGTGCTCTCCTCGTGTGAGATTGGTTAGCGGTTTTGCAATTTTAGCGTAATCTCGGATAAATTTTCTATAATATGATGTTAAGCCTAGGAAACTTTTAAGCTCCTTTAAGCTGGAGGGGGGTAGCATTTTTTTTATAGAATCTACCTTTTTTGGGTCTGGAAGTATTCCCTCAGGGGTCACAATATAACCTAGAAACTCTACGCTTGTTTTAAGGAATTGTGTTTTTTCTAGATTAACTCTGAGACCCGCGTTCAAAAGCCTGTGGAGAATGGTCTCGATGTCCCTTAAATGAGTATCCTGGTCTTTGCTGAAAATTATGATGTCGTCTATGTACACGAAACATATACGACCTATGAATTCTTTGAGCACGTCGTCTATCATTCGTTGGAAGATAGAGGGTGCATTTTTGAGACCAAAAGGAAGCCGCAAAAATTCGTATTTTCCATTCATTGTGGAAAATGCCGTTTTTGCGACGTCGCTTTCCTTCATCGGAATTTGGTGAAATCCCGAAGTGAGGTCAAGTGTCGTAAAATATTTAGCGTTACCAAGACTCGCGATGGTGCCATTAATGTCAGGTATAGGATACGTGTCCGGGACAGTTACGGCGTTTAGCCGCTTAAAATCTATGACCATTCGATATTTCTTTTCATCATCAGACTGAGATTTTTTCGGCACAATCCATATGGGGGAATTGTATGCGCTTTTTGAAGGACGAATTATTCCTTCTGAAAGTAGATTCTGGATTTGCTTCTCAACTTCTTCGCGCATGTTTACAGGGTAGGGGTAACTTTTTGTGTAGATAGGGTTTGCGGTATTAGTTCTTATTTCGGCTTGGACATTGGTTTGAATTTCCATATTGCGGTCAACCGGGCCAAACAAAGTTTCGTATTTATTTAATATTTGGTAGAGCCTATTTTTAGTAAGGTTAGTAATATTGGGATCCAGCGGGATGTTTGTTTCTATTTCATTAACTTGTTGTGTTATTTTTCGCTTAAGGGGCAATACTACATTCGGTTTTAGCATAAGGACGTTGAGTTCTCTATCTATTACCGCTTTAACTTCAGTCAACGTGTCGTCGCCTATGATCCCGTCGAACGATTTGAGTCCTGGGAGGACGAAAAATGTGGTGGGAGTGTCCTTGCCCGCAAACTTAAAAAAATATCCACATACCTTTCTGTCTACTTTTATGTCGCCACCCGCAGAGGTTACTTTGAATGGCTTTTCCACTGGCATGGTGTTGAGTGCTACGCGTTCACTTATGTAGTTTTTGTTTGCCCCTGTGTCTACTAGAAACTCTAACATACCCTGATCATGCGTAACATATTCTAAATATGGTACGCCAGACATGAGGCTCCCATGGTAAAATTTACCTGGTCGTTTGTGAGTTGCTCTTTGTCTGATGTATCCTGGATTCCTTCTTTGTCTACCGGTACCAGGTGGAATAACCTTTGTTGTTTACTAGGGGTTTGGTTCATGTGTCCCGTGGAACCTGCACCCCTCTTTGTGCCGTCGTATCCGGAAAATCTAGTGTTTCGCGACTGGGAAGATGGCTCGTAATTTGCCTTTACCAACGCCGACGGAGTGCTCCGCCAATTTTGCGTTCGCATTTGCCCCGAACCTGAGTAAGACGGCCTTGGTATTTCTCGGTTGCCGTCTTGCCACGTTCGTTTGTTATTCAGCTGGCGTGGACGATACTGGTCTGAATAGCCTTGGCCTGAGCCGGTGTAATCCCTCCTGTTACGGGAGAAGGATGGGGTGTTAATAATATTCCCGTCACCTCTGTTTGCTAGGGATGGACGGTGGAATGCATTTCTGCGGTCCGCATTCAGCATGTTCAGGCAAGCAGAGTATGCCACTGGCAAGGATTTAATATTTTGAACGAGGAGCAGGGCCGGTAGATCCCCGTTAAGCCCCCTAATGAACACGTCTAGTGCTCTTCGACGGTGCGCTTCTGTCAGCGCTTCAACCGTTTCCTTATGTGCGTATTTTTCTGGTTTGATTGTGTTTATCATCAGGGATAACTGTTTCTGAATTTGTGAATAGAAGTCGGATAATCTCTGTCGCCCTTGCGACATCCCCGTCAGCTGCTGTTCCAACGTTTGTATGTCTCTAATGTCTGCGTAGTGCAGCGAAAGGGTTTCTTTAATCTTCGCCCAGTCTGAATCGTGGATGTTATGCGCAAGTAGCGCAGAATCCGCGGCCCCCCTAATTTTCCCCCTAATATGTCTTAGGATGGCAGTATATATCGGTTTGTGCCGCACTATTTCGTAATCTTTTATCACCCCCTCTACACTATGCACCCAGGAACCGTAGTGTTCTCGTGAACCATCGAACACCTGCAGCTCCTTGACACAGTCAGGAAGCTTGGCCACTTGAGCTAATTCGCTTTCCGTTCGAGGCGTAACTAGCGGCTCGACTGGTTCTGGCCTGGTGTCCGTGGACTGTCTCCGTACCTCCTGTACTTCCCTCTCTATTCGTTCCAGGTCCTGTGTAAGGCCTTGCAAAGAGTCATCTCTGTTCGTCGCTTCCACTCTATTGAGGCGCTCCTCAACTTTCTTTACTTTAGCAAGAATGGCATTCAAAGCGCCATTCATTTCCGTGAGGGACCTCGAAATCTCGTCGGCGTTCATGTTTTAGTGCTGTAATGAAAAGAGATTAACAGATATAATTTACTTACAAAATCCAATATCTCATTGGAATTCGGTAGCTCCGTTTATAGGATTTTCTTAGTTTCGTCTCTTGGGGTTATGATTTCCCTCTTCGCTTGCTTTTCTGTTTAACTACGTACGATATTAAAATCTTTGTTCGAGTGTTGATTTCATTTAGCCAAAAGTAGCAGCTGCAAATGTCATAAATTTGTGACTCACTGTCAATCAATAAGTTTTATTAATTTTTATTTTTATAAGTTAAAAGGTGACGAATATTGCACATTTGGAGCAGGTCTTTTCTGATGGTGTATTTTTTTTTTTTTTTTTTTTTTTTTTTTTTTTTAAAACTCTCCGTATTTCTTATTTTTTAATTAATTTCTTGTTTTGTTTGTATTCGCATTGAAAATGTATTCTTATTAGTTTTCGGCTTTTATTATTTTATGTTCATAACGTCTTTGATTTTCTTCACAGATCTTCACTTTATTTTATTTATCCTGTTTCTGTTGTCACAATTCTTCACTAAATATTTGTCTTTCCACGGATCTTTTGGTTTTTTTTGTCTATGTTATGCCATTATTTTCCAAACTTGGCAGCTTATTAAAAGTAGAAATTATTCTTCTAGGAAAAATTAGGAACTTTTGTATACACAAAATTTGTTACTATTTTGTTCTAAAATTGTCCTTTTTTGACACTTTTATGGTCCTTCAGGTTCGGACTGCTCGGGCGCCACTTAAGCCCTGACCGAATCGGGCTTTAAAAAAATTAAAGTTGCGGTGAACCAACTGTTCACCGATATCAATAAACACACGATTTAATTAAGTCGGTTGTACTTTATTCCGCATTCATTGCGGTTCGGCTAAAGACTGAAACTTACAATTCAAACTTCTTACCAGCTAACTTCTTAATCTAAGTTAAATTGCTAACGCTGCAGTTCCCACCACTTGCCGGTATTTCGCAATCGTTGGGTTGCGCGTGTTGATCAATGTGCTTGCGTTGTAATTCCCACGCATTGGATATTGGTGTTGATCGCTTGCGCGTGTGCCGCGTCAGCGAAAGTTCTTCTGTGAACCTTAATTAGAGCAATGAAGTCACGTGTAGTGCAATGTGATCACAGGGTGCGGCATTGCGAAGTATAGTGGTATAGGGCAACATAACTTGTATATAAATGCATATACATATATATGACATATTATATGTATATTACATACATACATAAAAAAAAAATTAATAAAAAAAATTGAATTTAATTAATTAAATAAAAAAAATGAAGATTTCTTCATTTTTATTCAATTTTCGTAAAATTTTACAAGTTTAAAATTCAGATTTTTATGGTTTATGATAAAAAAAAAGATATATTCAAAAATAATTAATTTAAAAAATTTCACATGAACAATAACACTACACGATTTAAGCTGTGAGCCAGTATGTAAAATGCCATTCACCCTCCTAACTTCACGAAAACGAACGTTCGGCTTCAATTTTTACCGTCTATGTAGATGTTAATGGGATCAAGATAGTTGAGGAGGGCATCTAAACGATTGCTGTTACTCGAACTCGACAATTTTGTAATTTCAGAAGGCACGACTGACCGACAACTTTTACTAAAAAAACACTTGACTGCATTAATAACGGGCCTGAGGTCATTCCTGCTAATTCTTTTATAAATGGTCTAATTAATTTGAATAACACTTCTCTTTTACCCAATTGTGAAAGTGATGAGTTAAAAAAAATGTTAGCTATCATTTTGACATTATGGTGAGAAGCGGTGTTATTGGGATAAAGATTATTTTATTTAGAGAATACCCCAAAACGGTGTCATGGTTCGCACTTAGGGGTAGTATAATAAATTAAACTTCAGCCAAATTATTTTAATTAATTTTCGCAATATTTAACACAACTTTCCTCGTATCCTTTCTTTACTCTGTTAAATAGACAACAATTTGCCACGACTTCCCACTAAGCAAACAAGAATATATGTAGAACTTTTTTTCTCTTTAAGCGTCGCTCGCTCCCTCGCCAGTAATTAATACTTTAGCAAGAACTTCTACGAAACAAGAAATTTATAACTTATTTATAATTTTTGCAAAGGCAACTCAACTAACCTGTATGTGGGAGGGAGAATGGAGCATTATATGCACAGAAATAGAAGCCTCCACCTGAGGAGCGACGTAGGATGGATGGAACACAATAGAAACTCCCACCAAAGGGAAACGAAATAAAAAAGGGATACAAGTGGTTGCAACCCCTAAAAGCTGCAGGTAATATTCAACTCACACACAACGCTGACAAATAAAATACACTTATGTGAATTTAATCTATTTGCAGCAGAAAAAAAAAGCTCAAACAAGCAGCATACAATCCGGCTACTTGGAAAATAAAAACGAAAAACGAAAATTGAAAATAAAACAATACGAAACAAATGTATGTGAAGTAAAATCCAATGACTAGCGACACGTTACGTGCAATGTGAAATGTAACGTGGGTATTGCAAACAAATCATTATTAATGCATTGCTCGCCATTGAGTAATACAGACCGCCATAAGAGGTAGAAAAAGTAAATGCTTCCAATAAGTAAGAGGAGCCGGACGCCCCAAAACCTACAAGTGGGCAGCAGAACGTCCCTCGAGAACCAACACATTGACAAAAACTGCGGCTATTGAAAATAGAGTAAAAATGTGAAATTCTTTGTTACACACCGATAGGCGGGTGGTTACGGAGATGTTAGTAGGTATTTAGTTGGGGTTCAATAACCCCTCTTCTCATTTTTTGCTTCAACGGACAAGTGCATCAATAACGGCGAAAAACAGTTTGGAAAACGGTGTAATCGTGTTAAGAGGATAATTGGATATTCATGACAACGACAACAGCAACAACAACAACAACAGAAAAATCAAACAACCAAGCCAGCCTACCCGTAGGCTATAAGGCAACGAATGAATGGCAAGCAAACGTGCGTTTGGCATGAATGACAAAGAGTGAGGGGAGAAAATGTGAAACGATTCGAAATGGACCAAACTTGTTTGGTGGGTCAGCTCACATGATGCATGCTGTGGGAGGAGGAAAAGGTAGAGCTCGCTCCTAAAGCTTGTGGCAGTTGTGCGTACGTACGTATTTCAGTTTCAATTGATTGTTTCGGAAATGTGTTGGAAAAATGGGAAATGTGAACACAGAGTTGTTTATGTAAATACATAAAAATAAAATACCATTTTGTAGAACATGATAGACAAGTGAACAGAACAAGAAGGAATACAAAAATGTACTCTTTCAATTATTTATATTTATAAACAGTGGTGCTCGTATTAATAGTAACACTCTAAAACAAAATAAACTTTTATTTTTTTCATGCCAACAGTTATTGCATCATTTAAAATAAATTTTCATTAATCGTAGAATGGATTGAAAACAAAAAAAATTATACAGTTTAATAGAATGTTTAAAAAAAAACTTCAATAGTTTTTAACATTCCAGTTCCATATGGGAAATGGTAGATTACAGATTTTTCTTAAATTTTGTAGTTTTGTAGTACTTGATGGTGGTGCTAAATGATTGTGCTGGTCAAATAAAAAAAGTTTATATTATTTTAGAATTCAAAAAATGAAATTTAAATAATTAAAGAAATTACTTTTTTAAAGAATTTTCATCTCGAAACCTGTTAATCCTACACGAAGACTTTTACACAAAATTTTTGGAAAAATGTCAGATTTGTATTATCTATTAAAGATAAATTTAAAAATATTTTTTTTACTAATTTATTTTCGAAATAAACGTTTACTGTTCAGAATTCATGGTAGGAAGAAGCATCAAAGATTTCCTAAAACAAAAATAAATATTTTCATAAAATTTAAACTTTCCTTTATATTATTTTAATGGAAAAAAATTATTTTTATTTGCAAAACACATTTTATACATTAACATTAACAAAAAAGAATTAATAAAGAAGTTTTAATTTTTGTTAGATTATTTCGTATGCTTCTTTTATAAAAATAAATGATCGTGCTTTAAATATAATACTGAAAATATTTATACTGCTCAGAAATGAATCAAATTCACGTGTTACGAATAGAAAAAAAAGTCTGAATACCCAATGCAAAAAAAAAAAAAAAAAAAAAAAAATATTTAAAAAAATTATCAAAAATCAACAAGAATTTCTAGCCGTTTGAAACATAAACTTTATTATAGTAAAATTGACAATGGGCTACAAAATTGCATACTCGAAAGTTTTCTGAAAATTTGGATGAAAAATTAGAAATTTCAAGAAATTATTGTAAATTTTTTTCATTTTTCAAATTTGCACTTTAGTATGGTAAAATTTATTGGGCGATAAAACTGCATACTCAAAAATTAGAGACTTTTTTTTAAATATGTTGAATTTTTTGAAATCTGTTGAATTTTTATAAATTTTTAAGAAAGTTTTAAATTTCGATTTACATGGGTTCCTATGGGGTCCTATTTTTTTATAAAAAAATTTTGAAATTATTAAATAAGGACAAAAAACCACGTCAACACATTTAGCTATTATTTTTGTGAACACAACTGTTAATATGTGGATTGCACATTCGCATGATTTTTATGGGTTTTCAATTGGAAAAGCAATCATTTCAACGACAGGACACAGAAAAATGCGCGCGCTAAAACTTATGTATGTACATGCATACATACATATGTATGTAACATGTATGCAATCCACTTTGTTATTCGTTTATTATTTGCTGTTGGAAATTTTCAATTTCTTTAACGTTTACAAAAAAAAATTGTGCTTTATTTAAACAAAGACTTGCACTGTAATGCAATTTACAAAAGAAAGCAAAAAAAAAATCTAAACAATAATTGCTTAGGTCGAATCACTGCAGTCTAGATATTTTTATTTTAGCAAAAAAAAAAAATCCAACTTTCCTGTATAAATTCTGAATTAATCACACGATTTAAAGCTATTGAAAAATAAATTCATATTTCACCCTCAACAGTTTCTAGTTGACTGCCAATTAGGGAGTGCTTAATTTCAATTTCCCCATATATGACATTCATATGCAACCATGTGTGTACCGTACCATGCATACAAAACTCCATGAACTTTGTCTAGACAGAGTACGCGCAGCTGCTGAGAAAAGACGTTAATGATGATGAGGCCGAATGGAGTTAAGGCAGTTAGAGGAAGGCAAGCAAAAAAAAAGAACAAAAAATTACAAAAAACGGAGTACTTTATTAATTAAGAGAAATACATTTAATATTCACTTGAGCAAGTACTTATGGAAATATGCGTGTAATGTACTTACAATAAACACACCTGCGCTGATAAAAATAATAGCAAAATATATTTACAAAGTTTGACAATTGTTTCTTTCCATAATTAATTTTAATGATTTTTTATAAAAAGATAGAGAAATTCTATAACAAAAATCATGTGAGTCGAAGTTTCAAAATTTGTACAAAACTAAAAAACTTTCAGAAAAAATGTCTATATTATTATTTGAACTTTTTGAACATTTTCGAGTATGCAGTGTTTTTAGCTCATCAATTTTACTGTAGTAGAGTTTGGAACTAACAACTCCAGTTGATTTTTGATATATTTTTTTGCTGAAGGAGGGAAAGCAACGACTAACGCTTATTCATTTATTTATTATTATTTATTTTATATTTAAAAAAAAAAAAAACAGTACCAAAAATCAACCAGAATTTTTGCTGACATTTTTGTTTTTAATTTTCCAGAAGAAACACCTTTCCAAGAGCTATATTATTAGTCGTAAGTTTTCCTTAAATCAATCTTCCAAAAAAGGTAAAAAAAAGAGCATACAAAATTTCATTATTTTGATCCCGTTGAACCAATTTTTAAATATTTGTATGCAGAATTTTTTAAGCATAAATTGTTCTAACGGGTTTTTCAATAGGTACGCTATAAAAGTAGACCGATAGTGACAGCAAACGACGCCATATTTTTCCCGCTCTTTTGACATTTCTCTTCAGTAAGGTTTGCCATTTCATCATGGAAAGATATACGATCCAACAACGAGTCGAAATTATTAAAATTTATTACCGAAATTCGGAGTCAATGGCCTCAACTTTAAGAGCGCTACGTCCAATTTATGGGCGTCGTCATTTCTGGCTGAATGGCTTCGTCAATAAGCAAAATATGCGTTATTGGACAGGCAGCAATCCACACGTACTCCATGAGTCAACATTGCATCCCGAAAAAATTACGGTTTGGTGCGGTTTATGGGTCGGCGGCGTCATTCTTCCGTGATGATCAAGACCGGCACGTTACTGTGAATGGGAATCGCTACCGCTCAATGATAACCAAATATTTTTGGCCCAAATTGGATGATATGGACTTGGACAATATGTGGTTCCAACAGGACGGCACCACAAGCCACACAGTGTATGTCACAATTGATTTATTGAAAACTAAGTTTGGTGAACGTGTTATCTCACGTAATGGCCCAGTCAATTGGCCGCCTCGGTCGTGCGATTTGACGCCGTTAGACTATTTCCTGTGGGGCTACGTCAAGTCTATGGCCTATGCCAACAAAGTCAACGACGATTGATGAACTTCGTACGAATATCGAACGTGAAATTGCAGCAGAGTCGGCCGATTTATGCTTGAAAACCGTCGAAAATTGGGTTCAGCGTCTGGACTACTGCAAGCGTGCCCGTGGTGCCCATGCAAAAGAAATCGAGTTCCATACATAATGGCATCGGAAGTACTTTCACAGGAATAAAGAATTTAATTCATATCCCAAACCGTTTTTGCTTTATTTAAAAAAAACGTTTGTAGCGTTTTTATTGAAAACCCCCTGAAATGTGATTTAATCTTTTTGAAAAAATATTAAAAAGAAACTGTTGTTCTATGTAAAAAAAAAACCTAGAAAAATGTAGGTATTTTCAAATCGGTTTAGCTCTTATAAATAATATTTTGAATATAACAAATGAAAAATAATAATAAAGATTTTCATAAGTCCACTTTTTTTGTATGGGGATTAGGATCTATTTGTTAATCGACTAGTCGACTAATCAGTTAGTCGATTTACATTATACTCGATGGTGGGCAGTTAGTCGAAAGTGAAGGGTTAATCGAATAGTTGCTAATCGGCTAGTCGATTAGTCGTATAGTCGATTTTGAGAAAGAGCACTCTATTGTATTTTGCAAATGTCTCATTAAAAAAATATATTAAAATCGGTTCAGTACTTTGAGATCCAAAGCGTGAAAAACATTCTTCCTTAACCAATTTAGAAGTATAGACTAGCCGTGTACAAAGTTATGGTACTAAAAATCTCTGATTGCCTTCTGATTCGCAAACTAATTTCTGATCTTCCATTGCATTTCCATTTGTGGTAATGAAAATATCCATCGAGGTATGTTTGATATACATGGATAAAGGCTGCTAGTGAAAATCTGTTTTCGATATTGTACATGCATATATCGGCAATACATCTAAATGTATTTAACAGGCGCTTTTGAATTCTCACAAATTCAGAACACAGAAAGCTAAAGAAAACTTCGTGTTTTTTCTACCAATCGAGAACTTTCCATATACGACATACAAAAAGGAATGGCGGTCGGTCAGAGGCGCATATTTGAACGAACTAATTAAAATCCTAATTACCAACGAAACTGGAGATGATAAAATCGGTGGCCAACAGTCAACCTCTTTTCCGGCTGACCAATAATTATACCGCCAAAGACTACAGTGTTTGGCAAGCATGAAATATGTCACAGCCAATTTCGGGTGCTGCGAATATAGAACAATAGCCAAAATCAACAAACCACCATTTATGAAAGCAAATATATGGAAGTACGGAGGAGAGGGTAAGTGCATGCACAGATTCAGAACGCCTACTGCTATGCAGTCAACGCACAAAATCCACATGAGAATATACTCATATCTGGGGTAGCAGCTGAAAGGGAGAGTGAGAGACGGGGTGTCAACCACAAGACCCACAAGTGCATTCCCCAGTAACCGCACTCGAACCCGTCACACCAACCTATCGTAAGCAGACTTATTATCAGCAGAAAACAGCAAACCAAGCCAAACTGAATGGCTGTGGTGAGTTGCCTTAGTTGCCTAGCAGCAATTGCAAATGCATGCAACGAAATCAGCAGCAGGTAATAGAGTAGCAGACCGATATGAAAGTGGCACTGCGTACGTGGGGGTGGATGGAGCAAAGGAAAGCGGCACAATTTCAAAATTGATTTTTTTCTACGCAGTAGGAATCTCGAATGGGAATCGAGCATAAAACCGCTAATGATGATGTTGGTGAGGTCGAAGCTGTTGTTGCGGTTGCCAGGCAGGTAATGATGATGCCAAAGAGGTGTACATATGGTGAGACTGATGTTCATTTGTGTGTGTGTGAAGGCGTGAGTGAATTTGTATGTGTTCTCGTCGATGATTTCTGGCAACTGCTATGGTAAATCCCTGCAACACATACATACATCAACTAAGTATGTACATAGGTATGTATGTATGTATGTAAATTGTAGGTATAGAGTAAATTGACACGCTACCGTGGAGGGAGTTTTGCATAGCTTTCTCTTTTTTCATTGCAGCCAAATGGGGGTCCCTTCATCTGCACTTCAAAAAAGGAGCGCTCGCGTAAAATATATTTTCGCCTTTTTTCTCCAAATCCAATTAGTCAAATGCAGCAGACGCCGACATGACGACAAACAACGACTCACTTCAAACTTTTCGCAGATTTTGTTCTTTTTCTTTGGTTTTTTTTTTAAGGCAGTCGGTAATCTAATATATTTGCACTTATCCTTTCAAACATTTTCTGGCGGTCACGTCCGCTTTCAGCACTTCGCTAATGTCAGCTGTCAATATGCATTTTTGAACAGTAAGTAAGTTAGTCTGGTAGTGAATTCGTCTCTTCTTTTTATTCAAAATTTAAATTGACATTCGAAAGACGAGACGCGAGGCAGACTACATAGTATCATTGCAGTGTGTATGATGATGACGATGAATCAAAGGCTTCATATTTATTTTATTAGTTTTATGTACAGTGCCGGAAAACAGTATAAGCACAGCATTGTTTTAATAATATTCACAAAGATTTTATGAAAATATAGCGCATTCTATAACAAACAAAAGCCATATTTTTTTTTTTTTTTTGGGAATTTTTGCACATAGTTTGAAATTTGTTATAAAATGGCTTTTGTTATAAAATTAGAAAAAAAAAAACAAGTTTTAGTATACAAATATTGTAAAAATATGGCATTACCGCGTCAATACTTTTTTCCGTCACTGTATGCAATGCTGAGAAAATAACGGTTACTTTTAGAGTTTTATTTTGCTCGGAAAATAAGTTATAGTTTTAGTTAAATTTTTGGGTTTTTTCAGCGATAACCGAAATAGATAATTACAATCCGGAGTTCATTGACGTAAGTGCGGATATAATGAAACATTGAAAGGTCGAAACTGCATTTTCTGCTCTAAAACTAATATTAAAGGGTTGAATATCAAATGTACATAAAAATATCCTAAATTCATAAATAATAAGCTTTTATTTGTTAGGCGAAAAAAACCAAAACTCATAAAACAGCTAACAGCTTAATTACTATCAATATAATTTTAAAAAATACGAAATTGACTACAAAAGTTCCGAATGAAGCTAGCGAAAATTTTCAAAAAATCATTAACGTACTATAATATAACTTTTCCGGCTTAAAGAGTGCACTGACATCAAAAAGCATTTCCTTGATTTTACTTTTAAAACAAGAGGCATATTAAATTTGTACGCCCACTACGCTCGCAACAATCACTGTCGACGACTGTCAGACATTCGTTAAGTAAAAAATAGAAATAAAATGAAAAACGCATAACAAACTGAACGTTCCGTTCCCTTGACCGTCAAACATTCTACCATTCAACTGAACTGTGTATCCATATCCAACGACATATCTACGTAAAAAGTGCAAGAGTCGAGCTTTTTGAAATATACATACATTCCATATCAATAATATTTTACGCGCTTCCTTTTGTACCTTGATGTGATTTGTTATTTTCACATTTTTTTTTAAAGCAACTAGCAGAGTTACGAAAAAATTTTAATTTATTCGCATTTCGCTGTGGCCTACGGCGTCGTGACGCGGACAAACTTCATTGCGCCATCGAGTTGGTGAGGGAATTTTTAACAGTCATTGTGCTGATTTCAATACACCCCAACAACTACTCCCCAAACATCATGTCAATGTCACTTTAATGTGAATGCGACCAACTGTCAGTGGTATGCTCTGTTCTACTTCTCTTTGTTTCTGTTTTTTTTTCTTTTGTGCAATAATTTTGTCTTTCTCTTTTACATTTCGTTGCAGCGCTTTGTTTTTTAAGCACTCTTTTTACTTTTTGCTTTGGACGCAAAAAATATGTTCGTAGGTGTACATGATGTAGTAAAACATGGCCATGGGCTGGTCGGTATGTCACTGCTGTCGCTGTCGCTGTCGTTGGCGTTGGCGTTGGAGTTGGCGTTTGGCCTAAGGGCATGTAATCGTTGCTTAAGTGCTGCAAATGAATGCTTGCACCGCCACCACCACCATTACCATCGGGTAAAGCTTTGAATGGGGGAATTGAACTCTGATAATAAACGACTGAGTACGAGTAAATTTGCCTTAATTTAAACAATTGAAGTAGATACGAGTATAATTAGAGATTCAATGTGACAGGGTTCTATTTATGTAAAACATTGCAGGGAAAATGTTGAAGGGTACTTCAGAACAAGAAATGATTACGTAAATAAATGAGCAATATTTTTTTCACTAATAGTCGATTTGCAACTTTTTGGATAGTCGATTAGCAAGCATTCGATTAATCGTCCACTTCCATCGAGTAGTCTGAAAATCGACTTACTGAAATTATTCGAATAGTGTCTGTTGCTTACAGCAAATTTATTGAAAAAATTTAGTTTTGTGTGGAAGAAAATGCGCAGCACATTCAGCAAAATACAATTTTCGAAACTCAATGGCAATTTTCAACCACCTGAAACTGGCACTTACTTCATTATAGTAAAATGAGCCAAAAAAAACTTCATGCTCGAAAATTTTTATAAACTCTGATAAAAACTTTTGAAAATTAAATTTTTTTGAACGAGAATTTTGTAAAAAGTTTAAAACTTTAGTTTACATGACTAATGTTATGTAATAACAGTCTTTATAAACAAAAAAAAATGCGAATAAAAGTTTTTACAAAAAAATATTGAATATTGTAAAAATAGAACTGCCTACTTTATTTTAACGCAACTGAATGTATAAAAACAAATATTTATTGAAAGAAAGCGAGTAGTCGAAAAATCGAATATTAACAGTTAGTCGACTAGTTTTTTTTGAGCGATTAGTAGAAAAATTCGAAAGGAGCCAGTTAGTCGCGAAAGAGGGCAATGAACGCTCTTAAACCCTGGATGCAAAGAATGGTAGAATACAAGAAAAAATTAGGGAGAATGAAGAAAAACTTAGAAGCACTGAAAATTTGAATTAAGTTTAGTTAAGATTAAATATCGTGAACTTTTGCGGTTCGAATATAATTTAACATTTCATTTGTGTTGCCTTTTATTAATTAAAATCATTTTAAAGCTCTCTTGATCGTAATTTGAAATGATTAACTTGTCTATAGTTGGGAAGGTGGAAAGCTTCGAGACTAAGTAGCTATAATCGGCTTAGACAAATATTTATTTTAGAGGGCACAACTTCGGTTATCTCAAACACCATCTAAAGATCGCAGCTCTGGTTCTACAGTACAGATGTGCGCGAAAGCCTACGATTTGGAGACGCTAGGGGGTTGGGTTTTTAAGCATCTTCCAAAGTTGTTCCCACAATTTCTCAGAGAACCTCTAAAACGAGCATCTTGTTTCTTCAGCATGTCACATAACTTACAAAGGCGCCATCTCGGTTTCCAGTATCCTGTCAGTTAACTAGTAGGAGTGATTTTAATATTTTCCTGGTCAAGCTGCAAAAGCTACTCAGGCACACTCTGAGAAGGTGGGCCTTTTCGCCGTCGACATTGCTCTGTATGGTGCATTGGCAAAATCCGCTGATACATCAGGGAATGCACACAGAGCGTTTGCGTGCCTGACAAGCATTTTAACTATCAAAAGCTCGTACTATTTCCAATTTGAGTATTTAAACAAAAATAAGTAACAGTTTTGCTCCATTTAAAGTTTGTACTTTTCCACCTGTCACAAGAGTTTTTCATATTTCCCACTTCACAGTCTAATATTCAATCGCCTCCTGTCATTCTGTTGCATTACTGCTTTCCTCGCACTCGCTCGGTCCCCTCGAGCGGACTTATATTATAAAATTTACGGTTCAATAAACTTTGCAACTACTTTTATACTGCCACAAACTATTTCCCTATGAAATTTCCGCCATCAATTGCAGTTGGAACAAAACTTCGTTTTTCTGCACATTTACAGCAACATACATACAATACATACATACAAACGCGTGTGTAAATGTGTGTATTTAGAAATGTGCATAGATATGCGTGAATGTAGTCTATGCCAGATCGAGTACATAATATAAGAAAACTAGGAGCCTATTCCTATTTTGCCCATTCTACAACGCTAAATTGCAGCAGCGCATGAACAAGCGAGAAAACAAAGTTAGCGTACACAAATATGAGTTCTACAAACACACAAGCGCAAGTTTCAAAAATTATAACATAGGCATGAAAAGTGGCAGTAGAACTGACAGTCTAAAAAAATTTAACAAACAAAAAAGCCAACTTAACACACAAAAACAACGATTAACGCGCAGACGAAGCGCCAACGATTTCTATCTCAAACTCTACTCCGAGCAACTATCTTATATAGCCTTTAGCGATTATGTCGCCGACACTACCTTCAGTTTTACCACCCTTTCACCTTCCGTCGCTCCTTCGTCCTGCCATTTTAACTTCATACATTTACTGTTATTATTCGCGAACTACCAACTACGCTGCCGTGCACACAAATCTCTTTCTGTGCGGTGAGAACACGCAATAAAAAGGCTCCACTCTCACTCATCGCTGCAACAACATCTAGCCACTAAAATGCCACTTCGCCATGCAAGTTTTGTGGTCTACTTTATGATATTGTTTGTGTCTGAAGTAGAAGTAGAAGTAGAAGTAGAGTAATACTGGTACTTAAAAAGTGTTCGTATTAAGTTGCCCTGTGCCTGGGCTATCTATTACCTTTTTATTTTTATGTTTTCATTTCCACCGCTTGTGTGACCGACTGCTTGGATTTGGCAATTGACGGTTTCTCAAGGAAACATCCTTTCGCCTGCATGTTTTATCTGGGGTATAGCTGTCAACATTTTTCCATTCTTGTATTGCATTTCTTTCTTCGTTTTTGTTCATGAACGAATTTTTTTTTTTATATGGGCAAAAATGCACAAACAGTTAAATTAAAAATCAACTTCTAACTAGCACTAAAAGCTAAAATTGAATAGGCTACATACAGCTGCATATCCAGAACAGTTCCCAAAATTGCGCTTTACTACACTTTACGCAGACATGTTCTGAATTTTAATGAAATCGAACTGGGAATATGGCTTATAGAAATATCTAAACTCCAGCGCCACCTATCGGGTTATGCAAAATACATACCAAAAGGCACAAGTGGAAAGATGAAAATTAACTAAGGTTTTATGAAAAATTAACGAAACAAAATTGATATGAAAAATTCCGTAAACGTAAACTTTTTTGACCGACTGTAGTACAATTTGAAGATCAAATGCCTTCAAGTACTTTAAACGATCGGTAATTCATTTACTGAAGAGGAGGAAGTAACCGACTTTTCCACTTTAAACCTTAGCTGTGAGATGGAGTCTCACAGACCTTTCGTCCTTTTAAATTTCTAAAAAAAAAAAATTTAGAAAAAATCAAGTACCAATTTCATGTGGAAAAAAACTAGCACGAGTTTTCAAAAATTGCTTTGTTATATGAAAAACTGTGCAAAAATCCACGCTAATTTATAGAGGGTATCCTATGCAGTAAAAATGTAGTAAAATTCATTAAAATATCCTTTTTTCTGGAATTCTTTCAGATAATTGTGGTATCTTTATGTATGGTATTTTTATGGGATTTGCTTCTTGATAAATAATTTCTAAGAGAACGTGTCATAAAATTTAAATAAATCTCACTGCATAACTGCTGTATTCGATGCCATTATTTCCGCATCATTTACAAATCGCTACTTTCAAAATTCTGTCAACAATTTATTCGCATTTTATCGCACACCTTTTTTAAATCTGATCTAAACACAAACCACATTAATACACATTTACATAGCTGGTTTTGGGAAAATAATCCCCTGGCAGGTGAGTGTTAGCACGAAACAACTTAAATAACAGCAACAATAATGACAAAAAAATGGTCAAGAACAAAAATCAAAACCGATACGCGACGTGTTGTGCGAGGATGTCAAATATAATGACCAACGGTAATTACAAAACCATAACAAGTGAATGCGGCCGAATGGCAAATGGCAACCACCAACAACAAAACATACTTTAAATATACACTCATGTGGAAAAAAGACTCGACATTTTTACCAATTTTGACTATTCTTTTGTTTGTTATTTTTTTTTTATAGAAGTCTAGCTCCTTACATAACAAACAAAAATTTATAGAAAAAATTGGAAAATTCAATCAAATTTGATCAAATTTTTAAACTTTTTTTTTAATAAAAATTACAAATATGCAGTTTTGTAGCCCACTAAATTTTCTCCGTTAATTTTTTTTGCTGAAGTCGTACACTCTGGTCTTGTACGAAAGAGAGGGCTATACAACTCCATAACTATTGTAGAATTTTTATTAAAAAAAAGTTTGAAAATTTGATGAACATTGTGTTAAATATTTACTATTTTTTCTTCGAAGTTGAAATATGTATTTAAACGGTATTAATTAAAAAAATAAACAAATATAAAACAAACTAAAGAAGAATCATCAAAACTGGTCAAAATGTCGTGTCCCTATTTTTTTTTCTCATAACTGTACTACATATTGGCAGCAAAAATGGAAAGATGTTCGGGTTATAACGGCAGTGGGACAATACGAGAAACATTATTCCGATAAAATTTGGTCAAGCCAATTAGAACGAGCGGTGGATGTAGCAAATCGTTAGCAGCGCAACGAGTGCCAACAAAATGTGGAATATAAAATTGTGTCAGGTCAATTTGTGGACACAGCTGAAAGGAAGTTGGCAAACCAAACTTACGAAAAAACTAGGCAATACAAAACAAAAAAAAAAGGAAATAAATGAAGGAAATTTTGAAAAGAATCACGTAAACGCACTTTGATTTGACGACTGACTGCACCTTTCATGACATTGAAAAGTAAGAAATGATCGCTACCACTCCTGCCAAACTGAAACTGGGTCAGGTGCAATTGGCACAGTCTGTTGGCTACGACGGCAAATGGTACTGCCATTAAGATTTTTGTTTTGCCTCCCAAAAGTATGTTGTCCACTTTATCCCACTCCACAATAAGTTACTATGAAATTTACGCTTTCGCCGCAACACATTGGTGTACAATTTGCACAAATTTCTTTTGGACGCGTTTGACGCCGCTTTTTGTTTGGGTAGCATTTAAAAATGAATTAATTGCGGACTGCTGGCTGCGGGTAGATGTACTTTAATTGCCACCAATTTAGCGGTGAATCATGGTGCTTATTAATCCGTTTGTCCTTCAACGAAAATTTTCAATTTTCTCTGCCAGTTCCGTTGTCGGATGGCATTACAAATTATTGTTTTTAAGTGGTGCGTTCTTAATTTTCAACGGCATTTAGCGAATAGAATGGCGTACCATTTAAATGAAAGTAGTAAGGGGCAACAATTCGCAAGAATAGGCGGCTAAACTCGAGGGAGCAAGCAACAATTGAACTACACGCCACAAAGCACTAGTCACCCAAAACGAACAAAGAAAATGTAAACATTTCTAATGGATCCTTTAGGTGTTGGCATGCGCATCCTTACAACTATCTAGCATTGAACTGCGTCGAGCACAACCATTGCCTACGCCACAAACGTCGTCGCCATTGCAATGAACAGCTCAACTACATAGCTTTGGCATTCGCAAACCTTTCTTCGTCGGCCTTAATGACTTTCCCAGCGTTTTCAAATTGGCAATCAAAAGCGGTTTTGTGTTTCCTCTAATTTGATTAATTACTTCAATTCGTCACGCTTTTATTATTTACTCAATTCTAGGAAAGACTAAATAACAAAACGACTTACTACTTGACAGTCCCGTTTGGCTGTCTGGACGTCTGGCGCGTTGAAAGCCCAGTTAATGTGAATGTAGCTTGAAGGCTGAACTCTAGTAGTCTATAGCCATTTACTGTAGATATTCTGCGTTGTATCCTTTCCTACAACTTTCCCAACTTATCCCCCACCCACATGCACAGTCTACCTACCCTCTTTCTTAACTTGGCTGAGTAGTTTAAACCTCAGTAATTTTCCGCGTAAATTTCCCCAACCAACTCAGCTCACCTCTCCTTATCTAACTACTGTTATTTATCGTTTCGCATTGTCTCTTGATGGAATTATTCTCGCTTCTGTTCACTCATTTGTTAAGCTACATTTTATTATGTACATAAATTGAATCTTTGAAATGTTTTAAATCGTATTTACTTTGGCTAAGTACTTAGACGCTTCCCACACTCCTCCTCTTTGCTTCATGAAAGAGATTTCTTTTTGGGTTAACTTTAGTCTGCTATCTTGTATTTAATATGAAATAAATGTGGAGCTATCATAAATTAAGGCGAAGGTTATTTATTTTTCTGCGAATTAACGATTTTGATAATTCAGAGAAAATTTTATAAAAGATGAAATGCAACAAGTATTTTAAGATAATTAATTTGATTTATGCGGAGAAAGGACTAAGTAAAATTGCTGATGGATTAAAAGAAATGAAATAACCGATTAACTAGACTGCACGGAATTGGAAAGAGAAGCACGTAAAATCCAACAAGAAAAATACAAAATAATCGATAAACAGACTAATTTAAACCTTTAACCGTTCGGCATGTGCACCTAATATGTGTGGCACAGCCAGGACATTTTTTATCCCGTTAACTTTGGTGACGTTCAGTAGCTGGCGCCTACAGCAAAGCAATCCGGTTGTTGTTTGACTCTTTCAACACGAAGTTCAGTTTAAAAATTAAGGTAGCGGACATTTTTTCCAATGCATACCATAACCATGAGATTAAATGAAAATGAGATCCACGCAAGTCGCAAAATATACCAAAAAAACTCAGTATAATTTGTGAAGAAGTGAGGCAGGAAATACCAAAAAAGTCGGATAAGGATAGCTGTTGTAATAACACTATAACAATTAACCTGAAACGAGCGAGAAAAATTATCGCAAAATTTATTTGAAGTGTCAAGGCTACTATCCGAAGCCGGTTTCTGGGATCCATCATCCGTTACAGAAGTACCAACTCACGCTATTGGGCGATAATACTAAAATGGGTGAAAAGAATTTAGATTGGAGATTGAAACAAAATCATCTTCACAGATGAATCGACTTTCGCGGTTTTTAACTTATGTATGTAAGAGAGCTCGTTCAAAACAAGCGGAGAGGTTACTGCAACGTACTGTAAAACGCACTGCAAAGGTCGATAAATAAGGCTGCTTCACATCAAGAGGATTTGGTAAGCTGATAGCTTTTATTCTGAAAAGATGATTGAAGTCAAGAAGATAACGATCCAAAAAACATGAAGTGGAAACGTTAGACTGGGTGTCTCAAAGTCCCGATGCAAATCCAATTCAGGGGAAATTTTAACAACAAAGGACAAATTTCAGCACTAAATCGGAGGACGCCAAGTGATTATTGACAACAACCGGAACTGGGAAAAGTATGCATGAACTTTTCTGAGTTTTATTAGTAACACTTTATATGAAACGTACTGTATTTAACATTGTATGTTTTACCTGTCGATTTTTTAGCTTTATTTTAAAGACGATAATATTAATTTGTGAGCTCATATGGACATATGATTATTTTAAAGACTTTTGTAGTAGTTGCTAAATTTGTGTGAAATTTAGGGAATTTTATGCAAATTTTTGAATTTATCTCCCTTTGGCATCCCCAAATGCTGTGCTAGTATTTGCCAGATGTATAAAGCATATAATTTTGTATTAATTTTGTAATTCTAAAAATTTCAGGCAAGGGTTAAACATATCTTAGACCGAAGTACCGTGGTGACAACCAACGAGTCTATCAAATATGCTTTAAACCTCCAACGTTTTCTGTAAAATAAATACACAACTATTAATAGCGCTACTGACAGCTTAGACGGCTAAAAATTTGCTATATCCGAAAATAATAAACAACAACAAATTGACAAAGAGAAATACACTCAAATAGGACGGAAAGGAGGCAATAATGGCATGCACATAGTGATAGCCAAAAAGTCCAATTTTTATGAGCCCATTTTATGGATGGACCATGGCGACAGGTAACAGACGAATTTTACACCATCTAAATGTTAGACAGGCAGGCAGACAGGTGAACGAATAACAACAAAAATAAGCCAGTGGTATGAATGAAAAAAATCAGTACAGAGGTTGCATGAAATGTAACTAGAGAACTATATTAAACAGGAAACTGGAGTTGATAAGAGAATGGGCAGAGAGTAAAGAATGCCGGATGAGCTGTATAATACAAACCGCAGACAGTGAAAATGTTTATGAAGCGGTTGAAAAAGCTAGCACGGCGATTTGGCGCATCAAGTTAACATACACCGATGGACTTGTGGCGGCATTTTCATTGTATTGCAAGAGAGAATGAGCTTGTTGTATGTATGATTTTTTGTTTATTTCTTTTTTTTTTTGGTAGTCAACCGCTGGCTGTAACCGCACTTTTGGTGTGACATAAAAAGCTACATTAACTTTTATGTGACATAAAATTTAAAGAGGTGTAAAAATCGGACTTAATTCAGCTAAACTAACTATTTTTGTAAGGTGGCGCTCAACTTAACATTCAAAATGATTTTTTGTTTGTTTTATAATGACAAAATATATGTGTATTTATTTTAAACTGTTTTTATATGGAGCACAGCATTTCATTTACTCTAAAATGAGTTTTTCCGAAGTGGAATTCGTTTGCTGCAAAAAGGATCAGAGCAATGTGTGACTTAAATAAGCAAGTTAAAATCCAATTGAAAAATGTATTCATAAAAATTAAAAAAAAAACCCATTTCATAGCTTTTTCTTGAAACTTTTTACAAAAATCCAAAATAAATGCAAATTTAAAGAAATTTTGCTCAAAGTTTTAAACTTTTTAATCGTAATTTCGGGTATATTTGGCTAATGAATATGGATGATTTTTGTTTAAAAAAAAAATTTTTTATGCGTGAAAAATTCGCATATGGGAAAAAATCAACAAAAAAATTTTCAGAAATCAACACGAATTTACACCAACTTGACGTTTGAAATTTTGATGATTTTTTTATTTTTAATCTGAATTTTGTGAGTTTTGTTTAAAGTTTAAAATTTGGACTTCTGTATATATTTTCGTTATAGAATGAGCTACATATATTTTGTAAATAATATAAAAAAATACTGTGACAATACTTTTTTCCGGCATTGCATATAATTTAGCAATTACGTTTGATATAATTTATTGTGCATGGAAAGGTTTAAATTTAAAAATTTAACTTTATTTCTAAAGGCTAGTTCTAACTTCACAGCCGTGAAAATTCAACAGCATTATGCATTTGGTTTGTCGTGAAATGTTGCTAGGAATCAAAATTAGCGAAGCGCCTAAAAGATGCGGCATAAAAGTAAAAGTAAAGAAACAATACAAAAACAATTCCTTACTTGGGATTTTCAATTTGTTATTCTATAAAATTGCATACTTAGAATTTTTATAAAAAATCTAATTAACAAGATTAAAAATTTAATGTAATTTTAGATTTATTATACAAAGGGTTGATTTATACGGTATTTGTTATAAATAAACTATAATTTTTAAAAAATAGTAATAAACAGAAAAAAAATTGTCAAAACTTATCAAAATGTCCCGACCCTATTAATTTCTCCGACACTGTACGCGCAATACATGTAAGGATATTGCGATTCAAAAGGAAAGGCGTTGATAAATTAGAAAAAGCCTCTTTGTTATATTTTTTGTGTATTACTGCTTACGAGCTTTTCAGTAACTTTTTGCGAAACGATACTTAATTCTTCGTAATACACAATGTTCGTAAAATGTACGGACTCTATATATTGCCTTGAAAGTGAATATTTCTTTCGCATATCCATACCTAAAAAAATGTTCTTGTAACTAAAACAAAATCTCAGCACGTCAACATTTTGACCCCAAAACACAGCCAATTTAATTTGTCATCATCAAAAGAAATCAGCAGTCATAGCACGTAGCTACTTTTCGCCGCCTAGGCCGAGAGGGAGGCAATTTTCATGCGAACACAACCTAATTTAGACAAATGTATTATGAGGAGTGAGTGTCACCAAATAAACAAAAGTCCATTTGAGCTGAAACCATATGTGGTGTCAGCTGAATAAATAACTTAATAATCAAGCGCCGAAATTGGTCGAAATTAAATTAAGATGGCTAATCAAATGGCAACACTTCGTACCGCAAGTCAATCTGTTGCCTACACAAAATGAAAGGGTCTATAATGCAAGGCCGTCCAAGAATAGTTTGGCTAATTTGTGAGGCGTTACAGTGAAAAGGCGTTGCTGTAAATTTAAAACCACATGTCAGTCAAGTAGCCTTACAGACAGACAGACACTATGTATAGCAAGACGAAGAAGGTAAATAGTTGAATCGCCTTGCAAATGTTGCTAACCAACGTACATATTTATCACATATCTTGGCCAACAAGACAAAACAGTCAAAAGTGCAAAGTGAACAAGCAAAGAAGTGAAGAAGAAAGCGAGTCTAAAGTTGAAGGTTCGCAATGGTTTAAGACTTGGCTCTAGTTGGCCACTTAAGATGGCACTACTACTACGTGTTGTATTAATGCAGCAGGCTAACTGTAAGAACTTTGACACATCAACAACTGGATGGCTGCAAAGTTGCACATGAAACGAAGGGCAAAAGTCGGTAGGGGTGGCTAGAGAGCTATCGCATTGCTGTCGGAAAATGCGAGAGAAAAAAGAAAAACAGATTCAAGAACTAAGCCTCACCCATCCATTCTCCAGAGAGCTGCCAAAGGTTGAATTCTATGCTTCGTATACCGCTACGTTGCCATTGAAAGAAGTTCGCAGCAGACCTTGGAACTTGTCGTTTCGATATAATTAGAAATTGGAAAATTGCAAAACAAACTTTCTTTATCAGTAAGTATACGCGTGTGCTTGAACGCATACATATGTAGAAAGAATTTATATTCCTTGGAATAGCACACGCCACTTAAACATAACGACATATGGGAATACACGACAAGTATCTTGAAAGCAACGATTTTCGATTAAATAGCAGAGTAACAGGATGCCTTGAAATCTATACACCACCGATATTTGTATGTACATACAGTCAAGGTCGTGGAAATAATAACAAAATGTATTGACGAATTTGTCTTTCCTTATTTAATTTTAATTATTTTTTGTAAAAATATAATTAATTCTATAGAAAATTTATAAACTATATTATTGTCAGTCTTATAGAGAATTTGGGTAATTTTATTGAGCTCGAGGTCAGTTTTTATTAGATAATGTTATGAAAAACTCAAAGAAAAATTTAACAGAGATAAAAGGGATGATGCTATTTCGGAGATCACCGCATCTCCTCATCAGACTTTTTCTTTCTAGACTTTATCAAGGCTCGATCCGTGTCCTGGAATAACGATCCCGTGTAGCAAAGTTCGATGTTTTGATTTCACATATGTTATACAATAAAGCTTCTATATACCTCTTTAAACAGTTTGACACCAGTATAGAAGAATTCCAGTAGTCTTCACAATTAAATTAAATAAACGTTATTTACAAGGTGGCAACCCTCATCAAATATGTTTACCTACAATGGCTTTCGTTTCACACCAACACTGTTATATTTCAGTATGTTAAGAGTTTGAATTAAATTGATATTTTTAAACATGTGGCAAGACCCTTTAAACACATTTTCAAGTTTAAAATTTCTGAAGCCTACTTCCTTTTAATCCCATACCATTCCCTAAATATAATAATTTAATTTAATTTCCCTTTTTAAGCTGGCATATTTCATTTATCCTATTATATTTTTAATAAACTTTTTGAACATGTGGCAACCCGCTCTAAAATGTTTTTGAAATTAAGACATTGTACTAAGATCGCGTTTCACGTGAAATGAGCGGTCAAAATCCATACAAATTGCATTGCCGAGAAAAGTGCCTGAAATCTCACAGCATTTACCCGGCAAAGTAGTATTCAGATCACGCCGTGAAAAGCCTCACAACATTTTTGCAACATGATGCCAGCAACATTTTTCCAAAACTTTTAAAAATCATTTCCACATCTAAAATTGCAATTTGGCATTGCGTCACTTCATTTAAGGAATTGTTTTTGTATTGTCTGTTTACTTTTTCTTTTACGCCGCATCTTTTAGGCGCTTTGATAATTTTAATTGCTAGCAACATTTCATGGCAATCCAAATTCTTGTTGCTAGCGAAATTTTACGGCTGCGTAGTTAGTACTAACCTTAAGGTTCTTAGATCTTTTAATTTGACACTCAAATATCTTAACAAGTCTGATTAAAAAATGACAAATTTTTATGTAGAATTGTGGCAGAAATTTATTACATTTTTTAAATTTTTGAACAAGTTTAAACTTTTTTTTTTAATATTTTCGAACTAATTTGTAAATAAAAAATAAATTGAAAAAAAAATATGTTTCCTTCTGTAAGCAAATAATCACTGAACTCAGACTTTTTCTGCAAAGTGTGTGTATGTATTTAAGAGGAAAGAGATGAGGTGCAAACACAACTGATGATGACATTTTGCGAAAATACAAATAACCTGACCGGAATGGATAATTAGATTTTTTCCTTTAAGCTACGCAACACAACATACATAAAGCTAAGGCTGTATCAGTATATATCAACGCCAACAACAAAAAACATAACAGCAAAATTGCTATGTGTGTGCAATCAATACCAGGCAGATAATAATCCAAAAGATATAAACGAGTATTCTTACAGACAGTAATACTCATAAAAGCTGCTCTTGAGGCTCTACTAGAGGCTGGTAGTATTTTTCCAAACTCTTTGGCTTTTTCCTCCCATTGATGTATTGGTATACACTTTTATGCTATGTAAATACATATAGATATCTGTAGATTTGTATAACAAGTTTGTGTTTGTCTCTGCTCTCCAGTTACTTCCTTAGAGACTTTGACAACTAAATAAATTCCACTTTATTACAACAAAGAAAAGAAATCATTATTTTTCCTTGCCACGATTGGCTTTATCAATACCTAGCGTCATCACACAACCGTGACCACAAACGCAACACACACACTCAGCCCTTTGCGCCAGCTGATTGTTAAGGAATTTCTCCTTCTCTCACCCCCCGCCCCCTACCTTTTCATTCCGTCTTCTGAGTACGCACTCTGCCAATGGCATTGTACGCGTGCTCTTCGACCACTTTTGCCAGCTTCAATTTAAATTGTTGCTTGTTGTTATTAATTTTGTTGCTGTCACTGCCGCTGCTGCAGGGCCGTGCTGAAAAATCCCGATTTGCCCAAGCAGGCAGCAGCCGACTGTGGTGCTAAGACCGGAAATGAGTTTATTGGAATTCCGGCAGCGATAGAAAGGCGATATTGAAGAGTGTGAAAAACTTAAGCAGATATAATATTTTGCAAGCTATACAGAAAATAGCAACTAACTACTTAGGTGCAGACAAGTGATTTGGCAAATAATAAAGAAAATAAAAATAAATTGGATTTCAATTTGTCGTAAGCTGAGTTCCCATATAGAAACATGCATGCAATTTTAAAATCTACTGCGAAGATCAAAATAATAATAAAAGAAATTATGGATAACTTAAAAAAATTTATATGAATTAAATAAAAATCATTTCGAAACAAAATTCCATTCCAATTTTTAAACTTCCATTCAACATACTTTAAAAAATCAAATAGAATAATAGAGAATTTCCAATAACCTGTGTTTCTTATAATCTGCACGCAATACATCCCTTGAATAATCACTTCAATGCGCCTGAAAGCAGACTAAGTTAACAATAGAAAAATCTCATCACCTCCCAACGTGTTCCAATGGTCTCACCTATCTTCAGCCATAATGAATATTGTCTGTCATTTGATTGCCTTGAATTAAGATTGCATTTGCCTGATAAACACAAAATTTATATGAAAATGTAAACAATGAAAGAGGGGTAGGTAATGAAGATGATGATTGCGGCAGAGCAAATAAATAACGAGTGAAGGAAGGAGAAAGAAAAGTGGAGAAGCAGAGGCGCTGATGGATACAAAAAAAAAAACAACCGACTATGCAGATTAAAATTCGGATTAGAGGATTTATCCACATATAAAGCTTGGAAGTGGCAATAATATTGCAAAGAATATACAGTTACTCACAAAAATAAATATGCAGAGATTAACAATATTTTCAACATTTCGCATGAACACTTCTTTAAAATTTTGCTTATAAAAATACTAACAACTACCCGGCATACTTGTTGACGCCTCAAAAACACTGAAACAATTTAATTTAAAAAAAAAAAACATAACTTATTAAGACGTCAACTGGCTCCATTTGAAAAATTTCCCTAGTTATGGTTTTTTTTTAAATAAACTATTTAAATATTTAAAAAACCCACTTGAGATGATAAAACAGTGTAAACTTAAAGGGTACGCTTAAAAATATTTAAAAATTTGTTCTATCATAAATTTAATTAGATTTGTGAAAAAATTTGGTACGTGGATGGTTTTTGAGTTTACAAAGAAATAAAGGATGAGAAATCCCTTCCAATGGTATAGTATTAGTCTAAGTTTGTCAAGTTTTAGCTTGGTTTTTCAAGTTTTTAAAACCAATATTCCAAAAAAGTCGACTGACAGCATCCAAAATAACATAATTCCGGTGGATTTTTTTTTCAAAATTTTTTATGAAAAAGCAAAAATTTTTAAGGTGGCAGAATAACTTTTATGGTTGCTTTTTCGTAAAATTCTCTAATAAAAACTGGCCTCGAGCTCAATAAAATTCCACAAATTTCTAAAAATATAAGGCCGGAAATAATATATTTTTATGCAAAATTTTTAAGCTTAAACTGTTTTATGATTTAATGTGATTTCTTTGGAAAAATATTTTTAAAACCGATTTTTATTCTTAAACGCCTTCAAAAATGGAGGTAATTTCATATCGGTCCAGTTACCCAAAATCTTAATATCCGTTGGCAAAACAGCATCTACATACATATGTACATATATCTTTTCTTTAACATATTTTTCAAAAAATTATAATAAATAAGTATGTCACTCTATTGTTTTACGGAAATGTTGAGAACAGGTCGTAAAGTATATTTTATGCTTGGGAGAGGGTTGCCAACTTTGTGAAAAGTCTAATTTGATTAAATTGTAAACAAATTATATAAAATATTACATTATGGATTTCAAGCGGTTCGTCTCGGAAAAAAGGTTTACACCTAACTTTTATGAGGGTTGCCACCTGTTTAAAACGTCAAAATAGATTAAATTATACACTGGTATATAATAATATATAATATTAAAATATGGCTATCCAACGGTTTTTTTCGTTGAGTTTTACCGCTATTTTTAAAGAGGGATGCCACCTGCTTGAAAAATCAAATTTAATTAATTTATAAACGAGTCATGTATGTAGATGAAAATATGGGTGTCATATGGCAGAAAATGCTCAAAATAAATAAAAACAAGTAATTAAAAACATTGGGAATATTTGCAGAAAAAAACACAGCAAGCTTATTTTTGTGCGTAACTGTACATATGAATAAGTCTCTAATCAAACTACTAACAAAGCGTATAATGACCGAATTGCTTATGTATGTAAATAATATGCGCATATGTGGCCATATGTATAGGTGTGTAGTTAAGCTGGCGCCTGCAGAAAGGACCAGCATACAGCATAATGAGGAGAAACCAGCCACCCACCACCCGCCACATGACAACAGTACCTACAAATACTCGAACTAAATTAGCCCGCGCTGAGTGCGGGGGTGCGGGGGGGGGGGGGGGGGGGGGGGGGCCAACAAACCTGATGCGACTGATGTGGCATAGGCAGCGCAAAGGAGAGCGAACAGCAGACGGCACAGACAGTGTACGAGCGTAGAATTTATGATTTCCTGTTTATGCTGCAGGAAGGCGTAAGGAAACGTTAGGCGATGCTAAAGTACTGTAAGTGTTGGGGGCGCTCGAAGTCATGCATAAGTAAAATTTGTTGGCGACTGTTGCATGCGCCGTAAAATAGGGTGACAATATGGAGATAAAAATGGCAGACATTTGTCAGTGCTCGTTATTCTCAATTTCTCTCGCACAAATTATCCACGCGCAATTTTGTTTTTTTTTCGCTAATAAGTTACTCATCTTTGGGATGTGTATTTTTTTTTTGGGTGTGGTCGTGAAATGAAATGTAAAAATAAAAAATGAAATGTAATAATTAAATTTAAATAAAGTAAAAAACTTAAATACATACATATGTATTAATTTATTAAGACTAAGCTATTGAAGGCGATTAACAACAACCAATAAAGTACGAAGCCTAAAATAAAAAGCTGAAATTAAAATAATAGGAATAAACTAAAACAACATAAAATTAATATCAATAATTTAAAGAGAAAACCATAACAAAATAGATAAATCAAAGTAGAACGAACTGCATGTAATTAAACCAAAGTATAATAAGAATCGCGCAAAACAGACCTTTACAAAAAAAAAATATAAAATTGAAATTTCAAACTTTATACAAAATGTGTATTCTATACTGTAATAAAACTGTAGAAGTACATTGAAAATTTCTTTAAGATAATGATCGAAGGTGATGAAGGGAATGTAATAGAATACATTTGGACACTTTTAAAAATTTGCGTGTCTGTTTGTCTGTTTTCCTGTTTGAACGAAGAAATCTCCGAAACCACAGATTTTCATGGGACTTTAAATGGTGGATAGACACAAACCTCGGGCATAACATTGAGTATATGTGTGTGCATATGTTATCAATATTAAATTAGGAAAAAACTGCCTACTCGAAACTTTTCAACATTTTCTTTAATTTTGATGAAAATGTTTCGAAAATTGGTTTCAAAAGTTTGAAATATGGGTTTATATGGATTTTGCTAGAGAATAAACTGTATTTTAATTGAAAAGTAACGAAAATTAAGTAAAAGAAAAATAAATTAAAGAAAAATTTGCCGGAAACAAAACAAAAATACCTCAAATATTCACTCTTCGAAAATTTAACTAAACCTGTGGAATAAGTAGCATATTTATTGTAAAAGTTGGGAAATCGTAGGGTTTCTTACACTCGTAAATATGGAGATACTCACTTTATCAAATGAGAAACTCGGCGAACAACAATTTACTCTTATGTAAATCAAGTCACACAAAAAAAATGAAGGCGAATTCGCCTACCAAATAAACGAAGCATATCCAACTGTACTTAAACTTAATCACAAGTTTCTTGGTTGCCAGAAAAACACTTGAAAACTGTATGCAAAACTATTATTGCCAGTTCCACCACTTCCTTCAAATTAAAATTTTAAATTGTCGCTTTTTTCAGTAAATGCATTCATTGTTGCAACACTGCAGTACGCCAAACAAATCAAAATCGAAATCGATTTTTGCGAAAAGAAATAATGACCGGAAAATTGGAAAAATATCCGTTCAAACCTGCAGGCAAATTAAAAGGAAATCAAAGCAATGAATGGCAAAGTTAGATAAAATAGAATCACAAAAAAATTTGAAAAAAAAATATAACAATCAATAGCTTTTTTTCTGCATTTACGCCAAATAATAAAAGCACACACAATTCAATGCAAATTAAAAACGGATTAGAAAAAATAAAAGCAAAAGGAATGGAGGAGTGGCAAATAAAAAAAGCGGAGCGGAGCAAATCTAAAAACTAAACTTTCTGCCTTGAAGTGCAAAACTGCCCCGCGCCACCCACAAACTTATGTATGTGCATATGAATGTATGGATGTGGCAAGCAATTCAAAATCAAATCAATACTTCCACCAGCATTCGTGCCACAAAATGACAGACTGACTGACTGACTGCCGAAGTCGCTGCAGTGTTGCTAAATGGAGTTGGCGGCTGTTGGCTGATAAAGGTTGCATGTTGTCGTTTGTTAGATGTTGGTTGTTGACTGTTTGCTGTCTTTTGGCGGGGACAACAAGCACACTAGCTACCTTGCAATGACGAGACAAACAAACACAAACATTATAAACTGAGCGGTGGCAAATCAATCCATGGTGGCAACTGATCAACTCTAGGAGCTAAAAAAAAACAAAAAGATCAATGCTCGTATTTTCTAAAAAAAAAAATTGGCAGCGACAGCAACCGACAACCGCCAACCGACAGTAACAGGAGCGATAAAATCAAATCACTCTGAACCCCACATGCTGTTGCAAAGCAACAATGAAAATGTAGCAGCAAAAATGTTGAACACAAAAAGGCTGCATCATCGATAGCAACAAAAGCAAAACTAAACTGCAATCATGTGGTCTTACCCAGTGAGCAAAAAATACAAAACGATTTTGAATGGAAAATTTAATCCAGCAGTTAGTTATTGCCAGATATTACACGCAAATATCCGAATAAAAAAAAAACAATGGGTATAGAGTTTGCTATGTGCTAAGCACTTTTTCAATGGTACAACGCTGGAACTGAAAAGGTTCTCGTTGAAAGAATGAAATCTTTTCAAATTAACTCCAAATGATTCAATTTGTGAAAATATTATTTCGAAAGAGTACAAAGGAAATTACTTCTATGTTAAGCTGCGCAGTTGGATGGAGTCGTAAACGCCCGGTCTGGCATTCGAATGCAACATAATCTGTACTCTTCTCACATCTGTGAGCATTGAAATAGGAGCGCAACGTTTTTTTTTTACAAATTAAAATAAAATATTTTTTTTAAATTTTTCCTTATATTTTCTAAACACATGTACATATACCTCATACTACAACAAAAACATATAAATTAAAGTATCAAATTTTGCAGAAAATTTCGCATATTTTCTCCTATATTTTAACTTTTTACAAAAAATTGCTAGTAATTTTTCTAGTACAATGCTTGTCGATAGTGGTACTCAGACCGGTGTTCATACAAATAATAGCAAAATGTATTGACAGGTTTTGGCAATCTTGTTTTTCCATATTTAATGTTATTAATTTTTATACAAATATAAATCTCTTTGTAACAAAAACCTTTCGATAAAAGTTATAAATATCCAACAAATTAAAAAAAAAAAATGCCATTAACATTTCTAAGCTACAAAACTGTGTACTTGAATATTTTCTAAAATTTTTCGGATTAAAAAGTTTGAAATTTGTCAGTTTTTTATTTGTTTACTATTTATAAATTTCGGGAGAGGTACTAAATTCTGCTTTTCAAAATTCTTTTGGATGAAAATTCTGTAAAAATCAAAAAAAAAATTCTGTCCAGCCTAAATTCTTTTGGTTCAAAATTCTGTATTTAAAATTCTGTATGATCAAAATGATGGAGAACTGAAATTCTGTATATTAAAATTCTGGAATCAAAATGCTGTAAAAATATAACCAAATAAGCAGATAACCTGATAAGCACGCTTACCTGAATAGCACATTTATTTTATGAATAATGGAATTCCGATTTTATAGAATCAATGGTATATATACATATGTACGTCAATTAAAGAAAAATTCAAAAATTCATTCAAAACAAAAGTTATTACATTATAATGGCGAAACAATTATTATATTATTAAATTTTTAGCAATTCGCTTTAGAAAAGAAACATGCCTTAATATAAGCCTTTTTTTTGTTATTCTTTTAATTCTGTTTTTTGCTTTTACAGCCTTCTTCGTTTGACTAATTTTGTGACCATTTTGAAATTTCTGAAGCTATAAATACATACAAACATATGTACATTTGCTTTATGTAAATCTGTTTTGATAATATAGGAAACCATATGGGTCAAGACAAGTCATGTATTGGCAGTATTTTGTTTTGCAAAACTCTGTATTGAAAAACCGGAAGAGCATATGGATAAATAAAAAAGTGCGCACTTTTTTTATTTATCCATATGCTCTTCCGGTTTTTCAATACAGAGTTTTGCAAAACAAAATACTGCCAATACATAATTTTGATTTACAGAATTTAAAATTACAGTGCTCCGCAATACAGAATTTTAACAGTACAGAATTTTGAATTACAGATTTTTGAATACAGAATATTGAATACAGAATTTTGAACCAAAATCATATTGTACCCAACCCATAAATTTCCTATAAAGTTTGAAACTTCGACTTACATGGTTTTTGTTAAAGCATTATCTATATTTTCATGAAAAATAATTAAAATTAAATAAGGAAAGATAAAATTTTCAAAACTTGTCAAGACAACTTGTTGCTAATTTTTAGTGAATACAACTACAAACATATGTATATGCTATGTAAACAAAAGCGGAAATGCAGATGTAATCGAAAAGCTAATTAGTTGAACTCTCCAAAACTTACTACTCTAAAGTAAAGGGAATAATTTCTATAGGCTAGTCAGACCTACGTACCTAATGTTTGATGGTGCAAATAAACCTTTTATCCACATTTTTTGCCAAATAATTCCCAACTGGGTAGTTTGTTATATTTTGTATGAATATTGTAATGCTTCCGAAGAAAATGAAATTTAACTTTTTTGAACTTAAATGAAGGATAAACCTATGGTATTGTTATTTTCCATTTTTTTTTGCCTAAGAGTTTACTAACTGCAATTTGAAAATATTTGCATGCAATCTGCGTATTATTATGATCCAAATATCTACAAATCTACATACATACATATGCATGTAAATGGATTTACTTCAAATATCCATGACTAGGTAAATATATAAATGCATACATAGTATATATATTTTGCTATGACGCGGTAAGGTTTACTCTTTTTTGTAGTATATGAAAGAAAATGTGCAAGAACGTTAGCAAAACAAAATTTGTCAAAAATTTGAATGGGCTACAAAACTGCATACCAGATTTTTTTAAATTTATTACATTTTTGTGAATTTTTTATAAAGTTTAAAACTTTGGTTCCCAGCTGGCGAGGGTTCCCTTTGACAACTGGTTTGAGCTATGTACCTCTAAAAAAAAAAAACCAACTTTATATTAAATGTGTGAATGCGCTTTTTACGAAGCAGACAAAAATACATGTTTGCCTCAAATAAACTTAAGCTTGATTTCCAAAGTTACTCAAGCATCAACAGCAACTTGAGTTTGCCTTGGCAAATCATTTTTAGATAAAATCTTTGCTTAATTCGAAAAAAAATACATATATCAAATAGTTGATGAGAAAAAGTAAACAAAATAAATACAGGTTTAAATGCACGTATGAATATATGAATATTGAAGTTTCATTTACTTTTGATAAATGCATTTAGGCAAATATGCAAAATAGAGATGTGCATACTATGCACATACAATATTTGCATGGTATATTTACATACTTAGTGTATTGAAATATCAGCTCCTGTTGAGCCTTGTAATCTGGGAGCAAACAGATTTCGGGTGCAATAACCTTTACAAATACTTTTCGCATCCTAAAATTGACTACAAAAGAAATGCGGATTATTAGATATTCATTGCACAAACATGCGGACTGAAGCAGCGCAATGCCAGTAGCTGTGTAAAAAGGGTTTGTAATAATCAAAGTAGGTTGTAGATATGGAAATATTGTAAATACATTAACATGTAGCGATAAAATACAAGGCATAGTTATTTAATGTGGAAAATATTTGAAAATTTATATCAATGCTCTTTGAAATTCAATGAATTGAAAAAATTCGCGAATTTAGGTAAATATGGTTGCATATATTTTTAAAAATACATCTCACTACGCCACTGTTTTTAAAATCGCTAAGCCTAAATGCAATTTTTCATTATTAATTTTGTATGCTGTCAGAATTGGCAGTAAACGTTGAAATAAATAAAACTAGACATATCCAAACAATAACATACATAGGCAACGGCATACAAGGGAATGGTAGAAAAATAGCGTTTTGCTAGCTCAACCACTGCTACGTTGATCACATTTCGATGCGAGTATGCCGAGCTGTAGAAAATGAGTTACTCTTAAAAAAAAAAATTGGATAACAGCAAAACGAATAATAGGGGGTAAGGTGAAGTTACAGTTGGTGTTGTCGCTTTTTAACTCCACTTGGAATCGCCATGGAAACGTAGTAATAATAACTTAGCAATGGGTGTGACCGACTAAATTAAACTGTTCTTACTTGACACCCTAAAATAATAAATCACAAAGAGCATTTGAACAATTCTGGTTAATGGCTTTTAAATTTCGGGACTAAAATGAGCTGCTCTCCTTTCCAGCTAAAATTGCAATAGATTCGGCATTTTTTATTTTTTTCTTTTATTTTTTTTCTATTCGATTTTTGTGATGGATTCTGACACTTACCTTCTTTTTCAGCAGCTGTCATCTCAGCAGCAGCGGCATTAACTGTATTTTCAGCTGGTTGTACCATTTTGTTATGCTTTTATTTCTTTTGATTTATTTTGTGTTCGAAACCCGATTTCAATTTAAAAATATATGTAGGCCTATTCCTATTAAAAAGTTCGTTTTTTCTTTATTTGAGTTTGGAAATTGACTGATTTTTTTTGAATTTACGCAACTAAAATTTTTTTTAACTGATGGAAATTTAAAAACAAGGTGTAAAGGGAGGTGTTGTTCCTTTTGCGGTTAAAAACGGGCTGGAAGGAGGGAAAAATAAGTTTTGTTAATGTACATATATTTATGTGTGTATGTAATATGTTAATATGTAGACAGCAACTTTTTTTCCGAGGATTTTATTTTGCATATTATCCCAAATGCTAAATAAAAAATATAAAATAATTTAGTTTCATCTGTTTGTGTAGAAAAAGACATTACTGACTAGAACGAAATAATAATGTAGGAAGCCATAAGGTGGCGCAATAAAAATAATAAATAATCTTACCTACTACTATCTTTGGTTCAATAACAAAATGCAAACACTTGAAACGCGATCTTCGCAATCGCTATCTCGCTGCGTACTGCTTTGCAATCTGTGAGGCAGGTCCAGTCAGCACCGGTTTTCATGGTCGTGAACACAGAAGCAGGGATTAAAGCAAAGAACAAAGAAAGGCATAGGCAGTAGTTTCACTTTATATGTACAATAACAACAAAAATGTAGGTATACAAAGACAAAGAACGAAGACAATTGATTACTTTGTTATTCGATTCCAACTTGGAGTTTTACATTCTACTTTGACGGATCGTGAACTAGCAAAATGGGAGAAGGAGCTGCGCAGCGCAATAAGGAAACATAACGAAACACATCCATGTAGGGATAAATGGAAAATATTCAGTTGAATTAAGAAAAGGCACCACCTATATATGTACATACATACACATATGTACATACATATGTATATGTAGTACATACATGCAATGTATTTTTTATGTACGTGCGTTTAGATAAGTACTTTAACCCAGGCAGCATTTAGATTCTCAAAGCTATAAAAGCAAAACAATTGAAATGTTTTGCATGCTTGTATTTCGTAGACGCCGTCAAGGATTCCCCTTGTCAATCATCTGTAAAACTTAGCGAAGCATCGTTGTTAGGTGAATAAGTTCTTACATTCGACTTTTATGCGTACAGCAAAAGCCGGTGGCCGAAATGTTATAGTTTGTAAAAATCACTCAATTTCTTCGATCAAATTTAATCGATATTGATATTTTATGATTTTTATATTTTGCTCAACCTTGGTAATTATTTTTACATTTTTAATTTGGTTCCAATTTTATTGATATTTTGTAATTTAATTTTTTTCCAATCAATGTTTTAAAACAAAAAGTAAGGCCAGATTTGCATGGCATATGCCATCAGGTTTTGTTTTGAACGAATTCTTTCCAAAGATTTGTTATTGAAATAACGATTTTATTTGGTCCCTGGAAAAACTACTGCCTAGCACATTCTAATCTGCATAATAGGGAGCATTCAAGTCTTCCTCGAATGAAAATGTTTGCTGGGAAGATATTAAGGTGCAGTAAAAAAACAACTAATAATTCGTAATCAGGTTTCCAACATGTACAATACCTACATACCATATAAATGAATGTAGGAAAAACAGGAAAATGATAATTGTTAAAATAGATCTCCAAGGTAAAATTAATGATAGCTTATACAAAGTTAATTTCATAGCTCTTCAATAATAACTTCACGCAAAGGAAATAAACAGGGTTACGAAAATTGATATATGTACATATTTACATACATATGTATGTGCATACATACATATGTATAAGTCGGCACCTACGCTTCGTTAAAAACAAATCGAATAAGACTTTTTTAAATATGTACCCTACTAGATGCTTACTCGGAAAGATATGTATCTGGATCTTATCTGAAGGATTACACTAGAATTTCATATTTCTTCAACAACAGTGTTCTCCCCACGACAACAAAACAGCAGCGGTTATGGGAACTGTTGGCCTTCGACCCTGCGGAATTGTTAGCGCGGTGGTTATACATATCGTCCAGCTTTAGTTTAAAGGGGAATTCAGTGCAATTGCCTCTTGTTATTCAGTTTTTAGGGTTCAATCGGTGCAGAACAATACTCCTTTGCAGCGAACTGCACTTTCTTGCACAGCTAAGCAGCAAAATGGCTGCCTACGAACAGTTCGTACTTACCAAATACAGAAAACTGAATCCAATTGGAAGAATCTTTTTAAGGTTGAAAATTTGCCGAATTTAACTTTTCGTTTTTAATTTAAAAAAAAACTATTAAAACGTCTGCAGCAATATACATACATATGTACATATATGTATGTATATACAGGTTAGTATACAAAAAATCCTATTGCACTTTGTTCAGCTTGTTCCTTTCCAAAGAATCTTTTTCACACTTCAATATCAAAACTTGAAAGTTCTGTAACTGTTAAAGTGCACTAACGATCAACGCGATTTTAATCAAATTACAAATTAGAAAAATTTAAAGCGTCGCTTTACAATAAAAATGTAATCAAAAAGCAAGCCAACGCTACAGCCAACAACTTCGAACACTGTACGATCAAAAATTCAAAGACAAAGTAATTTCAGCGAGTACGCTGCGCAGACATTTTATATGAGCAGATGATGATGGCGAAAATTGCAAAGACAGTGTTCAAACGAGGAAACTTTTGTCGCGGCAACTCGTTACTTGTAGGTGAGAGACGGACGGGGAAAGGGGAAGGGCACCGAGTTGATCGTGCTCGGGCGACACGCTTTGTGTTCTTATTCGTCTCAGTCGGCAGCTAAGAAATTTGACATTCCTTTTCATTTATAAATTCTTTCAGTGGTTGCAGTTTGGTTGAGTTTTAAGTGAATGCATACGGTAAGTTGGGAAATGAAATTTTGTTCTTATTTTTTTGCGATTAAATATACACATGTGTATGCATATACTATACACATTAACGTAAATTATGTTAAAACTTCATTTTTCAACACCTTTTACTTATAATCACAAAATTTATCAGAATGTGTAAATGCCGCTTAAGCGAAGCGTACAGAAATTTGCGAAAATAATATAAAATGAAATGCCAGAAAATCGCCTGTACAGAGTTGCTCTGTGTGAACGTGACGAGCAACACCAAAAGGGAAATCGCCGATAATAAGCAACAAAAGTTTCCTCGTTTGAACACTGTCAAAAGCTCAACAGCAGAAGCAACAACAACCCGCAATATCAAACACAATATGTAAATACAAGGGAAAAGAAGTTTGTTTTATGCGGCGAACCAGGGAAACAAAGGAGCAAAAAAACAAAATTGACGAAGAAAAAGGGAGTAAGCTAAATGGTGTTGTTGTTATTGGGAATAGTGTGTACATATTTTGAAGCTGCCAGATGTTATCGAAATTTAAAATATTAAAATAATTCTAACTGATTGCTTTTAAATGTAAACCTCTTTTTCACATCTCATACTTTTCAGAATCAAATGAGCTTAACTTTTCTTAGAGGCTCCAAAGAAAGTAAAATAAATCAAATTCATTTACGCTCTTTGATATAATACTCAATTTGCCAGCTTAATAAGAGCAGATGGCAACTTCGCTGTTTGCAGATAAACTTTTTCGCCCCACAAATGAAAACAAGCGAATTAAAAATAAACAAAACCAACAAGAAGGAGAAAATGCAAAGACAGCAAAGTAGGTAAATAATAAAAATGGAGAGCGAACTTCTAAATTTTCGGCGGTTAAATGGAAACGATTTGAAATTAAGGTGGGTAAGGCAGTTGACATGGGAAATAAAAATAAAAATACTAGCAAATGATTTAACAATTGAATTATGTTGCAAAAAAGAAAACAAGATTTCATTGTTGAATTACCTGAACAACTGAGCGAGTGTTTTCTTGGATTAATCAAGAGAGTGGGCATATACTCGTTTTCAACAAAATGAGAAAATAACTAGGGAAATATAAATATAAACAGTAACGAAAAAAATTGCATAAATTTAATACAAAATATATAAAATTATCTGACACCGGCTCTTCAATCAGTAGCAAATTTGTATTAATTTTTATTTTTATTGTCTGATTAGCCTTCGTGACCGCTGAAATTGCCGGCGTGCTTTTTATTTGTGTGTACATAGTAGGTATGTATGTATGTATGTAATTTCTTTGTGCAAAAAATAGATAAACAAAATAAAAGCGTGTGTAGGTAAAGTCGATGTAGGTGACGATGAAATCATCAAACATTGACAGACGTTAGGATTTGAATTGTTTGTTATTTCCTTAACCGAACATTCATGTTTAGTTTTATTATACTTTGTCTTGACTTATTTTATTTTAAGTAACTTTATTTTATTGTATTTGAATTGATTTAAGTTCATTTTATTCCATAAATATAATATGGTTTATTTTATATTATTCTATATTATTTTATTTCATTATATTTTTTTTTAATTTTTCTTTCTTAAAATTTTCTTTTCATAATAGATTGGCAAGTTTTGAACATTTTGTCTTTCCTTATTTAATTTCAATATTTTTTTATAAAAATATACATAACTTTATAACAAAAATTAAAGTTTCAAACATTCTTGAAAATTTATAAAAATTCAACAAATTTTGAAAAAATGTCTTACTTTTTAGAAAGAGTTTTTGGGAGACTTTCGAGTATGCAGTTTGGTAGCCCATTAAACTTTACTGTAATAATGCCTTTGTTTCAAGTGGCCTTAAATTCTTGTTGATTTTTGCTAATTTTTTAACTGCCGATGTTCAGCATTTTCTTTCATACAATAGAGAGGGTAGATCTTTAGTTTTTCCTGAAATGTATCTGTTTCGAAGTTTTTATTTATTTTACAGTACTCAATATGAAGATAAAAAAGTACAAGAATACAATTTTCTTGACATGAATGAAAATCGTTGGTTTGCTCAACGTCAAATTTGTATGCACTACTATCATTTGGAAATGAAATAGAAACTATGCAAATAATATTTTTTTCATTAACTTCAAGAGTTTAAAACACAACTACAATAACTTGTAGCGCAGTTTGTAATTTTCACATCATATACATATGTATGTATGTACATATGTACATATGTATACAAGCATACATAGCTGACATTTTAATAGATTTTAATGACTACCGTGTCAAATAAGATTTTATGTATTTTCATTGGAGATAGTGTGAAAAAAAAACATTTTTGGCGAAAACGCTTCAACACGGGTAGTAGGGAGCAATGACTTGTTCGCGAAACAGCGAGATAATATAAAAAAGAAAATCAAAAGTGAGACAAATTAAATGATTACTTTGAAAAATCGATCAGCTAAACCAATAAAAGAAATACCAGTATAACCACCATAACAGTTGAATTAATCACAAATTTGTTTCGTTTATTTTTTTTTGTTTTGTTTTGTTTTGTAGCTTTATTGAAGTGTTCACTTGTGGCGCCAACGCATGCTGTCAATTTTCCATTCAAATACTCGAATGCGATTTTCTTTAATAGAAAAAAAAACGCCGTTAAACTTGAATTAACTACGCATATTTTTTAAATGTCGTCTATGTATCATCAGCGTATAGGAATCCGGTTTGTTTCGTGTATGTCAAATTCAATGGGTTGTTGTGATAAGTGGTGTCACGCCTAAAAACTTATCAAACATTTTTACCTACATACATATGTACAAACATATGACATATGTACATACAAAGTGAAGTGGATAACCGTTGCAATGAAAATTTATTTTTTTATAAATTCCAGCAAAGGTTTCACTGTTATATGTTTTTAAACGATCACTTTTACTTGACGGAAAATTATATGAAATTATTTGAATCTTAGTAAAATAATTTATATTTTTTAGTGACAGAAGAATTTGGACTAGGGAAAAGAAGAGAGGATTATATGCAAAAAAAGGAATTTGCAATGCAGAATTTGCTTCGACAGCCAAGGAGTTTTGGTAAGTTTGAAAAATTTATGTAATTCAGAGGTATCTACAATTTGATTAATAGCTACATATGTATATTCTATTTGATTTCATTTCAGAGCCAACCTAAGAACATTCTTTCAGCCATATTTATGTAAAAATTTCTTCAGAGCATACAACCAGAGCATTAACAACGACGAAAGAATAGACGCTACTCCATTCAATGCTCCATTTGTAGATTTTATGGAGGAAATTTGAAAAGATAATTGGATATCTACCAATTCGACGCCAAATTTAAATTCTGAAAACTTGCAGTCAGGTAAAGGACGAACATACCGAATTTCTCTCAAAAAAAAACAAATTGCTGCATTGAAAATCAAACTTGAAAAATAAGTTGCAGATAGAAAACTGAAAGCCTTGGAGCAGTATAGGAAAAGATGGAGCTGACGGAGGTGTTTAAGCAAAAATGCCACGAAGAGAAAATGGGGATGATGAAAGCTTTTATGGATGCAAGAATTAATGCTGCAAGCAAAATGTGATATTTTGTGTGTATGTATGTACATACGTACATATGTATAGTAGAAATATGTACTGAATTCGTTTTATTCATAAGTGAATATTTGTTATTTTAATTAGAAGAAATATTGAAGTCATATTTATAGGGTAGTTTTGAGAAATATTGCAGTTTTTTACTTTAATGCGGTCTATGTATGTAAATATGTGACACTTTTCAGCGATTTCTTTTGTTTTACTTATTTTTTCAATCTAAACACATTTTTCGCTAAAAGCGAACTATAGAAAGTTAAAAGTTCAACTCTAGTTCACCGTCAGCACCTTTGCGCTGAAAGCTTTAAGATAGTGATTTGCATTTTTTACAGCGTCTGCACAAAACTGGGTTACAAGCCATCGCCAACAAAGCCAACAAATACCAAATCAATTAAAAAAGCAACAAAGTACAGCTTATGATGCGGCGTAACTAACTGGCGAAATTTGCCTTCCAAGCCCACAACAATGGTTGAGAGACGAAGTGGGCGGTGTTGCAATCATGAGAGCAAAGATCATGAAAGCAGATAATTTAACAACATAGCATGTAAACATAGAAATCTAAAACAATATACAATATATGTATATGTATATGATGATATGCAAATACATACATACATATGTATGTTCATATAGTATTGTATATTTATAACAAGTCTGCCATATCTAAATACTTCTGATACGAATAAGTACTGCCTCGTTGAGTAGCTGCTACATTCATCGCTGCATTGATATAGTACATACATACCGTAATATCTATAGCATTTATAAAAAACATACATATGTACATGTATGTATGTATATGTAACCACAATAGTGTAACAACTGCCTGACCTCTTCCTTAAAGTTCACTAGACTAGCGCTAGAGTTCAGGTTCTAATTCAAGTGGAATGTCAAAGAACTTTTTCTTAATGCTTCTTAACTGTCATTGTACTCAAGATTGTTGTTGTTTCACCTTGTTAATTCTTTTATTTTTCTTCTGTATACTTTAATTAGATTTTATTACATATTTTCATATTTCAACGGACTGTCGTGATACTTATCTGTTACCTGAGTTAAATTCAATTAAAAGATTTAATATACATACATACATATTCGTGCACATACAATATATAATATTTATAAGTAGAGCAATTTGTTTTGGTGAGTTGAAAATGTAGTGGCTATTATCTTTAAATCTACATATAAAAACTACCTTTAAAAAATTGTCTTATAAATATATACATACATATGTACATACCTAGTTGCTACAACAGTGACACATACATATTTGTATAAACGCACTTAGATATTAAAGTTAAAAGTAAGAGCTTGTTTATACGAATATGCGTTACGATAGTTTCATATTCGGTCGTTATTCTGACATCCTCGAAAATTATTTTGCCATGTATTCCCTTTGCAACCCCATGCGTTCTATATAAAGAGTTAATGCCTATCAGACAATGACTTCCTATTTGTATCTCTTTGTACCAAACGTATTTAAAAAGCAGTTAAGAATAATGCGTCCAAAAATTAAAAAAAAACACTATAACTTGTTGCTACCGCTGTCCAGTTTTTTTGTTTTTTTAACACCTCACCATTTATGGCATTCATCTCCAAATTGCGCACTGGCTAGATGTCACTGAGTTGATGCTCAAAGTTCAAAGCTGTGTGGGCAGCGGAGGCGCGATTGCAATTGTATTCCCCGCTGTGTTTGTTGCACCAGAGAAGAAAGGGACCGGTTGGTGACATTTTTCAGCCATTTTTTTATTATTTTTGTTTTTTTCTTGGCTTTTACTCACAAAGAGTAAGTTTTGCATGACTCAGTCTTGTATGCCCTTATATAGATACTCGTAATAATATTTTTTCTCTTTTATTCACTGGTTTACTTGTTTTTCAGATGCATTCGAGCTGCGGAGTTATGGCAATTACTTTTATTTATTGTACATTCAATAATGTTTGGAATTCTTTTTGGGTAAACACGCTTGTATATTGGGTATCCCGTTTCTGAGGGCTAAGTTTTTCTGATTTCTGTAGAGATAACTATTTGGTTGCAGATATCCGAAAGGGGTTAGTAAGAAAAAAAAAGGAGTGGGTATATACAATAGGACTTTGATCTAGTAGATTTTGTGAAATATTAATGCGCTTTTTCTTAAATCACTTACAGCCGGAACCTCTTAGGAGAAAGTTCTGGATGGGTCTTTCGCAAGCGTGAACGATTTAATCCTTTCGAAGAATTTAATCCTTTTAGAAGAAATCTTCGATTCGTCTTGTCAAACCAAGCTATTATCTTTACGGTAGTCAACTATTAAAAGTCTTATCTCCTACATGTTTAGCTTCTTCTTGTTCAAAACATACCATTGTTTATGAAAGGTTATTTCTCTGTCCTTACTGATTTATCCACTGCTAGGTAATCTCAAATTCTGCACAATGCGTCGAATGATGTCAACAATACACCAATGACAATGGTTAATAAAACTAATGCGAAAAACATGAAACACTTAAATATTAAAGATAACTTTTTGGCTTCTTTACATACAATTTTAAAGAATCTTGCTTTAATTATCGCTATATTATTTTTATTTTAAAGTTTTGCAAGTGTAAACAGAAAAAACTTTTACATTTTAACTTAAATTCCATGATATAAAAATTGATATTTGTATTTTTATGCATTCCCTTTTCGCGGCCGCTTTCTCACTAAATCCCTAAAACAAAACAAACCACCTTCAAGATGAAAGTGAATAAAATTTTACGCCACTGCAATGGGGACGCATATAAAACCGGCGCCACCCGACCGCTTATATGAACCGTTAGGGAATTGGAGTTGCAGATTAGAGGGTGAGATGGTTTACTACCTTTCGTAAACGCTGACAGCTGTTTGAGCAAGCACGTAAAGCTTGCAAAAGCTGTTTCATATTTTACGACCTGTATTAGTATCTTACATTCGTCAACTACGAGGTGGTGGGATGAGTGGCTTATAGCTTACTAAAGCCTCATACACATGTACATACTTACATATCTACATATGCATTTATGTTCATTCCATCAATAATGGTAGTGCATAAAAGTTTTCGGGGAGAGTTTTTCGCATCAAATTGAGCATAAAAATTTCCCATGTTGCGAAAATTAATACTGGTATTATTTATTGACATCAATATTCATTGAGTAATTTGGGTTTGAGGAATGGATAGATTTAAAAACAAATTCGACTTGCATTGTTTAGACCAAATAACGTAGATTACAAATAAGTGGAATCACTCCCACCGTCCCTTTAACATAAAATCTCTTCCAATTTTACCAAACCAGAACTAATTTGACTTTTGCGGATTGACATTAGAATCTGATTTGATCCAATTGATTTCTGGTGTGGTGAAATTAGACGAAAATTCTTAACACAGGAAACGGAGCGCCATGCAACTTCTTTGTAATCTACGTTCTTTGGTTTAGACGATATCCTATACGTTCATTATGGTTTCCCGGATATTAATCATGTGCTATTATTAATTAACATAGTTGTGTTAATTCATTTTACGAACAATTTCAATGCGCCCACTCTAATGAAATCTCAATAACATAATGAACCGCAATACCGACACCACATAGTTATCGACAACTAACAATTTCTTTTCTGTACAGCAAAGCGTATCAAACACAGCACAGATGCTACAGACCACAGTCACGATACAGAGAAAAGAAGGTGACGTCAAAAGCACTTCCATTACTTCGTACTTGCCATGTTTGACGGATTGAAGTCACAGATGGCTCTTAAAAAGTTGATTTTTCAGAGTTTTGAGTGATTTTTACAAAAAGCTAAACACAGAATAATAAATGTGAAGTGCCGAGCTGTGTATTTTAGCAGTTGCAGTGCAAATAAAACGCCCAAGTGCAGTTATCACCTGCCATTTCGTCTCGCTATTCCTGTAACAGCAAACGCTCTGACGTGTACGCTGCCGTAATTTTGTTTTCTATCATTCTTGGACCACCATAGCCAGACTCTTGTAAGTTACAAGTTCTCTGATTGTATTCAAACTTTGGTGAATCGCGCAACAACATCGTGGAAACTTATCTAACAGTTACCACCATAGGAAATATTTTCCTAGAACCGATGCTAAATAAATATTTATAACTTTTTCCTCTGTCATAGGATTCACTTTGACAGTTCTCATTTTTTAACTGCAAAAAAGTCGTAAAACAATTGGGCATACCGCCAAATTAGCATTTCATGAATTTTTGGAAATACAATTTTTTATGGACAAGTACCCTTTAACTGGGAACAATAAGGTTAAGAAGGAAATGTAGGCCAGATAACATATACTTGACAAATATTTCCGAAATGTCTTCTATGACATAACTAAATTATTGTATAGACACCTCGTTTCAGTGTTCACAAAATCTTTACTTTATTGAGCCAACACTTCATCAGTCAGTATTCACAAAATCTTTACTTTATTGAGGCAACACTTCATCAGTTTCGAAAAAAGAGGACTCCGAACATTTGACTACAGTCCCAAGATGGATCCATAGAAGGTGATAGCAAGATTAGATAGTTTGCTCATGTATTTTGTTTGTGTAAACAAAACAACCCAGCGGGTTTCGAAAGAAGAACAAGCATTCAGCTCATGGGATGTTATCACCTTGTAAAAATTCGCCTTGTACATTCCGAGTATTTAACTTGCTCTTTTAAAGTGCTTCTGTTTTTCTGGCAGCACTGCTCAAATGTCAAACAAGAATATTGAGAAGAATAGATACGGGTACGTGGAACTTTCACAGCTGAAATAGTCGGCTGGAGAGTAATTAAATAAATGTAGTAAATTATTAATTAAATATAATAATAATCAATAAATAGTGCATTGAAACGGTTAGCCCAAGTTGGTGAAAAAAGTGTACCGTTCCCCTGTCACGAATGCCGTTTTGAAGTGGTCTAAAAAGCAGGAAGTATTTTGATTCAAGGCAACCAGACAAATTGGGACTGAAGCGGAACAACTAAATGCAACAACAACTGAAGTACAAAAGAGCACTCGAAACAACGAAAGAGTGGCCATAAACAGCTGGAGCAAAGTGCAGCAAATAAAGTCGTATAAGCTCATCGAAATAAGCTAACTTTATACGAGGCACAAGGAAGCAGTCAGCCAATACTACAACAACAGAAATGGCACCAACACGGCGAGCCAGCGATGGTTTGCTGGCTAGAGTTAATTTTCCACTTTATGCTGTTGAAATGCTCACCAGTCGCCATGTCTTGGTCGCAGGTGGCGGTGGATCTGCTAAAACTGGAGTAGCAAATGGTTTTGTTAGTATCAGTATTTTCCACAATTTCAAACAAATTAAACATATAAATTTTTGTTTTCAATAGGAAATCTACGAAATCTATCATAATGGGACGCACTTCTGTGCGGAAGAAGTGGTGCGACATGAAACCGGTGCCAATGTAGTTATGAACTTCGCTGTTCGCAATGATGGCCGTCGCTCATATCTGTGTGCTGGTCAAGAATCTCACTGTCAATTATATTTCGTTAATCCGCGCATTGTTTACGAGGGACAAGAGGAGGTGGTGGGAAATGGTGCGGAGGAAAGACGACAGAAGGGCAACAGTGCAACAGAACATGGAAACGAAAATGGCGTACGCAGGCGAGCTGCAACTGCACCACAAGGATCTGGTGTACAAGACTTGCCGAATGGACATGCCACCGGAGCCGCCAAGAAAGCTGGTGATCTAAATGCTAACTTGAAGCGCATACGATTTGACATCAAAGCAGGTGATTCCGTGCAAACAGATTTTCTGACATCAGAACCACTGCAGCGAGTTGTGCGCATCAGCCCAAATGGTCGTTTAATGGCAACCGGCGGCACAGATGGCCATTTGCGCGTTTGGTCATTTCCACAAATGGTGCAGTACAGCGATGTGGCGTGAGTAGTAGCGGGAAAGTTCTCTAGCTAATATGTGAAGTTATAAAAATTGTATTTTTACGCAGCGCACATTCGAAAGAAATCGATGATGTGGACTTTAGCCCAGACTCTAAATATGTTGTTACAATTTCGAAAGATGGTCAAGGCTTGGTCTGGGATCTGACAAGTATGAAACAACATCATCAATTAAAGTGGGTAACACCAGAGGGATCGAAATATTTGTATAAACGTTGTCGTTATGGCACTATTGAAGCGCAACGCGATAAATATCGTCTGTTCACCATCGCCAATCCGCTGGGTAAGGTGGGTAAACAGCGCGGTTATTTACAACAGTGGGACTGCATTAGTGGGCAGCTACGAAATGCGACGGAAATCAACGAGAGCCTAGCATCGTTGGCTGTACGTGATGATGGGCGTTTCGTTGCAGTGGGTACAATGTTTTCTGGCAGTGTTTCCATCTATATTGCCTTCAGTTTGCAGGTAATAAAAGTGCACTTATTATTAGTACCAAATAATAGGTTCACCTTGTTACGTCTCAAAAAGTGAAACGTATTAAATTTTATCTATTGTGTATTGAAAATATTTATTTAAAAAATAGCTTCGCTTCAAATTAAATAAATATGTAGACACATGCATGCATGTATGTATGCATATTAGGGTGTCACGCCAAAAAAAAAAAAATTGCGTTTTTTCCACGGGAATAATATAATTTATTATGTTTTAAGACGTCCGAAATAATTCTAAAAATATTGAACCTAACGTGAGCTGAACTTTTTTTCAATTTTTCCAAAAATTTAATTTAAAAAATAATAAAATTTTTTTTGTTTTTAATTAAGAACTAAAAAAATAGATCTGCTAAAATATTTTTCAACGTAACAATAATGAGATTTGCGAAAAAATTAAATGATTTGAAATAAGGGTTAGAAAATGCCTTTCCAATGAATATTAATTATTATGCTAAATCGGTCAAGTTTCTAACCTAAATTCTTGCTTGATGTTTTAAAATAGGATGAATTTCATAGTAACCGATCCATGGCGAATTCATATAAGGTAAAGTTGATAAAGCAGCTGATTGAATTTTTGTTTTTGTACTTATAACACCACCTTGTATGAATTCGCCTTGTACCGATCCTTTTTGCATGGGTAGTGATGCCCCCTAACGTACATATTCTCTAAAATATAGAAAAATAAGTAAGGCAATCTATAGTTCTTCGTAAATGTTTCATTTTAAAGTAATAAGAATTAAAATCGGTTCAGTACTTTGATAGCCAAAGCGTGATAAATATTCTCCATACACTCAATTAGTATAGATATAGTGATATAAATTTGTGTGTTTTATTTAATTGCAGCGTGTCCTCAACATTCCCAATGCCCATTCGATGTTTGTGACCGGTTTACAATTCTTACCCATCACTAACGAGGAGGGGCCACCAATTTCAAGCGATACCGAAGCCGCGGTCCTATCCATTTCCGTTGACAATAAAGTGTGCATACATAGTTTGCAGCAACGACGTAAGTGATTAATGGATATTCCATTAATATAGTAACGTTATAGCTTTTCGTCTTGTTTTTTTCTCTTTAGGAACCATACCCGCTTGGATAGCAATACTACTCATTATTATCGTGCTGTTCGGCGCTTTCGCATTGTGCTCATATATAGGCATTTAAATACATATGTATGTGTGTGTGTGTGTGGCATTTAATATTACATCGAATGCAATTAGAATTCCGTGAACGTAAAATACCACGTCAACTAACTGAACAATCTGTCGGCAAATCGTTACTAGATATAATAATATGCTTATACTTCGTTCAAAATAAGCAAACAAAAAAACAAAATAAAACAAATGCGTATATTTTTCAGACTCGAACTATCGGCAGTCAAACTTCACCTTTTGTACAGTTATTTTATTTGCAAATACATTAAGTAAATTCATTATATAATTAAGTTTAACTGCTTTCACTTGTTTGCCTTATCAGAAAGTGGTTACCGGAAAATAGTTAAGATTTCAAATAAGAATGTCATAGTCATCATTGATTCAAATGTCAAGCGCTGCTACGTGTTAATGCAAGGGGTATTCGTATAAGGTGATGGCAGTAAGCAGCTGCTTTCTTTCAAAATTGATGTATTTGTTGTCACGGCGAATTCATATAAGGTGATGCCATAAAGAAACCGTAATTTGGTTTTGCATCTTAGTGGAGTAATTGTCAAAGATGCCTGTATTTTGTTGCTTTTACGGCTTTGACAAAAAAGGCACGACGAAAGAAATAAGAACAACGCAGCTGACAGGTGCCAAGGCGAATTCATACAAGGTGATAGCATCCCATGAGCTGAATGCTTGTTCTGTTATGTATACACAAACAAAATACATAAGCAAACTCGGCGAATTCAGGTTTTGACATTTCATTCGCAAAATTACACTAACAAAATACATGAGCAATAGTAGGCGAATTCAGATTTTGACATTTCACACGCAAAATTACACAAACAAAATACACAGCGGATTCGCCTTGTTTATATTGCTATCACCTTCTATGGATGCACCTTGACTAGTTTTGTTGCACCACCTTATACGAATTCGCCTTGGCTTGTACATTTTAAAATGTATTTATGTATACTTATTCTCTAATCATCTAATAACCAAAACCGAAAAATAAACTATGTACATACATATGTATGTATGTATTTCCGTGCTTGCTAGCAACAAAACGATTTATGTTATGAAATTACGAAACCGAAATATTTCTAGTTAGATGACTATGTAAAAATAAAAGATTCAAATGATATAAACTATTTGTTTATTGCTTGTTCCTTTTATGATTGCAGATTAGATGAATTGAAAAAAAACCTTAAGAAAATAAATATAGTTATCGAAAAGAAAATTGTGTGCTATTCTCAACCACTGAGTTTGAACATTGGTAGCGTAAATTAATTACAAACTAAACGATCCCACAAAAATTAAATATAAATACCACAAAACAAAAGCGAAAAACTCATATCGAGAACCAGCAATAAAATTAAAAAAATAGTTATTCGCTGAACTACAGTCCCCAATAAAGAGCAACTACTTCCCTTCAGCGCACTGCAGGCGTTCCAAAACATCATAGTGTTTCTTCTGCCAATTCAAGAGAAAACTCTCCAACGCTTTAAATGAACGTTCCTCTGATTTAAGCTGCTTCAGTGCCGCTGCCCGCTGATCAGTGAGTATGCTGTTATCCACTCGTATCTGTGTTAGCCTTTCCTTGGTGAAATTCTGCCGCAATAAGAAGCTGGAGTCGATACTCAAATTTCTGGCATATGGCTGGAATCGTTGCTGAGAACGCGGCTGCGTCGGCGGCGCTACAAAATTTAGTGCTGGTTGACTTGGAACTATGCTTGGCAGCGGCTGAATTTTTTCTTTGGGTTTTGCTCTTTGTTCAACGGGCAGTTCTTTGTTCAACGCGCTCTCTGGTATTTTCGAAAGTAGTTGATCTAAAATCTAAAGAACAACTAAATTAAAAAAAATCCTCTAATATTCGCACAATATTAATATTTACTAATTGTTGATGTGTTAGCAGTTGATTCTTTTGACGCGGTGCCAAAAGGCAGTGGACAAGTGGATATAGTCGCCACTCGCTGGGGGCTTGCTCAACGCCTAGGTCCATACGACGTCGTTCAGCGCTGTTCAAATTTAAATAATGACCACAGATAATATATCAAAATTCATGTCTGAATTAGATTTTATTCCTACTCACATATATTTGTTTTTGAAATTGTTAATTTTACGACGAACCTCCTGCGCGTTCACTAGAAAGCCATACTTCCGCATACCTTCGGATATGGTACGGAAAACAGGTATATTTGTTTTTAAAGTGGTCACTTCATCGCTGTGTTGGCGCCACATTTCTACTAAACGCATCTCCTCCCAACTGTTCCAGTAACGTGATCGAAGATGCTTGGGTATCTTGGTAGACTCTGAGTTCGGCGTTGTTGGAGTTTTCGTCGGTGGTTGGTTCTCATCCACCGTTTCATTGTCGGAGTTACTCATTTTCTTTTAAATGATAGTAAACGGAATTTATTGATGTTTTTCAATTATTAGGCTTTTATTTGTTTTGCCTAAAATATTTTGATGGTGAGAGTTGTTATTAAAATCATACACAAAAAAACTATTGACATATGTCAATGATATTGATGCAAGTCAGAGTTGCCAATCACATTTTAATTATATTTATTCGTCAGTTCAGATTGCTTGTTGTCGTTCTTGGTTTTAGCCGGCTCCGAACTTCCAATGCTTTTTTAAGAAGAATTTTTGTGGTAGAACTTTTGTTATGACGTGTAACGAATGTTCATGCATTATATAACAACTCTTTTTACAATTGAAACAAGGCATATCGAAATATTATTTCGACTTACGACGAACAAATAAAGAAACGCGATTTGAGTACGTGACCGACCGGCCAGTGATGCCAGCTGCTACAGAATCAGTTGCCGTAATAAACTTTTGCTTCTTATAAATAAGAATTGCGTGCATTTTGCAGCTAGAAAATTTAATTTTGGCGAATTGTAACTAAGGGAATAATATTCCTTCTAATTTCCTACAAAAACAATATGTCATAATATGTATATGTATATAAATCTCCTTCGGACTAGTAAACAAAGCCCAAATGCAATATTGTGCATTCCTCTTTTATGACATTTTTATCCAACGATTTTTAGACGTCAAATTTGCGTTCGCTTCTCCCGCTGCGTCTATCTTGCCGACAGTTGTGCAAAAAACTAAAAAATTTTATACAGAAAATTTAGCACATACTACAATTTGGTAAGAAAAACTCAAATTTTACCATTGAAAATCGCGCGTTGCACACGGACGTATTCAGATGTTGTCTGAAGAAGAGGCGGCAATGGACTACGATGAGTTGACGTTGAATCCATTGCTAGCGGAAATTGAGGCTGAAACTACTGAGTTGGACTCGAAAAAGGAGAAGCAACGCCGCTATTGGACTGCGAAGGAGGAAACACGTTTCTTTGAGATTTGGGGACGCGATAATTGGCGTTTGACGCGCCATGGCAAAAATACCATATTCTTTGCACAATGGGCAGTCGAGTTGAAGGATCGTTTTGATATTGAGGTGAAACCAGAGGAGATACAAGCTAAGGTTAATCAGACGCGCGCTAAGTTTAGGTAAATGGAATGCGAGCGTGAATACTGAAATTTGAGAATGTACATACAAAAAAAAAACTATGTAATACCTATACTTTCTTATAGGCAAGTAAAAAAGCAGATAGCGGCCGACAAGAATGCAGTACGTTGGAAAAAGTTTGCCATAATTGATAAAATTCTTAAGAATCAATATCGTCCAAAAGATGCCGAACCGGTACCGAAGGAGGCTTTGGAAAACAATCGTGATATTGATTTAAGTGAAGTTGCGTCGCCACCATCACCACAACGATCGGCACGCCAATCCTCGCCCACAAGTATTACATCGAGTTCCAATACGCAAGAAGCGCCAACAAATACTTCGATGACAGAAAACAATCATAGTGGTTTGTCATTAGACGTACCAGCAAGCACTGATGAGATTGACATAAAAGTTGAGGTAATTTTAAAATAGCTCGATAAAATAACGATTATATTTTCATGGCACTAAAACTTATGGTATGATTTTAAAACGTTTTCGAACTAACTTAACATATAATTTCATTTGTTTAAAGGGGGAATTTCTTGCTGATTCCAGCATCACTACTTCACTATTCAATACAACCAATGAACTTTTTAGCGACCCTATGGATGAGGTTAAAACTGAGTTCCCCAGTGATTATCACACTTTTGGCAATTACCCGCAACCAAACCATTTTAATGCACAGCCACCAACACAGGATGATGATGATGAGGAACCACAATTGCATACACTACAGACACCGCAACAGCTACTGGAGCAACAACAACAACAACAACAGCAACAGCAGCAACTGCAACAACAGCAATACGAGCAGTATCCTCCAACGTCTACATCGGCACCACCACCAGATACAACTACAGCAACCAATGCGCAGCAACCGGATCAAATATTGCAACAACAAGTTCAGCCATCAACTGGGTACGATCCCAGCGCCAATTCATATGCAGCGAATCAGAATCATTATGCGGCAACATCTGAGGCACTACCAGCTGCAACATCATCATCGTCTACACAGCAACCAGCTACTGCAAACGCAGTTTTTAACAATCAATACGCTGGCAATAATAATCACATCAACAACGGTAGTGCCAGCGCCAATGCGGCAGCAGGAAATAGTGCAGCAATGCAACCACCAGCACAAGGATTGGGTCGTGGTGCACCTGGACAACCGCGTCGTCGACGAACCTCAAACGCTCACAACATGTTGGTGGCATCGCTAGGTGGTGCTGACAGTTTAGAAGCAATGTACCTTAATGAGGTGCGAAAAAAGAATATATTGCTTGCTGAGCAGTTGGAGATTTCACGCAAGCGCATGCAACTGGAGGAACGTAAATTGAATCTTTTGGAGCGTTTCTTCCCGAAATGTTTGGAAATGCAGGAGCAAATACTTGGGAAGCTTACCAACCATACCTAAATGGGTGTACATTTGGAAAAATTATATATTGCTAGTGAAGCAATCAACGCAACAAAATTGCATGAAGAGTATATTAAAATATTCAAAATTTTCAAATAAGCTAAGGAATGTGTGTGGCAGTTGCAGCAAATAATAGAGATATCTTAAATAATTTTCAAGTTATGTGAGAAATTGATAGAAGTTTCGCATAAAATTGTTTGAATACGGTGTGAGAAGACGCTAAGGCGAAATGATCAGTTATGTTGTATTTTTTTTTGTTTTAATCTACATACTAAAAACAAAAAGTTTAAAAGACGCGAAATATGTGGTCGGTCTAGGTTTATTATGACTAGACTCTACCTTTTACTGTTTCAAAAAATATCTTTGATTCAACAAAATTTTAATTAAGACCCTCTTCAAGCAAATTTAAATAATTTTTGTTATAAGATTTATGTTAGTGTGATTATTGTTTTGGGCCTCTTCCATAAAGAGATAAATAATTTAAATAACCCTTTTCGATACCAGTATATCTTCTTAGTTCTTTTCCAAAAAAAATACATTTTTATATTGCATGTTACTAAAGTATTTGTTTGGGTTAGTTTGTAACTCTAGTACTGCAACAACACTGCAGCAGCACTGCAATATGGTGGGTTCATAAAAACAAAACTATAGTTAACGAAATTGCTGCAAATAAATTGTTTATATAGCTCAAATTGATACATAAATATTTTAAGGCAAGTACTTAAATTGTTTATAAATTTATAATTAGTGCATTGTACGTACGACTGCGGGGCAGTAAAATAGTAGCGCAACGTTTCGCCAAGTTTTGAGTTTGTTTTCTTATTTTTATACCCAAAAAAAAAATCCAAATTTAAAATTTTTTGTAGAAAATTTATAAAATTCCACAAAGTTTTTTTGGCATGCAGTTGTGTAATGCATTAAAATTCCCGTTGCTTTTGTTAAGTTTTTTCTTTGCTGCCAGCATTTTCACATATACTACCATACTACCAAATTTTAAAAATTCTGTTTGAAAAATTTTAAATTTAGGTGAAATTTTGAGTCCAAATTAAATGTGCTCCAAGTGAAATTTCTAAAAATGTTGATCAAACAATTTAAAAACTTGTGTGAAATTTTAAGTCATATGATAGTTTAATAATCTAAAATTAAATAGGCTACAAAAAATTATTTCTAAAAATTCTGATTAAAAATTTTAAAATTTATATGAAATTTTGAGTCACAGAGTAGTATATTAATTAATCTAAAATTAAATAGGCTAAAAAAAATAATTTCGGAAGATTCTAATTAAAAAATTTTAAATTTATGTGAAATTTCGAGTGACATACATAAGTCTTGGTTCAAATTGAAACTAAAAAGGCTACAAGAAAAATTTCTAAACATTCTGATTAAAAAATTTGAAATTTCTCTGAAATTTTGATTAAAAAAAATTTAATGAAATGGAAAAAAGAGAAAATTCTAAAAAATTTCATTAAAAAATTTTAAATATTGGTGAAATTTTGAATCACATTTTGAGAATTTGTGAATGTTTATAAATTTTGTGCACAATTGTAAACTTTAATTGGTACGTTTTTTTGTTGTTGTAGTATAAGCTGTATTTTTAGTAAAAATTAAATAAACTCAAATACATTGTCAAAACTAGTCAATACGTTGCGCTACTATTTAAATGCACGCAGCTGTTGTTAATTTTAACATAATTTTCCATAAACTACTCAACAATTTTCCAATTCCGATGCATGAATTTTCCAGTAGCTCACAATCTTCACTGCAGCACTAGAATAACGAACTAACCCTCTATTTATGTAAGAACACTTCGATTTTATAAAATGGTATAATGTATTGCGAAATGTTCCATACCTTTAAAAAGAACAATTAGCGCTGCTATAAAGTAAAGTAAACGTAATCAATTACCTATATAATTAATTGTAAAAAAATCCATACTAAAAATTCTCTATGCATCATGTTTAGTAATAGTAAAAAAATCTATATATGACTATATATATATTTAACTAGGAATGAAAAGTTGCAAGTTGAAATCCGAACAAACAATCGAAAGTACTAAATTAGAAAAAAAAACAAGTGACTTCATACCGTAGAGTTGGTCATCCTAAAATAGCGTGGAAACATTGAGAGAAGGCTTGAAATCGACTCATATGTGAATATGTACATTTGTACTTCAAAATTTCAAATGTGCATAACAACTAGGTGATAAGTCAAGTTAATAAGCATGATTTTTCATTTGTAAAACCACTGAAACAAAACAAACAGACGAAGCAAATTAAGAAATGAAATAAAGTTAAATGATTTTTAATGGTACAAATAATTTGTAAATTATTTTATATTTAAAGTAGTAGGAAAAGACTGCAGCAAGTCGAGATCCAACAATTTTTTTATCCACGTAAATAAAGCTATAAAAACTTTTATCATTTTTTTTCGCATACTTTCAGGCTGAAGACAATGTAATTAACACTTTGAACTACATATATGCGGTTTTTAATAATAGATAGGGCATTTTAGCAGAATATTTCTAAGCGAATTAGCTATGAGAGAATACAGTTAAACCGAATAATTAAAAATTAAATGACAATGAAGATTCATTGAATTGTGGCGATTTCAACATTCTACGAAAAGTTTACGAAGAGGTTATATCGGTATCGTCTCATCGAAATAGATGTCGAATTATATATCACCACCACAATGCCTGGCTTTCATTAGGCCAAATTTTTTTCGTCCAAATTTAAGACAACACGTTTGACATGCTGACATTTGGTGATTTTGTATTGACGTCAAATCAAATGAAACCAAATTGTTTGCCGTTTTTGTAAATTTGCGACTAGTATGAGAAAGCTCAGGTCCATCGTGAAGACCTTGCCGGTAGATCCGACGAAGCAGAATCCACAAGTGCAATGATTTCAGAGCTAATGGTCCCTACGGACCATGCTTTCTGATCTAGAAACACCTTGGCATATTGGCAGCAAAATCTTTCATCCGAGTTGATTGTCAACCGCTTATCATTATGATTATCAAATATTAAAAAGAGAGAAGCGGATCGTCTGGTATCTATCATTTCTACAAATGTGAAACACTTGTGCCCCTGCCTTTCTCCAATTCTTATCAGAATCCAGCCATCACACTAGCACATTTCTCGACCAAGACTCTTCTTCGGAGCGAACACTTCTTGCAGTTTCTTTTTGATCTTCTGTTTTCCGGCAGGGTGAAAGATGATGTGTATTGGAACGATTTTCCGTCATCCCTTGTCAAGTTTGGTTTGGAAAAAATGCGGTTCCGGGTTCGGTGTTGTGCCGGCGTACGTAGCGGCACCATTTGCGAATAATATTTCGAAACCAAACATACAAGCCGAGATGAATTAAATAAGTTGGCAATTTTGCACGGTCACGTCCTCTTTCCTCTACTTGAAGCTTCCGAAAGTTTCTTTGGACGAGGTCATCTGGATGAAAACAGGTCGAGGCACTTACCGGTTCTTTAGTAGATATTCTCGTGAGCAGGTTTAGATAGGCGATGACGTCGATTAAGTGCCCGTTAACTCCGACATAATTCCGACTCACTCAGGCATGCGATTGTAGGACAAGAGTTCGCGTTGCCTGGTGGAATCACTAGCGTTTTGGTAAGAGCAGCAGGCTGAGGCCTAACCTCTTACCATAGAAAAAATGGCCAACCATATAATGCGCCTTTCCTTCTGGTTCTATGCTACTAGAACAATAACAACAATGAAACAAATACAAATCGTATTTTGTAATGGAATGGTTCGTAGCGCACATCCCATACAAATAGACATACATGTTTGTATATATGTATGTACTTATAGTATCTGGGTAGAAATGCAACATCAACTGCGATAAGCATGAATAAATAAATCGAGAACACTTTTTGACAAGCATTCCAATCAGCAAGCCAAGCAAAATGCTTGTGAGCTTGTGAGATAAGCGTGTAGACGACACGCATATCATTTTTGGTTTGTAAATAAACACACAGAACTTATGGACAGGCGGCTATGTCTCAAGAGAATTGAAGCATTCCATTTTATGGCACTCGAGGGCTTTGTGATCGCTGTTGATCTCAGTCAAGTGTCAGAGTGTCAAAGGAGTGAGATGGGTCTATTGGATGACTGCATAAATGAGGTGCATGTGTGTGAATGTCTACACGATGTATCCCTGTCGGAAAGCCAACTATTTTAAAAGTAATTCAATAAGCGTTTTTTTATCTACTAAGTACAAGTTTTTGAAGTCTTTTTTTGTTTTTTTGGAGGCAACTAACTTTATTAACTTGTCGGTTTCCTAGCAGTATATGATTTCAACTATTTTCAAATACATTTGGAATCTCAAAATCTGTATTTTTGCAACTAGTATAGAATTTCAATTATATTCACCTGCTACATTTGTTTTAAGAGTAATTCATTTCCAACCAAAAGGGAAGACCAAGTTACGGAAAATGTTCACAGAATGGGGATTGCTACGAGTAGTAGCTGGAACCCTCCGGTGCACTATAAATGGGTACAGATTGCAACAAAAGCAAGAAGCGTTTATTAAATTGTCGTTGTGCTCGAGTGAAATTTTATTATTCAAATTAGTGTTACATATATTTATTTATTTATTTATTTATTGAACAGTGAAACAAAGGGTTTGAAGAGTGATATAGTTGTTAAAATAGCTATACTTCTAAACGGCGAATGCCGTCTGTACCTTGGGCGTACATACCATATAAATGGCGAAAATATGGAGGTGGTGGCCACAATTAGCCTAAGTTGAATTAATAACGCATTAAAGAGCTTAGCCCCAGTTCAAATTCCGATCAAAAGTTTACAGTGATTAGCATACGTTTTTGTCCATCTTCTACAATTTTTTGCACCACTGTCCACATATTGCTAAGGTTCAATGAATTGTGTAGAAAAGCGAAGAAAGAAGTAAAAACACAGCGGTCGTTTTTTGTCTAATTTATAAGTAGTTTCCCACACGATAATGGCCTTTGTTTGTAGCTGAGTAGAGTTGTCTATGTAAATATTGCTTACTCATAGTTAGAGTTCATGAGCAGAGCAAAAATCGTGTTACAAGATCCAAATCAAAAGAGCGCATGCAAAATTTAATATTTAATTTAAATGACTGTAACAGCCCAGTAAGCAAAAGTTTAAAACAATACAGATTTTCTTTGGAATAATCTAAAATGTATAGGTATGATATTTGAGTAAACTTTGAATACCAAGTATAAGGCCTTTGTTCATATTGAAGGGGTTTAGTGAAAGAATTTTGGAATTGGGTGTTCTGAGGTTTTCGAAAAGTCTCTTGCTTAAGATATTCTCAGTGTATTTGCGTAGCGTACGTATATTTTTTCAATATCAACCTGCTCTAGTTTTAAGATTCATGAATATTTCTTACGTATGTATTTAAGTATATGTGTGTGTATAAAAGCAGATAAATTGAAGATATTTGGCATAACGAATGCCCCCCATAACAACTCCAACTGTTATGCAAATCGAATGAGCAAACAGACGACAAATTAGGAATGTAGCTGCCCAAGCCATGCAAATCAAACAAAGAGTTGATTATTTACTGCCGCGGGAAGAGCATTTGTTGTACTCTATCCGATCGCTGCTTGGCGAGGGAGTCAACATGCCAAACTTGTTACGGCTGCACCGCAGTAACCGGCCTCTCGATCACCTCTAGCGGCGACGCCCGCAGCAGTGTTTTCGCCTGGTTGAACGTGGCTTATCATTTTAGAGCGCGGTTGTGATCGGCTGGAGATTCAGTCTCAGTGAAGCGGTGGCAGTCAAGTGCAGTGGTTGTGTGGTGCGCGTGAAATTGGGCGAAAAAAAGTGTGAGCCCGCCGTCAGTGGTGTTATTGGCCGCCATTGTGATACCAAAAGTGGTGTTCGTGTAGTTAGTTGTGCAAGCCGGCAGGCTTAATTGATTTTGCTTTATTGGCGCACACTGTTTTTTTCGCTACGATAAATATTTGTGTGTAAAAAAAATACAAGATAAAAATTTACATAAAATTAAAAAAAAAGAAAAAAGTTCAATGACACCCACCGCTACAATTAGCTGACTGATTTATTTGAGTTAATGAAAAGTTAATTACAAACGAGTACTAATACTCGTATAAACTAAAGGTTCCTAAATAAATTGAAAAAAATAAACAAAAAATGTATTTGAAAACGTTTTCACTTATTTGTTTTTTGGCGCTTTTAAATGCAACTCAGGCGCGTAATTTGCCGCGCGCTGTGAGCACTAAAGTGCCTTGGGAGCTGAATGAGTCGTTGTCGGCTAGCGGACGCTTGCGTGTTTTCAATGGAAGTTGGATAAATGGTAAATTGTTTTTGATTTTGTTTTTGTTTTGTTACAAGTGCAATAAAATATTGCATTATGTTAATTAAGTTAGCATATTCGCAAGTCGGTAACTTGTGCTTTATGTGGTTTAATTGTAAAAAGTACTTAGAATTCTGGAAAAGCAAGTTTCATATAGTTCTCTTAGTTTTCCAGCTGCCACTTTAGCCAGTAATTGAAAGTCTTAAGTAGTTAACAAATAAAGTACATTTATTGTAACTCTATAATCTTATCATTCTACCTAATCTTTCTGTTGTACGCACAGTCGTGTGTAAATTTTAATATGCGGCAATATTTATGATCGAATAAAGTTTTATCGATACGTATAAATTTGTTAGATTAAACTCTGTGGTATGAGTTTTCGAAATGGTTTTAAATTAAAAAGAAGAAACGTCATTCAAAAGGTTTATAACATTATTAACACATACATATGTGTTTCTTTAACACATGCCAAAAAATTACCAAATGTATGATGCATCTCAAAACTAGAGCACAATTTTGTACTTTTTAATTTTTGTAAATTTTATTTTAGTTCTATTTTTAATATAAAAATATAGCACATTCTACAATGAACAATCAAAATTTGAATTAATTTTAGTACAATAAAGTGCTAATTTCAAAATTACCGTTTATCAGAAATACGTTTTTTTTTGCTGACACTTCCGTAAATTCGCTCATACAACGCACGGGAAAACCCGCGCAATACCGTTAGTAAAACAAATTGTCCAAAATCAATGGTAATTTGAAACCACTTGAAGTTTGCATTTTATTATACTAAAAATGAATGGGCTATAGAACTGAACTCCCCCTCCCCCCAATTTTTTTCTAAAATTTGTTAAATATTTTGCAAAGTTTGTTGTATTTTTGATTTGTATGTATATAAGAAAATAATTGAAATTAAAAAAACGAAAATTAAACGGTCGGTATGTACATTAGACTGTGTCACAAAAAAAGTTTTGAATATGGCTCTCGGATTTGAAGACATACATACCTGGGAACATTTTTTTGTGCCTTGGTCAATATCTTTGCAAATACATACCATTCGTAAAAAACGAAGGTGAAATAGAGAAATTTTGTTTTCCATTTTTCAACTTTTTTTAACTCCTTGGAATGGAACTGAGGTAGGCCGGAAATCCGAAATCCTCTTGTCCTCATGTATACTGTAATCAACCCAGCCAGACATCGTAACACCTTCCTCCTCTATCTAAGAAGAAATTTCGTCACCACAATATTTTGCATGAGTTCAAATTTAACCCATTTTCCAACAGCGTTCACCCTCAACCTAGTTTCTTGGACAATTTTTGAAGAGGTGCGAACAGTTTTCAGGGCATTTAGTGCAGCTTGGGTGTCACTGCAGATTCTGATTTGGTATCTATGTATCTGAAATCGTCAAACCAGGTGGCATCCACCTCCTAGAGAGAATCTTACGTATACTTACGGTATACTGCGAAAACGCTAGGGTATTGTTCTGAGAATCTTCCAAACAGCTTTCTGTTTCCGGAGTTCAGAATGTAGACGATATATAGCTTTTATTGCATCCTCTTGGATCGCTAAATCCAAGGGTCGAAAGTCCCACAAACAATTCAGATTCGCTCCTGATGTCGTATTCATGGCGCCGGTATTGTCTATACACAAGCAGAATACGTGATGGTTGGTGTAATTAGAGCTGTGCATACCCAAATTAACACAGCTGGTCTCAGACCTCAAGTCTTACTTTTAATTCCATACATCGCGATACGGTCTAATGTACCAACATACATAGAATACATAAATGTGCATTAGGATTAGCTCATCTCTCAATTCTTTTGCTTTTTTCTTTTGATTGAACTTGAAAAATACTAGTTTAATTGACATTCATTTAATTTACCCTCATTAATTTCCATGGTGAAATGGGTTAATGGATTTAGGCCAGTGTTCACACATTAACCATGGATAGATAGTCGTGTATTGAGACAGAAATACATAACTACATAGACGAGTTTTGTAACCCAGTCATCAAGAGTAAGTAAACCGTTTATCTCAGCTTCGCCTAGAAGGGGTTAGAAAATTGATTTGGCAAAATTTACACCAATATTTTAAACTTGATATCAAACGGATTTTCTTGTAGAATGAACAATATTTTTGTAAAAAATAATTAAAATTTAGGAAAAGAAAAGAAAAGAAAAGAAAGAAAAATAATTAATCCTAGCTTGCCCATAAATGCTTGAGCTATAAATATGAAATATGCTTGTTATAAATGTGGAATTTGCAATCTGCTGGAATTTCTATTTACTTTCGATTGTTCTAGTAGTATTTCTTATCGCTAATTTATCTTCGCTTATATTTGCTTAATTATTAAAATCGTAATTTTGCTTTGCCTCCCAAACCCATTACAAATTTCAAAAAATAAACTTACAGATGCTGAACTCAGCTTCAAGGCAGCTGATGGTTACCTTTACAAATACAATGTGGCTACGCTTAGTCGATCTTTAATTTTACCGGCTGCTATATTTGTAAGTATTTTTATTATATCTGCCAAGGTAATTTAATACAAATTTTTAATGCTGCAGGAGGTGTACCCTTCAGATCTGACTATCACTTTATCGCCAGACAACACAAAGTTGCTCATACGCTACGATTCCGAAAAAATATTTAGGCACTCAGTCATTGCTAAATACTCGCTGTTGGATATTGAAACGCGGTAAACGAGAATCGGTTTATTAAAGCAAAAAAAAAAAACGATTTCACTAAAATTCTCTCTCTATTTCAGCAATGAGACTAAAATACATGGCGGCGAGAAATTACAGTTCTGCAGTTGGTCGTCATCGAAAAATCGTCTCGTCTACATATACGAAAACAACGTCCACGTTCATTACGAAGATGATCAGGAGTTGAAGTTAACCAGCGATGGCGTTACAGGCGTAATTTACAATGGCGTTCCCGATTGGGTGTACGAGGAGGAGGTGCTCTCCAGTGGCAGCGCTGTGTGGTGGTCCAAGGATGGCTCATATTTGCTCAGCGGCTATTTCAACGATGTCGATGTGAAAACTTTCAAATATCAAGTCTACGAAGACAGTTATGTAAATAACTCCTTACTCGATTATCAATATCCACAAGAGTTCGATCTGAAGTATCCCAAAGTGGGTACAGCTAATCCTGTAGTAACATTGCGACTCTTCAATGTGGACACCAAGCAACTAACGCCGATCAATATTACTGCACCAGTGGACATTGTGACAGACGATCATATTTTACAAAGTGTGTCGTGGATTGATAGCGAACGAGTGTTGTTAGTTTGGCTGAATCGCCGTCAAAATTTGGCTTCACTGCAGGAGTGTACAGTGGCGGGCGTTTGTCGTGAAGTTACACGTTTGCAAGATCCCGATGGTTGGATAATGATGAGCACACCCAAGTGTGAGCCCACCTACTGTATATTTACATATTGGATCGATGACTGGCAGCATGTGTGGAATTTGGATTTGGCAACGGGCAAGAATCAATGGCAATCGCGCGGAAACTTTACAGTATTACAAGCCTACTACTATGATGCGGCTACAGATGAGCTGTGAGTTCTTTGAAAAAAGAGAAAATCGCTGAAATGGTGCTCTAATATTTTTGTGTGTTTTCCTTAGTTACTACCAAGCTACATTAAAGGATCAGCCCTATCAAATGCACGTCTTCCGCAACAATGAGTGTTTGAGTTGTAATCTACGTGATCCCGAGGATAGGGTTTGTCGTTCTGCGGGCATGTCTTTCAGTAAAAATTACACATACTATGCGTTGAACTGCAATGGACCAGGACCAGCTGTTATACGGATTTTTGATAGAAAGGTAACGTACAAGCCGAATAATTAAAGAGAGAAGGCAGGGGTGGCGCTCAGCCCGTGCTATCGAACGCACTGAGGTCTCAGGCAGTAAAACCAATAAGGGAAGTGAATATTTAATCTTATGTAAATAACGGTGCAATAGCAAATGGTTGAGGATTATTTGACCTCTATTTCGAGAGCTTCGGCGTATTTCTTCATCAAATTAATCTGGGTATTGGGGCACAGGGAATGATGAAGCAGATGAGTTTCTGTGACCACCAGTCGTCCGCTTCTGAAGGAATGGTCTTGCGATTAGGTCGGTAAGCGCTAGGGAGCTACTAGAACATGCCTTTTGACCAAAAGTAGACCAGAGAAGGGTACGGGAGGTTCTACGATTATCCCATAAAATTTCCGCAAAGTTTGAAGCATGGATTCACACGGTTTTCATTGTACAAATAACTGTATTTTCATTAAAATATTAATAAGAGCTAAATTTAGTATCGAAACTTTGCAATAATTTCCTGTCGTGTAGTTACGATAAGTACTGTAGTTTACATTGCATTTTGATTCACTTCAACTATTTTACCTTTTTTTCTAAAATATTATACTATATTATATTCTCTACTTGTTTTTTTTTTAGACCAACAGTGAAATTTTAGTTTGGGAGGACAATCATGCTTTCCGTCAATATTACGCCAACAAAGAATTTCCAACAACTACTCACTTGAATGTATCGGTGGCTGATGGTTCTTTTGCCGGTGTGAAGTTAGAATTTCCACCGAATTTGGACGAATCGAAAAAATACCCAATGATTGTCGTTGTCTATGGTGGACCGAATTCTGTACGTGCTACAAGCGCTTTCAGCACTGGCTATAATCTATTTCTGACTACAAATCACGAGGCTGTCTATGCGTACATTGATGGTCGTGGTACTGGCAATAAGGGTAAAAAATTATTATTCAGTGTTAATAATAACTTGGGTGACTTGGAGCCACAGGATCAGATTTACGTAACAAAAAAACTACAAACTTTATATCCATTCATTGATAGTGAACGAGTTGCTATTTGGGGTTGGAGTTATGGCGGTTACATGACGCTTAAAACGCTGGAGTACGACACCAACAATGTATTTCAGTGTGGTGTGAGTGTGGCGCCCGTTACGTCGTGGTTGTACTATGGTGAGTGGCGACATAAGAAAACAATTGAGAAAAGATTTTAAGAAATGAAAACATCATATACTTTTTATTTCATTTCAGACACAATATACACCGAACGTTATATGGGCCTGCCAACTGACGAGGATAACTTAGCGGGCTATGTCAAGAGTAGTGTTTTCCAAAAATCGATAGATACCTTCAACATTCATGATCTCCTGTTGATCCATGGCACTGCCGATGACAATGTGCACTATCAGAATTCGCAGCTTTTTGCTAAGAAACTGCAGACCGCCAATATTTTGTTTGACGAAATGGTGAGTTTTAGCAATAGTGGTGTTTAAATACTTTTAAAAATCTATTTATATTTTTGCTTTACTTGCAGTACTACACCGATGAAAATCATTCGATCACCAGCTTTTTAACTCATCTCTACAATACACTCGACAATTTCTTTATTAGTTGTTTGAATTTACAAGTGCGTGGTGAGGATGAGAGGGATGCTGATTAGAGCAATTAAAGTTAACATTAGACTGGAACGAAATACCCGGATTGTTCATTATGTACGAGTTTATTAATGAGCAGCGGAAGTATTAGTTAGTTAATTCTTTTTCAATTGTAATTCTTAATACAAAAGTGAACGTACTTCAAAATACATACATACATACAAATATACATATAATAAAAATATAATAAAAATATACAAAATATTGTAATTATAATCTCTGTTTGCATAATTTATATATCATAAAAAAAGCACACAACAAAGTTCTATGTACCAAAGGAAAATAATTAAAATGTGTTTGAAATTTATGAAAAATTTAAAATTTCAGTATTTCTCGGACTTTTCAAGTTAATTTGTTTAAATATCCCGAAAAGTTCTCTGGTTAGTATAGTTTTAACTTCGTTTAAAATTGGCTATAAAAATAAATTAAAAAAAAAATAGATATTTGAAATTTAAAAAATCTAAAAAATAAAGTACCTAGTACATTAAAGGTATTTTTTTTCTTCCAATATCTGCAATTTTTCTTTGAAATTACCAAATTGTTTTGGGTTATAAATATAATATAGATAAATTGAGCTCAAAAAATATCTATTAAAAAATATGATAGAAGCCTTCAATTATAGGAAATAAAAACTATGTCGGGTCAGTATAGTTGAATTTTGTTTTTGAGAAAATCTGTCGACGGTTAAAAAAAAGTGTCAAAATAACGATAATTTGTTCCAAAAAAATGGTGGCTTTATATATTGATCGACAGTGATTGCGATATCGATACTACAACCAATATATATGTTTATACTTAATCTATGCTTAATCGTAACATAGACCATATGGATAAAGATAACGATTAGAAGTTCGATAACGATAACTATGTCGATAAAGATAACGATAAATATCGATAATGATAATAAAATCCACTACGATGTTAATTATGTTATTTACAATGTTAATGATAACGATAACGAAATCGATAGCAAACAATACATATTTTGAATATATTTTGATAAAATCTCGTTTGTTCGAGGGTAGAGTGTTAATTTTTTTACTATGAACACGCAGTGATATATAAACTGGCGTCATATCTACATTGCTTACCGGCACATACCATACATTTAAAACTTTCTAAATAATAATTGCTGGGAGTCATAGTTGATATATTAAAGTTAATTTACAGTCATTTGATCTCGAAGAAAGTATAATCCCACATTTGCGGATACAAACATACAAAGCAATAACTGCCATTTAATACATTCGCTGAAATTAGATCGAAGCACTTGTATAAACGTGTCTTTGTTCAGTCTGTAATCCTTCCATATCCACATCCATCACCATCTCTATTGTTCGTTGCTGCTGACTGTTGCTTCTTGGAACTTGCAACTAACCTTACACCTCTTTCATCTACTTGCTCCTTACATCCGGTATTTTTATATGACTATTATAAGTACATACAAACGGCATAGGAATAACCTTACATATCCTCTTACAGCATGTCTTGCAAGTTTTTTATGCCCTTGATCTTAACCCTTGATTGATTTCCTTTATTTGCTGGCTTCTTACACTTTATATTGGCTTATTCAGTAGCAATATTTTGCACTACATAGTTCAATTGTTCTTTTGTTGCTAACTTTATATGTAGTTATTTAGTACGTTGTGTATTGTTGTGGTGTGTGGGTGGTCTAAAGTACTTGAGGGTTGTCTCAGCAACGTAACACATAATATCGCCAAAGTTTTTCAATATCAAGTTCAAGTGAAAATGAAAATAAATACAATCATTGAAGGTTTTACTGCATTCAAGGTAGTGAGAGGGGGGCGCAGTCGATGTCAACGGCAATATAATATTTATATTTTTGTACGAAGTAAACTACTATACCCCTATACATATGGATCAAGATGTAGACATAAGACTCAATGAGAGAAATCAATTTCTAAGGCTTTATTTTAATTTAGCAAGTTCTTATATGAAATCATTACTAAGAAGTCAAGCAAAGCTCCAAAAGACCTTCAAGTGCAGAGGAAGGGAAAACTGGAAGTATTATTTTGGCGTTCATTCAAATTAGTTGCTATAAAATTAAAAACTTTGGCAAGTCCTTTTCTTTGCATATAGCAGCCAGGGTTACTAGGAGATTATGCAGCTGGTCTCTTTTACATGGGCGCTAAGCTTGGGTATAAAATATCGATAAATCGAAACAAAAAATTCGATAAAGAATTCGGCCCATATAAAAAGTGATATTGTTTTTTTTCGAAAATAATGGATAAATACGTCGATATTTTTAAACTCGAAACATCGATATTCGATAGCTACTTTCGAGTATCAAATTTATATCAAATTCGATATTTTTGTAGGCTCTTTATGAGCCAAGCACACGGGAATCTTTGCGCACGCTAATATAAATATGTATGTACATATATGTTTCTATGCTAAACCCAAGTTTTTTTAAATCAGTTGTTTCAGTACACAAATACATCAAATTTAATGCATTTTACTTTTGGAGGCGTAACAAAGTACGCCAGGTCTTTGCTAATAATAAATAAAATTAATAATACTGCCAAATATAGCTATATTATTTTTTTCACTTTCGAATATTTTTACAACACTTTAGGCAATTGAGCCTTAAAGTAAAAATATCGAAATATCTAGGCATGCATAAAAAATCAATATTTTTTTTAAAGAAAATAATGGGTATATATGTATGTCAATATATTTTAATCTCGAAATATGGATATTCCATACTTATTTCCGAGTATCAATTTTGTATCAAGTTCGATATTTTTAAGGCCTCTATATTTTATTTTATTGTTGATACTGCGTATAAAACAAAAATGGGAAAGAAAATAACTGCAATAGCGCGAATAATTTAAAATGTTTTTTATGCACTTTTATGACTTTTTTGGTGAATTATTGTTTATATATTTTTATGAGCCAAATATAAATATAATAAATTATTCATTCAATAAAAAAATGCCCATAAGTTTTGCTAAAAGTTGTTTTTTTCTTCTGCTATAAAATTTGACTTGCCTCATATAGGTCAAATATTGCAAGCCAAGGGACGATCTGCCAGAATACCCAGAACGGAATCTAAACCTGTCATCTGGTTACCTTATATTTTAAACTATTTTACCGCCTACTATTAGCTATACGCTTGCGTAGAGAGAGTATAAATATGTATTCACACAAAAATAAAGTATAAGGTTGCCATGCTTTTACTTCCATTCTAGTTACCATAATAGGTTTAGGAAGAATTTACGCGTAAATTTGGGCGATACTTGTAGGGAGTAATGATTTCGATGGCGATACTGATTTTTTTAAATTTCCATCATCAAGCGACCTACCGAGGAGATAAATGTTTGTATTAAACGCACTAATTTAAAGTTATAAAGTTTTCCACAAAAGTCTTTGCTTTGTTTACTTCTACTTGAGAACTGTCAAAATCGGCCAAATTAAAGTAGCGGAATCATTAACTGTACAAACTTATTTATTCAGTATACCGTGCAAAAAAGTGTTAGATGTGCACATAAATATTTATGTTTTTATATAAATAATAATGACAATGACAAATGGTTTTCTATTGGCACGTAACGGATGTTCAGTATTTACCTTTAAAATATTATCTTATCTTCTTTTTCACTACTACTATTAATACTAAAATACCACAATAGGGAATAAAATATAGGCACGTAGTTTGTGGATATTTTATATTCTCAACAAAGTGGTAGCGTCGCTCCTAGTGTAAACAATAATTCAATCAAAGTAGTGAGAGCAAACGGCCGGCATTTGAGAGAGCGCCAACAAAAATAAACAGCAATAAGAATTGCAAAAGACACCACCCAATGGTGTATGGGAAAACAACGATGCAAAGCAATACTTTCTAGTTCAAGTTCAGTAGTAAAGCAACAACAAAGACTAACGTCAACAATCCAAAAAACAGCAACAATAATATGCAACAAAAATACAGATGCACAAAGGCAGAGCACGTGATAGCAGCGCCGCCAAAACCTGCCTCAACATGCGATATATGTATGTACCACATACATATTTAGACGGGGAAGTGGGTGACGTCGTGTGGGGTGTCATAAATACATATCTACATAATATACATATGTAAATCCAAAAGTGCGTATACAGATTCAACTTATTATCAGTTATAATGAGCGAAATAATAATGACGTAAAATGTTAACTGGGGTTACTAACGCTTTTTACTTTGAACATACGTATGCACGTATGTAAATGGTTAGTGTTAACAGTGCGCTGTAAATATTTTACACCACAATGTACAAAAGCACGACTGTTTTCGTTTGCTTTACAACAGCACGGCCCACAGCTGTTCGTTATTTACTGTGCCGCTGCTTCGCTTGGCATGCATTTCTTCGGCATCGCCTGCAACAGACGTGTTTATCATTGCAAGGTGAGTGGACGTATTCGACGCAATCTAAAATAAATCGTGCGCGCATTAACCGTTCAATAGTGTGTGTGTGTTTAAATATATGAACAGTGCCAATGTTAGCTTGTGTGCGAGTGTGTGTAATTTTATTTAGTGTGCGCGGGTTACTTGTTTACAGTACGAGGACGTGTCGGGTGTGGAAAATATAATACAATTTTCAATAATCATGTATTTGAATAGTGAAATAGATCCATGTGTGAGAAAATTAAATTCGGTGCAGTAAAATTAAAGTAAGGAAAATACGGAATAGATTTCTAGTAAAAAAAAAAAACAAAAACAAAAAAAAAAACTTAAGAAAATAAACATACTAAGCGAAGATGTACATATGTATATTATTTTAATTTTCGAAGATTTCCATGTGAATCAATTCATGTATTCAAGATAATAATACAAATTTAAATTTAAATTTAAATGTCTACATATGTATGTACATATGTACATATGTACATACATATGTATGTATGTATGTAAAAACAAAGTGCGTACACAATGTAAAAACTAAAAAGCTGAAATTAAAGAATCCTTGCAACCGATTCCATGTTTACACATGTTTGTACTATATACAGTGAAATTCCTCATTACGACAGTCCTTATAACCGGACGAATTTCGTGCACATAGATTTTTCATTAATTTTTCCATACAAATATCATCCTGTTAACCGGACACTCTAATAATCGGTCGCGGACCTTATATTCCAAACCATTGCGATCAAAAAATTTCTCATAACGGATAAAAACGAAATATTGATTCCCAATTTCTAATTTGTTGAAAAGGTGCATGTGTACAGTGTTTTTATACTAAACTCTTAATATTATGACACGTGAAGGTGGCTCTCATACAGAAAATTTGGCATTAGCGGATAGCTCCCATAACCTGGCAAAAACAATGTAACGGAGGGTGTCCGGTTATCAAGAATTTCACTGTATTTGAAGTCGGTATACAAATCGTATTTCTGATTTTGAAGAAATGTTCATGACCGCAGTTTCTACAAAAAAACCATAATAAACCAACCGCAACGACATAGCAATCACGTGTACCAAGGTTAGTGTCCTGGTAAAAGTCTAGACAGAAAGAAGTCGAATAAGGAGATGCAAATTTAAAAAAAAAATTTTCTACAAAATTTCAATCTTTGTAAAAAATTCAGAAAAATGTATCAAATTTAAAGAAAATTTGTTAGCGAAATTTCAAACATTTTAATCAGAATTTTCCGAAAATTTTGAGTATGCAATTTTGTAGATCATTCAACTTAATAATAATAAAGTGAAATTGTATTGATCAAAAATGATCGCGAATTTTGAACCACTACTGGCACTCTGTTGAACTAAAACTGAATCGACACAAAGGCTGCATACTCGAAACTTTTGAAAACTTTTCATTAAAAAATTTGAAATTTTGATGACAATTTTTTTAAAATTTGCTGAATTTTTTGCGACGTTTGAAATTTCCATTTTTCGTGGTTTTTGTTATGGTACGAGCTATATTAAAACAAAAAATTAATGCAAAGCATGAAAAACATTGCCAGTATTATAAAAACTCTTAATGTGCCAATATTTTATCCGGCACTGTACTTAAAAAAGATTAAATATAAAGTTTTTCCGTCGTCTATTTTGTGAAGCTACTGCTTTTAGTGTATGTATATAATATATACATACATACATATATTCTTAACAGCAGCCAAATTCCACTATAAATTGAACCTTTCAATTTATTGTGACCCCCGCACCATCTAGAGTGTACATTTTTTGCAGAGTTTTCATCTAGGATTTATGTAAGTAATGTATATTCTGAACTTCATTCAAATCGGATCATAAAAGCGGCTTGTCGAAAAATTTGTGTGTGAGTTTTTGTTTGGTTATTTTTCTCTATTAAATCGGTCTACAATAAGTGGCTTCTAAAGCATTTCAACACTCGCGCCATCTAGCGGACAGTTTGATTTGTAAGCTAAACTTTTAAATTTCTAACTCATCGGGACGCTTGCAAAATTTTAAACGAATGTGAGTTGGAAAAACATAAAAAATATGTACATTTGTATTCAATATGCCAATGTTCTTCGTAATGTTATCGATAATACATATATACATACATACATATATGCATGCAAGCACATACATACGTACAGGATCTATGTATGTATAAAAATTTCACATTAAGTAAAGCAAGCAACTTTCAATTAGTGCGGAAAAAAATTCAAATATGATTTCGAAAAAAAAACTAAATAAAAATTGATTAGCTATTAAAAAAATACCTCGCTAAAGATTTCAATAAAAATTATATTAAATCATAACAAAATAAGGAAAACTTATAGATTATGCGTATGTAGAAAAATAAGTAAATTTATTAAAAAAAATTTTTTTTTAAATATTGTACTGAATAGTAATAATTTGAAATTTCTGTGACCATGAACCTTTTTCATGCTTCATTGCAACTAAAACGGTAAAATATAGCGTAAATCCATTTTTCGTAGTCACCGAGTTGAATAATAATGAGGTCATGAAGTTAAATGGGGGAAAAAATTTCCGTTAACGTGGATCAGCAAAGTATATGAATTGAATTATTTTCATTAACTAAATTTTGTATAAAATTTAAAATTTGCTTCGTGCAATTGCAAATTATTTAAAATTAAAGTAAAAAATTTGCTAAACGAAGCCTCAACGGCATATGCAGATATTTTATAAGCAAGAAAAAAACTTTATAAAATAAGCACAAAAATATATATGAAGAGCACAATCTTCAAAGTTACGCTGATAAAAAATAAAACTAAAAATTTGCAGTAAAAGCGAAGGTCGTGCAAAAATCGAGAGTCTTCAAAGGTGAGCTGACAAAGCGCAGAAAATAAAAACCGCGTGAACAGTAAGTGAAAAGTGCAAGTAAACGATCAAAAAAAGAAAGAAATCAAAAAGTGTTACACTATTAAAGAGCAAAGTGGAATAAAATAAAATTAATATAGTACCTTTTACCCTTTCACACGCGCTTAACACTTTTACATTGCCTGCTTTAGGGGGACAGTACTAAAAAAATGATTATAATTGCTTTGGTACTTTTCCAATAGCACTTACTTAAAATGCTTTGTGAAAGTTATTTTTTCTTAAATTTTGAGAATAATAAAAAAGAAAACTTTCGCTTCGAATACTCGGTAAGTTCAAGTAAGAGAGTAACCTTTTGCGAAAAGTAAAAGTTTGCGAAGCATTAAAGCGTTAAACAGAGTGTGACACAAGAGTTGTGGGGACAACATTAAGCACTTAAGTCGGTGGAGGAAGTACAGAAGCAAAGTGTTTATGAAGTAGCGCAGTATAAGCTAAAATGAGCGTGGAGGCGAGAGATATCGCACAATATTGAAATTTAATAAAATTCGTATTGTGGAAAACTTTGATGTCTAAAGTTAATGTGTGAGTGTAAATCGAAAAATGAAAAAAATTCAATGTCGAAAAATTATAATCCATTACTAGGAAGTGCCCAGTTACTGTTAATTTTATGCACATATTTGTGTAATGGAACAATTTATTAAAAAAAAAGCGCGGCTTCAAGCTAAAAAATATACAAAGAAAGCTACAGTTTTTCCACCGGAATTATAAAATTTTCTATGTTTTAAGACTTCTATCAAAATATTTCTAAAATTATTAAAATTTACTTGAGCTGGTTCGATTTGGAGATTTCCTTAAAAAAAAAATTTCAAAAAATCTGCTTAAAAATATTTAAAAAAAAATTGAACAAAATAATACTAAGGGTGAGAAAACACATTCCAATGATATATTGCAAGTCTAATTCGGTAAAGTTTGGCTGAGTTATACAAATTTTTCTTATACCAATCTCCAAATAGGTCAAAGACATCATCAACAATTAAAATTCCGCTGACCAAGGTTTTATATAATTTTATGCAGAATTAAAAGTGCTTAAACTATTTTCTGAATTGAGGTGATTTTTTTTTTAAATACTTTAAAAAGTTATTTTTATTTATAAAAAAATGGAAGTAATTTTAAATCGGTCCAGGCCACCTACATAAATCTTAATATTTATTATGGGGTATTATTTTGGTTGATGGCTTAAAATATTACAAATTTTATGGTTCTGATGGAAAAACAGTACCAATTTTTTGTATGAGGAGTGATACACCCTAATGCACATATTCTCTCCAAAATATAAAAAAATAAGTATGCCACTCTATTTATATTTCGCAAATGTTTCATTTAGAAATAGTAATTATTAAAATCAATTCAGTACTTTGAGAACCAAATCGTTACAAACATTCGCCATATAACGAATTTTATGTGCTAAGTATACCTACTAGAGCACTGCCAGTATAATTCCTTCGCGAAAAAAATGAATAAGGCAACCAATGAAAATTTCTAAACACAAAATACATTGCTCTAAGTTAGTTGAACTCAAATTGAAAAGAGTTTCTTAAACAACGCAAATCCGAATACGATCAACTGCATATCCCTTTTTTTTGCCAGACAAAACAACTAAGCAAACACCAATAACAGCAATCCGTATAAAATCGGCATGAAAAGTGTGAGTGTGTGAAAAAAAAACAATACTTGATACATAAAAATCTAAGCCAATATATCTGACTGCTTGTTAACAAGCTTATAGTATTACGGAGTGTAGCAGCAGCAGTAGCAGAAACATTTGTAGTGCAAAAAGAGTCTAAGCAGGAATTAAATATTTCACCACTGCGAGTATTTTCGCACACAACTATTGTTCGGTGTATTGGTGTTAAGCAGGTAAGTTCGATTTATGAGCTACCAATAATGCATAACGTCGCCAGTTGCAGGATTTATTAGTTGTTTAAGTAAACATTTATTTATCTTTATAATAATACTTTTAGTTTTGGGTGGCTTTGTTTCAGACACTAATTTACTGGCAAGCTTAAAATAATCAAGGTATTTTCATATTACGATGTGTCGGAAATTAAAGTCTCGAAATTAAATTGCCGAAAAAAAAATTTCGGAAAAAAATAATTAGGAACACCTAATGTCGAAAATGTTGAAAACAAACAAATGAAATAAAAAATGTCAAAAAAAAAAATAACGAAATAATGTAAGGAATGATATGTAAAAATACGACAAACTTAAAAACGTGGTCATCAAAGTTTTAAACGTTTTAATCCGGATATTTAAAAAAAATTTGAATTGATTTTTTATAATTTTTTGTTTTTGCTGTCGGTGTCGGACATTTTCTACCACACAGAAAACATATGCAGGGAGGAAATTGGCCAACACCATCCGCAAAAAAAAAAGAATATCAAAAATCAGATGCTAATTTTTAGTCTCTCGAACTTGTACATTATTATATTGAATTTGAATTGGCTAAAAAACTGCATACTTTAAATTAAAAAAAAATCCGAACCAAAAAGTTGAAAATTTTGATAGCAATTTTTTTGAAATTTGTCGCTGTTGTTGTGCAATGGGAAAACATCTCAAAAATCATTTCCCTACCATTCAAAGTCGACGTAAAATCACAAATTGTAGAAGAAGCTTGTCCAAATACCGAGCTAAATAATTATTATACAAATTAAATCATAATCACACAAAAATTGTACCCTCCTTGAAGTAATTTTGGCGCAGAATAAGTCCGTTCGCTAGACCTTTTAAGATTAGATGTTTGTTCTGCATAAAATTTCATTCCCGTCTAATATGGAAGTCATAAACCAATTTGTGGTACTTTTTTCTTCTTTTTTTTTATATCTATTTTCTCGGCATTTTACTATCTTATACGATATCATCTTTCGGCATCTTAACATCAGCACAGTTGACTTTTTCCGCAGTAATAGCGTACAACTATCTGCTCGTCAGTGGTAATAAAATACGATGTCATAAAAATAATCCGTCTACAATCATCTACATACGTTTTCTTGTTTGCACATGGGACATTTTCCCATTTTCCCATTTTATATTGGCATATTACATATTTAACATAATCCCGATAATGATGGTCATAACGCGTAGGCGAACGAATGTTGAGAAAGGTATGAAAAAGAAAAGAAATTCGCGTCAATGTGTGCGCGCAAAGATGTAGCTGAAAGTCAATACCACGTTCGTTAAACGCAAATTTGTAAGGAAAGAAATGAACCGTTTAGGCGCACAATCAACTATATGCATATAATAATTTCCAATACTGAATTGAGTTCAATTTAACTAGACGTATTTAAATATATATGTATGTGTGTGCGGTTGTGGTATATGCTGATGTATGGGTGTGTACCCTAAAGGCTTATTGAAGGTGAAACTGATGGTGGTTAGAAAGCTATTATTACGTTCCTATAATAAAACAGCAGAGCAGATGCTTAGAATAGCAGAAGAAAAAGAAAAGATACAATTTTGTGTTTAATATTTAAATTGTGTTGCATTTTTTTAGGGCGTTTAATAATTTTCTCTCTATTTTTTTGAGCGCATTTGTAATAATATTTTGTGGATTTTCGTAGAAATAGACTACAACCACAAAGCGATTTGAGTTAGAGAAGAAAATTAGAAAATTAAACTGCACCATTCAGATAATGCAGACAACCCATGTATGTATTTATTTATTTATCGAATTATGTATACTTAAGTCTAAAACTAAAGCTACATACATAGAAGTAAGCCATGGCTGCTGAGGCCTTCAGCTTGATCAGTTATTTTATGTACTAATTAGTGAAATAAGCTTAGATTTACAAAAGTGACAGACATACATATAAATACAGTTGGAAAGTAAAGTTAATAAGTATAACAAAATTAAAAAGAATCCAGGTATTATATTTGATACAATAGTTTTGATATTTTAAGAAATTTTACTATTTTTAGCAAAGTTACAGGAGAACTATTAGAGAGTATATTCAATGGATTATCGCTTTGAAAGACTAATTGGCGGATGTGGTTAAAGTATGAACAATGAACAAAAATATGTTTTAGAGACATCTGATTATTTGAGTTACAAAATTGGCAGAGACTTGAAGCAGATTTATCAATATAGTGTATATGTGTAAGGTTTGAGTGACCTATACGTAGGCGAATCAGTTTGGTTTCTTCATATCTTGACAAGTTGATATTTCGAGTATTAATATTGTAAATAGTGTATCTGTTATTATTTATATTTTGGTACCAGTTTGACGTTTTTTGAAAAACTCTCAAATTTTGATTGGCGAAAGAAAATTTAATAAAATTAGTAATATCAGATTTATTTAAGTTATTTGACCCAATCACTGGGTTCAAAGTTGCTTGTTTTGCAGCTTGGTCAGCAAATTCGTTCCCCCTTATTCCAATATGTGCTGGAATCCAGACAAGTTTTATTTTATGAGGATAATTAATAAGTAAATTTCTTATAGCTGCTGCGTAAAACGAATTATTTAAGAGATTAGAGATGGCATTGAGCGCTGACAATGAATCAGTGCATATGCAAAATTTTCCTCTTTTTTTAAGAGCTATCTGAATTCCTTCAAATATTGCTATTATTTCTGCAGAAAAAACAGACGAATATACAGGCAGTATAGACAACTTTAAAATTTCAGTTTCAGAGGTGACGGCGTAACCAGTTGCTTTTTGTTGTTGAGACCCATCCGTATAAATAAAATTGTAGTCTTTGAACTGATTTTTAAGCAATGTAAAATTTCTAATAAAAACTTCGGATGGTGTAGTTATTTTTTTATGTTTGGCAAGACTGTAGTCAATTGTAGAAGTATCGAGAAGCCAAGGTGGGAATTTGCTCACTAGTTTCTTTGCTGGTCGAAAAGGTAGTTGAAGCTCCTGACAATAAGAAATTGCTTTATGAATTACAGAGTGACTTTTGCGCGGAACTTGTTTGGTCGCTTTTGAAATTATGTCTTTAAATAACGAGTTGGCGGAATCAATAAATATTCTTAGTAGTTTTGTGATTACAATTTTATATTTTACTTCTATCGGAATAATATTTGCTTCAAATAGAATATTGTTTATGGGAGATGTGCGAAAGGCACCTAGAGCTGTTCTTATTCCAGAGTTCATTATACTTTTAATTTTTTTTAAATCTGTATAGGTGGCTGATCCATATAAAAACAGACCATAATCAATTTTTGATATCAGTATTGCTTTAAGAACATTAACAATAGACTGGGTACTACAATTAAGCTTCTTACTGGATAGGCATTTTATAACATTGAGCGCTTTTGTTAAGGATAATGATAGTTCTTTAATATGAAAATTCCATGAGTATTTATTGTTTAAATGAATACCAAGTATCTTTAAATTGTTAACAACTGGAAAATTTATCGAGTTAGTTGTTAAGGTACATTTACATTTCCTTTTTTTGCATATGTGAAGTTGTTTACACTTAGTAGGAGAAACAGACGCTCCCGAATAATTGCACCAATTTTGAATTTTTGTAAAGAGATCTGTTAAATCGAAATTAATATTTTTAGTTTTTTTAAGGTCTACAAGTAAATGAAAATCGTCAGCATAAGCTGAAAACTTAATGCTTTTTGTTAGTGAAATAATATCGGAAAGTTTATTGAAAGCAATGAGGAATAATACTACGGAAATTGGTGATCCTTGTGGAATGCCATTATTTAGAGGATATTCTTGTGAGCAAGTAACACCTAGGCGTACTTTTATTTTACGGTGGGACATAAAATTTTTTACGTAATTGATAATCTTCGGTCCAAGATTCCATTCTACTAGCTGGTCAATGATAGAGTGTAAACCAATTTTATCAAATGCTTTGACAAAATCCAGTGAAAGAATTGATAAATGTCTTTTTTTGCTGAGAGATTCAGTTATCAAGTAGTCTACATATAGTAGACTATTTGCAACTGATTTACCTTTAACAAAACCCACTTGATTTTTATTGATGTAACTATTATTTGTAATATACCACCATAATCGATTTGCTATTATTTTATCCATGACTTTGGCAAAGCATGGATTTAAGGAGATAGGTCTGTAATTTGTAATTTTAGTTTTGTCTGTAGTAGATTTGGGTATTGGAATAACAGTACTTATTTTATAAGATTGCGGTAAGTAGTTATTAAATATGTTATTATAATGATTAATTATACGATATTTTAAGTTTAACGAAGTATTTTTAATCATTGGGTAATTAATTTTGTCTTGACCTGGGGTGACACCTTTGAGACTATTTAAGGAATTGCTAAATTCAATAAAACTTATATCATTTTCTAATACTAAAGCTTTGGCATTGGGGGTATAGTTTGTTGAAATTTTCAGTGCTTGGTCTTTGGCTATACGAAACGATGGAGTGAAGTTAGAGTCGTCTGATTCATTCGACCAAGTTTTTGCAAATAATTTAACTATTTCATTTTTATCAGTAATATTTGTGGAATCATCTTTGATATTTATACAGTGAATATCATTTACAGGGTTAAGGCCGCAATACCTTTTTATTTTAAACCATACTTTATTCAGTGGAGTAGTAGGTTCGATTTCAGAAGTAAATTCAAATGTTTTTTTACGTTTAGCTGCCTTAATCTCACGACGGAATATCGCATTGGCCCTCTTGAAATTAATTATGGATTCAGTCGATATGTTACGTTTGAGAATTTGCCAACACTTAAGTTTTTCTTTCCGAAGGATATCAAGATCCTTACTCCACCAAGGGACATTATGCTTGCTATAAGTACGTTTAGTACGAGGTATTGACCTGTAAGCGCTTTGTAGTATTATTTTATTTAAGTTTGCAGCTTCTTTATTTATGTTGGAGCTGGGTAGTATGGAGTTGTTAAAGAAATCTGAGTATTTTTCAAAAACAGGCCATTTTGCTGATTTGGTTTTAAATTTCGGCAAGAACTTAAGTTCGTTCTGGTGATTGGTGTCGAACAATTTAATTTGAATTGGATGATGATCACTGCCATGCAAATCTTTTTCAATTAACCATTTTGCGCCAATATGTATGTCTGGAGTAGCAAATGCAAGATCAATATGAGTGAATGTGTGATGAGTGGTGTAATGAGTTGGTTGCCCATCGTTTAGTAAAATATAGTTGTTTTGCTGAATGAATTTACTTAACTTGTTGCCTCTAGCATTGTTTTTGGGAGAACCCCAACTATTGTGCCAACTGTTAAAGTCACCTAATACAAGAGTTGGTGTGTTAGCAGGGTTTAGAATAGATAACAAATTAGTGTAGGAAAATTTTTCTTTAGGAGCAATGTATGCATTAATTAAATTGAATTTAAATTTCGAATTAATTTCGGCACCGATGGCCGCGAAATCTTGGTTTAGTCGCAGTGGTTTAAACTGAATTGAATTATGTATCAGTAAAGTAACACCTTTAGAAGCACTACTGAAACTAGTGGAAAGCTGTTGATAATTGTTGGGTATAGGAAAATTGGAGTTGTCTAATAGATGTGTCTCTTGTAATGCAATAATCTTAGGTTTATATTTATTTATTAGCAAAGAAAGTGAAATATAGTTATTAAAATAGCCATTTATGTTCCATTGAATAATACTCAAACTCATAGAAAAAAGTTAAATGTTTGAAAAACTAAATGATTCATCGTCCATATTCATTAAATTAACGATTTCTTCATTTGAATCTTTTTTATTAGACTTAGGTTTCCTGTTCTTAAGTTTTTCTGAAAATTTTAGTTGGGTTTTTTGTCTACTAGTTAAATTTCTAGGATAAATAATTGATTTTTTAGTAACCGGGTTTCTTAACGAACTTGTTGAAGCGTGCGTTGCAATTGCACTGGGGTCATCACTGTTAGGATCCACATCAATGGAGTCCACAAGAGTGTCATCATAGGTAACAATCTTTCTCTCTGTGCTGTGTTTTGTTGTTTGTATGTCAGAGCTAGTAGCAATGGAATTGTTGTTAACCGTGGGCGTTGGCTGGAATTTAAGAGTGGCGGAGTATAGTTGATCACTATGTTGACGGTTGTTATTGTAAATGGTGATTGCAGTTTTATGGTCACATTTATTGAGCGTTTTAATAGTTTGCAGCTCTTTTTGTTTTATAAATACTGGGCAAGATTTTTCATATGCACTGTGCTGCTGATGTCCGAGTATTTTAAAATTCTTACAATTAATGCACGATTTGCTTAATACGCAGTTTTCTTTTTTCTCTGGGTCTAGATGATAATCTTCACCACAATTACCGCATAGTTTTTTATTAGCACATGTTTTAGATATGTGTCCGAAATGGAAGCAATTATTACAGCGTAGTGGAAGTGGGATGTAAGGTCTCACTTTTGTTTTCTCATAACCTATGTTTATACTTTCAGGTAAATTATGCGAGACAAAGGTAAGAATAACCAGGCCGGTTTCCTTCAAATCGTTGTCAACTTTCTTTAATATTTTCTTAACTTCATGTACATTTTGGTTTTTAAGTTCACTGAGAATAATTTCTTCACTTATGTTACGTAATTCATTGGAGTAAATAACTCCTTTAGTGAAGTTTAGCTGTTTGTGTTCCGAGACACTAATAGAGGTAGTCGTTTCTGCACATGTTTGCATTGAAGTGAGTTTAAGAAGGTTATTAGTTTGTAAAGAGTTTTTCGTTTGCACCAGAAGTGAGCCATCACGTAGTTTTTTAACTAGCAAAACTTCACCATTACAGGCATAATCTATTGACTTCTTTATTATGAACGGAGACACATGGGTAAATTTTTGATTATCATTTCTAGATATAACAAGAAACTTTGATTGATCATTTTTACAACTCCAAATGTCGGGAGGCTTAGCCATAGTGAAAAAGTGTATATTTCAAACAAAACAAGGTGAAGAATTTATTAAGGTTTACTAATTACACCAATAAGAATTTGCTAAATTAGAGGTCACTGGAAAAACTTGCGGTACTTTTGATACAAGTACGTTTAATTAGTTATTGTGTAAATGGTAACCAACCAGTAAATAAGAGCACTTTGTTTTTGTTTTCGCAGTCAAATATTTGTTGTTTTTGTAGTCGTAGACTACAAGTCACTTAAACAAAAACAATATCCGGCAGATCACGGGAAATTAGCACACACGTCTGAACAGCGCGAGTAGTAATCGTGGACTGAACCCATGTATGTATGTGCCTTTAGTTAGTTAGTTATATTGTCTTTAGTTTACGTAGTGTCCCATTTTTATAAATTATGTATGTATGTGGACTTCCAGCAGTCACTTTCGTTTCTTCTCAAACCGACTGATTGAAATTGTAAAATTGCAACTGAACCCTTTGCCAAGTAGCAAGTTAAACTGCGACTAGCATGAGATATAATTCACAAAAGAGGTTAAATAACTTTCGAATTCCAGATACGTGCTGGCCAACGGAGGAATGAAATTTCAATTTGATGTTTAGATATAAAGAGATTTTGTGAAAGCAAAATGTGAGTAATTTTTGTGTGAGAGCGAGTTTAATTTTGTATAAAAGCAAACAACAGAAGACCGTGTGATGAAATTGGAAAGGGTGTACCTTTAGTACGATTTACTTGAAGGATTTTCCGTGACTCAAACAATTTTTTATAACATATACCCGATTTTTTTATGTCACACCTTTTCGTTAATATTTGATAAAAATATAGTTGGTAATATAACAAAAAACATGCAAACCAGAATTTCAAACTTTGTAAAAATTTTCATCGATGTTTTGCTGCATTTTTAGTCCACTGACCAGACTGATTTGACCTTCAGGTCTCCACTAAATTTATATTGCTAAATGTTGTGCCAAAAGGTGGTCTTTGGCACTTTTTTAACAATATTTACAATGTTTTCAACGCTAAGTCGTTTTTGTCAATTCTTTATAAATCTTAGTTCGCTCTAGAATAAAAAACATATACATAAGTTAAAGTTTCAAACTTTGTGCAAAATTTATAAAATTCAAAAAAATTCCACATTGTTAGTTGGAGTTTTTAGCAAAATTTTGAGTGAACTTTGAATCAAATTGACTTATGACAATTGTCCATATAAAATTTAACAAATTTTCAAATTTTTAATGGGAGGTTTTAGAAAAATTTTGAGTGTAAAGTTTTGAATCCCATTGATTTTTGACAATTTTCCATAAAACGGGAGGATTTTATATAAATTCCCGTTCAATTTTATCATTTTTTGTATCGGCGGTTTTGCATATATCTTACAATATAAACTAGATGAGTTTAAAGAAAAAAGTTTCCTAACCCAAAGTTTCAAATTTTTTTTCAAAAATCAACCAAAATTTAAGTCACTTGCACATTATTATGCTAAAACCGAATGAGCCTTAAAACTGCAGACCAAAAAGTTTTCTAAAAATTCTAATTAAAAAGTCTGAAAATTGTATAACCATTTGTTGAATTTTTGAAAATTTTGTACAAAATATGAAATTTAAACAAATTAATAAAAACGATGTAGCCTTAGAAATATTGTAAATATTGTAAAAAAATACATGGTGATTCAGATCAGTTTATTTTCTTTTGTATAAAATCCGAACTCTAAAAATTACTCGTTTATGCGCAAACTACTTCAATACAATGATTTTCAACGTCATACTCTATGTGAATTTATTTACATAAGAAATGAAACTGAATCGATGTCCATTTATTAATTTTTTTGTTTTTTGTTTTAATAAATACGAACGAACTATCTTACACTCCGGAGTTAAATTATAAACTTCATTAACTGCAAAAACCAAATATGTTAAATTTGTATTACCACATTCTGTTATTATTTAAAATCTCCCCTAGCCCATAATGCAATAATCAAAAATAGACTCTCCCTGCTTTTTGAAAAAAATTGCAGTGGCAGCAAAAATCACATCCTCCACAAGCAAAATAAAAATAAATAAATATCAAATAGAATGAAAATGAAAAGCCAAGTGCCATTATGCCACCACAAAAACGCAATAATCGTTATTTAGACACATTTGGGTGCACAGAGAAAAAAATCACAGTAGATAGATAGATATTTGTGCACACGCCAAATAAATTCAATGAATGTTACTCATACGCCGTGGCTAACAAGCGAAAAGTTAGACGGGCAGCGTGCTAACTGCCAACAATTTAGCAGCCAATTTTTCGCCATACGAACACGTAATAATAATAAAACAAACACGAAACAAAAAATATAGAAAGCCAATAAAAAAAAACAAGCATAAAATGTTCCACATACGCCATGGAGTCTGCTAAAGAATTTCAATAAATTCGATACTGTCGTGAATATACATATATAGTATGTACGTATGTATTGTATATTGAATATTTCTAGCGAGTCTATAAATAAATTACTTAAATAAACTGGTAAATCAGAAAGCCATAAAATTTGAACTTTTGCAAAACAAAAAACAAAAAAAATAGAAATCAGCATAAAAAGTTTTAAAATTGCTTGTTACGTAAAATACTAAAACGCTTGCGACCGAATGAAGTGTACTCATCTATACCGCTATTGACCGCTAAAACGCATAAAGCAAGCCGGCGTCCAAATAAATTTAAGTGAAAATATGACAGTGAAAGTAGATAGCTGGTGAAAAATATGCACTATGCTATGCAAAACAATAAAAGCAAAGTAAATATAGTAAAAATGGAAAATTATCAATGACCACATATGGAAGTTTACATATGGGGCATTCCGCTGCCAATGGACACCATTCGGTTTTTACATATCCGATGTATTCGAGTACGACAAATGACAGTAAAGATATCATCAGACCGAAACCGGTTTGGCACTAAATCAAACTTGACAAAGGATGACGGAAAATCGTTCCAATATATATGAACTTTGATGCTGTCGGAAAAACAGAAGAACAAAAAGAGATTCTTTTTTATTCCATTACTCAGTCATTGCAAAGAATTACAACAAAAATTATATCCCTCAAAATCAATACTTATCTGACTGTTCTGGCTTCAAATAATTATACAAATATTTGATAAATTTACAGATGTTATTTAAAAAAATATACTTAACTAAAAACAATACTTCTATAATTTTCTCGTATTTTCAAATATTTTCAACGTATATAAAACAGAAATTTAAAAAATATCTTATTGTTATTCCGTTATCGAACTAGGCTTAAAAGTTGTGGAATGGATGATAGTCCTTAACAAAAATTTTCGAAATCAACATTTACATGCAACATTTTTTTGCAAATAAATATTTAGTGTTAAAAATGTTTTTATTTTGAAGAAATGCGGGTTTAAAACTTTTCTCAGTTTTATATTTCAAAAAAGTTCTGAAAAATATTGTCCAAATCAGTCTATTTTTTGCCAAGTTATATTAACATACAAAATTTTGTTGCCCGGTTTGTTGTGGAATGCCCCATATAAGCAAGTGTATAGTATATGTAAGCGTGCGCGAAATATGAATGTGAATTGCATCGCTTTGCTTGTATTGTAGCTATTCAATATTGGCCTTGCTTGCTGGCATTTTTCGTGGCATGCACTTTTGTTTTTACAAACCTCAGGCTAGTTGGTCAGCGTAAAAATAAATGACAATAAAAGAGAAAAATAAAAATAGTTAAGCTAAATAAATTATAATGGCAAAAGGTAGAGCCATTAAGATATTGCAAACGTAAGTGGAATAGCTGTGTCTGGTTTTTATTATGTGTAGCAGCTAGGACGTTAAATCGAAGCGAAGGTAATGGTGAGATCACCGCACACATAAAGAAAAGTATTCCTATTTTTTAGAAACGCTTTTTTATTAGGAAATTCATTTTAGAAATCGCATGCAAGCTCTACCTGCGAATGAGGTTCCAATAATAAAGCAGCTATTTGCAAAATTTTCTAGTGATTTGGCTATGAAGCCAAAATCTGAACAATTGGACAGCATGTTATTTATTCAGGGCACTCGTCATGGACCACAAATGCCCCATAAAAAATAAATATTTTTTTAAATTCGAACATAAAATCTGTTGTACGTGTATTTGCTAAAATGTGAAAAAAACTTTCGAATGAATTTTTAGCAACGTTTTGCCTAAGCTGTAAGCCAATTAAAAAGATATTAATGCTAATAAAAATTAAATTTTTTCATCTCGACATTGAACTTTGAAAAAGTCAAAAAAAAAAAAAAATGAATTGAAAAGCCTCGAAAAGATAAGAAAAGTTCAAAACGAGGAAGGACTAGAACGATACTCCGACTGTGTAGTTTCGGAAAATGGTAAAAATCGAATTTTAAATGAGTGGTTAATAAATAAATATAGTCAGAACAACGCCTGCCGGTTTCTTCAATATATTATATATAAAACTGCCCTATGTGTCTGTTGGTATGCATTTAGTTTATAGTATCGAAAGCAACTGAACTGATTGAGCCCAAATTTATCGGATGTGTTTGCAAAGGTATCTATTGTGCAAGCAAATATTCTGATAGGTGGCGCTGGTGTCAAAATATTTCTAAAAGCCGCATGTAGCGTTCGATTTGCTTCAGATTCGAAATATGTACTAGCTACATAAATATAACTATTTTATTTAAAAAATGAGTTGATTGGTCGAATATCACTGTTCAACTTGATTAATTTTCTGAACATTTATTTGTAGGGTGTAGCGAAGAGCGCCGCGTCAGCTAGTTTTCTTATAAAATTTATAAAACGATTTTTCATTGTAATTGAATTCGTGAAACTGGCTGCAAATCTTTGTAACAAAATTAAATAATTTAACAGTTTTTGTTGTGAGTATGTTAGGAAAAATTCGGTATTTTAAGTACTGTGTAGGCTAGCCATTCTTTGGTCTTGATATATATAATTATAATATTCGTCTCAATATTAACTATATTGAAGCTTCCTAATACACTTCCGCTACTCTGGCTTAATTAACTGCTATTAGTTCTGTAGCATATATTTAAATAACGAAATCATTTTTCATACACAATCACATACTATATAATTTATAATAAATATTTATTATCCACCATGCCGCGTCACTGTTCGTTTTATTTGTCAACATTAAAAGATTGCGGCTTTCTGCGCATTCAGCCAATAGCGTAGAGCAAGCTGTAAGACAAAGAGACTACAATGACAGTGGGTAACCATACTTGATCCACACACAACTGCGCGTATTATTTATCAATAAAAATATATATTATATATATAAATGCATTTACCGACATTCATTTTTCAATTGTAACACACCCGTCGCGTGGCGCTCGCCATGTAAAGCAAATCCTTGATAGCGCGAAATTCAGGAAATTATTGTTTACACATTTCCACTAGCGCAGACTTGCATAAACATTGCCTTCCGCTCCACACTTATATTTTAAGCACACGCACGCACAGGCCCCCCCCCTTTGTTGTGGATTTTACAATCCGCACGCATTTGTGTTGATTTTACTTTTAAAAATCTTACGTAAAGCTTCCCTTCATGAATTGTCGCACTGTCTTTCTGCATTGATGCTGCTGCAGCGGGAGACTCTGCACTCGCTGGCTGCTGATTTATGACGTTGCATTAATGTGTCGTGTTGTTTTTTCGCCTTCTGTTATCCTTCATTCTATTCCATGGTTGCATTTGCCAAATGTGTTTTGTCATCTTTCCTTGCTTGGTTGCGCTTCAAATTTTTTTTTCACGTTGCTCCTTTGACTGCTGTACAGTTCATTGTTATTTAATATTTCACGCCCGGTCGTTGGTTTATATGTTGTTGCTTTTATCAGACTCTCTCTTGAAGTTTTTTGTTATTTTAGCTGCATTCTTTTATTATTGTTGCACTTTTGATTGCGGCAAATAAGACGTGGCAGTGCAGTAGAAGTTGTAGCATCTTGACTTTGCTGTCAAATGAATTTTCCATCGTATGCGCTTATTGTTGTGTTTTTTGTTTTTTGCTTCGTTTGTATCAGTTTGTTTGAAAGTTGCGGAAAATGTGATATGTGTCCCTTGAGTTGAAAATACTCAAGGCTACAAGTTGCGTGCGGATATTAATTAAGTTTTTGAGTTTCTTTTCTTGCTTATGATGAGTATTCGTCCAAACAGAAGAAGAAGAAGAAGATAAGAAGAAAATAGAACAAACAGTATTTAAAATTTAAAATGAGGTAATACTGAAATTTTAAATGCTGCACAATTTCTATTCAGAATTATTTATTATGATTTTCTATAAGAGTTGTCTGAGTTGTAAAGGCACTGCCTCGATCCCATCAGTCTAGCCATTGGGGCCAACAATGATTGATAATTCTACACATATGTACATTTATATTCAACTATTATTAATTTTTAATAATTGATTTTAAAGCTTATCCCCTAAAATATTCAAATTAACAATTTTTTTATTTAAATAAATAAATAAAAAATTAAAAATTTGTAAATTAAATTTATTTCTAAAAAAACTGGATACCTTTATAAACGAATAACATTTCATTTCTAATAATTTATTTAAAATAGTTTTGATACAATAAATTCTATAAATTATTAATTCTTATTAAATCGAGATAATTAAATATTTAATAATACACAAGGTACAATAAATAAAATTTTCTTTTAAAATAAAAATTTTTGAAAATATTTCAATATTCTTTCACAATACAAAATAAACTATTATAAAAATTATTTTTTCAATAAAAATTACTAAAACATTAAATTATATAATTATTTTTAATAAATTATAATAAATAAAAAAAAAAGCGACGAACAACTTTTTCTCGCTTCATACAAAAAAAAAACGAAAAACACTACCCAGTCATAAATGAGAGTTAAAATTTCATAACTAAATCGCCTCAGTATATTGCTTGGTATTGCTTGGGAAGTGCTTAGCGCTGTGGATGGAAAGTGACTAATACATTTCTGTACTGCATTTCTGAACATTTTACTCCAATTAAAAAAATTTGTTTCTTGGATGCCAAATTTATTCCTTTTATTCTATTTTATTATTGCCATAATTTTTGCAGACGTAGTTATGAAACTTAATAAGACTATTTCGAAATCATAATAAATAACTTTACCGACTGAAATTAATGAAAATAATTTGATAAATTCTTTCTGCAAAGCGCTTAAAAATTAATGTTTGCTATAAAAGTTCTTGGTTTAATACAAAAGTTGGATTAACCAAACCATAAATAAGATACTAACTAGACTTTTGTGTTTTTATGAAGGTTTTTATCAGACTTTAGCACAAGACACAAAATAAAATACTTTAGCTTGATAGTTATGCTGGTTTATTGAAGACGAATAGATCGATACAAAAATTATATAAACTCAGCCAGTTAACTGCGGCACTACTCATAACCGAAAACAACGAAAGCATGTTGTGTGCAAAATAAATGGAAATATGTACAGAGACTACATAAAAACAATCCACGGGGTGAGAGTAAACCTATAATCAAAACTCGTAGCCAGCAGTGTGTAACACGTGCGAGGCACATGAATTTAATACGAAAATAACAACGAACGTAATGAAAAGTTTATGGCAAATTGCACTCAACACACGCAACAAACAAAACGCAATAGCTGAGCACCACACAAAGCATTGTAATTTCCGAGGTGTTGAAGTAATTGTGTGCATAATTTTCACGCCTAAAAGTGTGCTTGCTATCGTTTGGCAAGTAGAGAAATTCAATGTTGTAAAGAGCTACATGAACGCACCACCTCACACACACATACACAAACCACAGCCGGACCACACATAAAAGCAGAAAAGTAGAAAATCTGCAAATTCATTGCCATACAAAACTACGCTCCACTACACACACACACCCCTCGCCACCGTAGCCGCCACGGTGAGTCCGATATTGAGCTTTATTCTTTTTATTGTATGGCATGTGTATGTGTGTGTGCCTTTAATCTCATCCACTTGCTTTGCTTTACTTTGTTTGGTTCACTCCACGTAACTGTGCCTTTTGTTTTGGTTAAATGAAGCCGAAATGCAATGGAAGCTATCAAACAGCCTGCCGAGCTGCCTTTGGGTTCTCACTTTACGTTTATTGCTCGAATGTTTTGTGGTGTATGCACCTACTTCAAATGCCCCTCATCTTGCTCAGGTATACTAGTAGTATAACTATAACTCGCTTTAAGCTGATTTTAGTTTGCATTTGATAGGTTTGTATTGGTGAATAGAATTCTATAGAATGCCGATACGCCGTATGTGGGTTTGTAAATAAATATGTAGTTATAAAAATCAATATATGTAGTTTGATATGACATATAAAAATTAGGAGGTTTTCAACTGCATCTGTGAAAACTCAAAATCTAGACTTTGCTCATGTGTATTCGGTTTTATTAAAAGGTTTGGGTGACCCATATATTTCTTCTAATATGTGCATGCAAAACTAAATTTAGGAACCCTTAATTGGGAAGGTGTCGCTACCCGGTTGGTTGATGTTCTCGTGAGAGTAAGATCTAACATCACCGTCATTTAGGAAACGAAAGGACGGGGTAAGGCGGGGAAGAAATTGGATTGTGAACGGAAGAGAAGGACGATGGGAATAAAGATCATTTCTACGAGAGCTGCCCCGTCACCAAATCAAAATCGTGGTTGGCGATTGGGTGGGTAAAGAAGGGATCATTGGTCATACTGTCGAAAAATGTATTCTTTACGACGAAATCTTCGCCAACGGAGTGAGACTGATCGACGTTGTCGGGGACAGAAAAATGGTAGGTTGTAGCATCAGGATTCAGCAAGCCACGGAGTTGTCATAGGGTTATATCGAGCGTATTATGCGAAAGACTGTAGAGAATCTTCGACGAACTGACAAGTAAATAACGCCAAATGCCACGAGTGTACCAAGTTTAGTAGAGTTTTCTTCCCAAATACGATCCTCTGTAATGAACGTTGCCCTAATTTAAGGACAATGTATGTACCGAGTATCGTTCAGAATGTAGAATGTACTGGCTAACAGTTATGGGGCAATTGATTTATCACATTCGTATATCAATTATATAATTTTGTATTTATTGCGATATCGTTAGGCTGTTAGAAACAATCACTAGATGAAGAATCTTATTAATTCCTTGTGCACAACAGAACCCGGGTATAAAATGTGGCCAAAATGACATATAAATGACTTAAATGTAATAATGGTTTCTCAGAAAAAAATATTTAAAAACAAATTAGTCTATACTGCTCTCCCTCTTACTCTCTTCCTTTTTTCAACACATACGAATTTACATTGCTCAGCTTTACGTCCCAATTTTCACATGTCATTCCCACAAGCACCATCTCTATCATGACTTAACAGATGGCCACCCATTGGCACTTTAGTACCCCATTCAGGCGACATTTTCATTCAATGGTATTTGGAGATGGTTCGTAAATAGACCAAACGTTCACCATTCATTGATTTCGAACTCCTACGGAAAACCAGCGACATTAAAGTATAGCAAAAGCTTAAAAGATAAACGGGGCGTGTCTGCAGTGACATTCAACTGAATGCTGAGTTGTTTGGTGCGGCAGGAATTAATTGAATTTCGTAAATTGAAAAGGTACTTCATTCCCAGTCAACACCATACCAGTAACAGCTGTTGTCAGTCGAACAATAACAATATATAGTAAATATGAAAAACAATTGAAGAAATTAAAAAAGGAATGGAAAGTGCAAAATAATACCGTCAGGCAATACATAGCTTTCAATGGAATGGGGAACAACATCAACAAAGTGGAGTGAAAATTTGGTAAAATAAAAAAAACAACATTTAAAGCAGCAAATATAATTTCAATGCCCCACCAACTGTGTACTCGTTTCAGTGGTTTCTATTGGAAAATAAATGGTTCGTAGTATTTTTACAGCAGCGTTTGCTATTAATGTTATTTTTTTATTCAAAATGAAGTATGTAAATTACGAATAAAAATCTATTCGTTATTAAAAATTGGTTGAATGAATAAGTAAAATGAGTTCGTTGTTAACAATTATTTGTATGATGAATGAAAATTTATTCGTTGCTAAAAATTATCTAAATGACGAATGAAAATGTGTTTTACTTCAATAATGAATGAAAATATTTATTTGTTACTCAAAAATCTATTCTTTGTTCAAAATTAGTCGAATGATGAATGAAAATTTATTCGTTTTTAAAAATGATTGGTATGATGAATGAAAATTTATTCGTTATTAAAAATTACGAAATGAACATTTAATTTTTGAATTAAAGGTCATGCCATAAAATAAATTGCCGCGTTTGGTGAAAGAAATTCACACGCCATCGTTACTTCCGAAAATCACTAAAAATGAGATTTTATGAAGAATAACGCGTCGACCAATAGATGTATTTATCTTTCTAATAAAATCGAATTTCAGTTTGAAGCTACACTGACGAGCAAAATCGGACGAATGGTGATGTTTTTACAATATTCGCAAGGTTTTTCATGATACATTTTTTTCGTAAATTTCCTATTCAAATATAGTTCGTACTTTCCAAAAAAAAAAATAAAAAGTAATGTTTCCAACTTCAAGTTTTATAAAAACTTAACAAATTTGCAACAAAGTTTTAAAATTAAATTAAAAAAATGTTTATACATATTCAGGGTATAAAGTTTTATAGCGTATTTAATTTAAGTATAATAAAGTGTAAGTTGGAATTGGCTATAAAAATTAATGAAATAATTTGCATTTATTACAGCATGGTTTATAATAGACGCAATAGTTCTTCTCGCAGAAATTTTTCTCCTGCAAAATAATTCCCATACAGCCAATCAACGCATACGAAATAAAAACGTAGTTTAAGTTATAGCGAACAAAGAAAGAAAGCGGTCATCATTTTTATTGCAAATAATTCTCATTTTACTGCGTTCTTTCGACTACACCTTACAGTTATGATAATTGAATAATTTTTTTTAGAGGAAAAAAGTGTACGATAAAGAAATGTTAAACATCAATTATGCATGACAAGAAATTGACACAACTGTCAGCCTTCATAACTGAAATGCAATTCGCAATTTTATATGTTTGTAAGCAAGTTTACATAATGATGAAATAATAAACCAACAGACCTTGTACTTGACCCTCAAGTTATATAGGGTCAGCACAATTGGCATATAGCAGTTAAAGCGGAGCAGCAGAATGTCAATAACCATAAATAAGTTATAAATTGAGCTATCCGAAACGTGTACAAAAACGTGCAATAGATGGCTGGCTGAATGAAAGTGAAAGGCACCTGAGAAATTTAATATGGTTTCGCTGTTGAGCCATTGACGGACAGGAAATTGATTTGTAAAAAAAGGAAGCAAAAAATCGAACATATATATCCATGAAGCTAAATGTGTTGGATAGAAAGTCGTAGCTGGGGAGTGAGTAAACATGTGTGATAAGTTCCAGTTACAGGAAAGGTTGCATTCATTCAACTGCTAATATAAAGGTAATTTCAGGGTATAATTACTATAATTTTCTCTTGTTCGAAATGCAATTAAGTGACAACAATAGTCTCACTTAATTTGTATCAAAATTGTAACAATTTACGCTATTATGCGGCTACTGCTTCACTCGCGACCATTGAAGCGTAGCAGTTTGGTCAAAGGCGTGCTCATAAAAAATATTTTTTATGTCAATATGATATACTACTGGTTAGTTTTATAGTTATTTTCTACTGTCAGGAATACTTTGTAAACTTCATAAATCAACGGCAACAAAAAGTAATTCATGAGATAATTCGGATAATTTAACACTGATAGTACATGGCGTATGAGTAACTTTTTATGGGTTACTCGTCAAATACCAAGTTGTATATTCAAGTATGTATGAATAAATGAATATAACATGCAATTATTGCGCAATAAATGGTGGTTTAAAAAAATGTACGTAAGACCAAAATTTCAAAAAAATCAACCGGAGTTTTTATTTTCTTTAAGCTTGCTGTTATTATGCTACAAAAGTATTTCAAAAAATCAAATAAAAAAATTTAAAATTTTGATGAAAATTTGTTGAATTTTTATAAATTTTGTAATAAGTCTAAAGTTTGATTTATATGTTTTTTTTTATAGAATAAACTATATTTTGTATCATGAAAAGGTTTAAAATTTTGACAAAATGTTATCCAGTTATTATAAGTTTTGTACAAAGTCTGAAACTATGTTTTTTATCATATACTAAACTATATTTTTATAAAAAAAATTATCATGAAAAATATAACGAATGTTGTAAAAAATCTCCCTGTGGTCAATTGTGCGAGTCACTGTATATATAATACTACACCGTTCTCACATCGTATGTATACTCTGCTAAATGATGCGTCTAAAAATATGCGATAGGAAATATTGGAAATTTTGGAAGTAACATAACATGTGTAGCATCTGTTTATGGCAGCCAAATTTAGAGGCCAAAAATTTTGCGCACTGTACTCCAGAAGCTTTAAGAATTAAAGAGAAGTTCGGAGGTATGCTACAAAAATGTTATATTGATTTTTTTTTTAAATAAGCTAATGAGAATTCATGCCTCATTGATTTTAAAATTACCTCATGAATGAGAAATTCAAATATTATCCGTATTTTTCCATCATCGAGTTTCTTTCTGCTGTTGTCAGAAATCACTATTGGTTTTGATTATAAACTTGTTGCTTAGCGCTGGAGTTTCATTAAAATGTTGCCAGTCGGCTGATTTTGTTAATTTATCTTTCACTGGCATCAAATAAATAAACAGGAAAATGTGCAATTTTTTTTAAAGGAGCTTAGGAGTGTTGCAAAGAAGTCTTAGTTATCATAAAATTACAAAATTTTCATTGAGTGAATTTGTCGGTGTTTTTGTACAGAAACAAATTTATTGCTAATGAACTTCTAATTAGGACAGCGAAGAGTTTTATCACCAAAAAATATAAAATGTATTAGTAACTAAGGTTAATGAATTGCATGTCAAACAAAAGATGATGTGCGTGACTGTAAAATGTACATCGATTGTTGAAGTGATTGAAGCATAAGATGGGCGTGTAAAGCAGAATTAAAAAGTCAGTCACCGTACATTAACAGTTTTTTGCTTTGCTACATAAATCAAAAGCGTTTCAATAAAAAAGAATTTGAAGGGTTGACAACTCAACTTTAGGCGTCCTCTAAATTAGCTCAAATATGCAATATAGATAGTATTCGTAGAATGAGATCAGCTGGGCGTATTGATTTATGAGTATTTCTTGCGTAGTGTTTAAATAAAATTAATGACGAAGTGAAACATTTCGATACCAATGTAATTTTGAAAACACATACTTTAATAAAATTTATCAGCAAAAACCGAAATGATTTCGAAGTTGTCCTAAACCAGTCTCGGACTAGTTCCGAGCTTGTGCCGAAAAAGTCCCGAACTAGCCCAGAACTACATCAAAAGCAGTCTTGAATTAGTCCTCAACTGCGCCTGAAGTCATCGCAAACTAGTCCCAAGCTCGTCACGAAATTAGTCCCTAAATGATCGTGAGCTAGTCCCAAATAGGTCCCGGAAAAGTTCTGAACTTATACTGAAATAGTCTTGAAATACTCTCGAAATAGTCCCGAATTGATTCTTAACTGCACCCGCAATAGTCCTGACATGGTTCCAAAATGGCCTTCAAAAAAGTCCCGAAACAACTACACAGGGAATCAAACATTTTGAGCTTACTATATTCTAAATTAAGGTACAATTTCTTGACTTTTCTTGTGTTTGAAAATTCCCATCCACGGCTTTTATAGTGAATATTTTGGAAGATTTATGGTCGCGTGCATGAAATGACAAGTTTTCTACGGACAAATTTTTAATTAAAATCAAATAACGAAGTTTTCAAAATCAATTCACTTCAACAAATTTTTTTTGACCAATTGAATTTCCCCTAATGGATTATGGAAGCGTTCTCGAAATGTTTTATCAGCTATTTCGGATTGAATGAAATTTAAAGAAGAATGTATATAATTTGTATTTGTCTGTTGATTCTATTGATCAGAAAATAAGACAAGATTGCAAATTTACTGCAATTTTAGCCAAAAAACATTTTCCAACTGAAATTTTCCGCCTCCATGATTTTGACCCTTTACTTGAAAATCAGTAAAAAATATTAAAAATTAGCATTTTACTGCAAGTGAGAGACAAAATGTCACAAAAGGAAATAGTTTACTCCCGATAGAAGTAAAGCCAGTCACATTTGTTATTAAGCATTTTAGGAAAACTGGTTTTTAATTCGTAAAATTTCATCTTAAAAAATTGTTCACAATTAATATAGCATTGTTACATTTGAGACTTATGAACATTAATCATATATATTTTACACATTTTATACATATTTGAGATATGTGTTATTTTCCCATTTTTAATATGAAACACTTTTCTTCGCAATATTCGAAATAATATTGCCAAAAGCTTATTAGAAATCATCCACAAGTTGATTAAATGAATTTTCACTTCAACAACCAATTCCGGCTGGAGGTTAAATCTGCGCCTATAATAGTAATAATAATAATAATAATAAATCGTTTTTGTGTTTTTTTTTCTAGCTTACTGCACGGTCATAACTGTCTGAACCCTCGGCAGCAAGTTGGATGAGTTGAAAGGTTTTCTCAGTCACCTTATAGCACTTTTTGTATGCTTACATAACCTAACATATTTTATACGCACACTGTCTGCCTGCAGGCGTTTTTTCGTAATACAAACACACACACACACACGCATGCAAGATAAAATCAAATTATGACAGCTCATACGTGTCTTTTTAAGTGTTTTCTTGTAGACCTAGTAGTCTAGCCTCATTGTTAAGAGATTGAGGTGACAAGCAATAAAATATTGCCTGCAGTGGATTTACGTACACACATACATATGCATATATGTATGTAAATATATAAATTATAACACAAACAATGAACGTTACTACTTTTAGGCGCACGAGCCGAGCTTTTGTGTCTGTGACAAAATACTACTGCATTCATTAATCTTTGCTTTCATTTTGGCAAAATAAAAAGCTGTTCTACATATGAGAGCTCAGTCGATGCACTTTGTGACAGTGCCGAGAGCTGACATTTACCCACAGCATATTTGAGTTAGCGCATTTGAGTTGCTTGGCTGATAATTCCAAAATTCGTCCATCTAATAGTTTTTGCTTTATTGTGGCTTCTATAGCGTCATTTCCAATAAAAGAAGAAATAAAACTGTAGAAAATCCATTGCTATATGTTGAAAATTTCCTTCAATTAATGACCGAAGTTTTTGCAGGAAATGTAATCGAATATTTTTGGTCAATTTTTAGAAATTTCGTCTGTTTGATTCACTAATCTACGAAACTAGTGATAGTATAGTCTAATAATATAAAGTTCTTTATATAAACCAATTTTTTTGTTTTGAGACTTTCATCGACCGGAGTTATGATTTATCCGCTTGTACACAGGCAAAATTTTTTATTTATAAAAGCTCGTCTATTCCTCTCTTCTCCAATTTGCTTTATTTTTCATACACTGACGAACAAAACTATTGTTTTTTTTTTATTAGAATAATTTTTTGGAAGTGTATCATGTAAAGAAAGAAAGAAACTCACTCCTACTCTTGTCTTGTACACATGTACGTATTTTCAAATATTTTTAACCTATATAACTCTAGCATGTCATTTTAGAAATGCGAAAAAATTAGATCGCATAAAATAGTGAAATTTTTGTAGACATACGCGCTTAAATTTTTTTTAAATTTAATATTTCAAAAGTGTTTTGAAAATCAGCGATCTAAGGAAAAAAATTATCCAAATCGGTAACAAGTTTGTCATTTAAATAGGTACGAATGTTATGCAAACGGCTGCACATAATAAAACGGAAAGAAACAGGGAGTGCTCTCTTGGTTGTCCAAACCGGTCGCAAAGTTGACATTTAAATAAAAACGAACCTTTGATTTTCAAAAATCGATATCTTAAAAACGGCTACACGAAAAAAAATTATTAAAATCGGTTGTCCAAAAAATTGGTGGAAAAGTAATTGGCATTTAAATAAAAATTAACGGTTTTTTAAAGATTGATGTATCGAAAACGGCAGGACAAAAAAAATAACACAAATCAGGGAGGCCTCTTTCAGTTATCGAAATCAGTCGCAAAGTTGGCTTAGATAAAAACGTTTTTTTTTTTCAAAAAGCAATATCCCAAAAATTGCTGCACAAAAAAATTGACGCAAATCAGGGAGGCCTCTTTCCGTTATCTAAGCCGGTCGCAAAGTTACAGGTATTTAAATCAAAACAATTTTTTTTCAATATCTCGAAAACGACTGTATCAAAAAATTAAACAAAAATCAGGAAGGCCTCTCAATCGGAACTATAACATAAAATGCTATGGAAAAATCGAAGATGCAAACGCCAAATAGTGTTTGATTTGCCACAGAAAGCATCTGATATAAAATTTTTTGAATGTTTTCACTTTTTCCCTGAAAGTATTTATTTCAAGATTTATCAATCCCAAATGTCTAAGTTTTGTTTTTAAACAACTTTGTGATAGAAAGGATTAAAAGAAATAATTTATTTTACATTTTTAGTATTTAACCAGTCGATATAGATACGAAATAGCCTGCAAATAATTTTGTTCACATACATAACTTGTACTAAACCAAACACTGCGCACACACAGCGTCTATATAGCCAGCTCGAAGCTCCTAAAAGGTGACGTAGGTAAATTTGGTAGTTGAACTTTTATAATGCTGGCATTTGCGTGTCAGACAGCTATTAAATTTTAAGGTATTTATTATGCTGATTTCGGAAGGCAAAAAGGCACAAAGACACAAACACGTAATAAGCGTAAATATATTTAATGTGTGTGTGGGGTATTTGAAAAACTAGCACAAATGTTTTTTAAGTGCCCCTAGTGTTTGCTATTTGCCTACTTGCTGCTTCAAATCACGTTGTTTGATTGCATCTACTCGTATGCAGATATGTAAGTGTGAAAAGGAATGCAAAACAAAGTAAAAAAAAACCTGCTGCTTGCTGATTTCTTGTATATTTCGGTTAAAAACTTAGCTCTTCTCCTTTCTTTTTTTTTGTTTTTTTTTTTTGAGTTTTCGCCATTTTGCCTTTATAAATACCGTTTTTCGTTGTCCGTTTGCCAAGCGTTTTCGATATTTGTTTTCGTTTTTCATTTCTTTCGCCGGCGTTAATGTGCAGCAACAACCGCAAATTGCTGGGCGCTGCGGCTTCATTTGCCTGGCATGTTGTCGGTCGCTTTGTTTCTACTCTTTAACGCTATTGGGAACGGTGGCGATGGTAACTCTGGCGCGAAATTGCGGTTGCTATTATCGTTGCGTTGTTTTGCAACTAAAATTAACCGAGGCACGCGTATGCAATATAGATGGTTGTAAAATTTTATGCGAAATGCCGCTTTCTAAAGTAATTTCTATAATTTCCAACAATTAGCACTTTTGTTCGACGGCATTAAAAAAAGAAAACAAAAAACAAAAAACAAAAAACATACTATGTTGTCGAGCATTAAATTTAAATACAATTTTGTTAGCTGCAAAGCAATTTTGCTTTGATGAAAGCGGCAAGTCGGCTGCAAGTTTGAAACAAAGTATCTCTTATCTGTTATGTACTCCTAAAAATTTACTTGTAAAACTTTGTTGTTCCTAAAGTAAAATTTAATGCTAATATATATTTTCTGCATTCCCACTTTAGGTTCGCAAAAGTTCAGACCATAATTGCGTGACATTGCGAAACTTTGCCAACTTAAATAAGACAATTACTTTACAGTTAGTTAACGTGTCTGCTTTTAGGCTGTCAACTTTGCGATCTATTTAAGTTTACGTCTACTGACCTTGCTAAATTTCTATTGTTTTCTGAATTTAGCTGCAAAAACAAATACTATACCGAAATCTTTCGGAAAGGGTAGATATGCTTCTGAATATAAGAAATGCGCGTATTTCTATAAATACGTAAAGTGTTTGTTGTTTGTCAAATACGCAAAATGGCTAAGGGGCAATCGATTTTTTATTTCACAACTTTATCGCTTTTCTCGAAGTAGTCTCATTTTGTGGGAAATTAAAATACTGTTTGGTAAATTATTAGGCGATACTTGCTATGGGGAATGAATGTGAAAGGGATATTCGCAAGGTTTTTATTTTTTAGTCTGAAGATATGTTATATCTATTTTAAATCGGAAGTACTAGTTCTAACCAGGAACCGAAAGTGTGGATTAGTTTAAAAATTTCAAAGAAAAAAATTAAAATGTTCCAAATATTGCAAAATAGTTTTGCATGCCCTGTGTGAATCTTTTACGATGAAAATTTTTTTAGTGTTATCTATAAAAATTATAATTAATAATTAATTTTAGATTTTTATTAATCGCTCCGACAAAAGTATCCATATATGGAGTTTTACTTTTTTATAAAAATTAGAAAACCGGTTTTGAGTTTTTCGATACACAATAACTAAATAACTGATATCAAAAACTCATTTTTATTTCTGAGAAACAAAATAACGCCCAATAACTGAGTTTTACTTTCGATCAAAAAACAAACAAAAAAACATTAAAAAACTAATCTTAACTTTCGATGAAAACCCTAAAGCTCAAAAAATTGTGATCATTTTAGAACAAAAAACTCACAAAAAATGTTTATTTTTAATCCAAAAATAACAAATTAGAAAGTAATAATGAAATTTATTTTTGCTCAAAAAGTTATAACCCGATGCATAATTTTTATTTTTAAACATAAAAATAAAAGTCACAAATGTATTATTATTTTTGATTGCAAGGTTTAAAATCTGAAAAATATTGGTTAAATCTAAGATTTTGATAGAACTCATGATTACGGTCCCTGATTCTAGAATTCCGAAAATTTGCTGCCTCTACTTCCATAGCAATGACAAAATCCATCGCATAACTATTGTGCCTAGAAGTATGCTGCAAAAACTTAGTTTAAGCGATCTAATAATGACCCACTGAGTAGGTGACAACGACAAATCAATGTTTTTTTTATTCCGTGTCATAGTTCAAGGCGAAGTAGCTATGACAATAGTCATGCGATACGGAAATTACTATTTCGTTAGGAGTATTTGATAGAAATCGGATTACATAAATCTTTTTAGGTACAAAAATCGCGTCACCATTCCTCATCACGCATCATCTCTTTTCACGGACGGCTACAAAATGTCTGTGGTGTAGGATAAGAAATCTTTGTATCGGATTTTCTGATTTCGAAACGCTACATAGGTAGAGATAATTGGACACATACCACATCAACTCAGTACAACCAATATAAAACGAAATATTGAGTGCTCAAAATGAATAAAGAAAGGACGTTTCGTTGGCTGACCACACTATTTTTCAATTTGTTACTGATGGAAATTATTGCTAAATTAATCAAATTAATTTATTCAATTGCAAACGTGGCTGAAACAAATCAAAGAAAATCAAGAAAATTACCTTCTTGTTGAGTGCGTGACTTGAAGTAGAAAGCAATAAATTAAATTGCTAAAATCTAACCAAGCATGTATTAACAAACAAGAACAAAAAACACCAAAGGCAATCCAGGTCTGGCAACTGTAATTTCTTATCATTAAAATTCTTGCATTTTATTGATTTAAATTTTGTCTCAAGCTGCTTAATTTATAGGCAATTACCAGCAAGTGTCAGCAAATCATCAACTATATATGTATATACGTGCACTTTCCATTCAATTTAAGATTCTAGTTGAACGACGCTCATACATATGTAAATATGTATATGGGTCATTCCATGCAAAATTTCCACTCAAACATTTTTTTTGGAAAAACATATTTTTTTTGGCGTTCTATATTGAAAAATGATCGACCCGTATTTTTTTATTTTAATATGATACTTAAAATTTTCGAGAAATGAATTTTCGAATTTTTGATTTCTTGAGAAAAGCGATGTTTTCATTTCTACATCGCAAATTTTTCACAGGTTATATAGTAATCACAGGCAATCATATCAAAATAAAAGAAAGTACAAAAAAATTAGTCCCAAATTTGGAAAAAGTTTAATTGTTTAGAAAAAAAACTAATTTGTTATAAAAAAAAAGACTCACAGAACGTATACTTAGCTGTCTTACGAAGATAGAGGAGTAACGCAAATTTTCAGTACAGGAAGAATTTTTTATGACCAAAACTTTTTTTACTGTGGAATTCGAAAAAACGCCTTTTTCAAAATTTAAAAAATTTGAAAATTCATTTCTCGAAAATTTTAAGTATCATATTAAAATAAAAAAATACGGGTCGATTATTTTTCAATATAGAACGCGAAAAAAAATATGTTTTTCCAAACAAAATTTTTGAGTGGAAATTTTGCATGGAATGACCCATATATATTCACAGGAATCTAATTACTTTGCCATTTAAATGCAAAATATTCAAATGTTAATGCATACATTACAATTTCTATTATTTATGCAGGCCTTCAAAGTCTAAATATCAATTTGTAGCGCATCATAAATAATTCAAAAACACTTCGCTGATGATTTGTGCGAAATAAAACTGTTTTGTGGGGAATTTATGAAATGCGCAATAAACTTATGCGGGAAGAGAAGGGGAAGCACAGCAAGAAAGCATTGTTATTCCTTGTAACAAAAAAGCTTGGCTAAGTGAAGTGTGAGGAGTTTAATATATATACATACATACGGACAATTGTCGTAAAGCTGATGGACAGCTTAGTCTGTTATCTAAAAAAGCATCTAAGGAGTGTGCTAAATGTGCAAGACTTTTGTAATAAAAATTTGCATTCTTTTAGCTACTACCCAAATTTGAAATATTTCACACACGTTTTCAAAAATGTCGTAAATCAGAATATCACATTTCTCAGGGAATAAAACGAAATAATTCGCGGCCTAGTTGTATTCATTGGAGTGTTGAGATAGATGGATTTCTTCAGAAATTTACAACAAACTATGGCCTAAGTTCCAGTTAGAAATTAAAATAACAGCGAAATTCAGTTAACAAAAATTTAAAACATACAAAAAAAAAACGCACGATTAAAGACTTTGGAAGCTTTAAAGCTTTGGAAGGGGCAGGTAATACTCGATTGCAAATGTTGCATATTTTAAAGAACGCTATTTTCTATTGCGTCGTATATAAATGCAGAAATAAACCTAAAAATAAATACCATTATAACTGTAAGAAAAATGTATAAATCGTTATATTTACACTTTCCTTCTATGAACGGCAAGGTCGAAATCTGTAACTCTCTTCAAAATTGGAACAATTGCGGTATTTAGTATTTATAATTTTATTTAGCGTTTAGAATAGTATGATAAATAGTTTTTTGAATTTTTAATATTTACGATTTCGATACTTTTTTATATTAAAAAGTCTGCTAAAGAATAAATTTTAATAAAAAAACGTTATTTAACAAAAATTATTTGATTAAATTTTATAGAAAAAAATATTCTTATAAAAAATTAAAAATAAAGAGTAGTTTTTAGAAGCATTAGCACTATTTAGAAATGAAAAAGGACATTCGATGGTCTACCAAGGGTTGATGAAAATATTTATTTTTATTTTTTATAATTGCAGCAGCATTTCTCACACGCAAGTTCCCTACCAACGCAGCCGCCATGTGACGCGTAATCTACTTTGTCAAATATGTGCGTGCCGCTATTTTATAAATATTACTATTGAAAATATCAAAGTGAACTGAAGTATTGTCGGAAATTTATGATTGCCTAACAAGAGTTTTTAGAAATTAGTTTCAATTAATTTTATTTCCTGTGTAATGTTTCGCACGCAACCTCGTTACAGCGTTGACATATAGCGTACTAAATGGCTGAACATGATTATTATGATTACTAATTGTACGCATCCGCTTAGAAAACAATTTATGTAGTATTCAAGCGAAATAAATTTCATTTCAACCGCAAACGCTGCTTAAAATGTTATGAATTATTATCAAAACTTTACGTCATTATTTCAAACTGAATTGGGCAAATTGTGCTAATTGAAATATTTCAAGCACCAAAATTGCCACAGAGTGTGGTTGCCTAACGACAGGGGCGGATGCAGAGGAGGTGGTGGGGAGTTGGATTTATGGTACTAGACCCACCCCGCAATGTCGAAGTTATTCAAAAATATGTAACTACACTGAAAATGCTAAAGAGTATTTTAGATCAGTATTTAGAAGAGCTTAACTTACGATTTATGGAACACAGAGAACTACAGTTCAAGATACAAAACGTAATTCCAACAAAATGTGCAGAACTTAATGAAGATGAGTTGGACAGAACAGTTCATGTGCCTTCGGGAAGTATGGTTGAACTACGTTCCTGAATTCATTGAAGAGTTAAAATTGGGCATGAAGATGCAAAAGAGAAATATTTCAAATATATCAAATATTTTTTTTCGGTTTCATTTATTTATTTAAATATTATTCAAGAGCGATTAACGCGATCGGCGCTACTCAATATTCATTGAAATGTGGAATAAGAGCAGTGGAAAGTTATTGGATATTCTGGCAAAGAAAAAAGGAGAATGCACTTAACTCTTTAAATCAGAGACTGTAACGGTTATAATTTAAAAAAAAATTACGATTTAGTGGTTATTTTGTGATTTGTGGTTTTTCGAGTACAATTGATCGATATTTTGTGGTTTATATTTTATCGATTAAGTTCAATTGTTATATTTTAATTTTTTGTTTTTCGATCACAAATAATAACGAATTTTAATTTTCTCGTCACATCTGATCGACATTTTGTGATTTAATTTTATTGATAAAAATAATCGTGTTTCTTGGAATTAAATATTTCCGATCATATATGATCGTTATTTTGTTTTCTTATTTTTTCGCTAAAAAACCAAATTTTTCGATCATAACCAACTTAAAAAAAATTGTCAACGATGACAATAATGGCAACACCAACAATAATACGATTTATGTTTGATGATCGAAAAAATTTAATCACAAAATGTTGGGTGATCAAAAAATAAAAGTCACAAAATAACGATTATAAAAATAAAAATTTTACCATGTACCTATTCGAATTTTGCTTTGAACGATATTTTTTTTTTTTGAAATTTTTATCAGAAAGAATTAAAATAACGTTGGTTTTTGATCCCTGCTGTAAATAAATATTTCTTCAACATTCATTTTGTTTATATAAATGTACATAAAAAAAAAATTAATTTACCAAAAAAAAATATTATACATTTTTCGTAATTTGGTTATTTAATTTGGACCCCCCAAATATTTTTCTGGCTTCGTCGCTGTCGCGTGTGAATTTTTGTCACAAAAAAATAAATTTACAAAAAAAAAATATTATACATTTTTCGTAATTCGGTTATTTAATTTGGACCCCCCAAATATTTTTCTGGCTTCGTCTCTGTCGCGTGTGAATTTTTGTCACATCTGCTTCTCGCCTCCACTCTACCATAACTCTAACCCCATAAAATTTTGAAATACTGCTGCTCCAATTCTTGCTTTTAATCCTTACAAATGCGCAGATTTTCGTGGTAAAAGTTTTAATTAATAGTTATATGTATTTACGTACATATGTATGTATGTACATAGGAATATGCAAATGCCACTATGTTGAGAATTGTGAACAGTTGATGAAATCAATAAAATTGCCTAAACGCTGTACAGTCATTTGTGGTGGCAACTATAAGCTAATATAATAATTCTAAACTAAATATTTGTTTCGTTAACTCAGTACTGGTCCTCAAAATAACTAAGCATATCCTGCTTTTCGAGTACACCGCTCCTGCATTGAATTTATATTGCTTTTCTAGTTATCACTTACATAGCTGCTGACACACGCGCCCGATCTATACGCCCGATTGCTGCTGCTGCTAATCTTTTGTTATCCAATCGTTCACTTATTGTTTACGTAAAAAAAAATTCACTTTTACAATTACAAACAACACTTGATATGCTCGGTCGCCAGTTGATCCGATTGCATGCTCGCTTGCTCGTCTAAATCTCGAGTGGTTCGCGTTAATTGGATTAAAGTATTAAAAGCGATTTTATGTCTTTGTATGCAACGGTATCAGCCTTTTTGTTTGGTAACAGTTAGTGTTGTATATTTGCATTTGCACACTCGTATTTTTGTTGCGTTTGCACGTGCCGAAAACGAATCAACATTGTTCTACATTTTTGTTAGCTTTTCACTGTGTGTTGATGGTCGTTGGTTATAAAACGAATTTATTTATCCGTATCGCATAAAATGCAAAGTTGCATGACTACAACAGTTAGTCTCTTACGTGTTATTAGTTTTACTGTGTAAGTTATTATTAAATAACTGTTCTGAATTTTTATGTAACTATATAGTTTTCTGTTTTATGTTGTGCTTCATTTGTAGGGTATCCGCAGCGTATGAGTAACATGTCCGCTTTGAGTTTACAAGTGCATACAGTGGACGTCATAACTATAGCACAACCACACATTCACAAGTTTTGACCATTTATTTTTCTCTATTTAATTAATTGTTTTTAAATAAAAATATAGTTCATTCTAGAACAAAACCCGACAAACTCTAAGTTTCAAAGTTTGTTCAAATGGGTGAGAAAATTCTACAAACTTCCAACAAGATTTTAAAATTTTTTATTAGGATTTAGGTATGCAGTTTTATAGCCCATTCAATAGTAGTGAAGTATTTAAAGTGTAAGTTTGAAGTAATCCCAAATCACGCTTGATTTTTAGGATTGTTTCTGCTGACGGTCTACGCAAATTGGTCCATATAAGTTAAGTTAGGAAAAGTCACGGAGCACTGACAGTAAAAAAAATTACTCAAAATCAACGATAATTTACTTGAAACTGAGCGTTGATGTACTAAAATTAAATGAACAATAAAGCTGCTGCATACCCAAATATGTTCTAAAATTTTAGTTACAAACTTTAAAAGCTTGCGTTAAGTTTGTTACATTTTTTCCCCCATTTGAACAAAGTTTTAAACTTGGAGTGAATAAAAAAAAACAAAAATAATAAAAATTATATCAGGAAAAATAGTCAAAACTAGTGAATATGTGGTTGTGCTATCGTTATGACGTATACTATACATTTTACAAATATTTCAATTTTTCATTTCAAAAGCACCCACTCTATTTGTTTGGAATTTCTAATATATTTCGAATGCCAAATTCAATGTACCAAATGATTTTTGCTGGAGAATGGTTAGTTTGGAAATTGACGGAAAGTGGATTTCTGGTTCAGCAACGATTAGTTTAAAATTAAGTGTGATTTGAACCATTTTGCTGATTGCCACAGGAAATAACAAACATGTCAGTTGATAACCTTTGTTGGCAAAAAAAATTCGGTTTTTCTAGTTGTTAAATTAAATATCTCACTAGCTAAAACGATGATTTCGATTGTCCATTGTAGCTTTCGAATTAAAAACTATTGCTTCCGGAAGTACGCAGTTATTTTAGTTTTTGATTCGCCTTCAGTCCATATATTTAAAGTGTTTTACTGGCTAGTCTAAAAATACAATTTCAATTTTAGATTTTAATAACTTAATTAGAGTAGTTTGAGATAATGATTTTTATCATTTCCAATTTTGCGGAATGTCTTTAAAATATATTTTCGAGTTGCACCTGTAGTACCTCCCTCTTAGGTAGGATTTTCTCTATTCCAAGAAAGAGGAGTGAAAGCCTACGAATTTTAATTTGTTAAGAATGAATTTATGAGACATCCTAACAAACGGCTTGGCAAATTTAAAACCCAGCCTCAACATAAACAAATTATGATTCAGTCGTTATAATTAGATTAATTTAATCGATATTTTTACATTTTTGTTTTTTTCGATATTTTTTTGATTTTATTTTTTTCGATGAAAAATACTCGTTTTTTTTATATAATATTTTGTGATTTCTTTTCGATATAAAAAAAACCGTAAACATCGGATTTAAAAGTTTTGTGTCATTATAAAAATATAACAACAATAACAACAACAATAAGGCGATTTATATTTTATGATCGAAGAAATAAATTGTGATCGGAAAAATCTATATCCTGAAATAACAATTACTTTTCATGACAAAATTAAGAATCACGAAATATCGATAAGATATGATCGAGAAATAAAAATCACAAAATAACGATTATTCAATGATTTTAAACGGAAGATCTTTTAAATAAAGATAATGCCATATTAGCATAGCATAGGAACAAGGTTTAGATCGATATATTCGATTTTTGTTTTTGAACGAATTCTTCCTAATGATTTTTTTAATTCCAAAAAATCGAAATAACTACTACTTAGAAAGAGCAGATATCAATTTAACGAAACCATGCTGATTTTGCCAGAATAGCCTCTTTATTTTTAGCGGCATCAAGCCGAAAAGCTAACCACTTTAAGGGAGATCTTTTCATATTACAAAATTTTAAATTCAGACACACTAAATTTTTATTTGCAAGAACAAAAAATAATTACAAAAAGCCAACTATAAAAACTAAATAAAATTCGTTCTAAATCCATTGTTACGCAAGTCAAAACATTTACGATTTTGTTTCAGTCAGCACATAACTACTACTAGTTCATATGTTCGTATTTATGCGTAGGGAAGTGTGCGGTCTGAGTGCTGCTTAAGCTTAACTAGTAGCAAGTGTATAATTGTACACTTTTCAAACCCCTTTAACTTCTTAGAGCTTTGGGCGATTTTATAGTTATTTTCGTAATACTTAAATGCAGCGCTTAAGTGGTGAGGCTTTTATTTATGTACATATATTGTATTTTTATGACGCATGTAAAAGTTAAGTGTCGGATTGCAGTTAAGTGTTAAGTGTTAAGTGTTAGCAGATATTTAAGAAATGCAATTTGATGTTGTCGTAGTGGGTATGAACATTTACATAGAATTTCTGTAAACCAGTAAAATAGAAATAGAACGGGGTAGTCCAGTTGACTTTGAATTTTTCTTAGAAAAATATTAAGAAAAATTGCCAAAAGGTGTTTAACGTAACGAATTTATCGACTTTTTGTTTGATATAAAAGATTTTCTCTTACATTAAATACAAAAATATTGAGTGTACATATTTGTTTCAAAATTGCCTAACTATTAACATGGCTATGGTGATTGCCATCGTCTTTTCGTCGCAATCGTACAACGATATTTATTTATTGCTAGAGTTATCGATATATTTATAAATATATATATATATATATTAATATGCCTATATCTTTTTCGATTTCGATATCGCTTAATTTTTACTTTTATCATAATGTTTATTATGATTAATATTATCACAATCGCCAGCGTTATTGATTTATATATCGTTATCGATTTCGATATCGGTTTATTTTTATTGTTATCGCTAACATTGTGCTCTTGATTAACGTTCCCTTTATTGCTAGTAGTATGCCTTTGTCACCAGTTTGTTCTCATTCCGGTTGTGCGATATTTCAGCCCTGAAAGGATCTGCGATTATGAATTGAATTTTGAATTCATTGAGATTTTCATATGGTTCGATGCTACGTAAGAAAAATTACTTACTCGAAAAATATTTATACACTAAGAAAAATATTTAAAAAAGTGAAAAGAAATCCAGAGATATATTTTTTGTTTGTATTACGTTATGTACATATGCATAGAATTTTTCATTGGGTTTTCGGAATTCAAAAGTAGGAAAATATTGTTTTTAGAATATATATTTTTTATAGAAAATATTGTTTTTACAAAGAGATATGGTTGTGCGTTCGTGTTATGAATTATGAACTTTTCCCGAAAATTGGGAAACCCTATCTCTTTGAATTCAGTGAAATTTTTGTATGCTTCGATGTTACGTAAGAAACATTACTTACTCGGAAAATATTTACAAATTTTTTACGCAACAGATAATTAAGTATTTTGATTTAGTATTTTTTACTGGATATTTTTCACCGGTGGCAGAATATTCGAATAAAAAAGTAATGTCTATTTCAACCTCACTTTTTCGTAACCTTGGTCGCTAACGCAATTATATTACTATTTCGAAAATGTTGATTTCATTCTTCCACAGAAAATTTCCTAATAGCGAACTGAACCACAATTGTTTGTATTTTACCAAATATATCTTTAACTTTCTTTTAATTTTTCCTGCAATAGCTTTGTGAAACAAATTTTATTAATATTTACATACTTTTGTGATACTTAAAGAAAAGTTAACCTGCAATTTTGTCAGAGATGGCATTCATGTTGTCTGTGTAATCGTGTAGCTTGCGGAAAGTAAGACACACAAAAATGGTAACAATTGAAAATGAATTTCAAACCAAGAATTATGTTAAAAGTTGGGCGAGTTTTTATCTGACGATTAGTTCTGCGAATAAGTACAAGAACAAAAAGGAAACAAATGTCACTATTTCGACTGCAGATAAAAATAAAATGAAAATACCTGCATACAAGTAGAAGTAGAATAAAAACTAAATAAGCGTTACATGCGAAGATGAAAACAAATTTAGTAAATGTCTCAACAAAAAAGCAATCAAACTTTTCGTACATCCGCATAACAACGGCAAGTAACAACAATAAATAAAAAAAAAACGCCTTATGCTGCAAATTCAATATTGCTTGCTTTTGGATTTGTAAACAACTTGCAAGTAAAAGCGTAAATGAAAGCAAAATGTTGGTGTGAATTCTTCTCTTAGAGAAGGAAAAATAATTCAATGTGCATTTAAAGTTTTCATACACCAAGGCGCCCGCTTACTTTTTAGCGTATTTTCGTGGCCATAAATAATAAAATTGAAATATTTTTGGAAGCTGCCGTAAAGTCATCACTTTGTTTAGTGAAGCATTTAAAAATAAAATTTGTAACGCCTTACCTTTTATCAATTTAAAAGACGCATGCATTCATGTTTTCGAGAAAATACAGTAATCTTTTTAACTTGCCGTTATAGTTAATTGAGTTACAATTATTTATAATTTACTTCAAATAAAAACTTGCCTTAGCCTTCAAAGCCAATATTATAATGTGGCGATAGTTTAAATTATATAAAATAAGCGTAAAAAGAATTAAAAAAGAAGCCTACCTTTTAATTACTTGAATATCCCTTCTAAGCAGATATTGTCCCATAGCAACCTCAAGCTAATTGCAAACAAAGCAATTTTTGACGAAATTACGCTATATTCAAAAAAAAAAAAAATATTAATAATGAAAACTCGTTTGCTTTATATTAATAAATTTTGTTTAATTTTAAAATCAAAAAGCAAAGAGGTCTTAAAATTTTTTTTACTAAATTACTGAATGATTGAGTTCTAACTCCTATACTTAAAAAGGAATGATTTCCGGCTAGTACTTAGAGAATATTTTAATTTAGTACGTACACAGTTTTTCAACTTAACTCATGCTGTTTCAAGTATTTCGCCGATATTGACGCACACGTCTTTTTTTTCAAGGGAATTTTGAAGATTGTCTTAGCAAAATCTGAAATCAGCATCGTTGTTTTCATTATAACTATCGATATGCATAACATGATTGTTATCGTTATTTACACCGTAATCGATATCGATTTTAATTGATATATTAATATTTATTGTTATCATTGCGATTGTCATTTTTTTTTAGCGTTATCGATATATCCATCGTTATCGATATCAATTTATTTTTATCACTACTTCTATTTTCGTGAGCTTGGTTAACTGTTCTCTTAATTGCATTAGTACGCCTTTTGATTATCAAAACCTTTTGCAGCTATGAAAGATCTTGAATCATAAATTTCAAAAAATATTTAAATAAAATCGGAAAAATTGTATCCTTTTTGAACGTATTGAGATTTTGATAGAATACGATACTACGCGTGAAAAATTACTTCTCGAAAAATATGTATACTCTTGAAACTAAATAATTTTGGCGAATAAAAAAAATTCATAGACATATTTTTTATTATTACGTACAATATTCATATGTAAGCTTTTTTTTTTAATACGTATCAGACCGAAAATGTGGTTTTTCAAAATATCATGCCTCATAATTTTCTAAATTTAAGTGAATGTATAATTTGCAATATGCGAAAGTTTTGTCGAAGAAATTTGAGTCGAAATACCGATCATACACATATAAATGCTTTAAAAGAGTTCTGCTTTCCGTAAGTAATTACTGAATATATTGAATGGTTGTTGTGCCACAGTCTCACATACATACATATTTCAGCACATATGTTTCCGTTGCATGTGTGTGATTGTAAAATAATGTTAATAATAATGCAATAAATAATTGGATTTAACAGTTGGCATTAATAATTTAATGATAATTGCTTATTTTAATTGCGGTCAGATATTGCAAATGTGCTAGATAATTTGTATTTAGAAAATTTACCACAAAACATATGGTTAATAAATGAAATAAAAGCAACAAAAAAGTTAAGTAATTTGATTCATGGTAAATGATAATTGAAATAAACATAGGAAAGTGGCATTTTGTGTGGTTGTCCATTCTATGAAAATTTGAATCTTGCTCGCACAAAACTATTACACCAATTTTGAATTGCTCCAAAGAAACGTGTGTCGAAAATTTACACCCACTCATTTTGCTTAAAAATCAATTACGACATTTGCAAATTTTTGCTGTTTAATTTTCTTGTAAATAGTTTACTCTATTATTAAATATTTTTGGCACACTATACTATACTATGGTCAAAACATTTCCAAAATTTTACCTGTTGTCTGGCTGTTGAGCAAAAGTTGATTATAACTAGTTAATTCGGGTGTACGGAAGTATGTACATTAATTTATTTCTAAGAGTAAAAAGGTCAATTTACACTCAAAATTTTTTTTTTTTATATTTTTAGTTTTGAATAATGAATTCATTTGGGTACGAATGAATGAATAATGCAAAAAAGTTGTTCATACGTAGGAAATTTGAAATTTTATTTGCTATTTGAATAAAAATTCAAGAAAAAACGCCCATCCCTGTTACAGACACACACGACTTCTCTACTGTTTTATTATAGTATAGATTTTTTCTTAATTTGTCGAGGTCTATACATATTCACTTTCAGTCTTAAATTTTTTGTATTCTGATTTCCCATAATTTATTTAAAATAGCCTGAGTATGACCTTGAAAAGCTAATTGATCGAAAGTCAAGACAATTTGAGTTCCTCAAGTTCTTTTACCGAAAGTCTCATTAAAAAGTTACTCATACGTCCCGCTGATTATGGCACTGAAACGCTTAAAGGAAGAAACCTTGCTCAACAATCACACCTTAAACATACATACATATACATATATATATTTAATCTAACATCGTAGAATAAACCGGTTACGAAGCCAACGAACAGTAGACACCAATTGCATTGTAGTAAAATTCACGTGATCCCAAAATCGCACCTGTAACCAGGTGAGCTTGTTGCCGCTAAGGCTAACCATTACCATGGAAATCACTCGCGTGCAATGCTTGACAAGCCACTCGAGTGTGTGGCATGTTGCATAAAAATGCAGGAGCTGCTCTGCATACAAGAAGCGCGTATGTCGCCGACACCTACATTTACATATGTCGAGGTATGTAGAAGAATGTAACTTGGAAAATAACGAGGAAATGGCGACAAAGAGTACCTGAGTGTACTTACATATATGAAGATAACTTTATTTGTTTGCAAAGTGAAGGGTGATTGTACCAAAGTGGAAATAGATTTAGTTGCCGTTTATGTGGAAACATACTCACTATTGATTCTGTTATCGATACCATTATGGTTGTCGTTATCAATACATTTATCGTTAAATTTTTACATGGTTATCGTTATCGATACCTTTTATCAATATTTTGATCGATACCGATTAGGGAATGCTAACTACCAACACAACATTATAGTTATTAGTATTGTTATCGTTACCAGTACCGAAATGGGTATCGATATTTTTAGCGAAATAATGATCGATAAATTTAAAAACTTATTATATGTGCATGGTTATCGTTATTGATATATTTATCGATACCTTTTATCTTAATTTTAATAGATATCGATTAGGGATTGTAACTACCAGTTCCGAAATAGTGATCGAAATTTGTATCAATATAATTATCGATAAACTTAAAAACTCATTACGCTTTTATGATTATCGTTATTGATGTATTTATCGATATCTGTTATCTATATTGATTGATATCGACTAGGAATTGGAACTATAAACCGAAATAGTTATCGATATTTTTATTGATAACTTTATACAAATATTATGCGTGTGCCCGAAGATATTATAAATATAAATAATCCCTCCATAGAAACTCGAACTGAGTGCCAATTCCTGCTGGATATCGTTTTCCTTTCGTTCATTTCTATTTGTGCGAGTAAGCACCTACATACATATGTATGTACGTAAGTGGAAGGTGGTAAATTATGCATAGCAATGTCGCTGCTGGGTGCTAGCCATTTGTTTGTGTGTGTGTGTGTGTGTGTGTGTTCATCAGCAAAGGAATGTGTATGTAGGTGTCTGCATTAGACTGAGTGGCGGTGTCTTGCTGCAGAAAATTGCTAGCACAGCAACAGCACCTTCAGCAGCAGTCACAACAACAGTAACACGTCTCGACAGCCAACTATCTGCGTTTTTGTGGTGCAGTAAGTGTTTTTGGTGAGGCAAAATAAAAGGTAAAACAAGCAGCTATAAAAAATCGCAACACAAACTTACAGAATAGCAAAGGCATGCAGAAATTGGCAAAGAAGAGAGAGAGAAAATAAATAAAGAACAATTGAAAAAAAGTTTCCAAATGGCTGCTGTCACTTAAGGCAACGCCATGTTTATTAGCAAAGTAAAAGCAATTGTGAGGTGTCCCAGAAGTACGCACAAGCGCACCTAAACCAACCGATCGCTCCTGCCGAGTGGCACACATGGATACTGTAGTTTGCTGCACAAAATATATTAAAAAAAAAAAGATACTACCATGTGAAATGGCTGCTGCTTGCTGTATGAGTGAAATATTTCGAGCTGGCGTGAAAAAATGCTCATCCGCAACACACTCGGCCACTCAGCAGCCAGCGTCTGCATCATTGGCAACATTTTTTTTTTTATTGTGATCTTTCGCCTTCTTGATGCAGCACTTTAACCTTTTGTGTGAGTGTGGGTGTGTGGGTGTGCTTTTTGTAGTTCCTGTATTTCTAAAGTGTGTGCTGCATTTTTTGCGTAGTTTTCGGTGCAGACGTCATTGCCCACTGTCGTTGCTGTTATATTGTAACTAAAATATTTCATTTTATGGGAATTGTTTGTTGCATACTTTTCGCCACGTGGCACGTTGATACGAAATTCTAAAATGTCAACTAGGACTAAAATTTGTGTGCCTGCGAAATGGTAACGGCATAAATTGACGAAAATGAAAATTTATTTATGTGCACTACTAAATTTGTGAAACAGATATTTATAGCTGACTTTCGCATAGTTTAAAAATACTAGCAGAATTCGCAACTCTACAAAGCATAGTTTTAGAAATAAGTGAAACTACTATCTTACTGTACTCATCACAGTGAAAGTTTTTTAATTATAGAAAGAAAACAGTCTCCTCCGAAAGCCTTCAAATACTAGTCTGTTAGCTTTTGTATAAAACAGGTGGTTTTATGGATATTCTAAAATACATCATTAAATCGATATTATCAGATTTTAATTCTATGGCTCAAATAGTTTATCATTTCCAATCGAAATTTTATAACTGTATATCTTTGAGCAACTGGACTTACAAGACCGCATAAAATTCAGCCAATACAACGATATATTCGAAGAATAACTATTATTTCTGATCGCAAAAACATTCAAAATATCGATAAACGATAAATACATAAATAAATAAATGAAAAAATTAAAATCACAAAATATCGATTAAATTTAATCAAGAAAACAAAAATTAAGAAATATCGATAAAACGTGGCCGAAAAATATAAATAACAATGAAATCAAGATTTTTTTAAAATAAATATTATAACCGCTACAGTCCATGAAAAGATTATTATAAGCTTTTGAGGTGATTTAAAGCAAAAAGTCTTTAAACTAAATCAATCTAGTATTGTAGACTGGTACAAATAATTGATACGATCAATTTTGATGAAAAACCAAAAACAAATACAAAATCTCCTACGGGTTAGTGCTTCTTGTAGACTGCCGTAAGTTTGTAGGTATTTTCTTTGCTCATTACTGCAAAATGCCTGGTCTTACATGGCTCATAGGATTCCTAAAATTACCGATCCTGTACGCTCCCACCTCTGCTTAATTCAAATGACAAGTTTCGATAACACTGCTCTCAAACTCTCTCAAAATCTCCCAATCATAATCGAAGTAGAAGAGAGTACCTGCTCTGTTATTCTGTTTAATGTAATGAAATGTAGAATAACAGAAAATATACAATTTTTTATTAAAATAATTTTATATAAAAAGCAGTAACCAAACTGCTCGAAAATAGTTCAATTAATTAGGCTGTATTTGCATATGCTCTGCGGTTTCTATTTACCTAAAAAAACCTATATAATTATACCTTTCATGAGAATGAAATGGTATATTAAGTTTGGTCCGATGTTTGTAAGTGCCAGAAGGAGAAGAGATAGACCCATCAAAAAGTATACCTAAATGATCAGGACGATGAGCTGAGTCGATTTAGCCATGTCCGTCTGTCTGTCCGTCTGTCCGTCTGTCCGTCTGTCCGTCTGTCCGTCTGTCCGTCTGTCCGTCTGTCCGTCTGTCCGTCTGTTTGAACGCAAACTAGTCCCTCAATTTTAGAGCTATTTTGATGAAATTTGGTGAGCAGGTGTCGTTGTACAAATGATTAAACATTTGTCGGAATCGGCCAGATCGGGTGACTATAACATATAATACAACCGATTATTCAGATATTGAATTTTGCGCCATAACTCCTCCATTTAAGCAGCTAAAGGCTTGAAATTTTGCAGAAATATCAGCCATTATTAGCTACGTATCAGTATTGAAAATCATGAAGATCGGAGAAATATAACATATAGCTCCCATACAACCGATTGTTCAGATATTGCATTTTGCACCATAACTCCTCCATTTAAGCAGCTAAAGGCTTGAAATTTTGCAGAAATATCAGCCATTATTAGCTACGTATCAGTATTGAAAATCATGAAGATCGGAGAAATATAACATATAGCTCCCATACAACCGATTGTTCAGATATTGCATTTTGCACCATAACTCCTCCATTTAAACAGCTAAAGGCTTGAAATTTTGCACAAACATCAACCATTATTAGCTATATATTAGTATTCATCAAGATCGGAGTTCACAGTGTAAATCGGCAAGATAAATTCAGGACAAATATTTATTGCGAAAAGTAATAAGCTCAGCGCAATATCACATGAATCATAGCGTTAAACGTTTGGGAACTATTTACGGATCTGATAACTGTTTTCAAAGACCGACATATGTAGGTCTTACATATTAATACTTAACTATTTGTATTTTTTAAATGTTGAATATCAAGCGTCGATACGATATTAAAAATATTCAAAAACCATTCCCTTCTTAAAACATAGTTCTTTTTAATTACATAAGGAAAAGCATTAAATAATTTATAAAAATGCCTTTACTAGAATTATTTTGATTGATTTGAAGGAAATTTTCGCTTTTAACTATAGGTAATACGAAATTGTAATACAATAACACGTTTTTTACTATTCTTCCATTCATGAAAGGTATGAAGCTTTCGGCATAGCCGAAGACAGCGCTGTTTTTACTTGTTTTTTATTTACTTTCAAATCTACCATCATGGGTCATCATGTCTGCACACATATTGCAATTCTTACTCCCAATGGTAAAACTTGTGTCATTTGATTTTCTATTCGACTTTTTTTTTTGCTGTTATCTCTTTCTATTAATCCTTGTTTGTTATTGCTGTCATGTTGCTGCTACACCACAACAATACTAAATGTCATTATGCTTTTACTGTCGCCAATGTTGTCGCAAATGTCACGAATATCAGCACTGCAAGTTGCCCTTATTTCTACTATTTATTTTACAAACAATCAAACAAACAGATACACAACACACATTTTTGCATTTAGCATACCCTGTACTGGCGAGGTTTTGGGAAGTACATGAAATTGCAACAATAATAGTGGCGTACATATGTACATAGATGCATACACTATGTATGAATGTAAGCGTATCACAAAAATTTTACATTTCAGTGGAATGCCACAACGGCGGAGAATTTAGGAGAGTGGAGTGTATGAGCACTTTTGCTGTTTTGTATGCCTTCAAGTGGAATTTTCATATAGTGTCAGCGTGCTGGCAAATATGCCATGGAATTTTTGTAAAACAGTTATTTGTTACAAATACAGAAAGTGTTGTAAGAGACAACAAAATAAGAAACTAAATGTTATACAAAAAGTATAGAAAGAACAACAGTAGTAAAATCAGACTCATTTGAATTGTACCTATGAACGAAACAGATGCAGTTACAGGAGCATCTAGTATATTCATGGCTTTAGCTATGCAAATTAGGGTGAATCGAATTGCGATAATTTTGAATTGTGTGGAAAATTTGTTCGCTAATTATTGTCAGTTTTGACAGAAACTATTTCAATCGACTTCAATATGGCTCGGTGAATTTAGTTCAAACTTTGCTTGTGTATTGGGATAAGTAAATGAATAATTACGATATATATCGTATCGATATTTTTAATCAACAACGATATATGCAGAGTAAAAATATCGACATTTCGATAAATCAATATTTTTACCTCTAGCACAAGTTTTTTTTTTTAATTTGTTGAATTTTTGTGGAGTTATTATAAAGTTTGAAACTGTGATTTCTTTTATATATAGTTTGTGCTACATTATGAACTATATTTTTATAAAAAATGAATGCGAAAAATGCCATGAAAAAGCTTATGAATATTTAAAAGAAAAGCACTGTACGAGTTTCGCTTTGAGCGACTGTATGCACATTAGGGTGGCTCATCCAAAAAAGTTTTCCTCCAAAATTATAAAAGTCATCATGTTTTAAGACGGATCGTAGAAAAGTACCGAATTTTATACAAATTAGATGCTCGGCGGTAAATCTCGATATTTCGAATTTAAAAATGTTGAATATTTTCTTAAAAAAGTATTGATTATTTGCTAAGAAACATATCGAAATATCGGTATTCGATATTCGATATTCGATATTTACATGCGAGTATTTAATTTATATCAAATTCGATCTTTTCGTAAGGTCTTTATGAGTCCAGCTCACGTAAGCCTATTGTGTATCCTACTTAGAGCCTTTACCCCATTCAAACTCGAAGCAAATAGAACCTCATCCAACCTAATGTACATCTATACATTACAACACATTACATTACATATATGTACATCTATACTTAACCAGTAAACGAAAGTAACTAGTAGTAAGTAGTATCAGCATGACAGATAAAGTAGAATAGACAATTTCACAGTCCAGACTTTCGTAGCCACTTTACACTAGAATCAATTTTCCTTCTTTTTAATTTCAAATCCCAATGTTTGAGTCTCAAATCCAACGAATAGTAATCATTCACGAATCCACACATTTGTTCTAGTAAACTCTGCCAGTTTGGTAGATATTTGCGTTTCACTATAAATAGTTACTTTAGAAATTTTGTAATTTATCTACAAATATTGTTCACTGGGTATCCAATGCACTTTGCAAACACGTACCAAATCACTTAGAACATTGCCGGTGGTCTTAAAATAGCGTCATGATACGTTGAGTGCCCGGGTGTTAGACGGAAATTACGATGGAAATTGTGGTAAAAAGACACTCACGTTTGAGCCAAACTCCTGCTGTTTGCCAGGTGTGACTTGCGGCTAGGTGGCACATTGCGAAATTGCGCAGCCGTTTGAACTATAAATTTTCATTTTTATGCGCGTGAATTTTCTTCAAATATACACACAGCCATATCCATGTATTTATTTTCCCTCACTCTCCCTCTCACTCCCGCTCTGGCATACGACTCGCTTTTTATTTCGTGTAATCTCTTATTTTATTAGTTTTCTTGCCTTGCAAATGAAATTCGGTAAATTTTGTATTCTTGCAACAAGATGCAAATTTATGCGGAAATTTTTCTTCGTTGCCATTTTGCATTATTTCTATTTTCCACTTCTACAATTTTTGTGTTTGTATGTTGACTATTATTTGTTATTATTGTAAATAGGGTAAATTGAGTCAACTGGTAGCAATTGATAACATCAAATTGTTGAAATTTAGGCAATAGTGTGAAAGCTTTATAAAGGAAGTACTTAAGTAAAAAAAATGCATACCTAGTAATACCTAGTAATAGGTGCAGATTCGTCAGCTGAGTCAAGTGGATCTATATATATTTTTATGTGTGAATTAGTAAAATTCATTTACTGCTTAAATTGTCGTAATTTTTTCTTCAAATCGTATTGAACGGTATTTCTGGGTGTCCTTTGATCCTAAACATAAATCAGAACTTTCTAAGGAATGAGCATGAAAATACCTCAAAACTAATGGCAGTCTGGAAAAGACACTGGTTCGTGAGAGTGCATGCCGAAAGGATGGGCTGCTCACCTTCAGGAGGTTTTGTCGCAGCTACCAGGACCCCGTTTCACGGGGGACCGTCGAAGAACACTTTCTGTACGAGTGGCTAGCAAAGCTGAGGCGGTATATTTCGAAGTGCAACTGCCTCTCTCAGTATGAGGTGCTGAAATTCATTGCAGCCGTCAGATTGCTGTGGGTTGCAGGAATTGTGGAATCGAAATGACAAACTACTATCTAATTGCATGTCACCACGAAGAGAATCCAAAACAACCAGCCATCTATGCTCAAATCCTTATTAAGCTCTTACACCTCGTCCTACCTCGAAGACTTCTTATTCTGGTCGAGCGATATTTTGCTTTTCACATATTTATTTCTTTGAAAATCTCTGTTTTGACATAAATCTTTAGAAGCTGTTTTAGTACTTTCTAAATTTCCTACAAATTTCGTTTCATTATAATTAAATCATCTTAAATTGCACTTCAGATCCTTAGATACACCTTTTGCTGCTATCCATATACGATGGAAAAAATATCAATCTAGCCTACTGTATAAATTTGGTTCAATAAAAATTAACTCTCCCAAGGTACCAAAATATAAATCGTGTCCTGGTCGTGCGCCAGAAAATTCGGAGAAGCCAATTCAAACCATAAATTTACATGGAATAATAGATGTAACTGAAAAAAGGACTGTATAGCCTTAGCATTCCATAACTATAGTACCACTAACTATTTAAAAATTTTGACTATTATTTATTTTTTCTTTGTTTATTTTTGTATTTGTTTTTTTAATAAAAACATAGTTACTTCTACAACAAAAACAGTTTAAGTCCAAGTTTAAAACTTGGTTAAAATAGGGGAAAAATCCAGAGAACTTTACACAAGATTTTAAAATTTTAAGTCAAATTTTTTCAAAAAAATTAGGTGTGCAATTTGATAGTTGATTGAACTTTAGTACAATAAAGTGCCAGTTTCAAGTGGCTACAAATTATCGTTGATTTTTACCAATATTTTTAAAAAATTCCGAGGTAATTTGTAGTTACTTCAAACTTGCACTATAGTATTCGAAAATTTTTAAATTTCGAATTTACAACTTTGAAATCTCGTGTAAAGTTCAACTTGTCAATACGTTGTATTGTAGCTATGATATGCAGCAGCAGAATGATCAATTTTATTTACTGCATTTTATTTATTGCAGCACTTTTTGTAAAATAGAGTTCAGAACTGCTAATACAGAAATGCCACTGCGCGGTTCCGGTTCCAGCGACTCAGATAGGGGCGAGCAAATATTTTTTTTTTGCTTCCCCACAGTGAAAATTAAATCCAGTTTAGAGAAATGTGCTTCCTACTGGCATTCACGAAGGACGTGCACAATGAGGTGTGCTCTGTATTCTCTTAAAACTTGGCTATGTCGTTGAAAATTTGTAAATCAAACAATACAAGAGGCCTCAGCACTTAAAGTAATAATTTTAAGCTCATATTAAAAAATTCATGCATCGCCACACTAATATTCTTGTAAAAATTCTCTAAGTCACAGTCTGCCCATTCACTACGAAAACATTCTCCCAGCGACTGGTTGATTTATGCGCCGCGGTGTATGCTACAAATAACTACAAACAACACAATTGTACCCAATTTACTGCTGATATTTCAACTATCATTTCCACTAGCTAGTTACGTTCGTGCTACTTTTTCCACTAGTAACTAATGATATATTTCAACTGGTACATGAGTTATCGTGTTGTAGTAGTCGTTGTTGTTGCATAATAACAAGTTCGTGGATAGCGAGCATACAAAAGTGAAATGAACATGGCTAAAGTGAGAGAGCATACAGTGTGGAATTGCATACAAATTACCGCGATTGGTGAGCCATTTGTTGCGCTTGCGATGCTATAGTAAATAACAGTGCATTTCGGAATACAGTTGTACATATATGTAGTCATTTTATTTATCGGTGCCAAAAGGATAGATGTAGTGAACGGGTTCCTAAGGAAAAGCAATTGCGCTTTATGGGCTGTGTTTGGAAGAGTATTGTTGTGTAAAGCAATTTTGTTAAAAATGCGCCAAAAAATATGCAAAGTTTAAAAACTAAGTTTCAAAATGGCTTATTTCATAGTTTAGCTATGATTTTATATTTCAATTTACTTTAAAAGCACGACTTTAACTTTCGCTATTCACATTTAATATTACTTAGTCAACTTGAGGCGTCGATAAATGCAAGTGCGTGAATTTATATAACTTTGCGCTACCACTCGAGTTGCCGCAAGTTGGTGCACATTTTTGCACAGGTGCTTACACTTTGCACAATAAATTAGTTTTAACACTTGAACTATGTGTTGTTGCAGTTAGTTAATAGCTATTTTTAGTTTACTCATATGTAGCAGGTGTTGTGATGTACCTAACATAGTTTAAATTATTACAGTTTCTTGAAATTAAGTTTTTGCTTTTTTATAGCATACTTTTATGCACTTGCGCCTTATGTGAATTTTGAGTTCGTTACAGGAGCGCAATGCAGCACATTCATTTAATAACAGATGGTGAAAATTACAAAGTTGGTTATAAATTTAGATAAGGCCCAATGTACAAGTGCCATAGACTACTGGCTGTGTAAATATCCATAGATCAACAGGGAGGTGGTTGTTGAAGTTAGTGCGCGCATTATAGAGTTACTTTATTACTGTACAGTATTTGCATGCAATTTTATTATTTTGTGCAGCATTTTAATAATGTAAGGAATGTGGCTGAAGGCGGTTATAACCTGCTGCGTATAACTTTAGGTGGAAAGTTTAGTTTGTACACTTAGTCAGAACTCTTAGAAAAATTACAAATTGACTGCAAACCCAATATCGTTAACATATTTCTCTGCCCTGCATTTATTTCAAAACCACTGAACGAGCAGAATGGCCCAGACTTACTATAGGCGCCCAATGGATGTTGTCATACAATAGCCATAATGAATTGTTAGACGCACTAGTTATCAGAATTGTGAGGGTCGCCAGAGTTTTGTGAGGAACATGAGAAAAGGAGTTTCAATGAACTAATTGTCGCAATAGAGATCATATGATTTTTGTGATTGTATTAGAATGGGGCAAAATATCTTCGTCGAAAGTTTGGTTTTTTTGTTAGCCGAAGCCGAATCAAAACTAAAACTAATTAATTTTCCTAACATGACCTAAGCAGAAGTGTGGCCATTCTCTACATAGAAAAAATTAAAAAAAAAATTCTCTTCATTTATTTCAGTGCAATAATACCAATAATATGATTGGAGGCTAGTTTCCTGTAAGCACGAGATATAAATTTTCAAGGAACGAGGTGAATATGTTTTGTTTTAAAATATTCTTAATTTATTACTGAAGCTATGAAAGCGATTTGTGAAAATGTTAAATGTGCACTAGATTGAATTTTTAATTGCTACCAGTTTTCATAACTACCTACAGTGACTCAAAATAAAAATTGCACAGTGCTTTTTGGCAGTATGGACAACATTTTCCATGCTAGGTTTTTTTTTTAATTTATTATTGAAATGTTGCTTATAATATAACGTAAGCTATACATATCGAACTATCAAACTCTTTAAACAGTTTTACTAAGAATTTTTGAAATTTTTTGTTGAATGCAGTTTTGTAGCCCATACAATTTCAGTATAATACTTTAAGTTTTGAAAATGCTATTTCATATAGAAGAAAATGCTCAACACCGCCAGGAAAAAAATTATCAAACATCAATGAGAATTTTTGCCACATGAAACTTTTACTTTATTATATTGCGCTATGAAATAACATACTTGTCCTAAAAACTTTTAAAAATTCTGACTAAAAAGTTAAATTAAAAAAATTCGTAACATTTTTGCGTCTAAAATTTAGATTTTTGTGGTTTATTTTATTGAACAAATAAAAAAGTGAAAGTTATAGTAAATTTTTTCAAGCTATTTCAATTTTCGTAAATTTTTTAAAATGTTTAAAATTTAGATTTTTATGGTTTATGTTATAGAACGAACTGAATTTTTATCGAAGGAATGAATAAAATAAATTTCACATGAAAAATATTATCAATATCGCAAAAACTAACACTGTACGAATTCCACTGTAAGGCACTGTGTACAGTTTTGAGTTTACAGGCAGGAAACTGGCTAATTACAGCTCTATTGGAATATCAATATAGGTAAAGGCTACACTACCATTGTTTTCTAAACACACACACACATATCAAAATAGTATAAAGCCAAATTGTTAGCTAGATTGCTATTCAAAAATTACACTTGGCTACTTACAGGCCGTTACCATAAGTTAAGTAGACTTTGAGTTGCACTCGTAATGCACACATATGCCCACACATACACAATTTCACAATATCTATTTGTGCACACTCATACATAAAATATACCATATATGTATTAGCTTGCACTAATGTAATTACATACAGACAAAGAAGAATATGTACTTATGTAAAAAAAAAAATTGTAGTTAGTAATTTCACTTCGCTTCCATTGCGCCTAAGCGGCTATTCCGAATGCCCTTTGCATGTTTGCCTTTTGCACTCACTCACCCGCTCCAACACTCACTCGCGTAGTCACTTTGCTCCCAAAAGTGCATGTTGTTCAATTTGTTGAGCATCTAGTAGTATCATTTGACTTTGCTTCAGCGCCTAAAGGATTGCCATACAACAATTGGTGGAATTCCAAAGGAATGAAGGCGCAGCTTGTTGTTTCCATTCAAGTACACACAGAGTGTACAGATATTTTGTGTGGTACCACCTCGCATAGAATACCCAACTGCTAAGCGCTGTCTTCTTGTCTTTTGTGGTTGTTTTGTGGCAGTGACGGCTGTTGGAAATTGCGGTCGTTTGCGGTGGCAACCGACACTTGCTACCAAGCACTTCCACTTTCAAGGCGGTGAAAGAATGTGTACAAAAAAAAAAGGAAAAAGTTGTAATTTGTTGTTATTGGCATTGGAGAGATTGCATGTTTTAAACCAGCATTCGTATACTCTCCGTATGTAAAGTTAAGTGCGCCGCTATCTGTGTGTGTGTGTGTGTCTGTGCGTGTGCTGAGTTGGCTGACTTTCTTGCTTCCGCATCCGGCACTCGCAAGTTTATTCATATATTACATTTTCGTAAGCAAATCACGCAAATGTTGCTTGCTGCTTGCCTGCTGATTCTTCCTCTTTCTTTTGGGCTGGCATTCCTTCCGCAAAACTTTTCAATTCGATTTCTTTAAATTCACGTGAGGTTCTAAATAAACAGCGAAAATAGAAATTTTTACGGATACGATGCATGAGCTTGAAATTCAACAAAACTTCGTTTACTTCCTCATTTTCTGTATACAACATACACGGTCTGTTTTTGGCATGTAACAAATCACCGGAATAGTTCGAGAAGTCAGGGCATAATATATACAGTACTGCAAGTGCTGCAATTTTCAAAATGAAGTGCCAAAAATTTTGCTACATAACGAGTATGTTGCGTGTCATTGTGATATATTTTCATTTGGTTACTTTGCGGATGGTGTATTTTATTCATAAAAAGATAGTGAACATCGAAAAGAAAAAACATATTTGATATTATTTGCTTAAAGTTATTACGTTGAAAATGGCTTATTTGGGTAAGTGGATTACTAGATTATATTGACTTTCTAATTGGAAAACTTATCTGTTATTTTAAACTACTTAACTTAAATTCTGCTGAGAAAGTATACTTTTAACAAGACGAGTTCTTTTTTTGTATTTCGGAGAATAAGGTATTATAGGGCAGCTCCTGCAGATCTCAAAATCACCATCCACACAATGCTTTCAGTGCTTCTTCTCCAGAGGTGCTTGGTTGACAGCTTGTTAGGCAAATAGAGCCAGTTACAGATGAAAATAACTCCTCCTATGAGTTGTTCCCTCGAAATTGGGAATACAATACCTTGTGTTCATGCCCGTTTAATATACAGAATAATTAAGAAAATTACGTCAATGGTAAGAACCTCTACAGTCTAGCTTTTACTCGTTCTTTTTTGCAATGGGTTAGTTTAAAATCTCTCTTTTTGAGAAGTTTTAGAGAAAGTTGCAGTATTTTCAAACCAAGTCATTGACATGTTAGGAGAGTTGATAAGATGATGGGGTTCTGTTTGCAGACTTATCACTACTATATACAGACAATCTGCTTTTAATAAGCTAAAAATAACTTCAAGAATGTCGATGATTTCTACTAACTCTATCGCTGCATTTTAGCAAAGAATTAGTTGGAAATACTCAGACATTTACGGAGACCCTGTGCTCTCTGCGAATCGCTCCGAATAGATGATGATCTGGATAAATTCAAGGTATCACTTTCTTTTTGACCTTAGTTCAAGAGTCAGAACTAGCAAGGGCAATCATTTGATTGCTGGTCATAGTGCTAACACTGCCAGTGCACTTGCTCGCCCTTATGATCAGTAAATTGTGGGTATACCATAATGATTTGCAACTTTCTAGATTTCTGGAGGACTTAGAGAACACGAACTGTATGGTGCGGTTTTGTGGGATAGCCAGCCTGTTATCTAAAAGCCTATGAGGTGGCATCGACGGTGTGGTAGGTGAGCAGTGGCCCGTGTACTGGTAGTGCGGCGTGTGACTCTTACCACCAGCGGAGCGATTGGAGATTAGCGGTGGGTGCACTGCCAGCACGGCATATTACAATCAGCAGCAGTGGATCTAAGAAGACTCTCAGTAGCAGCATTGGTTGCTCGACGGGTGACTCTCAACAGCTCGAAGCGACCGATTGAAGTCAACGGAGCCTAAGAGGACTGATTAGAAACTCAGTGAACACCACCGTTCCCGTAGGCGCATATTACAGTTACTTAAGAAGCCTTGTAAAAAATTAACCCAGTAATTAAGTGCCAACGTTATACATGTTGGTTAATTAATATAATTTGGCTAAATGAAACGCTGTATTGCATATTGAATTTATAGTTCAATTCAGTTTTATGCTAATCAAACGCTGCTACAAGTTTTTCTTAATAAAATTTTCATAAACATTCAACAAGAATGTTTATTTTCCACCCGAAAACTTTTCAACTTACTTCACTGTCCAAAATGTTAGTGGTAAAATATTTAAGTTAACCGCTGTGAGTGGATTGTTAGCCAGCTCTTGACTTGCGCGCTCACCTCCTCCTCTGACACCCCCCTCCATCACGGTAACAATCCGTTTCCATTACCAGCCGTAAGCACGCCAGAAACTATGCATGCAAAAAGTTTGCATATCACGAAAAGTCAACAACAGCTGCTGACAGCAGAGAATCGAGAAAGGATCGCCAATCGAGCGATGTTGAGAAAGTGACTAAAAATAAGTGAAATGCAACCGATTGTTAGAAAAAACATTACAAACGTTAGCAGGGTTAGGGAAATGGTAGCGTATAGTGGAAATGTGCTGGCTTTAATATTATGATTGGTTTGGTGGGCGGTTGAATGGCGGGAAATGGAAAAACGCTAGTCACAATGAAATGCATGCAATTTCAATAAAACATATTGCCATAGCATACCAAGGTGGTAAAGTAAATTGAGAAATTTCGGCGCTAGTCTCACTATTTATTACTTTGACAGTTGTAGCAGTTCAGCGCGCTAACTTGTTGGCTGAGTGAAGTGTAAATTGGCATTGTGCGATGCTTTGTGAAGTTCCATGTAACTGCAGTGCTCTCGTAGTTGACGAACGACGGGAGCGGCAGAGCAATTGGATCACCATTGACATGCCGTATGCCAGAAAATATGTATGTACTTTGCATGAAGTAATTGCACGCCATAGTGAACCTAACTTGTTTGCAGTGTCGCGCAACTGCCTGATTCAACAAACACACACACACACGTACACACACACTTTCACAGACATACATAAAAACATAGATATTGCCTTGTGTGTTTGATTTTGCTGAGTCAAATTTTAGTCGGCGATAAATTGGAGTTGCAATTGGCGTTTCACAGGCAGCAGCAGCAGCAACAACAGCAGCGTTAGTGGTCGCAATTGACAACTGCGGTGTGCAAATGATGCGCCTCATATCTACACATGTGTATATATAAATATGCACGCACACATATGCAAATGGTTTAGGTTGATGGCATTTTCAATTCACGTGCGTTTTCTCACACTTTAATTGCTGCCCCCCAGTTTTGGGATGCTTTGTTATTATTGCTACACGCTTTGCTTAGGTTCGCCGTGCACTATTAAATTAACTTAATTTGCAGGTGGTGTGAAATTTACTTTAAGGTTCTCAAACTATCATTATCGTTTGTACTTTGGCGCGCAACGTAAGCGCTTTAATTTATGCTAGTAATTAGCGTTTAATCCTTGTAATTTAAAGAATCCCACAAGTTATATGAAATAGTAAAATATGGGTGGCAAGCGATTCGTCTCATCATAAACGTTCAAAGCCACGTTTTATGAGAGTTGCTTGAAAAGTCGAATTTAATTAAATTATATACAAGTTATATGAAATAGTAAAATATGGGTGACAAACGGTTCTTTTCGTTATGGAGAGCGTTAATAGCTAGCTATGTTTGGAAGAGGGTTGCCACATGCCGTAAAAATCGAACTTTATTAAATTACACTCAAGTTATATGAGATAGTAAGATATGGATGTCAAACCGTTCGTTTCGCTGAGAGAAAGTTTATAGGTACATACATTTTCAAGAGGGTTGCCACCTGTCTGAAAACATGCTCTCCATCCGCATCTTGATCGTTCGCGATGTTTTGTTTAATTCTGTGGAAAGTAAGAATTTTACTTTCAAGAAAATAAACATAACAAGAAAAAACAAATGAGTAGCTGTATTTATCGATTGTTGACAGGTTCAATTATAGTACAAATTGTAAACAATCGGTTCACATAGAAGGAAGTAACAAAAAATTTACCCAGTAAATTTGGTGTTTATTTTGCAATAGCTAGGCTTGGGTAAAGAATATTGATATATCGAAATGTCCATATGTTTTTTTTTTTTTAGAAAATATTGGATAAATCGATATTTTTAATCTCGAAATATAGATATTTTTAATACTTTGCGAAATATTTCTTTTAGCGGAAGTCATAAAACGTCAGAAATTTTATTATTCCGGCGCAAAACCGCAACTTTTTTTAGTCTGTACACAAATACGTATGCCAAATTTATTACGTTGGAAGTTCCAAATTTGTAGATACATGTGTATTATTTTTTCACTATCGAATGTTTTTACATTCTTACGGTAATTGCGGCTTGAGGTAAAATACCCATATATCGAAAAAATGATATTTTGTACTCTGTACATACCGATATTATTTAAAAAGATCGAAACGATATATGTATATCGATATATTGTTTTCATTTTGCCTTTCCTAACAATAACCATGTTGCTTGAATTTTTAAAGAGCAATAATACTGTTAACAAAGAATTGAAAAAGTATTTTGCTTGCAATCGATTAATACATTTTCATTGAGTGGAATTATGCATCTCTTGCTGGCAGTGTTTTTTACCACAGGCTTTGATGAAATTTTTTTAGTTTGAAATTTCCAAATTTAAAGAATTGAAATGAGACTAAAATACAGAATACTGGCATTAAAGTGGCAATGCGTAGAAAAACACGTGTTTCCACTGCGTGCCCCAAATTTAATGCGAATTAAGTTTCCTACAAACTTTCTAATAAAAAAAAATGTTTCAAAGAAATTTAATATCGCTAGCACTAGTGTGCTATTACCCGGTGGCTATTTATATTATACTCGCAGTACATATTGTATTTTGTTTGTATGCCATCGTGCAGTGCAAAATTGAAATTTGTAATGGGAGATAGCTTTGTGAGTACTCAAAAGTACGATCTAACGCGAAAAGGCTACCCTAAAGCATTGAGATTTGGCACAAAATCACTTTGAAGCTTTGAGGCAGTAAATTTTTATGGCTTTAAATGGCCACCGGCAATGACAGCGTCAAATAAACAACGCCCACGGTTGAGAAATATTTCAAGTCATAATTCCGGCTAAGAAATATGTTTACTGTGCGATAAGTTAGGTTCTTTACTTTATGTACTTAGGGCAAATACAATAATGATGAAGTCATCGAATTGCCCCAAATGAAGCACAAAAACGTTATAAGACGTGAGAAAAAGAAATACACAAGTTATAAAATATTCCCACTCGGATTAATGAATTGCTAACGACGCGAAAAAGTATGCAACATAGAACCAATAATATGCTAATATTGACGGCAGTCGTTGGTTGGAAATATGAGGCATGTCAGCACTGTTTTATGATGGTCATAAATTGACATCCGCCTGCCTACTAGAACAACACAAAAAGGTGAATACGAAGAGGAGGGGTTGTGTGAGAAAGCAGCAGAAAGAGCGAGAAAGGGAGAGCAGGAGAAGAATTAAGCCGCCCTTAGAGGTATGCAACGAAAAAAGCCGCTGATATGCTGGACGATTTTCCTTTGAGCCTTTGCTTCTTAAAATCCACTGCATGCATACTTTTTGTGTTGGAAGAAAGTCGCTGTCGACTCATCAATTCAAATTGTTTTCCGGTTATTTGCAATTGTCCCGACTCGTTTGACTTGACCGCAATGCAAAGGATGTCAACCATAAGCCAAAAGCTATGGAAGGAAGAGCGCATAAACAGCAAAAAGTAGCAGCTCATGAATTGAAAAAGTAAAAAATGGCTGAGAATATGCAGAATGGAGGTTAACCACGACGCTGACAAATGTGGGCGTATCGCAATAAGCGGAAAAGTTAACGACGTTGAAAAACCAAATGGAAAATGAGCAAAGGGAATCAACGACAAAGTGATTATACTAGTTAATACATACACACACACACAGACACATATTACTAAAAAAAAATGCCGCCATATGCCATTCATGTAACTGCCAATGCAGCTCTTTACAATATATGTAACAAAGTAAGTAGATGTGAATGTGTGAACAAAATATCTGCCATATGAGATATTGGGTCGGAAAGGCCAATACTGTCCCGTTGCTGTCATTATTTATGACAAATGTGCCCATAAAATGCTTGTGTGGGTAACGAAAGGATATGCTGTGTATAAAAATTGCATAAAGAAAAAGTGTGAAGAGAATCAGAGACAACAATAAAATTCTTGACTACAGCGATTGCGTGAAATCAGAAGCGTATATTGAGATTTATATCAATATTAATATTAAAGTACGCTTGTCGACCGCTTACACACACACATCACATATATGCACAGGGACGACACAAACATAGCTACATAGCTACATAGGTACATGGTAAACTGCACAAAAGTAAACGTTCAATGAGCAAACAGAGTAAATTTATCTTGGAGCTTTGGCGCCTGAATGGCAAAAATACACTCACACATACAGAGTGTTTCACAAAACAGGTTTGCCTAACACAGTTGGCAGAATATGATAACTTAACTAATAAAAGGACTTATAAATTCTAAAGCCAATACTAGGCTTAAGCAAAAATATCGATATATAGAAATATTGAATGTCGATACTTATCAAAAATTCGAGTATTAAAATATCGATACTTTTTTTAGAAAATAATAGACAAATAAATCGAAATTTTTGATATCAAAATATCAATATCCGATGTTTACTTCCGAGTATCAAATTTGCAGCAAACTCGATATTTTTTAGGCTTAGCTCATGGAAATCTTCATATTCTTCGAAAAATGTTTCAGTACACAACTACATATATCAAAATTAATACGTTGTACTTTTCTAGGCGGAACAAAGTACTCTGGGTATCGATATGTTTTATTCTCCATATGCCGATATTGATTAAAAATATCGATACGATATATATACATATACATATATGTATTATTTTTTTGTCATTTGCCACTACAAATTTATTTAAAAACAAATCCCATTATTATCCAAAGGATGTATCACCTTTCGTTATTTGGAACTCAACTGGAAGAAAGGTTGGGCTGGTAAAGCCACTAAATTTGTTCAACGGTCTGCTTAACACTTTTGAAGGGATCTGTCTCCAGATTATGCTAGAAAACTAAGTGAAAGTTTTTAAGACTACGTCAAGCTTTTATAGATAGCAATGGGAAAATTGACGGCGTATTAACTACACTAACTGTTAAACTTTAGAAGAAAATCTATTTTGCGAAACACACTGTACATAGTTGTCTAGTTTAACCAAATACACTTACAACAAAAACTGCCATATTTCAGGTCACTTTTTTTATACGATGCCAAGCCAAGCAGAGCTGTGCTTGTCGACTCCTGTAATTACCCATCTCCTTATATGTTTATGTGAGTAGTACATGCGAGTATTTGTCATCTATCGTTCAACGAGCTTGTGGTATCCACTTTTCTGTTAAGCTTTTAAGTTAACATTGACATTTTTTATGCTTACTTGTTTTTTTGTTTTGTTTTTTTTTGTTCTTTTAACTTCATGCACTCAAATACAGTTATGTGTAGTTTGATATCGATTCGATTTCATTGCATTTTTCTAGTTCTTTGCAATCAATGCTGTTCACAAATTTTCAGTTTACCGTTGTTTTCTTTTTGGTAAACTTGGTTGTAACATGATTCTAGCTCCTATTGTAATAGATATTGCGTCCTGAATACTTTTTTGTATTGGTATATGTTGGTAGATATAATGTTCTAGGGATGTGAATATTACCAGCTTTAGTTTGTATTAAAAACAGCATCTGGTTAGATTTTTACGTACTTCAGTTAAATAAATAAGCGTTTACTCCCATGAGCAAATTTTTCAAAAGCTCATCCAGCAATGACTTAATACCCATCCCATTGAGATCTATCAAGTTGGCACATAAAAAAATTAAATATTGACCTTCAAGCTGAATTACTCACTGAAAGTTTAGAATTTCGCTATTCTATTTTTTTACAGCTAACACGACTTTTGTAAGTTTTGTTATAGTACTAGTAGTCAAAAACCGTCGAACGACGGGATACAACCAATTTTATATCCACGTTAATAACACATTACAAAGATATCCAAACTGTTATATTTTTGTTATGCATACTTTCAGGCTGAACGGAGTTAACAGTTTAAGTAATATGTGATGAGTAGGAGAACATTTGGGGTTTTTACATTAGGTAGAAAGTGTTTAATAAAGTAGGAAACAGCAATTTTTTTTTAAATTTAAATTTCAAATCTAGATTCTATTAAATCGAATTCAAGACACAAAATTTGGCACACGCTTTGGCAAGTGACCTTAACTTGTATCATAAATACTGTGCCGAGTCACTATAAAAAACGATTGCGCAGAGGTTGTAAATAGTTGGCCAAAAGTCGTGAGGTCAATTCCATATGACACGACAGATATCAAAATCTTTTCCAGCCCAATGCGTACAAACATAAGTAGCTTAACACATATGAATACAAATTTTTTAGAAAAGTATTTATCTACGTGCTTATTTATACATATATGAAGCTTTTTGAAAGCCAGCAGTAAATGAAGATAGCAAAGGACCAGGCATTGAGTGCATTTTAGTGTTAATATTTTGAATATGGTTTTAAAAACTGGGCACTGTTAGCACCACATAGCATTTGAATGTGTACTGTGGTGTTGGTTGTCTTCGTGTGTTAGAGTGACCTTTGGAATTATGTTGGTGAGAGGAGGCAAGTGGTAGCAGCCAACAGCTATTGTCGTAAATTGTGAGTACCAGTGCGCGCGTTAGTACACAAATTGTCTGCACTGGCACGGACGAACAATAGCTGTAAGTACAACACCAACAACAACAACTACTCGTATAGTAACCAATTTCAACTAAAGGCAATGAAATTTAGTTGGCAACTCGAGAGCCCCGCTATTACTGTTTTTATTGCTACCAGCTGTTGTTGGTAATATTTTGATCAACGTAGTTGTTGCGAACAGTTTTTGATGTCTTTTGTTTTAGAAATGTGTTTTATTGTTGTTGCAGACGATATATGCGTTCAATATTGCTGACCATTTGCATGCATAAAATATTGTGTGAGTGGATTAGGCTTTTAGAGACTGTGGCAAATGACGGAAGCATTTTAAAAATTGTGCAGCCATGCAGTAAGGCATTAAGGTATGTAGGTGACAGGAAGATGGTGTTGATGAAGGATATGAATGGAAAGTGCTGCAAAACAAAATGGAGTTTGCAACTTGGCAACGCAATGAAACTTAAGGAAGGGGAATTTTTACTATCATATAGCTCGTTGTTGCGCCGAACTTCTCCAATGTGCAATTCGTACATCTCGATGCTGTAACAAAAAATGAGGGACCTACAGATCTGCGCTGGCTTCGAATGGCAAATGATTTTTGTGAGAATTTTTTTTTTCATGGCAGAAATTACGACATTTTTTTTTCTCGAAGGCTACTACTACATTCGAAATTAATTTTTTTATGCTTTGTTCTTTAAATATTTTTGAATGAATTTGAGCGTCAACGAAAATCCGTTTTCAAAATTCTGACAACATTGCTATTTCTATTAAATTTTATTTGTAATTTTTTACAAAAAACAGATTCCTTTTTACCATTTTTAAATCAAGACTTCGAAGCTTTTGCAAAATTTAGGAAAACTCGATTTTTTTATACTCGATTTGCGAACGTTTAATATAAATCCATATTTCAAACTGAACTTTTAATGTAAATCCAGATTTGGAAGCTTTTGTAAAATTTAGAACAACTCAACATTTTTTTTAATAGATTTGCGAACTTTTAAACCATAATATTTTCAACAGCGCATTTTTATAGCCCCTTTATATTTATTTAGTATAAAAATGTGCAAGTATAAAGTAGCTAAAATTTATTATCATTGTTACAAAACTTACAAAAGGATAATGGGAATTTCGAGCCACTCAAAATTTGCATTTTACATATTACACCAAATTTAAATGGGCTGTAAGATTGCATACCAGATACTTAGCTAAAACTTTTTATGAATTTTCGAAGCCTTATAAAGTGTTTACAACTGTAATTACATTATTTTTCGTGATGTGATTTACATTTCTACTAAATATTATGTAGAATTTTGTACAACTTCACTGTACAATTTTGTGAAGTCCTCACTCTACCTATTAAATCTCCACAAATGCTTTATGAACTCTACTAGAGAAAATATTAAGGCGCTCTCTTCAAGCAGTGTTTTGTAAGTACATTCATCTCTGCTTTTCAGCCATACAGCAACCTTCTACATTGACTTAATTTAATGATCATCCTTGTGCATTTAAGTGCTTTCAATTTGTATTCCTGTTGCTTGCCTTTAAAAGCACAGCCCAGCCTGTATTTCAAATTAATGTTACTCCTAGATACCTATAGAGCAATTTACCAACTCCCACATGCGAAGCGCATTTTGCATATATTTTAACTCAAATGTGTGTTAAAATAAAAGACAAACAAACATTCGTTTATAATCCTGCGGTAGCAAATATTCATTCAGGCAAAGCTAAATGCACGTAGAATAAAACACAGAGCAGACAAATTGTGAGCATAGCGCAACAACCCAGTGAGCATTTTGGTGCTTTATGAACATGATAAAATATATGTACATAGAAAAAAAGTTAGATGCTTAAAAAAAATCATATGAGAAATCCCTTCTAACTATAGTAAATATTTAGGCGATTCACAAGATGTCATAGCGTGCCGTAAAGTTACAAAATCTTGAAATATTAAAGTCAGTGGCTTAAAATTAAATTTAGCAAAGAAAAATGAATTAAAATGACTAAACTATTTTTTTTTCAAATTTTACGATTTTTACGGCTTTTATGATAAGTTAACACATCTTGTGAATCCCCTAACTATGTTTTTACCCCTCTGTGATTTTTTTAATTGAGCGAAAACTTTAAAGCTGCCTCACTTAATCTTATCGGAAATCATGTAGGATTTTTGTTAATAGCAAAAGTCAGGTGTTAAAAAAATATAAATAGAATATATATAAATATAGAAATCACAAATGCCTGCAACGAGAATATATGATTTTTTTTATAAGAAGCAGTAATGAATGATACTTCTCGTCCAATGATAATTCCCTCACGTTGCCACAATAAACCACTTGTTGATCGTTCCTAATCTAAAAAAAAATCAAAATGCAACGCTGCATACCAGACTTCAACTATACTTTGATTTTCACATAAGAGAAAATACAACCTTAACGTATATTTTGTTGTTGCTGGTGGCCCATGAAACGACAAAAAAAGAAACGCTATGGCAAAAGAGAAAGAAGAAGAAGATAATTTTATGTGCCTTTTTCATTTGACAGCTAAAAAAAAAATCAAAAAAATGTGCCTTGAAATAAATAAAATTCCAAGAACAGTTATTTGTTTTATACTCAACCAGTGTTGTATTTCGCTTGAAATGTGTACTCCGATTTAATTCGTTGAATTTATGTAAATTCTGTAAGTTGAATTTAATGTTAGTTTTGGTAAAATTTCGAACTTCCACGAAGTGCATAGATATTGGCGGAAAATGTTGTAGAAAAAAGTGTATAAACTTCTAAAGAGTAATTTTTACAATTTGTATTTGCTGGGGTAACGTTTGCGGTTTTCTGAAAAATGTAGCTTACTTTTGTGGTTAACTAAAATGGGTGATTCAAAACAAACACATGCACCCAGTACACGCACGTTCAAAATACAGTTTGTTTGTAATAAGCTTTACACTTTCTCAATTCCCTTTCCAGCATATTTACATAAATGTATAAAATCTTTATCTATGTGTACATAAATTCATTTGCTACAATGAACAGGAAAATTTAATTTTGCGGTCACTTTGATTGACTGATGTAGGTACAGCTGCCGTTTGCCGAAACTAACTGTGATTTACTATTACAAAGCCCAATGTTAATTCATTTACTCCATATATCTGTACCTACATATATGTGAAACAAAAAGTTCCTAAGCCCTAATATAATTACTTTTGTCTGGAAGTAGCAATAAAATCTTGTGTGGTTTTGTATTTGCTAAACTGGCATTATTTAGTTTTCTAATTAAATTACAACGTGCATATTTTTTTATTACATTGCTCAATGTTTTCTAAATTGCCATGTAATTATGCTTAGTGTTTAATTTAAGTATTGACTCGCATATGTACTATATTATACATACAAATAAAGTAAATTTGTCTTTATTTTATCTTGATCATTAGCTGAGCACAAAATGTGTATGCTCTACTATTCGTGTGTAATTCATAGTTTAATATTTTAATTAAATTGTTAATTGAGTTAGCGTATGGAAATAATTGAAAGCATTTGTTATGTAACTAATAAATTAGCCATTGTGGAACATAAGCTGGTGCATTAGCTGCTAATCCGCGATGAAAGTTAATTTTAAATTAAATTTGTTTAGAGGTATGAAAAGATAATTTATATTTCGAAATATTTTGTGCTATGCATACGCAATTGTGTGTTTATCGTTTAAAATTATTATATTTAATGTTTGACTAAGGTTTACGTTTTCTGAATGGATAAAGTCAGTTTAAATTCAGTGAAAAAAGTAGATGCGAATAGTAAATGGTTTTCACGAGTGCATCTAAGTGAGCGAGCCAGAAGTATAACTTCTTTGTGGTAGTAGAAATTTATAAATGTAGTTGTAGTAGTTAGGTTACCAGATCACTGCAGTGTCTTTCAGGCTGAGGTCTCGGCTATCATGGAGGCGGTAAAGAAGATTGGGACCGGGATAATAGGAAGAGACATCTTCATTTTTTTGTGACAGCCAGGCTGCCTATCTCTACAGGAGATGGCCAAGCAGAACCGACTGTACCTCATTTGGGGTTGGATTTGTGGTGGGAGAGAGACCTCGTCGCCTAGTACAGTCATTTACTCCGATGGACAGGCGCCTCACCACGATTCGCATATTTATAAGCGAAATTCTTCAGCGTGTCGCTGATTAATACCCCCCACGGAAGGGAAGGCAACGGAGATCACTTCTACGAGCGCTGCCTACTCACGATATCAAAATCATGCCAAGCTGTGTAAGGAAGGGATCTTTGGTCACACTATCGGAAAATTCAGTCTGCATGACGAAACCTCCCACAACGAACTGATCGACTTTACTGGAGTTCGAAACATGGTGATATGTAGCATCAGGTTCCAGCATAGAAAAAATCACTAGGCTATTGCGATAGACTTACATCCATTCCAAGGATCGAACAACGATTCAGATCGTTATCTTGTCGCAGTCAAGATACTCGTACGCTGCAGCAAAATCCTTTCGTCTAAATAAACGAGGAAGAAGCCACTGAAGAAGCCATTGGCTTCAGCAACCCCGAAAAAACGACTGGAACGAAGAGGAATGCGGCAGAAAGAAGATAGATACCGAAAATACGTAAATGCGAAGATCTTAAGATGCTAACCGTCCAAAAAGTTTACCTAAAGTTGCTGCGTCTTACGGAAAGTTTTTCGATCGCGGCAAATTACTTTAAAAACCAAAACGGCAACCCGGTGGCTGATGTCCAAAGCAAAGTGATAGCGCAAGCGTCGCCGAAGAAGATAAAGATTCCGAACCCCAAATCGCTGATGCTGAGATATTTGATTTTAATATCCCTGAAAAACTAATACGGCTATTTAAAAATATGTTTTAAATAGAACATTATAACCGTCGGAAGTTGGAAGGATCTCTCCAAGCAGTTTGATACAAAATGAGGTTTGACTACTTTAAAATTATGTTGAAATAGATAACGACACATCTGGGCGATTGTAGCGGAAATTAAAAAGACCAACGTTTATAGTCCATACGATTTTTGTATATTAAATAGCAGGTTTCAATTTGCAATCAAATTTCCATTTCCATTGGCAATGCATAGTCTGGCATTCATATTTTATATAAATTAAATTGTATTTAATTTTAAATCGTAAATTGAATTTCATTTTCCTCACTAAACAAGCGTAAAAATCTGTTTAAAAATGTCTTAAAGCAATCTTTGAGATTTGCGCTCAAATGAATAAATAAAACACTTTAAGTCTTCAATGAAATCTCTGATACCACTTCCTTATGCCTTTCACACATTTTAGCGCCCACTCACAGCTATTCCAAAACAATTTCTCTCCAGCCGGCAACGCGCGTATCACTTACATCTAATATCCGTCTGCAAATCGCGTGGGCTCGGCCAGTCCACAACACCATTTATCATTGTCAACAGCCGCATCACAGCCACTGCAACAGCCGCCAAAGCCACTGCCTTATTAGCCGCAGAAGATTTTCATTGTTCCGGCTGACCTCGTTGCCACGCGGGTGCCTCTGAACGTTTGGCACTCAAATCGACAGATAAACGGTCATGACGACAACGCTACTTTTATAGTTGGTAGGACAATCGAGTGGAAATGCACACAAGGAAAGAGCAGCTCAAGCGTGGCAAACAAAAATGCAGTGAGAAAATGTACTGAAAAAAAAACTAAAAAGATTTGAAAATAAAAGGAATGCGGCATTGAGCAGGGCAGGGTGAGTGGGGCGGGGGCGGGTGCGGGAGAGAACACGTTTTGGAAATCAAATGGCGCAGTTGACTGCGTAGCAAAATTAGCTGCATAGCTTATTGAGCAGCAATGCTTTTATTATTATTGTTGTTGTTGTTGTGACTGTTGTTGTTTGCCATTGCTGTGGCATTGCATTTGATGCTGCCAACAGTTTGCTAGCTCGGCTAGCATCATTGCTGTTTGTAAGTTCCAGTATCGCATTGCAGTGCTAATTTGCATGAAATGCGATTGCGAGCACTTTCATTTGCCTGCTGCGTTTGCTGAATACTCACAGCGCTAGCGAGCAGCCAGTCAGACAGCCCAAAAGCGAGCAAGCGCTCGAATGGATTCGAAAGAAATTGTCGCCAGTGAAATACGAGTAAACACATTTGCATAATTTCAGACTAAGGCGCATAGCGATTGCAGCCGAATGAATGGGACAATGTTTTGCATATTTTATGTGAGCGTGTGAGTGTGTATGTGTGTGACTTTTGCTTAGTTGTAAAATTGCCAGCAAATGTCATGTCGAATTTGTAAATTCAGCATTTTTTTTTCAAAATGTAAGTGGAAACTGTTGTTCTCCGTGGTACACCAATGTAGGAACTGTAATAATTGCACGAGTATATGTGTGTGTTTTGTGAAATGTGTGTGAGTGTTTGAAAGCTTTGTGGAACTTTGTAAAGTTTCATTTTAATTTTCGTCGAAACTCATTTAATGAATACTCGTAGATTTGCTGGCAAATTAGACTTTTCCAGGGTTGGTTGGTTGCTGCTTTTGCGCCTAAAATTGCACCACAAATTCTACTATGTAATAGAAGTTTTTCACGTTTTATTGCACATTACTAGCAACACCTATGGCAGTTGCATTCTGCGCAGCACGTCTGCTATTAAGTTCTCAGGCTTTGTGATATAATCTGAACCCACTCGAATTTTCATTTTTCAGCGCCTGCTATTATGCTACATTTTCAATGGTTGCCAGTTCGCTCGAAGGCATTTGAGAAAAATTATGAAGATAGTGTAAGCGCCTAAAGGGATGCACAAGTATTATGAAATGCTCTTGAAATGCGCTTGAGTTTTATTCGCATAGAAAAGTGCAAATGTTACGCTGGCCTATCGTAAGCGTAAGATCTATATTTAATTAAAATAATATAAAGCAAATCAAAGCAATTCCCAGATATGCTTTGCCATACATTTTATATCCTACTTGGTGAAAAGTGATTTGCTTTGTAATTCTCAACGGATTTGCAGTATTTTATTGACAAGTTGTATGCCTATAAATAAACAGTAGGTTCATACAAGTTTTTATTAATTATTGTTATTATATGAAAAATAGCGTGGCTGTTGAAGCTCTCGCGTTAGGAAAGGCAATAGTGGCTGACCTCGTACCTTTGTAGAGGCTGAAAGCACACTTAGATCCATTTGGCTCCATTGTGGTATCAGTTGAGCAGTATGTAGCGTATTTCCCCCTAAAAAAGGAGACATAAGAGATCGTTTAGGTCTGCTGATCCCAGATCCGGCAGACAGTTGAAGAAGTATTAGTGTAGGCGTCTCCTTATTGCGCTCACTTAATTAGGCCAATCCCAAAAGTAGTATTATATGATTTGCACCTAAGCCAAAACTTCTGGGATGCGTTCACATAAGACAATTTTCTCATCAAAAACTAAGAGAATGCCAAAATTCACTATGAGTTAAAATTTTTTTTTTTAAAGAAATGCAAGTCTGCTTAATTGACAGCTTTCACATATGTATACTTTTGTTATGTAGCAAATTTTTGGGCGCATAACTGTTTAGGCTCAAAAAACAGCCGCACATCTCCGCACAAGCACAAATATAAGTATTCACTGTGTCTTTTTATTTTTATTTTAGAACTGCTTCGCTCATATAACTTTGAAATTATAATATAAATTTCGCTAAACGAGACTTTCAGCTGGAAACAAGAAGATATATATATATATATAAATATATATATATGTATGTAAGATATATATGTATATAGATGTATGTGTATGTATATAATATATGTACGTTGGTAGAAGCATAATAAATATAATATGCAAATAAATGTTCAAACATTCTCATCAAAGTGACTTTGAGTGACACATTTGAGTGGCTTGAATTGTTTATTATTCGTACACATATGCTTATTATTTATGAGTTTTGTGAAATTTATCTAAAAAGCCAGTTCTTAATGGCTTTCAATGAGATATTAGCGATATGAAAGTAATATTTTTTGTTCAAATTAAATTCTACAAAGTTGCTAAAGTTATTTTGACAGTGATTGAATTAGAAGTGGCTAACAGAGTCAAGTGCAATAAAATATGTTAACAGTTCTTATTTATTTCAAGTAGGAAACAGATTTTTTCACTGCCTTCTATTTATCGTCTGAAAAAATTACGAGTGTAATGGAATCCTTTGCTTAAAGTATTGGATTTATATAAGTCAGAAATCGAACCAAACTATGTTTGTATAAGTGTAATCAAAATATTTAAAAAAAACAAATAGTTTTTTTTAAGTTGACGTCAGTGTACCTATGTATATCACATCAGTGCGTTCTCCATCTTCAATTATTGGAAACTTTCAACAATCTAATATATAAAAGCTTAGTCTTCTGTATCCCAACACAGTGTGAGCGATAACTGACAATACCATTACCTTCTGCCTAAAAGTATGCTTAACAAAGTGACAACAGTCGCGATAGTGGATAAAAAATTGTTGGATATATGAAAATTTCAAAAGTCATATGTAATCTCCTTATTCTCCGTTATGTTGCCAAAGTTATTTCTATCAAAATTTCTTAAAGCAGTCGGCAGCTCTCGTGAAATAAACGTTCGTATAAATATTTCTTCAAGAAAATTTACAGCAATGGTAAGGTTTTTTTTCAAGCTACATAAATAATGCAAAATATTTTGTGTGTTTTTGTTTTTAAGAGCTGGGTACTTAAATAGCTGGGCGGTGAAACCTTTAAGAGGTTTAATTAATATTTTCATTAAAAAATCTGATATAATTTCCTTGTAGTAATTTCATAAAATTTATTACTTTCATTTTATCCTCATGTGTGATATTGTTTTCGGTACCCCATCTACGTTATTAAAATAATGTTACTTTTTTTTATAAAATCCGCTTTGATGAATCTGCTAAAAATATTCTATGCAAATCTTGTTTGTTCAACGGCGGACCCTTTCCATATTTCGACTGTAGTTTGCTGAGGCATATTTTAAGGCGCATAGTCTAATTGGCTTTTATGTGGGTGGTAAAACAAAAAATCATAGCATACAATGCATACACATGTGCGCCTAAGTATGGATGTATGTGTGAAAAGATATGTGTACATAATTATTAGTACTCATGAAAAATCTTAACATTAACATATCTTGTCTGCTCTTTTAGCCTGCGGGTAAGCTTAAATATATCAAATATTCAACAGCTTAAATTTTACATTTATTTTCTCTGACATAAGCTTTTAACCCTCGCACATGTGTGTAACCAAATATTTATAATTTTGTATGGCTTTAATTGGAGTGGGGCGAGAATATTTCTATTTAAGAAATTTTGCACTGAAAACATATGTATTTGAGATATTGGTATTTTTTTAATGAGCAATGCAATTAGGCTCATTTGTAATAAGATTTGATGGCATTTAGGAAAATGATAAATGACATTTTCCAGCTGCAGTAATTTCTCAAGTTCAATGTTCCAGTTTTTCGTTGGGAGATGAAATGAAAAATGCGAAATCAATAATTAGAATTTGAAGCCCCTTAAAGTAAAAACTATACATAAAATGCAATATAGTTTAATTTAAATTTAGTTTTATAAGCATAATCATTCTTTATGCGCTTCATTTTTTTAATGAAAAATAGTTCGAATTTTTTTAGTCTTATATTTTTCATTAACTCTTTGAAATAAAAATTAGTTTTCGAATGTTATTTATTTTATGGTAGATCGGAGAACTGAAGACGCCATAGCGCTTTTCTAGAAACGATCAAACATTGAAACTCACTTCTCTTTTGCCGAATAAAACTCAAAATTTCTGATAATTTTTAATCAAAAAAGTAAAACTCATAAAATATGTATTATTTATTTTAATACATTTACAGATATCGCTCAAAATTTTTTAATTCGTAACAGATTTATAGAAGGCAGGACAACTGTTTTAATGCATTTAGAAGCTTTTGAAATTTAAATTTAAAAATAATCATTATTTGCGGTTCCTGCTAATATTAATCACATTATTTGCTAAATTAAATAAAAATGAACTTTTATTATCTAAGCTAGAAATAAAGATTAAAAAAAAATTTTATATTTTCCTAGCAAAAAATAAAATGAAAAAATAACTCTTATTTTCCAAGCAAACAATTTAACTCAAAAAATAACCCTTTTTGTTGCTAAGTAATAAGGAAGACTCTGAAAATAATTTGTATGATTAAGTTTCTCAAATTAACTTAAGAAATAAAAATTCATAACCTTCGGTCCCTGCTAATATTAACTAAAAGGTTAAAAAAATATTATATATTTTTCAAACGAAAAATTATTTTTTTCTGAGTAATAAATAAGACAGAAAATAGCTTTAATGATTGAGTTTCTTAAAATAATAAACTGTTAATGTTAACCACATTGTTTGATGAATTAAATTAAAAATAAGTTTTATTTTCTAAGCAAAAAAAAAACAAAAACTTTTATTTCCAAAGCAATAAATTTAATTAAAAAAATATCTTTTTTTTTGTGTGTAATAAATAAGATTGAGATTTTTAATGTAACTTAAACAAAATTGCAATACAAAAATGATTATTTGCGTTGCCTGATTTTAAAGGCCCGTATCTGTGTAAAAAGCAAATTGTGCTATAATATAAAGCACATGATTTTGAGAGAGGAATATCGTTGGATTGTAAAATCAATTCATAAAATGAATTAATTTCAATTGCAGAAGAATTTCAAAAAAATAAGTTAAAAACTTAGTGAATAATCCCCACCACTGTTCAGATCTATACCAATCAAAAACGGTTTTCTACAAGCACTTCAAATGATTATTAATTATCATTTTGCCACTTTTGCTAATTACAACACTAGTCTTATAGAATTTTGATCAAAAACGCAATTTTGTATTTTTGCACATTCTGTTTTTCGCTGCCATTTCAGGATTCTAACGGCGCATACGTGATTGGACTTTTAATAGTCAGCGGAATGTTTTTATAGACAAACCAACCTAAGTAATCAAATAAAATAATACTAAAATTATACAAACTGCTTTGAGCATAAAATAAACTTCTATAAAAATACAAAAAAAAAATACAAAAAAAAAAATACAAAAAAAAACACAATTCACAGTTTATTTACCTTTCGAATTTGGGGAGGCCGCCGCATAATTTTGTGCAAATTTGCATAGCTTCGTTATTGTGCTCCAATCGGGCGTGCACTTGACTTGAGAAATCGTTTTAATTTGCTGAAAAAGTTTGCACTTCGATGGCGGTAGGAGCTAATAGATTGGAAAGAATAAAAAGTTGCTAATGAAATCATGCAATCATGAATAAATGAGTGCATTAATAAAAAACAAAACACTAAAGTAAATATTCTAGCGCGGCTGAATGCATTGAAGAGCGGTTTGCGCGAAGGATATTAATGGTCAAGTAAATAGTGCTTGCTTTGTTTTTTTTTTAGATATGCGCATGTAAATAAATTGCAAATTTATTTTGAACAAAATCTCAGTAGTCGGCGAAATTTTTTGAAATGCCTTGTTTTGCGTTTTTAATCTAAAAACTGCCAAAGTTGCTCAGTTGATAAAATTGGCTACACTGCAGAACACTTTGTGATATTTGATACAAAAAACTGTAAACAATAAATTTTTTTTAGCGTAAAAGATGTAATTTATGTTGCCTTAATATTTGTCTTAAGGTAATGAAGCCCAATAAAAAATTACTGAATTGAATTTTTCATACGGAAGAAAGAAAACTGAGAAATGAATATTTAAATATCATATAGATTAGAAATAGATTTTTTTTCTTTAAACCGCGTTTCTCGTCTAAAAAATAGCTTTTGATAACTTCCTCTGCTTTTCCGTCTCAATTAGTATGCTCGAATTTTTTATGATGGCCTTAGTCGCTAAAGCTGATCTCTAGATTGTTGAGGTATAATTTTGTTATCCTATTACAATAAATAAATAAATAATATGGAAGGAAACGTGCAACATAGCAAAGGAAAATTTTAAAAATCAACCTCAAATTTCGAAAATCAGCCTTTTTATACTCAAATATAAAAGTGGATACCCTTAAATTTCCTAAAAATGCTCTTTAAAACCTAGAAATTTTGTTGATAAATTGTTGAATTTTTTGAAATTTTTTATAAATTTTGTAATTTGAATTTATTGGATTTTTATTTAAAGGTTGTACTATTTAAAAAAAATTATGATATTTTAATACTTATATGTTTTCGGGAAATCGGTTTAAAATACTCTTAAATGAAACTACATATCCAAAATTCTGATTAACAAACTTAACATTTTGATAAAAACTTGTTGACTTTTTCTAAATTTTTTATAAATTTTGAAATTTTAAAAATTACACAATATTTTTATATTCGAGGATTCTAATAAACTTAAAATCAGAGTCGGGAAAAAAGTGTATTTTATTTTTTAGCAAAAGCTAAGTGTTGATAAATATTATAACTGGATGAAACCCTAGTTTTCGAATTTATTGATATTAATTTTTGACCAGGTTTTGGTATCAAGCTCCACATAGTGCGCAAGTTGTATAGAGATAATTGTAATGAAATAAATTTAAATTTTTTTACTTTATATTAAATCTTACTTTATCCACTTTGCCTGGGCTATATTTAATTCACTTAAATTTAGTTAAGCCCAGAGCGGCAAACGTTTAAGAGCAACAGGCAAACCCTCCCCTTGTACCATTAGTACTTTCTCCAACTCACTCTGTTTTCGACCACCGCAAACAATGACTATATAATGTATGTACTCGTATAAGATTACATATCAATAAATACCGCCGTGACGTAAAACTTTGTATGACTAATTTCAAATGCAACTCACATATATGTACATACCCAGCAACAACAAGCAGACGAAAGAATAACAAACCACAACAACAAAAGGAGAGAAGAAGCAAACAACCACCGTACCTACACAACAGAGGGAGTCGCGCAACAGCATCAAATGATTGAAGGATGTTGTGAGGGATAAGTTGAGAAATGGAGCAAGTTTTGTGCAAAAGCGATACATAGCAAATTACGCTAACGGCAACAGCTGTTAGCGTGAAGTGCATGAGCGTAGGAAAATGTTGGTAGGTACATATGTGAATATTTTGTTAGGTTGCTCTAAAGGCAGCAACGCGAGAATTTGCCAAGTATAGCAGAAATTTCAAATTTATTGCATGAATTTATATCGACACTGGCACTGTGTGTGCATAGCTTTCTTGCACTAAGCATAAATTCAATGGCACGATTTGCAACTTTATCTACATATTATGCGTAGCGATAAGTTACAACCAGCGAGTAAAAGTAAAAAACTGATTAGAATAATTTAATTCATTGAAAATTGATCCACCAAGCAAGCAGGTATTCAAATCATAGTAAAGCAGGATGTGTTGTGAAATATACAGGTTGATGAAACTTAGGTGCAGAATGTTTTTTTGGATATAAGATTTACATTGCACATTGTCGCGTAAATGGCGCTATGTCTAATAGCATCATCTATGTATTTAAAGTGGTAAGGTTCAAGTATTATACAATACTCACCGGATTTTTTTACTCTTTCAAGAAAATTTCCTTCGATGCATCTGTGCCCAGGAAAAACTGCTTATTTGTTATAGGAAACCCCTTTTCCTTAGGCACCCAAGATTTAGATCTCCAGATGTGTGACTTGTGATACGAAGATCTCATATTACTATTACAATAACAGTTATATAACATTGTCGTAAAATAAAAGATGAACATTTCCCTAGGTAACGTGAAATTTATATGTTGGAAAATAACTATTATTAGCTACGGAAAAGATATTTCACTCGTATAACAGTTTTCAGCTAACTTAATAAATAAATGCTAGAAAATAATTCTTATTTACGACGGAAAACGTGAAAATTATCGTTGGGGAATAAATCGCAGCTAACGTAAACAATAAATGTTGGAAAATAACTCTCATTGGTAACGGAAAACATATTTCTCCAGTATAACAGTCATCGGACAATGTGAAAAAAATTCAACAATTATTTTTTTTTGGCGACGGAAAACATGTTTCTCCTGAATAAAATTGTCTGGTGAAGTAAACAAAAATGTTTAAAAGTAACACATATTGACAACGGAAAACATATTTTTAATAGAAAATGAAGAAAATAGATTTCATCTAATAACTGCTATAAAAGAACTTTACGTTCATTCCAGTGCATCGTTTTCCATTTGTAAATTCGGGAAAACCATGAAACTAAAGTTGTCTTTGTGCTCTTTTGTGACTTTTTCATTAGTCTTGTGTTTAATTTCTATGATGTGAAGTAAAATTCGTTTGAAATTTTTTATTCTTTAACTTAGAATAATAGCTTTTGATTTTAGGTTTTCTTGATATAATTTTTATTTCAGGCGGTGGAATGATACTTACCGTTGAAATTAATTTCTTTGACTAAAAATAAAGGTTATTAACAGATTAAATTTCTTAAGTAGTATAAATATTGTTTGAGCGAATTTCCGTCATCTCTTGGTTTAGAAATAAAATGGTTTTGCGTTGTGCCATCTTTACGGCATGTTACGTTCTCGCGAAGCGTTCCCAAATATACTATCTTATGCCATCGCTCAAACTGTTATTTCAATTGCTTTCAGCCTAAAAGTATTTATATAAAATAATAGCAGTTTCAATATCTTTGTAATGCGTTATTTACGTGGATAAAAATTTGTTGGATCCCGGCGTGTGACGGGCATTTACTATACTAGTTTGTACATATATTTGAATACATAAAATTATTATAAAACTATAAATATTTTTATGTAGTTATAAATATGGAAAGTATTAACTTATTACTTAGCCGCAAGAAGAAGTTCATATTATCTGTCAGTTAAGTATCTTATTTGTGTGTAAATTGAGCTCAATCTATACCGCTGGTACTTTACTAAAGTACCAATAATAAAATTTTAAAGCTTTACAGAGTGCATACATATATATTAGATTTAAGTAAATATGCACATACTTGTTTTCTATATCATCCCTTTTTTATGTTATTCAATTTGATGTATATTTTACAACATGTACCATTCTCTAGAGGACGTTACGACTGCTGGGCTTACAAGGGCATGGCATAACAAATGTTAGCATAAGAATGTTTTCCACCCTTGACAGAAGATACATGAATACATTAGTGTTTATTTTCGTGTAGGCTTGTAGGCGTTTAGCGGGGGATTTTAAAGAAAAGGTTTGGCCTTTGCCATCATAGCTTTTATTAATCTTATATTTACTTTCAAGCACGAACTTTAATTAAAATATAGAATAGGTAATTAAAAAAGCGGTTCTATTTACGCATCAACTAATTATTTATACGCATCAAAGCGGTGAATAACCTTTCGTTGTGTTGTTTGGAATTAGCCCAGTCACAGTTGAATAGAGCTAGCAACCTTTTTTTTTTAATTATTTATAACATGTTAAATGTTATGTTTGTCTTACTAAATTTCCACTTGCCAGACTTCCGGTTTCTTGCATAACAATAATATCCCATTGAATATTTGATAACGTGGGATTGGCTAATCTTATTCGACTTTCAGTAAAAAAATTGGCTTGGAGCAACTAATTTTTCTATTAATTCTACATCAGCGCATGTCCTTTTTATATTACATAGAAGCAAATACCCGGCTTACTTTTTACGCCTGAAACAGTAGAAGATATTAGATTTGATGTATGTGGGTACTGAAATAATGTTAACAAAAAAATTTGGATTCAGCTTTAACCAAACAAAAAATAATAGTAAGCTTTTTTCTTTAAAAAATAAGTATGCTATTTTATTGCTATTCGGAAATACGCGTTAGAAAAAATAATATAGGTTCAATACTTTGAGAGCCAAAAAGGTTTCAAATGTTTTCCAACCAACAAATTTTATATAATAGTTTAAGGGGTTACACCACTGTAGAGCACGAAAAAAAAGGCATATTTCGGGATTTTTTTTTGGTCAATCCAAATTGAAAAATTGTAATTCTGTAAAAAGTGTTTTTTAATATGAGTCTTGAAGTACAGAAAAACGATTAAGTTGAGCAATTCAAAAACAAAATGGCGGCTCTGCAGCATTTTCCCGCTAATGCGTTTTTTTCGCATCGGTCCACGGCCGGAAACCTAGCTCCCGCAATTTTTGATCTGGAACAAAAACCCAAACATTTTTTAATTTCATATTACAGTAGCAAGAGACGTACGTAAGGGTTTTTTGATAAATTAATTTTTCGTAAAACGGCTACACTTTAAAGAAAAAGGTTCAAATTCGAACCAAAAAATCATCAAAAAATTGTTTATAAATAAAAAAAATATGCTGAATTTCGAAAAACCCCTACGTACGTCGCTGGAGATAACGATTTCAAATGTATTGTAAAAATTTTGAATCGATCGGTAAAGATTTGTTTGAGTTATGTTTCCGGCCAGCTCGAAAACAGTGGATTTGAGAAAAACGCGTTTAAAGTTTCCGGTACTGTAAAATCGTATTATATTCTTACACACCCACAATCGGCAACACGAAATTTAGACATTTAGACATTTTTTCCGCCATTCATACTTTAGTATATTATTTTTAAGATCCTAAAAGACCTTTTACGATGAAAAAAATTTTTTCGATTTTTTAAAAATTCTACAGTGGTGTAACCCCTTAATAGTTCATAATAGTACAATAGTTCATCATCATTGCCTATAAACAAGGGCCAAAAAATAACCGATCAAATGTGATTGAAAAAATAAATATGCCCATTGTGGTGCACGACCACGTGTGCACTTTAAGGTGGTCTAAAATTGTATGGGAAAAATAAAACCGAAGCTTTTATGCGCACACCCCCTAGAACTTTTTAATTCGAAAATAACAAGATCCATGTTTTTTAGTATTCACACGGCGGGTCCAAATATGCATGAAAAGTAAGTAAAATTGGAATTTTAATACTCTCACAACCTAGGGGTTTTCTATACCGTACACATTAATATTCTACTTTTTTTGCATTCAAAAAATATTCAGAGGTCGCTCGAAGCGTTCAAAGTTAGTTTCCCGTGTACTTCATATGTATAAACGAGGTATGGGGTCAAAATTCTTCCATCGGCGAACTTTGTTTCTATCAAGGAATAACAACAGCCAATCGGTGACTTAAAGTTTTTTAAGTGAACCATTTTTTATGGGCCACATAAAGACCACAATAAAAGTGCTAATTATTCATAAAAAATATTTAAATAAACGATTGGGCATTATTACTTGAAGGTTCCTGAGGAGAAACAGAGTTTGCCGATTGAAAAATTTTGATTTCAAGGACTCCTTAACATTTCTGGAAAATTTTTTTTTTTCATCTAATATACATTGGAGACTTTGAATATTTTCAGTGACTTATCAATATTTGTTTATAATGTTTTTTGATTTTTGATAGATTTTTTTTTACCACATTACCACAAATTCTCTTCCATGCGAAAAAATTGCCAGACGTACTTTGTATGGAAAAAACTGTGTGCCAGTAAAAAAAATACGAAAAAAACGGAAATTTTTAGCAACTTTGGAATTGCGCTATGAAACTGAACTCCCAGAACTTTTATAAAAATGAAGTTTTTTTTACGTTTACTATGCCATGCCCCTAGTTTTTCACACAACTGTATCTGCATGCTTATGGAATAACTTAATACAGTTACTAATCAATCAAAAGTGCTATTTTATCTATTTTCTATATCTTTGCTTTTTGTATTTTTCAACATAACTGACGCTTTTCCATTGCCGCACATATCGAGAGGTTTTGTATAACAGCTCACAAAAGTGATATCTGAATTGAAAAAAAAACACCAAAGGTGTCCTGCCTTCGTAGAGTAAAAATTTTCAACTAAACTAACAGATCCATTTACTGAAAGTCCTTACACAGAATTTGTGATTTGTGAGCATGTGTGTGAAAAATTTTGCAAGCAGAATCATGTATGCAAATCATAAGTTTCACATTGCCAACAACACATTTATTAGAATTTTTCAGGAAATCAATTCGTTTACAAAATGTTGAGATTCAACAGAAATTAAAATTCGTATTTGTTACACCAAAGGTGATTGCTTTCAATTTCTGTTTATTTTTTAATTCTAAGACTGTATATATTGTGTGGAAATTCAAATTTTTAAATATATTTTAATGAAATTGGCAAATAAGCAATTACTTAGATAAATATCTTTGAATTCTTGGCAACTTTTTTACTTCATTTACACAAGTCTATTAAGCAATTTTGTTTAACATTCATATTACACAATCTAGCATTAACACCTTTCGAAAAATTTATGTTAGTTTCGTGTAAAACATCATTTATTTCAAACTTGCGTGCAACACGCATTCCTCGAATCGTTCATATGAATTTAATAACTCAGTTACAGGGTTACTTATTGAACTTGTGATATTTCTATTAATAAAATTTTCATAAATAATACTAGTTGCGTAAATAACAGTTAAGATTTAATTTTGCTGATAAACTTCGCGGATTAAGCCAAGAATGATTATTGATACTTGTTTTTTGTTGAGGGCGTTGCGGAAGGAAATTTACTTTTTTATGAAACAACATTTCTAGCCACTTTAAACATAGACTTTATTGAAACTGAATGGACTACAAAACTTTTTAAAATTTTGATTTCAGTGGTTTATTAAATGCACAAAATTTTTATAAAAAACTAATGAAAAAAACTTAACATCTTCGAAAATTTGTTCAGAGTAACAAACTTATTTTCATTATTTTTTTCTGCCAATAAATTTCCTCTCAAATTATATATAGTATATCTATGGCCACAAACAATTATCGCCTGAGTAGAAATACCTAAATTCGAGAAAAACAGATGTGTACTTTTGTATTGTAATGGTGGCCTTATGGGGAACCATAATATTTTTATCTATTTGGGATTTCACATAATGAAAACTCGATTTTGTCCTCAGTAGACTTAGGCGGTTATTGTTTGCGGCCATAGATATATAGAAACTCATGTAAGTATTTACGCACCTTGTTTTCAATTTGAATGTTTTTTATTTACCATTTCCATAAACGTGGCGTATAGGCAGCCATTGCCAATCAAGGTCAAGGCAAATACATAAAAGGCTTTGGAAAAAGCCAAATATAAGACAACAATCAATTGCTACAAATGAAAGCAAAAGAGAATAGGTGATAAAAGCTGGCCTACCTTAGGCTTTCATTGTATTCTACATTGTTGCCTAAGGACTGAATAATGCCTTCAAATTTTCACAGTTAATGGTCGGAAAATGTTAAACTAATCAATAAGGCATTTAAGGTGATTATAGGTTATGCCGGGATAAAGGCTGGCAATGCTTCCTGTGTTTTGTGGACGTATACTTAGAAAACTGCTTACAATGAAAATTTGTGCTACAACATTGAGGGATACAGCACACCGTTATATTAGGTATATAAGTACATTAAGGTACATCAGTGTCAGAAACAAATAAAAACTCGGTCCTGTACTTTCCATCGGAAAATATTAAAATTTACTTGAGCTGGAAATTACCCCAAAAATTAAATATTAAAAAATATCCCTCCAGATTACAGGACAGTTTAAGCTCTTTAGGCCTGCATAAGAGTATGCAAATAATTTTTCAGAGGAATTATATCAATAAGATTTTTGTTGCTGCGTTTTTGAGCCAAACAACAAACTTGAATAACCGAGCCGAAACTTCACCGATTTACACTTATAAGGTATCATTCGAAAGTTATTTTCTCACCTTCTACATATCTTTGCACATTTTTACAACAAAGGCTTAGAAGTTGTTGTCATTTTGTGTTGTTTTTGAAAGAAAGTGTAAAAAACTTTTTTTTCTGAATAAAAAATCCATTTTTGGAGGTTTTTTAAAATTAGCCGAGCTTACGTAAACCTAATATTTTTTTAAAAATATTTTGGAAAAGTTTTAAAAAAAAAAATCTAAATTCCCATTAAATAAACCGCGACTTTTTCTGGTGAATCACGGTGACTCAGACAACTGATCACATGCTGATTTTCTTTACAATATTGGCAATGTTTTTAATGCTAGGTCGTTGTTGTCAGTGTTTTATATGTTTTTAGTTCATTCTATAAAAAATGCATATAAATTCAATTCACTTTGTATAAAGTTTATAAAAATTAAAAATTTGTTAACTTTTTAGAAAGTCTTTGCAATTTTGAAATTTGTATTCATATGCGTTATTATAGAGTGAACTAATGTCTAATAAAAAAAAATAATACGAGCACTTGAAATAAAACATATTGTAGATATTGTAAATAAATCACCATTGGATCAGTTGTTTGAGTCTCCGTATATGCCATCAATTATTATTATTATTGTTATTTACTCTCCATCACTACACTGCGCTAATAGTTTTAGATGGAAATTCTGTAATATTTTTCAGTTCACTATATAGAGTTTTTTTTTTTTTTTGCAAATTTTCAAATATGTTAAACTTCTTTGTTTTACCGAAATTCAACCATCCACAAGTTGCGCATTCCATAAAATTCGATTTACGTCACTGTCTGCCATAGTTATTAGAGAATTTTCTGCATTGTGAGCACAATACCCTATTTATTTCTTTTGTTTATGTTATCAGATAAGCTACATTTGCGCGAACAACTGTCACATTTGCAAATTCTGCTTCAGTTATCAAATTCACAATTAGCATCTCAAGTGCTTCCATTATTCCAGCTCTACCAACACAGTGCTACCACTGATGTTCGCGAAAATTTGCTATGGCACCCATTCCTGCTTTTGAAAATACAATATAAGCAAATCTGCTTAACTCTTATTGTATTGTATGAAAATTTAATTCAATGTATTGATTTTGTATAGTAATTACTTCGCTGTTTACAAATCCAGTGTATGCTCGTAGCTCCTGTTGACAGCCATAAATTTCATAAAAAATATTTTATGGTTATCCATTGGGGATGGTGTTGTGTACGCATTGTATAAAATATCAAAAACTCAGTAGGGTATACAAAATATGTCTATTATAAATATGTATATAAAGTACAGTATTGGGGAGAAAAATTGTATATTCTTATTTTATTTGTTTTATGTTTATTTTTTTTTATAAATGCCTTGCTAATTATAAAATAAAAGCCACATAAGCTCACATTTCAAAATTTTTTAAAAAAGGAACACTCAAAAAAAATTTGTGGAACTTTGCATGGCAGAAAATGCGTGACACCGTCGGTAAAAAAAATTATTAAAAATCAACGAAAATTTTCAGCTGCTTAGGACCTGCACTTTATTATACTAAAATTTAATAGGCTATAAAACTGCTTACTGAGAATTTTTATAAAAATCCAACATATAAAGTTAAACAATTTGATGAAATTTCGTTGCTTTATCCTATTTTTTCTACAAAGTTTGAAACGTGGATTTATACAGTGTTTTTTATATAATAAGGTAGACATTTATAAAAAAATGTACAAAAAAAAAGAAAAATTGCCAAAGCCAAAGCCAAATGTAGTGCCCTATTTTTTCGCATAACTGTATAGCTGTGGCCTATCTGAAACAAAGAGCAAAATGTAGTTTAGTTAATTAAAATTGCTTATCGCGTGATATAGAAAACATACGAACGCTGTACTGTGGAAAGTCCGAAGACAGAATTTATGGTGTTTGACTGCTTGAATATTTAAATAGTGATACCCAAAAACATCGCAATACCTAAAGTATTTTTACGATTAAGAATGAGTTACTAATTTACATTATGACCGATTTTTTATAAATCCATATGCCAACATAAAAGTTAATTCTCATTATTCTAAATAATTTAAAACAAACCAAAACTTCTCTGTATTCTTATACTTTTTCAATGCTCACTTATACCTTATCTGCTTATACTGCCACTATTCCAACAACAATGAGTTGCTAACAAGACTGCTAATGGGTTCTTAAATTTGAATAATTGCACTTAAATGGCTTACAAACTGAGCAGCAATTAATTTCGCAACTTTGTGAATATATTCCACGAAAAGTCTCAAAAATCCACTTGCTTGGACGGCAAGTATGGTTTTGCTTGTTCTTTTGCAATTAGCAGAGACGAAAGAATTACTAATGGCTTCCCAGAAATTATTTGGCTTTACATGCAAGTAGGTGTGAGTCTGTGCCATTTAATGATTTCCAATAATATTTCTTTTCGATTATGTGAATTTGAATAATGCATTAATTTATTGCAGATTTAATTGTCTTAAATTATTGTATTTTTAAGGCTTAATAAATCGCTGCCACGGCGCCTATTGATATGCAGCAATATTTCTTGTGTTCGAAAATATATGAAACAAAAGAAACTTGGTTGATGCTATGACCAGCCTTAAATATTTATTTTATATAGAGTTACAATTCAATATAGAGACCTTTTTTTACCTACATTTGAGTTTGAGTCCAACTGTCCTTTTTCTTGCATATCCAGTCATGGTTAAACAAAGTTAACAAACAAATAAAGTTGGCACAATTAAACTTTTAAAATTAAGTTATGCTACACTGAATGTCATAATCTGCTCTAAATCGAGAATATTTTTATTCAATTGTCTAATTGCATGAGATAATCAAATAACAATTTGAGTAGATGTCCAAAGCATAAGGTCAACGATAGTGACGGAATGTCTACTAAGAATTTTTCAAAAACAAAAAAAAAAATAGCACAAATAATGGCCATGCGTTGCACGCAAAGCAAGCGAAGACTTCAGCGCACGACTGGCAATGGTTGAAAAGTGGCGACAACTCAAGCAAACTATAAATGAGAACCGCTATGGCAGGCAAAAGAGTGAAAGAAAGTGAAGAAATGAATGCAGTAATTAAAGTCGAAAAGTCCAAGGACATAGAGAAGAGAAATAAACAAAGAATGGCAGTCAGACGCTACGTCCAAATTAAGGGGTTAGAAGCTAAATACTCAAATAGTAGAAGAACCGTTGACGTTGTGCCAGTAGAAAGTTGTAATTTGAGTAGCTGAAAGTGGATAATAAAATGGTCTGGAAATTGCAAAAACGGATGTGTAATGCCTGAAGAAAATTTCAAAATAAAAGCAAGTGGTTGTCAGAGACGGACGTGAGGGGAGGGTGATGAACGAAAAGTTAAAAGGTCAATGGGTAATTTTATACAGGGAATAGTGTAAACGCAATACAAAAATCAGAGGGATTCCACAGCACGCATAGTTTAAAGAAAAGACGAAAGTTGAGTGTAAAAGAAAGTAATGAAAACTAGTACTACGAAAAATAATTGAAGAACAGTTTGGGATAAAGGTGGATAATATCCTAACAAAAATATTTTCAATGCAATTAAATAGCAAGAAAAGTAAATGAAATTTTTAATTGTCGCTAAAATACCAACATATCTATCCCTTGTATATTGACTAGAAGTGGAGGAAAGCAATAAAATAAGTGTAAGAATTTTGGCTTCGGAAATCTCTAAAAAAGAAAAAGGTTTGGAACTTTTGTCAGTAGTCTAGCGTTTTATTTTAAAATTATAAATTTAGCTTGCATACCCAAAAATATTTGTGGGGTTTTCATCGACATTTTAAAATTTATTATGCTTTAAGACTTTCATTAAAGTATTTTGGAAAAATATTAAAATTTATGAGTGCTCGATTGATTTGAAAATAGCACCAAAATTTTTAGTTTTTTTTTAAATACAAACAGGTTTTTACAATAGCAACCTCATATTATAAAAATATTTAAGCTTGAAAATATTACAAAATTTGTGCGATAAAATCATAATAGATATAGATTGGCGAAAAACGAAATAAAAGAGCTGAGAAAATACATTTCAATTTGATAAGTCTAAATCGATCACATTTGGCGGAGTTATTCGAGTTTTTCTTAAACCAAACGAAGTCAAAAGCAGCATCAAAAATATCAATAGTATGATTCTTGTGAACATTTTTTTAAAATATTTGTACATATATATATATAAACTATTTAAAGACATCCAAAAAAGTCGATTGATTATCTCACTAGGCTCAAAAGTTGCGGAAAATTATAGTATTTTACGAAGAAAAATTTTTTTTCGGCCCAAAATGTTTCTGGAATTAAAAAAACTCATGTTTTTCAAAAATTGACATATCGATAATAGCTGCACAAAAAAGATCAAGGAACCCACTCTCAATTCACCGTATAAAATAAAAAATTATAAAAAAAATCGGAGAGGCAAAAGCCAAATGATGCCTGATTTAGCACAGATTGCCCCTTATAAAATGTTTGCAATAATAAAAAAAAGTAGAAAAAAAACACTTTTAATGACTCTGGACTTTCTCCCTTTCGCTCTCTCTGCGATCAGGCTTGTAATTTCGCCGGCAGCATGTCTCGTGACAATCATAACTGCGTAAAATATCCATTTGTGAAGCACACAAATAAAAAATCAAATGCTAATTAAAAACTAATGTCGTTTGTGTAACGTGACAGTAAAACGCATTAAACGCTAACTTGTTTTTTTAGCTAAAATAAAAATGGTAACAAAAACATGTGTTCATACTTTCTTCTTTCAGGCAATTTTTCATTACTTTATCACAAATTTATTTGTAACAAATTACATCTTCCGTATATTACAAACAATTCGGTGGCCTACTAGATACAAACAAAACCATTAGTAGTGTCTGGTGTTTTTTGTTTACTGTTACAACCATTTTGTGCAACACTCTTACTCAATGGGGTGCAACGGGGCGTATACGTAATGAAGCAATTTGGGCGTTCTGCTGGCCGCTCGTTTACAAATTTTGGGGTTTACCCTTTTCCGGTTTGCAAGTTGAAAGAACGCAAGTCGATTTGCGTGTTGCCTTTCTATTTGTTTCTGGTTTTAGTATTTGTCGGTTTAATGGCTTTGCTGGTTTTGGTTTGGTTTAATGTTTGCTGGCATTGTTTTTATGGGTGTTTGAAATGTCTGGTAGTGTTAAGGCAGTTATTTGCAGGCATTTAATAGATCCTATGTAAAAAGATAAAATACCAAGCGAGCCAGATATACCAAAACTATTCCACCGCGTCATATTACTTAGGCCTGAATTGTGAACAATTTGTCACGTATATTGAGAATTCAAAATCTAGTTGGAGGTATGGCTAGCTGCCTAGCGCGGACTTCCAAGATTAAGGACTTCATGGCTTTGGCCGATTTGGAAAATGCTTTCGTCAGTTTGTTCAATTTTTTACTCCACAATTTGCAAGCCATTTTGAATTGGTATCCTAGAGGTTTTCCGTTACAGATTTCAACCATCTAATAGCCAAATTTTCTACTCTTAACCACATATCACTCAAAATGTTAATTCCATTGCATTCAGCCTGAAAGTATGCATAACAAATGTATAACAGTTTTGATATCTTTGTAATGCGTTATTTAAGTGTACACAAAACAGGCTGGAGTCCGTCGCATGACGGACTTTTCGTACTAGTCATAGAATATTCTCGGTATTGGCTACAGTGTGGAAAGCAAATTTGTATTCGCCGGACATTAGTTTTCTTCACAAAGGAATGGTGGAAAAGTAATGCTCCCAGAGCATCTATGTAGATACATTTCATCATAAAAAAAATTCGAAAAGATTTTCATTTTCACGGTCAGGGTCAAACACTTCGATTTGAAGACAGTACATAAAATAATAAAATGCCAATATGTTGCCATTTCGTGTCATATTTCGTCTAATGGAAACAAGGCATACGGCTGTTGACAGATAGGTTCTTCGAGACTCAGATTCTGCTAAAAATTCGACTTGTATTGCTTTCAAGCGATGATTGATATCGTACAATATTTTAAAACATTAAAATATCTGGTTTAATGAACACTCAATGCGACCACTGTGCGTACATATCTTTTGAAATTATACACTCTTGTGTCTTTATTTTATTTTACTGCTCCCTGCATTGTAATTTAATAATTAAAATTTCCCGAAACATGATTTTAATTTTTAATTTTCGTAATATTTCAGTACAAAAACAATAACTACAATAAGCGTTGAGCAACAATAATGTATTAATGTCGGTGATGGCCACCGAACAAATGTCTAGTGCCGCAAAGTCAAGGATGCATGTGGGAAATGTGGCAAGCTCCACACTAGCAACAACAAAGTCGACAATAGCAACAGCAACAGCAACAGCAACAGCAACAACGAAATTAAGCAATCAAGATAGTCACAATGAGCACGTTGTTGTTGCTAGCTTTGATGAGAAGCATTTAAGGCACGCACTGCTGGGAAATTTTAATCAACAAAATGAGCTATGGCAGCAAACCAAGCTAGAGAGTAACAACAACAATAAAAATAACAGCATTATAAACAGTTGCTGTGGCGTAACTGGTGGGCAGGATAAGCGACAACGAGCATTAAGGTTAAATGAAGATATGAACTATGTCAACAACATGCAGCAAGTGACAACGTCAGCGGTAACAACAACAGCAACAACAGGGACAATGGCGACAGCAGCCGAAGCAGTGACAACAAAACGTTTATTTGGCAAAATGAGTGATGGCAACAAGCACGTTTCCAATAACACCAACACTTCAAGCCATCGCGGCGGAGATAATCATATTGGAGAGAATTATGAGCAACGCCATGATAATGAAGAGTCATTCAATACATATTGGCCGCTGCCACATGCCACAGTTTCCACAACATCAGTGAATGCATTATCAGTGGCGACAATTTCAGCAGACGAGCGCGCATCGGCAGCTGTGCTGGTTAGTGTTGGACCAGCGACAGCACTTACTTGCGCCGAGCGCTCGCTGTCAACACCACCATCGCCGCCACCACCAACTACAACAACGCTTGCTGCTGAGCCATTGTTGCGGCCTACAAGCGGCATACAAATTTCGAATAGCCATTGTTGCACTAATGACGCACTTGATAATAGCACTGCGGTTGGTGGTGTTGGGAAAGCAATATCTGGCATTACCCATCGTCGTGTGGGCAGCAAAATGTACAGTGGTAGAAGAAAAAGAAGAAGAAAGGGGGTTGCGCTTAGACAACGCAAACATTTGAAGTCTCCTAGCACTACTACGAAAATTGCTTCTGAAAGAGCTAAAATAAATGCGCCAACAAAAACTGGTGTGACTAAAAGCCTAACAAAAGCGCCGACATTAAATTCGTGCGCATTGACGTCATTCATTTTGAATTCCACATTGTTGGCGTTTTGCAATGCTACCGCAGTGACAGCGCTGTCAGCTGTGGCGGCCACACTAAGCGAAACTATTAGCAGCGCTGCGGATGTTGATCCTCCTTTGTCGCCTCCCGCAGGTGGCGAAGTTTGGAGCGGAATGCAAAATGCCAACTTTACTAGCAGTAATCGCAGTAACGATGCAATTGGCGAATTAAATATGTCCACTGGTGGCGGCAGCTCAATCGATATGAATTTTAATCGCAGCGATCATTTGTTGGAGCAGGAAGATCGCGAATATATTTTTGATCGTCCAGATGTGCGCATAATTTTCATAACGCTCTATTCGTTGGTGTTTTGTTGCTGCGTTTTTGGTGAGTAGAAAATGATTTTACTAAACAAATATTGTACCAATTCCTATTAAAAATTTTCTAGTATTTTACGGAATTATGTGCGATAATCGACATCGATAAATATACATAAAAATTGAGTTAGTTTTTTTTTAACGAAGATACAATTGGATTTGGCTTTTTCAATGATTTTTGATATCACTTAGTAAAGTTTTTAATTTTTTTATTTGTTCCTTTATTCCACCTTCTTTCGTGTGAAATTAACTGTCAAAATCTATATAAAGCGTTTGCCTTTCACATAAATTTTGCGTGAAATTCCACAACATTTGCACGATAAAGCCTAGTACTGAGTTCGCGTTTCATGTGAAATGGCTGTCAAAATCCATACTAATTGCATTGCCGTGAAATATGCGTGATATTTCATATGCATCTCACGGCAAAGTAGTACTAAGTTTTCGCCACGGAAACACCTCGCAACATGCCAGCAACATGATGCCAGCAACAATATTTCACCCCTATTTAAAATGCTCATGTCATTTAAAATTGAGCGAAAAGTGACGTACGTTAAAATTGCCAATCCGTTGAAAAGTTCGGAAAACTCTTCAAATTCCGCTAAATGTAGTAAAACCTATTTAAAAGAATACAATTAGTTATATAATTATGGGCAAATACACTTTTCTTACCAAAATTCGCTAATTGCTACTGGGGCGATGCTTATAAATTTGCTTGTTTACAGTTTTTCAATTTTTGTTTTGACGTTTCTTCTCATTTGACATTCAATGTTGCTAGCAACATTTCACGGCAATCCAAATGCAAGTTGCTGGCGAAATTTCACGGCTGTGAACTTAGTACTATGCTTAATGTTGTATTCTGTTCCCGTTAAAAATACTCAATATATCTTGGCAACATGATGCCAGCAACATTTTTCGCAATTGTCATTAAAATTGCTAGATAAGTGACAACACTTCGCCACTTGATTTAGGGAGTCGTTTTTGACGTCCTTTAAGGTGTTAGCAACATTTCACGGCAATCCAAATGCATGTGGCTGATGGAAGTTCACGCCTCTGAAGTTAGTACTATCCTCAAAGAGGAATATTCATAAAATTATGTTCAATTTTAATTAATTAATTAATGGACCAAAGCCCATGCAAAAAATTAATGATTTTGAAGAAGCTAATTGTAGCAATTGATTTAAAGATTAGAACAATGAAAATAATCTGTTTGTTCCCTTAAACTTAAAATCATGAAATTGCCAACAGTATTGAAAAATTATTGTATACAAAAAAATTGTAGACGAGTTCCAAAATTTCATTTTCATTCAATATATAAATATTAAAATAATAAATTTTCCCTAGAGTAGCTTGCAAGTTTAGTTATTTTAAGAATGTGTGTGTGAGTTTTGTTGAGTAATGTAAAAAATTTCGAAAATATCTAAGTTCTGCTCAGCTAAATCTAATATATTTTAGTTACTAGTAAATATTGAAATACTTTCTTTTTTTTAAATTTGTAATGCATTTTCCCGCTCCGTTGACATTATTTATTGTTTTGCTCTAGAAATTTTTAAATAAATAACCGTAAATGTCATGTGTACTCATTAGAGCGAACTTTAAAATATCCATTTGTACTGTTCCATTTAGCCGGAAATTGTAGAGTAATTACTATACTTTATTTTCAAATGGCATTACAAGCAATTAGACGCAAACATTTTGCAATCAAATGGGCAGCACTTAGTGCAGTCATTGACATAACAATTTGACCGCCTTCAGCAAGGCTGTGAATAGGCATACTAAATACATGTAATTTGTGCAACAAATACAAAATACTAATGTAAACAAAGATAAATGCATGCAATGTGTTTGGGTATTTGCTAAATAAGGAAATGCATATTTGTATGATTGTTGAGTGGACTTTCGTTAGCTATACCGCCCTTTACGGAACAATTAAAAATTGTTCCTAAAATAACATGCGGTTTTGACATTGCTAGTTCTATTTCTCTCAAAATTTATACTGTCAGCCAGTATTAAAATCCAATTTTATTAATATAATTTAATATATTTTAATTAACGGGCTATGCTATAGACTGTTATTAAATTTCGAATGAAACATTAAAAAAAACTGAAATTCCGATCCTTTACCTGAAAGAGCAATCTCTGGTATTTATGTTTTAAAAATAATTTCACTCAAATGTTGGCCACAACCTGGCTGGTCCAATTTTCTATTACTCTTTACTCATCGAAAAAAATCCAGAGGCTTGCCAGTTGACACATTCGAAACGGGAAATTAGCTGCTCACAAAAATTATTTCAATAAAGCCATTGTCTTGTGCATCTTGTGTGCCGTAGCAGGCTGATTTTCGTAATATGGCTGAACAATTTGGGTGGCGAACCTTTCTCTGATAAATTGTCAAAAAATAATGAATAAAAATAAGATGACTGTATGACACTAACAAATCAAGAAGAACCTTTGGAGCTAAAAGTATTGGATTGGGAAAAGACAAATAGACAAATCCATGTACAGCTCTTGGTTGAATTGATTACTGGACGCAATCGAAGGGGACAACACATGCTCAAAATAGGAATCATCGATTACCTAATACTCACATCTTGACGAGGATAGGACAGCTCACTTCCTCTGTATATGTCCTGTTTTAGCTAGGCTGGAGGATAGTTGGGTCAGATATATTGAGAATGGAAAACGTTCATTCTCTATCTCACAACAATTTTCTCGGATTCATTAAAGAGTTTTACCTATCCCTCATTCCGTTCATCCTTCTCAGGCCTGGATGGATCGAAGCTTGATGGAAGGGCTGGAGGTGGTGTGGACTGCCAAGATCTCTACCTGACCCAAAAGTTTGAGCTATCAGATCACTGCAGTAGCACTATTAAGGAAGCATTCGGAGTGGTTGCTTAATAGCGCGACCTCTGTAAGGAATTCATCTTCTCCTCTGATAGCCAGGTGGAAATTCAAGCTCTTGGTTGAAGAACAGTGCTACCGAAAAAGGTTACGGCTTAGCCGTCTTATCTTTCGAGAGCTTCGTCAAGATAATCTGGGAGCCCGGGTATAGTGATCATTTTTTTTAAATCAAATTTACCAATCAAATATATTCTGCGACCTCACGAAGTGGCTGTTGGCGTGTCACTCAAAATGATCCTTCTGCATTACTCTGCAGTACTAATAATAATTTCTAAGCATACATTTCACCCTTTCATTGCACACATTTTCACCTTCTCATATTCTTCAAGTGCGTTTGAGACAACAATGTGTAAACTGATACTGAAATAGGCGAACATTGCAATGCAAACAAATGCCCCTAAGTATAGGAGTTTATATTTAACATTGTAACATTTATTTCAGTACACCCCCATCCTTACACACTCGTAGGCGTATTTAGTAGATTCTAACAGTTGTATGATAATTGTTACACTCTCACTGCATTGCATGCACTGTTGCATACCGGAAATATCAATTATTTACATCTGCATACGACGCGTCGTTGCCGATTGTGACCCGCATAAGTACAAGTTTGTTCATGGAGATTGCCGGTTTTGTAATTAGTGCAGGCGCAATGGCAAATCACACAAAGACAACAAACCCAATAACACTGTTGAAATAAATGAATAGTCCGTCCGACAATTTGCAGCAGGTAACCCATAAACCACAATGCAATACATTACCGACTGCGGAAAACGGTTGGGTTGAATGGCGGAGGCAGTATTGCCGTTGAGAATTTTAAGGAAAAAAAAACTTTTTGGTTTTCTATCTATTCTAATAATAGAATAAATGTGAGGTATTTTCTATCATTTTTTTAAACTTCTGAAAACAAAATACCGCTGTTCAATTGTAAACGAAAATGAAAAGAAATAGCCTGAAAGTCGTGAAAGCTAAAACATTATACCTGTTACTTTACATTCCTGCCATGAGGCGAAAAGGCTCGTCTGTCCATTCAACTCCAGCTTATAGGAAATGAATTTGGGATAAGCTCTGCACATAACAGGGTTGCAAATATAGGCATAAAGCAAGTCGCTTCGATGAGAAGAATTGCATTTTCTTTATACGTTTTAAGTGATGCAATTTTTCGAATTTATAGAAGGCAATGTATTTTGATATGGCTCTGTTAACATGCTCTAAAAAAATCTCTGAAAAAGGGGTAAAAGTCAAAAGCACATAATTTTAGTCACATAACGGCAACACTGGGCGGAGGTGTAACCTTCATCATTCACTACTCACTACTTATTCACGCTATCTCTCTCTCTCTCTCTTTCACTGTCTGCTTGCCGGGCGGATATTCGAGTTATGAACTATACAAAATTTACTTGCTTGAAATGATATACATAATTGTAAGCGTGTTATTTACTAGATACCAACAAAGCACATTGGTATGTGTCGCTAATTGCATCTGTGTTTATTTATGTGCACATTGTTGTTTGTGTAACTGTAAATTAACAACGAATTACGCATTTGACTTATGACCAACCACAAAAACAGCTGCTTCCAATGCATAGATCTATAGCTGACGAATATTAGCTTTGCGGTTCTGTTATTTGGAGCTTTGCGTCATTATATTCGCAGCTGGATATTGGCTACTCATAATGCACAACGCATGCATTCTAACAGACAGCTGTTGATAGCCGCTGCCGCAATGCCTTGATATGGAAATGCTGGCGATAAATGTGTGTCTTCCATTGACAGAGTATTTGTGTTGAGCTAGAGGATTCTCACTCAGCAGACATCCACCTTAGGCCTTCACATACAAGGAACTCATAGGAGTTCTCTCTTGGATCAATAATGTATTCTGCTTCGCTGTTGCAGAGTAATAGGATTGAATCTAATAGGCAGTAAATAGATAGTTCTTGATCAAAACGTACGTCTACTATTTTAGTTTAGAGTGTGCTTTAAATTTTCGTTTCCTTATCAACAAGAAACCAAACCTATTACTGAACATTCAAAAACCATATAAACTCAAATTTTCAAGTATGAAGTTTTGTAGCTCATTGAATTTTAAAATATTTGAACTGCAATGCTATTGTATTTAAACCAAATTACATATGCGCATAAAATTAAATATGTAAGCGTGTTCGCAAATTGCTTACAGTTGTTATGCGAAACCCATAATTTTGATTTGCTTTCAAGCGTCTGGCTTTTTCCGCTTAATAATCTAGTCACTTTTTGGGCCTAAACACATAATGAATGCATCGCTGCATGTCCTTTTCGAATTATTTATGAGGCAAAAAGGTTCATAAACCATACTGAAGAGGAGCCGTACATAAATGAAAAGTGTGAGTAAATATTTTAGAGAAATGAAAGCTCTGAATTATGAATGTACAAATATAAATATTGTATAACATATACTATTAGTAATTTCAGAAGGCTACTGATTTGATGAACTATTTTATATTTTGTCTGCGTTACCTTTTTTGCCTTGCTGACCTTTAAGAGATTTTAAAAAGGATACATTACTTAGCTATACAAATAAATAAATTTATTTTTAAAAGATGGAGCTTGAATCAAGATGTTAAAAAACATATTTACTAATATTTATAAAATATGTTAAATGTACTGATTGTAATATATTTAGTAAAAGTAATCAGATAAAACAGACATTCATTTGTTTAAAGGTTCAGCAGAGTTATCTGGGGCAAATCAGTTCAGATTGAAGTGAAGAATCAAAATTTATTGCACTGCATTAAATAACTATTAAGTAACTATTAACGGTATTTGGGTCAGCTATTTTTGTAATGGAAAACGTTTATTCTCTATTCCTCGACAAATTTCTCAGATTTATCAAAGAGTCTGGCAGATTTGTCGAAGAGAAATGAAGTTCCATTCCCTCCTTCTTCCATATCCTTTTCCCATGTTCGTCATTCCGAAAAATTACAACATTCCGACATAACATATTCAAGTATGGTTAGTTTTCCAAATGTCCACAGTTATGTAGTGTTTGTACAACGGGGCGTATGAGTAACTTTTTTATTCACTCGCTTAATTTTGGTAGGAAAAAATCAATTATGCAAGCTTTGAAAATTATCTAATCATATTAGTTACGCGAGTTAAGATAATTCGTAAATTAAATGCATAACTTAAGCCTGATTAGCGCTAAATTGTTATCATGCAAATTGATAGCTGGCCGATGCCATTGAATGAATAAAAGCAAGCCAGCAGTATGCTAAGTTAACAATGATTGTGCTCTACATATTTAATAGCCAATATTTTCATATTTACATTAATTAATAGAGCAAATTTTTAATTATATTTTCCATGTCAACAACGGTAAGGTGCGCTGTGGATATGCAGTTATAGCAAAACAAATGCAAACTTGTTATTATATGTTGAACAACTAAGCTTACAAACATATGTAAACGGTGACTGAAACAACTGATCCGTAGTTTTTGTTAAATTTCTATAAAACTTTAGTTCGTTCTATAAAAAAAAGTGTATAAATCAAAATGTCAAAATTAAAAAAAAATTTAGAAAAAAACCAACAAATTTTAAAATTTTTTAATAACATTTTTTTAGCTGACAGCTTTGTTGATCATTTCAATTCATCGGTCTTGCCAGTACAAAAAAAAAAAATTAATGAAAATTTATATGCAATCCACTCGTTATATGGAAAAATGTTCGTAAGACCAAAAGTTAAAAAATTGTCGAAAATCAACAAGAATTTTGCGAAACTTTAGACTTGCACAGTTTTATGCTGATACTAAATGGGCTTCAAAACTGCATATCCAAAGGTTTAAAAAAATTCTGATTAGAAAAATGTGAAATTTTTTTGAATTTTTATAAATATTTTACAATGTTTGAAATTTAAATTTATGTGGTTTTTGTTGTAGAACGAGCTTAAGTTTTATAATAAATTAACAAAAACGACAAAGCAGATAATAAAATATAATATTGTAAAAACACCACCACCATGTGATCAGTTGCTTGAGTCACCATATAGTATCTACTCACCATTCGTAGATGGTTGCCAGGCTAATGAAAGTTGTCAGCATGTGCGACGCGAATTCAAAATGCGGTTGGTTAGTATCGTCTGCTCTTGCTTTGTTTTATTTTAAGTATCTACTTCGCAATAGCAACAAGAATTGTTTCGCTTTATATTTTTTAAATTTGTTTGCCTTTGTAGTTTTTCAGATGTGTAATTTCCTACTTACTATGCTTATTCTGTATGCATTTTTACACACCGCTGCATATCCTTCACATACACTTGCATTCTACTTAACCGACTATGTGAGCACCTCCCCATACCATCGCATTTCACTCGCTTCACCGCTCACCTACTCCCTGTCGCAGGTTGTTGCTCATTTAGCGCTGGAAATGCGCATTGTCTGCGACTTTGTTGGCGTCTGCGAACCGGTTGCTTGATGAGACAGCAACCACAACAATGTTGTCCATTGTTGTGTAATGCAATAAAGGAGGGTGCAGGATAAAAAAAAGAAGAAAAAAAATGAAGTACATTCTCCCTAGACAGACAATAGCCAATAATTATATTTGCGGTTGAGAGTTAATTAACTTGTTTAATGCGAGTTGGCATTAAGTGAAGTGGGCTTTAGACGCGGCGAATTAACAATAAACTCGGTGTGAGTTAAGTGCATGGAAAAGCAGCGTTTCTTCGCTAATTAATTGCAGCCTTATGCGGTTAATGTGAGGCATATGTTTGCATTGGCGTTGTGATGGATAATTAATGGTATTCATTTTAAGAAATTGCTGTATGAAATTCACAAGAAAAAGTGGAAAATTAAACGATAAATAAAAAGAGTTAATGATAATTTAGTTCATTGCAAAGAACATGCGCTTGTATAAAACAAGAAAGGAAGGCGAAAAATTGCATAAAGTAGGGCAAAATTTAAATTAGCCTACAGTCAATGATTTTTCTAAAAATTCTTCGTAGTAATTCAAAAAACCATGGGTTCAACCTAAAAATATACAGACATATGTACAATAGAGTGGCTCCTCGAATATTCACCGGAATTATAAAATATGTTATGTTTTAAGATTTTCGCCAAGATATTTCGAAAAATATTAAGATTTACGTCACCTGAATCGATTTGAAAAAGCTTTCATAACTGGAGTTTTTTTGTTAAAAAATTTAAATTTGTTTTAAATATTTGAAAGAAGTGAAAGTTTTTCTTAAACAAATCTTCCACAAAGACATCCAAAATTTCATTATTGTAATTCTGTTCAAAATTGCTCAAAACATTTTTATACAAAACATTTAAGTCCAAACTGTTTGCAGATGTAAAGTAATTTCTTAAAAAAAATAATTAAAAAAATTGTTTTTATATACAAAAACTTAATTTAGTTAATTTTTTACAATTTTGTTTTAATATATATTGTATTTTATGTTATATTATTTTATTAATTTTTTTTTCTTTTATTTTGTTCTATTTTAATATTGTATTGCATTTGGGGTAATATATGTATGTATATTATTTTAGTCATTTCTGAATTTTTCTTACATTAATTTCTAATTTTGCTTATTTATTTTAATTTTAACTTTTTATTTTATTCTATTTTTCTTACTTATTTTGTTTTATTTTAATAAATATTCAATTTTATGACATATTATTCCAATTGATTAATTTTCCAATTATATTTCATCTCAGTTAATTAATTTAATTTTGCTTTTATTTATTTTTTGTTAACTTAGTTTAATTTTTTTATTATTTTTAATTTTTTTAATTTTTTTTAAAATAAGTTGTTTTTTAATTTCTATTTAACTTAATTTTTATTGCTTGTTATTTAAGCTTATTTTATTTTATTCGTACGTGCTGTGCGGCGATACAACTACTTAGTTGACTTTGGGTTTCTCAATTAGAAGATACTTTTACACATCTAAAATTTGATCGAGAACGAATATCTTTCATTTCAGTATAATCAAGCAAATGATGTGTTCTTAATTTTCTGGCATACTGTATATAATCAGTGCTCTTACTGACAGAGTTGGGAAAGTGAGTAGTAGAATCGAGTACTTCGTAAAGGTCACTCCGGTCTGAAATTAGTCTTTCCTTATTATTTCTCTTTTTTTCTGAATACTAGCGGCTGTCAGTGGTTACATGGCGGTGACAAGCTTTCTAAAATTTTGCTGTAAGTGTAAAAGAAAACCATCTAAATTTTTCTCCATCCAGCACTCCAAATTTTAATTTTATGAATTATTTCTGATGAGTTATCAAATTTCTTCTATTTTGAACATCTTAGTTCAGTTAAAAACCATAATAATATTAAACACAATTAGTGGTCGTTTTTGTTTTAAATTGCATGACGTTTTATGCCATTAAAGAAACCTGAATCATCTGCAAAATACCGGGGGGTTTTTTTTTGATTACTGGAACTACTCTAAAATATCAGCTAGACGAACTGCATACATTTTCTAGTAACAATTTGCATTTTTTATTTGCAGAATGTCTGAAAATTACTGTAAAATTGCTAACCAACCATAGCAACAGCAGTCAATTGACTTGTGATTTTCTCGTCTGCTTCTGCTTACTTTATCAAGAATGACGTTATATAATTTTCAGACCATTGTTGGCTTTCTAGGAATTTGGTAAAAAATAGAGAGAGTGGAAGAGTGGTTTGAGGAAAATTGAAGCAATAGAAAACGAAGTGAAAAAAATCCCAGAAGGCAGAGTCAATTTATGCAAATTGTTGCAGTTTTTCTTGGACATGTTTTGCAAGTGAGCGAGTATTCTACTACTGCTGTTGCTGCTACTGCTACTGCTACTGCTGCTGCTGTTGCATTGTGTCGTGCATCATTTTGCTAAGCACTCAAGCGTTAGCTGACAAGGTTTGAGGACGAGTTGAAGCGCTTCCAAAAACTATGCAATTTTGCTGTCAATAAAAGTGGTGCTACTACAACAACAACACACGCACGTTTGTACATAGATAGCAGCAAGAAGCGAGGAAAAAAATTTGTTTGCCAAAGTATTTATGCAGAGCTTTTGGGGGTAACATTTCTGCTGAATGCCATAAATTCGACTGACAGCAGCAACAGCCAATATAAGGCCGCTACATAATGGAGCTTAAAAAAATAACAACATGTGGACTGCCTCTGAGACATTGCAGAAAAAGAAGATAAACACAAATTTAACAATATTTTGGAAAGTTGGAAAGTTAGGGCGGTAAAAACAAAACGAAAACATGCGAAGTGTCACAAAATTGTTGCGCAAGTCTCGTGGGGCCATACCGCTTGCTGGACATGTTGGCTATTGCCAGTGTTTTTGTTTTTTTTTTTTTGAGATTTTAAAAGTAACTGGTGTAAAAGATGGGTTTTACTTTTGGCTTAGTTATAAATCTGCTGCAGTACGCAGACTCACTTTATTCTCTATATTTCTTTTTTGCCGAGGCTAACAATTTAATTTGTGTTTTATGGCCAACGCGCTCAACAATTGCTGCCTTTTTGTTTTTGTTTAGGATTACTGTCCTAAAAAAAAGGGAATTTCGGGCTTGTCGCGTTGATTGATAGCTCAGTGATAAATCGCAGGCAACTTGAGTGATTGGTCGCTGAGAAAATATCAATTTTGTAAATTGAAGTGAACAATTTGGACATGCTGCGAGTGTGACTTTTTGACTGCTACTACAGCAAATTTTTTGTACGCTTAGTAATTGAAAGTTTGTCGAAATGTTTGCTTCATTCTTTCGCTGTTTGATTGAAGATATTATTCACTATATTTTCTTTTTTAATGTATTTTTCAATATCTGCTAAGAGGCTGGTTTATAACAAAAATATTCGAAACAGTTATTCATTTACATTCTTCTTTTAAATAAATAATTAAAAAGCCAAAGAGAATAAAATTAATGGAAACAAGCAATTTAAAACAAAATAAGATAAAATGAAATAAAATAAAACAGGGAAGCAAAATAAAATTGAAATAATCAAACAACATAAAATGAAATGAAATAAAAAACAATAAAAAGAGTAGAGTAAGCTAAAATAAGGTAAAAAACACAGAAATAAAATGAATTCAAATAAAAAGAGCTATAGTAAAAGAATAGAGAAGTCAACCAAAATAAAATGAAATTTAAAAAATTAGATATATTGTGAAAAACGAAACATATTAAAATTATACAGGATAGAATAAAATAAAACAAAAAAAAAGGAAAATAAAAAATAAAATAAAAGACAGATAGAATCAAATAAAACAAAAAAAAAACAAAAAATAAAATAAAAGACATTGAAATAAAACAAATAAAAATAGCATAATAAACCAAAAAGCGGAAAAATGAATAAAATATAATATACTGTAGTAAAAGCAATGTAAATAAAGTTATATATAATAAAATAAAATTATAATAATAAATAAAAGTAAGATAAAATAAAATAAAACAAATTCGAACAAATTTCAATAAGATAAAAAATTAAAATAAATGAAAATAAAGTGAAATAATACAAAGTAAAATTAAATAAAATTTAATATAATAATATAAAATGAAAAATAAAAAATAAAATAAAATAAAAGAAATAAAATAAAACACTAAAAAATAATAAAGTAAAACAAAATAGAATAAAAAATGGAATAAATTAAAATACAAAAGTAAAATACAAAAAAAAATATAATGAAATATATTGAAGTAAAACAAGTTTAAACAAAGTAAGACAAAAACTAAAATATATTGAAATAAAAAAATGTAAAATAAAATAAGACAGATTTCATTCTAAGATACATAAGTATAATAAAAAAATAAAATAAAATAAAAATAGTTAAATTGAAAAAAACATATAGAAATAAAACAAATTAAAATAAAATAATAAGACTAAAAACTCAAATTCAAAACAAAAATTTCGATAAAATAAGAAACACTATATTAAAACATAATTTTGCTAGTTAACTCTTTCCGCAAGACGGCGTAAGAAACTTCGTTAAAAAATCCAAGCCTGCGAAGACTTTAAATAAGTTGCATTCATTCTAATCCATCTATTTTCATTTCATATCAATCCATTCAATTTAAATTATTTTATTTCGTTCCTGCTCTCGTTCTGATTCCCGTTTCATTTTGTTATATTTCACTTCATTTCGGTTCGCTTCATTTTTTATTGCGTTTGATGTTATTTAATTTAATTTAACTTAATTTAATTAAAGATGGTTTATTTCAATTTGACTTAATTTTTTTTAGTTTAGTTTAATTTTACTTGGCTATTACATACCATTCTGTTCTATTTCAAACTTCACATTCATTGAATACCAATTCATTGCCACTTCATTAATTTACACACAAGTCTATTTCGGTCGAAATATTCGCTGTACAAATTGCAATATCACCATTTCAATGTCACTCAAAAAGAAGTACAAAACTCAAACAAAACAAAAAAAAAACCGTATGTAATAAATAGGTAGCTGCCAGCTGTCGTTCAATTCAACCAACCAGCTTTTCATAACATAAAAATTATTGTTACTAGTTGAAGGATTTAATTAATATTATTGTTATTTACATTTCCAACTTGCGCATTCAAGTTATTTTACTTTTGTCAAAACAAAAAAAAAAAAAAACGAACTTCATCATTTCTCTAGAGCTTAAGTAAGCCGCAAGAGAACAAGTCAAAGCCAAGGCTATGACAATGAAAATAGCATCAAGTGAATAACTTGCTGACTGACGTAGTTAATGAAATTTAATTTGAAAACTTTTGTCATTAAATGTTTATACCTACCTGTGCGCATATACTAAGTAATGACAATGAAGTAAGATACACTACTACTTTTAGTTCGAGTATTTTCTGTGTTGTACTTTTCATAAATTTCAATGGCTTTATTTCTTTTTTACTTTTTGGAAGGAACTTACAATAATGAAACCACTATGCACACTTCCTTTTTATGCCAATTATACACTAGCGCAATTTATTAAAGTATGTAGGTTGTATAAAGCCCTTCGATATTTGCACCTGTGTCGTCGTTTTACTAGCGAAAACAGAAACAGTGGAGACAGTTGATTCATACCAAAATCTGCCATCTACTACTTCATTGCGCATTGCATTGCCGGTTACTCCATTTTCTACCTCATTCACTCTAATTAAGTATTGTACTTTGCCTGAGTGTTGCCGGAAAATCTACGCATTTCATTGCTGTCAACTTAAGTTTTTCTTGTCATTAAGGTCACTTCCTTTGCAGGATGTTGCCAAGTGATTTATACAATTTTAATCTAAGTGCAATGAACACCCAAGTACTTCCTGCGCAAGGCAGAGAATTGTATATTAAAAGTGTTAAAAAATAATTGCATTGGGAATCCTTGATTTGCGTAGATATGTTTATGTAAATGGTTACATTGTTTTACTCAAGCGTTTAATTTTGGTACATAGTTAGAGCGAAATGTAAATAAAGTGCTGTTGCGAATGATATTTAGTATTGCTATCTTTATTTTAATATACCATGTATGTACGGACATATGCTAGGATGCATCACCACGCATACAAAAAAAAAATCGGTACTGTTTTTCCATCGGAATTATAAAATGGAGCTATTATGATTCTATTGGAAAACATGTTAATTATTTCTATGTAGACTTTTTAAGCTTAAAGTCTTTTACTATCTGATGAATTTTTCTTTTATGAAAAAAATATTTTACAAACCTTTTCTTCTAACTTTTATTTTTTCAATCGAAAATAATCGTTATTCTTGGATTTAAAATTTTTGTTCATAATAAACGAAAATAAATCTGCCAGCAATGACAATAATATTTTGTATGATGGAAAAAAATAAATAAAAAAACATAGATCAAATATGACCGGAGGAATTTAGATTTATGAATAATGATTTGATTTGGTCGAAAAAATAAAAATCACAGAAAATCAGAATAACGATTATTTTATTTTTTATTTTATAGAGTATTTTGTATGTTGACTTTTTAAGCTTAAACTGTTTCATCATTTGCGGTGATTTTTTTGAAAAATTATTTCAAAAACTATTTTTACTTATAAAAAACTTCACTTTTATATTTTTTTTTTCAAATTGGGTCAGGTTGGGTAAATCTTACTATTTTTCGGAAATATTTTCGCCGAAGTCTGAAAACATAACACGTTTTAAAATTCGGGGGGAAAAAGCGCAACTATTTTTTTTTTGTTGAGACATCCTAATGCATTTCTATAATTATTGGGAACTCGAGATAAAAAATTATTTTTAAATTTAAAAATGACTTCAAAGGCTCACGGAAGAAAGTTTGTATATTTATTATGTAATTCGAATAAAAAGAAAACACTCTTTATAATGCTGATTTTCATGTAAATGTAGGATGTGATTAAAATAAAAGTACAGTATTATATACATATGTACGTATTTATCTAAATATTTTACTTTTTTATTCCATGGTTTTTTGTAAACCCTAGAGGTACACAAATTCCCATAATTCTGGCTAATTACTCGTGTAAGAAATTAATACGTATGATTTTTTCATTCCCTTCTTTTTTTTTTGGTTTTTCTTTGCGAGCCACCTTAACATAAGCATCTGCAGATATATTGCCACACAATACAGGTATAAATGAAATAAATCCTGCTGTTATTGTTGTTGTTGGCTGCTGTCGCAACTACTGTTAGTGCTTTTGTATTTATGTAAATAATGCTGTTCGTTTTGCTGTTAGTTGGTGTTTGCTTTTTCTTAGAGCTGACATGGATTACTGTTTCATATATAAAGTATGTTATGTTGCTGTTAATGGAAAAAGGGACTACATATGTATCTATATTAAGTGATACCTACTGTTGCTATTGCCGTACACTTTTTACTACATACAGCTGTTGTGGCAGTTTCTGCTACATACAGACCTATAGAAAGAAGTCCATATTTAGAACTGCAGTACAAAATAATCCCTTAGATTATGTGAAATGGAAGAAAATGAAAATGTTGGTTTCCCTGAGCTAAATAAAAAGAAAACATTGTGCAGTAACTTGCACATCTTCTTTGAAGTGGGGAATTTATATATTTTTAATATAATTTATCTAGACATATGCATAGTGAATTATTAAACTAGAGTAGATTTTAGTACTCTGGTCGATTCAGCTTAAAAAAATTAAAAAAATTAACTGCAGACAGATAATATTTACTAACTATTAAAATTTCTTTTTTTTTCAGGAAATTTGCTTGTGATACTCGTGGTAACATTGTCACGTCGCTTGCGCTCAATTACGAATTTCTTCTTAGCAAATTTGGCGGTAGCTGATTTCTGTGTGGGTGTGTTTTGTGTGTTGCAAAATTTATCGATATATCTTATAGAGAGGTGAGTACTGCGAATTTCTTTGTATAATTTATAACTTTTAAATATTTTGTTGCCGTCATGTTGAGTGATTGAACGTGAAATAATTCGGTGCAGTGAGGGAAATTTTTGACAGATTTTGTTTTATTATATTTTTTATACATATTTGGAAAAAAAAAATAATTTTCATAAGCATATGGTGGAAAGCCGGAAAAGTTTTTGATAACTCATCAAACTACATATGTATGTGCAATATTTTTCTTCGTGAGAAATTTGAAATTTCAAAGATGCCAAAAAGGTTTTCAAGTTTGCTGAAAATAATTCTGTTGGTAGAATTATGCAATTTAAAATGGTAAGATCAGAGTTTTGGATAGCAGCCGTCATATTGGATCGGCCATTTTGAACTTTACAGTTCTAACATCAGAATCGTTTTCATCGACCTCCAAAACATTTTTGCTATATTTTAAATTTAAAATTTGTCTCCAAAGAAAATATTAGGTACTTAAAATTTGATAATTTAAAAAAAAAAACAGTAAACATGTTGCTGGCGAAATTTCAAGGCAGGTTAGTACTAGCCTTAATTGTACTGTGAAAAAAGTGTCTAGAATCCGGCAGCTTCTTCGGCTATTTTTCTCCATTGCTTTACGTATGTATATTCTTGTTTGAAATTTAAATTTAATCCGATTGCCTTTACATTCGTACGGATTCCGTTTAATTGCACATAAGATGTACTCGAACGCCCACAACAGCTTATGTGGGCTTAAAGATAATATCAACATCAACAAGTCAATCACGAATGATTGAAGCAGCAATTCAGATTAATCTATGTGTGTGTATATACACCTATGGATGTATCGGGCGCCTCATGAGTAGTTGAATGGCATTAAATAATATACCCAATCAAATGAAAGAGAGAAAAAAAACAACAGCCGTAATAATAACGTCAGCCAGCCAATGCAATGCCATAATGTGCAAAGCCACAAAGCATTTATCCAACTCATCAATAAATTGAAAACTTTTCGCTGAAATCAAGTGCATATTGACAAACCCAAGTGTGCAGAAAATACATACAGATATCTACAAGCATTATATTAAATAGATATATACATAGTATACGTCTACTTATGCAAACACGCATGAATGAAATGCAATCATTCGCAAATATTTGTTCGTCTGTTGCGCGGTATGTGTTGCATAAGTAAACATATGGATAGGAATTGCATTCGGCTCGGTATTGTGCCTGAGTTTTCAACAACAGCAGCTGGTGTGTGGCTTTGATTTACTGCAAATTTGTTTGCGAACGAAAATCTACAAAAAAAAAAAACAAACAACAAATGCAAAGTGAAAAGTGTAAAGTGAAAATGAAAACAATACATATATATATATATATATGTAGGCATTATAGCCATGTTAGTGTAAAATATTTTTGTAATCTACTTTAGCACGCAATATCCCTTGGATTTTTGTAATAATCGATTTCCAAAAGCTCCATTACATCGGTGCATTGCTGTCTTAGCAAAGAAAGCAAGCGAAAAAATGTTTGTATGTAATAAAAATAAAAGTAATTATGTAGAAAAAGTTTTCGCTTTATTAACCAAAGATGTGGTGCAGAGAAATTGGATATTGGATATGAGTGTAGTTTTAAAGTTTTTAAGTAAATCTACAACTTATGTTTGAGTATTAGCGGCACTTTACATATGTGCTCATTTGAAAAATTCAGAAAAATTGAACATGAAAACATTTGTTGGAAATAAGTTTAAAATTCGCGCTAATACTTTACACCTTTTGTTATAATATTGCCTATATGTAGTTTATTTTGTGACAACTGTTTCAATTCTTTTTTTAATTTGAAAGTATTTTTCGCAATTTAACTGTTTGTTAAAAGTTCTTTAAAGAAGATTACATCGCGAAAAGATATATTTTTTAGCCTAATTTGTATTCATTTATTAATCTTCCCGCCTATTTATTTTAATCAACAACAATTTTTAAGAGCTCAAGGCCCTTTTTAATATAAAAAATTATAGCAAAAACAACAATGGTAGAAGTTATAGCTGTTTCAGAAATCACCACTTCTCCTCATCAGACTTCTTCCGAGGATCGAACTCAAGTCATCGTTGTTGTTTCTATAATTTTTCCTAATTTTATCTACGCGATCGAGAGTCTGCCCCATCACAGCACTCAAATATGTGGGTTTCTTTGTTAATATTTTTTTTAAAGAAGAAACGCCGGAAATTAGTTTTAATCCTGTAAAATTTTAGTAGAGTTTTAGACTAATATTTGCAACCATAGCATCTCAGCTGCAATACATCTTATACCTTCAAATATTTTTTTTTTGATATTTATTTTTAATTGAAATAGCAAGCAGACAATTTTTTTTTCAATTTTTTTCAATTTGTTGTTTTTTTTTTAGCAAAAAAATAAGTGGGTTGTGTTTTCTATCCCTGTTCTAATTTTTTTTATCTTTGTAAGTATCACAATGGACCTACACATTCCTACATCACGGGAACCTACATTTTTTCAAAAAAAGTTAATAAGTAGACATTTTTCTCTAAAAAACGAAACAGAACATAAAATATATTTCCTATTAGAATAAATATTTAAGGAGCGACACTAAAACAGGAATACAATTATTTTTCTATAAAAAGATAACAAGCATCTTTTGAGAACCAACACTGTAATATTCGAGGGACATTTGCATAAATGCTCTCATGATTTCTTTATTTATATTTACTTTCCTCTCTAAAAATACCCGTATATTTTTTAAATCAAACTAAAACAAATAGGCTTATTCAAATATTAGCGACACATCATACTCTTTCTGGGGCTCAAATCGACTCAAAATTTGCACAAAATATTAAAATTCCAAAACATCTACCAAGTTAAGTTGTAGATTCCCAGGTTGTTGAGGAAATCAGTTGATTACTTTTTGCCAATCTATCTGCATATTGTTCTGATTAAATCTGACTCATATTATGCGCTGATTTTTTATTTTCTTGCCCAGTTTTGTCTTCTCTGCTGGATGTCGACATTTAAGGTTAGGCTCTGAAAAGGTGTGTTTAACTGTCGTAAGCGATTTCTTAGGTCCATTGGAGTTTCTCTAGCTGGGTTGCTGCGTATTTCTAGCAATATTTTGGATAAACACTTATGAAAAATTTCGAAACACTCCAAGATCGCCATTTACAGAATAAGCTGAAATTTAAATATGACATAACATTTTTGACACGCCTATCGTAATAGGGTATTTTTTTATTTTTATTTGGATATGGTGGAAATCCACTTTCAAATTATTTGCCTAGCTGGCGGTCGTAACGTTTTTTCAGTAACTCGTGATAATGGCTTGGCGGGCACTTTATGTTGAACGCGATACTATCAAAATTATTGCGCTGTCAATAAAAAATTTTGTTGTAGCAGCTTAAAATTCAGTTGGAAGAAGGGACTCGTACTGTTTTCTCTAACTTTTAATAAGAGCGATTATATCAAGTTAGTTTTCGAATACTCAAACAGAAACATTTCTTACTTTGTCATTCAGTTTTGTAAAATTTAAAATTTTTCCTTTAACACTTAAATCCTTTTTCACCTTCGCAGTTTAACCCCACCTGACATCGTCTGAGTATTGCTATAAATTATCTTTAGATATTAAATGCACAAAATGCTCATATTTTCCAAGCATATTCATCTTCATAAACATCATTGTCTGCACTCTTTTATCAGCTGCCTCCAAAAATTGTAGACGCCCCAGTGCCATGACAAATGTTGCTCATCCGCCATGGCGCCGCAAATTGGATTAAGTAGAGGGCAGATTTATTTGCATTGTCTGCAACAAATACTCACATGTGAGCAATAAAACTGTCTTCATTTACTTCAGAAGCATAACATATGGCTTAAATTAAATGGACTGACATATTACATACGTACATGCATTCAAAAATCTCTAATATGCATGTGTATGTGTATGTATCTAATGAGCATTTTGCATTCTCTGGCTTTAACAATTCCATATATAAAGTATATACTATGTGCCCCAAGAGTTTGTATGGTGCGTGTAAATGTTTTCGCTTTGTCATAGTTTTTGCCTAATGCAAAATGATTGTTCAAATATGGAAATGCCCCTGCTTAAATTATACTCATATAAAATGTGGATTGAGAAATAAACTGCTTACATTTGTTTTGTAAGTATGTATTATATATATAAATATACGCTTGCTATAAGATAAATATTTATGGCTGGAAAGTCAAATTAGATGTAGTGTCTAAAAGCGGAAGTGAAATATTTTGAGTTTATGCACGGAAAGAGATAACCAAGCAAAACGTGAGTGAAATTTATTTTCACTTATCTTGATCTTGCCAAAAAGTGGCTATTGTTTTACGAATTGACACGAAATGTGTAGTACCGGTTGTGAGTTAAGGGAAAAGCAAATAGCTTTAAAACTCAAAAATGTCTTCGTTTAAAGTGTATGAAACTGATTTTTTTTATGCTTAACTTAACTTTAGACTCTTATTGCTTTCCGGCCTCTCACTCCATGCCAATGCAAACGGCGTAGGTTGATTTATGAAAGACTAATATTATCCTATGTTATTAAATTCTCTTGAATTCGAACAACAGATTCACTAAAAAATATTAGTCTTTCGAATAGAACAAATTTTAAATGCGAACATCTGAGTAAAGGTGCTGCTATAAGGAGAGAGAGCTGCTCACAAAACATATTAAAAGATTTTTAATTTACACTATACATAAATTAAAGTATAGTTCAAAAACTTAAAAAAGGAAACTGAAACAAAAATGAAATAACTTACAAAAGAAAAAAATTTATCAAAATTCATCATGATTTTTAAGCCATTCCACACTTACTCTTCCATTAAAATTGAATGGATTATAAAATTACATGTGCACACATTTTCTAGATATTCTGATTAAAAAGTTGGAAATTTTGATGAAAATTTTGTTGAATGTTATTTATGTTTTATGATTTAAAAAATCTGGTTTTTGTGGTTTTAATTTAAAATTACCAATTCTGGCAGAGTCTGCAATGGTGTATGAGGAAGAGATCTGGTGATCTCCGCAATAGCCGTTGATTTGTGCATTTCCCAATACTTTCCAATTAAAAAAACAAGCTATAAAATAAAATGGCAATATTTAACTTTTTCCTCAATTGGAAAGATATTATACCGTCATTATTATTAACTATTAGTTGTAAGTCTTTCGTACGACGGGATGCAACAATTTTTTATCTACATACGTGAATAACGCATTACAAAGATATCAAAACTGTTATCTTTTTATTATGCATACTTTCAGGCTGGATGCTACAGAATTAATAGTTTGAGCGAAATATGGTGTTTTTCGAAGTTGTAAAAACAAAGTTTTTTCCTTTTTCTCCGCCAAATTTCTTGAAGCTTAGAACCATTTAAATATTTTAAAGCCAATTTTCAAATCCTCTAAGAAATTGTACACATAGATTTAGTACCAGTATTTAATGCTAACATCTTTAACATTATTTTAACTCAAATTTACACACAACTGTTCTCTGAAATTTTAGAATTCCAAGCAAATTCCCTCTATGGCTATATCGATGCGCAAATCCTACACAAATCATTGCATTATCACCGACAATTAAGTATCACACGTCGTTAAACACTTTGATGATCGTGTTTTCGGAGAATTTTATAGCCTCATAACTGCCTTGATGTCAACCACAATTACCACCGTGTCGCTTGAATTTTGCAATTTTCATGCGTAATGCCATACAAAATGCTTCAGTTACTTGTGTGCATGTGTGCGTGTGTGCGTGCGCGCGTGTGTGTAGGAAAACCAATGACTTGTAATTATTGGTCTTTGGTATGCGTGCAATAAGGAAGTAACACCAGCACACATTCACATACTTAATAATACGTGTATATATTTACATGCTAATTTACTTAATTTGTATGCGTCTCTGCATAAATTATGTTTAAGTCCTTGGAGAAAATCAACAAACGGAAGCAAATCCGGCACAAATGTAAATGCTGTTGTGGCAAATTAGCAGTAGTTCTACAAGATAATTAAAGGCAAACGGTGCAGGTTGGTTTCAACAAAATTAAAGCTTTACTAATATTCTCCGAGGGAAATTTTTAAATCACTATTTCTTGACAAATTTTCTCTAGCTTATTTTTCTCTTATTTCATTTTCGTTACTTTTCAATTAAAATACAATACATTTTTTAACAGAAACCATATGAATCTTATTTGGAAACTTAATGCAAAATTTATAATAATTTAACAGATTTTCATCAAATTTACAAAAAAAAAAAGTTTTAGAAAGTTCTCGGGTATGCAGCTTTGCAGCGTATTAAAGTGCATCTTTCTAGTAACTGGGAATTGCACCTAGTTTATTTTTCTTTTGTTTAATTTCCGTTACTTTTCAATTTAAATAAAGTTAGTTCTCTAACGAAAATCATATAAACTTAAATTAAAAATTTTATTCGAAATTTATAGTAATAATTTTAAAAAAATGTTCATCAAAATTTCCAACTTCAAAAAAAATTTTATAAAAATTTTCTTCAAAATGTCAAAATTAAAAAAAAAAATTTAAAATTTTCGAGCATGCTGGATTGATTTTTGCGAATTTTTCTTGCCGAAGGTAAATTCTCTAAAAAACACCATATAAACCCAAATTTCAAGCTTAATACAAACATTATACAAAATTTATAATAATGTAAAAAATGTTCATCAAAATTTCAAACTTAAATAAAATTTTCGAAAAATTTTCATCAAATTTCGAAAACTAAAAAAAAAAATGTGGTAATTGTAGTTCATTAAATTGCTGTAAAATAAGGTACAAGTTTCAAGCAGCTAGGAATTATCGTTGATTTTTGAGAATTCGTTTTTCTTGATGAATGTTTTCTTCCTTATAAAATAAATTTTTTTTCGTTATATGGAAGCAAATTCGACAAACAGAGGATTGGCAAAAATACTTTAAAGTCGAACTTTATACGCTCGTAAATAACTATTCAATCAGAAATTTTTTTACACACAAATTATAGACAATTTTATTAGCTTAACAGAAATAGAAAGAAACTTCAAATTACTTCAATTTAAATTAAGTGACTTATCTTTTTTTCGGATCTCTAAAAATTTATATTCAGAAACTGTTCTCTCTTGTTATATTCTGAATATTTTGTTGCATTTTAATTTTGTTGCCAAATTTTGTAGCCAAAATTTACTTCAACTTAGGTAGAATTATCTTCGAGTTTTCATATGTCTGTATATGAATTTAAATTTCAATGCCACTTTTTAACTGATTGTGTTCCGATGTGCGCTATCTGATTCTACTACAAACAGATTTGCATTCATTGTTGCTGACTTTTTTTGTGTAGTACATAAGAAACAATTTTCTCATTAAACAGAGGCACGTTAATGTGAAAATAAACTTTTTAAATATTGCACCTAATAAATCTTACATTGCATAAATAAAAAACTCTAATTTACATCACTTATCACTTATTTGTATGCGAAAGTTTGTCTCAAACTTTTCTTATTTATTAAAATTCGCTCAGATTTTATTTCTAAATATCACACTCCTTTGTTGCTTTGCAACTTTTTGTCTGCCTACAGATAAGCATTTCACGCTGATTGGCTATCATTGCGTTAGAATTTATTAAAGCGCCTTAAGGTATCATTTTGTATACTTTATCTGCACAGCGACTGGAGTTTAAAATTTGTCGCTTTTTCGTTCAGTTGGATAGCTATATACTGGCACTCTATGGACCCCCTTGGGGGCAGGTATTCAACAATTGAAAGGAATATAGGCGGATTGCTAAGATTTTCAAGCTACATTTATAAGTTAGTCAAAAAAAAAAAGGTGTGTGACCAAACAGTTCTGACAAAGATTATTAGGCGTTTTGAATTTTTCCGAAAAAAACAAAAATTAATTGTTTTTTCTAAGAGATACGATAACGCTTAAGAGCTGAGTTTTATTTTCAATGAAGAAAATTTGAAAAAAAATAGTGATGACTCTAAGGACAAAAATAAAACGAAAAAAAATTTAATTTTTGATTAAAGAAAATATAACTCATAAAAATTATTATTTTTAATCAAGAAATAATTTTATTTTATTTTTGTTCAAAAAAGGATAATTTGCTAGATAAGATTTTTATTCAACAATAAACTAAAACTCAGGAATTTATTAATATTTATTATTGGTTGCAAAGTTTAAATTTGTTAAATATTTATTAAATATAAGTAACTTTGATGGAACTCATAATGATACAAAGTTAAGACATAAGGGCACGTTGGGTAGCTGATAGCCAGCACGAAGAGTTTAAAACGCGTTTTCGTAATTTTTGCAAAAAATTTGCATTGAATATCAAAAATGACGTGAGCGATTAAGAACTACTAAATACATTCGACCAAAGGCTGGGACTTCAGCAACACACTGTCAAAAAAATATCTCGATTGATGAAAAATGGAATACAAATTGGAATAAATTGGCGTTAAAAAATATTTGCTACTTTTTGCAAAACCAGATTTAATTTTAGGTAGTTTTTTATTCTTTTTGAAGCAAATTTTTTCAATGGGGGAAATATCGCGATTTTAAGAAAAAATTACGACATCAAACAAATTTTTCTTGGAGCCTTTTGTGGGTTTATTCTAAAATTTTTGTTGAACAACAGCATAAAATACTTGCTTCATACAAAAAAAAAAAATGAAAACCACAATCATAGCAAATGTTGATGCCTAAATTCAGGTCAGCAATTCACAGCTTTCAAACCTTCACATACAACGCAAAAAATCAATTTAAAATTTAAAAGAACTCCTAGCCATACTATTATTCGAAAAATAAAAAAAAACCTTTCGCAAAGTATTTATTCTGAAAAAAATTCACTTAAACATCGCAACTGAAGCAAAGATATTAAATGTTTAGGATGAACACAAACAGCGCAGCGCAGCTGTCGCATTTTAGCCAGAAGGATTCAACATGTTTTTTGCATATCCGCATAACGTTATTTACGTGAATTTGTGGGGGCTTGCCTTGAAGGCGGCGAGATTTTCACTCAACATTTAACTCACTTTTGTGCTGCTCGCCTTGCGAAACTTCCGCCCATTCTCTCCCCAGCAGTTTCTAACAACCAACAATGATAATCCTGGCAATGCCGCCATGCCAGTGCAATTACGTATAATGAGAAATGTAAGCCGGTAGCTGCTGCTGCGCTGATGCAATGCAATACTATGGCAACGAAATGTTAAGATCTATATATGTAGGTTGTTTTTTTTGTAAATGTAAATTCTTTTTTTGTTTGCAGCAATGCCAGCTGTTGATGACTGTCGCGCATATGTGCGCTCGCTTCACATTAACTATTTTTTACTATATGAAGCGAAATTAAATTCTTCTTTACTCTATGCATTCACAATGAAATGCAGTTGAATTTATTTTGCCGTTGGCTACTGTCATTCGCAATCTTTGCATGAGACACATATGCGTCTTGCATTCGCTAGAATTTATGTTAATTAAATATTGCGCTATAAGCCACGGTGTCCACTGGCGTGCTGCCCCGGGTGTGCACTATTGCCACTGAACTTCTCACATTTCATAGTCTTGCGTGTGGTGAATATGTGAAGTTCTATCTATTCAAACTACATATAGTTGAGTTCAGCCATGCATGTGATACGATTAGTTGACTTGAGCCTCGTCGAGTGCGTCACGTACTTCCTTATTTATTGTTGGGCTGTGCGTGACAGGAGAGCAATGTAGATTCGCGTGTGCCAGTGACTTAGTGACTGTTACGTGGTTGACTTCATATGACTTCATGCAAAGGTTATACAATTATGTTTGCTAAATGTTTGTGTTAAGCGGAAATGGATAGAACGAGCTCAATTCGTAATTGCGCGGTTATTTTTAATATGATTGTGATGTAATGTGCCAAGAATTTCAAACTCAATTCATTTACTTAATCTTCATCATTTCAAAAATCGAATTCTCTTATTTTTCCTCCATTTCAGCTGGGTTTTCGGTGAATTTCTCTGTCGCATGTATCAATTTGTACATTCTCTGAGTTATACGGCATCGATTTTCATACTCGTCGTCATCTGCATGGAGCGTTACTTTGCGATTGTACATCCGATTACGTGTAAGCAAATTTTAACCGCCACCAGATTGAGGGTAAGTAATATTTTGTATTTAAATATAAATATTTTATTACATAGCTATTCCTAATACCGTGTTTAAAAGTGATAGACTTTGTTTTGTTCACTAACTTAATTTATTTTAAAAATATTCTGATTATCAATCTAGGCCTCTAAATAGCTTTCACAAAGGTGCATAGTAGTTCTTAATCTTTGATTTTTATCTTCTCTACACAATCAACTTTAATTTAAATGCATTTTGTAAGGCTATAGCTTTAATTCAAAAAACAGTCTTCAAAATCTTGATTCTTAAGCTTATCAAGTTCTGCATAAAACGCCTGTTGTAGATCTTTCCCCCTTCAATTTCTTTTAATTTTTGGAAGTAACCAGAAAGCGCAAAGTGTTAGATCCGAAGTATATGATACAGTTTCTTCGATATCCAGAGATGTCAATATAGTTACTCGTGATTTTAGCAGTGTGAGCTGACGCTTTGCCACGACGCAGAAAGTAGCGACACAAAACCTCTTTCTTCGGTTTTTCGACATATTTCTGAAAACTTTTAATAAGCCGTATTCCAGGTGAATATCGTATGAAGCAAGTTGACATCATTACTTTTGTTGCTTAGTTTTTAGAAGCGGGTTCGCTCATGTTGTCATCGTACTTATAGAATCAAGATTCTTCAGCAGTAACGATTTCATTAAAGTTACTAGATCGCCCATTTTCGAATAAATTTTATGAAAAATTGAGCAACATGCACTCGAGCCTCCTTTTGGGCTTCATTTAAAATTCGTAAAACCCATCAAACAGATTCTTTCGCGTGTAGAAGATGATTACGTGAATTTGTCAATACAGCCAAAATATTCCAGCCCAATTCGTCAGCAATATCTCGACCTTCTCGATGTTCGTTCTTTTCGGAAAAATATCCCGTTCGTTATCTTCGTCAAGTCCCTAGAAATGGTACAATCGTTCCATATGCAAATTACGGTTCATTGAGTATTTGCAGTGATTTTAGTTTAACCCGAAAACCAAAAAGAATCATGAAGCAATTTTTGTTTGCGCTGGTGATAGAATTTCATATATTTCAGTTATTTTGCGTTTTCTCACTCCATTTTAACCGATCGTTTGGAATTTAGAAAGTAGTCTTGTAAAACAACTGCAGAAGGTTTGACCTATTTTGTTTTTTTTTTTTTTTGTTTTAAAGATCTAAGAGTTCAAACTAAGTCAACTTTTGAAATTATAGCGGGAGTGTAATTGCTGATAAAGATTATCAATAAAAAATATATTTTCAATCATTCTATTGCGTGGTTTGTATAAAGTCCTACTTCCACTCCACAAAAGATAGTTACTTTTGTATTATCAAAACACTTAATTTATATTGCCTCCATTAAAATAAGCTTTTATTTTGTCATCAAATCGATTCATTGTTAATTATTCCCATCCTCTTACGCTGTTAAAACCAACAATCGCTTAGCAGTAAATTTCCATTCTCTTTAATTAATTGAAAATAATGATACTGGCCATTAATGTATGCCGCCCGATGATACCAAATTTACGATTATGTTCATTTAATATGCGACAATATTTTCAGAAAAGTTACGGTGAGTTAAATTGAATGTGATTTTTGTTAAAATTATGTGTGGGATCAGCTTAAAATAATTTGCCATTCCAATAATTTTCTAAGCTGGAGATAAGTTTTCTATCAGAATTATGGTCAGCCGCTGAGTTCCGAGTTCACAAAAGTATTTTTTATCTATTGAAAAAGAAATGCAAGTAAATCTTATTTGTCACCAATATATCACAAGCAATTTATAAAGTGACGCTATAACCGCTTAAGCGATTTTGGCCGAACTTCTCCTACAATTTTTTGTTTTGCGTCTTGATTTTGTAAAACAAATTGAGGGACCTACAGTTTCACGCCGACTCTGAACGGCGAATGTGTTTTTTTTTTGGAGAAGTTTTTTTTTCATGGTAAAAAAACACTCGGACTGCCGCTATTAGAAAAAAACTTTTTCTATAACATTTCATGTTACTTGCCCCGGGCAAGATGCGAACCCAGGACCTACCGAATGAAGCGCGCACACTCTTTACATTCGGCTGCAGCGGCCGCTTTAGACAAAACTTACAGATTTACAGGTGAATGCCCTTCATCTGCAGAAACTAGCATCGTCCAAATAACTTTCTCATATTTCTTAGCATTCATTGTTCAAGCTTCGAGTTTCATACAGTTTCGACGCTAATAACTATTTCTTGGTAATCCTTTATTACCACTACACTCTTTAAGGGATACTTTGAGCTAATCCAAACGCTATCAGTCCGTGTGTCTGTGGCTCATTTGGACCCTGATCTTATTCAAACAATCACCATTTATATTTCCATTTCTATAAAGGAATGAAGTATTTCACAGTGGTGCTGATTTTCTGACCGCCCGTGTATATAGTTTGATCGAAAGGCTCAAAGTATTAATGTCATTTCGTTTGCTATTATATTTATCATTCAGTTTATTGACCGATATAGTATTTATTCCTTCAATGTTACGTCATAGCCAAAAGTTATTTATTCGTTTGCTTATGGCATTATGGCGATAGCCACAAGTGTATCACGGTTTAGTGATTTTATGTGTTTGGTTGCAATATTGTAAAAGTTTTTGGATAAACCTAAATCAACGCAAACAATCTGGCGCGTTGACCAACTAAATGTGGCCAATATCTTTAATTATATTTATCACACATGAATTAATACGTGGGCGATTAAAATACAAATGGCTGGTATTCATGAACGCAGTTAGATTTGGATTTTTTGTTGAGATGGTGTGAAATGTTTAGGAGTGATGTTACTTTTACGAATATATACTTCCCTTCCCTCAAATGTGGGAAGCTGGCTTTATTTAATTGCAATTGCTGGCTAAGTTTAAATAGACTTAGGATACATAAATATTTTGGAAATTCAGTATTGATTAGTTTCGTCTGTAAATAGTAATCTAATATGATTGTGTGCGTAAAATCTGGTTACGGCTATATCTAAATATTAACAACGAAATTGCTGAGATGTTTTAGTTTTCATAGAGCTAGAAAATCGAATGTGGTAGAACATCGCATTACTTTGTTTTTTGGCAAAAGCCTTTAAGATGTTTTCCAAAATTATATACGATTGATTATATTGAGAATGCTTGTAAGGATTTGGTTCTCAAAGTACGATTTTAATATTTTTTTTTTTAAATGAAACATTTGCGAGAAACTATAGAGCTTTATTTATTTATTATTAATTTCATTTATTTTTTGGAGAATATGCACTTTAGGGTGCATCACTTCCCATACAAAAAACAAATTGGTTCTGTTTTTCCATAGGAATTATAAAACTTGTTATATTTTAAGACATCTACCACTACCATCGCAATAATATTAAGAATTAGGGGAGCTGGACTCATTTGAAACTACATCCATTTTATGGGGTTTCATAAATAAAGATACAAAAAAAAATATATATTTCTAAATTTGTTCAACAAAATCATAATAGCACCTTTGATGTTGTCCTTGTTCTTTTTGGAAGAAAACATATCTTAATTTTTTGGTGTTTTTCAATTATATAAACCATTATTTGGGAGCACAAGCCCAGGTTTCATTAGGAAAGTGTTTGAAAAAAGTCAGCAATGGTCAATAGCAGTTTAAATGCCTGCTTTGGTTCAATGGCTGCGTACTTATAGAAAGAAATCTGACAAGGGGAAATCTGATGTGGTGATCTATGAAATAGCAGCTTTATTTTCTACGCTCTCAAAAAGCAACAACAACGTGCACAGCTTTCTTAGTGCAAGTGGTTAAGGCATTGCCCTAAGGTGTACTGGTACGAGTTGGCAGTGGAGAACGTTAGTTCGATTCTCCGGTGAAGTCTGATCAGGAAATGTTGTGAGATACCTAGGGGTGAGGTTGGACAACAAACTCATATTCTGGGAGCATATACGCGGAGCCTGTGAGAAGGGTGTGTGGCTAATGGCAAACGCTGGAGGTCCCAAGTTTTGCCAGAGAGTGCTCTTGATGTCGGTTGTCCAATGACGCCTTCAAAAGAAAAAAATACCGAGTTCAAATGTCATCGGTTCGGCGCAGAGGGGCACTGCGCGTTGCATCAGCATACCGTATGGTGTCACGGAAGGAAATATATACTTACAGCGCAGAGGCACACCGTGGAATAGCCGCGGCATGAGCACGTGAGCGAATGATCCAAAAATGACAGCATAAGTGTAACGTGAGCACGAAGGGCCGATTTTTATCCAGCCTCGAGCCTTAAATGCCACGGTTACTTTCGCAATAAGCGCCCAATGAAGAGAGTAAACCTGAGGCTCATGTAGCGCATGCCGCATCTGAAGTAATGCTTTTGCGGTTCCGGATGTGGGAATTACACGGGGGGTAGGAGTAAAAGTTTTTGTGGGTAGACCAACAATACTCGATGGGGGTGCCACACCCGGGAAGGCTCGTATCGAGACTAGTATTTTCGGTCAGTGTGTAACGCATTTCTGCTCCTACGAAAAAAAAACACAATAACAATAATAATTATAATTAAAATAATAATAATGATAATAATAATAATAATACCAATTATAACAATTTTTATATTTACAAGCTTGGCACACAAATAATACAGTTTCGTACAGAAGGGCGAGATGTAAAAAACATTTAACTTCTCTTTACTCTGCGTAACAGTTTTTGTACAAATTTATACGAGTGAATACTCAAAATATATTAATTTTACAGTACACGGATAGGCTCCGCAGCATTCACCACTCATTTATTACAATCTTTTGCGGAATGCCAATAAAAAAAATAAATCAGCAATTAAATATAAGCCAGATAAATGTACTATTCACTTCCTCTAAAATACCGCACATTTATTTCCAAACCCTCCAAATTTATGAGGACTGGTCCGTATATGCATTGCATATAGCAACATCCCTAGGTAATTATTTACTATTATTTCAAAATTTTTTTTTAATATGGAATTGAAAATGTTTTTCACTGCATATTGTGGTGGCAGTAAATTAATTTTCATAGCAGCGATTGGCTAAAGTTTGTGTTTGTTTATATGACTGCTGTAGTTTTCTCTGAGCGGAAGCCAAAAAAAAAAAAAAAAAAAACAGCAGACTTGCACAATTGAACAAATATGCCAATATTTACAGAATAATACCTAAGTATATTTACTAAATGCAATCGACAAACGAACGTAGGTAGTCATATATAATTGCAAATGGGCAAACCACACGTGTAGCATGCAAGGCCAAGTCCAAGTTTCGTAGTTCACATACGGCACACATACGGCAAAGGAAATTTTGAACTAGGCGGAGCGGAGGTGGTTGTGTCGACATTACCGCTAAAATGAAACGCAGGAGCGCAATAGCACGTTTTGTAAAATTTATCGACGCCACTAACAGCCGTCGGCGGCGGCTTATTGGCGGGCATTGGAGTAGGTATACTGCAGATACTTACTATACAAAAATATGTGCGTAGAATATATAGAAAATTACAGTGGTGTTTATTTGACGTCATTGTGTTAGTTGGTGTGTGTGAAAAATATAAAACGTTTAACCTATGCGTTGCTCCTCTACATGGTATGTGCATGTGCATGTGGGTGTTTACTACAAAAACAACCGTGAATGCAGCTAAATTGGTTAGCCAATTGTGTGGAAAAATTAATACAAGCAATAACTTGGTCGAATTTTTGTTCATGTTAGCGTTGAAAGGCAAACCACAGTTACTTGATTAAAATAAAATTTGCGCTGAATTTAAAAATAATTGAAAACTACTTGTGAAACGATGACTTTCGTCACTTGAGATAAGCAGAAAAAAGTAATATTGTAAACAATAAGAAATAATAAGGTGTCAAATTTGCTTGTTAAAGTTGCTTCTATTGAATTTTTGTGCAGACCGCAGGTGATGAAAATATGGGACGTTGTCTTTATGCTAAAGAAAATAGGCAAACAATTTAAAAATGTTTTTTTTTTTTGTAGATTTCACGAATGCCTCGTTTGTGCAAGATAATTCTGCATACGAACGGTAAAAGAAATGTTTAAAAAGAAAACACCTATTATCACCAACAAAATCATGATCTGGAAAAAAGGTCACGCTTATCTTTTCCTACGCGACTTGCATTCAAATGAGCTTGTGTATTTTCTGTGTTTAAATCACGCATAAAATTACAAATTACTTTTCAAATTTTTTTCCAGCTCAAACCATATCTCTAAATTTGTAAATTTTCACACCAAATAAATTATTTATGTGCATAAAAGTCACAGCCAGTAGTTAAGTAAATTTCAATTCATTCAAAATGAATGAGCTGACTGACTGAACCAGATAAGCGTTCGGTGACAATCAATGAGTTAAATTTTGTTATTGCGGCTGTCGAGCTACAGACGACGGTCGTATTAATCAGCGCATAGACAGACGATGGTATGGACAAAATGAAAATTCAAAAAAAAAATTTGATGACAAATGAGGCATAAAGATTAAAAAGGTAATAGAAAAAGTGAAAGAAAGATGGTATTTTTTTTTGCATGAATGTAAAGGCGACGAATAACACAAAAAGGACAGTGAGATAAAATAAAATAGGAGAATGCAATAGAATGTAGGGGATTTAAGTGTACTAAGTGGCGCGTTTCTTTAAGTTTCACATTGGAATTTTTATTCGAAATGTTAGAAAAATTGTAGAAGTTTTGTCGAAGGTTTAGAGGAGGCAAAACTGCATATAGTGTTGAAGCTAAGCGAGTGTTAAGGTTCTGTAAGTACTAGTGAAAAAAATGAGTTAAACTGCGGAGTTCGTTAACTTTAAAAGTGGTGAAAAGTTTTGTGAATTTCGGGAAATTGTTGTGTATATAACAACCTCCTACTATACGTAAAATTGCCGTATATCTCGCTCTAACACATAGAACTATTATTGGAACAGGCAGAGTTCGAAAAACAAATTTGTAAGAGTGTGGGTGAGATGTCACCTAAATCTTAATATTATTGAGAAATGTTTTGGTTTATGTCTTAAAATTTATAAAATTTTATAATTATAATAACGCAGTACCGATTTTATATAGGTAATAGCGGTTATTTCGCCGCTCTTATTTAAATTTAAATTTGTTCATCTATTGAATCCTTTGGGTAGCCCAGGATTGTTTTCCAGTTTGACAAATAATTTTTAAAAAAATCCGTCATTATTTATTTTATGTACATTCATAGTTTTTTAAGGGTGTTGCCACCTTTTTAATATCTTAAATGATGCCAAATAATCCCTTCCTGTACTTCCTTCTCTGTAACATTCGAAACTGCGAGTAAAAGCTAGTTTTTCACATTAAGAAACTCTTACATTGTTCATGTTTTTTTTTTTTTTTGATTTAAGTAATCAATTGATATTGAGTACTTGTAATAGAAAAGTACATTTCAATTTGAGAAAAAGTATTATTTAAATGCACCATCAGTCTCAATCACTTCTGTCAAATACACAAGTTTTGGTAATTAATCACTTGCAGTAAGAATCTCCTTAACACCAAAAAGTTAATTAGTGGCACTGGTGTAAAGAGTTAAAGAAAGTTTAGTAAATAGGTTATAGAGGGTAATTAGTGGGCAAAATATACAAAAAGGAAAGGAAGAAAGTGTGGCAATAAAGTTATATTTATTACTAACACGCAATTTGATATATGATGAAAATGCAGGAAAATACAGACATATCCTCTTGTTTGTACGTATATTTAGAAGTCGGTATGCAACGCCCTCACATGCGTACACACATACATATACATACATATATGTACGAGTGGAAATAGCAAATTTTTGCCCCTCATTAAGTTGAACTTGACACGCATGTTGTATGAATTACCTCTGTGGCTAAAGCGTTTGCCGAAAAACCTAGAAAGCACCTCTGCTCTGAAACTCGAATTAAAGTGTATTTAGCTATCTACCAGCTCATTAATAAATTATTGTTTTTTTATAACTCCTATCTACCCTATAAAGCAAATGTGGAAAAAATGCGCAAGACCGTAAAAAAAAAATTAACAAAAATCAATGGTAACTTTGAGCCACTTCAAACTTGCACTTTATTATATTACAATTTAATGGCCTACAAATCTGCATACTTAAACATTTTTTCAAATTTTTGAATAAAAAAATGTGAAATTTTGATGAAAAATAAAACAAGCATCAGAATACGTTGATGCCGTTGAAAAATAAAATTTTAATCAAATAATTATAAACCATTTCTACGATAAACTGACGGCCAAACTTCTAAAAAAATTTGAAATATCTTTTTTATTTTCCAGGATATTCGCGATAGAGATTTTTAATTTTTGTTTACTTTTTTAAGGAACGTAAAAAATTAATAAAAAAAATTTCCAAGTGAATTTTTGTTTCTCATGATTCATGCTAGGAACATCATGAAAAAAAAATATTTCATAAAATTTGAAATTTTCTTAAAACAATTTGAAATTATTACTAGTAATTTTTGTAATAAAAAATTTTAAGCTTTTCCTCCCAATCTGAGCAACAAATTTTGTTTCCACTACCGACATGTTTAATTAATTATTTGCAAAGCACTTAAGCATTACAAACAACAACAATTAATAAAGGAGCGCTTAAATTTTTGTTAGATTGTTTCGTATATTTGTATATGAAACAGAATTGATCGTGCATTGAAAAAAATTAATTTAAAAATTGTTGTACTTTCTTGTTATATTTTAAAGTTTTACATGATATAATTTTTTTTTTAATATACAAATTTTACTTTGATCTTTTAATTATATGTAAACAACTTTTGCTTATAGGATTAATAGGGCTAAATATTCTTTAAAAAGGGCATTTCTTTAATTTTTTTTTTAATATTTAACCTCAAGTGTCTTGCAAAATAATAAAAAAAATGCAAAATTGGTAAACACAGGTATTTAGCGCTATTACTAACAAGTACAAAAAACTATAAAGCTTACGAAAAATCTGTCATCCACAATTTCTCTTCCCTTTGCAACTATTCTTTTATTATATTCTCTGCATCACCTTCGGTAATTCTTTTAATGAAATTTTCCATGTGCATACAGGATTTTATCTACAGGTAATATCTATTATTTTCATGTTGTTGTTTTGAAGCCGCTAAGAAAATCATACCTTCACACCTTCTCTTTCGCAAACCTACATATAACGGAGTTGTTATGAAAAATCTTTAAAAAGAATTGCCACTTCTGCTACAAATCTTCTATGAAAATATTTTAAATGCCAACTGTTGGATAAGTACAGGTTTTTCATTTGCCAATTTTTGCATAACATAGGTGCAAACATTTAAAATGCTCAACTTTGTCATGCTTAAAAAAAATTAATTTTTAACTAACCAACATCTCTCTAAGACATTAAATTACACTTCATATCTTTCATTTACCGAGCCATATAATTCTGAGACATCTGTTTAATTATCTCTATACATTTCAAATCTTTCCGCGAATTGAAATTGCGCACTTTCTATGCAATATTAGTTCGCAGAAAATTAGTTTGCTATTTTCATTGCTCCCTTGCATTACTTCGCTTATTTCTGCTTATCAATTTGAGCTGTTGCTTTCGCGTGCAAATACCTGCAGGCAGTGTCTACGTTTAATTGAAGAATTGCCCTTGGATTAATGTTTTCAGTTGTTTACTTTGGCCTTTGGTAAAAGTTTCGCTTCACTTCATTATTTCTTCATTAGAAGTTAACTAAGCAAAGAAGGCGGACGATAAGAAAACAAGTGGGAAGTGTACCAATTTTATTGCGTGGATAGAATAATAGGGATAAATAACGAAAATAATGCTAAGTAATCGTAGGGACCAGACAACTTTAATGCCATTGACCGCTAGATTAAATGCTTATTTTTGTATTGATGATAAATGGGTAATACATTCTGCTAATTTTCGGGCACACCAAATAGGGGCGATTTGCCGGCGTTTTTCTGTGAGCATTAACAGCATGGTAATCGTTTTTGTTGAATAATCAATCGTACCGACATGTGTATGTGACAAAGTTTAATTTCGTAGTCAGCAAAAAAAGTATTCAGAATAGTGTAATGCATTCGCGAGCGATGACAGCTAAAGATCTTGTAAAGCATTTGGGTTTTGCCGCTTAATCCCTTGACTATATTTTGTAAAAGAAACTACTCTAATTTACATTTTTAGCTTACATTTAAATGCTTGATTTCGATACATATGAATTTTTTAAAGAGTAAATTTACAAAAAATTTCTTTTCAGATTGTCATCTTAACAGTTTGGGTCACATCGGCCGTTTACTCAACGCCAAAATTCGTTTTTAGCAAAACCATAAAAAATATTCATACCGGAGATGGGCAAGAGGAGGAAATTTGTGTACTTGATCGCAAAATGTATAATTCGAAGTTATTGGATATGATAAATTTTGGTTTGCTGTACGTTATACCGCTGCTGGTGATGACGGTAGGTAAAAAATAAATTTAATTTTATATAAATTCGGAATCGATTGCTGCTGGTGATAATCAGAGTGGCATAGTGTTATGTTGGCTCAGAATTTGTGAAATTTCACGGGGGAGAAAGTCGGTTGCATTTTTAAAGAATCCGATATGGATTTTTTAAAACTTTTTTAAAACTTTTTTTTTTTTTAAATTTTTTAACAAACTTTGTAGCTTGTAGTACAAATTTAAATATACTGATCAGCATTGGTGGTATTTATTTTACGGCTATTAAAATTTTTATAAAATATGGTATGGCTTATAATATTTTATTATTATTATTAAAAAATTGTCGTTCTAGAAAAAAATCAAATGCCGTTTTCACGGAAGAGACATATGTTACAATCCTCTTAAAAAAGATAATCACAAGCGGAAAATCGAGAGTTAAATTTACACATATATAAAGAGAAAAGTAACTGAGTTACATTTATAATTTTACCACCCAGACATTATCTTGCCTAAAATAAATCCAATACATCAACGAAATGCTTAATCTCTAATATCGTGGAAGTGATCACTTCGCTTTGTCAAAGCTCCTTTAAAGGAACTGAAGCCAACGTATTCGATAGATTCCTCATCATTGTCGGCAAAAAAAGTTCGGTCCTAATTTTTTCTTTATTTCAAGTCTTTAAGGTTAGTTTAAAAGATCTCTAAACCACATACTTTGGTAACCCTAGCAGGGATTTTTCCGATTGCATCTTACTGAGTAAATAAGGTCATGTCAATGCTAATGCTGAGTAATAGTAATTTGGAGATCCTAACACGAAAACCCAGAGACATAACTATTTTAAGAGAAAAAATAATTATCACAGAATGTCATCAATTTTTTAAGTCTTCGATAACCAAAATTTTAACACATATATTATAAAAGTCTTTCGATAATAATTAAGCGTGAAAAAAATTATTGAGCCCTCGGTAACTATTATAGCATGTATATATTAAGACTTATAATATCAAAATATTTCTATAATAATTATGAGTGAGAAATTTTTTAAAGTCATCGATAACTGTTGTTTTGGGAGTTACAAATATCTTTCGATAAAAATTATGATTGAAAAAAATTTCTTGAGTTTTAGGGAAGTAATTATTTCATAATAATTACGAGCGAGTTAAATTTTTTAAGTCCTCTAAAGACTTTTATATTGAGACTTATATTAAAAATATTTCGATTATAATTATTAGTGAACAAAATTTGACTGTCTTGAAAAATGGAACTATTTCGGAAAAGATTCAGAAAAATTTTGGTACTGCTGAACTAGTCCAAAAAAAGACTCAAACATTGTTTCTCACTCATAATTATTATGGAAAGAGTTTTATAGTATAAGCCTAAGGATAAAAGTATTTAGAAGATTCATAATTATTATAGAAAGCACTTTTAAAATATAAATCTCAAAATACGAGTTACCAAATATTTCTGGCTCATAATTATTATGGCAAGACATTTATAATTTCAATGCCAAAATAATAGTTATCGATGACTTAAAAAATTGTGTCATGCTAATATAATAATTCTTGTATAATTCTTACGAAAATTGTTTTTGATATTTTTTTTTTAAACACAATTAATAATTATTTCTGTGGGTCTCTGCGCAAATCTTTTCGATTATATTAGCGGTAGAACAAACATAAAATTGTTGGGTAGGGTTGACAATAGGTTGCTCATTTTGTCTACTGGGATTGACGGGTTAGAGGTGGGGTTGATGACGCGTCAGATCATAAAATGCTTCAATATAAATTTCAATTTTTATACAGTCGAATCTCCACAAGTTTGCGTATTAACCAAATTATTCATATATCAGGAGTCTGATAAATCAAAATCATAAAAGAGACCGTATAAATAGGCCATTTGTTTTAGCTGCCATCAAAGGTGCGAAAAGTGCCAGACTTGAGAATTTGTTGTTAAAAATTAGTAGCAAAGAGTAAACATGCTTGTGCAACCCAATAATTTTACATATATTGATCATTATTATCTTTTTACTTTAATGATATTGTCTAGCCTAAGTTAAGCACATACGGCGTGCTCGCTGTAAACAGTGAATTACTGCGCCTTTACGTATTCACAATAAATTTTATCAATCTCATTAAATTTCTTTAAAAATCTGCTTCACAGGTGCTTTACAGCAAAATTGCCATCGCTTTGTGGCGCAGTTCGCACGGCATTTCACACCATTTAGTCACCCAGCATCAGCAGCAGGAACATCAAGATGAAAGCATGACTTTGCATAATAGCATGTATCATCATCATCATCAGCAGCAGCAGCAGCATCCGCATCACCATCATCACAATCACAATCATCATCATCATTTGCCTCATAATCATCATTCACAACAGACGACGACTACACATACCACAATCAATCAACATCATAATCATTTGCAACAGATAACACAAACAGCGCAACAATTACCAAACGCCACTGCTTTAACGAGTCCACCTGTTGTGGGCGTGGTTGGTATGGGTGGCTGTGGTGGTGGTGTCGTTGTTTGTGGTGGTGGTGGTGGCACCAACCAAACGAGTGGTTTATTGTCGCGTAAAAAGAGCAGCAAATATGAGAAACGCGGCGGCATAAGCATCACAGAGAGTCAGGTGAGTTCTTAATTAAATAAATATGTACGTATATGAGCTTGCGGCGGAGTATGGTGTGTGTGTGTGCGTGCGATGTAATACCTTATCATGTATGCCATTTTGGGTTGGCTTTTATGACGTCTCCAGCTAATATCAGTTTGCATACTTATGTGGCATTATGGCATTTTATGTTGTTTGCAGAGTGAATGTCTGATTTCAGATGGGAATAAGTGCATTAGACGGGGCCGACTCTACATTTCTAAATCGAATTTAGATACTGTCATTTGGGAGCTCTAGAATGTACATATGTACATGCAAAGTTTTGCTGTATAAAATTAAATTAATAATAAAATGTTTAAATAATTTTGTTCAAAAACTGAATATTTTAATTGAATTAATTACATTGAAGATTAGCTTTCTTCTAAAATCACAAGAACAAATATTGACACAGTCAAATATACTTACGTATCTTGGCTCTCAGAAGAAATGGTAGTGAAATTTTTGGCAATATCGATGACATTTTCCATGTTAAATTTGTTTCATTAATTTTTTATAAAAATTTCGTTCATTCTATATCACAAACCACAAAAATCTAAATGTTAAACTTTGTAAACATTTTGGGAAAATGTTACAAACTTTAACAAATTTTCGAACAAATTTTAATTTTCTTCTTTGTCAGAATTTTTGGAAATTGTTGGGGTAGGTATACAGTTTTATATCAGATTCAATTTTAGTAAAACAAAGTGGAAGTTTAATGGGGCGGAAAATTTCCGTTGAATTTTTAAATTTTTGGTTTACCGACGGTGTTGCGCATTTTCTTCCACGTAAAATATCTTTTCGTGCATTTGCAGAAAATTTATGAAACCTAAACAATTTTCAAATTTTTTACGCCGAATTTGTAGAATACTTGGGATTTCCAGTACTATAGCCAATTCAATTTTAGTATCATAATATTCATGTCTAAAAAGGCGCAAACTTCCCGCTGAGTTTTTAGATTTGTTTTTAAGTTTTGGGTTTGGACATTTTTTAATTTTTTTTTCTAGAAAAGTAGTTATTTTCTCCCCAACTTGTGACTCTGTGCCCCAATTTATAGAATATGGTGCTTTAATTTTGTTTTTCATCTTTCCCAATTAGAAAATGGAAAAAATTTTGACAAAAGTTTCTCTAAATAAATTTTGCAATTACCAAATAGTTTTTTCTATTTTCTTGCATTTTGCAAATATCAAAGAAAAGACTAATAAATTGCTACATTTATCATTTTCTAACTGAGAAAAAAAAATAAGAAAATCAAAATATTTACGCTTCTAATTTATTTACGGATAACTTTTCATTCACACCAAACAAAGTTTAGCACAAAATCTCAGTTTCAGTCGCAGTCGCTTCATCTCCTTCGCTATGCCGCACAAATTCACTAATACTACGGACATTTCTAATGAACGGAAATCAAGCAAAACTTTGGCAAGTTGCACATTTGGCCGGCGGAAATTTTCAAGTAGAAGAACAAGCAAAAGATATTTTCTCATGCAACCAAACTTAAGTGGCAAGTTTTTTTTTTTTTTGTCGGTCGACGAAAGTTTTCGCCCAAAGCTAATCTGCACAGTAACACAACCACACAGCCACAACGATAGCCACAAACATAGCCAATGTGGTTGGGCAAATTTATAAATCTTTCTATGTATTGTATGTATGTGTGCGATACGGAGTGACGGATGTTCGCCTAGTCGTTGCAACTTCTCTCGAAAATAAGGTGTTAAATGTTCGAAAGTAGCCAAAAAAAAAAAACTTTGTCAAAATGGCTATGTGAGGGTTGGTAACAAAAAAGAAAATAGAAAAAATCAACAACCGATGACTGTCCGAAAAATATATTTATGAACATAGCGTAATAAATATGCAGTATAAATGCAGTAATCAATCGAAAATTATGCAATACACATCTTCTTTTTTTAATTTCCAACAGATATCTTCTGTTATGCACACAGTTTAATCCTGGTAAATATTGACTTCCTATTTAGTAGCCGGTCATTTCGCACCTTAATTAACCCAATAAAATTGTTTTTCCAACTCTTGACACCTAAAGTCAACTGTCACTAAATGCCATCTTTCAACCATGCTGCTCCTCAGCTCCTCAGCAGTCCAACAAAACCACCACAGCATTCCCTCGGTTCCGCTTAATTGGCCAAACATTTCCCTTTTCAGTTACTCTTCACTGACGCTTAGCACCTTCGTTGGGTTGGACTAACTTTCATGAATGACTATGCACTCCTCTTCCTGTACATTTGCCAAACACTTTTATTGCCATTTTGTTTCTTTTTTATTTTATCACCTTACCGTAAATCTAACATAGACGTCTGCAACGTCGGGTACGTCATCAAGGTATAACTTCTGCTGGAAAGTTCAAAGTTTTCTCTTAATGCATTTGGAGTGAAATAAATAAAGCAGATAATCGGTTAAGAAAACTATTTTATTCACGTTAGGCATAAAATAGTCGGTTGGCGGGTTGGCGGGTTGGTGGAAAAAATGCCAAAGAGATAGTTAAATTGTTTGAGAGTGATATTTATTCAATAGACTGTTTTTTTTATTTACATTTGCATAAGTGACATTCGGAACTGAAGTTTAAAAATTAGAAGTTTAAATTTTAATATTTAAAATAGTCTTTACAATTTTTTTCTGAATGAATATTTGCGGCTTTGAGAAAAAAATTGTATGGTGGTTTCCGAAAGAAGAAGAATAATATACTTTAAAAAACTAACTGCTTTTTTTAGGGTTTACAGTATACCTAAATTTTTTATAACAACTATTTTTTTGATATTTGTTTAGTTATTTTCATAATTTGTCCTAGTGAGAGTTCAACAAAAATAGTCTTTCTTTCGGATCAATTTGATATTGATTTTCTATCCGGACAACTTTCAACAATGAGTGTCATCAATTAAATTTTTTTGCATATCGGTACCAAGGCGAATTCATATATGGTGGCGTAGAATGAACAGCTGGGCGATTTCGCCTCACGGCTGGAAACGTCAAATTACATATATTTCGTTTTTGCTTTCATGGCTTCAGCTCTCAAAACCGTAAAAGCAATGCGAATGTTATTTTTTTGTGGAAAGTTTTTTTTTTCATGGTAGAAATACACTCGGAAGTTTGGCATTGCTTGCCGAGGGGCGACCGCTATTAGAAATAACTTTTTCTATAATTTTTGATGTTACTTGCCCCGGCCAGAATTTGAACCAGGGACCCACCGAATGAAGCGCGCACATGCATTGCAAGCATTGTTTTACTAAGGCCTTTGTGGGGAAAGCAGAAATCTAATTGGTAAATCGAATTGGTAAGATATTTAGTTTGGCATTGCCTAGGAATTCTTCGGGTGAAATACAACTCGATATATTTCATGTCCGCGAGAAATATCGTAAGTGTAAACATTTTACTTATTATGTGTAGGAACCATTCGTTAAAGAAACTTTTTGACGAAAGTCGAAAATATCAGATTCATTTAAATAAAGAATATGATGTGAAGAGATGGCGGTTGAGACCTGATACACACTTAAAATTTTGAAATTTCGTCGATGATGGTCTGGGAATGAATTGGCGTTTCATGCGTACGATAATTTTATTGATAGAAATTCCCAAAAAAAAAATTGATAAAAGATTAAGTCCAGAACTCGCAGGCAATTTGTGTACAGAATGGGAGTAAATATCATCAATCCTCACAAGTAAATATGGGGAATACAATTGCTAAATGCAACACTGCAAATTTAAAATTTCCCTTAGGTTACATACAAACAATTAAATTACTATTAATAGAGAGCGTATGAAAATACCTGGTAGTACATAGTTTTCCTAAATAAAAATTACATTCCTGGGTATTCTATATACTTAAATATACATTTATGAAGTGCTGCGTATTATGATATATATAATATACAAGCTGGCTTGCAATTTTTTGTATGGCAATTCATTCCATTCGCGTTTGGATGCTTCATTCGTCGTATGCGTACGTGAAATGAGTAATCATTAGCTACTGTTTTTCTGATGCTGCAAATAAAAATATACCATGATGAAATTGCCATTTACGCTGCGTAAAATTGTTTCCATACTCTACAGAAAAAAAATAGTTGATATTGCATTTAAAATCAACAAAACTACTTAACTGTATTTTTTTATAATAAAAGTATACTCCAAATACACTGGTCGAAAAACGAATATTTAAAAGTTTTATTATGGTTTTTTTATTATTTTGTTTTTGTTAAAATTTTTCTAAAAATATAGTTCATTCGCTAACGAAAATCATATAAATTAAAGCTTAGAGAAATTCAAAAAATTTGTTCTAATTTTGAAGTTTTTTGAATTTTCTGGGTATGCAGTTTTGTAGTTCTTTCAATTTTATTATAACAAAGAAGAGTTTTCAAGTAACAAATGGTCGAAAATTTATGAAACGGATGCATATTTTGAATGGATTGCAACTTTTTCTTTTTCGTTTGTTTTGCTTTCTAATTTTTCCAAATTTAATTAATCAGAATTTTTAGCAGTTTTTGGCGTGTGCAGTTTTGTAACCCAAGCAAATAATGTAAAATAATGTAGAACAAACCAAGGCGAATTCAATACAAGGTGGTCGCAAGAGCACATACACACAAACTCCACATGTTTTGTTTTTGCTTCTGAATGGTGAGAATGTCAGATAAATGAAATATAGAACAATAATTTTGAACAGAGAGAATGCCAAAATAGGAACGAATTTGACAACAAAAATGTTTATTTTTGATTCAGTTGGCTAAAACTATATTTGTAAATATATTTAAATTAAAATTTACAATAGCGACCGCAATTGAAACCTTACTCTTCATAAAGTGCCAGTGCGTTGTCACCACATCTAAAGACAAATGTGCCTGTGGTTTCGCGTCTGTTGATAGTTCCGACAATCTTTTTATGTAAAAAGGAAGCGAATTAATAGAGAATTCCAAAACTAAAATGATTTTAAAAAAGTACCGTGGTAACGTGCCACATCCAAAGTCCGTTAAACTTTGAACAGTCGAAATAGCCGCAGTGCAGTTGGGATTCTCAAATGTTGGATATGGAAGGGCTTTAGTTAGTAATCGAGCCCTTTTTCCTCCGAGAACCATATCATCACGACGGAAGTGATCGGCGCAAATGACATCTTTACACCTCAACTGCACCCGGCATGATCGGGACTAACCGCTCCGACTCTTCACTTGGTACCAAGAAAAACGGACCCGTTCCACGCTTTACTATCTTGTCGCATAATACACACTTTCCCATTTTTTCGCGAAATATTTGAATATTTGAATATATGAATTCAAATCAATTTGAATTTAAAAATATTTTTAAATGAAAATGTAAACAGAAAATGAAGATGTAAACAAAAAACAAACCAGTTGACACTTTCACCATTAAAGGCGAAAAAAGAAGAAGCAATCAGCTGATCGGAAGAAAACACCTTCTATAGATTCGCCTTGGAACAAACTATATTTTTTTTTAAATTAAAAAATAAAATAAAATTTCATGAAAAACATTACGAATATTTCATAAAACAGGTACGGCTACGAGAAAAATTTGATAGACTTGAAAAAATGTATGATCATGAAACTATATTTTATATGGAAGAAAATACGCAATACCGTCAGTAAAAAGAAATGTCAAAAATCAGCAGACATTTACATGAAACTTCTATTTTATTGTAATGAAATTTAACGGCCTATAAAACTGTAGTTTTTCAAAAAATTCGACTTAATGATTTTAAATTTTATCGTAAATTTTTTCAAGCTTGTTAAATTTTCGTACAATTTTTACAAAGTTTAAAATATGGATTTATGTGAATTATGTTATTGAATGAACAAAATTTGTATAAAAAATGAATAAAAAATCGGTCGGCCAAAAAATGGATAATCACTAGGTTTCTAAAAATTCGGATTAAAAAGTTTGAAAATTTTGCATTTTTTGAATTCTTAGATAAATTTGTAAGTTTTTTGTAAATTTTGGAATTTTAGTTTATTTGGTTTATCCAGACGGAATAAAACGTTTATACAAAAATAATAAGAAAAAAAATTGCATGAGAAACAGTGTGAACTTAAACGCAAGATACATTTGTTTTTTTAATTTTCATAAAGTGTCTACAACTACATACATAAATATAAAAAGGCTATCACTAGCAGTGTTTTAATTCAAATCGAATTATGTTACATATTCCAATAGAACAATATGTACAAATAAGATAATAAATATAAAAGTTTAACAAAAAGCCATAAATAATTATCCACCACTAAACAAATTACGCAATAGGCTTATATTGGACAGAACTAAAATAGATTGTCATAAATAAAAAAAAAAATACAAAGAAGATTTAGCATTTTTGCTTATTAGTCTAAGGCTTTCCTAATAAATACTAGTAATTTTATTTCGATTTTTCTCTCTCTTGTAATCTACGTTATTTAGAATTTGGGGCCTTTGCATACATAATAAGTTAACGATAGGTACTCACATGATTACATTTGTATTCGAAACGCCTTTAGTTTCCAAGCTTCAATGTCAAGGACACATCAGTCCGTTCAAACAAGGTCAGGACATTCAAGCTGACGCATTGCTGTTTTGTTTGCTTTTATATTTCCTTCAACCCGCCAATAATGATTTACTAACACATACATACAATATCAATTTGTCGCCGTTGATTGGATACGTGAAAAGAATTTATATACCTTATTATATAAAAGGCGACCTATCAAAAATATAACAAAACAAACTAATATCCCTTAGAAGCATAAAATAAACTTATATACCTTTGTTTGTTTGCACAAGCTGAAGAGTTGTGGGTATTTTGATGCGGTGATTAGTTTCGCTTCGCTGCGATGCGACATTGTCTGGAAATTCTGCCGGTGTAAAAACGTCAGACGACTAAAAACGAAATTTATTTTTAGACCATCCTGTATATACATATATACATACTTATGTAGTTATTTAAGTATTCTTTGACTGTATAGATTTTGTATATTTTTAGTTGAAATTTTTTCGACAGATTTTACGCTGAATACCGAGCGCAAATCGCGAAAAAACGTTAGCTACATTTTTTTAATTTTTTTCTTTTTGATGCATAAATATCTCTGAATGCTCTGGGATCATTTTTACATAAAAAAATATAATTTTGAAGTAAAAGTAGCTTGCGTTTTTTTCGCGGTTAGAACTCGGTACATTGACTTTGGCGCATTTCCATCTACTTAAATCCCTAAATATTTCCAATTATATCTATACATTTTTTTTCACTTTTCTTTCTCTACGTTTCTTTATCCTTCACCAACTGACGACTTGACAGTACGAAGGCAGCCAGGTGGGTTACTACACTCGTTTACATACTAAAAGCACCAAAGGAAAAATTTGAGAAAATCACTTACATACAATTTTTTTTTTACAATTACATTCATAAATGTATATGTAAAAATATTCCATTAATCGCTGTCAATCACAAATCAATAATCATATTTTTTATATATGTACATATGTATCTACATTGGAGTGTTTCGAAAATCTATGACAAATTGGTTTTAATAATTTTTGGAGCGTAGTTTATTTAGGGATCGCTACCAAGAGTGCAAATTCGGGGGTTGTGAAAAAACATCTAAATTTACAAATTACCTGGTGTTAAAAAGTTTAGTTTTTTCGAAGTTCCCACTGTTTTGGTGATATTGAATTTTTTTCGTTTACAACTACATAGAAAAATATAAGTTTGATGATTTTTCGAAATTCCAAATATTACAGAAGTTTTAGTTATTAACTTTTTTTTCGAAATAGTTTGATTATTTTATAAGATTATTATTTCCGTTTTTTTTTTTTGATAAAACAATAAAAAATTTAAATGGCAAGAAAACACCATAATTTGTAAGTGTTTAAAAAGGACAGAATCGGTTTGAAAAATTGCGAGATAAAATAATATTTATACAATTACGAATAAATAAAATTTATACAATGTCGAAAAAAATCGAATTTCGAAAAATTATTTTTAATTTTTAAGTGTTTAAAAAATGAGCAGAATCGGCAATACCGAATCGCGAGAAAATTGATAATATCAGAAAAATTTCGAATTACGGATTACGTCACACTAAAATTTTTTTCTTTTTGTGAACCTGAAAAAACCCAATTTCACAAAAGCGGCGGACTTTCGGCTTATTATCCCACCTCGCAAATTTTTACTACTATGTACTTACATAGTGTGATGTATATTTATGTATAAATATCTATGTACCTGGTGCAAACCGTTGCGCTAAGCGGACCACATTTTAGAAACCTTCACCATCGGTAGCGACCCCTAAAGCTATTTTTTTTTGTTGTTTAAAATAAAAATATACGTTTATATTTTTTTGTGGTTATTGGAATTATTTAATTAAAATTTAAACCTTTCTGCTTTTGAAGCACCCCTATGTACCTACATTCCGTTATATGCAAATTGAATTAAAAAATCAAAAACTGTCTCACCATCTTTTAGGTTTCCCTCGACTCCGAGCGGCCCATTGTGTCGGCATGCCGCAATGGCAGCAACAATAACGGCAACAGTAGCGGCATCAGCGGTGGCAGCATGAACAGCAACCACAAGAGTAGTTTTAGGCAACATCAACATCATTCGTCGACGCATCCGCATCCACATCAGCGAGCCCGCGTCACCCACATGTCGCACTCATCGAATAATGTGTTGCGCGCCAGACGCGGTGTGGTGCGCATGCTCATCATTTTTGTGCTAACATTTGCCTTGTGCAATTTGCCATATCATGCGCGCAAAATGTGGCAGTACTGGTGAGTGAAAATCCAAAAACTTCTAGTTGATATATGTATATAATCTACATATGTATAGTACTACAAATATGTTAACGTAATGATAGTTGCCAAAAATGGCGGAGGAGTGTGGAAATCGCTAAGCGCCACAGTTTTGCGGTTCATCAAGTACAAATTTGGCAAAGTTTTTTGTGCGCTAATGCGAAATTTATGCGCTGCACTGCATGGCAAAGTGGAATATTATGTGGTTATAAGTAATATGTATCTTGTTTTTCTATATGACATTTAGTGGTTGGTGTTGTTGTGATTTAGCTCGTTGTTATTAGCGATGCAGATAAAAATGCAAATTTAGCAAAATTGCGCTGTGTACACTAGAAAATTTGCATCTTTTAAACACGCGGCTTGAGTTGTCGAGGAATTTCAGCAGCAGCAGCAGCAGCAGAACATGCTAATATTAAATTGAATTAAGCGTAAAATGGAGCGATCGTTATTGAGCTAAATATTAAGGTCGAAGACGAGGGAAATATGAGGTATAAACAAATATTACAGGCACAAGGTGAAAAACTGGAATGTATAAAATCAGGAGTACTAGCTCCTACACCTGTGATCACGAAAATAGTAGCACAATTTATTGATAAGTTTACTTTTACTTATTTAATTTTAATATTTTTTTAAAAATAAAAATATAGATAAATTCATAACAAAAACTATGGAAGTGAAAGTTTCCGATTTATAAAAATTGTCATCAAAATAACAAATTAACCAGAATTTTTAAATTTTTAAAGTGCAAATTTGATGTAGCTTAATATTGTAGTTGATTTTTTATAATTTTTTTTCTTGATAATGTTGAGTATTTTTTCCATACAGAAGTAAATTTGGGTTAGCGTTACATTCTTACGAAAAGGCGCACACCGTCAGCAAAAATAAAAATTATTAAACATCAACAAGAATTTTTTTTTTAAATCCGGCAGTTTGCAGCTTGCACCGTCGACCTACTTGTTTTTTTTTGTTGTGAATATAACTTTATTTAAAAAAAAATTAAATTAACTAAGGAACGACTAAAGTGTCAATACATTTTTCTACTATTTTCGCCACCACAACTGTATACTGATTAACAGAAATTACTTAGAATTCTGTTAGCTATCTGGGAAAGAGTTCCTATTCATTTAGGAATTTTGCTTCAATTTGTTTTATTTCGAAAAAAACTGACAAGCTAAATTTGCCTCGTCAATTGGTAATTTAAGCAATGAGCAATGATTTGCGTATAAATCGCCTATAATTTTACATTTCATATTGAAAAACGTAAAAATTTTAAAATTTTACTAAGATAATTGGTCTAATAAGATTTCTGTTTTAATTCTAACTAATAAGCTAATAAAATCACAACTTTAGACCCATAGAAAATATTCGAACATAAATATTTTAAAATCAGCTTAGCGAATGTTAAGTATGTACATAAAAATTTATTGTAAATTTTGATTATTTTTTCTTCGATATTTCTGACTTACTCTTGCTCACTATAAATTCATGAACCATGCAAGTACTTATGGGAATTATATTATAGAAAAATATTTATTTTTGTCTGAAAAGTATGAATATTAATTGCCACTGTCTGCAAAAATAGATAAGACAATGTGCGACAATATTGAGTGACTGAAAGTTTATTTATAATGCAAAGGATGTGCAGAGAAAAGTCAAGTGCTGTCTATGCAAATAATTTGGTTATGGCTGCTTGGATGAATGTAATCAATATGACTACGAGTAACATCAATCATTTGGGTTTTTCTATATGCATAGGCGTTTGGAGAATACACGTAGTGGCTTTTCAGTGGTGATATGCTATTTTTTTTTACTTTTTGAAACTTTTTTTAAAACATCATACAAATAAGTGTTATATTACCTTCTTGTTGAGGTTTTTTGGGCGAGGGGCTTTTGCGGAGCTTGATTTATTTTATTCTCTTAAAAATGTAATTACTTAATTTTGTTTAATTTTTAAATTAATGTTTTTTTCTTTTAAACGAAATGTAAATACAATTTCAATGAGCATACATACCGAGTAATTTTAATTATTGTCTTTATAAAAATAATCAACACATTTTACACTAGGCTTTAAAATTTTGAATTCGAATTTTTGAACAAATTTGGGTATGCAGTTTTATAGTCTATTAAATTCTAGTATAATAAAGTTAAAAAAAAATCCAAGCAAGGGCTATATGGACGAATTCGCGGAGGTGTGTCAGGAAAGAAATTATTTAAAGACTTTGATTGTAAAAGTCTTTTGATAATATTTATCATTGGGATACATATTTTTAAGTCCTGGATGACTTTTATTTTAAGACTTATATTATAAAAGTCTTTTTATAATAGTTATCATCGGAGCAGTTCGTGATAACTTCCGGATTCGGTCAGCAGAATTTTGGCTACCGAAATATTTCCGCTTTTTAAAACTTAAGAAAAAAGTTGTCTTACTCAAAATTATTATGCAAAGACTAATTATTACGGAAATGCTTTTATAATTCAAAAAAAAAAAATGATCGATAACTTATAAAACTTGACCCACTCGTAATTATTATCAAAAAATAGGGTGACATTAAAACGTTTTAAAACTCCACGGTGAAATAGTTATTAATCTGGATCTCAGCTATAAGCTGTTTGAGAGATTTACTTCTAAACCGCATAATCTTGAAAATAGGTTTGGTAACAATTCCTTGATGTTTTTGGTAGCAAATAAAAGTACAAAGAAAAATGTAAACGGTATCAAGTGCCGAAGCCAAAAACAAAAAAGACGGAATGATGTAAAATGTAGTTGCATCTGATGATTGATGTTATATCCCAACTGCTGCTTTCGAAAACAACCCATTCTATCCACACAAGCGTAAAATATACACGACATTCATGAATTGGCTTCATTCAGATTGCATAAAGTAAGAGCAACAAACAAAACATAAATAAATTTATATATATACAGTACAAATATATACATATTAACAGTAAAAAGGCAAGCAACAGTAAATGAAACTGGTTGACAAAATAATTAATGAACTGTAAATAAAGACAATTCGACTCAGTCGACGCAGAAAGCAGGTGAAAATGACACCAACAAAAAAAAAAACAAAAAAAAAAAACTACACAAAATACAACTGAGGCCACTCTTTCCTTTCCATCGCATCCAACGCGACGCTGGCGCGGATGGCCCCAGAGTGAAAATGCTCTACACGAAAGTGGCATCATATTGTTTGCTGTTTGTTGTGCCGTGTGCCGCGGAAACGTACAAAAGTTTCATTGCTGAAATGAATTCATAGCTGCCTGATTGAGTGAACTTGTATAAATGAGTGAGCAAATGAATGAGTGAATGAATGAATGAATGAAAGCAATGTTGTGCGTTAAATGAGATTTTTTTACAATGTCATTCTCGCGCGAAAACTGGAAGGTGTGCATAAAAATACATGGCCAACAGAAGAAACTACAACAATTTTTAATTATAGAAGAATAGAAGAAACGAGCGAGTGTTAATAAGAAAAAGTGTAGTTAATTTTACTGAAAATGAATAAGAGTGGAAGAATAGCTCGAAAAATAGCAGTATATGTATATAAAGAAATGTTAAATTTTAAACATAAATTTATTTTTGAAATTCTTCTAACGGCCACTTTGTATCCAGATATGAGAATTTGATTCAAAAAAATTTCAATTCATATATATGTATGTGTGTACTTAAAATAAGCACATAATTGTAAAATCTACTACATAGATGGGCAGACTAACACCATCACAGTGCATAATGCTGAGTTATATATAGTTGCCACTTTGACGCAAGATTTGATAATTGGTGAAATAGATCATTGTAATTTATGATGGCCATTTTTGGTCTCGATATCGAAATATCGATATTTTTTGGTCTGCATGTCGGTAATTGTTTGAAAGTATCGTTATATTTTTTCCATTTACCCACCTCTAGATTGAATCGGAATTCGTTGCGTTGTTTCTGTATACGAATACGATTAGCCGCTCCCGCCGTTGCGCGCCAGTACCTTTTCCCCATTTATATTCTACTACCAATGATAATCTAGTAATTAAATTTGTATATCTTTTAATATTTTCTGAATTGAAATCTTTTTCCAAAAGTTTCACATATTTTCAATTAAAAATGCATTTTTTGGGAACGAAAATAATCGCCATTTTCATTTTTTCGGCTAAAAATCATTGAAAAGAATTCGCTTAGAAAAAAACTCGAATACGCCGATCTAATTTTTAGGTCATATGCTAAGCAAATCTGGCCTAATTTTATTAAGACCTTTTTTTGTTTTAAATCAATATATACTCGTTATTTTCTGATTTTTTACATGTAATCGATGTGCTATGATTTTTATTTGTTCGATCAAAAATTTTCATTATTCTTGGCTTTAAAATTTTCCGTTCACTTTTGTTCACTATTTTGTGACTTTTATTTTTTCAATATAATTAATAGAATATTTAAAATGAATAAAACGTATTGTTCGTGTTGTCGCTATACTTGTTACGCTGCTAATTTTTTTTTTGCATTTATTTGATCTATACAAATGTGGCCAGAAAATTTGAAACCCAAAAATGATTATTTTTCTTAAAAAAAAATTTACCCAATGTCGATGATTTTTTCCTCAGTTTGATCAAACAAATTTTAATCCAATTATAACGATTGAATTTTGCGTTTTTTTTAAATAAAAACTGTAACCGTTGTAGTCCCTGGTAATTTTTGTTACTCAATTTAATATTTCTAAAACAAATATAATAAGTTCTAGTATTCACATTATTATTATTTTTTAATTTTTAATTAATTCCCGCTTTATCTTGTTTAACTGTGTTACATTTTTTTTGTCAAAATATCATTCTAGCACTGGCAGGTCTCGAGTTGTACTCTTTTTTAATATAATTTGCGTTTAATTCTTAGAGTATTGGAAAAGTTAAATATTTAGTGCCAATATTGAATCTAAGTTTTAATTGTTTTGTGCATATTTGTATACCCCTGGAGATGTAGGGCTACATATAAGATGGCAGTTGAATTTTTTCGAAAGTTGTCCACCTTAATACATTTTATTTTTAATATCTGCCAGAATTCTCTCCCTTAATCGAACAAAAACTCTTACGCTCATTTTATTTATAAGCTTCTCAAGACGCCTATTGCTGCTAGACAACTTTATTATAGTCACTTTAAATACTTGTGAAATAGTAATATCCACCTTTAAGTGCGATTACCCTCTCATATTTTAAAATCAACAGAAGGGAAATATTGCAAAAATCACTTCAACTACTCAGCTTAATGTCTACATTTAGCTCAGCTTTTCACGAAGGGTAGCAAAAAAAGTATTAAATCCATTCAATTATCCTTCTTGCCTTTTCTCTTTTTTTTGTTGTTGCTTACTTTTACTTTCCATTCAGCAGCGCGAATTACGCATGCATTTATTCACACTTTTCATTGCTTGCATTATTTTAACGCCCTTATTCATTCCATTCGTTTTTTTGTATTTGCGTGCACGCTTATTTACCTCTTTTGGTTGCCTTTTGGCCGCCGCTTTACACTTTTGTAATTGGATTTAATTACCAAGTAATTTTCATGCAATTAAGTTTCAAGTAGTGCGCGCTTTTGACACTGGTCTGTTTGTGTTGTTTGTGTCACAGCCGTTTGACCTTTGACATTTATAGAGTGTAATTAGGGTAATAATACCATAGACAATATCTGAGCAACACTTGATTTGATGAAGATGCAAAAAATATGTTAACAAATTTCGAGGAAATTCTATAAAAGATGCAAAAAACGCATTTATTAATAATTTACTGGAAATAACAAAAAATGTTTGAAAGTTTCTAGAAGAATTTACATGCTTGGGGGCAGCCATTGAAGACAAATATGAATGCTTAGAGGAATAATAATTGATGGTTTAATAACAAACAACCAGAACTTCTTATAATCAAAAGTTTCCGAGTCGTGAAATATTAAAATTCCAATGTCAAACGGTTCGTTTTGCTAAAGAGGTCTATAGCTAGTCATTTTTTGAAGAGGGTTGCCAATCGCTTGAAATGCCAAATTTTATTAAATTATACGCAAGTAGTTGCAATATTAAAACATTAGTATCAAACGCTTCCTTTTGGCGAGATGGTTCATAGCTTACTTTATGAGGGTTGCCACATATTTGAAACGTCGAATTTAATGGAATGATACACAAGTTATATGAAATACTAAACTATGGGTGTCAAACAGTTCGTTTCGCTATGGAGAAGTATGTAGGCAGCTATATTTTGACGAGGATTGCCACCTGTTTGAAATGCCAAATTTTATAAAATTATGTACAAGTACGTAAAGTATTCAAGTATGAGTATCAAACGATTCGTTTCGCCGGAGACGAGGTTTATAGCAGGTTATATTTTGAAGAGGGTTGCCACCTTTTTTCAATATTAAAATTTAATGAAATTATACACAAATATATACAATATTAAACCATGAATGACAATCTGTTCGCCTGAATGATGAATGAAAATTACTTCTCTATTTTCTTAAAATAATAATTAATAATTAAAAGTATCTCCACAAATAAGCCACCGGGAATTATATTCCTAAATCGTGGCTGTACAAATAAGCGCGCTTATTATCTGTAGCGGTTTATTATATACACTTTTCCATTTATTAATACATATAAAAATCAGTTAGTTTTTGTTTAGTATGCCTTCCTAGAAACTTTGTGAAGCATCAATAGCGGAAACCTCATTTGATGCGGTTTCCATGAAATTCATTTTAGCTGGAATTTTAAAGAATTTAATACAAGCAAACAAAAAAACTTCAATAGAGTTTATTTTTTTTTTTTTTTATTCAATGCTAGTAAAGAAATAATAAAAAATATTATTCTACCTTAAAATGTAGCTAGCTTTAAATTCAGCTAACCAATTGCTTTTAATATTTCCATGGAAGTCGCAATGACAGACTTCTCGTGCGATCAAAAAAAAAAAAAAAATAAAATAAAATATTTGCACAAAAATCAAATTCTCAGAAGTTTATTACTATTTGCTTAATGATTCCAGAATCTCTCAGAACGGCATACATGTCTTCAAATGTACTTTGCGAGTGGAATTTTAAATTGAGCCAAAAAAAGCAAACATAAATTCTAAGTATAGCAACTGACCTGTCCAAGTTGTCCACTCTAACACACAGACTTGCACTTGCATTTAAAATGCTGCATAATTGTTAAGTTTTCAGGTGTGCATTGGAAAAAGTGTATTTTAAGGGCATTTGAGATTTGAAGTAAATTATGGAAGAACGCACTTTGGTGCCATTGCGCCACAGTTGAACTTTGCTGTTTTGAAGGCAAAAGGCGACTGCAAGTGAGGAGGTGAATGTGTTGGATATCTCAGTATGGACAATTCAAAAGTATGGAAAAAGTAGCTGTGAGTAATGTAAAAATGCAAAAATACAAAAATGAAATGTTGAAAATCTTGGGGAATTGGGAACTGCAGTGCTGCACCAAAAAGAAAAAAAAAACTGTATGTACTTAGTAAGAAAATACGTATGCTCTTTGCGTAGTAAAATTACTGATGCAGAAAAGTTTAAGTTTCGAAAAGTGAATTTAGAATTTATTTCATTTTGAATTTTGTATAAAAAGTGCACTTGGAACTTAGTTTGAAAATTTAAATTTAAAATTGCCATGAAAATTGCGCTTGAATGTAGTGAAGCGCACATATTTACCTACGTGAAATGGACGAGATCAGAAAGCGTTTTTTATAAAAAAATAATAATAATTTAATTTAACATCATTTTCCTGCCTAACTTGCTGATTATTATTCTTTACGAAGTTCTATTGGTTTTTTTATTCTGAAAACAAAAAAGACTTTTGTATCGTGTTTCTTTTTTCGTTTAGAAATAATTATTAAATATTATTTTATTATTTTGCGTTTTAAAAATAAATACTTACATATTTCTTATGGCAACAGATTGCTGTCTCTGTTGGATTTTTTGACGGAAATCAAAAATTCAAAAGAGCAACCGAACACTTTCGCAACTAACTGATGGCAATGCGGAATCTCATATTCCCACCTTTTTTCTAGTCGGCAAAATATAAAAAAAACATAGTTTCATCTTAGCGAACTTCCGTACTGTGCTCGCATTAACCGAAAGCGAGAAATATTGTACGAATGCAAAAAATAACTAAAAATTGCGACTAGGGTCTATACATTTCGTATGTACATTGACTCAGAGGGAAAATGGTACATTGATATTTTTTGCTATAAGTATTGACAACATTTTTCATGTTAACAATTTTTCATTGATTTTGAATAAAAATTTATTGCACAAAAATGTATCTGAAAAGGATTTTCCATCATGCCTTGTCAAATTTGATTTATATGTATGTCTCTATTTTGATTCGAAAACGAAGTTTATCTCCAAATATAATTTAACAAAGGACGTATGCTTGGGTAAAAAATACCGAAATATCGATATTTTTTCTATAAAAAAGAATATATGGGTCGATATTTGTAATCTCGAATTTCGATATCTCGAATCTCGATATTCGATATTTACTTCCAAGCATTAAATTTGTATAAAATTCGATATTTTTAAGGTTTTTATTACTTTTGGAGGCGTAACACAGTACGGTTGTAATAAATGCAAATAATAACATACGTATTATTTATCCAGAATCAAATATTTGTCCAATATTTTAGGTAATTGCCGACGTGACGTAAAAATATCGATATATCGAAATATATATCGAACTATCGAGAGTTGTACCAACATACATATATTTTCATTTGCTCTTCCCTAAAGGGAGAAATTGTTCCCAAAAATATCATCGAAGAAACAACCAAAAACCAAGAAATAAACTTATATTTGATTTGATTTGATACAAACAAAATTTTTTAGTTTATGTAAATTTTACGAAAATTAAAAAAAAACTTTAAAATCGATTTCGATTTTGATAGCTCATTTTATTGAAAGAACTTTACATATTTAAAAAAAAATTAATATGGAAAATGTTGTCAACATCGCTAAAAATACAACTGGACCATTTCCACTGTGAGTCACTGTAAATATGTACATATCCGTTTAATATGAAACTGTAGATGAATAAAAGCAAAAAAAAAAAAACAGAATTCAACTAACGAATGTTTGCTTATTTGATAAGGTCACGTACCTTTAGAATATTTTTAGTACCTATGTAGTTTCTACGAACTTTCACCCAATGCGTAAGAGAACATTCATAGATACATAACGTATGTATGTACTTCTCTATCTGGAGGGTTGACTGCTTTCAGTACTTGCACTTACGAGTAGTTTTAAATGTAAGGAGTGATATGCTACGTGTTGAAATAAATTCAATAGAGTTTCTCGACAATTTCCCAACAACTTGCGAATGCAATTTTTTGAAAGCAAAATTTAACAATAAATTCTATTTCTTTTAAAAGTTTGCCAGTGCACATATTTGAAAGGTAAGAGGTGAGATTTTTGGGGTAGTGAGATGACGTGAGTGCAGTCACTAAGTTATTTTTAGCGTATGGGCATAGTATACGTAAAGTTGGGCAAGTTAACACTGGATAATATAGGAACGTTGAAGTAGGAAAATTGAATTGTTTTTCGGAAATGATTCATAAAACTATATTTTCTGTCAACCACAAACATGTTTTTGATTAACACAGAGTTTTTTATGTTCTATTATGAAAGCGTTAGGAACTTACTAATTTATTTTTAGTATCTTTTTTTATACAAGCCAACCGTCCTTTTACTCGCTACATATCGCTCAAACTGTCTAAAATTATAACAGTTTTGATATCTTTGTAGTAGTTTGCGCACGTGAAAAAATGGTTGGATCCACTCGTGTAATTGGATTAAAGTTTAAAATTGTACACCAAATTTACAAAAATTCAACATATTTAAAAAATAAAAATATCCAAACTATTTTCTTTCGTATATGGACCGATTCGGTCTAATGTACACCTACAGCATTCTAGAAATATAGAAAAGTATTGTATGGTTTCTGACGCTACTTGAGCCACACCATGAAAATGAAGACGCAAACATTAATCGGCAATTATTTGGTAGAGCTTTCGTTTAGAAATTAGCTTTTTCTTTCAGTGTCTGTGTAAAAATATATGAAGTGAATTCCTCAACTTAAGAGATCTCTTAACTGTGGTTCTGTGAATATAAAAGTGGTGTATTTAAGATACAAGTGGAGTTATTTATAGAAAATTAGACGACGCATAGTTTAATAAGTTTCAGGAAGAGCAACTTTGTTCACTTGCTCCATCGTACTAATTTCACTACCGCGCTAGATTTAAAGGAATGTTTAACCCTGGCATTCAGCTATCAATTCCTATCCTACCATTACTACAGCATATCAAAGTTTACTCAAAGCGTACAAGTTTTGTTTTTATATACAAACTTGTCAAACTTCAAATCTGTATGTTGGCCGTAGCCTGTCATCTCCTGTTAATTCGTGGTAAATTTTCTTCAGAAAAAGTTAAACACATATTTATCTAGTGCATATGCGCTCTCTCATTGGCTGCAAAAGTTTCGTATGAGTGTAGATATTCTGCAGCATTTCACTTGCCAAACGGCATTTTATTTTATTGAATAAACTTTTCGCAGCTGTCATACAGAAATTGCTATTGGCAAAATAAACTTTGACGTTCATTCGCCATCATGTCGGGAAAACAGATAGCGAGATAAGTACCATATGGAATTAATGAATGAAATTGGCTGAGGACACTTTGAATGTATACTTATTTAAGTATGAAGAGTCAGATCTTACTCAAAGATTTCGTTTGAGTTAATTATTATTTACGGCAGCGATGCCAGTAGCATTTTGAATATATTATTATTATGGGGGCCAAATACTATCAAGGATGTGCTCTCTTTGCAAAGAAGTAAAGCATAGTACCCTGGTCCTACTTTGTGATGACAACACCTTGGCAACATAAAGCCAGTTCGCCACTTTATTTAATTAATTAATGTTCTCATATTTTTGTTTACATTTGCTGGCGAAATTTCACGACTGTGAAGTTGTTACTAGTCTTAAGACGGAATTAGAAACGGAATATGATTTAAAAACTGTATGCAGATATTTCGTTTTCCACTAACAGGTAGTCAGTTCTCAGATCTCTTCACCGGGGTATTTTTTGCACATACGTTGCGTTTGATTAACTCCATGTCATCATAGAGATCGTTCAGTTCATCATTCTATCTTCCTTGATACCCATTAGTTATTCAAGATGGGTCATAGCCCTCATAAAATCTCTTATTTGTTGTTCGACATCGCCCACGTTTCTATACCGTAGAAGAGTACTGTAGCTCCCTCTCTTCTCGTTCAATCATCTACGCACTTGGTCGAAAGAGTAGACACTACGCTGTTGATGAACAAATAAGGTAAATGTAACGAGTTGTCCATTCTTAAATTTCTATGTTCTTTGTCAGCGCTAACGACGCGGAGTTGATTCCACGCATTTTTGATGTACTATGTTGTGTCGCCCCATTTCGGATTGGCTGCCGCGGAATACTCTTTCTGGCATCAGATGAAAGAAGTCAGACGAAAGTTAGTCGCCGTGCCACAAACCATATTTAGTCTAGAATGGGGTGAGGATTCTTGCTTCGAAATATATTGGGCGGCTTAGTTTTGTACTAGTTTTATGAAGCTAGTTGAGAAAATTTCTATAGCAGATTCATGAACTGTATTAGGGTTGCGTATATCGGGATGTATACGCGCTACTCACTGTAGAAAATCAGTGTAGGAGAGTGCAAAGATTTTATTTGTATAGAAAATGTGGACCATTTTTCTACACCTAAATATTGGGCATGGAATTCCTACTACAAATTGATATCACCACTGAGAAGGCATCTCCTTTTAATTAGTCAATAAGTTAGTTGAGAAATATGGCTTTCCGTGGACAAACAACAAACTTGAACGCAAAATTCTATTACAAACTTTCATTTCAATTAAAATTCTTTGAACGTGCTTAATATTTCGTGGACACATTTCAATTTTAAAATTGCGATTTTTACTACGATCTTCTTTATCATCTTTACACCTTACTTAACATTGCCACCATCTTCTTTGTAAAGAAGGAAAAATACATTTTATTGATAAAACATGTTGTTTTTTTGCTTATTCACCAGGTCACGTTCATATCGCGGTGACTCGAATTTTAATGCGCTCCTCACGCCACTCACCTTCCTCGTCACCTACTTCAATTCGGGCATTAATCCACTGCTCTATGCCTTCCTGAGTCGCAACTTTCGCAAAGGGATGAAGGAGTTGTTGTTATGCTCGTGGAAGAAGGGCAAAGGCAAGTCATCGTCGAATTCATCGATGCATCACAAGCGGTTGGCACTCCAGGTAGTTGGTATAGAAACGCAATTTGAAAGCGTAAAAAACATTTCTCCGACATAACATAAAAATAATGATTGTACAAACATTAAGTAAATTGAAATGAATTGTAGACAGATGAAGTAACTAAGAAGAAAGAAGAAAACAACAAAGTATTAGCATTGAAAAGAGTTGGCAAACTTTTCTAAAGATTTAAACGATTTGGCGCAGCTGCAACATTTGTGTAAAATGTTGCTTTAAAATTTACTTATATTTTTTTAATTATACAGTTGTGTGAAAAATAATAGAGACACGCCATTTTAACCAGTTTTAAGTATTCTTTTTTTGATTGCTATTTTTTTTTAGAAAAGTCTAGCTCATTATACAACAAATACCGTATATAGCCGAAAATTTTATAAAAAAAATAGGAAAACCCAAAAAGTTTCAAATTTTCGAACTTTTAAAATCGAATTTTTATAGAAATTCTAGGTATGCACTTTTATAGCCAATTAAACTTTAGTTCAATAAAGTACAAACTAGCTCCAAATACCTAAAAATTTGCGATGATTTTTGATAATTTTTTATATACGGTGACAGTCATTTTCTTCCATACAAACCGCGTTCGACTATTTTTGTTTGTACGTCAGCCAAAAAAAAAATTACCAAAAACCAACCAAAATTTTTAGCTACTTGAAACTTGCATTTTCTTTTACTAAAATTTAATGGGCTATAAAAGAGCATTCCTAGAATTTTTACAAAAATTTAAAGAAATTAAAATGCAATTTTTTTGAATTTTCCTATTTATCTACAAAGTGTGAAATGTGGTTTTAAATTGTATATTTATATAATAAGGTAGGCTTTTATAAAAAAAATAACAAACAAAATAAGAATGGCCAAAATTGATCAACATGTCATGCACCCAATTTTTTTCACAAAACTATGTAAATGCGGCATTTGAAGCGCAGTCTATTTACACAGCCTTCTATTTGTTTAACCAAATCTCTTAGACCCATTCGCTACCGACCGACACAACCCATATTGGCAACGAACAACTATGATGACCCATACGTCGTATGCGCATCCATCGGGCAGTTTTTGGCACACGCCCATAAGCAGGCAGAGAGACGCTTTTCGATTTGGCCAGCCACCAAATGTTCCGCTGTACATATGTATGTAACTGTTTGGAGCGTACTTGAGGGTTTTACCTATATATGTATAAACTACTTACACGAAAATATCTTTTAAACTGACATAGAGTAACTATTTTATCAAGCGTACATCGACATGTACATATGTACATACATACAAAGAATTTGAGATGAAAATCAAAGAAACAATTGCTGTGCTATAGCTTTTTGTAATTACATACTAAAAAAGGAGAATAGATTTAAGCAAAAATGTGTCATTGTGTTATTTTAAAGCTTCGAATGTGATTACTGAAATAGTGAAATAGCTAATTTAGCCACAAACGAAATATTTTTAATATTTAAAGCATACTTATGTAAATTTCCAAGCAGGTTTTTAAAGTATCTATCGATGTACATACATACATACATATGTTTATGTGAAAAAAAGAAATATTTCTAAAAATATGTATTCAATTCTAGTCAGCTACTATTTGCCTGTAAGTACGCTTAGCTCTGCATTATCACTATGGTAAATGATTATATTTAAGTCGGTCATTGTTTTAAATTAAAATTTTATTTCTGTAATCTTTTATGTTCAGTAAAAATTGTGCATCACATTTGAACATCTTAGCCATATCCCTAATTAATTTTTGGCTTACTTTTTATGGTCTTATATCCTTGACAAAAAAATCATCTTCCACACTTTTGAAAAACAAACCAACAAACAAAACTTAAAAGTTACATCAACAATCATTTTTGAGGCTACAACAGTCACTCAACCAAGCGTTCGAAATTATAGCTGCTATTTCGGAGCTCACCACTTCTCCTCAATAGATTTTAATTTTTATTAAACCGTTAACAAATTGTTATTGTAGTTTTAATCCTTAGTTTTAATGGCTTTTCGGAAATGATATTCCGGCGCTCAAAAATTGGGTCGCTTAAACTGCTGACAAATTTAAATTTATATATTTACCCTGCATGTCTTTAAATATTAATTTAAAAACAATTTATGCATACTAGGGTGGTCCTTCAATGTAGGAAGTCCATTTTTACATCAGATTCCCTAAATCTTAACCCCTACGTCGACACTATCAAATTTCAGATTACCCACAAAACATTGAACTAATACTCAACAAAGTAGTACCTTTTTATAATCCAATATATTTTAATTTTATTTTTTTGTGTCTTCAAACGGAATCAATGTCATATCTTCGTTGTATAAGCATCGGTTTGAGTTATGGGATGAAAAAAATAGTATACATTTTATGAGTCTTCATAAGGTATGGTGCGACATCGCTTAACTTTGGAGAGGATCCCAAATTTATAAGTAATATCTTTGACCAAGGTATTTTTACTTAAAGAGGTGAGATTGCAAAAAAACTTTCCATCTGATTTTTTTAAGGACCACCCGAATGCATAGCAGCAAAAATTAGCGAAATTTATTTGCTTTAGTAATTTTTATTTGACCTAGAAAATAAAGTACTTATTTATGTGATTTATTAAAAATAAAAATATAGGTTATAGCGGCGAAGCTATTAGACCACCAGAGAGCACTTTAGTATTGAGAAAAATCGATATACACATATAACTTTAATATGAAAATGCCATAGTTCACAGGGGAAAGAAAAGCCATAGTAAAAACCCAATTACTCTTAATATGTATCTCAGGCTGAGTTTTACAGATTGGAATGCACAAAATATGATATGTAGTAATGAAGAAATTGTAAATCCGAATTGTATTTACATAATACTATTTAACTGGCTAAAACTGGACTGAATACAAAAGGTAACACCGTCAGTGGTACTGCCGCTTTAGGTTTCCCTACTTTGACAGTTTTCAAGTAAAAGTAAACATTGGTTTTAGTATTTCGCTGATTTATTTATTAAATTTCTTTCTATAATCTAATTTTTAAACTTTAACAAAATTAGAATACGTTTCTCACTAAAAAGTTGAAAGTTAATTACTCTTCCTCACTCCATATTTTTTGTTTATTTTTATTTGATCCATGTCACCCGACGCAAGACAGCACAATCTAGAATTGGTTTTAAGGTTATATTTTTTCTCCACTAAATATCATCCAGTCTGTGAAAGACTTTAGCCCAAGATGCTCTGCAAAAAACTTGTTTTTAAAAAAATGTGAGTTAATGCCTTTGCTACTGCTTTATTATGTAAATACACAACAATGTATAATAGTTATAGCAAGCAAAGTATTTAAGATTGTAAAATATCTGTAAGGTGGTAAAAATTAATATAATAAATTGTTTTAAATTATAGAAAATAAAAAAATTATTGAATAAAAGCGAACCATTTTATTGCTAATGTTTTACTATTTTAAAATTATTACACGAAGCTGCAGTTGCAAGGTGAGTACATTCATAATTAGTTGCAAAATATTATAAGTACTTAAATTTATAGAAATAGTTGTGGAAAGTAGTAATTGATTTTCAAACTAACCGAATTAACAATTTTAATTAGCGATTTACTTTTTATTAAATACCATTTGCAATCCACTGTTATTAATTATTTTGGAAGCAAAAGTTTACAAAAAAAAGGATAATAAAAACGCAAATGACGCACCGCTTTCTACACTCGATGAAAACCGACAAAAATCATTTAGTTATTTTCCCATGAAAAAACAAAAATCCATTCAAAACTAGAGACTCCTATGTATGGTGGTCTTTTTCAGTTACGAGAAATTATACAGGGTATTTGATAAATGTGTCCCCCTTTTTCTGCATCAAAATGCGTGCACTCTAATTGCAACAATAATACCAACACCTTTCACTCCCTCTTCTGTATTGTGTTTGCTCTTTGCATGTTGTTTGTTTTCATCGGCGCACTTCTCATATCAACTTAGTTTCTTTGTGTTTGCGTTTGATATTGCACATTGTGTTTGTTGCTATGTATGGACTCGTCCAAATGTACATACTTTCGCATTGACACCGCAATCGGCTGCTCGCCTACTGTCTTTGAATTTACTTTGCCAATGAATTTGTGCTCGTACGGTGGTCGCGACCATTCTTAGTCGTTCGTGCCGACAACTCTCTGCATGGAAGTTTAGTGGAAAGCGTCGGTTTTATCAATTTCTATAGTTGTAATTAAATTAAAATCGCGTAAAATATATACTTATGTAGTTGGTTTAATTTTATACAGAGTATTTAGAGAATTGAACTTGTTATAAATACTTGAAGGTTGTTGTTCTAGTAGAGAAATTGGAAGTGTAAGTTGTGCACTAAAAGAAACAGAAAAAGTGCCGTACGATTATTTGCAAAAACAAAAAAATCACTATGCACAAAGCATGAGCTTCAAGTACTTGTGATAAAATTAGGTAATTTCGGAAGCAGTTCTTGTTTTCAATGGGGAAAATTATGGTAAGTGTAAATTATTCGTTGTTGACATTCTATTTTATTGCATGGGTTGGTAAATTGTGGCGAATCGGTGAACAAAGTGAGCGATGCAACCTTTTAATCAAAAGCAGATTGTGCAAATGGCGAAGTAAGGGAACATGTTCAAGGACTTGAAACTTGGGACTTAGTTGTAAAAGTGGTTCAATATGAATCATAAAGACCTCGGGGAATGTAGGGAGTTTAATTCCTAATTTTAATTTCTTTAAACATTGTTTATAATAAAAACTTATTTTTTTTTTAATTTCTTTATAATTTATAATACTTAATTTATATACTTAATTCCAAATTTTAATTTTTTCGAATATTTTTTTTCATGAAAAAATCACTCGGTATAATAAATATTATTTTTATTAAAAATCGTGCGTGTTTTTCCAAATCTTACATACTTTTTTTTTATATTGGTTATTACCAAATCAATTGCGGGATTTTTTATTACAAAATTTAATTTTTTAATATCGCTTCCTGTCCCTATTGTTTGTTATTATCGCGCGATTTTTAATTCCAAATTTTCCATTTTTTTATTAAGTTTTTTTATAATAAAAATCGAGCACGTTTTAATTCCCGAACTTTCACTTGCTTTAAATATTGTTTATAATGAAAACTTTCATTTTATAAATAGTTTTGATAAGACAAACATTTCCTTTTTTAAATATTGTTTATAATAAAAACTACTCGATTTTTCACTCCAAATTTTATATTTTATAACATATTGTTTATAATGATAATCGTACGATTTTTGATTCCGAGTAAAATCCTGGCCGGAGCAAGTAACATCAAAAATTATAGAAAAAGTTTTTCTAAATGCCCTGGGCAGGCAATGACAAACCTTCTAATGTATTTCTGCCATGAAAAAACTTTTAACAAAACTCCTTTGCATCCGTCGATTTGAATCCGTTGGAGAATGTTTGTGGGCGCATGCCATGCAAAATCTATGAACAAAAAAACCCAAATGACTATACCAGAACTTAGCTTGGCCATTAAGGTAGCTTCCGACGATTTGGGCCGTATGTTGTTTTTTTTAAGTCATTTATAAAAATGGTAGAACAATTTATTATGAAAACTTAATAAATACATATGTCCATATTCAAAAAGAAGCTAATGTGTTTAAACGAATGTTTACTCGTTTATACAATTCAATGATTTAAATATAAAACTATAAGGAAAACAAATTTTTGCATGCAATATAAATTTTCCTTAGTTTGACAAATAATATGAATTAGAACTTGTTGTGAATGATGTATTGAGAAAATAGAAGGAAGATAATAAAGTTAAATCTTAGTGTGCGTTTATACGATGTGTGAGGATATATAAATATTTTTTGATATGTAGCTGCTGATAAAGTACTATTTTCCATTTTGCATGCCACACACGTAACTTCAGAAATTTATACACATTCAGTTGCAATCAGTAGTGCGTATCAGATACTCGGCAGCATCCATATATTTTGAATTTACAAATTTTTGCAGCAAATGCAATTTTATTTAATACTACTGACGTTTTCTGTTTACTGGCTAGCAAATGAATAACCAAAAGCAAATCTTCTTTATGTGAGTTTGTAAACTTACATTTTGGCGAAACAAATTTGTAAGCGTTAAACAATCTTCTGTAGCTGTAAATCAGATACAACTTTTTTACACTAGTTTACATATGGGGAATCCCATAATCACGGTTTGGGAATTGTACAGAAATTTTATCAGCGTTTAAACATTTTAATAAAATCAGCTAACGATTTTGGAGTTTATTGCAAATATTAAAAAACCCAACTTTCAATAAATGTTTCCATTAAAAAAAAACTTCATATTCATTATTAACTATTGTCAGGGGTGAGACAAAATATAGACGGTACTTATTAGACAAAAAATGTCTTTTTAAAACTCTCTCATCAAATTTTGTACAAAACTTTCACACCTGTCACAATGGAATATCCCATATAATAATTTTAATAAACTCCCCTTCCGAAATGCTGTTTTAATGGAATGCGTTGCCACAGTGTATTGGTGAACGAACTGCCTTCCAGCGCGGCCGTTTAAACCCATCAATACCAAAGTTTCCTGCAAGGGGGAAGTGGAGATGGAAATCGTATTGACAAAATGGATCAGACAGCTTGATGAGAGGGAAAACGGCGGCGCATTTTTTGGAATAATTAAGCATATATAATACGACCGCTTTATAAAGGAGATGACTGAAGAACATCCAGCACATACTGAATGAACTTAAGCTCAGATTCAGAATTTCTTCTAAAGAACACGATCAACTATTTATTATGAAAATTTGACCAGAGCGTATGGTCAGTTTTTATACATTATAATTGTTGTTCAGATTCCTAGAGATTGGGGCACAAAGAATAAATGTGAAGGTTCCCTTTTGATATTTGGCATTTTTTTACAAACACGTAAATTTTATATTAAAAAAAGTGGCGAAACGTTCGGGAGGCGGTTTTTAGACGAACAGGGGTAACTTATCAGCAAGTCCCCCGCGGTACGATAGACGATCGCAAACTTATGTTAGCCGAACCACGAACTAGCGCCTCGGAAATATCTCTATAACTATTTGGCATTTTTTTATATAATCAAGTGTTATTGCAACCAGGTAAATTGAAAGCCATAATTTTTTCTTACGTTTACATTAAACTTGCGAAAATAACTGGTCCTCATTAAATTCAATATATTTTCTGTCATTCACTATCTCAGTTACTAATTTGTGTTATGGAATAGGAACACCGCACTTGGCGTTATTCACATACCTACCTATATACCCATTGGATTTAAAGCAAACCATAAAATTAAAAGTCAGTTTGCAACTTGAAGGAAAAACAAATTAACTAAAAGTCTAACCGAAGCAGATAAGCGAAATGCTGTGGAAATCAGTTTTTATAACTCAAAATAAATCGTAATTTCTGACCCTTTGATAAATAGACCGGTAATTTTCGGTCTCTGTTTCTTTTATAAGTTTCTATTATAAATTTTATCAAAACATGCCGCACTAACCAGTCAAATAAAATAAAAAATTGTTTGCTACCTATTTTTACATTTTCAAAAGTTCTTAAATTATTTATCTTTTAATACAACAAGTTGAATAAACTTTCATAAGAAACCTTCTCGTGCATAAAGCCCCTCAAAACAATTTAGAAGATAGCATTTCAAGCGTGTGGCTTTGCATTTGAAAAATTTAACTTACAAATTAAAATTCAACCAAGGTGAAATACTGTTGCTAAACAACTTCTATCTAGCAAACCAACAGATGTGCATATAAACTTTTCCCACAAAATGTGCACAACAAAAACACTTTATGTTTCATATTACAAACATATTTCAAATGTCAGCATTCATTTTTGATTATTCTTGTATATGTACGGACATAGAAGAACGTAAGTAGCAATGAGTTTATACAATTTTTGAACTCAATTCACGACTATTTGCCTACGCCATTTGCCAACAAGTGCTACTTTACAAAACTGTCGATACAAATTTACTTTTAATACACACTTAGTATACATACACATGGGCATACAACATACAGTAGCTGACAGCTTAAATAACACAATTTACTTTTTACAATATTTTTAATGATTTTCATGCTAAGGCTAAGTAACCTATTCATTCAAAACTACATTGACGTATATTTATTTCTTCTAGAAAATTTACAGCAACGGCAAAGTAGCGAAATAATCTAATTGATGTACGCTATAGACATTTTCAATTAAAACTGGCTCACCGTTTTGAATTTTAATTATTTATTTAGTCGAACAAATATACGCCAGTTACCTTTCAAAACACACTTTGGAAAATACCATCAGCAGTGCCACCTGATACGTTGCGTTACGAAATTACACATTTTTTTCCGACAACTTTTTAATCAATAGATCTATTAGGATAGAGAGTTCACTCTCAGAAAGATAATTTCCCCCAGTCTATCCTTTCACGTTTTTAAACCATCCCGATCTTTAGATAAATCCTGACCGGACTTAAGTCTTCCAGGTCTCTGAGGAAATGGTCCCCCAGAAATCGGAAGCGTAGTGCAGGACACTCACAAAGGAAGTACTTAATGGACCTTCCTCATCGTCGCAGCTTTTACTGCTTCTACTACTAACTATCCGTTAGTATTCCTGTGAGAATCATTCGGTTTGGAAAATCTTAGTAGATTCTTTGCTCATGGCCAAAGCGAACCCGCTTTCCTGCATGTTTCTAGATTTTCCGCCCACTTTTGCTAGTTGCTCTGAACCCTTCCACAATCTGCGTGAGCAGGAAGCTCAGCGGGGTTTGTCTGCCCGGCTCCTACGCCTTCCTCAATGAGAATTGATGGGAGGTAACTCCTGAACCGGTTCCTATATCCATATCCGATCAACCGCGAAGATTGGAATCTCGTAGGAGTTTAGAACCGTGCCAGATTCACTGCCACTTTTGTCGGGGAAGTGAATCATGAAGTTATGGTTAAACTTGAGTTTCGCAATCTGACATTCACATTTTTATTGTCCACCCCTACTCGTTTTATGAGCCCTGTCCTGTGACTATGGACACAGGCCTGTTAGACGGCCTAAGTCGTAGAACGCTCTAGGCTGGCTGTAGAGCATCTTAAATAAATGTCAATGCGTGGTAGCTCCAGGTGTGTCTCCAGCGCCGCTTGATGTGTCGAGTGTACTGCCCCCCGCTACATTAGACATGCCATCAGTTATAACTTTCACAAACTGAGTAGATAGGATTTCACGTCAGTCACCTTAGAGTCTAGAATGATCCCCCAGAAATTTAGCCTACATCGATAGTTGAAGATTTCTGCTACCAATTATTAGAGTTATAAAAACTGTCTATTTTAAAGCGTTCTGTGAACATGACTAGTTCCGTTTTAGCGGGATTAACGTATAAATGTATTTGTTTTTATAGAAATTGAACGAAAAGTATTTAACGTGAAACCCCTTGGGTATGTTGTAAATAAGACCATTGTATCATTCCAGCTGGAAGCCACTGTAGCTTTAAATCTATGAACGCCATGAGTATGACTAGGAAGCCTCTATTTCATTTGCAATAAATCAAAATTTCATAGCGTTGGCAAATTTATTGCATTTGTAAAATCGCAAAGATAAAATAGTTACATACTGTAGATGCAAGTGGAAGAATGGGAGGCAAAGCGAGTGTTTCCACCAACTAGCGCCAAAATTGTTAGTCCTATTTTTGATTGTACTCTGAACATACATACATATATGTAGGTATGTATATATGCATGTGAACTCATACCGTACGTATTACTTCCACTTTGCAATTTTTGCCTTGTTTGTTAGAATCGAAGGGAGCCAACATTTTTGTACAAACATAAATATTGAGGCAAATAAAAAAATTTAAGAGAAGAAAAATAAAAAAATAAAAATTCCTCAAAATTTACTAGGCGCACAGAGTGCAGAGTTGAGCATCGGTATCATTTTGAATACCTTTATGTTCATATCCCTGCAACAGCACTAACAAAACCAATTTAGGTCAATCGGCAGTTTGGGCCAAGGTGGAATATTAGATTCATGTTATAGCTTAGTAGGCGCCACAAAATAGTATATTTTCCTGAGAATAAATTGTGTGGTGCTTGTGAATCACATGCAATTTAATTTTCGACATACGTGATGTTAAAAATAAACTAACAAATAATATTTTTTATTGCATTTTCAGGCTACTCATATGGAATAGTAGCGGCCGTCGCAAAGGTAAGGTTAGTGAGTAACGAGCGCTCTTGGCGTAGTTAAATTTGTATTTGTAAAAATTCATTGCTCGTATAATATAAATATATTTCAAGTTAAAGCAAATAACAATTCTTATTAGATTTCGAGGGAATACATTTAAATATTTCAGTAATTACATATTAAAATAATAGTGAATTCTGCGAAATCAATTATATTGTTTGGCTAGAAAACCGGTATCCATTTTACGCGAAATATACATTCGCATATCAAACCGTGGTAGCCTAAAATATAAAGAATGTTATAAAGCATTTGTTTCAGTTTTAAGATAGTAATTTTTGTAATAAAACTGCTAGAAAAAAGAGAAATTGTTTGGTTGGATTTGAAACAAATAGTGTCAACCCTTTCAAACAAAAGTCTTAACGATTTCGAAAAAATTTGCCCCGACTTCTCAACTTCTGAGACAATTCAATGTTTAATTCGTAAAATATTTTGTTTCGATTAGTATTTGCATAAATGTTATGAACTTCATCATCAATATACGCGATTACACATTTTTGAAGCATATAAGAAACCGGGCTCTCGGCTTTTAATAACATTTTCAAGAATTTAAAAAACTAAATCAAATGTGATTTAGGTTAGTACCTTGTGAAAGCATTTTCAAAGAGGTCGGATCTTTTTTGTTTGGTGAACGAAAAACTTTTTTCCAAATTCAAATTTTATAGGTTTCAACTTTTTCCAAATGCATACATGTAGTTTACTACTCTTCCATATACAATGCACGACATACTAATAGCACAATTACATATTTACAAATTTTGACTATTTATTATTCTTAGTTTAATTTAAATATTTTTTTTATTAAAATATAGTTCATTCTACACGCAACACCGGTTAAATCCAAGTTCTAAACTTTGTTCAAATGGGCGGAAAAATCGAAAACAATTTACACTAGGTTTTAAAATATTTGGATACACATTTTTATAACCCATTTAATTTTGGTGCAATAAAGTGCAATTTTTCCCCTGCTACTCTTCCTTAAATTCGTCCATATAGCGCATGCTCGGATTTTTTAATATGAACTAAACTGCGGTAAAACAAATTGTCAAAAATCAACGGTAATTTGTAGCCGTCTGAAATTTGCACTTTGTTATGTCAGAATTAAATGGGCTATATAACTGTTTACCCAATTTTTTTCTAAAATTTCGAATGAACCATTTTAGCAACGTATGTAAGTTTGCTGGAGTTTCTTCTCCATTTGGACAAAGGTTACAACCTGGATTTTGCCGGTGTTTGATATAGTGTAAACTTTTTTTATTAAAAAAAAATCTTAAATTAAACAAAAAATAATAAAGAGTTAGAATTTAAAGTTTGTTGAAATTTTCCCCCTTATTTAACCTCGCGAGCTTTCGCGTTCTAGTAGCCGCTCAGCGCTTACCAAACTGATCCGAGGCCAATTCGTTCAGAAGCAGCCGACAGATGGCCAGAGGAACTCTGAAAAGTTCGTTGCTCAAGGAGTCCTTCTCAAGTGTTATTTTCAATGCAAGTATCATAAATTTTTAGTTTGATCAACACTTTTTATAAAAAAGTTGCAACCAGCGCCACCTATCGAACTTTACAATAGTACTGAGGTCATGCCCGAATAACGAAAATGTCTATGTATATAGGTTTGCCTCATCTCTTGACTGTTATCAAAGCGACTATCTTGGAAGAGTGCTAGACATTTTTAGTTTGTTTGTCTTTTTTAAGTTTTTGTCTTCAATAGCAGAAGACTAATTATGGCGAATATTCTGCAAAACTGTTGTTCTGAAAAAATGCGACTCTATTGTACTACCTTAAAACAAACACTCGCACTTTATATTCTAACACGATTTGAAGAACCTAAAGTCTTAGGCCAATTCCGAACGGCAAATGATTTTTGTGTGAAGTTTTTCATATCAGAAATGCACACGACGAAAAAACTTTTCCAGGATTCGAACGTGAGTTTAAAGCGCCTACACTTACGGCTACGGCGGCCGCTTTGGCCTTGATATGGACAATTATTTGTTTTTCGTTTGTTCTTAGTCTGCATTGTCAAATAAATTTTCACCAAATTTAGCTCATCCCTTTCCGATACTCTTACTTTAATATGAATGAACATATGCATGGCACATAAATATGAATACAAAAACAAACACATGCAAATATAAATACACATACAGAGGATTGGCTATTGACACGCATTACAAGTATTACGACAACATTTCCCACCCCAAAAGCATACACGTATACAGATGGGTTGGTAATATTTGTGTGAGGATATGTGTGCATCCCGAAAATTTAAAAAAATCTGAAAAATAAAAATTAAAAAAAATCACACTACCAGGTTCACATATTCCAACAGCAAGTGGAATTAAATGGGCTATATAACAGTTTACCCAATTTTTTTCTAAAATTTCGAATGAAACATTTTACCAACGTATGTAAGTTTGCTGGATTTTCTTCTCCATTTGGACAAAGGTTACAACCTGGATTTTGCCGGTGTTTGATATAGAGTGAACTATGTTTTTATTAAAAAAAAAATCTTAAATTAAACAAAAAATAATAAAGAGTTAGAATTTAAAGTTTTGTTGAAATTTCCCCCCTTATTTAACCTCGAGAGCTCTCGCGTTCTAGTAGCCGCTCAGCGCTTACCAAACTGATCCGAGGCCAATTCGTTCAGAAGCAGCCGACAGATGGCCAGAGGAACTCTGAAAAGTTCGTTGCTCAAGGAGTCCTTCTCAAGTGTTATTTTCAATGCAAGTATCATAAATTTTTAGTTTGATTAACACTTTTTATAAAAAAGTTGCAACCAACGTCACCTATCGAACTTTACAAAATAGTTATTCACAATAATATTGAGGTTAAGCCCGAATAACGGAAATGTCTATCATTTTATTCTATATGTATCATGTATCTCTCATCTCATAACTGTTATCAAAGCAACTGTCCTGAAAGAGTTCTAGACATTTTTAGTTGTTTTTTTTTAAGTTTTTAGTCTTTAACCGCAGAAGACTAATTGTTACGAATATTCTGCAAAACTGTTGTTCTGAAAAATGCGACTCTATTGTACTTAAAATCTTTAAACAAACACTCGCACTTGATGTTCTAACACGATTTGAAGAACCTAAAGTCTTAGGCCAATTCCGAACGGCAAATGATTTTTGTGTGAAGTTTTTCATATCAGAAATGCACGCGAAGAAAAAACTTTTCCAGGATTCGCACGCGAGACACACCGTTTAAAGCGCCTACACTTACGGCTACGGCGGCCGTTTTGACCTTGATATGGACAATTATTTGTTTGTCGTTTGTTCTTAGTCTGCATTGTTAAATAAATTTTCACCAAATTTAGCTCATCCCTTTCCGATACTCTTACTATAATATGAATGAACATATGCATGGCACATAAATATGAATACAAAAACAAACACATGCAAATATAAATACACATACAGAGGATTGGCTATTGACACGCATTACAAGTATTACGACAACATTTCCCACCCCAAAAGCATACACGTATACAGATGGGTTGGTAATATTTGTATGAGGATATGTGTGCATCCCGAAAATTTAAAAAATTCTGAAAAATAAAAATTTAAAAAAATCACACTACCAGGTTCACATATTCCAACAGCAAGTGGATGTAGGTATTCATTGGAGGCTTTCAGCAATCAACTTGTTTGGTAGATTTTTTCTTTCTTTTGGTAGCCAGCTGTTGTTGAGTACAACAAAGCCATATGCGAATCAAATGGGTTTGGGTTGAAAAAGTGGGTCTTAACTTAAAGCTAGGCATTCAACACAGACAATGTGTATAAAATACTGTAGACCTGGCAATACATTCACACACACACACACACATGCACATGTACATACATACATACAAATGAGTAAAATATTTTCTGTGACACGAGGAGATACAGCACGCAACAGTCTTCATTGTGTCGAATGGGAAAAGTTACCTATGTACACACATATACATTCGGACATGGGTACAGATGTGTGTGTGTGTGTGTAGTAGTACTTCATGCCATGCATGCCCTGTTATGTTCCCTCTCATAACAACACACGTTATTCGTAAAATTTCCATACGTTACGTTTGCATACAAACAAACACAAATGTGCATTTACTTTTATAAATCTCTTTTTTTATTAAAACTTTTCGTTAAATCTGCTACTCGAGTTTGTGTACTCCTATTTGTCTTTTCAATGTAGTTGTATTGCTATTATTGTTTTCTTCTGATGCATTTAAATTTCTAGGGCCTAGATACTCGTACAAGTGTTGATCATTTATTGCAAAGCATTGCTGCTTTTTCAACCAAAGCTGTGCTTCTCAAATTTATGATATGCTGTTAAATTTGCACAATTTTTCAATTTTTCTTTTTTACGAAAAACACTCAGCGAAACGATTTAAAGCTTAATTTGGAATCAACAACCAAAATGGAAATATTTTGTCCCGAAAATGGCTGCTGACGTAATTATCGGTGCGCATCCATTTTTGAGTATCCTTACTACCTAAAACTAACAACATAAAGTTCGGTTGATTTTTTCAAACAATATTAAATTAAAAAGTGAGCCATTCGATATGCCTTTTAAAGGTAACTTTTCCTTTCCCCAATCATTTCTGCGTCTTACTCGAAAGTGAGCTATGACATTAATCACTAAGGATTAACATCTTATTGGTAACGAAATTTAGCCAATTTGAACAGATAGCAGTAAGTTTAACTGGAGATTGAATAAGGAACAGCGGATTCAAAAGGCATTCGGTGCTCTCTATTCACGCAAAAGAAACTGCTACAAAAGAAATACGGCTTGCATCCGGAACTTATGGCTTGAATCTATAAGGCGATAATTCGTCCAGTTATATTCTATCAAAAATGGTTAGCGGAGTGGATGCAGAAATCTATTTAACGAGCCCTAAAACATAGATATATCTACGTCTTCCGAATTCAGTCAGAGGTTTCTGGGAAGCTTGCAGAACTCTTCTGACATCTAGATCTAGATCGAGTATAGCTATTTTTTGGAGACAGCCGGCAGCGATCCGAGCTCTAGGCTGCGGAGTGATGACATCGGTTTCTCTCCAGATATCTTAGAAGCTGTAGATGATATTGTGCTTTGGACTTTCAGGACAGATCTGATCTTCCAATACTGGATGACCAAGGATAACTGTAAATGGAAGAACTTAGAATCGTGCAGAATATACAAGAGACTGTAGCCCACTTTCAATATCATTGATATTCCGGTTGGGTATTTTATAATTCTATCATACAAATTTGTACACAAAAAGTGCACACAGGTCAATGTATTCTGTTAAGAAAGCAACGGGAAGGGGTAAAAAAAATATTAAAATATTAAAATATTCGATATTCGTCCAAATTTATTGAATCACCTTCGGAGTACGCCCATCACATTTTTTTGAAAATCATTATTCGTAATCAATTACAGTTCTCATTGCGAAATTCTCTATTATGTCTTCTAAAGATTTGAAAAAGAATATATCAAAGAAATGTATTGAACTGGTCTTTGGTTGAAATTAAATGTATAATTTTTCATGGAGCGCATTTTGGTAATTATGTGTTTTGAATGCAGAGGGTTGTTTTTAGAAAAAGCTAACATAAAAACTGAGTTTAACGTGATAGGTTTACGGTTTCTATAGCTGGAATCTGTCATTGGTTAATACCTTCACAACTATTACATATCATTCAGAAAAGTCTAAGATCAAATAGAGAGCATAGAAAAAAATTGTTTTTCATGCTTGAAATCATCTCAAGAAAAATGTTCAACACCAAGGGACACATTTTCAGTTTTTTTATGATACGGGCTACTGTCCTAAAAATAACAAAACTTATTTGACCTAAACTCGTTACATTGAGCACTATGAGCAAAAAGCGACAGATCGGGTGAATTTTAAGTGTGTATTTTTAAATGAAAAGTGCGCGGAACATTTTTCACAGAGTGTATGCATGGAGATGGCGCTCGTATTACTCATACGCCCTGGGGTCAGCCGCACGTATTTTATGGATTTCTTTGACGACACACATTCGACACACATTTTGACATAAATATCAACATGCACTGGACTAAAATCTAAAATTAAATATTTACCAGTTGCATTGCACATCAACAATAAATGCAAAAATATCTGAGAAATATGAACCATACTCTACATGTGTGTGTGTGTAATTTTATTTCACTAAAGTGATGTTGTGGCTGATGTTACACGTTGCAAAAATTTTATACAATTTTTGACTGCTAAATGCCAAAGTATACAAAGTAAATGTACTAAGAAAACTGCAAATAAGAAAATGCAAAATACAACAAAATTACAGAATGCAAAAGAAATAACTATTTTGCCAAGCAGAAACGACACACAAATCGTATCGTATGAATGTGAAGAAGCAAGCATGCATTTGGTTACAAACTTTCATACATATGTACATATCCATAGTTATGTAAGCGCATTTAAGTAAAAAGCATACAGAGAGCTGCCACAATATAAAACATGATATACATGATATACATATGTACAGCAAGTGCAAATGTATATGTATTTATGTAGATCTACACATGTGTGCGGAAGGAGTGCTCGCTGTGCTGGTGATGGAGCCTGTGGTGCAAATGAGTACACGTCGTATTGAGTTGGTTGCTGCTCTGTTATTTATTTCATTCGCATGTTGCTTATTGTACCATGTACTCAATGTATGTATGGTTTATATGCTGTTGTTCCTGTGGTTGTTGCTGTTGCTTTGTAAATATGTTTGCAGGCTGCTGATGTTTTCTGCAGCAATTTTGCTTATTCTTGAAGCACATGACGTGAAACATTTTATTTATTTATGTGTGCATGGGTGTGTGTATACTTTAGGAGAGGAGCTGCTGCTGCTGCTGTTGCTGCCACTGCTGTGCGCCGGTTGAGTCATTTTTTTTAAATACTTACACATTGCCCCGTGTGTTATGGTGGAGCCACAAATGCACACATACATATATACATTACAATAAAAACAACAATCACAATGCTGCTTGTAGTAGGATAAATGTTGGGGTCAAAACTTTTTTGACTTTTGGAAGTCTGTGGTCAATGGGATTTGTTATGAAACTCTAAAAGCCATAGCTATTTTGTGTACACATAAAAAAATAAGAATTTTAACAAAAGTGAACTGTAAAAAACTGTTGAATGATGTAAGCCACCAGTCGCAAGATGAAACCAAAAAAATAAAATACATTTTTGCTTCTATTTAGGATGGAAGGCATTGTTTTAAGCTAATCTGATGCTGAAAACGAAAAGTCATAATCTCATTATTTATAAGTTATGTGAAAAAAATTGGGGCATCACATATTAACCAGTTTCTTTTACAATTCTTTTGTAGGTTATGTTTTTTATAAAGAAACTAGCTGATTATATATTTAATAAAATCATGCATCTGCACTTCAAACTTTGTAAAAAAAAAATAGATAAATTTGATAACTTTTCATAAAATTTTCAAATTTTTTTATTAAAAGTTTTCAAATTTTCTTATTAAAATTTTTATGAAAATTTTAATTACGCGGTTTTGCAGCTCATTAAATTTTAGTAAAGCGCAAGTTCCAAGTAACTAAAAATTTTGGTTACTTTTTGATATTTTTTTTAATGACAGTGTCGCTAAACAAAAATTGTCGAAGGTAATTTGAAGAAATATTGTTGGATTTTTTCCAATTTTTTCTACAAAGTCTAAAATCTAAGTTTATTATGTTGTTATATAAAGAGCTAGACTGTTATAAAAAATAACTAATATAAAACAAGTAAAAGCAGAATATCCAAAACTCGGCAAAATGTCGTGTTCCTCGAGTGTTTTGTACTTAACTATTTCGTGGATTTATGTACTGAAAAAATGTATTTAAAGAAAACTTGGGTTCAAATTAAAAAAAATATAAACGCTTATGAAACGCATTATGGTTTTAGATGTCTGCCAAAATATTTCGAAAAATATTAAGATTGAAAAGCCGTCAAAAATTCAGTTTTTTGTAAACAAAAACAATATTATTTTTATTAAAAAAAAACAAAAAGTACTTGATAATGATAAAACATTTCAAGCTTAAAAGGTTTGCTTAAAATATAAAAAATGTGTTCAACATTATAATACATAATGAAGTTGGTTAAAAAAACTTCGGTCTTTAATATAGACCATTTTTTTTATATCGTTTTTTCTTTGTCTGCATTGCCAAATAAATTTTCACCAAATTTAGCTGATTCGTTTCAGAAAGTCTGCATCTACTAATGAACACATACATACACAGTATATAAACATGCATACGAAAACAAACACATGCAAATATATACACACACACACGCAGAAAGGATTGTGTATTGACACACATCACAAGTTTTACGAAAACATTTACCACCCTAAAAGCACCCACGTGAGCAGATGAGTTGGTAGTATGCATGTGGGTGAGCATGTGTGTGCAATCTGAAAAATAAAAATTCTGAAAAATAAAAATTTAAAAAAATCGCACTACCAGGTTCACAGATTTCACCAGCAAGTGGAAAAAATCACTTGATATAATACAGCAGTGTAGGCTTAAAAGGTCTGCTTAAAAATATCAACACATTTGTTCAACGGAATTGTTGTAATCGAATTGGTGAACAGTTAGGACGTACATGGATTTATTTGCGAAGTGAGAGAAATTATTTTTTTCATTTACTTAATATGAGTTTAAATCGGTAAGTGTTTGGTTTGAGTTATTCGAACTTCCAAAAAAAACTAAAGACAGCATCCAAAATTTTATTATTATGATTTAGTTGAAGAAATTTTTAAATATTTGTATACAGAACTTTTAAGCTTAAACTGTTTTATGATGTGAGATGATTTGTTTGAAAAAATTTCAATTGTTTTTTTTTTTATATAAGTAAAAACCCCAAAAATTGTGAACAATTTAAATCGGTCCGGCTCATCTAAATTTTAATAATATTGCGAAATATTTTCGTTGGAAAATTTAATAGATTTTATAATTTCGTTGAAACGCAGTGCCAATTTTTATTCGGATGCACCCTAATGTGCATATTCTTAAAAAAAAATTAACAATAAGTATGCCACTCTGTTGTTTTCCGCAAATTTTTCAAATTTATAAAATATTTGGTACCACCTACATACATATATGAATTTAGTACGCTGTGTGAAAAATATGTCTCATTATATGTAGTTGATGGCATGGGAAGAATAAATGACGCAAAAGAAGTATAAGAAAATGAAGAAGTCGACGAGCTCTCATGAGAACAAGTCGAAAAGATTAAGCCATGATGACAGAAATCGGTCATTCAGCGCAAACGAAGAAATAAATGCGCCGCCGAAAACCAAGGCATTTACCACTCAATAGGACGCAGCCAGTTCCGCGTTTACGATGCGACATTTTCCCCCCGCACCGTTCATTCTAGATCGAATCGACGCGATTCGTCTCGCCAACTTGAGCGAGCTAGCTAGTGATGTCCGATCCGATCGGAAAGGAAGGTGCGGTCAAAATTTTGGAAGGTCAAAGTGTAGTTATGAAATGCTTAACTTTTTATAAGGAACAAAATTTGATTAGGCATCAAAGCTCTAACTTTTCACGTTTTTGTATTTGTATGTTAAATAAATAAATTTCGTGGCTCTTTTTAACAACTCCAAACATATTGTGTTTGCCTGTAAATCAGAATTTACGTCAGTTGAATGACGTATGCAAATATCCTTCAACTAATAAGTGATGTGGCACTTATTAGAAAATTGTTCAATTTCGTTAATAAAGCCAAAGTGTATTAAAATAAAAATCGTTAAGAGCAATATGGTAAGTTGTTAGTTTGCTAACTTTCTCTGCTAATTAGTAGAGCGTGTTACAAGCTAATAGTGCAAGGACATACACAGTGAACAACATGCTGCTGCCGTAAACAAAGAAGAATTCAAACAAAGCTAAAACTCAAACGCATAAGCAAATCCCATCATAAATCAAACTATCAGCGCTGTAGCGCAGCAAAAAAGTCATATTGTTTCAAAGCAAAAGCATGACGTAAACCAGAATAAATGCAGTAAAAGTAAAAAATCACTAATACAGAAAATATTTAAAAAAAATGACAAAAAATATTCATTGATGTGGAAAACTCTTTTGCCAACTAATAAATACTTACCCGCCTTACGCTGGTTTTTTTCATTTCTCAACATCCACCTATTATTTTTCGCTGCCCGTTTTCATGTTCGTAAAAAAAGAAAACAAAAACCTTTTATAACGCAAGCCGAAAGGGTAGGGAATAGAGCTGATAAAAATGAAGGTAATCGAACGACAACTAAATGCAAGTGAAGGACATGCTATGAAATAAAAAAGTAGATAATATAAATAAAAAACTTGATAATAGCCAAACAAGATAAAATGAAACTAAAGTAAAAATCATGAGGAAAACACAAAATTATAAGAAACATATGAACTAAATAAAAACTTAAACAAAAACAGAAACGCTGATTATTTGTATGATAATTTTTTTTTTTGTTTAAGCAGAACAAAATTTAAGCAGCAAGCTAACCTAATTTTGTTTAACTTCAAAGGCGTGAAATTTGACCAGCAACATTTAATTTTAAAAGCCGTGAAAAAATATGGCCGGGCATCATGTTGCCAAGATGTTGTGAGACATTTCCCATAGAGTACAACTTTGGTCATAGAAATGTTGTGGAGTTTCACGCATATCTCACGGCATTGCGTTTGAATGGATTTTGGCAACCAATTTCCCGTGAAATATTAACAGAGTTTTATGATTGAATGAGAACTTTTTTTTCTTCAAACTACAATATTACCAACAATAAAAAGTAAAACGTACTGAAAAAGAGATCGATATAACCAGAGGATAAACGTATTTGATCTTTGTATCTTTTTTGGGCGTGCCAATAACATTTCGCATGTCAGATGAAGGAATGAGCTTATATAGTGCTTATCATAATTATAAGATAACTACTTTTTTGACGAATTTCGATCGTTTATTTGTCACTTCTCCTTTTTTTTATAAAAATGCAACTCATTCCTCAAGAAACAATGTGTAAATTCTATCTTAAAACTTTGTGCAAATTTCAATAAAAACCAACAATTATTTTATCAAAATTTTAAGAAAGTTTAATCCGAATTTTTAGAGTATTTTTGGGTGCGCATTTTTATAGTACATTCAATTTTAATATAATACAGAGCAAATTGCTAAATTGTATGTAGTTGATGGCATGATATCCATTGATTTGTGATAACGTTTTTGATAACGGTGTTGGTCCTTCTTTTTAGTTTTTTTTTTATGATCAACACCGTCAGCAAACAAATTATCAAAAACCAACGCAATTTTCGAGTCTCTTTAAACTTGCTTTTTACCATACTAAAATTGAATGGGCTATAAAATTGCATAACGAAACATATTCTAAAAACTCGAATGAAAAAGTTTGAAAATGTAATAAATATTTTTTGCGTTTTAAAAAAATTTACAAAAAGTTTTAAACTTGTATTTCATAAAAAAGAAATTAACTAAAGATTAAGTGGTAATACAGTACGTATCGAAATATTTCAATAAGTCCCAGTGGTATATTTATGATAAGCGCTACATCGAGCCCTAACCCGAAAAAATACAAACGATTTTTTTTTAATTTTCTGTTTGGTTGAGAAATATTCTCGGACTATCTACATGCTCCTAAAACGTAAGCGACATTTAAAAAAAAATTGTGATGCATTTTATTTTTTTTACGCGGTTAGTGCTCGATATGTTACCGCCTCCAAAACTTAAATTATAAGCAAGCTAGTAACAGTTACATTTTTGCTTAGTAGAGATATTGTCAAAAAATATTAATCTAATAACAATAAAATTTTATTGCACGTAAACCATCTCTAATATCACATTTACTACATATTTACTACATACATACCCTAGACATTTTTTCCAGACATTTTATCGACCTTGATACTCCCTAAAAAAATCATTCACTACAATCTTAGAAAAAAAAAGAATGTATTGAGTAAAGCAGGTACCCTGGGGTGTTATCGCACTGTGCGCAGACTTCTGCTTTTGATATTGGCACTTTGTGGAGTGATACGTGGCAGAAACTTTTGCTCGCCCACATTAAGTGCTAAAGATTAATGCAACTCGACAACAATAGCAAACAACTGTTAGCTTTAATGACATTAGGCGAAATGAAAGACGAAAGTCGCAAAACTAATTACAAACAATTAAGCGAAGCCCTAAAGCTGATTCGAATTATTGTTGGTTGCTTACTGCCGGCTTGCTTCGGGGCGACGCAGCTGGCACCTCACAGCAGTAAATCTACTAAATACTAAATAAATTGTACAAGAAATGAATAAAAAGGAATATAAAAAAAGATAAAATAAAATCAATGGGCAAAAATCGCTGTTATTTTTTTTTTCGTTAGCATAGTAGACTCGCCATTTATACTATATTGCATGTTTCTTTTTAATATGAGCTTTTCGTAGTAATTATCAGATTATAATCTATAAAAAAACTTTTTAATGCTTGCTTCCATATTTTTATTACTTACTTCATAATAAAAATCAAACCTTTGTGGCATTATATCACATTTCTATTTAATTTTACTAAAATTAAATTTATTGATTATTGACTGACAGTCAGTGCTACTCTTTTTAATTTAATTATTATTCCAAATTTTTATTTTTATTATATTATTATTACACGTTTGTTAATAATTAAATAAATAAAATTATTGATATTCGTTTGCCAAATATACTACATTTATTAAATAAGGTCACTTTATCTTTCAACTCTTTTAGGGCATTTTTTGTCGGTCGTCCGTCGGCAGGCAATGCCAAACCTCCGAGTGTATTTCTGCCATGAGAACACTTCTCACAAAAATCATTTGCCGTTCGGGGCGGCGTTCCTCAATTTGTGTCACAACATCAAGCTATGTGTATGATCTATGCGCCAAAATATTAATATTAGTATTATTGATGTGAAGGCAACGTTCTTTTACTGCATGTCACATTTCATCTTTGTCCTGAACTCTCGCTAATTGACAAAATGACATTGAAAATTAATTGCACTTCACAGCTTCTGCTAAGCTGCTAAGTGTAATCGCATGACATTATTTTCTTTAATTTTCTAATACTTTGTCATTGCTTTCTTTCGGTTTAACGTTAATTGGATTATGTCCAAATGCAATTGTATGAGTTAGGTATTTTTTCTACTTTATTTTCGTTTTTGTTTTTAATCTTCATATGCACACGCATAGTTCAAAATGCCTGTACCTTTTTCTTCCTCTGTGTGCATGGACCTCATGTAAAGTTTCCATGCAGTAATATCAACTCTTTCGACATTCAATAAAATTAGTTGCATAGTATTTTGCTATAATCAGCCATGTCGCGCATATATATGTATGTACATACATTACTAAATCGATTCCCCCGTAATGTTTTCTAAGGTACAGGATTGCCACTCTCAAGCTACCGAGTAGAAAATGAAGTATGCCAACCTTTTCTAAAGTTATAATTGCCAGTGCCACGTCCTACCTTAACCAACCACCAATGCATTGTGACTTATGGTTTCATAATTATAACTCAGTGACACGCTTTGTGTGGTTCCACACTTCCATTCCCAAGCTCTTCTCTATGTATCCCATTGAACTAAAAGTTATGACAGTGTTGTGTAAAATTTTTTAAATGAAGACCATATTTTTTTTCGGGGTAACATGAGATCTCACAATTTTAGCTGAATATGCCGAAAATTTTTAATGCCGAAATATATTTTAAAATATAATTTAATTTCTCCGCTTCATCAGATCAAATGGGTCATTAAGGGATATTAGATAAAGGACTTAGCGAAAATCTCGAAAAAATTTCATTAACATTTTTTTTATTTTTTTTTGTTTGAAATACCTTCGGTATCCGGTTAATAGCCGGTTTTATTTTAGTATAATAAAAGGCAAGTTTGAAGTGGTTAGCTTTTTTCAAATATTTTTAAAATTTTGGTTTTGGAATTTTTTTCAGATATCGCCTATACAGTCACATATTTTATATGGTAGAAAATGTAGAATTCTGTGGATATATAAATTTATTACAAATCAATGGGAATTTTTATAAAATACCCGCGTTTTATAAAAAAAAGTTCGGAGGATCAAAAATTCAAAAAATTGTAAATAATCAGCGGTAGATTTTAGCCACTGCAAATTTGCACTTTACTATACTACAATTAAATAAGCTGTAAAATTCCATACACGAAAATTTTCCAAACATTCTTCTAAAAAATTTCAAATTGTAATGGATTCTACCTCCTGCTTTAGCTTTGGCTGATCCTCCATGCTTAATGCGAGTAGTAATGAATTCGTGTTTAGTCAACTGTTATGAACCCGCGCGTAAATTTATTTTGATTGCGATTAAATGTGGGCACTGTGAGCAAGCGCTAGTAAATTTTGATGTAAAGTGTTTTCAACACATTCTCTTTCTGCATCATATTGCGTACTCGACGAACTTTTACTGTTATGTAATATGTCTTAAAATTACCATTGTGAATTGAAAGGGTTTCTTCGGTAAATGCGACGATTATACGACTAAATCTTATTTTTTCTCTCTCGTCACACAACGATAGCCAACAAGCTAATACTTTTAGGCTGTTTGCAATGGAATTAATTTGAATTTGACCGATATGTGGTGAGTGAGTAGCAGGAAGCTTGGCTTTTATATTTTAAATAGATGTTTGATGACGAAACTCCTATTTTTCCCATCTTTCACAAAAAATCAAAGGTCATTTTCTTTAGACGATGGCAATTAATAAACAACCCATACATTACACGTTACACATTTGTGCCGCAAAATGGTTACTTAAGGCACTTATCGTTCAGCCCTTGTAAGGGTATGATGCGGTTGAAAAGCTAAATTGTGCAGTTTGAAAGGGGGAAAAAATAGTTAATCATTTTATTTAATGAAAATTTATTAACCCCATAAATGGTTCCAATGTAAAAATAAATAATCGTAGTTTGTTCCTAAAAGCTACATTTCTCCTCTGAAATGCTCAATACTGAAATAAGTAAAATTACAAATAAGCTAAATCTAAGTAGAAAAAAAGACAGCGAATATAGACATTTTTCTACTTAGTTAGTAGATCATAACTGTGTATATTTAAAGTATATTTTTATGATTGCGCTTAGCGTTATCCATTGTCCATGTGGTAAAAAATGCATAGTCAACGGCAGCATTAAAAAGCTTTTGATTGATGTTTAAATTTCCACATTCATCTTATACAATCAAAATAAATTGGAAGTTTTTTTATATTCCTTTTACCGATATTTCTATGGTATTTAGCTTTTCTACTCACATTATACATGACATGAGTGATTAGTATAGGTAATTTATCAGCGAATTGGATCTACCTAAATATCAAATGAAAGTAATAGCAATCTTTAAGCAAAATTTATTTCAACTTTTTTTTATTTATTTTTTTATTTTATCACTCATACTGACAAGCGGTCAGAGTCTTTGTTGTACCCCATTTAGCTTTGTGAGCAGTCATTTTAATTGGTTTTGAATTATTAATGCAGGATAAGTTATTTAAACTTTAAAAGAAAATAAACTTGCATGAAATTTCGCTTACACTAAATTTAGTACCTGGTTCTTTTTATAGAGGAAAAATAATGTCATCTGGTTAGACTAAATGACGGACTTAAATACATAATGGCAAAATTACATGGCTTAAGTTGTTTCCCTGGTAACTTTGAGTACCACTTTTAAAGGTTTGAGCTTTAGAAAATTATATTTAACAAATTGCAGTTTCTGTAATACTAAATACATCAAATTTAAATTTACTTGTATAAGGGACAAGTTTGACATAAAGCGGCGACTTGTAGCGAGTTACAGTTAGAAAATAAAAATTAAAAAATCACAAAGTAATAATTTATTTTTTAAATGGTTATTGCCATACCGCCCACAATCCTATAAGAATATAAATAAAATTTATGTCATTCTCATAAAAATCACAAAATATCGTTCAAATTTGATCGGAATTTTTTAAAACAAAGTAGAGCGATTATAATTGGTCGAAAAAATTTAAATCACAACATTTTTTATCAATTTTTATACAAAAAAAAAATTAAATTAAAAAAAAATGATCAACCATGATCGATAAAAAATCACAAAATATTGACCAATGTGGTTCCTGAAAAGTATAGTTTATTCTACAACAAAAATCGTATAAGTTCAATTTTTGAACTTTGTGCAAATTTCAATAAAATCCCACAAATCATAAAAATTTCGAACATTTAAATCAGAAATTAAAAAAAAAATGTGCGTACGCAGTTTTATAGTACTTGCGATTTTAGTATAATAAAGTGTAAGTTGGAATTTGCTAAACATTTCCATTCATTTTTGTTAATTTTTTTGGTGCTGTGTGGTGGAGAAAATGAGCAGCACCATTTGCAAAAAAAAAACTAATTAAAAATCAACGTGATTTTTGTGCTATAATTCTGATAAATCGTTTGAATAATTGCATATCGTTATTTACAAATCGAAGCCGAAAAACTGGATATATGTGATTACTGTTCGGTACAACTGAGCCCGGAAGTTACATTTCTGTGATTAAATTCATCCGAGACTATTTCAAAAGCACAGACTGTACGAGATGCTCGACCAAACACTTAATTTAGAAATTGATATTCTTTCGATTTCGTCTACTACCTCAAACAGATTTTTTCACATTTTTATTAACCGTCAACTGTATACGCCTAACGATTTAAGTCGCATTCTGCTAAACGATTAGAACATAAAAGTCAACTTACTGTGAAAAAAATCAGCTAACACTAAAAATGGTCAAATATTTACACAATTAATTGTGAAGAAATAATATTATTTAGGCTTGTGTATAATAAAACCAAATACCAAAGAAGATAGCGAAATAAGGCTGGCACAAATTCGATGTTGACCTTGGCAAACATTAGTTCTATTACAAAGTACAGTTTAGTTCAACTATTAGTATGAGTATTGGATATTGGTAAAAAAAATAATGTATTCAGCTCATTTAAATTGGGTATTTTATTGTAATTTTGTGTTTGTTTTTGTTTTGTGTGTTTTTTTTTTTATTTTTTAGTAAACACTTTCACCGAGATGCTGTAATACAGCGTCTACCTTTAACTTCACCATTCAGTTGGTTTTCGAAAACTGGTTAAGAGCGGCATTGATAATGAAAGTAGGTACACAAAGAAAATAAAAGACATTATTTGCGGCCAAGACTCAACAAAACTATGGCTGTATGTATGTACTAATACCTTTGTGAAAAATAAATACTTCTTCACTTTGTAAACCGGTTAAAATATTAAAGACTAATGATGAAGCAAATAAGAAAAAATAAGAAAGATCAATATGACTTGTGGAAAACTCCCTGCAGGAAAAATATATTACAATATTTTATGGATATTCCCAAATGTATATCATGTTCTTTCTGTTGATTTTTTTATCGAAAATTCGAGCCTATTATCAATTAGAGTTTTACGTCAATATTGCAATCTTTTTCGAGAAATGAATCTTTAATCTATCGAGCCACGCTAATAAGAAAAAATCTTTTCAAACTGGATTTCGCAATGCATATAATCCCTTCGCTTTCACTGCTATGCTTAACAGGTTCGCTGTAACTGGCATGGTTAGAGTAAATTCAGGATCTAAACACCAGAGTCTATGACTACATATTCTACGTTATTCGCCATCACAATTCGTAAAGCTCCATATTGAAAAAATTATCTCGAGAAAAGATGATCGCTAATTTCGATCGGCGCTGATCCAGATTTAGTACCGCGGAGACAATGCGAGAAAATAACTAGCGCTCAAAATAACGATTAACAAAAGCTGCTGTGAAAGACGACATAATAACGCCACTTAGCGCTGAAAAACAGTTCAAAACTGGGGTTCTCTTACCAGTCAAATTTACTCTCGGCTCCGCTCGGCTTCCACTCTGGGGTACCAGCGCGAGTTTGTATTAGTTGCTATACTTCCAACTCCAAAGATGCGAGTGCCAAGGTCGAGTTAGGACTAGTCCAGAACTAGATATTTTCCACTACCTCAAAAAAAGATTTTCTCACACGGAATAAAATATGCCATTTGCAACTTTTGCCGCTTCTTTGCGGTTGCGCAATCGTCTCACTGTCTTTTAAGTAATCAAAAGGGAAGACAGTGGTGGCCACTGTTAAAGGGACTAAACTTTATTTATTGTGGTTAGAAACTGCACAAACTTAATCGCAAGTGGAAAAAAGTGATAAACGTGATTACGAAATATTTCTGTAATTCTCTATAATTAAGAACGCAAGTTAAAAATGCAACCTATAATAGTATTTGTTTTAAGAAACAGCCTTGGTTACTCAAATGACTTTATTCTGTTTTGATATTGGTTTATTGCCCTTATTCTGATTTTTTTGAAATACTTTTTTTAGCAAAATTCAAAATAACGACTAACTTCTGCCACTGACGATTTCAACTGCATTATTTTTGCTAATATCTTAACCATATAATAAATAATGTTCTGTAAATTTCAAATACTTATAAACCACACTTTTACCGGAACTCTGTTTTTGTTTTTACTTGTCGACTTATTTTTTTAACTACTACTGTTGGTGAAATTTTATGATTTTTTTTATTTTTTTTTTAATCGTAGTCTTCAACAGAAGGTATAAAAGGCTGTCACAACTCACTTCCGCGGACAGTAGTAATGTCACGCGGCAACTTTAAAAACATTTAGTAGATTTTAATGTGCTCAGTAGGTAGGTATGTGAATTTGCTAAAGAAATGGAAAAAAAACCTTAAAATGTAATGAAATTATTGTGTTGAAAAATGGTGTTAATTTCGCACTACGAAATTAAATTAATCAGTAAAAATTAAAGCAAACAAAATTGCGAAAAAAAATTTCCATTAATGGCGAAAGAAACGCGGCTTTTAGTTATGCAACTTAGTGTCAATTTATAAATAAAATAACTTATACCGCTGTAATGCGTTGCTTCGTCTTCTACGTGTAAAAAATACTACAACAAAAATTAAAAGCAAAAACTTCAAAATAATTGGCTAAAAAGTTTTTAATTATAAATATTTTATGAATAAATTCCACAGAATAAGGAATAATAAAACGTGTAAAACACCCGCTTCAATATGGATGCAGAAACCTTCAGAGAATTCGGCAAAGCTGCAGTGGACTTTATAGCAGACTACATGGAAAATATACGCGATTGGTAAGGATTCCTTAAAAAAAATTAAACAGCCCTGAAATCTGCAAAGAGTAAATGTTATAAAATTATCTATATTCTGCTATTCCCAGCGACGTTTTGCCATCAGTCGCTCCAGGCTATTTGTTCGATCTGCTGCCCAAAGAGTTGCCAGAAAAACCAGAGCAATGGAAAGAAGTCTTGCAGGATATCAATACATTTATCAAACCCGGCATAACACACTGGCAGTCACCGAACTTCCATGCTTTCTACCCCACAGGCTGTTCCTATCCATCGATTGTGGGCGATATGCTGGCCACCGGGTTTAGTGTAATCGGCTTTAACTGGGTAAGTCTTTTTTACTTAACTACAGAAAATCCTTCAGTTTAAAATTCTTTCCTTCAAAGCTTTGTAGTCCCGCCTGCACCGAGCTGGAAGTAATCGTCATGGATTGGTTAGCGAAATTTTTCAAATTACCTGCACATTTTCTACACTCCACCAAAGGACCAGGCGGTGGCATAATACAAGGCTCCGCCAGTGAAGCTGTACTTGTCGCTGTGATGACGGCACGCGAGCAAGCGGTGCGACGAGTCAAAGAAGCACAACCAGCGCTAAGCGAAGGTGAGATACGCGCGCGTCTCATCGGTTACTCCAGCGATCAGAGCAATAGCTGTATTGAAAAAGCCGGTGTGTTAGCCACACTACCAATACGACTGCTAGCAGCCAATGAAAATCAAATATTGAACGGAGCAGCGTTGGCACAAGCAGTGAAAGAGGATCTAGCTAAGGGACTCATACCAGCCGTCTGTATAGCAACTATGGGCGCGACGGGCACTTGCGCCTACGATGACATCGAAACACTTGGCCCTGTGTGTGAGGAACACAATATCTGGTTGCATGTGGATGCTGCTTACGCCGGCGCCGCACTTGCATTAGACGAGTACGCAGAACTTCGACGCGGTCTGGAACATGTCGATTCGTTTAATTACAATCTACACAAATCGATGCTAGTAAATTTTGATTGCACAGCTATGTGGCTGCGTGACTCGCACCAGGTTGTGGAGAGCTTCAATGTCGACCGCATTTACCTACAAAACAAATACGACGGTCAAACGGATATACCAGAATTTCGACACTGGCAAATACCACTCGGACGACGCTTTCGTGCACTCAAAGTTTGGGTTACTTTCCGCATTTACGGCGCTGAAGGATTGCGCAAACACGTGCGAAACCAAATAAGTTTGGCGGAGCGATTTGAGCAACATGTGTTGGCGGACCAACGGCTGGAGTTGGTGGCTAGGCGTGCAATGGGTTTGGTTTGTTTTAGAGTGAAGGGTGAAAACAAGTTGACTACAGATCTGCTGCAACTTATAACCGAACGCAAGAAAATCTATATGGTACAGGCAGCGGTGGGAGGAAAGAATTTTATAAGATTTGTTGTGTGCGGTATGGATCCAAAGGAAGAGGATGTGGACTTTGCGTGGAATGAAATTGAAACACAATTGAAGAAGTTGCTTAGTGAACGGGACGGAAGACAAGAGGAAAATCAAAATGAGAATTTGAAAGCGACGCAACACATACATCCAAAAGACGCTATTAGCCAAAAACTAAGCTCCGGCTTGCATATAAGCCTCGGAACAGATGAGAAAACTAAATGAACCTATTTGACTAGAGTAGCTCATATTTTATCTTTTAAGCAAATTGTGAAATATTAAGCGGCTTTTACATCTACAAATTGGTTTTATTTATTGCGTAGGGACATTTTAGGGTATCACCGCGGTGTGCACGAGACAATTCAGGAGCCCCGCGCTTAATATTCAAAAATGTTAGGTAAAGAAATTTAGAGCTGATAGCTGAAGTACCATCCTCATTAATGAGCAAATTACGATGAAATTAAGTAATTTCAGCTTGCAAAATCTGCCCATAAATTAAGATAAAATGAGGTATTTTATTATAAATCAAAACCCCAATTAATAAAAGCTACGTGTCGGCTCTAAATTTAGCCGTTAATAATCAAAAAGCTAAACCAAACTTGGCCATCCAATTTGAAATATATAGTCCTCTGCTGAATAGAAAGGGAATTTTTATTATGTTAACGCAATTGGTGTTGGGGTCACATTCCCCTGGGGTTTAAGTATATTCAGATTATCATTTCACTCAACGGTTTCTTGATTTTTTATAAAATAAAAATTTAAATATATTCTAGGTATTTTCAAAACGTGTAGAAGTTTTCATGTGCAATTTGCGCTCTTCTTCTTGAAAGTTTATTTTCGTGTCCTGCTATTGGAAACACTCGTATCTAAAGTATACTTATTATATAAAAATGATTATATGGATAATGTTCGTAACGATTTGACTCTCAAAGTACTCAACTCAATTTAATATATATATATTTTTAATGAAACATTTTGCGGAAAACCATAGACTTGCATGGCATACCGATGATTTTTTAGTTTTCCAAATTACGACCGGTGGTTTGATTCATCACACCGATTTGCTGTTTTTTTTTAAGTACTTTTAATTTTTGGGGTGTATTTGAAATTTTGTAAAGGTCCAAATTATTTTTTACACCTGTTCTACCGCAAGACTAATTCCTATAAGGTTGTGTTGCTAGAACAGCTGATTTGATCCTTTCTTCCATCGTACGGCTTAAAATATCAAATTAAATTTTTATTTATGTTCTGTTTGTTCTCATTGGCTTGCGATATAATTTTTTGAAATTATTTGGCAGCCCAATCCCCAAAAGTAAAAACAAAATACATGTGCACATTTGTTTTTGCACTACTGCTACTACCTTATATGAATTTGGCTCTTCTACCGCCTCTACCACATGACATAAAAGTCACATTCAACCTTTTTTTGTAGCACTGTGATAAAAAAAATCTGGGCTTATTCCTAGTTTTTTTGACATTTACCCTGGAAGCAATTTGCACAACTCCGAACCCTGCTTTCTGCCGCTGTATTTGGTTTTAGAGTAAACATGGCTGTCTGCAACGCCTGCAGCGTCATTACCATTAGTTTTAGGGACAATTGCGAATTTTAATGCGCCATTCAGCATCACAGCCGACGTCTTTTTGCGAGTATAAATAGTCGGAAAATGGACGAGTATTCGTATAGCGCTCCGGCAACTGCCAGCCTAATAACTTAAGTGGCTTAAAATTCATTTTTAAATAATTTAATAAATAACTGTGCTGTAGTTAGTTATTCCGCTTTGCCGCCAACACGTTTTGGCATACTGCCAAAAAAAACAACAAAAACAAAGAAAAAATGTGGCTTTCACTAGTGCAAAATTCACTACATTTTCTAATTACAAATGCAACATCTGCGCAGCTGTTCAGTTTCTAAGATGTCTACTTTTTGCGCCATTTTCTAGGTGTCAAAAAAGCTGCTGCTGCAAAAATGTTTCCACAGCAAGCATGAAAAGTGCTGCAAAATAATTCCATGCACCTCCCAACGTTTTCGCGCACATACATTGAAAATGTCTAGAATTATATAAGTAGCTTTGAGACAAATGCCGCATTGTGCAGCTGAACACCTGGCTGTGCCTCCAATGGAGAAATATGTAAAATTCACAGATATATCGCGAGACTGCATCATAGCGAGGATGAGCTAAAATGAGACCCATATTCGGTGAAACTAAAATTCGTAGTTTGAGGTTATAGCGCTAATTGAATTATTTATAATGCCCATCTAATCAGCTACAAAGTGAGGTTACATGAGTTCTTAAGCGGATTAAGGTAATAGAGAGTTAACGAAAGTTGCTGGCAGTGAAGGCATGGAAAAGATGATTTTCTGTAGCTGATAATTACATATATATATATATATATATATATATATATAGTATATATAGTATAAATGTAGATGTGAATTGACAATATTAATTCATGGCAGTAAAGTAACAATTAATAATACCTCTACATTTTTTAGTTGACTATTTTAGATAAGCAATATTGAAAGAAAATTCAAATCTGTCATTTCAGCCAAAATTTCACACTTTACTTTGGATTTGGATTTATATCAAATTTCATTGAACTCTAATATGCAAGTATGGAATGAGTGATTGTTAAAGATTTTTTAAATTTTGGGCTTGCCCACAATTTTCTATATAACTGATGGATTTTATATGAACTTCCTTTTACTTTAAATATTTTTTTGTGAAGATAGCCTTGCGCATCTTCTGCCATATAAATTGTAAGCGTTGAATCGCAAAAAGTTTCCAAGACCAAAATTTCAAAAACCAAAACTACGAAAGACCAACCAATAAATAAAAAAATATAAAGAAGAAATTCAAACATATATTATTTTTTCAGCCTCATTTATTTATATTGCCAATAATTTTTGAACTAAAGGCCGGAGGTTGTGAATTCAAACCTAGACAGAGCTAGAAAGAAATCTGATGAGGTGATCTCCGAAATAATAGCTATAATTTGCTAATACTTCTCTAATAAAAATGGGCCTTGAGCTTAACAATTATTATTGATATGGATAATTTTAAATAAAGCATAACTTATTTAATAAAACAACAAAATAAAAATTTAAATTAAATACCAAATTTCGAATATTAATTTACTCTACATACTGACATATTTACTTTATGTTTTCTAATTTCAAATCAACACTTGCGGCTATGAAAAGTACAGAAAATTGATGACTTCCAATACCACCTGAAACTCAACGTCCCATTTTGGGCATTTCGTGTTAGAATCTTGTGTGTGTTTCCTGCCTTCGTTGAGTGCTGTTCAGATGGAACTAGATGGTGTAGCCTTGTCCAGGTTAGTATCCTTTCTTATATTATAATTGTAATTCTTTTTGAGTCTTCATAGATTAACCTGTACTAAAGTACCCCCTGTGCGGCACGCCTTAGCCGGCTCAATCGGGTCCAAAATTTTTAAGTGATATATTTGGCCATGGTGTTAGCAATTGATGAGGTGGGAGTAGAAAAAATCGTTCATTTGATTTTAAGAACCATTCTACTGTACAAATAAAACTTCAATACTACGTAAATAGTTTCGCATAGAGATGTAGAGAGATGCTTGAGATAAACATTATAAAGACTTAAATTGTATTCACAACAACAACAACAACGCAGGTGATTCCTAGACAGCAGTTTGGAGAAAATACCTTTTAGCGTTTGAACAACGGAAACAATCAATCTGATTTATTTACTGAAATGATTTTAAACATCGAATTTTTATTTACAGCTTTTCATGAAAATATTTATCATAAATTTTTTATAGAAATGTATTTCATTATTTAACTTAAACCATATTAAAAAAAATTTCAAATTTTAATGAAAATGCACTAAATTCAATGAATTGTTTTTATGTGATCTATTTACTAAATGTGTGTTATTAGGGTAAAAGGAACGCTCAATAAATGCAATTTAACTGCCAATGCAGGGAAATGGAAAGGTAAGAAAGGATTAATTTAGGCTTCTTCGCAAAGCCAATCAATGAATATTTTGTTAGCAATTTATGCTAAATGCAAAAATCGTAATATTTATGGCGTTTTCAAATTTCGTCTGGTAAATAATATGTATAGGAAAATATCTCCATTTTAATTCCATAAACAAATTCTAAATATTATATTTAAATATATTTTCTCCACCATCACGTTGTTTTAATATATTGGTCTACAACACTCAAGAAACCACAAAAAAACGCTCTTTCCAGTGATAGGAACCGAATGGGTATCTCCAACCCAACTTCACCATATCTGAACCGAATTAAATAAAATTACTATGAAATGAAAGAATATCACAACACAATGTTATATATAACATTTCACCTCCAAAATAATTACTTGGACTAAATTAAATCATTCTATTAGCCGTAAGAAAACGGTCCTGCTTAAAAAGCGAGGTCTACTTTTAGGCGTTTGACATAGGTGACTCCACAGGAAGAAGGGCGATGCGATGACCTTTCCATCTGTACCCGTGGATATAATATTAGTTCAGAAATTGCAGAGTTATAACGATTTTTATGCCACGCGACACCCTTGCTGTCTGATTCTGGTGGCCTGGTAGAAAATCGAAAATTTGACTTTTGGATGTGGCAAATAAAAAAAATTTCATCTCCGCCGAAAATGCTCTTAACTTCTACAAAACTGAACCGATTTTGACAATATTAGTATCAAATGAAAGGGGAGCGCTTAGGTTAACTCACCAGGCGATTAGCAATGCAAAACGCCTAAAAGTATACCTCGTTTTTTGAACAAAGACATTTAAAAATGTGTTATGATTGAAAATTGCATTAATACGCGGTATATTTAATAAAAGTTGTGCTCCGGTCGACACTTCCCAATGATTCTCTTTCATTTAATACCAATATTGTCTATATCGGTTCAGAATTGTGGAAGTTACAACGAATTCTTATGACGCTAAAACTAAATACTTTTTTGTTTGAAATCCCTGGTCTACTTTTAGGCGCTTATAATCGGAAATGCAATAGGTAATATACCCAAGCATTGCTCTTTACACCGATACCAATATATTAGAAAAATGTGGAAAACCAACAGAGTTATAACGGGTTCTTCAAACTCTGCACCCTCACCAACAGCAGATTTTAGCGCCGCAGTGAATTCTCTATAACTTCACCAAATCTGAACCGATTTAGACAAAATTGGTATCAAATTAAAGAATATTAAAAGACAATGCTACCTATAAAATTCCAGCTCCAAAATAATCACTTGGACCAACTTAATTCATACTATTGGCCGTAAGAAAACGTTCTTGTTAGAAAAACGAGGTCTACTTTTAGGCGTTTAGCGTAGGTGATTCCATAGGAAGAAGGGTGAAGCAATGACCTTTCTATCAATACCCATATACATAAAATTAGTGGAGAAATATCAGAGTTATAACGATTTTTATGCCGCGCGACACCCTTGCTGGCTGATTCTGGTGGCCTGGTAGAAAATCGAAAATTTGACTTTGGATTTGCGACAAATCAAAAAAATCCCATACCCGCCGAAAATGCTCTATAACTTCTACAAAACTTGACCAATTTTGACAATATTGGTATCAAATGAAAGGCGAGCGCTTAGACTAACTCACCAGGTGACTAGCAATGCAAAACGCCTAAAAGTATACCTTGTTTTTCGAACAAAGACATTTAAAAATGTGTTATGATAGAAAATTGCATTGATACACGGTATATTTAATAAAAGTTGTGTTTCGGTCGACACTTCCCAATGATGCTCTTTCATTTAATACCAATATTGTCTATATCGGTTCAGATTTGTGGAAGTTACAACGAATTCTTATGACGCTAAAACTAAATACTTTTTTGTTTGAAATCCCTGGTCTACTTTTAGGCGCTTATAATCGGAAATGCAATAGGTAAAATACCCAAGCGCTGCTCTTTACACCGATACCAATATATTAGAAAAATGTGGAAAACCAACAGAGTTATAACGGGTTCTTCAAACTCTGTACCCTCGCCAACAGGAGATTTTAGCGCCGCAGTGAATTCTCAATAACTTCACCATATCTGAACCGATTTAGACAAAATTGGTATCAAATGAAAGAATATTAAAAGACAATGCCATCTATATCATTCCAGCTCCAAAATAATCTCTTGGACCAACTTAATTCATACTATTAGCCGTAAGAAAACGTTCTTGTTTGAAAAAACGAGGTCAAGTTTTAGGCGTTTAGCGTAGGTGATTCCATAGGAAGTAGGGCGAAGCGATTACCTTTCTATCAATACCCATATACATAAAATTAGTGGAGAAATATCAGAGTTATAACGATTTTTATGCCGCGCGACACCCTTGCTGTCTGATTCTGGTGGCCTGGTAGAAAATCGAAAATTTGACTTTTGGATGCGGCAAATAAAAAAAATTCCATCTCCGCCGAAAATGCTCTATAACTTCTACAAAACTGAACCGATTTTGACAATATTGGTATCAAATGAAAGGAGAGCGCTTAGGCCAACTCACTAGGCGATTATCAATGCAAAACGCCTAAAAGTATACCTCGTTTTTTGAACAAAGGCATTTAAAAATGTGTTATGATTGAAAATTGCGTTAATACGCGGTATATTTAATAAAAGTTGTGCTCCTGTCGACACCTTCCAGTGATGCTCTTTCACTTAATACCAATATTGTCGAAATCGGTTCAGATTTGTAGGAGTAGCAGAAAGCCCTTTACGGCGTTAAAACTAAATATTTTTGTTTGAAACACCTGGTCTACTTTAAGGCGCTTACGTAAGGATATGCAATAGGTGATATAGCCAAGCGATGTTCTTTCAATTGGTACTCATATATTGGAAAAATGTTGAAAACTAACGGAGTTATAACGATTTCTACGCAACTCTGCATCCACACCAAAAGTAGATTTCAGCGCCGCAATACATTCTCTATAACTTCTCCAAATCTGAACCGATTTAGGCAAAATTAGTCTCAAATGAAAGAAAAACGCAAGACAGTGTTATCTATAAAACTTAGCTCCAAAATAATTACTTGGACCACCTTTATTCATGCTATTAGCAGTAAGAAAACGTTCTTCTTTGGAAAGCGAGGTATACTTTTAGGTGTTTAGCATAGGCGACTTCACACGAAGAAGGGCGAAGCGATGACCTTTCCATCAATACCTATAGGCATAAAATTGGTTAAGAAATAGCCGAGTTATCACGATTTATATGCCGCGTACACCCCTGCTGTCTGATTCTGGTCGCCTGGTAGAAAATCAAAAATTTGACTTTTGGATGCGGCAAATCAAAAAAATGCATGTCCGCCGAAAATTTGCTATAACTTCTACAAAACTGAACCGATTTTGACAATATTGGTATCAAATGAAAGAGGATCGCTTGCTCTAGCCGCCTAATGGCATATCTAGGCAAAACGCCTAAAAGTAGACTTCGTTTTTTAACAAAATCATCTAATGATTGAAAATTATAAAGATGTGCAGTATATTTAATAAAAAACTATACTCTGATCGGCACTTCCCAGCGATGCTTTTTAATTTAGTACCAATATTGTCTAAATCGGTTCAGATTTGCAGAAGTTGCGGCGAATTATTATAGAGCTAAACTAAATTTCTTTTTTTTTGAAAACCTTGGTCTACTTTTAGGCGCTTGCGTTAGGGGGTGCAGTAGGTGATACAAGCCAAGTGATGCTCTTTCCATTGATACCCATATATTGGAAAAATGTTGAAAACTAACGGAGTTATAACGATTTCTACGCAACTCTACCGCCTCACCAACAGAAGATTTTAGCGCTGCAGTTAATTCTCTATAACTTCTCGAAATCTGAACCGATTAAGGCAAAATTAGTCTTAAATGAAAGAAAAACACAAGACAGTGTTATCTATAAAATTTCAGCTCCAAAATAATCACTTGGACCAAATTCATTCATACTATTAGCCGTAAGAAAACGTTCTTGTTAGGAAAGCGAGGTCTACTTTTAGGCGTTTAGCATAGGCGATTTCAAAGGAAGAAAGGCGATGCGATGACCTTTTCAGCAATACCCATACATAAAAAATTGGTTAAGAAATAACAGAGTTATAACGATTTTTATGCAGCGCGACACCCCTGCTGCTGATTCTGGTCGCCTGGTAGAAAATCGAAAATTTGACTTTTGAATTACCAAAATTGAGTGCATCATTATGCATTTTGCAACACATTATGATGCGCCCATGATGCAAGCTCGTATTTTTTGTTATGCAACGCGCCCAATGCATCATGATCAGTTTTTGATGGAAAATGGTTTTTTTATGCATCATGATGCATTTGCAGTGTTGCGGGACACTTAATATAATAAAATTAATTAAATAAAACATACACCAATTAATTTTTCAGGTATATTTATTTGAAATTTTGTTAGCTTTATTGGTTTTAACATAAATTTATGCGATATAAACAAATTAAATAAAGTAAAATACAAAATAAATGTAATTAATTTCGTTTAACATTTGTCGTTTGTTTACTCGGAATACAATTCCAAAATATAAGGAGTTTTGTTTATAGAAGCAATAATATTTAAAGCAATGATATTTTTATGTAACTGTAGTAATTTTTAGTATAATTAAAATTACATTATTTTGTGCTAAAAACTATAGACTCTAATGTGTGCGGATATAAATGCGTTTTGGTTACGCGAACTGAACTGTCCATTTATGCGAAAATTGTATTTTCGTCTAGTCAGAGTTAGAGCTTAATACTTGCGCTGACAATTTTCAGATTCTTTTAGCGCATTTTATATCGATGCATTGTGTGCATACTATCGCCTATATTTGGAATTAGTTTTGCTGCTTAATATTAAAATTTTACAAACTTAACTTTAATACAGATATAGAATATACAATACATTACATATTACATAGCATTAAATTATTAAATAAACAGAATAAATAGCAAATTTTATTCAGAAACTTGGTTAGCTGTCAGCAATGCTAATTTAATTAAACATATATGTAAAATTGTGTTAAAATGATCTTTGGTTGGGTTCCACTACGATTTGCTGCTGATAACAAAAAAAAAACTAAATGAAAATAAAAATTTTTCTTAGAAATAATTACGATAACGCTAAACTAATCGAAAGTGCAACATATGTACAAATTTTAGGGGGAAACACCAATCAACCATTATAATTCAATGGTTGACTTTTTACTACTACATAATTTTTGAAATGCATTTGTTATTTTCCAAGTGATACAAGGGTGTGCAGTATTTTTGGGATGTTTGAAAAATAAACTAAAACGGCAATTTTTGTCTTAGCTCCATAGTTTGTTTTTTTTGTAATGCATTTTTCAATAAGACGAAGCTAATAATAATATAAATATTAGACAATAATTACATCAGTTCTATTTTAAAAATTACTCTAATTCTGAAGTCAATTTAAAAGGTATTTACATGAGGCTATTTTAGTTCAACACAAATTATGCGTAGATAGAATAGTTTGTGCCCGTACTTTACGATCGAAACTGTGTAAAAATGCAAATCTGAAAAAGGAACACATCCAGTGCAAACAAATATCGATATTTTTACTGCCTACAAAACCGCCACTTGTAAACACCTTTTTATTTTTTCTTCTTCCAAAAATCAACACAATTCTTTTTCATGACAGTTTTTCGATCGAGTGTTTGACTTTAGCGCCACAATACGCATTATCCAAAAAAATACTCATATTCATCTCTGTAATCGCCTTATATTTCATATTTGCTTGACTAGTCTAATTAAAGAATAAAACAAGGTATTTTCGTAACCGAAATTAAAAATTTGCGCTACCCAAAAACCCCTTCAATCAATCGTTTTTTTCCGCTCTAAAGATACACAAAATGCCCTAATCCCTTGGCCGGATGATTGTTAACCATCTCGCCACCTACGGTAGCCATTGTCGCCACTCCTCCGGCCGCCGAGCAGTTGCCATTCAAGTCGTTCGCTGTCTGTGTTAGCTGTTGCACGTTCCCATCGGTATTGCCATTGCCATTGCCATCGGTGAGCATGCGCGTTGAACGCGTCACGCAAACACTTTGTGGACGAAGCCGAGTACAAGCACTGGTGTCAAAACGGCCGTTTAGCTGAATGTCCAGCAGTTTCTTATCGTTACCCAGCGCAGAGAAACTATGCGAGGCGGTGCGTATTTCACGTATATTATACACAGGACTGTAGCTAGGCAAATGCATTTGTAACGTTTTGGTTGTTGAACAACTGCTGTTGCTCACAGTGCTGTTGGAGCGTTGTAGTTGGATCATCATTGCCGAATTTTTATGACAAAATTCGCATGATTTGAAGGAATTGCGGCATTTCGGGCAGATGTCGTCGACGTTCTTGAGGCACATCGTCGATTGTATTGGTACCAATGAGAGCGCGGAAGGTGTACGACACAACATGCCTGTTGAGCCCTCTGAGGATGTATCCGACGATGAGCCAGATGTGGATGAGGCGCCATCTTCATCCTCGTCACTGGCCATTAAACTATGCAGATCTTCAGTTAGTGATTCTATTGATATGTCGAGCAGACTGCTGTCGTCCCCTAGCGATGACATTGTGCTGTTAGCATCAAAGGATTTGTTATTTTTGTTAGTGTTGCTATTGCTATTGGCGAGACCATTGAGCGTAGCTAGCAACTGACGACGCCGACTATAATTAGGATTGCGACGTACGAGGAAATGACAGGTTTCACCACGACGCATACGTTCGGCTTGGGCACGGAGCGGTAGATCATCGGGATGCAGTTTTCGTTGATACTCCTGGCCGGGGCAGACCTGAAAGGCAAACAAAATTGATAAGTGTACATTCGTATATAGGCATGGAAACAACAGTTAATTAGAAACTTATTTCTTCTCAACCGAATCATAGAATTATGAACATAACTTTTATTATGAACGGAAAATTTTATTTATTAAACAACGATTAGTGACTTTAATTTTTATATTTATAGGGATTCCCATCTACTACTAACAAAAGCAAATAAAGTAATACATTTTACTTACCTCATATATAGAGAATTGTTCGACGGGTTCCATGGAGTTGTAACAGGACAGCAACAGCTGTAGTAGTTCATCAGACGTTGTTTCCTCGGAGATAACCAGCGATTTATATTGGGAGGACGGTTGCAAAGCTGAAGTGTGAACACGAATTAAGCCTCCAGGTTTCAGTTGTAAGCAGAATCTGGAAGAGCGTAGAAAAATGATTAGTAAATCTATGGCAAGCTGAAACTTGAACGTAAAATGAGATTTTGAATAGTGTCGATTAATAGTTAACCCGAAGAACTTTATATGCAGATGCCATGCCCTTCATTAGCAAATTACAATTCTAGAAGTAGTGAACAGGCTAACAAACTTAATATCTGAGAAATTGATACTAAAATGGATAAAAAGCATTTAATAGGCACCCGAGTATACATCTCCTCAACGTGACATTCCGGCGATAAGAATAACTACTAGAGAACGACCGAACTTCGGCTTGTAAAATTCATATTATGGATTCGAAATAATCTGACAAAATTAAGCTCCCAAAATACACCAATTACTTCATTGCGATAATCAAAAGCTGAAAAATTAATTCAATATTTACTATTCGATATTCCGAGCAACGATGTTAAAACTAAAAACTAAAAAAAAGACTTCAAATTTTTACAAACTACTTTTGTTATGCCTACTTTCAGGCTGAGTGTAGTGGAATTAAAAATTTGGCAACGCTTGGAACATAATTCGGTGCCTATTATATTACCTCAAGACATCGCTCACTATTAAAATATGCTGAGCACTATTGATACTACATAAAATTTCAATTCATCACAACACTTACCTTGACTCCCCTTTTGGATGGCAGGCCTGCAGTATAGCCGGTCGGGTATCATCATCTAGCACAAGAATGGTTTTTACACCGGCACGACGCACCGATACTTCCATAGAAAGATAAAAGAGACGTGGATCGCGGTGGCGCATTTTTAAGCTGTAAAAAGAAAAAAAGAAAACATAATTAAAACCTATTCATGTAGGAATTCTGGAATGTAAAACTTACCGTCTGAGCAGCTGTGTGATAACCTCCTTGCTGGTGGTGTCCCATTGTATGCCGAGAGTTTTATATTCGATATCGATTTTTAGACAATTCGTAAAGACTTTAATAGTCGTCTGAAAATGCAGAAAAAATATTTCCATTTAGTAAAGCCTGCGATTTACGAAGTTGAGAGTGAAAGCTTGTGGAGTTGTTGTTACAAAATTGAATCAACTAATGCTATATGACAAATGCAAGACGGACCTAACGTTTCATACAAAAAAAAACAAAATTCGCGTGTTAAAAAATTCTGAAGCGAGTGATCAAACTATGGAGAAAAATATATTTATAAATCTCTGCATTCTATAACTTATTCTGGTCCGTAAAAAATATAACAAACGAATGGAAATTCAAATCTTGGAACAAACAGAAAACTCGCCAGTGGGGAAAATGTAGCATGGCTATAAAAAACGGAATCCGGCTTCACCTATGCTTTGGCAGTTAGGTAAAAGATATCTACAATTAAAAACCTAGATGAGAAAACTACGATTATACTACATACATATATCCATAATAGGGAGATAAAAAAAAAGGAAATTCCACTCCTCGTTCTCCATATTTTTTTGTTTGTTTAGTTTCTCCTTTGCGCTGTTTTAATAATTTCCAACACTTTCTCAACTCACCTGTGGCAATTGTTCGCTTAAACTGGAGTAACTGGATGCACGTGATGGCGTACGCTGCAATTCGGTTGGTGGTTCCGGGCTGCCACACATCGAAGAGGCACAGGAGGTGGTAGAACGTAGAGAAACCGAATCAGAGCGATTGCGGAGTGGCGAAATTTGTACGTGTTTCAACATCTGCAATGAAGAAAAACGAAGTTTAAAGTAATTAAAAATATGGCATAAATATGATTTGATTACGAAGAGAGATAGATAATAAGAATATACAAAACATAAACAGAAGATAAATGAAGAAGAAGCTAATTTAAAGAGATTTTGTCGTTTGAGAAATCAGGCACCCTTTTCGAATGAAAAAAAAATCAAAAAATCAACCCGGTTGCTGCTACCTTTTGAGTGTATTTTGAACTTTATGTATAAATTTCGGAAGATTTTTCTTTTATTATAAGTAAAGTTTCATTGACCTTAATTTTAAATTATAAAGCTCGCTTGAAGTTTCTATTAAAGAGGCATGTTTTTTTGTCAAATCGCTGGCGCCAGTTAATACGAGAAAGCAGAAACGAATAGCAGAAGCTTCGTTGAAAGCGGGCAAAAATAGCTGAAAAGAAGAAGATACCGTCAAGCGCCGTTTACCTTTACACAAAGGACGCGAACCCTTTCCTTTTTATTCAATCTACCTCTTTTCAATTTTCCTAAATACTTGTAAGACATCTTATCACTACGTGCCTTACATGTCCTTTGTTCCAGTCAATTGTGCGCGCAAACAATGCTTGCTAAACCCCTGTTCACTGAATCAAATGGGAGTAGTACATTCGAGTGCCCAAACTGTAGGTACATATCTAAAAAATAGAAAAAAAACGCACTTCAACTCCAAGTTGATATATCCGGTGTATTCAAACAAATCACTGGAGGAGTAGAGCTCGTCGATCTGTATTGTTTTGTTCATGCCCTTTTTTTTTTATGTACATATTCAACACATTTTCTTTGCCCTCTCTTTTTGTTGATTTTTCATTTTTTAATAAACCATAGGATTGCTCGCAAAGTTGCCGAACCGTCTGGCAATTGTGGCAGACAGTTAAATGGCTCGTGGGTTTGGATAATGCCAACAAAGTCTGCATTGGAAGGAAGGTATATAATAATAATATTGGCCAAATCAAGGCGAATGCAAACATAAACATTAAAAAGGTATATCAGCGTTAAATTTTAAGTGAATTTTATGTTTTCCATGACTGATTTTTCTGGAACTTCTCTACGCTTTCCCAAGTGAGCATGGGACAACACATCAATATCGGCAGTGCTGATGTTTCGGCACGCTTCCTGCTAAATGCTACAGGCATTCACTTATCCATATATTTATATGTATGTGCGAATGTATACCCAGCAGTAAAACTTACTAGTTCAAACCCAGTATGCTTTGTATCTCAACTACTTACTTCTATATTTTTTTCAAATTACTAACTGTTACTTTTGAAATGCCGATGAGCCACTAATAGTCAACCTAACACTAAAACCAACGGCCCACAGTGTCGCAAACCCATAGTGGCGAAGGACAAAAATAGTTAGCGTGCTCTACTTTAGCTAAAATGTATTATAGGCCGCTAATTTATTGTAGGAAGAAAAAATCTAAAATATGGTGGCGATTGGAATTTCAACTCAAAAAGTAAAAATATGTTAGTTGAGTTCAACTACGACTATGCGTACGCGTAGAATTGTTTGCGAAATAAATGAGTCAAGCCCGATGCCCGGTTCTTCAAATCGTGCATAAAGTTGATTGAAGTTGTTCCCAAATGTAGTACTAAATCTAAAAGTACTAAATCAATTTTAATAAATTTTCTTTTTTCCAGTGAATTTTTATAGCATTCTTCAATAAATTTTTTCACCAACAAGAAAATATTCGTTTGCCGATTGATTTTGGTATTCAACAAAGCGTTGAAAATATCGCGAATCTGTACACGAGTTTGCACTGAAAAATACCAGCAACTTGTATTCGCGCAAATATTCTCAGAAAAATGCCGTTTTCACAATTTATTTCAACTAAAGTTTTTCCAATCAAACCACCTACCTAATTTTATATAATTGTAACATTTAGTTTTGGAATTTGTGTAGCTTCTCCCAACACTGTGCGCCGCCAATAGGATAGATTATTGGTGCTAGGTTCGACTCTTCGAATAGGAATAAAATTGTTATTCTCTTTCATTACCGTGAATTTGAAAATTTTATATAGCCGAGTAATGTGGTTTTCTGTTTTCATTTACGGTTTGCAACTTCCACATTTCGATGGCAGATGGCGCTGAGCCGCAATAACTGTCGAACTGACGGCACTACTTCATCCCCCGTTAAATACTAGTCCATGAACTATGAATAATGTTTACTGACTAAATTACCCTTTTACGTTGTATATGAATGTAATCTATGTCTAAACGTTTTATAAAATCGTTTTAAACAAATTTCCGTTTGCTCACGGGCGCATGACAAAGAGCGTGTGAGGCGTGGTAGAAATAATATGCAGTGAACGTGCCATTTAATGTTGCACGCGCTTTTAGTGAGTGCTCGCGAAGCGTTGTGTGGGCGCTATTCAAATGCTGCCAATTTTATTTACTTTTTTTTTGTATTTCATTATTCAAAAAACCGCTATTTAGAGAGGAAACGAACAAACGTCGCATTGATACCATGTGTTTGTGTGTGTGGCATGGCATGGCGGTGCTGGCACTCCCGTTTCGCTTACCGCGCTGAGCGTATGGAATATTGCACATCGATGACACAGCTAGTTGACAATGTAAAGTGTGCAATGATAAAGAGAGAGAGAGAAAATTTGTGTTTGACTTTTGATGAATTGGTATTTTCAATTTAAAGATACGCCGGCAGTGGATAAATGAAACCCTCAGTCACTTGGACTTTTCGGAAGACGTTTTGTAAGTTAAAATAATCTGTAACTGCTAAAAGCTTGCCTTCGCCGATCAGTGGGAAGTAAGCACAGTGAGGGCTGAATGAATTCTGAAGATTGAATTGCAACAAAAACGTCTGTATATACTCCTCCATAAAGTGAAAATATTACTGATGGTTTTCGCGAGTAATGAAGGGAAAACTTTGAGGTTTGGAAATACTTTTGCACTAAAAAAATATGTGGGAACAGCCATGATTTAATGCTATCCTGCCGAACTAAACATTCACATAATACCCATACATACTAGCAGCCATATTTCGATATATGCCTATTGTATGGATATGGATAAATAAGACTTCGCATACAGTTGAGATACCATTCTTATAATTACTTTGATTAGGCAGACATTTCTTCCTATGTTAGTAGAAATGAGTTTTGATTCACCCAATCCTGAAACCCTGAATTTCACTATAAAATTCACTTTTTTCATCACATTTTACCCCTTTGTTAATTTTTAATCATTAAATTAACGAGAAAATCTAGTCTGTAATGCTTAACGCGTACACTGCTCGCGCTAATTAAGCGAGCTTTTAAAAATGCATGAAAAATAGAAAAAAACAGCTGTCCTGGAATTCCGAAAATTTCGAGATGAGTTGCACTTAATGGCAGCAAAAAAAAAAAATTGTGCAAAGACACAACAAAAGTAAATATGCAATTTAAATGGCACGTGCAAAATAAGCACACGCACGGGAGTCAACAAATAAGCGAACGAGCATGAAAACTAAAATACCACTTACAACCAGCACACTTTTATGCTCAGGTAAACAAAAACACACACATACTATGTACATATGTATGTAGTTGCCTAGCGAATTAAGTGCACTAAGTAGCTCAACAGATTTGCAGAATAAACGGCATCACACACCGCAGGCTGGCTACACGTGCGGGACGAGGCTTGGAAAATGTTTCATATTAATTATTGTATTTGCTTTTACAAAACTTTGCAAGTGGAAGCGCAATGCATTCAAACTAAAAATAGTAATTAAAAAATGTTTTTCATTTGACAGATTCAAATACATTTTTGCGATTATATAGATATACATACATACATATGTGTAGGTATTCGTTAGAGGTTTGCACAGTACACTTATAATCTAGGGCGCACTCTACTCATAAAATTAATCCCTTAATAAACTGGAAAATGTTGTCCACTGGAGGGAAATCTATGTGGTTTAGCTCCAATAAGTATCTTTATCTTTTGAAGTCTCCGCTGCCATATTACAAAATTAGAATATTGTGTTTAGTTTTATAGCTCATTAAATTTTTGTATAATAAAATGCAAGCTTTCATTTTTCATATTTTGTGTTTTTTTTTTTGGCTGATATCGTTAGCCTTTGGTTATATGAAGAAAATGAGCAATACCGTCAGCAAAAAATATTATCAAAAATTAACAACACTCTTGGAGAATCAAGTTATTGTATTAAAATTGAACAACTGTTTATTAAGAAAAATTAAAAAAATTTGGATATAACAATCAATACATTAAAATGTCTACTTAGCTTAGAGCTTGGATTTATACAGATTTTATTATACAATTAACTGTATTTTTTGTATAGAAAAAATTAACGAAAACCTAATTAGAAATAAATGAAGTGTCGAAACTTGTCAATAAGGCGCTGTCATATATTTGTTATAAGTATTATGTATATACCGAGCCAATGCAGCGACTTCTTAGTCTCTAATTAAAGAATTTATTCTTAGAGCTGTCAAAATCCATATAAAATGATTTGACGTGAAATATGAGTAGCCTTCCACAACATTTCCACAATAAAGTTCTACTCTGTTCACGCTATGAAAAAGTTCGCAACATCTTGGCAACATGTTGCCAGCAACATTTTTCACAGCATTTAAAATCCTTTTGCCACTTCATTTAGAATATTTTGTACAATTACTTCTATGCACCATCTTTTAGGGGCTTCGATAATTTTGGTGCTAACAACATTTCAGGACAATCCAAAAATGCATGTTGCTTTCGAAATTTTTGGACTGTGAAGTTGGTACTAGCCTTAAGATTAAAGTCTCTGGATAAACTGAAAAGTGTGTAACACTTTGCTAGCTTATTAACTACAAACTTCATACGACTCATCAATTTAATTACTCCATATTTGACTGTTCCACGGTTTACAAAACGGATTAATAATTCAGTAGAGAGATTTTAATTTGTAAATGAAAATATATCAGTTATGTATTTATTTCAAAATTCAAATATTTTGTAACCATTTTGATAGATCTCAAAATATAATATTTTTCTTTTGTAATAAATGTCACCGACCTCTCAAGCGCAAAAGCAAGCATAATAATCAAATATCTACATTAATTTATAGCAACAATTAAGAGGAGGCAATTCTCAGAAATGAACAGTGCAATGGCCACCACAGTGGAAATACTAAAGTATTGCATGTAGGTATAAATAAAAAACGATGTTGCATGAGTCAACAGCCAAGCGCCGCCTACACTCACTGTACCCCCACACCCCAATTACATAGTGGCGCTCAAGTTGCAGTTTTTTTTCCTAATTTGCTACATAACAACCAGGCTTGAATTCGAAAATTAAAATAAAAAACAGAGCAAGTAAAAAAACGTGCACAGACGCAGAAAAGTTGAAAAAAAACCTAAGCACTTTGCAACATCAATTAGTTGCATGCATTGAAGTGTTCCCGCCTAGTTGCCGCATACGATTGTGTGAAAGTTATCTTTGCAGGCGTTTGTTTTTTTTATTCTGCGCTGTTTTGCTACTACTATGCACATACAGTTATGTGCAAAAAATTGGCACGCGACATTTTAACCAACTTTGGCTATTCTGCTTTTGTTTGGTGGATGTTAGTTTCTTTTTTTATAAAACGCTAGATCATTGTATAACAAAAACCGTATAAATCCACTTTTTAAACTTTGTTGAAGAAAAAAATTCAACAAAAGTTCATCCAACTATCTAAGAGCCCATCAAATATCAGTACAAGAAAATGCAAGTCGCAAGTAGTTAAATATTTTCGTTGATTTTTTATCACTTTTTCTACTAACGTTCTGCAATTTTTTTTTTGTGTTGATAAAAATGTGTAACAGCAAAACAAATTATCAAAAACCAACGAAGATGTTTAGCTACTTCAAACCTGCACCTTCTTATACTAAAACTTTATGGGCTTTAAGACTGCATACAAAATATTTTTATAAAAATTCAAACTCAAAAGTTTGAAATATTGATCAAATTTTGTTGCGTTTTCCCTTGTTTCTACAAAGTTTTAAATATGGATTTATACGGTGTTTGTTATATAATGAGCTAGACTTTTATAAAAAAAATAGCAAACAAAAAACAGGACACCAAAACTGGTCAAAATAAAGTGTCGTTTTTTCACACAACTGTATACATAAATTACATTGCTGCTATGACTTTTAGCTACATACTTTGTTCATTGCTTTGTTATTATTGTTATCCAATTTTGTTGCTGACAATTATTGTGCATGTGTTTGTATATTTTTTTTTTAGAGCACACATGCTTGACTTGTTGCCGCCGCCGTAAACATAAACTTAAACGCCACCCTCATCCTCATCCATTTGTGCAAATCCTCCTATGGATTGGTTTTTTTTGCTCTGTCTGTGTTTCTGTGTGTATGTGTGTACACAACAACAGCAATTAAATGAAAATGTTACAAAAACAAGCATAAATAATAAAATACAACAATTGCTTGCATGCTTACTCCCCAATGTGGGCACTTAATAAAGCTACTGAGCTGAGCGCGCAACAAACATTTTTAATTTTTTATTTTACTTTTTGTTGCATTTACTTATATCTTTATTTATTTACAACGGGTGCAATCCAACATTTGGCCCTTTTTTGTTATCGCAGCGCAAGTGCACAGAGGAAAAAAATTCATTATTTAAATACTCGCATAGTTAGGTTGGTGTGAATGAGCGACGTTTTTTCTAGCCTTGTATTTTTTCGCATGCAATTAGTGCAACTTTTTTTTTATTATTTATTTTTACTCCTAAGCAGTAAGTGTACATATTTGCAATAAAAAAAATTTCTTTTACATGTATGCATATGTTTTGAATAAAATTATGAACGGATAGGCGTGTGAAAGTTTCTAAAGTAGTTTTCTTAAGGAACTAAAATGCCAGCGCTTTAAAAAACAAAACGAAGAATAAAAATCATGCATGCGAGTATAGTTACACAAACGCATACTATGTAATTAAGTAACATCTGAAATAACTACACTCGCTAAGACATCTAAAATGTTTACAACTAACTATCACATCTCAAATGAACACCTCACATCTGTTACGGATTTTTTTTGATATTGGTGTCTTTTTTGACACATTCACCTTTGTTAACCACGTATGCTTTATTCTTCCGAAGTCACCTAGCCTTTCTGCGAAAGATTTTAAGTATCCTTATAATAGAAAAACTCTCTTAAAATCTCTTGTTCTCTTGTACCTATTTATGGTTGTCATTTATTTCATATTGGAAACGTCTAGAGAAAATGTATTGGCAAAATATTTCGCTTCGCTTCGCCTTTTCATTTTTCTTCTGCTAAACCTAATTATTGGGGTCAAGCTCCGATTTGGAGAGCTCTTACTGAACTTAATGAAATGTCGGAAACGTTAAATATTGAATTTTCTATCGATATGCCGTCAATCAGAGGTTTAATTGAGACTGAGAATTCCTGGTGAAATTTCTTCTTTTTCACATATTAATTTTAATCTAGTCTCTAAGATTTTGCAACCATATATCCGATAAACCTATAATTGAATTGAATAGAAGCAGCCTGGTCATCAAAATACCGATTTTATTCCCCTTCTGAGGTATTTGAATAATTAGCCATTCTGATGGCAATCCAGATGAGCTCACTGAGATATCTCCTAACAAAGAGAAACCAAACCTGAAACAAACAATCAAGCTTGGCGAAAATTTTAAAGTTTTACTTAGATAAAACTGATAGGACTGCTGAGGATTCGCACCACGTAAAGCTATTAGTAATACTGCCCACAAAAATTTTTTTGAACATTTTTAGGAATACCAGAAAATAGAAGAACTGCGAAACGAAATAAGTTTTATTTAAATTTTTTGAATCTTAATAATCAATTTATCCCAATCCTACTTTGTATTAAATAGATTTTCCATCAATTATTTCTTAACTTTAAGAGAGGGCATGCGTGACGCAGAAAAGTCATTGCACCGCTCAACCAGCCACCCAAACAGGCAATCAGTCAAAGTTCTCACTTAATTCTTTGCCACTTTAACCGCAAAAGCTTTAAGTTGTTTAGAAAAAAAAGAGCCAACTTCTCAAACGAGCGGAAAATTTATGATAAAAGCCAAAATGGAAAAGCAAAGTGAAGCGAAGCATTTTTTTTTTCAAAAAACAAAAAAAAAAACGCGAAGTAGCTGAGGCAAAAGTTCAAAGACTCGCATGCGAAGAGAATAAATGCATGCTTGAGCGCATGCGTGGATATATTTAGATATTTTATTTATATGTAGGTAGACCTGAGCACCTTAGCTAAAGGATAAATAAGCTTACTTGTGGAAAAGGGCAAAAAACATAAAAAATAAAGTTATGTAGTAAATAAGCTTCAGTTTATGAACTCTTCTGATTATGATTCCGAAAAAAGTAAACGAAAAATATAATTATGATAATAATTCGCAGAATTTTTTCTCAGCAGTTTTTGCAATTGCTGTTGCAGGTTTTGGTATGCAAATTTTACACGCAAACAGTGGTTATTAATAAATATATTTATGTGCATACATAAATAAATATGTAGGTAGTGTTTCGCGCATGTCGCATAATGCATTTCATATTAAACTACTGATTTGCAATGCGTAGACATTTTTATTTGTATATGTTATTAAAAGTTGCTGATTTGTGTTGATTGCTCTGTTAAATTTATAGCTTTTGATATATAAATCATACCTCACAAAGAGTGGAATTTATAAATTCTTAAATCAATTCCGTGGCATAAGGATTAACTTCTTTGAGTTAGTTTGTTGCTTCTTCTTGCATTGCGGCCGCAGTAACCGAGTTTGTAGGGTGTGCGCGTTTCATTCGGTGGGATCTAGGTTTAAATCCAGGCCGGAACAAGTAATATCTAAACTGATAGGAAAGTTTTTCCTAATAGCGGTCGCCCCTCTGCAGTCAATGGCAAACCCCCCGAGTGTTTTTCTACCATGAAAGAACTTCTCACAAACAAATATTCGGCGTTCGGAGTCGGCTTAAAACTGTTGGTCTCTCAATTTGTGTTACAACATCACGACACTCACCTCAAATTGTAGGAGAAGTTCGGCCAAAATCGCTTAAGCGGTTATAACGCCAATTTAGTAAGTAAGTAAGTGAAACTTACATTTTTATTTTATTACACTAAAATTAAATGCAACTGACTAAAAAATTTAAAAATTCCGAGTGAAAAATTGAGAAAAGAAATTTCTAAAAATTCTACGGAAATTTTTATTTCTCAAAACTTTCCTTTTGTTACACTAAAATTTAAAGAGCTATAAAACTGCGTACTGAAAAAAATCGGCGGAAATTTTTAGACTTGTAAATTCTGAAACTTGTATAAATACATATCCAAAAATTTCGATTAAAAAATTTTAATTTTGATGACAATTTGTCGATTTTTTATAAATATTGCACACATTTTGAAACCCTTATTTATGAGGTATTATTTCGATAACGAATATTGTATTTTTATTGCAAAATAGATCTCTGTGCTAAAACTTTTTGATTAACTGTAAATACATACTAAGGTTATTAACAATTATATTGTTCATAACATTGGCCAACACCAGTGGACTGTGAATATAAATTAAAGAATAATTTGGTGCTCAGTTCAGTACACACAGTAATGATTCTAAAAAACAACAAATTTAGATATTACGCAATAATCGTTGTAGTACTGCAACTAATATTTCATAAAAATATACATGTGAGCATAAATATGTATGTATGTACTACGTATGCGACTACAACTAACCCATTCGAGCATCTATGCAGTTATTTGGAATTTAATTAACATCCGTTGCTTCTCAAATTGTATGTATTATTGAAAGTTTCCAGTAAATTATCATTCATCATTTCTGTTGCGCATCAGCTAATGTCACCAATAAAACGTCATAAGCCACTGACACTGACAATATGACAGACAATATGTGCGATGTGTGGGTATGTATGACAATGTGACATCGAATATAAATAATAAAAACTTTGTATATATAGATGTGTAGGTTTTAAAAGTCACTGTGCATCACTGCGCATCAATGCGGGCCGATGCACCGCCAGTCAAGCGAGACACCCCTTTCTTCATACAGCAATTCATACAAAAAATTACAATATATTTAGTTTTATGGCAATACGAATAGCTTGGCAGTAGGTCTGGAAGTGAAATACTAATGTGCGTTCGAAAAGCTGAAGCATGAAAAATATTTAAAAACCATGCTTGATGCATTGATTGCAGCGGTGAGGGCGTTCGGCGACATTAATTTTAATTGAACTACATACAATACCAATATATTTTTTCTAACAAAGGTGAGCCTTTTCTTTTTGCTTTAATGGAGTGCGCGAATAGTTCTTAGAAATACATGCAAATCTAAAAAAAAGTTTTTGGGATGAAACCCTCACATATTTTCAATTTGTAATAAGAAAATCTAGTAAGAGGTTATAGCGCCAATTAAGTAAGTAATAAGAAAAAAGTACACTGAAAAAAGGACCGAACTAAAGAGGTGGCATAGTGCGCACAAGCAAATATTTCAATTTAAAATGTCACGCTGAAAGAGAGTAAAGGAATGGATGTAATGGGGAAAGCAAAAATACAAATATAATGGAAGCATAAGAAATTAGCTGCTTTAACAACATTACCTTATATGTATTCGCTTTGGGACCGAAGAATAATTTTATTTAGATTTATATCGTAAATTTTTCAAAATGTATAACAACCAATAGAAGATGGAAAATTTTTTCTCCAAAAATATAAAATATTTTTTAAGCAGAACACTTTGTTTCCGTTTCATGTAAAATGAGCAATCATAAGCCATGCAAAATTCCATAACATTTCCACGACTAAGTTCTGTTCGCGGTGTGAGAAGTCTCACAAGATTTCGGCAATATGATGATACCACGAACATTTTTTCACAGTTTATCAAATGCATTTGCCATTTAAAACTGAATCATGAAAAGTGAAAGTTTGCGACTGCATTTAATGAAATGTGTTTGTATTATTTCTCTAAAATGACTTTTATTTGATATCTTTTAGGTATTTCGATAATTTTGGTTGCTAGCAACATTTCACGTCAATCCAAATGCATGTTGGTGGCAAAATTTCGGAACTGTGAAGTTAATACTAGCCTTTAGTGCCAATCATTATCACCTTTCTTTCATTTGAAAGCCTTTTTTTTGTGAGTGTATAATATTTTAAATTCAGGAATTTGACTTTTCCTTGCACATTAAGGCCACTCCTCAGGGAGGAGTCGGCAGACGGCTCTTCCGTGACGCAAATGCGTAGCCGGCCACAACATCACCGCTTTGTAATCGGAATACTAACCGAACAATTCTTGTGGAAGAACTGCAAGGCCAAGACAAAATAATCTCCAACTATTTTTGTAACTACTACGAGTAAATCACATTTTCGTCATTTTATGCTATGAATTGCATTCTACTCTGCAACACAATTCACAACTCTGCCGCCATGCGTGCCCCTTCAACCAACCTCAATTAAATAAACTCTCTTAAGTGTACAATAAATGTGGAAATTGCATTTAAAACCAGCACGTTTGCAGTATCTAAATACCGCAAAAGTATCGCAGAAGCGTGAATGCATTAAGCGCAACAAAAAGGAATAGATTTTTCACTTAGTGTGTGACAGCTGGCGGCTTTGAAAGGATAACACAAATACATACATACATAGAAAAGCACCAACTTTTTAAACAAACACAAACACCATAATAGTATGCACACTAACTTCCAGGCGCATTAACAATTCAACACACTTTTAACTTAACCACTAAATAAGCAGAAACGCTTCACGCTCCACGCTCTACGACAAGCGTTCATGCTTCCATGCTGTCCGCGGTGCTTCAGTATTCACGTACTCATTTCCATTGCAGTGAAAACTATAATAAATGCAAAGGTAGTGATGCAGTGGCAGTGGTGTTGGAAGGGGAGTTAAGAGAATGAAAAAGTTATCAATAGATTACCCATGGGCAATTTGTAAGGACGAATTCTATACATCTAAAGTGGAACCTGGTGGTGGACACAAGCCTAAAGTTATTCAAATACACAATCGTTAAATTATAAAACTTTTTGAAACAAGCACAAAAATATCAAATAATTTTTCCGTGACACAAACAATGCCTCACAGCTTAAATTGCGCAGTGCTATTTTTTTAATATTTTCAAAAAATTAAATTTTTTTGTTAAATAAAACTTTCAGTAAAATGTATTATAAAATATCATTTCGCGCATGAGTTGTATGGAAGAAAATGTGCAACATTTGAATGAATTTTTTTCACGTTCGTTAAATTATAGTAAAATTTTTACAAATAATAAATAAACCTTGGTTTTCATGATGTTTAAATTAATTATACAAATTTAGCAGGAAAAATATTGTCGATATTGTAAACAAAAACAACACAGCAAAATTTAAGCTGTGGGCTACTGTATGTACGTAGTTCTTGTATCAGCTATGCTTCTTCTAAAAATTTGTGATTTTGAAATTGAAATTGTTGAATTTGGGCGCACGGGCGTAGAAAGAGCAGCGCCATATATCATGTTCAGTGTTAGAAGAGTATTACTGCGTCCTCCTCGCTCCTCAGTTGATAAGTTTCCAAATTTTTTATATGAACCCAATCAGACCCTAAATCATGGATATAGAAACTCTTGCGCCACCTAGCGGTTTACATTTGCGCGTATTTATTTATTTTTATGTAAATTGTAGATGTTTTGAATTTCAACTAAATTGTACCATAAATGAGGATTTTATTGATATATCGACTCCTGCACCACTTAGTGGGTAATCTTTTCCACATTTATTAAATGATAAACTGAATCGGTAGATATCAGTCAACGACATATATACCTAGATATCGATATTATGAATAACATTGAGAACGATAACAAAGTCAATAACGAAAAATAATACATTTAACGAAGAATATAAATAATATTTTACTTTATGAAAATTTCTGTACAGAAGAATGTGCTCTGGATGTTGCATAAGCAATCTGGTTCCCACCAAAATTTCTTGAATGCTAAATAGTTGTAATGTTGTTTTTATTTAAAGAAAAATTAAGCGCTGAGCAGGGTTACCTCATTTTGTATAATTAAAAAATTGCTCAACTTTTAAAATAGAAGTTTTCAAAGCCCCTTTTTAACCCTCTTCTCTCCGACCATTTCACTTTCCGCTTACTAAATACCTTTTCATAATGCACTATATTGCATTTTAGCTTGTGCCTTTGTTGCCTTTTTTGTTTCGCGATAAAAATGGCTTTGGCTGTGTCACGTTTTTAAATTGTTTGCATACTGCAAGGCGCAAAGGCGCGCCACACGCGTTACACACAAAAATGTCACACACAAAAGGCGCACACTACTGACTGCAGGCCTTGGGTAAGCGCATGCGGTTTGTTGCGAAATGCGAAGAGGCGAGAAAAATGTGCAAACATCATTCATTTCATTCATTTTCGTTGCACTGCTTTTTTGTGTTATATAATTTCTTTGGCGTACATTTGTGTGACATGTTTTGTTGTGACTTTTTTTTTTGTTTTTTGTTTTTAGTTAGCAGTGTTGACAATTATTGTGCACGTTTGTGGAGGTTGTGGCTTAGTGCTTTTGCATTCAACTCGCTCCGTTTGTATTTAGGTACAATATGTTTCTATGTATGCAATGTACTTGAGGTGCTTAAAATTAAATTTATACGCTCGCTTTAGCAACAACACCGCGCTGACAATAGGCAGTGTGGCAGGCGGGCGGGCGTGCGTTTGCTTGCGTTGAGGTCACTTGCTGCAACAAAGGAGTAGGCGAGCGAGCGACAATGCCAAAAGGCACGCAGCATGCAAGCGTACACATTAACGCTTTAGTTCACAAGCTGCGAAAAATTGTGTGATTTGAGAAAAATGTTGTAAATTTGTAAATTTGTGCAAAACAAAAAAAGCAAAAATTGAATAAAGCTATTGTAGAGTTAAAAGCAGTAAGTTGGCAAGGTAAAATTTAATTTAAAAAGTTAATATATTTTAAGCGCCTCTTTATTATTCCAAACTGGAGCATGGTACTTAATTATTACTTTGTTTGAGAGTAACGCTGGTCTCTTTTGAATTTCAAATAATTCGGCAAATACTTCGCTAGCTTCAGCAAATCTATCAAATTAATTGGATATACATATATATCTATATACTATATGTATTTACATACGTGCACGCTCATTTACTATAACCACAATTACTATTTGGCCAAAATCACAATCAGTGTAATTGAAATGTCAACAATTGTTGTTGGACAACAAAACCGCAAATATAATGGAAACAAACCAAATATTAACTCGAAAGCTACATGCGGCTATTAATAGAAAATATTATATACAACAACAATTGTATATAAATGGAAATATAATATTTATATTTCACAAGTTTGCTGTAATAGAGCTGAATTTCGAAAATATTTTGTGTAGCTAAGTCTATAGAACTGACTGCTACCCCTTCTTTTATGGCGTGGAAAGAGTTCATAGCCGCATCAGAGCAGTTCATTTGAAGAAAATGTGTCTTCATATTTTAACATATTTTTGAAATTTACACAGAACCTTGCCTGAAAGACCTAATGTCTTAATCAAATCATTGCAATTGCTTATCGAAAAAATAACAATCACAAAATATGGATCATATATGAAGGGAAGAATTTAAATACAAGAAAAACGATAATTTTTTATCGATAAAATAAAAATCAAGAAATATCGATAACATTTTATCGAAAAATTTCAAATCCAAAAATAACGACTAATATTGATCGAAAAAATTCGCAAAATATCGATCAAATTTGATCGGAATAACTTAAATCCATGCATATTTTCGATAGAACAAATTAAAAACGCTGGCTTCGTCGCCCGGCCCTATGCAGTATTTTACAAATTAATTTGTAAAATATGGATTCATAATAATAATAATAATAATAAATTAAAAACATAAAATATCGATCAAATTTGATCAAAGAAATAAAAATGCAAAAATTACGATCAAACTTGATAAAAAAAATAAAAGTCGCAAACTATTGATAAAATCCGATCAGAAATATGTAATCCCCAGAACAACGATAACTTTTGATCGAAAACATAAATATCACAAAATATCGAAATTTGATTGGAAAAATCAAGCTTGATCATAAATGAAATAAATGTCACACAATATCAATCAAATTTGATGGGAAAATAAAAATATTATAATAACGATCAAGCTTTTTCAACAAAATAAAAATCACATACTATCGATTAAATTGTATCGAAGAAGTCGTAATCCAATTATAACGGTTAACTTACAACCGGCCTTTTCTAGAAGGGTAACAGCTTATTATGAGCGTAAAGACTCCAAATTATTTATGACTACAAAGGTTTGCTGGGTAATAAACAATATACAATATACATAGATATTTAAGTAAAATTCCGGCACAATTCAATAGCAAACATTTTTTGAATAGTCTGCAATATCATATAACGTTCGAGCGAAATGCATCACTGAATTGAAAGTTTTGAAAATCAAAATTAAATACCTAACCGCGCAATGATTTTAATCAACGCCGACTAAGCCGCATAAAGCTTTCAAATGTTTCCAATATTTACCGCGTAAAATACATGAGGGGAATGCTAACAGAAAAGTGGGACTACGAGCGAAGATTGCCATTTGTGAAATGTCGGATAAATTGCTGAAATTTCCAAAAAAAAAAAAAATAAACTTTTTTGGCGATAAACAGCACAAATGTGTTGCAAAATGTCACGATGAGCCAGCATTTAATAGCACTATGTACATAATCGTATAATAGAATTAACAACAACAATAAAGGAAACAATAACAAACATTTAAGTACCCAAAAGCAAATAAATGGGCAACGAAAAAGCCATCTCAAATCGCAGTGCAAATATGTATTGTAATTGTTATTTGAGGCTATTGCAACAAATATAATGCCGCATAGTAGCAATACTGATGTTGCACACAAAATAAGTAACTATAAACAAATATTCGCGCCAATACCCGCTCAAATTTGTGGAAATTTTAGCGCATTAAAAGTCACTCAAATTCTGCGGCATTGTTTTTGCTGTTTGCGCAAACAAAAAAAAACAGCTATATATGTATGCCGCTAATATTTACAAAAATATTTAGAACAGTTGTGGCATAGCGAACCATTGGCATTATGTAGTTTCAACTTGATTTTAGGTGACAATAATATTCCAAACGCATCTAAAGCTCATTATGCAAAGCATACATTTGGGAGTTCACACCCGGCGCAAAGGCAAATAGAATATTACGTAAACATGAAAGTATTAGGCTTAATGGTCGCACATTTGTGAAATGTATACAGACTGCCTATGGTTTTATGTTGATGCTAATGTGTGTGCGTAAAGTGCAAAGCTTGCCATTAAGCGCGCAATGGCTTTCAGTGGCAAATTGTTGAATTTTGTATTTCCGTTATGTAACTTCAATTGCATTTAATTGAATGCATTTTAAATGCATATTTTTAGGTGATTACACGTGGTCGCCGTCGCCTCAAATGTGCACTTGCTAGGAATTGAAATTATTTTAGTAACAATTTTAATTGTTTAAATGTCGAAATGCGAGGTGTAGCGATGGTATTTAATTTTGAGCTGGCTTTCACAGGACACGTGAATTAATTTTAAAACTGCCAGCCATTGTGCCAACATCAAAATAGATATTATTAAAAATTTAAATTAGTTTTAAAGTTTTAAAATACAAATTCTAGCAGCTTGAATCTGTCAGAGTTAGTAGAACAATTAAATACAAGAAAAATATTTAATTTCTATATATTTTGCTTATTGTAATGAGTAGGTACCTACTTTTAGGCTTATTTTTTTTTGTTGCATATAATCCGAACTCTATCAAAATAGGAAAATTTACTCGTATATATTGAAGATGAATCTAGGGGAAAAACAAATTCAATGCTTTCAAACTTTTTATGGCATATAAGATTAATCTTTTTCTTATGCTTCGACTTCTGACGCAGTTTTAATTTTTAATACTTGAGATATGCAAAAAAATGTAAATGTCAGGAAATGAAATGATATTTATAATTGCATAAGAAAAGGACTGTTAATAGTATAACTGCTCTATTCCGACGGCAATAATAAGACTCGCCGCATGACTATTGTAGCTGAAGCTGTGTAACGATTTTCCGTCATCCCTTGTCAAGTTTGGTTTGATTTGGAGACAACCCAGATTCGACGTTGTGCCACTTTATATCTTTACAAAGATATATAAACTATTATTACCTTTTTTTAATGCATACTTTCAGGCTGAACGAGCCACATGAGTAGCAGGACGCTTGGCTTTTACATACAATTTTTTTTTTATTTAAATTTATTTGCATCAAAAATTAAAATTTTGAAAAAATGCCGCTTACATTTCTTTGAACTGGAATCATGTACACACATATATACATATATATAATACATATATCCATATAACGAACATTTTAAGCAAAGGTTCTGACAAACTGCCTTTCAATTAATTTTCTTCTTTGCAAACACACAACTCCGCATAGCTTCGCTTATCACCAGCATAAATACAAAATAAAATATCTGTTGGCGGCATATTGCCATGAAATTAACATGACGCAGGAAATTAGTTGGCAACGGCATAAATGTGACTTGGAGGCATAATAAATAAGTTGCAGCTAGGCAAATTTTAGCGGAAGCAACCAAAACAAGAATGACACACACACACATACAGCTACATAAAGCAGCAACAACAGATATCTAGTAACTTTTTGTCACTAATGCTTGACCGCCTTTGCTCGGCGAGCGCCCTCTGCTACTTACTACGTTAAATTTTTATATGGTTACTTTTGTTGTTTTTGCTGTCACTAGCATCATAAGAAAATCATTTGCCGATAACAGCCTCAAGCATCTACTAATGACATATGCAATGCTGCCCTTCATCTTCAACGAGTACTGTCTGTGTCTCACCATGGTATCTAACATTAACTTGCAACATTTATTGACTGCATTGCAGCAGCAACAGCAGTATAGAAGCACTCAATACCCAGCGGTGTGTGCGTATGCTATAGATGATGGCATGCTACAAGTTATTGACAGACATAGCACGATGAGTAGCTAGCATCAAACAGCAGCAGCGCTATCGAGTTGAGGCAACAGGCAACAGGCAACAGGAAGTTTAAAGCGTCAGTATTTCCTACTTTGAAATAATTTCTTGCTACAGTCTAACAAGAATTTACGGAAGTAAACCAGTGCGACAAAAACAAAGGACAGAGCCAATGCTGAGCGGAAGAAACGAGCTGAGAAAAAGGGAATAGTGGAGGGAAAAGAAATTTTCCGCACATTGCCAACATCAAAACAGTGCCTTGAGATAGGAGTTACGCTTCTGTGTGGCAAGCAAGAATGCTAAAATTTTGTTGTTCCTGCCGATGCAGACATTGCAATAAAGTGACAACAAACTCATTAAGTCAAGCATTAATGAGTGCTCGGTGGTAAGTTAATAATTTCTAATGTGCTTTTACCTGTCGTGGCCGTCGCCACCTGGAGAGGGAAGAGAATCAACTAAAACTAGTTGGTAAATTATTTTGTAAATTTGTATGCCGGATGGTAGTTTGATGCAAGCAACAAAGATGTCAGGCTAGAGTGGGATAGGTGTGCATTCAGCTTCTGCTGAATTGAAAAGGATGTGACCTGAGGAAAGCGCAAAGTTGTTGATTTTATCTCATATTAATTGTGCGTGCAGGAAATGTTGCGTCAATAGGCGCGCACATCCTGCCACTTCCGCATAGCGCCTATAGAATTTGTCAGATTTTAGCGCTACATACCAGTTTTAAAATATTTATCCATATTATTCAAGTACTCTGACTATGCTTTTTCAAATTGTTGCTTTCTGTCTTGATTGATAATTTCGTACTGTTGCGGCAGTCTTTTAATTCTTGCTTAGTCTATTAATACAGGCTCACTATACTAACTACGTACAATAAATCGAGTGTGCTTCACATATGACGGCAGTCAAACCGAACCAGTCAGACGCATCCGGTTGTGGCAGCGTCAGCACATTCACTTGTTTTGCATTCCAAAGCGCAGCAGCTGTGCAGTGTGGTTAGTGTGGTAATAATAACAGAAAAACATACAAAAGAAAAAACTAATCAAATTGCTGCCAGCCAATTTCTTTTTCTTTTTTTTTGTTTATTCTGAGTATTATACATTGCATATGAGTTTACTCGCAGCAGGTTTTAAATATTTTTAGCTGACGGCAGGTATCGTTGAGAAAAAATTCACCTAGCGCTAGAATGAATGTGATAATTAAGCTGCTAGGTATCACACACATTTATCTCTAAATATTTACGTACTTGCATTACATTAGTCACTAAAGAGCAACTTTTTTGCGTCATTTAGTTAGGAAAATAGTTTAAGCGGTATTTAGTGCACACTCCAAACGGAAATTGCATAGAGCCGCGAAGGAAATCGTCTACATTCCACAGCTGACGAAGTACTGATCTATTTATTGCTTTTAGTTGGTAGAGCGGATATCCTAGTAAATTTTATGACCGTTTTTATTTTAGTACTTAGCAACATATTGTGATCGTTGGCTTACAACTAGATAAACCAATTATTTCATTTTGGTAATTTTCGCTTTTTGAAAAAAATTCTTTCACAAAAAATTGTTCAGTTTTATGTATCTATAGACATGAAAAGCAAAAAAAGTGTAGTCACTTGAAATATTTAGCTGATACCTTTCGCTTTCGCAGCAATATCAAAATGACGAATATATTTTAAAGTAGAAATAGAACCAAAAAGACGAATGGACGTGGCATTGAAGACCTAAAATATTTTTTCTCTAGACCTTTCCACTTATTCAGTGTGTTCGTATTTGCATCGTAAGCGCTAACTAAATGGAAAACTTTTGAACAAATTATTATCTTAAGCATAATAGTCTGTTCCCGTTTTACGACAAATGAACTATCAAAATCCATATAAAATGCTTTGCCGTGGAATATGCGTGAAATTCGACAACACTTCCAAGACTAAGGTTCACTGATTTGAAATTGCGTAAAAAGTGACAGTTCGGCACTTCATTTAACGAATTATTTTTGTATTATTTGTTTACATTTGATTTTATACGGCATATTAAAATTATGTTGACAAAAATTTGGTGTGTGCAAAAATCTGCAACAAAAATATAAAAAGTTGTTTGTGATTTTTTGAGTTGTGTTTTTTTCGGAAATTGCAACGTTTTCTTTCATTTTTGATACCGCTTTTCATATTTAATTTCTTGTGTTATTTTTTTAAATAAAAATATAGTGCGTTGTATAACAAAAAGAATATACATCGAACTATCAAACTTTGTACAAAATTTATTAAAACAATTCAACAAATTTTTTTTTTCAGAATTTAAAACTTTTTCATTTGAATTTTCAGAAACCCATTTTAGTATAAAAATACGTAAGTCTCAAGAGGCTAAAAAATCCTTTTGGTTTTTAAGGATTTTTGAAATAATGAGCATTTTTGCTTTAACACAATGGCAGAATATGTGCCCGACCTTCAGGATAAAAAATATTTAAAACGGCAATTTATTGCAAAAAGTGCGTATAACCAAAATTCCAAAATCAATAGGATTTTTTTTTTATTTCCCGATAAAGTTTTCCAAAAGCTCAAATTAAAAAAATAAATTTTGTAAAAAGTTTTAAATTGTGATTATGGGCTTTTTGCCAAACTACCAAACATATTTTTATAAAAAAATGTAAAAATAAAGAATCAACATCTATAGCGAATTTTTTTACAAGCTGATTGAGAATTGTAAACCCTCTATTAAATAAAGGAAATTCATAGCTCGGTGTGTCAAAATATATTTCACTTACAGCTTATGTATGTCAAAATTCGCATCTAAAGGTATCGTATATTTGCATTTAAAAATAGAAAATATTTGGGCAATTTATCTTCTTTTGCTTCTTAGCTTTTTAAACTGAAAAAAAAAACGCTTCCGAAGCTTAAAATAGAATAACATGATGAGTTTTGAAATTATAAAAGCTCGTACGAACGAGCAATCATAAGGATGATGGCGCTTTACTAATTTTACTTCCACCTTCCAATAATAATCACTCGAATTTTTTTCTAAATACTTTCAAGTGCATCTTAAAAAAATAACCAACACGAGAAATTAATTATTGTATTTTTCCCCCCACCCAAAAACAAGCTAGACAACATTAATTGCCAAGTTTTCATTACACCGCCGGCTGTCTAGAACAAAATACCACACCCAAAAATGTATCAGAGGGAACCCCCTCACAACAGTGACGACAAATAAGCAACAAAATAAACGCCAAACGAAGTCAAAGCGAGCAGACATCGACAAGCAAAGCAATAATTTTAATTGTAGACCGTTTTTTTCCTCTAATGCTACTTTCGTTCTGCTTGTTGGGGTCAGGGCACACCTACAATAAAGCCCAGACAAAACACAAGTGATGTGCAGTATGACACAAAAATAGATGAAAGGTTCGAAGGTGTAAAGGCACGGGTACGTAGACAGTTTGAATGCTCCAAATAGCAACGAAATGTGGCGCATGCTCGGCAAAGCAGTGTACACGTATCAAAAATTATTAAATGAAGAACAGTAAGAATTCTTATTTAAGCAAGTTTTTGATTTACTTTGCTAAGTAATTTCCACATCGATATGTAGGTTTATGCGCCTATATGTATGTTTGAGTTTGCATTTGTATTTAGTATTGTAGAGGGTGAAGAAGCGAATTGAATTTTATTTCCTTTTCCGAAAATGAGAATTCGTGTGGAATGTAATTAAATTTGTACCAACAACAGTTTGTCATGCAACAAGCATAGCGGCATGTACCCCACCTCATCGTCTTCGTCAATGGTGGACATCAAAACTTTTCCAATACTTGTACTTCGTTAACATACGTCAACAGTTCATTGAACAGCGGCTGTTCCTTCCTTGGATGTGTGCTATGCGTTCTGCTTTCTGCTTTCTGCTTTCTTTGCAGTTGCTAATAAGATTTTATGGGTGTGCCTTGTTGAATTTTCCTGCTATTTCAGTTTGACATTTCATAATATTGACGCGGCTCAAAGTTTTATTTTCTCTTCTTCTATTTTATCACAACAACTTGGATTAGTATGCTTCGCTGCCAGCAGTTTGGAACGCATTTATCTGTTCTTTGAAATAAATTTTGGATTTTTTATAACAATGTATGCACTTTAATAAGGGAAAGACTTTAAAGTCGTTCCAAGGAAAATCGACAACTGTTTTGATATAAACGAATTTGAATGAAAAATGTTAACGAATGAAACTATGTGGATCCGTGTAGGCTAAAAACCGAATATGCCATAATTGAGAAGCCGATTGACTTGCGAAGTTGTTTCCATATTTCTTTACCAGCAGCTATGCCCAACTGATAAGCTGCCATAAGTTCCACTTAAATTCAGGAGTATTAAATCATACAAAACATTTTTTTAAATAAAATTTTCGAGTGGCGAAAGCCGAAGCAAGAAACACAAAATTTATGATAACAATTGCGGGAATCAAATCCAGGCAAAGTCTAGAAGGAATTTTGATGAGGAGATGTGGCGAACTCCGAAATACTGACTATCGTTTTGGCTGTTGTTGCTTTTTTAAATTTTGATATTTTTCTGCTCCCTTCTGTAGTTTAGGCATCACACTCAATATCAAAACGAATTTAAAAAATTCCCAAGGCATACATATTTCCAAAACTACTTCAGAGATTTAAAATAAGCTCAGCAAATACTTGAAAATCCCATTTACTTAAAGTTATTTATAACCTACTACGTTTAAAAGCGACGAAAAAAAAATTAAATTAAATATTATTACGCTAAATTCATAGAAAAATCCACCATTTAAAAATTCGTAATCCAATGTTAAGCTTGCCTAAAAAATAAATGTTCGTATAAAACTAATCACCGCAAAGGGCTTAGCGGCTAAGTGCGGTTGCATAAAATATAGAAATCTAAAAATACTCGCAAAACAATGGCCGGTCATCACAATGTAAAAAAAAAATGTGCGGCTATTTTAACTAAATCACTTTATTTATGAATATTTGCCAGACGCTCATAAATAATAAAGGTTTCAGGACATACAGATGTATGAATAGAACTGTAGTATGTATGTGCGAAATTCACCTACAATACTACAATAGAGGGTATGCAAAATAGCAACAGAAAAGAAAAAAACTCACTTTAAAAAGCGAAAAATAGTAGCGTTGCTGAGGCAAAAAAAAAATCTCCCGACAAAGCAATATGCTGCTATGAATATTTACATATACATTCATATGCACTCGTACGCTTAGGTATGAGGCAAATCATAAGCAAAGACGACACCAATGAAAAGTGAATAGCGCAAAAAGCTTTTCTGTGGACTCTAGAAGCCCCACTGTCCTCTGTGGCAAACAGTGGCATCACAGATGTTTTAGTTCTCTGCACCGCTAAAGACCTTTTAGTGAGTTTTTCAAATGCTATAGCTACGCACACAAACACATCGCAAACACACATATCTACAAAGAGCCTAACTGCCCTTTCTTTCAATTTGCATTATTGGTTTGCACGAATGTACAATGCTTCTTAGCCGCGGCTTGTTTGCATTTCAAATCTTCCTGACGGGCATTGTAAACTTTTGCGAGGGCGCATTTTTTAAATATTTTTTTCTATTTATTATATTTACTGGTATTTTATTTTCATTTTGTTTTTTTGTTTTTGCAACTCATTTGAATGCCAGTCATTTACCTATAGCAATAAAATATATTTGTGTTTTGTACATACATATATTCTCATTCTTACTTTGCATACTTCCATTTTAAATATTCTGTATTGAATATTTGTCTGTATGCGCTGTAAACTGGATGTATGTACATACTACAGAAAAATATTTGCCCCAACGCCTGTCGACCATTCATGTCATGCTGTCGATTTGTCTGGCTGCCGTTTATTTAGTTGCTTCAACTGTTTGTTTTGCATGTTGTCGCCCGGTACTTCTACCGATTTGCGTCCTGTTCTTTTTGCACATTGTTTGTATTTATATTTAATATTTCGCGTTTTATTCAGGCTATTTTTACGTACTCCTCTGGAATTTTTGTAGATTGTTCGTCAAAAGTAAACAAAGGCACACAATTATACAAAAACCAAACAGGTAAACTGCGAAATATCCTAAGAGGAGGAGTTCGAGTACTGTAGGAAATGCTAGAATTGATTGGAAATGAATTGAATAGAAATGCTACAGAGCTTGATCCAGAACACCTAGTCCTGCTCTTTGTAAAAAGTGAACAGAAGCAGCCCCTACAACCAAACGAAGTAAGACGAGGGTTCTGATACAAATCAATTTTCATCCGTTAGCCTAATAACTAGGCCAACCAAAAATTTGTTTCATTAAATATTTTACACAAAACTATGAAGCAAGGCAAAAAGTCTATTTGTTACAAAAATTGCAAACAAATTATTTTTGTTGTAATAATTTCAAACAATTGAATTTATGGCAAGAAGAAAAACATGCAATTATTGTAAAAATTGCAAATAATTGTATTCGTTGTAAAAATTATAAATAATTGCATTTATGACAGAAGTTGCCAAAAAATAATTCATTGTAAGGATTAAAAAAAATGTATTTGGTGTAAAAATTGCAAGCAATTGCATTTATGGCAAAAATTCCAAAAAACTGCATTTATTGTACAAATTGCAAACAAAAGCATTTTTTTGTAACAATCAAGAGCTGTATTTGTTGCAATAATTGCAAACAATTGCACTTATAGTAAAAATTGCAAAAAATTTTATTTGTTGTGAAAAAATGCAAAACTTGGATTAACAAATATTAAATAATACACTCTAGAAATCTCAGATATCCTATTAGTTTTCTGAAAGTCTTTCAAACCATTTATGTAATTCCAAATGCAAATTTTTGGTTGCCCTGCTTATAACAATACATAAGCTTTTTCATGCCAGCTTTTAAAAAAAACTAAGCCAACAGCATTTCGAACAAAAAAATATCTGCATATGTATCAATTTTGTTAGAAACCAATTCAGATGATTTTAAACAGTAATAATAGTCAAATATTTTGAATTATTTCCAACCCAATGGTTAGCAGTCCATGATAGAAACTGAAGAGATATTGAAACTTGCAGCTTTGCCAGGTGGGCACACTTGAATTGCCAACAAGGGTTTGACAACGTTGGACAAGAAATTGGTGATTTCTTAAATGGGTTGAGTACTAACAGCTCAACTGCTCTACAATTAGTGAAAAAGAGCTTGTGACAAATTTTTCCTACACTGCCATTTAAAAATTACCATTTCAACGCAGATACACGTACCGCAAATATTTGAATTGCATACCGTCCTACTTATATAGAATTAGGTACTAGTACTAAGACAGCTTGCCCTCTTTTAGAAAATTATAAAGAACTTAAATTGAGAACAACATTCATTGTTTGAAGAGCTAAAGTGAACAGGATATCAAATTGACAAAAAATACCTGAAGAGCTTGGATGATATCAAATTACTTACATACCTTTAATAATGGAGCATTTTTTGTCAAATTAGATTATGATGTAAGAAATTCAAGCCGAAATACGTGTTTATGTTTTCTAAGTGAAATTTCTGAAGAAAAGTCAATAAACGCAAAATTTACCTGCAAGAAAGAAGAAAGTAAAATAATTTCCATTAGTACACATTTAACTTAATAAAAATAAGATTTATATACTGAGCTATAAAAATAACTGAAATTCGTATTTATGAAAAGCATAAAAAATAATAAATGATATATCAAAATAAAAAGGTCTTAATTGCAACGAGAGGCTTTTGAAACACCGGCTTAGAGGGAAAACTTGTGGAAATCAGCTCATTAAATACATAGAAATATGCCCCGTAGTGCACGCTTGTGGCAATGCTTTTGGACCAATTATATAAATATAGCACCAGATTTTATGAGCTTCAAAATTGTTCAACTCTAAGCATAGTCACAATAATCAATTAATCAATTAATGCATTTAAAGTAAAAGCCCTTCCATTCCACTTTGTTTCCACAAGGCGCGCCAGCAGCAGTGACCTATGCCAGTCATTGCACTATGTTACCTGATCAGTTAGAGAGAGACGCGAATTCCCATGCAACATGATGCACTTTTTGTTTCGTAAGTGGCAGCATCTCAGTTTCAATCTTTCACTTTACCTTCACCGTGACGTACGCTTTGTTTTTTTTTGTTTTTTTGTATTTTTTTTTGTAACATTTTTCACACCTTCACTGCACTCACACCTTCGGTTGCGCATTTCACTAACCGCAAACACACCCATTTTGTTTTTTTTGTTATCAGCTTTCTTCATGCTCTGCATCACGCTAGACCTTATTTCTCACTTTTTAAATTTTTCTGTGAAAACTATCAGCTATCAGTTGTCGTAGGCGTACTTGTGAAAAGGAAAAAACCTTTTCCAAACCAATTATTGTGGTGCGTAGCATTGTTGTAGTTATTTGTTCAACTGTCAGTGATCTTTAACGCTCTTATAAAAATGTTGACTGCCTTATGCTTGTTAGAAATGCCAGGCTGTTTGAGTTTTTTTCTTCATTTGATAGTTGGGACATATGTTGAAAGTGGATTATTGAATTTCAAGCTGAAAGCCGATATGGAAGCGCAGTAAGCCGACGAGTTGCATGGAAAGTTCTTATTTCAGAAATTTTCGTTAGGGGACCACTATCCTAAAAGTGCTCCGCAAGTTTAACTATAACTGCAATCCATTCACTGATCTGGTATTCAAACACGATGGGAGCTTCAATACCGAATTTTTGGTAACATTCATGAACCTGTATTGGCAGTTTTTGTTTTTAAATTTACCTTGGACATATTTTCCGCCAGAAAAACCGTCTCAAATGCAATTATTATTTTTTATTGAATAAACAAGTTTATTGTTTTTGACTAGGGGAATTCCATGTATTCGAAAAAAAACATTAAAAAGAAATCTATTTTCGCCAAATACCAGTTCGAGTTTAGCTTTTGAATAACGTAGAAAGATGGGAAATTGCAATATCTCCTCCTCTATCTCAATGAGAAGAGTCATAAAAAAAAAGAAAAGCGAAGAAAAATTTCTTTCTTTCTTTCTTTCTCAAATCGCGAGATTTTATACCGAATGAGTAAAGGTTCCTTCTTTAAAATGAAAAAAAAAAAACCTTCATAGAATGAGATCTGCTTTCTCCAAAAGAAGCAAATATTTCTTAAACACCAATTCGTTCACAGTTTTCTTTCTGTCTTTCTTCGATGCAGAATGTTTTTTTGAGTGAATGAAAGAAAATAAATTAGCGAATGTTTTGAAAAACTAGCGATTATGTCCAACTATTAGATTGGCTAATGTAATATGTAGATAATTTAAATTTTCAAAATAAAATTTTAAACTTAAAGTCTAAGGTAGTCGACATTAACCTACTGTACTGTATTACCCCAACTCTTACAATAAAACTGATATTGTTTTTAAATACTTTCACACTTTCAAAAACAATCAATTTAATACCGCTTGTGTAGGTTTACTCTTCGAAGAAATTTAAATAAGAAAAAACTACCACACATTTCCATATGTGCCGGAAACCACTTCCGATATTTTAAATTATTACGATTTCTTTAACGAGGAAAAAATAATAACAAAACACTTCAACCTCAGGCCCTTGGTTCATATTCAATAATTTCCTTATTTTTTTTTTGGTTGCACAAAAGGAAAAACAGAAAATCTGCGTTTCCATTTTTTCTCAAAGCAGCAGATTTCCTTTCAATATTTCCATATGTTCCTACCCTTATTTGTGTGTGTGTTCATATTCGTCTTCTGCATGGCATATGCAACTAAATGTATGAATTTCCATCGAGTGCGTGTAGAAAAAAAAACGGCATCCCTAAAGAGCTGCGCCTTCGCATCTTCCGAGTATTTCAATTTTTCTACAGCCCCTCAATGGAAGTTTTCTTTGCATTTGTGTTTTTTTTTTTTAGATTTTTACTGCTGTCTTTCTCCTATGCCGCTCTTGCTCGGATTTAACATACACATTGCAGCTCATGCGCTACCTGCGCTGATTTTCTTTGCTTCTCTTTTTTGCTATGTTGTTTGCTTATATCGCCTTTTTTTTGCTATGCTTAGCAGCAACTCTGAGGGGGCATTCTCTGCAATCCTTACTAAGCTGGCATTCAAAGCAAAAGCACACAGTAGCGCCATAGCAAACAACAACAACAACCAGACCAGCAACAACTTCATCTGCATTATCCTACCGCTTTTGCACTGGCCACAGAAGGAATTAGCGGACTTGAGTTTGCCGACTCTGCATTTGTTAGCTCACTCACTCAACTTTTCCCACACTTGATGGAGCAGTAGGTTGCCGCTTGGTTGCTTGGCGGGATGGCTGACTGGATAGCGAACATTCGCTGTTATTTGTTGCTGAGCCGATGAGCCGCCGCTGCCGCTGCTGCTGTGCTGTCTTTATAAAGACCATTGCTGCGTGCAATCTGTTGTGAGTTCATCTGGTCGTATGTGCCACCTTCTGCATGCCATCTACCGTGTAGAACAAGTGCTGGCGCTGCATTCCGTAGTCGCATACCGCAGCAAAGTGGTGCATACAGTAGATGTGCAAATATACAGTGACTAAGACAATTGATCAAATGCTGTTTTTTATATAATATCCACAAAAACAAACAAATTTAACGCCAAGCCAATTTTGTGAAGTTTTTATAAAAGGCAATGCATATAAATTAAAATTTCAAACGAGATACAAAATTTATTAAAATTTAAAAAGTCCTCTAACTTTTCACACATAATTTTTAGAGCATTTTTGAATATGCAGTTTTGTGACCCATTTGATTTTAGGACAATAATGAGCAATTCTGAAGTGGTTTGAATTTCCCGTAGATTTTTATAAATTTTGGTTTCTGAAACTTTCTTCCATTTAACGCAACTTGTTTGTAGTGCAGAAAATATGCACGACCACCAACTCAAAAATGTTACCCAAAAGCTTTCTATAAACACAAATTAAAAAGTTTGACATTTTTTTGAAAACTTTTTGAATTTCCACAAGTTTTGTACAAAGTTTGAAATTTTGATTTGTATGTTTTTTTATACAGCTCACAAAGATTTTATAAAAAAATTTAAATTTTTGAAATTTTGAACTTTTTTTTTCATCTAATGCAACTAGTTCATAGAGCCGAAGATATGCAAGACCAGCAGTTCAAATATTTAACAAAAACTAAATAGGAATTTATATAAAATCCAATAGTTAAATGGAAAAATGTTCACGAGACTAAAAGTAAAAAAAATAAAAATTGTCAAAAATAAACAAATATTTTAAGCCACTTCAAACCTGTACTTTATTTGTTAAAATAAAAGGAGCTATAAAACTGCATAACCAAAGTTTTCTCAAAATTCTGATTAAAAAATTTAATGAATTTTTTTTGTTGGAATTTTTATAAATTTTGTACAATATTAAAATTTCAATTTATATGCTTTTGGTTATAGAACGCACTAAGGTTTTGTAAAAAAAAAACATAACAACAACGACTAAGCCTTAAAAAAAAACCATTAAATAAATCGAGCGTTAAAATTTTTTTAATTATTGAAGAAAAAAAACACCAACTGATCAGTTGTTTGAGTCACTGTATAGCTACATATACATATGTGCCTGTTTTTCGACGTACATACTTTCAAGTGCAGTAGCACAAGTGCAGTGTGATTGAGATCATCTCCAGCTCAGTGTGCGTGTGTATGTATGCCGAGCAGCTCTGCTGTCGTCAGCTGCTTCGCAGCCTGCATTTTTCCCATTAGTTACCCTACTGTTGTTTTGTCTAAGGCATATTTTTCTGTTAACAAAAAATACGCGCTGCTCTTTTACAGTATTGCTGCTCTTTTAGAGTAGCAGCTGCTGTTTTCCTGCTGCATGCTTCCTCTTCTTTTTTCATATTAATACGCATGGCACTTGTGTTTGCGCTGCATATGTTGGCCGATTGCTGCGCCTGTTATGAATATTAAAGTGCATATATATTTCAGTATCTACGATTCTGGTGGCAAGCATTTGTCGCAGATTTTTTCACTTCACAGCGAATGCTTCATACATATCTACATACACACAGATGTTTGTAGTAATAGTCTTATGTGGATTTATGTTTTGCTTTCCCCTCTACCAACCACTGTCTTCGATTTCCCATCGGAAATTGAGTTTATAGCAGCTGCTGTATCAGCACTTGTAGGCGTGGGAAATGCTTTGCTGCTGCAATCTTCTTCTACTTACAAATAGAATACCTTTTTTCTAACAAATACAGCTGGCAAAAAAAAAATTTAAAAATCTGTTATATAACTTTTTGCAGTATCCCACATTTCCTATTGCGTGCTTTCCATAAAATTTAAATCAAATATGCTATACATTTGGATTTCAAATTTTGTACAAAGTTACTCAAACAACTGACCACATGGTTATGTCTTAATAATACTCGCAATGTTTCTTATGGGAAATTTTTTTCGTACATTCTTTATAAAAATGTAGTTCGTTCTACAACAAAAAACATATAAAATAATATTTCAAATTAAGTAATATTCCAAAAATTTTCATCAAAACTTAAAATTTTCCAAACTCATTTTTCGTTGAATTTTTTTAAATTGTTATTAAATTTTATTTTTGGAAATTTTTTTCTTTTTAACACTTGCAATTTATATGACAAAAGATGCACACGGCCACCAGCACAAAAAACTGACACGAGCATATATAAAATTCATCCGTTTTATAAAGAAAACGTAAGTTCAAAACTTAAAAATATGGTGAAACATCAACCGAAATTTTCAGCCACTTCAGACTTGCACTTTTTATACTAAAATTAACAGAAAAGTTGTCTAAAAATTTATGAAAATTTGTTTTAATTTTTATAAGTTGCACGCAGAGCCTCAAAATTTAATTTGTACATATATTTTTTTGTTATATAACGAATTAAAGTTTTTGTAAAATGGACAAAAAGAAGTGCTTGAAAAGCATTTGTAAATATTGTAAAAAAAATTACGATGTGGTTAAGTTTTTGAGTCATCGCATATTTCATTTTATATTACTATTTCCTTTTTAATTTTAGCTGGCATTAAAATAATTACATTCCTAAGCTTTGAACAAACCTACATTTAAATTAGCAAACAAAATTATATTGTAAGTTAAATTTGACTTTTACAAAAAACCAACAAGTGTAATGCAAAGCAAAAAATTCGGGAAACTTGTAAAAATTAATCTTCCGCCATTTCTCAGAGGAAATTAGCCACAGTTAATTTTGTACCCACTTTTTTGCTGACAAACCTAAGCTACACGAATTTATTTTTCATTGTTTTTTTAATGAACATATCTAAAAGTCAACACAACGGTTTTTCACTAAAAACTCACATCATTTACATTACATTTAAAAATTATGTTTTTCATCAGCAACAATTTTACGTAACTTGAACTGACAAATACCATTAATTTACTAAGCAAAACAGCAAACAAAAAACAAAAAGGTGTTCGATAGATATATTCCCCCACTACAAGCATTTATTTTTCTGGATGGTTGGTTTGGCCCGCATTCCTCGGCAGATGTTACTGGACTGTACTAAATGCTCTTTTAATTAATGCAGCGTTCACTAAGTCACTAAATAAATAAAATAAATAAGCAATGAAAAAAGAAAACCACACAAAAAAAATCTTAAATAAAATAAAAGCTAAAATGAAGACCGGCCTTTAGTCTCTTAAAAGAAAGCCGGAAAGATGCGACAAACAAAGCGCCTACTTTCCTTATCTTCGATGTCACAGTTAAGTGTTTTTGACTGAGTTTGATGGCTGTAAAGAAAAGCACTTTTAATTTTGTAGCTCAAACGGCAGATAAGGCAAATAAGATTTTTAATGAGCACACATTTTAATCTAACTAGTTTACTTGATTGGTTTTTATGGGGGTGAATTTAAAAAATGCTCATCAGTTTTAATTATTCGTAAGTGAATGTAATAATAAATTAAATATCAAATAAAAGGTCACAATGGAAAGTAGCCTAGGAATATTACTTTATATATATATTAATAAAATAAATTGCAATGATATGGAAAGCTATGCAAAGAATAATTGGTACAGAAATGAGAAGAAAAGAAATATAATATGTACAGTTTTTTCGATAGCATTATCGGTGATTGGGTTTACTATGAGGCTTTTCAGCTACTAGCCCCGATATGTTACTATCTTAGGTTTTTAATTATAATGCAACTACTAAAATTACTTATTACAGCAATACCGAAATTCCTGGATGATCAAATATCTTAAGAATTATCAAATAATTTCAATTTCTTATTAAACCAGAAACAGACAACCAAAGTTATGACAATCTTGACGATGAACAGATTTTAGAGAAATTTCGCTATTTAAAAGTAGAAACTTTATTTCAGAATGAATACTTATTTCACAATAACTAGTATAGGCTATTCTATATTTAATGGGTAGCAGTAAATCTCCATCAGGGGCCATCTTGTATCGGCAATGAAAAAAATTCATTTGTAAACGATTTCGCAGTTTTCTAGAGCTTTTAAAATTCTACAATGATATAAGTTTGTAACAGAATAATTTGGTCGAAAGCTTAGATGAAAGAATATAAAAAAAATATTATTTAAAAATAAAATCAGGCTTCTATGCTTTTCAGCAAGTATTTTCTAATGAAGAGATAACAATGACTACAGAGCTTTTATAGCTAACCCACAGAATTTATTTAAATTCTACCATAGCGGCGCAGAGTATGTAAAATAACTAAGCTAATACGAAATGAGCAATAAAAAGTAAATGACGCTTATAATTTCAAGAGCTTTCACATATTGCCAACATCTTGCACTGCTTAGAAATTTTGGAAATTATAACCACGGCTTGCATAACAAAATTCAGACTTTATTTTAGTTCTACCGGAACGGCACATTAATAATAAGTATATCAACTAAGTGTAAGAGGTAAGAAAAAGACGTTTATAATATCAGGAGCTTTCACAGGGTTTCTAAAGCTTTCACTTCTTACAAAGTTTGCAAATTATAAACATGGTTTGCAGAATAAAATTTACAGATTGAAAATTGATACTCTTCAAAATACTTTCGAGAAGGTTTCACTTAGAACTGTACGATGATCTTTTCCCTTTACCCAACTCCTGAAAATATTCAAGCTTACCAAAGAAACTTTTGCACATAAAAAATTATTATGTCAAAACTCTATTTAATTCTGTTAAATTTAGCGCTTCAGAGAAATTCGATACTCGATTTAATTTTTCAAATGTTAAATGAAAACTTGTCGGTACGTCAGCTGCAACTAAGTAAAAGCATTCTTAACCGCTAAAAGTCCACAAATTGCCACGGCTCAACACACGATAAAAAAAACGTAGATAGCTGCACTCAAAAGAAAATTCCAAATGAGTCATTGACAGAATGGCTGCGATGGAAAAGTGCATCAACTTTTCATGGCAAATAGCAACAGAAAATACGACAAATGCCGTATAAAAAAAATAAATAACATAGAAGAAGCGCGACGTGCAAGCGAGTCTGATGGCGGAAAGTGACATTCTATGTTAGTAGCTACAGTTGTGCTAAACTACTGTATGAGTTATTTAAAACAAAACGAGAAACGAGGAAAATGAAAAAATTTACAATAAAAGGATTACGATGAAAATAGAAACAAAAGCCTTACTTATTTATTAGCTGCAAGAGAATAGCATTGCAAATAACAAAAAAAAGGATTTAGAATTTGTTGAAAAGTGAGTTGCAGTTGTATTTTACTTTGCGACAATCAACAAGTTTGCTTGCCACCTCTGCGAGTTACGTGCGCCTACCTACCTACATACAAAAAGTGCTTGTGGCCTCACAGGCTAAAAGACTCCTACCAACTAGTATGCCTGTGTTTGTACTCGTATGTGTACATAGAAATATGCTTTGCTAAACAAGCCACACAGCCTGTGTTCGAGCCCGCCCAACAGCCCACACAAACAACTTGCTGGAAAGTGTTGGCGTTCAAATGCGCACACACACATACACCCATAGAAAATATGGATGTATGCAATCGTAGAGCAGTATAGGACCTGAGCCCATAATTTTATGGCTGTTATTAAAATATCTTTGTGTGTGTGTTGTTTTACGTCTGCCATGTCACATTTACATATCTACATATAGATTGTCTGTTTGCTCAACTTGTTTTTTCATAATTTTTCTATTTCTATTTGTTTGTTTGTTGCATTTTTGAACTTTTCACTGCCGGTTCGGTTCTTCTTGCTTTTTTCACGGCAACTCAGTCAGTTCTTACACAATTTGCGCCGCCAAAGAAAGTGGTAAGCATTAGTTGTAACGAAATGGAATGAACTGGCTATGAAGTAAATGTTTGGTAAGTAGTGGGGAGGGGAGGTGAGTTGTGGTCCAAGATAAGCCCTCGTTGTTTGCTTATGTCATATCGCCGGTAATCGTTAGGTTTAGAAAACCTACTTTTAAAACTTAAGCTGGTTGAATAAAATGATATTTTCTTTCAGGGATGGGCGTTATCAATGAATTGAATAATTGAATGAGGGCAAAATTAGAATAATTTTCATTTGCAATTCTAGAAATTTTGAATGACAAATAAACTTTTATTCATCCTACTAATAACTTTAAATAATTGATAGATTTTCATTCATCATTCGTAAAATTTTGAATAACGAATAGATTTACATTCATTATTCGCATAGCTTTGAATAGCAAAAATTCCTTCTTTCATCATTCAATTAATTTTGAATAACGAATATGTTTTAATTCATCAGTCAAACAATTTTGAATTCGTTAATCATTCGAATAATATTGAACGACGAATAAATTTTCATTCATCACTCAAATAATTTTGAACAATAAATAGATTTACATCCATCCTACAAATAATTTTAAATAAAGTACCTATAGATTTCCAGTTATTCTCGAAATAGTTTTGAAAAAAAAAATTCATTTCATTATTTGGCTGTATGACGAACGAAAATTTATTCTTCATTTCAAAATAGAGAGTTTGTGAATAGAATTTAATTTTTATTTGAATAATAATTCACTCAAAAACGTCCATGCCTGCTTTATTTGCGATTATTTCGTAGGAAGATGAGACTGAGCAAAGAAAAGAAAAACGAGACGGAGAAAAGAAAAAAAAATAATTTTAAATACTTCCGCAAATTCTATTAATTGGCCATATTATAGCAAACTTTTTAATATATATTTCACATATTTTGTAGCATTTTTATTACCAAATAAACTCTCTTATGCTAGATTTGCATAGCCACAACTATCGGGCAACTCATCATTTTATTTACTGGGCAAATAAACGTCAAATTGTCTTGGACATAACTTTACTGCAGGCAATAGACAACTCCAAAAAAAAAGCAGTAGTAAAAGTAACAAAACAGCAAGCAGAAAGCTAAGAAAGTGGATACGTGGGTTGGTAAATGGAAGCTAGGTAGGAAGTAAGTTATATGACAAGAAAAGTGACATGACTTCGTGGTGACTTAACTCGACTTAGCGCTGACTCGCTCGCGCGCTCTAACTTCACAATTCACAACTCACAACTTCAACACTGCCATGACTTGGTTTGACTTATCTGGGCACGCTGCAATTCGCCTGCACTCGGTTTTGCTGCGGAGAATTGTTTTCAAATGCGCATAACTCTACATACGATATAAACTTTATGTGCATGGCTTTCGCGACTTTCATGGTTTTCACGGCTAGAGCTACAATGCAAGTTGACTTAGCTGGGCTTAAAGTGAGGTAACTGACTTTGACTTAGAAAGGTATTTGTGTTATTGTTGCTGTTTTTTCGAGTTGTTATGCTGCTGCTGTTAGTTGTTGTTAGTTTTTGTCGCTTGCCAGGCTTGTTGCCATGTTGTCATTGTAATGATGACAATGTTCGTAGGGAAGTTGTAGCAACAAGTTGATGTAGTAGATAAATGCGGCAGATACGATGATTTGTCTGTTTGTTGTTAACAAACAACTAAACTTTGTTGATTTTATGAAAACAGCGGCATGTAGCAAAAGTACGACGGAATACTTGGTAGTAGTGTGTAGTAAATGGATATGAGCTGAGCGTATTGTTATGCGAGTTTCGACACAGTCTGTAGTAATGTATCGAAATAACAGAAGAAAGGGTATAATTTCAAACAGAGGAGTGCGTGTGAGTAGTTAATTTTTTTCGCACTTCCATAGCTCCATCGTTCCGCAGTTGTTTTTGTTTGGTGCCGCATACTTTTTTACTTCGTTGTTTAAACAAATTTTACTAACTCCTCTTCATGCAGCTTAGCAGCCGCTCACTTTGCCTGTTGCCACTTCCTCTGCCTTAACTACACAGCTTCTACACGCGCATGCTCTACTTTTACTTCATTCTTCCGCGTTAAATAGCCACCTCTTTCCCCCCCGCGAACTTCTTTCAGCGCTCTACCAAACTATTTCTTAGTTTAGCTGCTAAATTTATACAACTACCTTAACTCATATCTTATAGCTCCGTACTGATTTGCGTGCGCATGCGCAAAACTCGTCAGCAGCTATGTGGTGGTAGTTCTCTTGGCAAGCTTCGCAGTTGCGTGTTTGCACAGTGAAATGCTTCAACGTTTTCCTGTCACTTTTTTACTTTGCTTTTGTCTTTTTTCTTTTTGCACTACGCAGCCGCATTTTTGCGTTCTTCTTCCTGCATATTTTTTTTGTTGTAGTTGGTTTAGTTGTTGTTTGAATTTTTCTTAAACAGCACGGCGATTGCTTCTCACTGGCCGTCAATGCTGAATTATCAAGTGCCAAGAAAGACATTGCGGCACGCAGTAGTAATCAACTTTTATCAGTGTTTACTGCTTGGAATTTTTATTCTTTGATTTTTCACTTCGCACACTGTTTTCTTTGTTTGCATAAATCAGACAATATAAATACAATAGTCCAACATATGTCTTATTGACTATTCACAGTGCTTAGTTAAACGATGTAATTAGTCGTTGAGAAAATATAAATTTTGCTGTACTCAATGATTGTTGAGTTTTGGTTACTGTAACTGCCTAGTTTTATGCAGATTGTTGTTTTAGTGTTTACTAATCTTTTCTGCAAGCGATGAAAAGTTATAAAAAAAGGCGAACAGAAAAACTACGCAAACTTTGATATACCTGTGTACATAAAAATTATACCAAAATGTTTACTAGCTTTAACAATATTAGCTTTAATGATTTAAACTTTTTTTTTAATAAAAATATATATAATTTTATAATAATAACCATGCAGATGGAAGTTTCAAACTTGTAGAAATATGTACAAAAATTCACCAAAAAGTAAAAGAAATGTCATACAAAAATTTTTTAATTTTTAATCCAAATGTTTTCAAAATTTTGGAGCCCATCCAATTTAACTTTAACAGGCGGATAAAAATTCTTGTGAATGTTTGATAATTTGTTTACTGAAACTTTGCATCACTTGTTGGTTACTGAAAAAAATTCATTGCAGTCAAATTTAATGGTTTGTAGCCCATACCATACCATTTACAGGTTGTAACAACTTTAGCTTTTCTTATTTCATTGAAATTTTCGCAAGTCGAAGTTTCACACTTTCTATAAAATTTATAAAAATTCAACGAATTAAAAAACAAGCAGAGATACAATTGTGAAAACTTGTCAACACATTGTGCTACTATTTTTATGAACACCACTGTATGTATATGGGCGAGCGTATCGCTTCCTAGAAGTCGTCTTTTTCGAATGGGCACGTTGCGGAAACGCAAATTTCTTTTATGCGCGCACATGTGTAAATTCTAATGAATATAAAAAGAGGCTATATACAACTAAAGGAATCTTATATAAAAATTTGTCTGGAGAGTGAATGAACATTTAGCGCTTAGTTAAACCAAGTTTGTATCTGAAGTCTTTCGTTTGGCCTACTGGGTCAGTAAGGTAGAGCTTGAGTTGTGGGTAGCATGAAATAATTTCAGCTTAATAATTTTGGAAGCAAAAAGAAGGCTGCTTTGAGAATTCCATAAAGCTTGCACATCTGACACTTTACCTTTTAAAAAGAGCATACAAAATTTTAAAATTACAGACTTTAATTAACATCGTTAAATTTTAACTTGGGCTTTTATAAAGGATGTACAAATCAAAAAATAAAATAAGACTTAAAAATGCGTATTTAGTAAAAATAAATAAAACCGGAAAATATATCGAAATTTCGAAAACAAATTTAGATTAAACTTTTGAAATTGTTGCCTTTTGTTTATGAAAACAAATGAAAACCAAAACAACCCCCGGCAAGTTCATATAAGGTGGTAGAATTCGTATAAGATTGTCGTTCTTGGTTTATTTGCGGTTCACTCTATTTAAAATGGAAAAACTACATACAGTTCTTGCATTTGTAATGACGCTACCACCTTATATGAATTGCAAACCTCAAATACCAACACATAAAATAACCCCATCTACTTTTTTAACAATTATTTTCAAGCGAAAGGTAAGGCAAAATGACGTGCGAAAAATGTTAATATAACAACAATTCCCATTCTACACTAACAAAAAATTTAAATGAATACTATTTGAAGAAAAACAATTACAGGTCGATGATCCCAATTACTTTAACTATAAAATCGCATCAATGAAAAAATTTATGACGTTATGACCCCTTAAAATCCATTAAAAATATGTGCATAAATAAAATCCTTCATTAAATATTTAGTGTAATTATTTCAATACTTAATTCTCTCGCATGCCACAGTTTTGCAATTTCATTAACTTATATAATTAAATAAGTATTGCATGCCAAAGCTAGATGTCCTATTTAAAATTTAATAATTGCAATACCTTTATTTTAATTGCCGTTAAAACTGTCACACTTTTTTCCAATTGACGTGTAGAGAGAGAGCAGTGGTGGTGGAAAAACAAAAAACAGTGATATATTTATTAAATTACAATGCAAATACAAAACTGCGAAGTGACACATTTAACAATTCTGGCACTCAATACACGAGTGGGAGAGAACATATTAATTATGTTAATTGTAAAATTTAATATTAAAATTATTAACATTATGATGAGTGTTAAATCGAAAACGAAATAAAACATATTTGTAGGCAATTTATTAAGCAATGCGAAAAAAATAAAGTCAAATAAATACAGCGAGAAATTGACTGCAAACAGTAAGTGTTGAAATTTGTGCACTGATTGCAATCAAAAAGTGAGATAAATTTGTGCGTAATAGTAAACTATTAATAGTTTTGTTTTTAATAAACAATGTGTGATGCAAAGTTAAAGTGAATTGTTTGAACGAAAGTGGGTTGTCTGAAAATAATTAAAATATGGAAACAAATTTTGACTCGAAGAGAATATTGAAAATCCAAGCGAAGTCCTTCCAGCGTTGAAAACATCATTAATTTAAGTTTTAACTACTCTAACCAGTTCAGCAGTAGCCAAGCGACAAAAGTTGAAGTCAATAAACCAATTATAACTATTATTAATGGGCACACTTAAGAGTTTTATTTTCTGTTAAAGCGCAAGAAGAATTTTCGTATAATTTTTTTAATTTCGTTTTTGGTATTCAATTTTTATAAGTTTGTTTTTTTAGTTCTTTACTGCTATTTCTACGCTTTATTGCAGCTAAGGTTTTTTTGCGGCTTATAATCATGGTGACTGAGAAAACTCATCACATTGCGATTTTAAAATTGTAAAACTAAAAAAAGTTGGTTGAAATTTTAGAAATTTTTGTTTTGGAAATTTTTTTTCCATTTAACGTATTTAGTTTATATTACAGAAGTTATGCAAGGAAAAAATAAGAAAATTAGAGAAATATGGAAAACAGTACGTAAGACCGGGATTTCAAAAATTTTTCAAAAACCAATCGAAATTTTCTGTCACTTCAGACGTGTACATTATTATGCTCAAATTAAATGGGCTTCAAAAATGCATGCTGAAAAGTTTTCTAGAAATTCTGATTAAAAATTTGGCAGTTTCTTGAATTTATATGAATTTTTGTAGGAAATTTGAAATTTTAATTTTCAGACAAAGTTTTATAAAAAATTAGCAAAAATTACTTAGCGTGAAAAACATTGTAAATATTGTAAAAAACAAAATACTATAAAATCTTTTGTTTGAGTCACTGTATATAAACTGTAGCAATTTTTCTAACATAAACTTTTTCATAACATTTTTAATGCTTTTTATACTTAGTGCTTCACACATGTGACACTTTTAACCTTCCCACGGGCTGCTAAAACGCCTAACAGACGACTCAGTTATTTGTGCCTGTCTTCATTTTAATTTAATTTTTTTTCCTATTTTTCAAGCTCTTGCGTATTTTTCACAATTTTCTGCACATACCCCTACAATATTCTTGGAAAATATAACTACTTGACTTTCAAGTGCTACAAACTAGTTTTAATCGCTAACTATAAACAAATTTTGCTAAAAGTGTGTATGGCAAAAAAAAAAAAATCTAATAAACGCACAAGCAGGTTCTGTTACAATTTATTGCGGCGCAGGTAAAGGTCTTCTATTTTCTGCGGCCGCTAGATCTTCCTGTACGCGCAATAATTGAAGAAAAAATTATTTAAAATTTGCGTAGAGAAAAATTTACTATTTTTTCAGTTTCCTTACAGCTACTGAACTATTCGCTACTTTATTGCTAGAGCCAAAATTGGCGTCTTCCTCTTTAACTAGTGGCTGGTTATAGGCATTAAAAGTAGAGTAGCGTTAAAAAAATGAGAAAAAATTAAGAAAAATTCAAGCTGAAAAAATAATAAATAAAACAAGAGAAAATAAAAACATAGGCAGACATAGCTGGCCAGCAACAAAAAGTCTAATAACAGTCCTAAGTAAGCTTAAATACAGCTCCAAACAAATAAAAAAAAAATACAAAGTTTTTGCTTCATACATCAATCTGGTGGTTGCCATTATCGCGCCAAGCATCTTGTATATTTTCGTTTTACCTTGCTGCGAGCTTCTTCTATGCAGCTTAGTTTAAGATTGCTGTCAGTGTTTTTACTCATTCTTGTATTACTGTTGTTTTTTCTACGTTTCTTTTTCTCTAACTCTTCGAATTCTTAATTTTCGTTTTTCATAATCACAATCATATCTTGAAATGCTACTGTGCTTGCTTTTGCGATTATCTTCTGTTTTCTAGAAAATAGAAAAGTTGTACATGCAAATTTACGTTACTAAACAAGCTTTGTCCGATGTTTATTTTTTTGACCGTTTTATATCAACTTTGCATCTTGTAAGTGCTGCTTTAACATTTTAATTTTATTTTAATTTCGTTGAAAATTTTCTTTGTTTTGTTTCGGGCACTAATATCACTCAAAACTTTTTAAATTTTTTTCTAACAACTTCATTAGCTGGAGCTTAAATTGAATGGTCACTTAACTCAAAAATTCATTTAATTGGTAACTCTTACATCTTTGAAACTAAAAATAAAAATAAAATTAAAAATACCACTTCCTTTGTAATTATTTTACTAGACTTCTTTGCAAATTTTAGAACGATCAGCTAAAATGGCAACAAGAAAGCGCAAAAAAGCTGGGGATTGATCAGACGAAATTTCACTATCAACGCAAACAGATATTCGTTTTGTGATCCTCTTCGGTTTCAATGAATGCCAAATTGCATATGGAATGATTGCTCTGTCGCTACAGACTACTTCCAAATGGTTCCGAATAATCCAGAGGGCTCGCGTGCATTTTGCTGAATTTTTCCTAAATAAATTCGAAAATGGGCGATCTAGCAACTTTAGTAGAATTGTTACTGGTATGGAGCACAATAGTTTGATCCTCCACCCGTAAAAACTAAGCGACGAAAGTAATAAAAAAATTTTTTTCTGCATGATTTAATATCTAACCTGAAAGAGGGCATTGAATTTATAATTCACTTGCTAGTCTCTTAGAGATATTTCTTCTGAATTTTAGCTGCACAAGTAAAATAGACTCCCTACTTCAACGATCAGTCCCTCTTAAAAGATTACTTTTAGTCAAACAAATGAAAAAACATCGTCGCCGCAATCTCATGCTCCTGCTACTTCTCAAGACTTTCATACATTTCACTTTTATATGACCTCTGACGTCAAACAGCAGCATCTGTGCAGTCTCCGAGTGCTATAATTAGCAACAACTTTTACTTTTTGAGATATGAAAGCGCTTTTGTTACACTTTAAAATGTATTATTAAGTTCTGCGTATAATCTAATTTGGCTCTTTTGTTCCGCTACGGTAATTTAATTTGTTGATCCGCTGTGCTCTTAAATGAACTTGAGAGATTATTTTTTTCACTTCCGACAAAGATTTTGTTTGCGCTTTCTGTGAACTTTAAGTCTTTGCATATATTGGCCGTGCTTTCGGTGATCTGCACAGCTGGTACACAAAAAGTTGAGCATCAAAAGAAGAAACTTTGGGAAAAGCGTCCGCATTTTCATAACATTTGTAACATAAAGCCACTTGATATGTCATTATTTTATTACATTTGTCTAGAAAATATTCTGCATTTTTATGGTTATCATAAAATGCATACAAATTTTCTTAACACTAGCCGTCTATTTGTTTATTAGCATGAAAAGTTTGACTTAAGTGCCTAATTAAATTTCAACGTGATCTGCTTTTGAAAATGCGCAGTTAATTTATGACGGCTATGAAATAAATACAAGTGGTATGAAGTTTAAAGGCAACTAGAGCACAAGAGGGGTCTGGCGTAGCATGCATGGGTTGGCATGTGAGAGCAGATTTATGAGACAAGCGTGGCGCATGCGCGTTGACAACGCAAGCAAATGAAGCATTTGGAGTTCTTGCTATAACAAAAGCTATAGAATTTAAAGTCCATACACATTCAGTGAGATTATCTTCTGAAGAAATTCTAGTGATATAAATTTTATTATACAATTAAAGCAAAACTAGAGTATGTTGATTTTCTCATGAAGATATACACGTGTTCCCAAATATAGCTTCTATTGAATAATGAAACCATGCTAGAAGTAGGAAATTTCGAAATGACTTCGTAAAAATTTCGCTTTGTCAATTGAACGCAGCCAATATGTTTCTGTTTCGGTTCCAAATTCTTAACTCACTCTCCATACTTAGATACCGATGACCTCGACGGCGGCACATATGAAAAATTTAAGTAAAAACGGGTCACCTACTATTGCTCACTTCCTCATCCTCGTATCCTCTTATCACTTTCTCAAAACTCATCAAACTTATCACTTCAGTCACACAATTAACACTCAAAAAAAAACGTTTGACATGGTAACGGAAAAGTTTGATGAGAACTTGTTAAAATGTCCGGCAATTTATGGGGTTAACACAAAAAAAATCCTTTCACAGGAACTCTGAAGGGGTCAGCAGGAACAATGGCATTTTGTAAATGCAATGAAATCGATACTCGCCGAATTTGCAATTTTGCATTTATACCAACATTTTTTCAACCCTCAACATTTTTGCTTCTCTTTCTTTTGTTTTTGCAATTTCCCTGTTATTGTGCTCATTGTGGTTAGGGAATTTGCTACAGTTTTTATTCCCACTACGTACAAGAGAGAAACAAAAAAACAAAAATGTAAAAAAATGTGCGAAGTGTTGGTAAATAGATGACGTACAACAAAAACGGAAACGAGCATGCAATCAGTTGCACCCATCGATGGTAGTGCATGCCAGGTTGGCATGCCAGGTGAGAGATAAAAATTTACATGCGATACTTCTAAGGAAGGCTGATAAAGGGAATATGAAGGAATGTCAAGGTTGGCGAAGTTAATCGAGAAAAGCGATGTGAAATAAGCGAGAGCTTGGTTATAACTGGAGAAAATCATGTCGTAATCTAAGTATGTTTCTGGAATAGGGGTTCATCTAAAAGAATACAGTAGAAGTATTGTCACTGAAGTTAACAGTATAGAACTTTTACATCGGCAGAATGGGATCAGCGGATATAAAGAGTGTAAAGGAGTTAATGCAAATTAAGCCTGATAATGCAAATTAAGCCTGATGATGCAAATTAAGATGTTCGCCTGTCTTGTCTATAAGTTAATTCTCGTACAAGAAGCGTAGATATCCAGTTTCGGTTCAGTGTTATCTTTCCTAATTTGCTTGTTTAACGTGCAAAATTTTGTTATAAAAATAAACGACATTCTATAACTATTCTATACTAAGTATAGAAAATTTGGATAGCAATGTTTTTAATTATTCATTTTTCGATCACATTTCACTTCACGAATAACGATTATTTTTTATGTAAAAAAACAAAAATAAAAAAATATCGATCAAATGTAATCAAAAATATAAAAATCACAAAATATAGATTATCTAATGATTTGAAAGAAACAAATTTTTAAATAGAAATAAGGTCAGAACGAATTCTTCTTCATGATTTTTTTATCCGAAACAATCACAATGGCAACTATTTTCGATCTCTGATTTAAACGAATTTCGAGCATGAGTCACTATAATGATGCTAATAACTTCGATAACGACTTCGATAGCTCACATGCCGAAATTGCTTACAGCTCACTTGCTCTTACGTTCGTATGATTACGACTCACTCACTAGTTAAGTTCAAACTACTGCTGTTCAAACTGGCCCAACAGATATATCTTAAGTATTATTTGAGCACACAATAATATCGTAAACATTCACATCTTTGTAATAAGCATTCTTAAGTGTAGGACAGCAATAAACAACTTTGCATTGTTTTTTAATACGCTTCCTTATTAAAATTCTGCACTTGTAGACATCATTTACGTATCCCTCATATATTCACCACTGGTGGTAAGTAAGTTTGTGATCCTTTTGTGTAGTCAGTCACAGCCGTTTTTACACAACCTCGCATCAAAATACATATACCTCTGCCTTCATCTTTCCCAAGCATAATTTACCAACAAAGTTTTTGAGCCAATATTTTAACCTTTACACTAATTTGCATACCAGACGAGTACAAATAGTTATAAGTATATTTGCCCACGGCTATACCAAAGCGTCAACTTGTCACTAACTGCAGGCTCCCAGCCGTAGTCTGTTCGAAGTTGTATGCGCCCTATCCTAGTGCTACACCTTCGGCTCGCAAAGCTCATCCTGTCTACTGCCTCGCTGCCTGTTTATCTGTCCGTTTGCCTGGCCGACCGTCTGTCCGTTCGTCTGTCTGCTGCATGGCTTGAATATTTCGTGCATCTCCGTATGCAGAGTGACAAGTTGACAGCTCGGGGTAGCTGGTGTTGCCGCTTTTACTTTTCATATTGCATTTTTCACGCCGCTTCTTTGTTGGCGTTCATTGTTATTTGCAAGCTACATAAATCTGAAGTTCCATATGAACGTAAATGTGCTGCACTCCCATGAATGTGGGAATGTGCAGTGCACCACAAAAAAAAAACACCAACCCTCCTCAGCCAGCTTAAGCCGGAAAGCAACGAGTTACCATTTAATTGAGCGCAAAGCAAAAATGCAATGAGAATTTCCTGATTTAAAATGTGGCGACGTATTTTTTTATTTATGGTTTTTTTTGTTAAAAAATTGCTTACTGCAAATGTTCAGGCAGTGTTTTTGCACACAAGTGCACATTTATGAAGTTATAGTCATTACAAATTTTTTTTTTTTAGAAATAATTTATGTGTTGCTTATTTGGTTGGCATTGTTGTCCTGCTGGACAATGTGTGACACTTGTAGGCCTGCAGCTGAGAAGAACTTGACTGACAAGTGAAGGTGCATTTTTTGTCAGTTCGATATTTTTTGCTGTTTAATGTATAGTTCCTTTTTTTCTTGGTGCCTTTTTTTTGATTTTTTTTTGGTTGTTTCTTAATTTTCAACAGTTGCATTATTACATAAATGCTTACTTTTGATTCACACATTTTTTATGCGATACACGATTTTAAATATATTGCTACCAATGATTTTTCTCAGCGTCATCTACTTACGTTGAATCAGTTGTTAGGTGATTTATAAAACTTCCCGTTTACTTTTACATTTTTATCTCTCGTGCTTTTAGTTGATTGAATTCTTCCTAACTTATCAGTACACTTTTGCCAAAACTTCACAATATAAATCATGCGTATGACTGATTTTGTTTACCAAGTTGACACTGTCAGTTTTGTAATATTAAACCTCAATGAAATGTTACAGCAGTGATGGGAAATTATCAAAAAGGAAGCGACATTGATGTGTATGAAAAAATTTGTATTTTTGTATGCATTTAAAAAATAATTTCAGCATTCACACACACATACGCACGAAATTAATGTAGCATAAAAATGGCAATTAAAGTATTCTTGTAGATTTTTTGTTTAATTTTCATAAATTCGGTATAGTACCGTTTATGGAACCCCCTAAGAAGATAATGAAACATTTTGTTTCTATATTGACAGAAAATACAATCAAAAACCAAAAGCAAGCACAAAAACTAAAATTTTATGCTGAAATTGTATGGAAAAACAACAACAGCGATCGAGCACCGACTGCGTGCCTTTTAAAGATTAAATTTTTGGTTCACGACCGGGGAGAGTCTAGAAAGAAAACTAATGATCTCCGAAATAACAGCTATGATTTCGACTGCTTAGACTGTTGTCCAAATAAAAACACTGACATTGAGTCCTAAATTATTGTAGATATAAATAAAAATTAAGTGAGACCTCAAATGAAATGAATATTCAAAAAAAAAATATTTAAAAATCGCTTTTTGAGAATTTGAAATTGTAATTTTTTTTTTACTTTTATTAAAGTTTACACAAAGTTTAAAGTTCAGATTTATACGGCTTTTATTGTACAGTGAACTGTATTTTTCTAAAAATTTTTATTACAAAAAAATTAGAAATACATTTAATTTATTGGCACTATTGAAAAAAATTGCGAAATTGCATCCAATTAATTTGATTTATTTTTTATTATTGTAAAAAGATACTACATATTGATCATAAGTAAAAATAAATAAAATGAAGTCTGAAAGTTTTAAATCACAATTTTTCTTTTTTTTTATATTTCTGATTTTTTTATAAATATTTACTGATTAGTTTTTTACTACTTTTAATTGTAAGCAAGGAAAATTAATATCTAATGAGATCTTTAAAGGAAGCTTTTATACTGAGCGAACATTATTCGGAACTAATAATCATTATTGTACTGACTGTAAGTCTCACAACCCATTCCAAAAAGTAACTCAAGAAGAACTAATTTGTTTGATACCAGGCTATTATTATTTAAAAATATTTCTAGTGTATGCATGAAAACGAAAAATAACATAATTCTTAGTTCATTTTTCGGGGGACATTATCAATATTGATTTCTGAATAATCGTGGACGTGCCAACCCCGCACACGATGGTTAAATTACATTTAGAGCTTTTATTATCATTATTTTATCATTTACAATTCTCATGAAACTTATGATATGGGATCACTCAGCGTTATGTGGGCGTTCCACCACCATCAACTTTATCAGGCCCTCCCACTGCTAGCCACTAGAATGTCGTCGCCAACTATCAGCAACAGTTTGTAGAGTGTTTCATAAAATTCTATTTAATTCCTTTTGTTTTCAAAATATTTTGTTGTTTTGACGCAGACACCTCAAAGTTTGACTTGATTTACATAGACGCTGACATTTAGCGCTCATTTTTATGGCAACGCTTGCCAACGAAATCTCATAGATTGCGCCAAAAAGTCCAAGAAAATAAAAATAAAAAGTAGCAACAGAAACCTCATAACGCTTTGTATGGCGCAAAAAATCGTAAATTGCGGTTTGGCATTTGTAAGTGCTTCAAATGGATTTAAATATGTATGTATGCATTTGTGTTTACTATATTCGAACTGTACATGTACTTTTCTACCTGCTTTAGCTGTCATGATATTTATCGATGGTCTAAGCCAAGTTATCTCGATTGTTTATTTGTATAGTCATGAACGATATCCATAAGCAGCATAGGTACCTATTCACGTATTTAAGTGCCATTGCACGAATATCTATGTGGGTGTTTGTTGACCGGCTTTTGTTTACTATGTCGGCATAAATTTCATACATAAATCCATAAATAATAAGAGAACAAATTTGTTATGGTTTAAATGGGCGTTTGGTAGAAAACTGTGGCATACGGCTATGTTCAAATGTATGGGAGCAATGACGCAGTTAATGTGTGTGTGTTTAGATTAGGGTGGTACCAAAGCACACTAATTAAGTAAATAAGTTTTTTTTCATTTTAAGAAGCCACTGAACTGTCAAACTTTATTTACATGTTTCAGTTTTTTAGGTTTATTTACACTTCAGAAATAATTTATTCTGTGTGCCTTGAGGTGACACAAAAAAACGCAGGAACCGAAAATAATTGTTATTCTCATTGTTGGGAATTCAAAAATCATTGGGAAGAACGCGTTCAAAACAAAACTCGAATATATCTATCTAATCCTTATGGCATGTGGTATGCAAATCTGACTTTCTTCGAATCATTGCATAATCGTTATCTTCTGGTTTTTATTTTTTCGACCACACTTGTTCGATATTTTGTGATTTTTATTTTTCGTTCTAATTTCATCGGTATTTTATGCGCATTTTTTTCGATTGCCGAAAATTTTGTTTACCTTTGACCGAAAAATTGTGTATGCAAGAATAACGATTTTTTATAACCGAAGTACTAAAAATCACAAAATAACCTTTAAATCATGATTCTCTTTATAAAAATTAAAACCAATACGTTACGCTCCCTGAAAAAAGTTTGAGCTTTAATTCCCTCACACTCTAAGATTGTTCTGTATTAATAAAAACAATACTGGAATTTGTATTAATATAAAATATTTAAAGTTTTCTCAAACTGCTCAAGATTTCCAGAAACCTCAAAAAAAATCTTAACAGACACATAAAAAATAGTTCATCAAAAAAATTTTTTAAATAAATAATTGCGTATTATCTTTAAAGTCTTCTGAGAGGAATATAGTTTGAAATATATGAATTTTCAAGAATTCTATACCATCTTATCGAAAAATTACTTTTCCCCATATAAATTGAGAAACTTTGAGCGCTTTGAGCAGCTTATAAATATTTCTTGGTTAAAAAAATAGGGGTACGGTTTTTTCGATATAGAACAATTCATTAAAATTCGATATTTACTTTTACCGCCACACATTTTTGGATATCCCTAATGCATATACCTGTTTGTGTGGCGAACGAGTGTGTGAAACGGCATATGGTTATAAATGTAGAGAGGTACTTTTGGTAGAGTGAATAACAAACAATTGACTGAGGGTAGGACGAACCGCTTAGTGCAACACTCAACTTAAAAGTAAATGTTAGAGCTACATATGTTCGATGTGAAAACATAGATAGAGTAGTGCATTTTGTTTATTATGACTCGTTAACTAGTATTTTCTATACTTTTATATTTGGGGTACAGCAAGGCTTAAAAAAAAATCCACAGCCTAAACTGCTATAAATGCGAAATGGTAAAAAATGAAATCAGTCACAAAAGTTAATAGTAATATTAGCGCGATTTTAGCCCACTATTAAGAGAGCTTTGACAAATATGTATCTGTCTCATGATAGGAAGTCGCAATCTACAATAGACAAAAATTAATTATTTGGTGCACCTACTTAATATTTGAATAATGAAGAAAAAACCAAAAACATATTGCCCTGATACCAATAATAGATAAGCCAATAGTAGACTTTATTCTACATCCAAACCTGATCGTTTGAAAATCAAAGCGGCAAGGCATGACAAGTGTACTGCCATAGAATAAGGACGAAAAATGGCGAGGCAAACAAAAATTACAAAGGAATCGAAAGCCAGACAGCGAAAGAGCTTAGATTAAAAACGATGAGCACTGCTATTTGTCAGAGTATACAAAAAAAAAATCTAAGTATCAAGAATGCGATCAAGTGAAGAGGATAAAAGGTAAAAAATACACAGTTATAAATAAAGGAGCAGATAATGGCACTTTTTTCATTCCTGGGAACCTTCGCCTGGTTGAATAGAACCTTATTTTCAACTGGAATATCAGTAACGGCGTTAAAATTCTGACCGCATACAGCAGCTCACTACGAAAATAATGTCAACAAGATTTTCAAAATCGATACCGATAAAAAGAGTGCCCTAAAAGATAACGAAAGTGCCGTATGCTTACAAAGAATACATTGCAACATCGCCGCTACCTGTCGGGCTACCTGCTGTGTCACGAGACTAGCTGAGTGCTCATAGTTTCTAAGGCTGTATGCACACGAAGCGTATTCACGAAAAATACCCTCTTTGTCGCGTTGAGTAACAACGCATTCCTCTGTAGTACACGAGAAATGAATCAACCATTAATTTTCTTTAACTGCCACGCGCAGTACATATTTAGATGAGCCACGTTGCATCTGCACGCAGCCTAAGCTACTTCTTATTCTACTCATTCCACTTGCGTACGGCAAATTTGTATAACATTGTCCTTTTCATGATCCGTCATTAATTTCCTATCGATTCTTTAGAATTTTTTCTTGTTAGTACTTTTTCCTATTGTCCGCAAACGCACAGGATTATTTACCAAATAGCAAAATATACGCGTACAAAAAATTATGTAGAAAATGGCTGGCTATTTAAAATCGCTACTTCAGTACTTCTTGCATTTTTGTGAAGCTAGACAGGTGAGTATTGTATGAAAACCGGAACGTGAGCTGCGTGAGCAAGCAAAATTTCTGTTCATCGGTTGGCATAGTGTTCTCCTAATTTGATGTGAATGCAATTTGACAATTGAAATGAGTACAAATAACGATGCACTGTATAGATTACAAAGTAATTTTTGTTTTCTTGATTCTTACTTTCGAAGCGCTACTAATAGAGCACAGGAAATAAGCGCAATGCTTTCCTTTAGGGGAATAAGTCGCATAATAACAAAAAAAATAAGGCTATCAAAGACTGAGATGGAATACAAATGTTTAGTGATTTTATGTGTTTGGACAAGAAAGTGTAGTGATTCAGGAATTTTACATGGTATGACGACCGATTTCAATGTTCAATTATAAGGAGTTTAGGATTTTTATAACATTTAACGATGACCTGTGAAATGCTTTAGAAAATACAATACAATACAATTGAGGCAAGTGAAAATAACAGCTGTTTTTTTTTCTTTTCATATATTTAAAATGAAAAAAATTCAAAACTCACAATACATTTTTTCTTTTAAATTACTTAATTGAAAGTCATAGGTGAGATTAGGTTGGAATGGCGGCGAAGGAGCTGTACGCCCCAACTGAGTGCCGTTTCGATACCATACTAGCGCATTTGATAAATTTTTGAATGTGATTTACACAAAACCTACAAACTACAAACACCCCCAAAATAAACCTTTCGTTTCCCCATTAGTACGGGGAATTAGCACAGAAGGTACCGAACTGTCTCTTATTAATTTGCATTCTTGCTGCTTTTGCGGTAATCGTTGTGGGCAATCCAAAGTCTTACGGCGTGAGTTTCGATCGCTAAGTGTCCTATGAGAACTGCCACAAGTCTTGAGCCGTCCAAATCGGTGGTGATTTTTTTTAATACTATTGCTGACGGAAAAAATAAAATTCCTATTGTATACAACTGAACCCGTCACAGCTTATCTTCAACAAACCTACGACTCAAATCCAAACAAACTTAATCAAATCTGAGGAAACCAAACATTTATGTAAAAACTAAATGGAAATTTAAACCAAATTTCTGAACTAAAGTCATACAGTCTTATTAAATTGTAACAAAAACTAGTAATTTAAAAACATGTTTTGCCCGGATGAGGCTATCTCAAAAATGGGTAAACATTTTAATCACAACTTCAAGTGAAATTTTTTTTTACAAACCAGACTTTTCTACTTTGTTAACAAAACACCTGAAATTTTGATAAAACACATTTTGTCCAATTAGATACAATACTTTCACAATTTATTGAATTCCGCCAGCATACAAAAATTCTGAACTAACCCATTTCTATAAATATTTGTGGGTAATAAAAAAACGCAATGAACTGATAAAAATAAATCAGTGTTGTATTAATTTTCTTTGCTCTTTCTTTCACTGGAAACAAATCAATTGAAACCTCAAGCGATATGTTTTTTTTTATAATTTCTTAGTGCCCGCCCAATCATTTTCATAGGTTTTCTAATCATCCATGCAATTAAGTTCGAATGCAATTAGTGGGGGGGAATATTATCAGCCGCCAGCAGAGAATGCAGTGCGGGAAGTGCATACAAATATGTACAAAGTGTGTATGACGAATAAATGGCTGTGCAGCGTTTTACGATTAGCTGGCACCCGCAGCAATTTACGAGTAAATCAAATAGCAGCAAAATGAATGAAAATCAGCGATTTATTAAGTCGTCATATAGAAGAAACAAAATTGAAATAAAATAATAAAATAAAAATTTTCGTATGCACGCTTACAACTTGAAACGAGAGAAAATCAGCAGTCAACAGGCTTTCACTCGGATAGTCGGTTAATCGCTGCAGAAATCAGTCAGCCGTTCAACTTATGTAAGTTTTTAGTACTTTTACACACAAATGTACGTAGATATGTAGGAACACATGAGTCAGCATTTCGGTCAGTCAGTCATAGCAAACTCGACATATGTAATAATCTCGAGGTTAGCGTATCTCGTTGCCCGCCAAGACACAATACACAACAAGTGCTATGAATAACAACGAAGAATTTTCTATATAATAAACAATATGAACTTTATATTATTAACTTCTTGTATATAATTAAACTTTATTATCTATTTAATACCGGGGTTGGCGCAGCACATGGGAACTGAACCAAAACAGACGCGAGATAAAGAAATACAGTGATTGGGTTTTACGTGAGTCAAGGCAAACCGGCGCGAAATGTTGTGTTCGAAAAAATAAAAAATAAAAGAAAAAACTTTAATTATGTAATTAAAGTAAAAACTAGCACGTGATTTAACAATAACTACAAAACAAAATAGTAATACTAGGCTAAGTTAAGGAACTATTAAGCCATTGACCAATCATTTTACTTGGGCGCTGGTATTATTTAGAAAACTTGGAAAACTTCACTACTTCTGTTGAAATCTGACACGTTTTGAAAAACAAAAAAACAAAAACGAATTCAAATTGATTTCATATGGGCCCAATCACGCTCAATCGGCCGTGGCTCTGGGCTATTCAGAGGATTGGTCTCTTTTTGTATAAGACTCTTGCGCTTTTTTCGCTTGCTGTCAAATCCGGTCAAAACAATTTAGGCATCTTGTGATTTTCAACAAATGACAGAAGCATTCTTTCCAAGCATTATTTTAAATAAATATTGTCATTAATTGTCCCTTCAGAAATGAATTCTTCACCTTTTATAAAAGAAAAAAAAACTTCTTTGGTTATTTCGATTCTTTTTGGTTTTTGAATTTTCGATACACTTTTCCGTTCTCCTCTGCTTCATAAAACTCCTAGGTGGGTATTTGATTAAAGTAAGAAACAAAATATGTTTCGTCATCCAAAAGTTACGAGCGGGGGTTTTCCATAACAGACTTTGCGGACATGCTCTAGTTTTAATTCTGTGAACAGTTGAGACCGACTTTTTTACTCTAGCTGGAGTAACACGTTCAGAAATATTCAGATCCCTTTTGAAAGTTATTATCACATCTTTACCCACATTTTAATTGAATACTGTAAAACTTGCAGCTTTCACTAAAATTTCAGGAGCAGACGGTCAAATAGTAAGAACAAAATACATAGATTCTCTCTAAAAAATTACGTACATTATTGCTAATAAGCTCATAGTTAGTGACAAATTTAAATTAAATTCTCATCGAAGCTCTCACTATAAAAACCGACAACAACTTAAAAATATCTCAAATAAAGCCAATAACATACGCCAAAACTTTAGTTTAAACCCAACTTAGTAAAATTTTAAACTTAGACTAGCTTAGCTTCCACTATAAATGCTGTATGCTTGTTGGCTGGCTGGGAGCTTTCACTAAAAAGGGAAAGTTTTCGGTAGAAGCTACACAAATGAAGATTTGAACTAGAAACTTCGATTTAAAAAAAATAAATAAATAAAAAACAAAACATTTTAAGTTCTGAAGCATCATGCGAAGTTCTATGTGAACTAATAAATAAATGAAATGCGTATTTCTAAAATAGGTTTCATTTAACAAACGTTTTTTTTTGTCTTAATATTTTATAGACATTAATCCAAATGTAATACTCTGTATATTCAGTTTGCAAATTTTTTTTAATAGATATTTATAAATATTTTGCCCTCATGGTCAGAGGTGTGCCAGTTCAATTGACAAATGGAACGTGCGAGCATTTGACTTACAACAAAAACAATAAACGTATTTATTTATGTGCACACATAAATATTCACTGCGTTTTGACATAATTTACATTTGCGGATATTTAATGAAAATTTACTATTGTACAGAAGTTAACAAATTGCTTTCACACATAGCTGCATAAGCATTTTTTTAAAAATATTTTTTTATATGTGTTGCTTGTGTTGGCAACTACAATTAATTATTGAGGATTTCCAATATAACAAAGAACTTAGTTTTTTTTACTACGACTAAAACAGAAAATATTAATAACAAAATCAATAAATAAAACTTTATGTTGTTTAGGGTTTAAAAAAAATATAATAGTTATTAAGAGTAAAGCAATTACTATAATGTTGGCTTTGAAGATTTTTTTTTTCAAGCAGTTTTATAACCAAATTTTAACTTCCGAATTCTTTATTCGGAAATAATTTAGCAGCGAAAATTACAATTCACACAATAGCGTATAACGAAAAAAAAAACAATTAATATAAATATGAAGTGCTGCTAACACGAAAGACAAAAAAAATTCATCAAAAATTGCAAAACTCAGCAAAGCTGTGCGCCTCCATGTATTTCTGTTTCTTCAATCATCAATATACTGCTACTACTATTTGGATCAACAAAATTTGTCAAATTGTCAGTTGGCTTCAACAACTTGTGAATATGATTGGCTCAGCATATGCCACTTGACAAATATTTATTAGCTTAATTAAATTTACATAAGCCCATTGTGTGTTTGCGTTGATTCGCTGAAATAGCTGAAAAAATCTTGAAGGTTAACATTTTTTTCTTTGTACCATCGTATTTTGAGGCTTAATCGCTTGTTATTGGCTATTTTTATAATTTCTTTGTCAATACAAATCAACTACTATAAAAAGCGGCCAAAGGAACTTACTTTTTGATTTCTGTGCGTTTTTTTATTCATCAAAAATCAAACCAACATTTTTTCAATGGCTTTTAATTATTTTGGGCATTAACATTTCGGCTCAATAAATTTAGCATGCGGGCTTGAATTGTATACGATTGGCAATTTTATGAATGCAATTTTTTGGCTAACAAAATAATAGCGATATTTATTTACATAACGTTTACAATTCATGCGTCTTTTTATAAAGGAGAGGTAATTTATTCAAATAACAGCAAGTTGAATGAATATTGGAGGCAAGTAAATTATTTATCTTTAATTTAAGCTTTATGTGAAACATTTATTATTGTTTAAAACAAAAAAGTATAATAAAGAACCGAGCATATTTTACTACTTTTAAATTTAAAACTTCTACAATTCTTTAAGCATAGATAGCAAGCGATTACTGATTCTGCAATTCTCCTACAAAGTTGACTAAGCCCACTTTAAGCATAAATCCAGCCTGCTAATCATACGATAATAATAGTTTTATTGGCAAATATGAGGCAAACAAATTTTACGAACTTTGGCAAGAGAATTAGTATCAAACTGAAAGCTCAGTGAGCTAAAAAAAAGCTTTGGAAAGCTTTAAACTTAGTTTAAATGGCAAAAAAACCTTTGCTTCTACTTATTTTTTTTTTTAACCACATAAATTACGAATGCTTTCTGAGCTTTCACATGTGCAAACTGAGCTTTGTGCTGTTGTGAAGAATAGAAAGAATACAACAAGCTTTTTTTCACTCAATCTTAAGTCAAGCAGGTTTCAGTCATAAGAATTCATATTTTTTTATTATATATTTTTGCCAGTGCAATGTGTACATATGTATTTTATGTACATATGTATAGATATTTCTTGGTCTTCGCAAATTATAGTTCCCTCTCTCTTCTTAGCTGCTTCGGTACATTTTTTTTCATTAATTTTATATAATTACATTTTCCAACTCATTCAAAGCTGACCTTGGCTAACGTTTTCTGCACTTTTATATGCAGAGCAACAACAATAAAAAAGCGCTATTGTGTGCAGCATACGCATTAAATTTTTAATCAGTCATTTAAGTAGCATAGAAAATTCAACAGTAGTAGCAGACAATGACTACATATTTTCACAACCTGTACTCATACAATATCTTGCAAATATACAAAACATAACTTCTGCATTAAATATTTTCGTCTACTAGACTATTTGTTGAAGGCGCCTCAAAGCACAAAAGAAGCAAACAAGACACAAAAACATAATTGTGAAGATATTTTGTAACTAATTTTCTGCAAAAAAATTAAATTGCGATTAGGAGGAAACCTTAAATGAGATGGCGTAATGTTTGGTTAAGTTGACGGGCCCAACAAGAGTCCTCATTTAGAACGTATAGGGTCTTTGAATTGCCAGAAACGTAGGATCGTCGAAAAGCCTTGTCTAATGAAGAACCTTGCCGTCGCTTTGGCGAACTGAAGTAGACTTTTTGGGTAATATAAAGTCATAATTTTATAGAAACTTTAGTGAATCGTAAAGGCGTCACAAAAAATATTGACTGCTACCTATGTTAATTTTGGCGGCCGCCGTAGCCGAGTGTGTAGGGTGTGCGCGCTTTATTCGGTGGGTCCCAGGTTCGAATCCAGCTCGGGGCGAGCAAAAATTATAGAAAAAGTTTTTTCTAATAGCGGTCGCCCCTCGGCAGGCAATGGCAAACCTCCGAGTGTATTTCTACCATGAAAAAAAAAAACTTTTCACAAAAAAAACATTCGCCGCTCGGAGTCGGCGTGAAACAGTAGGTCCCTCAATTTGTGTTACAACTTCAAGATGCACACCACAAATTGTAGAAGAAGTTCGGCCAAAATCGCTTAAGCGGTTATAGCGCCAATTAAGTAAGCAAGTAAGTACCAGTGTTAATTATCGAACGAATGCATAAGCTGTATCTACATATATGAAGAATACTGAAGTAGTGTAAGAAAAATAGCGCATTTCATAATTAAAAGCTTAGTAAAAAGTATGACAAACTGGCAATACAAAAACACAAAGAACCTGTTGCTAAAGAAGAACAAATATAAATGCATGTGGAAAATGTAGTTCCCATTTTTTTCTTTTTACAAATATTGTTTGTTAGAAAATCCCCTTTTTGCCTCGTTCAGCTCTAGTTGCTTCTACAACATGTGCTGCATTTCAATCAAACCCATTTTCTTTGAGAATAAATACATGGTAATCGGAAAAATATCGCTGAAATGCCACTTACGACGAACAGTCGTCATGCAAAACCAACAACATAGCATATTTCTCTCATCTCTCAATTGGCTTGTAAATGCAGCTACTTACAGAAAAAATAAAAGGGCTACAGTGGATACTTAAGTAGCGTATGGGTGAAGCATCATTACAGCACAGTCGAAATATACTCAAATATTTATGTATGTATGTATGTAGATGCTATAGGAGCACGCATAAATTTATGATGCAGATATGTACATATGTACGATCTATAACTACATATATACTTGCATACATATTTACATATGAATGCTTATGTGCAGCACTTATCCATCTGCCTCTTAGTGCTTCCTCAATTCATTTAAGATATTCTTGTAATTATTATGTTTGCATTACGTACGTACGGGATATTGTTGACTCAGCTGCGTGCGCTGGTATTTAATTTGTGATTAAACCGTTAGCGTACATATTTCTTGAATACTCCAGTTTGACCTTAGGTAGACAATTTTGTAAACAACATTTATTTAATTATGAGGCTTTTCTATGACGCATAAACCTACAAGGCCTTTTACTAAAGCTTCCAAAATGTTTCATGATTTTAAACAATAACTTTCAAAGACTGACAGATTAGGTTTGTTTCATATTATATTTAAAATTAATGAAATCCCAAGTGAAAGCTTGACAAATCCTTCGAAACTCCTATGAAAGCTCAGTCAAAAGTTTATAAGGAGGGAACACATTTTTTCACATAAAATTAATAGATTTTATTAATTTTTTTGAACCATACTAAGACTTTAACCGTGTTCCAAATTTTATTAAACAACTTGTAGAAAATTTTTGTATTTTATATCATTTTTCATGTTTTGAAATAATCGGAAAAGCATGAGGTGAGATGCGGGTCGAAGCTTTCGAGAAATGTGATCACTTAATGAAAGCTCTTGCGGTAGAGTGAAAGCTCAGTCAAAAGCTTTCGTGTAATTTAATCACACATTGATAGCTATTGGTGTAGCTTGAAAGCTCCTTCAAAAACTTCAAAGCCCTGTTAACAGAACTTCTGAAACTGCGATGCTTCCAATTATTTCACCATAGAAACCTGCCGCAGAAGCTTGAAAGTTCAACTAACAAAAACTTTTGAATATACAATATTTTTTCTTTTATCTAGGCAACTGCCACAAAAGCTTGAAAGCTACACTAACAAAAACTTCTGAACCGATAATTTTTTATAATGTGATGCTTTCCATTCTTTTATCTTGGAAACTGCCACAAAAGCTTACAGGCTCTTAGGAAATTATATGTAGTAAATTAACTTTTTTAATACTCTTGAATGCATAGCTGCATAGACATTTTGTATGTAATTTCTATGTGTGCTAAAATCGATTTTGAATTGTATTAAACCCGTAAATTGCTTTTGTAAAGCAAGGCAAGCAATAAATTCGCACAGCAATGCGGAGCTATCGCAGACAGACAAATACCACAATCGATTAAATGCCCAAGCACAATTGGCAGTCAATGAGCCAACTAAGCTTTGACAGCTATCAACGATCAGCAACAACAAGCCACATATATCACATATACACACCCACTGGAACTTGGTAAATCTTATGTAGCAATTAGAGAATGTCACCCGGACAGACAACATGAACAAGCGCTCGAACAGACCAGAACTGCTATAAGTAGCATTTAAAGGTATTTAGCATACAAACAAGATGCCAGCCAAGCGAGTAATGTTTGGGATTTTTTCCCCCTTTTCCATTTAATAATCATTTTTCTGTTTAAACGCCAACAAATTAAATTAAATTAACATAAAATTTATATAGAGATAGAGCAAAATTGTTGGCACGCTTCAACAACAGTACTTTCATATCTACTATAGGTTGTTTGCTTGGCATACAAAGTAAATATTATAATTTTGATTGCTCAAAAGTTTGCATTACGTATGAATCACAGTAGATATGTGTTACTGACGCCGGTGAGAGGATTTTTTTTTACTTCAATTCCTCTTGGTGTTTATATGTGAGTTTTATTGCAACTAATATCAGTTAATCCTATCGAAATGGTTGACACTATTCTAATTTATGATTTCATTCAATTTGAGTTTTATGCTACGTATTTATGCAAGTTTAGGCCCTTTTATGATTTCACGTAAATCTCTAGCATTAGGCGCTTGTGATAAAATGAATACCCAAATGAGATAAGGAATCAAAAACATACGTACCTACTGGTATTACAAAGTTAGTAAAGAGTGTTGAAAGCTCTTAAAACAGTATCTCAACATAAGTACTCTAAAAAATATATTAGAAGAAAAACACAATAAAAAATCTAGGTACTAGAGCAAAACAAAAGTACCATAAATGATATCGATGTTAACCCTAGCAAGACGAAGCTCATCTTATTCACTAGAAGGTATAAAGTACCTGATACCTGCGCTTTCGGCCCGATTTTTGACAGGCAGCGCTCCCAGTGACCAAATATTGGGGAAAGAGTTAGTGTCTAGGAGAGCGCACTGGAAGGAAAGATTGGAGGGCCACAAATTTAGGCTTACGAATAATTGTAGTGTGTTTCAGGCAGAGGCCAATAACTATTCTGAAATCTAGGCGGCAATCAAGGCCTTAAGTATAACGGCGTGGATGTTGAGCTGCAGCTGCCTCGGCAGGGCACACTTGTAGTTATGCCCTGCGGACAAAAAGAGGGTGAGCTCCTCTGGTCGCATGCGGAGTTTCATTAAACAGATGGGCTCTATGTCGGCTCAGCGAGTGAATACCACGATATGCAGAAATGCAAAGACCCTCTGGCTGGTGGTGAGCCGTAGGCGTTCGCAGCAGCTCCGGGCGCTAATAAAGCGATAACTCTCAATCCTCTTAGACTGAATATAGTCTCCGATCATCTTTGTCGCAGCTGAAGGATGACGCGGTGCTATCATCTTTCCTTATTCTACTCAGCTGTCCTCTCTATGCGAGTCTGAGATTTACTTAAGTGCCTAGGCTCTCTCTTCATTAATACCCAAGAAGAGCACTCCGGGGTAGAAAGTCGCAGCTTGCGGAACTTCATTTGGGCGACACAGCGTTTCCCCTGTTAAAATCTCGCGGTTACAGAGTACGTTACCTTCCCTAAACCTAAGCTAGGCTAAACAAAACGCAGCCTGGGCTCAGGATAACTAGCAGTATCAAGAACTTGAAGCCTGCATACATACTACTTGAGAATATCTACTGCTCTTACAACATCAAAAATATAAACAGAACATTGTGCAATAAAACGCTAAGACATTAATACAATTTTTCTTATCAGCTTACAGTTTTATAATCAGATAGTACAGTGCTATTAGAATCAACCCGATTACGTTGTAAAAATGGCGAAAGAGGCAAAGTAAGTGGCAGCTTTTTCTAAGCGAAATATAATCATAAGCCCATCCAAGTATTACTATACATAAATGTGTCATTCATTGCAATAAACTCAACGCACTTGCGCTCGAATAACTTAATTCATTTCATATTCAATTTTAATGCCCAAACTGTCCTTGCCAATAGTTTTTTTTTTTTGTAATAAATCTTTGTCTCCATTCATTCGAAACAGACATTTCGAAAAGTGTCAACTAAATGTTAATTCAATTATTCAAAACGGCTCGCCAATTTCAATTACAGCTAAATATGGCTTAGTCAGCAATTAACATATTCATTTATTTACGTAAACAATAACAACAACACACTTGGAGATATGATGATTATATTCAGAGGCTGCAAATATTTATAAACAATTTCTTGTCTTTTTGTGAAGTGCTACTGTGAAATTCTTGGAATGCTACAAGTACGAGTATGCTGTTGACGCACAGACGTAGCTTCAATTTTCAAATCTTCAATGAATGAGACACTCCACTCAAGCATTTAAAGGAATGTAGGCGACAAGCAAGCAAATATTGGCAGTTGTTAAGTGGCAATTGGTAATTGAATAACAACAAATAAATGTCTATTAACGGATGTGAGAATATATGTAATTAAAATGAAAAAATAAAAAAATTACAAATAGTATAAAGAGAAAAATGTTAAAGATTTAAGTTAAGAGTGCACCAAATATTATAGCGGCAATAAAAATTATATACCAAACACCGTCAAAATCGACATTTCAAACTTTATAGAACAAATAGTAAAAGGTTAGTAGAAAAAATCATTAAAAATCAACGGAAACTTTTAGCTACTTGGGACTTGCTTTTTGTTATACTAAAATTTAATGGGCTACAAAACTGCATATTCAGATTTTTTTTTTTTAATATTCTAATTAAAAAATTTGACAAGCTGGGCGATGGCTCCGATTCACTGGGTTATAAAACTATATATTCAGAATTTAAAAAAAAAAAATTATTAAAAAATATTGAGAAAATGTTGTTGAATTTTCCTATTTTTCTACAAAGTTTGAAATGTGGATTTATTTTTTCACATAACTCTATGTAAACCTCTCTCTATGTACATATGTATAAATGTATGAATATATGTATTTATCTATGCGCTTAAATTTTCCAAGCTCCCCCTAACTGAATTCCAACCAATTCAAAAATGGTAATAAAATCATAAATAACCATCAAATATGTACATACGTATCTAACATTAAAATCGAATAATACTCGTGTAAGCCTGTAGCAGGTTGAATTAGTTTATAGAAACACAAATTAGTAAGCTAATAAAATCAAAAACCTTTTTTTGGTTTGCATTTTGTTTCCTCATTACCGGCATTCGCCTTTTACAGGCATTTCAAAGTTGAAGAGAAAAAAGCAGATACAAAAGAGATACCTTGTTAGCTGGTTTTAAATTTCCAAAATGAGTAATTAATGATTTTAGCAGTCCATTTAAAAAAAAGCTATTGAGATGAGAAACAAGATTCCTAAAATTCAACAAATTGGAAACTATTTAGTTTGGCTTTCAATGGAATTTGAATTTAATTTATATCGAATTCTTGTTTCTCATTCGTTTAAGGAAACCAAAGTACACACGTATTTTGATTGGTTGTTGTTCGTGAAAACCTGTTTTCCCAAGTATGCATTGATCTAAAAGGTTACATATAACAACTATCAATGTTAAACATAACAATAAACATTAAGTTAAGTCAAAATTTTCAAACGCAATTCTTAAATAGTTCAAATAGTACGATAAAAACTAAAGCTGGCCATCGATGATGTTCATAATTCCTCAGTTTGGACATTTTCAATTTTTCCCATAGACACAGACACAGAGGAAAGCAAATATGTATTTTTTTTTGCACGCGAATCTAGGTTGTTTAAATAATTCATTGCATCTATTCGTCACACACACGTAACACGCATTTGCAAATCATTTGAAATTATAGCCAGCAAATTCACAGTCATTTGTGATAAAATTCCTCGACAAGATCTATGCATATTTCCACGCATAATGGTCAGGTAGTGCGTTGATAATTTCCTCAACATTAGAATCTGATTCTTATGTAGATGAGAGAATGAGTGGTAAGCAATTAAGTGTCGGCGCTACAGTCTACAACCTGATGGGAGCTAAGTACTATGGTAGAGCACTATAATCAAAAATGATTATAAAGCGGGAGAATGAATAAGTAAAATGAGGGGAGCAAAAGAATAGAAGAAAATAAATAAGAATATACACACATAGTACATATGGATGTACAGTGGGTACATATGGATGTACAGTGGCCCGCAACTTAAATGATACGGTGATTTTTAACATTATTAAATTTTTTTTATGAAAAAATATAATTCATTCAGGAACAGAAACCATGAAAATCGCGATTTCAAATTTTATAAACATCTTAAGAAAACTTAGCAAACTTGAAAAAATGTACCTAGGCAAAATTTTTTGAAAGGTTTTCGAATATGTGATGGCCCTTGATCATTTGCTACACAAAACCGTCACAAGGTTGAAAGTGAGTTTTTTTATGTTTTTTTTGATTTTTCGTAAAATTTCAAAAAAAATTTATTATGCAATTTTATAGCTCACTCAAATTTAATATAGCAAAACACAAATTTCAAGTTACTAAAAATTTTTATAGACTTTTGAAAATTTCCGTTTCGCTGACGATTTTGTGCCATTTTTTCCAAATAAAATATTATTACATGGAAGAAATACGCACGCCCGTTAGCAAAAAAAAAAATTGTTTCAAAGTAACTTTTTTTTTTAATTTTCGTAAAATTTTCATGAAATTTTTAAAACAGTTTTTTAAGTTTTTCGAATGTGCATTTTTCTAGCACATTCAATTTTAGTATAATGAAAGGAAAATTTCAAATTACTAAAACAATTTCAGAGATTTATGAATTTTTTTTTCATATAAAATACAGACTATAGCAGACAAAAATTTGAAATATAGAAAATAAGTTATTTAATGTTTTTGAAATTTTCGTTGCAAAAAAAAATTAAATATAGAAAGTAAATTATTTCGTGTTTTTAAAATTTTTGTAAAATGAAAAAAATAAATATTTAAAAAAAAAGTTTAGGAAAAAAATATTTTATACATTTTTCAAGCATGCAGTTTTATAGCTTATTCAATTGTTATATGATAAAAGAAAAATTTCAAATTACTAAGAGTTTCCACAGAATTTTTTCTATTTTCATTTTATTTTTATGATTAACATATTTATTAAAAAAATAATTACTGCATTATTTAAGCTATGAGCCACTGTATGTGGAGGTAGAGTTGAAGCAAGAATTAAAAGCAGAGTTGGAAGCGGAGTTAGAGGTGAAGCTAAGCGCAGAGTTGGCAGTAGAAGTTACGGCCGAATCGCAATCAGTGGATGGAAAAAATAAAGTTGTTATAGTCAATTTCAAATATGAAGCAGAAAAGCAGGCACCATGGACTATAAAATGTTTACACATACACATTGCGCAACCGATGAGTAATATCTAATAGGTACTGTGAGAAGCGCTCAAGCGTGTTAAGCGCTTGATGCTAAGCTCTATTTGTAATTTAGAACTAAATATAAATTTACACTAATAACAATAATAATTGTTATTATTAAATAAAATTGCAGACTGCCACAAATCATCATCATTTCATAAATAAAAGGAACTGTTGATTTGGCATGCAATCAGATCAGCCGAAATGTGTAGCCTACTTAACGGAGCTTGATCTATGTGCATACATACATATATAACAAACTGGATTTATATATGTATGCATTTTTCGTGCTACTTTAATTACCGCAGCTGTTTGCTACTTGTACATTTTTGCATGTACCAAGGCAATAAACATAAATTGAAAAAATAATGATGCGTGAAAACATAAATATTTTCCTTGCAACACACACACACACACTCACTCACCTTTTATTTTGTATGTTGGATAGCAAATATCCGAGTGGCGGCAATAAAAAAGAACAAACAGTTCTATAATAAATCCAATGTTCGATTTTGCAATGTTTTCAATTAACGCACAATGCGTTCTTGCACATCGTTTGCAAAAGTCAGTCAATAATAGCGATTGGACAGCGTTCGCAAAACTCTACATACAATTTTAATCCACAAGGTCGTTTGATGTTGCAAATCCGTATCGAAAGCGTTGCAGTCTCTACAGCAGCAGCGGCAGCACAAGTGTAAATTATATGGCAAACATGGCTGTAAGCAGATATACCGATAATTATATGTGTTTTGCAATTATTATTTTTTATCGCCAACCTTTTGTTGCACACTTCTTTCGCACTTGGTTTGTGTTATTCTTTGCTTTGCTTTTTTTGGTGTTTTTTTTTTTTGCAACGCGTAATCTACTTTTGTTGAGCGGCTTTTGTTTTAAGGCGATTTCGCTGCACCGTCACGTTTGTTTTGTAAGCACTCCTGTTTTTATTATCGGTTTGTTGTTGTTGTTGTTATCAATGCATATCAATATGATGCAACATATGCCGTGTTGCATGCACAACGCAAAACACGCTTTAAATTACTCTATGTAGATATTTTTATAGCTGCACAGATCTGCATATGAGTTACACTTGCAATGTTGTTTTAATTTAGTTATTAATGCTATTGTTGTTGTTTTATTCTAGACTGTATGCTGTTGCATGTTGCCCTGCTTTAAACAGCTGCCGCAAACAGTTCAGGAATGTTGCACATTTGCACTGAATAATTGCCGATTGTGGCAGACAGTTGAACCGCGTGTGATATGCTGTTTTTTTATATAGAGTTGAGAAAAGCAATTTGCTAGCAGAATGAATTTTCTTCGCACTGTTTAGTTAGATTTTTTTTTACTGCACATAAAATTTATAAAAATATTAAATTTTTTTCAAAATGTAGCGTAGTTTTTTTTGAAAATTGTTTTGGAAATTTTTTTAATTTCAATTTTTTGTAACTGTATTTTTTACTAAAACAATTTGTTTGAAATTCTTTTTCACAATTTTTTTTTAGTTATTTTGTTTTGTCACTATATTTTTTTTACTAAAAGTCGCAATAGCAAGCGTTTTAAAAATATGTTTTTTTCTTTCACTCACATTCATGCCAGCTTAGAGACATTCTTAAAAATAAATTTGGCTTTCGCTTTGTAAAAAAATAGAATTACTAAAATTTTCTTTTAGATTATTTTCCCACTGTTTTCATTAAGCTCTTTGAGTTTTCGAAAATTTCACGCACAAACTCGAAAATTCCATTTGTTTATGTATGAGCCGACATTCTTTTTTGTAATTTTTCAAAACAACTTCATTACTCGGTCATTGAAGCAACTTTACAAGCATACTAAGAGTACCAAACACGTCACGCTACTCAATCAGACTAAAGACTAGCCGCGTTAGCCGGGATCGTGTATATCGAAGCAAGCAAACAACAAGCACTCACTATCTGCTGAGCGTAAAATTAAAGTACTAAATTGTTTGGCGAGAGAGCATAACTTGAGTGAGCTGCAACTCTTTACTCACTCACTTCAGTGAGCACTCCATCCAATCCGCAAGCAACTTGTTTTTCAACTCAAAACTTGCCGGCAACTTCAATCAGCAACATGTTGCTGGCCGCTTTTGAGCATTCTAAGACTCAAATGCAAGTGGACAGAGAAACCAGTTTTAGTGTTTCTCCGCTCAAAACAAGTGGGTTGCTTTAGTACTCGTTTATGTAGTGTGTGTTTCATGAGTGAGAGCAGTGTCATCGCATGTGCAGGTATTTTATTTTTTTTATTCATATTTTTCTCCCGGCGTTTCTGCATAGGTACGTGGGTAGGCGACTTTTCCAGCGGCTCATAACCAGTGCGTACTTCGCACAGCACGTTGGCGTTAGGCAATAAAATAAAAAGAAAGAAAAAACACAAAAATAGACACTGATTCTTTTCGAGCAGCGCATTCTGAATTTTCGATGACCACTTGGTTGTCAACATTTCACAAAGAATCCATGAAACAGATGGTATGATGAACTAAAAATAAACTATAGCAACTCATATGTATACTAAATGCACTATTTCCTCCCAATGCATTACCAAATTGTGCCAAATGCCAGCGAAAAATGTTTCGAATTAACCAAAAACGTACAAATTTTTTTGTTTAAATTTCAATTGATTTAATTTTTAAACAGAGACTTCTTTTATTCGGAATGCAATTTGCAATAGAGTGATAAAAAACTGTTCACCTCCAAATGAACCAAATGCAAACTGAACTGAACTGAACCAATTGCATATAAAGAACTCGAACAAAATTTGCTTAACCTTTCTTCGAGGCCCAAATGTATATTCAAATTTAAATACTTGTCAAATTCGCTCTCAAATATTTGGAGAAACTACTTTCAAAACACATCAACTAATTCTTTCGTTTGCTGTTTGATACTCGTGATATCTTACTTTTTTCAACTTCGAATTTCGAATGAGAAAAAGGACAAAGAAAAAGGTTGCGATTGTCGGATCGTTTAAAGTGAGTTAATCGCACTACTGGTACTTTTGTAGCTATACATTTTGTTTAGCAACATGTTGCCGCAAAGTTTCACTAACATTTCTAAACAAATTATTGCTGTTCATTAAACGTACGCGCGTGTAAGTTATTCTTAATATGTTAGTGAAAAATATGTTAATATTATTGTTAATTCTAGTCAACTTCCTCACCATTTCGATTCACACATTTTAATGATTACCATTCGAAATTCTCATTACACTCACGTAATTTTTCAATTTAAAGAATGTGTTTATTTTGCTTTTATTTTTGCTTTGTTTGTTAACTTTTCAACGTTTGCTGATGTTTCAAGTTTTATAGCGTTTGCTTAATGACAACCCGTAGGAAGTATTTATCTTTTTATTAGCTTCTAGGTGGTAGTATTGTTGCTAACATATAAAGTTAAAATACTGGCTGGCTATAAAGTTCTGCTGAAACTTTGTGTAGACAGGTGTACTAAATAAATTGTTGAATTGTGTTATGATTTCATAAATAAAAGAACTTTTGCAGAAGGCCACTTAGTTATACAAGCATTAAACTAGACAATATTTGGAAAAGTAAACATCGCAAAACCCCATGATAGCAAATTCTAGAAAAATTCTGATACCAATGCCACGCTAACGGTTTCCGTGATTTGTTTCGTTTTTTTTTTTGCGATAATAAGCCACATAAAATTCAAAATCATGTTCAAAACTTATTTTTTTTTAACTTGACTGATGTTTAAAAGGATCACAGTTGAAGCTAGATACCAATCATTACCAATCATTCCAAATAAACATTTACAAAAAATCAAGGTGAATTTTAAGCCACACTTCTAACCGCAAAAACGGGTAGTATTGAAAATTATGATAAACAAAATTTGTAACTTTGATTAAAACAACTTACCTCTAGTGTCAGTTTTTTAATTAATATAAAAGGGTAAAAAAGGTTAAAAATGTTGTTATGAAAAAATTGCAAATAATGCAATGATAAGATATCTCAAATGGAACTTAAAAATACCTGACGACAAATCTGTTAAAACCAGGGGCCGTAACGCTTATAGTTTTTAGAAAAAACGATGATTTAATCATTATAATATAGCTAAATTTTCTCTATAAAATTTAATCATTTGGATGGGATTTAATCATTATTTTGTGATTTTTATTTTTGATTTATTTATGTATGATTTTCATTTATCGATTTTCGTACATTTAAAATTTTCCAATCACATTCAATCATTATACTTGAATTAAAATTTTATCGATCATAATAAACGCAACACAAACTTTACGGCTTTTGAAAGCTCATACGCAAAAGCAAAAACAAAATACATGTAGGTGAATAAAAAAAATCAAATCAGCTGCTCTTATGCCATCACCTTCTATAAATTCGCCTTAAGCATAAGGGTAAATTCGAGTTTTGTTTTGAACGAATTCTTTCCAATATTTCTTTTTTTTATCTACATCTCCCGAATTTGAACACGAGGTGATCCAAATAATTAGTTCCACACCCATCTCATTTGCTCAGCCAGCCACAACAAGTGTCACTTACATTCCCCCTATCTGAATCCATTACATTTTGTTTTAATGATTGCATTAATTTGAAACTGATCTTCAACGCTTTAAAGTGGCTTATATGTAACTGTATTTGAACGAATGTACATATACTGATTAAAGCTATTTAGCAAGTATGCGAGACCCTCCTTTCTTTTCCTCCAACAATTTCACGCTCTAAATACAAAATTAAGGCATTAAGTAAGAGGGTACCATGCGAGCTTCAACGCTTTTACGGTTTTCAATTTCATCTCACACAATTTAGGATTTGTCTAAAATAATATATTTTGACATTTAATGGCGTTGACATTGGTATGCCGCAGCTCTACTGGCAGTTAATATACAAATGATAATAATTATTGGTTGTGTACATTTGACATAACTGTGACAGTTGTTCGACGACTGGCGGCTGTTGATTATGAATCGCTGCTGTTACTGCTGGTTTTGATGTGCGTCTGTTGGTCAATGTTTTTGGGTTTTTATTTTTAAGTTTTTTTTTTTAATTCTCTCAAATTCTTTTTTTTTTAGGGATTAAAAACAAATTGCCCAACAAACATAGCAAGCTGTGGCCGTCAGCGGTTATTAGTGTGACACATTGTTGCAACATCATAAGCGCTACCATGCAACATGATCGCTTGAGGTTATACATATGTACATATGTACAAATGTAGGCACAAATGTGTGCGTGTGTGTGTACGCGATCAAATGACAACGTTAAATGAGTCTTCCCTTCGAACGGGTTTTTATAGGAATTTTAAGAAACTTCATACGCCTTAAGGCCTCGGATGTAAATACTTGAAAAGTGCTGCTGCCCAGATGTGCCACGGAACTTTGTTGAATTAGCTCCATACACATATTTTATTAATTTTTTAACCTCTCAGCTTTTTTCTCATCCTACATTTTATATGCGCATACATAAATATTTGTTCTGTTTTTTTCTTTTCTGCATATTATTCGTTTTGCTTTCCTCTGCTGTTTTGTATTTCGTGTCACTTCTTTTTTTCTTTTTTTTTTTTACTAGCTATGCGACTTTCCGCTCTAATTAAAATTTATTAAACGCTCGCTTTGTTCGCGCATTCTGCAGTTAGGGGCAACAATTAAAGTCCAATTTGTTGAAGCTGTGAAAATGATTAAATGTGGATGAGACTAAGCTTTCACGAGATCGTCAGCGGTGCGTTGATAAGTCGTTATAATTTAGCACTTTGAATGCGATAGATGGATTACATTCATAGCTCATGCCAAAAAAAAGTCATTGTTGCGATAAAAAATTGTTTAAAATATACATAGCATTGCCGACAATGAAATGCGAGTTGGCAGATATCTTAGACCCGAGAACACCAAAGAGGTATTTTACCACTACTAGAGTTCATAGAATACTACTTTCGCCGATCGCGCAAACCCTGCTTTTTTTCAGAGGTTTTAGAAAAACCCCTTCTCTTAATGAGATTCAGTAAAATGGTTTCTGCTCCTACGGGCCTCAAAAGAGACAGAGAACGAGTAGATCTAATTCCTATATTGGCAAATATAGCACCATACAAAATTGTCATTGTACAGCAAACAAACCTCATATAAGGCCTTTGATTTTGTAAACAATTTTATAACGAGCAGGCCCACAAGACTGTAGTCTCCTTGACAAAATCGCTCCCTCACACACAAAATATTTGATAAACGCTTAAACCAGAGATCCCAAGAATGATAGAAAACAATATTGAGCCTCCTGCGCCAAGAGATACTGAAGGAGACGTAAAAAAATTAGACAATTAGATAGCAAAGAAAAAATTCTAAATAAGCGGAAAAACGATTGGAGGTTTTGTTAGCATTGTTTGTGTAAAATAAAAGCAAATTACTTTTATTTCGTATACGAATGGTGGATGCCATCAAATCGACAAACAGAGGACTAGCGGTCCACGGAAGGCGCAATCTTGTATTCATTCTCGCTGGGGCCGTAATAGTTAAACATTTTATTACAATCGCTATTTATCAAAACTTTTTGACTTTTAATTGTAATTTGTATTCGTACTTTTAAAAGTTATTATCATTTTTCGCAAAAATAGACGTTTTTGGGGGGTCAAAAGTGATACAAACGTGAAGGTGACACAGGGAATGTAATAGAATAAAGTTGTACTATTTTTAGAATTTTTGTGACTGTTTGTTTGTTTGCTGTTTGAACTCACTAATCTCCGACACTAAAGCCCTTGAATAATTATTATTGGTGTATATTATTGTTAGAAAACAACAATTATATAAAAAAATCTTTAATAACAAACGCTATATAAATTAAAAATAACGGTAGATTATTTAGGCGTTTTTGTTAATTGGTGACTCATTTACTGTGACTTATACGAATCACTTAAGAACTGCAAGTTATTGATTAAATTTTATTGGTGTCTTTTATAAAAAAAAATTGTTACTACAGACATTTAATTTAAACATAAAAATAACAATTTGTTTTATTTAGGGGTTTTTATTATTTAATACTTTCCACTGTGACTTATGCAAATGACTTAAAAATATGACTTAAAAAATAAAATTTACTGGCTAATTTTTTATTGATGACTTTTCTAAATAAAAATTTTCAATAATTGTAGTTATAAAAAAATAATTGTTGTAAAAAAATGGGATTTACAGTTTACTTAGTAGACCTCTTGTTAAAAACCGAGTAACCGACTACTAGTCGATTTTTTAATGATTGATAATCGAATAGCAACTTTCGATTAACCGTTCAATTTCGACTAACCGCTCACCATCGAGTAGTCTGAAAATCGACTAACCGAAGTTATTCGAATAGGGACAGCTACTCACAATAAATTCATAAAAACTTCATCATAGTGGAAAATGAGCTTTGTCAATAAGCACAAACATTCAAACATATATAAAACACAAATACATATGTTTTGAAAGAAAACAACTATTCGAAAAGTCGAAAACGCGCGTTTAGTCGAAAAAGTCGACTATTTTTTAAATCGATTGACCCATTAGTCGACTAGTTGATTAACAAGAGCTCTATTACTTAGATAAAAATAAAAAATAAAGTTTTTTTTTATATCTGTTGTTCTTGTAAATTTCGTATAAAAATTTACTGTCAAATTTTATTCTCGGTGAAAAAAGAAGAAAAAATAAGATCGGATTCATAAGAATTGAACAAATACTAAAGCAATTACTGAGGAATGCAGCAATCAATAGGCAATTAGAACTTTTGTAAGCAAAACAAGTGAATCAAAACAGGAAAGTCGGCGTTTGTGTAAAGCAGAAGTGCGGCCAAACAAAAGTGTGAATGACATTTAACGATGGAGCCCCTAGCTAATTCAAATAACACAAATCGATTTGAAATAAAAAATATGAATGCCAACGAAAAGAAGCGGTCAAGAAGTTTTGCCTAGAGGAATTTTTCAGACAGATCACAGAAAGACCAAAATGTAGAGGAGAGTGCAGTGGCAACCGCGGCTAGGTAAGTCAAGCTGGCCGAGAGTGGACAGCAGGTCCCAAATGCATATGAAGTTAACAAATATTCAAAACACGCTGTTGCTGTACAGGCAGTTTTATTGCTTTTCAAACTCAAGTCGTCGGCTAACCCGTTAACAGGCAACACGTGGTGTGGAAAAACCGGCACAGTAAACAGCAAAGCGCCGGCCACACTGCAATCGAAACCATTATACACATACAATGTTGATCTACATACATGAAAGAGCAAAGAAAGACGCAAGCAATCCAAAACAAAACGGAGATGTGGAATTCATAAAAAACTAAAAAAAACCGGAGAAGCTTCGTCTTAAATTGCTTTCAATATTGACGCAGCAACAATTGCATTATTTAGCATATTTTATTGAAATGCCATACAGTTGCTCGAATTGAAAATAGATGGATAGATAGATGGATGGTTGACCGAACGAATCAAGAATCTTATAAAGATTTCTGAATATTTTTTTAGAGGCGCATGCGCCATTTGTTGTTGCAATTGTTCTTTGCTTATGTATGTAAGCGGCGTAAATTGTGACCAGCGGGTACGATTACACAATTCAACAGCCGTCAGTGCCGCCGCCGCCACCACCTCAAGTGCGCCGCGTAGAATGCAGTTGCACAAATATTTCAAGCAGATGCTCAAGTAACGCTTGCGCGCCGGCATATCGTGGCAGATTCTTGACCACAACACGTCGTATTTAGAGCAAAACGAACAAATTAATGTAAGAGTGCATGATGAACAAGTAACGGTTAGGAAACGTCTCAAATGTGGTGGTTATTTATATGGCGGTGGTGTAGACAGCAGCAGTCAGTCCATTGCATCTAACAGTTCATCATTTAGCAGCATAAATATTGCGGCGGTTGCGCATGTGTGGCGGCGGGCCGCACACTTCAACACCCTGACACACAAACACACACACATGCTTTGTGTTTGTGTACAAGAAAGTCAACAAGCAAGCAAAAAAAAAAAAGATGTTAAAAGTATCTTCGACTGGAATGTATGTATGTATATTTTTAATTCAAATAAATAAATATTTAAATTACAGCGCATGCGCTTGGAAGCCACTGTCTGACTAGATAAATAAATAAATATGCAGATGCGATAAATTCTGAGAAAAGAAGATGACAAAAGGAAAAAAACTGACAATTTAGCGTGAATTTGAGATGAGCCTGCAAAAGATACTATTTGACGCATGGTATTTTTTTTTGTCTAAAAAAAATTTGGCCGTACTATAAATTTGCAAGACTTCTTTATTGTAAAAACTTGGCGCGTGTCAAAAAGGCCAGCGGGACTAACTTATTCCATATTTTTCAATTTTCTTTACAGAGTAGCCTTCTATGTTTTTAATATCACCGGTTTTGGCTGATCTAGCTTAACGAAATTAGTTACTCAAAAACTATTAACCCAAAAAAGGAACAAAGTTATTATTATTTTTTATTTTTGAAATTGTTTTATTTAATTTTTAAATTAATTTTTTTTATTTTTAAAATATTTTTTTTTGAAATTTATTCGATTTATTTTCCATTTTTTTAAATTTTTTACTTTGATATTTATAAATATTTAATATTGAAAAAAATGTACTAGGGGTCAGTTCTGGGAATCCGAATCAGATTTTGTTATTTTTAAAATATTTTTTTTGTTTCTTTATGTTTGCATTTATACATATTAAATATCGAAAAAATTACCTTGGAGCCAGTAAGCTGAATCCGACAGGATTTTTCTGATTCTGATTAGAATAATCCAAAAGTAGATTCTGCACTTAATATACCAGAGCACAGGCAAAAACAAAGAAAATTTCACAAAATTGGCAATTTTCAAAAAAAAAAGTTTTTGTTAAAATAATTTTTTAAAATATTTTTTAAGGTAAGTATAACAAATATTTTTAATATCGAAATATCGATATTCTATATTTATTTCCGAGCATAAAATTTTTATTGAAGTCGATATTTTCTGAGGTCTTCATAAAAACTGTTCACTTTTTTATATTCTGTCTTCATATTCTTAGTCAGCAAAATATTTTGCATATCAAATGATGAACAGAAGCCATAGACCAGCTGTATTGTCGGCTAGTGTAATTGTTCAAGAAAATTCTTTCCATATTTGATATGGGAATGTGGAAATTATTTGTTTTTAAATGCTTTTTGAAAAAGCCAAAACATTAAACCAACTCTTACTACTTTGTTGCGTGCCAAAGTCAATATTAAAACGTGTTTGCTTCTTCAGCATACGAAAATTAGAAAATAGCTCGCATAAATCGCCAAAGAGTCAAGTGCGAGGGATTTGTTTGTTAAGTAAGCATTCACATATGTACATATGTATGTAGTATTTATGTTTTGTGAACCTTTGCACTTTCCAAGACGTCAATCAGTCTGCTCTGCTCGCAAAATTTGTTTACAATTATCATACTTTTTCATGGTTTAAAATTATTTATATTTGCTTTACGTTATTTGTTTTTTTTTTAGCAAATACTTTCTTTTTTTGCAGGCATAAATTTGTATGATAACACGACGCTTTTTACCATTTTCGTTTCTTTTCCTACTTGATATTAAGTTAATTAAAATTCATATAATATTATGTTTTAATGCTTACATAAAATGTTTTTAATTAAATGCCCATCATTGGTGATGTTTTAAGGAAAAACAAAAGTGGCCGTTTGTTTGTCAATTTAGCGACTTTCTACTTACGCTAATACTCGCATGGAAGCAGTTCCGGGTGGTAATTATCTACCGGGTCACAGATTGCTGTAGCAAAAATGCAACTAAAAAAAAAGGAAAATGCTAAAATATACATACAAAATGTGTGTCTAAAAAACATTATGCCATTTTGTTGAGACCAGTTTTATTATGACTGAGATTTAATACTTTTCGAGAGAAATATTTAGACAAAGCAGTAATTTTTACGCAATAAAGTTTCTAGCTGCAATGAAAGTGAAATTAAAAGTGTAATTCATAAATGCAATTCTTCACTGAATACATAGTCTCAAGATGAGTATCGTCTAGTTGTGCGAGAATTTAGTGGTAGGTTTTATTTCAATTAAAATATTTCTATAGCTTTAGATATTTTTCCTTGTTCAAAATACATAGCAGCATTGGATATAATTTTAGCTCATTCCTCGTTTTTTTTCTGACTTTTTGGTATAGCGCAATGTCTTACTTTTTTATATTACTGATGCTTTTCCAGGCATACGTTGTAATGCCCGATTAGCATTAGTCACAGTTAAACGAGGCGAAGCCATCACCCTTTTATAGGAAAAAGGCAAACTTACTTGATAGCTTTTATTTTTCTAAGTTTTCCAAAAATGGCTTAAGAGGAGATCAAGGGATTCAAAGGAACACAATTTGACGAATATATTATCTATGCGCCTTGAGTAAATTATTTAACTAATATATTTAAAAGCCCGCTGCGAAACGGAATCCAACAATTTTTTATCCACTACAAAGATATTAAAAGTGTTATCATTTTTGTATGCATACTTTCAGGCTGAAGATAATAGAATTAGCAGTTTAAACAATATGTGGTGAAAAGCGGGACGATTCTCTGTTATATATTAAAATGTACATTAAATATACATATATCGATTAATTTTGAATATTTAAGAGCTGCTTAAAGCTACTTATTTAAGAAGTTATTTGGCAGGCTTGAGTACGGCTTGTTGATAAGTCTCACGAAGCACTAAATAAATATAGCAACGTCGACAAGCAACATCGTTAGATACATATATGGTCCAAAAAGTTCATCAGTTGATATATCGCTGATTCGTTTGGAAGTTACAGTCGCTAGAGTAAAAAAAAAAAAAAGGATTCAAAACAATTTCTGAATTGATTGATAAAACACTGCTTTTTGGTGAAAAAGAAAACCAATGACTAAGAAAAATTTTATTCGAACTCTGCTTCGTCGATTAAAACCCTTGAACGACCATATGAACACTGAGAACGGCCTCATTTGGTTGCTTCAGAGACCCAAAATAAAAACCATCGTATCATTCTGCAAGATAACGTGGGCATATCGTATTTTAAATGAATTTTAAAAGGTTGAATGCAGGATAGGTGTCACGTTTTCTCCTTCAACAAGGCAATGCACCGGCTCTCACAAGCATCATAACCATGGGAAAATTGAAAGCATTGCTCCCCATTCACCACATTATCCAGATCTGCCCCCCAGCGACTACTGTCTGTTTTTTCACCTGAAGAGGAAAATAATTTTTCAACGACTGGCGAAGTTGAAGACGAAACTGACGCGTAGCTTGAAAGACTTTCTTTAGAATGTTATTCCAAAGGTGTCAAAATGTTGGAAGACTGTTGGGAAAAGTATATCGCCCTATTTTCTCAGCTGATGAACTTATTGGGCTATGGTACAAGTAAGCAAAGTTTTCTAAATTTTCAGCTCGGAGATAGCGTTCAGCCAAAGTTCGCAGGAATACTCTAGCGTTATAGCGATAGTTTATTTTTTATTTTTTGAATTCCCAGCGTTAAACTGATCCAATGAAGATTGCGAAACAAGAAAAAATGCGCTTGAATAATGTCTCAGATGGTCTCGTCACAGAGTAGAGAATAGCAATAACTCATTTTCAATTCGGAGAAAAATTTTTCATCGCCATATTTCACCATCACTCTTTCAGGTGACACCCTTCCTAACATTTTACTTTCACATCAATTTTTCACAATTGTCACCTACTCACCCATAGCTACTAAATAATTCAATTGTCTACAACAATTCATTTATGCCCATCAGAAGAATTACCATAAAATTTGCACAAATATCTTAGGGAATAATGTAATTTATGAGCAAACTCCATGCTGTCATCTCACTGTGCCGTTGGCGCATCGTAAAGCAGCAGACCGTGATGACTGAACTGAACCGATAAAATCACAACAAAGTCTTGTAACATTTTAACACCTTCAGATGGATGCTGTTTGCTGATAGTCCGGCTGCTACCCAATACGTCACTTTAATTTACTGACACACTCGGGTGCATTGCCATGAAAATATTTATTTAAATTTCCACAGAAGAACGCAAACACGCAAAGACAGGTAATAAAAGAAATGACGGGAAATGGTGTTTAAAGCGACCGTACTTTACAGCGGGGCATTCGAACAAAAGTGTGAGGAAACTCTATGTAGAAATTGCTGCCGTGATACAGTAGACGTGGCACCATGCTATTGTCGACCAACGTTGATATAGTATGATGCATAAAAACAACCATAATTTTTGTTAAGATTGACAGCAACAAGTCCCCGCTGATTATACGCGTGAAAACGACTTCAAATTTCGGTAATTTGCTCGAAATGCCTCCCCTAGTTGCTGTAATTTTCCGGCGAGCCGCGGCCTTTGCTCCAGTTTTTGTAGAATAAAACAAAACAGAAAAGAAAATAAAATTTTGAATACTATGTACATATATACTTGTAAAACTAGCGCTGCCGAAATATGACATTCGAATATTTCTGTTTATCCCAGCGTTGCGACATGCCATATACATACCTTAGTTTGCACTTTGTTCTTAAATTTAGCTCACGTTCGAAGCAAGGATTTTTGCGTATAACCTAAAAATACTCGCATATTTTTGTCGATATACCTACCTACAATGTTTGTTTACGATTAGATTTACCGGTTGCTTACTAATGACAGCTCTAATGGCAGTAGCTGTCAACATTCGCCTTACATTGAGGCAACGGCATACACTCAAATATCGTTCACTCGCTCTCTCTTTCTCTCACGCGCTCACTTGTTTTTGTCACTAAATTCTCATTGCACTGTTATTCTATACTCTATAGCATCTAATACTAGAATCTTGCGCTAAACAATTGCATTCTTTGTTTTTGAAACAACAACAACAAACCAACCGGCAACTTAACGCGCACATATTATCTATGTGTAACATAACTTCATGTGCATTTGGTTTTAGTAAATATTTATTTCTCAAGTGCGACGACGGAAATGGCTTGGCCGTTCGTGACGCCATTCTACCAATCGCTGGTACCTGCTGGCTTGCTTGCTTGCCACATTACGCGACATGCAATAAATTCTTTCGACTAATGAGCGCCATGGCGTCCGGCAGTGTCGTTTGATGTTGCTTAGCTATTGCTCTATGATTGAACTAATGCTACATAGTTTCAAAGATATGCACATATGTATATGAGTAGATATATCCAAACTGATTGCATTTTAGTGCACAAATATAATTTTAGTCGTTTTTTGTTGTTATTGTGGACACAAGAAAATATGGCAGTTCTAATGGACAAGCGTGGAAAATCACTGTTATTAGAAGGAAGCTGATAATCACACTTCCGCGAGGAAGTTATGAAAAAAGCCCATTAAGTAAATGTACGAGGAAATACTTAATTGTATAAAGCATGCGAGTCTAATACGCTGCAACAAGGCAAGCCAGTAGTCACTCGTAATTTTTTACATTCCTAGATTTTTAAAATTTCCAAGCAAGTTTTATAAACTCGTATGCAGCCTTGTTACCAGAAAAAAGTTTTCTCGTATGAGAAAACTTAAAAAAAAAACACACTAAATAATTGAGGTACGCGAACAGAATATATATTTCCTTTTTTGTCGCCAGTTCAGTGACTGGATATTTGAAGATAGTATGGTTCAAACTGTGTCAAGTGACGTGTCGCACTTTTCAACTCGGGGGTTTCTTGAATAGGAAGAATTTTCACATTTAGGGTGGCACTTATCCCCTACCTATCATCCTCCAAAAACCTGCCCTTGGCAGCTTATGAGCTTATGGTTGATTTCGGTTCCAAATGGTTAAGAAAGATCGGGTTTTCGATAAGGAGGGCATCGTTTAACTACCACAACGCGATGATATAGAAGAGGAAGAGTATTCAAAGTAGTTTGGGGTTTACGTTAACTGAAACTTCACGAAGATTCGCGTTCCAAATGAAGGCTTTCGGAAGGAAGGGCAGATCAGATCTGTCACGAATTCTAAGCCAGTCAAACAATTCTAAATCTAATTACTTATAATTAGTATCAACAAATTTTCAGTCTCTCTTTTTTACGCCAGACGAAAAATATATTGTATCCCTGTATATTTCGTAAAACGACGAATATCTTGGAGGAGCAGACAAAATTCTCTCCAAAAGAAAATGGTCGGACCTTCGTGTTTGCAACAAGACAATAAACTTTTCATTAATAATCAAAAACACTAAGTCATACGCTTTACGTCCGCCTCTTGAGAACCACAGGGTTGCATTCTAGGCCCATTTCTATTTTACCTTTTTATTAATAACGTCGGAACTTGCTTAGAGAACTAAACATTACTGCTTCATGAAGACGACTTGAAATTTTTTAGAAGTATTACCTGTTTGTCGGGTTTCCTCTATTTGCAAAATGATCTTAATAACTTGGCTAAATGGTGTAAGAAAAATAAATTACTTTTTAATATCAATAATAATTACCATGGAGAGGGGTTTCTTTTAATTTTATTTATTAAATTAACTACGGCTAGACATACTTAGAATCACTTCAAGTTTTAAGCTTTAAACTAATTAAAGCTTGAACTAAAAAAAAACTGCAACTGATAGTCATTGATCGATCTAGTTGAAATTTTGGCAGGTGGGATAACTAAAATTTAAAGCAGAGACCGAAAAAGCTCGTTGTTATGAAGGACTTTTATTTTAAAATCATAATTTAATCGTTATTCTTTTATTGATATGTTTACTCTGGTTTGGAGATATTTCGTTTGTGATTCTTTGAATAATCAGTTGACTGAATGATTGATTGCATTCTCTGTTTGATGTCAACGGAAAAAATTTCACAAATGCAGACTTTTTGATGTCACACAAGAGCAACCCTAGGGAAGCTTCAATGGAGCCAGCTTCTTAACTAATTAAGCGAAAATCTTTTCTATGCTTCAATTTATTAATGAAACGTTGCCGTTTCTAGTCAACCATACCAAGAAGGTTATGCGGAGTTAAGCTGAAGCTTATCTACATATATATATGTATTATATTAAGCAGGTGTTCAAAAAAGTTATAACAGCTCAAGGTTATTTCCGAATTAATTAGCTAAGTGAAAACTTTGAATTAAAAGCCAAATTTAAAGAAATCATATATGTCTTTTAAGCAACACCCCTTACAGATTTATATTTACGATAAATAAAATATTTTCCCATTAGCGAAATAGCAATACAATTGTTTTCCTTTGGATTTCAAAATCATGTCATTGCAAGCGCATCGGTTTTGTTTTGCACTTAAACCGAATTTGTTGCTAATAGTCATTTAATTAGCCGCAACTAATTCGCATTCAATTTTAAAAGCCTGATAATTATTTTGTGGCTTCGTTTAATGGGTTTTGTATGTATGTATGTATGTCTGGTTGTATGGTTGTATGTTTGTAGTGCATAAATGTGCAAACATCTATGAACATTTGTTTCTGTTGGAACCAGCAGTGTGTCCACGTCGCCAGCGCCATCACAAGCATTCGGATTACCAGCCGCTTGCTTTATTGAACTAAATCGAGCATTTAGTTTTGGTTTTGATCAAGCGCCAGCGGGCAGGTAAATTGGAGAGACGAGATATTTACTTGAACAAATATATTATATATATATTTCTATATACATACACACTTTGTATACTTATGTCAGGACATACTTACATACATAAATACATTTGTCTGCATGCTTTTGCGAATTTTACTCAAGCCGTTGCTGTTGAATTTACTGAAACTCTTTGATGGCTCATTTTGTTATTTGTTGTTGATTGGCCATTTGATGATGAGCATAGCATTGTGCTACAAAGCGGACACAAGCATATTTGTATTGGTCGATAGTTTTGTTGTTGTACTGCATTTATTTAAGTTTGATTTATGCTTACAGATTCTATAACTTCGCACACATTATTTATGTATATGTATGGACCTACTCTATTGTAAGGCCTATTGTTATTGATTTCATTGTTTTCGCTCTTTGTGAATCCATCAAGTATCACATGACATGAGTACACAAAATGCTACTATTGTAACTGTTTATAATGCATTTGTGTATAGCAATGATGTTAGGGATGAGTTCAGTTTGAGTAAATAGTTAGCCACTTAGTTGCAGACTTGGTCGACTAGTTTACTTAATGCTGCGGCCATTTTTGAAAGACTTGAATGTCGTCAAAGTATCACAGTTATGTGAAAAAGATGGGCATGTCATTTTTACCACTTTTGGCTATTCTTCTTTGGTTTGTTTTAAAAGTTAAAAGTCTAATCTATAATAAACGCCATATAAATTCACACTTTGTAGCAAAATAGAAAAACTCTACATAATTTCATCAAGCTTTAAAACTTTTGAATTCCATTTGTTGTAAAATTCTAACGATGCAGTTTTATAGTCCATTCAATTTTAATATGGAAACTATGTATGTTTTTACTCTCTTGTTCTTCTTCTTCTTATTTGGCGCTATAACCGTCTAGGCGAGTTTTCGGCCGATTTCAGCACAGGGGACCAGTGGATCCTCTGCTTTGCTAACTGGCGCCAGCTTCACCTGTCCGTTCCAACGGAGAGTACTCATTCATCTTCATCTTCCTCTGAAAATGGTGGTGTCGATCCTCTTTTCAAGGCGTATCGTGAATATCTAGCCGATGGTGGATTTGCCAAGTCTGAAGCCTCACCGATAAGGCCGAAGCAGGAAATAGCTTCGGTCTTGAAACTTTCTGTAAACCGCCGTACTTTGTGATAGAATTTTCGGGGATTTGTTCTGTCGGCTAGCATCTTAAGGTCCGGGCACTTGCACATATCAGTTACGCTCTTCTTCTCGCGGAAGATATATCTCGCTTTCTTCTTCAACTTCAGATATCACTCCCACTCAGCTCGCTGGCTCTGTAGGGCAGCATCTTTCATTTCCGTAGCGGAGCAGCATTCCCATATCGTACAAGTCGTTCCTTCGGGCTTGCTGAAAACCAATAACCTCTTCAACGGCGGTACGTAATAAGCGAGAAATGTGGTCCCATTGCGTGGAGATATCAGGTTGTTGAACATTGCTCTTAGAGGGCTGGAGTGCAAGTTTAGTAGCGAAACGATTGTTGTGTTTGCAACTTTTGGACGTTGGGCTTTCCTTGTGCCAATGAATGCGCACTTTTTGCTGCACTGTAACAATATTTTAGCTGCGACAAGACGATGATGCCAGTTGATGTTAGCTTCTCGAATACGCCCCTGACACATGCCTCCCATTTACCACAACATGACCAATGGTTTCACATGTTTTCATCAGAGGATAGCCATGTAGCTGTAGCTTGATGTATCCTTAATGCTGGAACCTGGTACTAAAAATTACCATGTTTCGCGCCCAGGTGAAGTCGATCACCCTCAGTCCGTTAACGAATGTATCGTTGTGTAGGCTGAATTTATCGACGGTGGGACCAAAGATCGCTTCCCTTCCTATCCTGTGCCAAGCACAATATTTATATTGTGACAAAGGCACTCTTCAAATGTTCCATTAAGTATGTCATAGATGCTTTAGATGAAGGTAATTGAGATAAATGCTTCCATTTATGATTGACATCCAACTCTCGTGGTATTCCATCAATAAATCTTCTATGACTTTTCTTCCACACAAGGTACTTAGATGGACAGGAAAAGTGCGGATGAACTGAGTGGGACGCTAATCAAAAGCAGAAAACTCTGCACATCTGAAACTCAAATGATTTCCGAAATGGGATTTAGAGTGGCATAAAAGCAGCAGACAATTTTAACAAAAGACAAATTACAAATTTAAATTTTTTTTAACAAACCATACGCGCGGTAACCATGCGCTTATTTCCATTAAGTGGTCTATCATTTCACTAATACTTATATAAAATTCATGGAATATCCAGCTGTGGCTTAACTTAAGTAGCCAGTTGAAAACGCTAATTGATGGAAGTAATAACTAATTGAGTGTGAAAATAAAACAACAGGCATCAAACGAACGTAATAAATAAAAAAGAGAAAAAGGTTACTGAAATTTCGCGGAAAGCAATTATAAATAATAAAACAAGCAATAAGCAACGAACGCTAATACACCCACAGAATCGTTTATTAATATCCAAACCTACAGCCATACTCATATTGACAGAGCTAAGCGTCTGCAATTGGAATTCGCAAAAATGATATCTGAGTGGCCAATAAAAATAATAATAAAAAAACCGACAAAAAAATTGTGAAAAAGTAATAAAATAAATACGTACAATATCTGCAACGGTAGAGAAAATAAAGAAATAACATCAATAGCACTTCAACCGCAAACTTAAATATTGGCAAAACCAACAAATATACATAGTACTCGTACATATGTACATATGTGCAATATGCAATATAAATATAAACGCAGGGTTACGCTGCTCCGGCACCTGCTTCGCCATTCTAAAGGTATAAAATTTCGAAAAAAAAAAGCTGCGAAGTACCAAGTAAAATCCACTACTAGCAATATCATAAAAAAAATAACTGCAACAACGTTCAGCAGCGCACTGGACGAACCTCAGGAGCAGAAAACAAAAAGAATAAAAAAAATGAGAGCTGGTTGGTCGGTCAGTACCGATCGAACGAATGGTTCTTGGTAATGTTTACATTTACTACCTGAATAAATGTGAAGCTGCTGATAAAATCGTTGCTTATATTGGTGTTGACAGTGATGAAGTTAAAAATAATGATATTTGATTTTTATATGTATGAGCATAATGATCGACCATTAACTATATATGTATGTATAGTCATTGAAAAAAGTTTTTGCACAAGGATAGTTTTTACAATAATTCACAATGTTTTTGTGCCAATATAATTCATATTATTGCAAAACTTACATAAACCAAATTTTCAAACTTTGTGCAAAACATTGAGAAATTTACAAAAAAAAAAATGAATTTTTGAATCGAAATTTTTTGAAAATTTTCCGGGAACATAACACATTTAATTTTAGTGTAGGAAAATACAAATTTTCAAAATCTAAAAACCTCTGTCGATTTTTAAAAATTGGTGTTCTCAATTTTGAAATCGATTTTTTTTTAAGTTTATCGAGTTCGCAGTTTTATAACTAATTCAACTTTAGAAAAACGCAGTATAAAAATAAAAATTTTCTCAACTTTTAAATCGAAATGTTTGCAATTTTTTTGAGTACACAGTTTTATTAGCAAAATTTAATTTTAGTGCAACAAAATATAAGTTTTAGGAGTCTAAGAAATTCCCTTGATTTTTTGCTAAATGCTGGAAAATGATTAAAATTAAATGCCTTATAAAGTTGCATACTCAAAAGTTTTTCAAAAATTCCTATAATGAATTTATACAATTTTCGTGTAACTGTTTTTATATTACAAAAATTTCACTGTTGCAAAACTTTTTTGTATAACTGTATATGATTACGAATATGAGTTGAATTGAGCAATTTTAGTTTCAGCGAAACCGAAACCTGGAGTCAACAACCAGAGAAAAAGGCCAAAGACAGACGTTTGTGCAAGTTTGCACAGTTATGGAGTAAGTTTGTATGTATGATATGTGTAGATGTGAGACAAAATATAAACAACAAAATATTGGCAACTTTCAAACGATAGAGAACTTTTCACTTTCTGTTTCGCCTCTTTTGAGGTGTGAAAATTCACATTAAACTTGCATCGGTTTGCACAGCAACGGTTGCAGCACACTATGGTTCAATACACCTATAACTGTTGGTGTTGTTGTTGCATTATTTATGCATCATGGCTACTTGATGCCCGGAGTAGCGATAGCATAGCTAGGTAGCACAACTATTGACCCATATTCGAATTGGTTAAGGTAAAACGTGAAACGTATTATTTCTTTGGTAGAATTATTATTTTTTTTTGAAGGCAATTAAAACGAAAACAAATAAATTTCAAAAAAAAAAAAACAAAAAATGATGCCATATCGGCAAGAAGAAATTAAATACATACATATGCCCATATGTAGAATAGAAGACTAAATTAAATTAATTTTTTTAAATAATTTTAATTTTGATGTAAGCGCCAATTGAATTGAACTGAATTGGAATTGAATATAATGAGCCTAAAGTAATGTAGATTATTTAATTTCTATCTAATTATATTAATGTTCAATTGAATTAAAGTTAATTATATTAAATTGAGTTAAAAGAAAATAATGTTAAGCAAATTATATAAATTTTTTAATTAAACTAAATGAGATGAATTGAATGGCATTGAATTGAATTGAATTCAATGAAATTGGTTTGATTTGATTAAATTGTTTTATTTGCAGCTCAAGAACAGTTACTATCAGCATTCTTATAAAAAAAGTCCAAATACCACACCCGTATTTCCCTGCGCCTTTTGGTAGCCATCATTTTCAAAAGTCTTGTGGCTTCGAATTTGGACATATAAGAAATAATATGTAAATAAAATACATAATAAAAAGAATTTAGATTGAGGTTTCAAAATTTCTAGAAAATATATGAAAACTCAAGAAACTGAAAAAAATTTATAGCTTTTCATTCAAAATTGTTGGAAAATTTTCGTATATGCAGTTTTGTAGCTCAGTCAATTTAACTATAATAAAGAGGAATGTTTCGAACATGTATGGCAATAAGATCGGATTATGAAGCTTCCATCGGCAAACGTTGCCGGATTGAAATTCAAAACCTAGCTAATCTTAGTCAACGACAAGGCCGGGAATAAAAAAAATATATATACATATGTATATGTATATATATATAAATATATATAGATCTATACAATTTCGGACTAAAGCTAAGCTCCAGCTCTCTGTACAATAAAAAATTCATATAAAAATTACGTTTTCAAGCAACAAAAATAATGAACAATATCTCTCGTAACTTTTCTTGAGAACTGAATAAAGTTTAAATAAAACTATCAAATTTACAATACGCGAATCTCGTTAATTGGGATATGGATTCCCCGATCGACAGTGTCAATAAACTTCTACAACATTTCTCGTAGAAGCAAAAGCAATTAAAATTGATGGTATTTAATGCAAAATGAAAAATGTCAGTAATGTGACGTTAAGTGAATAACATTATAATTTAAACAATAAGTGATTTAACATAAATCCACTCCCTATTAACACGCACGCGAAACCCCGTTTGCAATACCTACGATATGTGCATATAATATGAGCCATATGTATGCAAGTGTGTAACTAAAAAATTAAAATATCATAAAAATATGACATTAAAAATGAGTGTTAAACAGGCACATAACTTGTTGATGACGGTATTCTTGCAATCTAAAACAACTATCGCATTATTGTAAAATTATATTTGTGGACATTTGAAAAAAAAGAAGCTTATTTGGCTTGAAAATTTTTGTTTTCAGACCATAAAATTCTGACAATTTATAGAAAAATTGCATATTCGAATTCAACTTTTCCCAAGAACCTTAAAGCATTTCAACAGAACATAATTTTTTTAGACAGGACAGGAAGCAGGTGATAACTCATGTAACTCATGTAAAGTTGTTTTTGGTTTTTTTTTTTTGGAAATGCACACAGATATCTAATAAAATTTTCAATTTAAAGCACTAAACTTGTACACATTTCCTTGGACTTTGAATAAAAGCTACAAAAATGTTGCACTTTTTTTTGTTCTTTGCTTTGTGTGAACACCCCCATCCGCTCCCACAGTGAGCAACTCCTGTGTCGTGTTGTATGTAAACAACTTTGGTACGTGTTGGGAATAATGTACACATGTGTATGATGTTGAAACTTCTGTGTATTTATATGAAGCCATGAGGAAGAAAAAATAATGTAAGAATTAATTTAAATATTTTGTGGCAAGTAAAATTTACACAATATAGTATGCAATTGTGGTTGGCGGTATGATAATGGCAAATATTTTTGAAATTAAAATTGCAATGGCATATTTTCAATACTCACAATTGAATTTTATGTGGTTAAATTGCAGATGGAGAGTGAGAGGAAATTTGAAGAAAGAGACGAAGATATGACGTAAAAATTACTGCTACATTTTCAGCGCAAGCAAATGAATTTTAAACCGCGAGTGATTCTGTTTTCTATTTTGGCGTTTATATTAAAAATTACAAAAAAAAATCATTGAATTAAAGAAACCCGCAGTTTTAGCAATTAATAAATTGTCAATTGTGAATTATAAAAAAGCGGTAGATTTTAGTTTTTAGAAAATAAAAAGTTATAAATAACAAATTAAAATTAATCAAAAGTTGCTACATTTGGTGATATTAGTTATTTATCTTTCTATTACATTCGAATTTATAGCGCTAATCCGAATGCCGCGTGCAATCGAAGCCACTACTAAGAGCTTATAAATATATTTTAAAATGGTTTAGCAGATTTAGCACAAATTTCCTCTGATCCTTTTACAATTGCTAAATAATACTATCCACTTATGGATGAAATTTTCATTAATCAAAGTTGTTCTATGTATTGATGAGCGAATAAAAAATAAACAATTTTTGAGCAGCACATTTCCACTTCAATAAATGTACATATAAAATACATACATACATATGTATGTATATGATCTTATTGACTTACTCGTACCTTTTTAGTTCAATGAGAGTCCCATTATTTTCATGTAGAGTGATAGAAGGCCTAAACATGTTTTATACATCACATTACATTTACAAAATGTCAACTTAAATTACAACTATTCTGATCGTTATCGAAAATTCTCGATATAAAATATATATATATTAATTAAAAATAACATACCTACCAAAAAAAAAACTGTCACCGCATTCTAAATTAGATTACACTTACTTATCTAAATTTAGATAATTTTTATAAAGACATAAATTACCTAATTGAATTAGCATATAAAATCACAGGCTATAAACTACAGTGGATGACTTTATTCGAAATGAAACCAAAAAAGGTGATAGAAGAGATAACAAAAGCGCTAAAGTAAACTCAGGCAGATGCAACACACTTGAAGTATACCTGTGTTCATAAGAGTAATAGCAAAATGTGTTGACACATTTTTTTAATTTTGCCCATTAAATTTTTATTGTTTGTTATAAAAGTGTAGATAATTATATCAAATTTTAGATAATTCTAACTTTCTACAAAATTTACAAATAGTCAGAAAATTAAAATTTTGCACTTTTGGAAATTTTGCCACATATAACAAAACGTAAGTTTCATTTTCATTTGGATAAAAATTCTTGTAAATTTCTGACCATTTTTTTACTGAACAAAATTATGAAAAATCAACAGGAATTTTTATTGTAAAAAAAAACTTATTAGAACTGAGCCAGATGTTTTTTACTGAAAAAATTAATGAAAAATCAACAAGAATTTTTATTCATCCTACTTACACTTTCTTGCATTAAAATTCAATAGGACACAAAACTGCATACCTGAAAATTTTTCAAAATTGAGACAAAAGAATTCAAAATTTGAAACATCGGTCTATATTTATGGTAAAAAATTCAAAATTAAACAACGAATGGCAAAATTGTCAAAACTTGACAATACATATTTGCTATTATTATTTTGGTGAACACAACTGTATCTGCTTGTAAAGCGTGTGTATGTGCTATGTATTATATGTATATTATATTATACTCCACAAACCAACTCTGGTCAAGTTCGTACATTAAGAGCCACATGAATAAAAAACATGACAGTCACAGCATGAAGAGGTTATTGGAAGGAATTCCTTACAGCCCTTTGTGATGTAAAAGTAGGCATATTTATTTATACGTCCACTCATACATACATATGTACTAGAGAAAAGAGACAAATTAAAATAAAACAAAAACCAAAAACCATAAAACAAATAATACATGGTTCATTCGCCTTACATCGCACTGACCCTTTTTGAGCGCAAGTGGATGGGCTGCGGAGCAAAAGCAGGTTATCACTTACAACCCGTCAGCCAAAGCAGATCAAAACTTAAGCGAGTAGAGGTAGAGCGAATAGGCCGACATTGATGAGTTGCGGCGTCCTTTTCTACGCATTTTGTAATGTGATTTAAAAATTAAATTACGATCATGGTAAAAAATTCTATGCCAGGCCGATCACAAAAAAGGGAAGAATTTGCGTAACCAGATCCAAATCTTTTACATATATTTGTGGCTTAATAAACTCAGTGGTCTTGAGGAAAATGTGAACAAAAATCATACGCTAAGCTAAATATTTAAGATATTAGAAACCACACAACCTACAAGGATCAGTAAACGGAGCACGGAATAATAACTTTTGGGTATGGTGTGTGAAAGAAAATTTGCTAATTTAAACCTCAACAGGGAGGAAATACGGCCCGAAAAAGGATGAGCAGCCATATACACAATAAAGATTATGTGCAGCAATTATATGAAAATTTATACAAAGACAGTGCCAAGCCGTGATTTCTACCGATAATTTGATAGTTTTTGCCTTTGTCGGAAGTAAAACCCAAAAGAAACTGCGTTTGAGTGACCATCTTAATATTTTTGAGGTTGAGGTTGAAGTTGAACTCTAATAGATATTTCAAAGCAGTAGTTCTAAGAAAAAAATGCAGAAAGATAGAGGGGAATATGGGAAAGACAATAACAACTTTTGTGGCAGGTTCAAATTGCTCCCGATCGATTAAAAAAACCAGTCCCGAACTAGCCCCAAACGACTTAGTTTCTAAGTAATCCCATACTATAACGAAACCAGTCCCGAACTAAAACCAAATCAGTCTCGAACTAGAGCTCAACTGCGCCCGAAGTCATCCCAAACTAGTCCCGAAATAATTCTGAACTGATTCCGAACTAGTCCCGAAATAGCTCCAAGCTGACCCTAAAACAGTTTCAATCAGTTTTCGAAATAGTCCCAAACAGATTCCAAAATAAACTTCAAACAGTCCACAAATTATCCTGAAATGAACTCGAAATGTTTAGTCCCAAAGTGATTCCGCGCTAGCCCCGAAATTTCCACGAACTGATTACGAAATAGTCTCGAAAAGCTCTGGAACTGATCCGGAAATAAACTAAAAATAGTCCTGAATTCAACCCGAAATAGTCCCGAAGTGATTCCGAAACAGTTCTGAAATTGACTCGAATTTGAACTTAAATAGTGTTATAATGCACGCATTTGACCGTTTGTTGTTGTTTTTTTTTAGCAAAGGTTTTATAAAAATAGACACCAAAATGCTACAATGCCCCTTACCATCACCTGCTGTTTTGTAGCATAGTTTATCCTATCATTTATTCATATATTTTAATATCACATTAACCCATGATTGTTACAAAATAGTCAATTTGTACAGCGTCTATATTATGAATGCACAATTTGACTTGGAAGCCATAATCACCAGAGGGAAATGGTATCCAACGAAAACTGGCATCGGTGCTTTTCAGTTTTTCAACAATTAAATCGTGCTAAGATCGTTAGAAATATAAATTATATAAAATTTTTTTGTACATTTGTAAAAATAAATTCTCTTCAACTCCCATACATCATACGGACAAGTGTGGTTCATATTTGATGATTGTTTCAAATCTTCCATTATCGAATTCAATATGAAGTTATTACGTTTCTTTAAATAACTGCAAGCATCTAATTTTAAGTCGGGCATAAAAGGTTGATAGCCATTCGTCCGCTTGAGAAATTTTATAGTGATCTGCGAACATTTGAATGTAACTAAGTTTATAATAGCAATTACAAAGATTTCTTCTACATACCGTTGCCTCTCTGATTGGCTTTTCCACCAAATGTATTTTGAGCGATATCTCTTTGTGATCTCGGCGCAAGGCTTTAAGATTGCAGTATTCGAAACGCATGATACTGGTGTTGAGATTATGGCAACGAATGTTATATATACGAATAATGGGCATGGCATGCTACCGTCGTATAAAAAAAATGGAAGTTATAAAATAAAAAATATGTGCATAGTTTGCTAGTGAATTTATAAAAAGCACTATGACGATCGGGAATTTAATATTTTTAGTTAAACCAAAAATGTGTTGCATTAAATTTTTTTAATTTTGAAGCGAAATTCACATTGTTATTATTTTTTAACATCAGCTGCAGAGTTCAATAAAATTTACTTAGTTTACAGTTATATATTTAACTTCACACAACATTTAAATTACTTTTAGAATAGTTATTGCGAATAGCAATCTCCACCAAAGCGTTAAATATTCGCACCCACTTCTCAGCGACATTGATTTAGTAATGTAAAGCTTTTCCTGCAGATACTAGTTTTGAACTTTTAATATTTCGATATGTCTGTCAATTAATAAAGGGTGTTCATTGTAGTCCTCTGGGTTAACATTTATTTGCAATCGTGTCAAAAATAGGGCTAACATGTTTTACTCGTAATTGATTGAGAATATTTCAGGAAGGCCTACTGTATAAGAGTAGCAAAAAAAGTTTTCTGGTAACCTGTTTATCTAGTTTTAAATTTGTATAACGGCAAACCATTGTATAAAAAAAGCGACTTAATACTTTTATAAATTGGTATAGTTTTTTGAAAACGCTGCCCAATATTAGGCTGTAAAAAACATCAATAATTTGCTTAACCGTTAACCGTAACTCGACCTTAAATTCAATACTTGTTTTCCGACCTTGTGGGTAGATTTCTACCCAAATCCAGATATTTTCTACGCAAAAATTTAAAAGCAGATATTCGTTTTTATTTATTACGAAACCAAATTTTACATTTTTTTTTTACAAAACAACTACCTTCGTATCGTCTTTTTGATTATCTGGCACTTCCACTTTAGATCATTTAAGTAGTTGTCGATCAATCCGAAAAATATAGTGGTATCTTCGCTTTAAAAGTAATGAGGAGAACAAGGATGACTTTGGATGTGTTAGAATTCTACTCATAAGGGTAGGGTAGAGATCTGCTCAAAGGTCAACGAACGGTTAATACTTTTACAAAGATCTACTATTTGGTAAAATCTATATATTTTGGTAAATCCATCCTTATAGTAGAATCCATAGTACTTTCGATTATGCTACTAATCGTAGAATGTGGATGCTCAAATCCGTGTTGCCGTAACGTAATTTCGAATTTCGTAATTTTTCAATTTAGTCGCTTTCGATAGCGAAATTAATTATATTTAGCGGATCATGAAGTGGATGTCTAAATCAAAGCCAGTGTAAGCAGTAATTGTTAGATTTCCAATGGCCACTGTTCTAAAGGACTTTTTGGAAAATTAGTATGGACAAACTGAATTGAATTACTTAATCACCCTGTATTAATTGAAAATTTGAATCGCAAAAAGCTTTGGATTCATATACAATTACTGCGTAATATTGGGGAAAATTATAATCGCGAACCTGTTGATTGAAAAATAATTTGTTAAAAAGGAACAGAGATTAATGACAGTGGCTATAAATAACTAAAAATTAAAAACAAAAACACGAAGAAGTTACTAATCGATCCACTAATTTAAATGTCAACACGAACAGATCAATATCAAAACCTCGGTAGCATTTCAAAGCAAATTGTTCCGAAACTGCTGAAGCGCAAATAGTGGGGTGGCGTTTAACTCTACATATTTGAAATTTTCATTTATTTCAATCAAGTGTAGAACTCCATCACATAAGCCATATTAACACCCCCAGAATTTCACTAGTGGCACTATAGAGCCAATTACTGAGTACACTTTTTAAATTTTACTTGGTATTTGTGCACTCTGGTATATTGGAATGTACAAAGGCAAATTTAGATAGCAATGCAAATTTGATAAACAAACAATAAAAAACAAACGCTTGGCGAAATTCAGTAATAAACGGTTTTCTACTTCCGCACAAAAAAATCGTTATATAAGTAATGCTTATTATAATGAATGGGACTAATAGGCAAGTTGTGTTTATTTGAAATTAATTTTTTATAAAAATACAGTTCATTGTTAAAAAAAAATAGTATAAATCAAAATTTTAATTAAACTTTTTGCAAATTTAAAAAAAAATTAACAAAGTTCCATGTTAGCTTCTGGCTGAAATCGTATATTTGGGCTGGTCCCAGAAAGTTCTTTCTCCACATATGTATGTACATATTTTAAGGTATGAATGACTGGGAGGCGGCGGCTAGATAGAAAATCCAGTGAACTTGTACACGAACGGCTCGAAGCGCAACGAAAGGGTCGACGAAGAGTTCTTTGGGCGAAAATTTTCAATCAGTTAAGGATATCTGTCATTCATTAAGGTAATACTAGACCGGATTCTCAATGACGTCACCACCTATACTTTGATAGCCAAATGGAAATAAGAGCTCTCAGTTCCGTTTGGTCTAGATTATTTTTAAAGCGGTGGATGAGTAGACTAACAAGGTGCACTCGAGAAATAAGACCAATAAGGCCAACAGACTCGCAACCCTAAACTTCGGTGGAGGTTTTGATTAAGCACTAACCTATTGTACGAGTAATTAGACAAACCATCACACCTAATCCATACTACTCGTATATCTGATGTTTTGAGCGTGATGAGGTGGAATCATGTCAAGGCACTATTCAAAATGCTCCAATCTTTGCAAGGCTGAGGGCTGACGCTTTTTCAAATAGCTTAGCATAAGAAACATGCATTACCCTAAGTCGTCTCGATCATGCGACCTGGGGCAACCAAGTTTATCTTACCAATCCGAACCATTGTAGGTAATTCCTAGGCACGGAACGAACAAAGGAAATTAACTATAACTACATATGTAGATGCCAATTTCCAATTTTGTCGCAGAAGTGCAAACTTTGAAATAATCACCTACATATGTACATATTTCGATTGCGGAAATAAAATCCACAGCTGGTTGTTTAGGCGAACCGCCAGCTTTTGGTAATTTGTTAGCCAAATTATAACTCAATTGTCACTTTGTTTACATTTAAATGGCGCAGAGATAAAGTCTGCTCGTGTAAGCAAATATGCAAATGCGATGCGGTTACTTTTGTTGCAGAGGCGCTAACCGCCTTTGGCGTATCAAAAACAGGCCACCCACTCGAACACCATTTTTTTTTTTGTTTTATTTACTGCTTGACATGCCCTGCATAATTAAATGACGCCACACCTGCTGCCACCGTCGATAGCTACAGTTGCTTGGTGAACATATTTTTGTTTTTGTTTTTTTCGTTTAAAGCTGATGTTTCTGTTTTTCTCTTTTTTTGTTGCAGGTACTAGGCTGCTTGCTTCGCGCATTCAATGCCATACCAAAAAAAAAAAACTACTAAAAGTCAGCAAGTTCAAAAATGTAAAATAAAAAAATTTGATTATTTACACCTTGTTGCGTTCATATCTATGTTTGTATGTGTTTGTGTTGCCTGGAGTGATGTATGTATATGTGTTTAGGTTTTGTAATAATGAGAAATTACTAAAAGAAAACATTAACTAATGTAAATATTAAATTTGATTTTATATCTTACGGCATTTTTCATAACACAACTGAATAAACAAAATTAAAAAAAAAAAAAAATCTAAAACCACAAATTACAAAAACCAAAACTTTAAATTTTGTAAATATTACCGGTTTTTCACTGACTTAATCTATGAAATCATGATAAATGCATTGCATTGCAAAAAGCGCATCGTACTGGTTCGACTTTTCCAAATTACGCTTGTGTAGCAGAGTGCTCAAAAATCCATTAATCACTTCATTGTTTTGTAATTTTGATAATTTTCTTAAATTGTGACAGTTTAATATACGTGCAGTACATTCCGCCTGCCGCCTACGATTCTGCATTCAAAATGCTACAAAAAACCAGCAGCGAGCGAGTGCATTGTTTGTACGAGCTTTTTGTGTGACAGTAGCTAAAGCTTCCGCTGTCACCATTTAAAATGCAATCAATTTTAAGTAGGTTTTTTTTTGTTTGTCCTCGCCTGCTAACTCATATCATTGCAAAAAGTAAATATTTAATTTTCTCATAAAATTCGAAGTAGAAACGGAAGCCACCAGCAATGTAAATGAAATTGGAAGCAGCTCCAACACAATTGAAATCAATGTGACGCGTCACGGAGTGGGGAAATTTGATGGATTTACAAGCAAAGTCAATAGTGTGGGTTTAACGCGAGATAATGAAATAATGAATGGGAAGAACACTACATTTACAGCAGTATTTTGTGTGGAGAAATAGTGGGAAATTATTGAATTTTTAACGCTTTGGAGAACAGAAGTTCTAATGGGGATCATCTCGGAACTATTGTGGGACTAGTTTAGAATCACTACTTGTTTCGGGACCACTTTAGGACTATTTCCGGTCCATTTCGGGACTAATCCAGTCCGATTCGGGACGCTTTCGGAACCATTTCGAGACTAATTTAGGTTCATTTCAGGACTCGTTCGGAGCCATTTCGAGACTAGTATAGAACCCTTTCGGGAGCAGTTCGAAACTAGTTACAAATTAGTTGAGAACCGTTTCGAGACAATTTTGGTACTAGTTCTTTCAGAACGATTTCAGGATCGTGTTTTATTTTTACAAATGTTGCGTGAGCTTTCTGTTAAATTTCTAAAAATATTTTGCAAATATCATACTCGTATTGTAAACTAGAAAGCCCTAATGTTAACAAGGTTTTGTGAAAATATTTCAATTCATATTCATTAGAATAAATCAGATTAAATTTACCTTATAAATGGCTTGCTTCTGCATACTTTGTCCTTTTAGTTCTTTTATTTCTGATTTTTTTTAACGGCTGCATTGAAATTTTAAAGCTCCAACTTTTTTTTGTAAACATTAAGCGAACGCGATTTAAGAATTTCTCTGCTCTCCAGTTTGAAGAAAGCGTGCATTTCTTAAATTGCAACACTGACCAAAAATTGTATGCACTGAAAGTACCAAATATATAGCAAAATTAGTAAGAAAAAAATTAAAGGAGTGTTATTTTTGTTGTGCTGCAAACGAAAATAAAATAAAGTTATTGCCATATTATTTTCGATACGAATCAAACTATTAATATATTTAATATATTTAAAAAAAAAAACACAGTTTTCTGATCTGAGTTGAATTCTTAAAATTTTTTTTTAGAAACTATTTTTATTTATTAAACAATATAAAAATGGAGATAATTTCAAATCGGACCAGCTCACCCACGTCTTAATATTATTGCGAAATAAATACCAGGGTAAACCTGTTCCGACGTTTTTTTTTTTGGATGGGGAGTGATTCACCCTAATGTACATATCCTTAAAAAAAAATATGCCACGTTATTTTTTCGCAAATATTTCGTTTTAAAAATAATGGCAAATGCTTCCAGCCCAAAATACCGATAAATTTTTTCGATCAAATTTGATCGATATTTTGATCATAAGAAACGCAAACGAATTTGTCAGCGATGACAATAATATGTTTTATATTGAAAATATATATCACGGAATATCGATCGAAAAAATTAAAAATACAATATGTCGATGAAATTTGATTGGAAAAATGAAAATCATAAAATGTCGACAACTTGTGAGCGAAATAATAAAAATTAAAAATTAACGATTATATATTATACAATGATTTAAAACAAAAATCATAATATTCATATATATACATATATCCATATGTGCAAAATATGTCTATTCCTTATTTAGTTTACTTTATTATATAAACTTCATTTTATAATAAATGTATGCTTAATTTATTACTTTTCAATTTCAATTGGACATTTTGATGATTATTGATTTTCTCTGTATCTAAATTTCTAGACAATTTTGTTGTCATTTAGTAGCCATAAATACTCTTCCATGAATTTTACTTAACGTTTACATAGATAGCTGCAATTACATTAAACAATCTGTGAATAGCAAACAATCAATAATCGCTTTTTTAAACTCAAATTTATTTGCATACGTAGACGCATATCATCCTCCAACGACAGTCCACAATCCACCCATCAACCAATCGACCGTTCAGCTGTCGCACACTAAATTAAAATCCAACTATGCGTTAAAAATTTCGCCCAACGATTGTAATATTTACACTTTGACAAGACGTGATGGGACTGTGCGACAAAATGTGTTTGTCAAAATCCTAACAAACAGCCAGCCAAGCAGAATAGACACTTTTTGATACTAAATTTCAAACAAATATTTAAATTGGATGTCTACGGTAAATGAGAATAATTTGTTTTTGTTTGCATACTTTTAGCGATACTCGCTCCATGCCTGGATTTAGAAGTATGTAGTTGAAATAATCAACGGCGAGTTCGTATTTGCAAATGGCACTGCACCGGAAATTGAAACCATTGATAAAGCAGCGGCTTGCGGTTAAGAATTGTGGCAAAATACATACATACATACCAACATAGTTTTGTAGAAGCTTAGGAGGCTTGGAGCGTAACAGTTGGAGCGATAATAAGGCGGAAAGAAGTCAAGTTTTAAGGCTGCTATCGATCAAAGCATAAAGAAAAATGTATTCAAAAAAAAAAATATAAAAAATTTCCATTGCGCCATTTGCGAAAAACAAAAATCACCACAAAATATGTACATATAATGCTTGTCATAACCATACGACATGGACTTTTTGACAGAAACAGCGTCAGCAAAAAATATTATCAAAAATCAACGCGTGTTTTATGCCATTTTATACCCTTCATACCATGCATAATCTCTAAGTCCTTCCGTTGTTGACTATAAACCAAGGCACATTAAACAGTTTGCATTCGTTAAAATACAACCCTGACATGGATTTTGTTGTTGCTGGTGGTCTATGAAACGTCAAAAACAGTGTGTGAAAAATGAATAAAGAAGAAGACAAATCTATCTGTTTTCTTAGCTTGACAGATCATGGTCTTCTTTCGAATGACGAAAATTAAAAATCAACCCTGTATCTGCTACCTCCGTATCGTCGTTTTAAAATATAGTATAAACTTGTATTCCGATTCAAATTCATTTTGAAATGAATATAAATATGTACATATGTATATCGACACAACCACAATTTTTCGAAATCGGAAAAGACGCTTTATTTAAAATTGGTACCGCCACTTGTATTTTATTTCTCCTTTCCTTAACGCATCGAAAATATTAAGTCTTGAAATTCATCTTTCCCAGTGTTCATATTTCCTTTTTTTTTTTGAGCGATTAAAAGATTTATTTCGAACGCAAAGTTCAACGCTAACATAGTAATTGAATAAGAGTCTTTGTCAGTTTGTCGCACATCTGCGTGTCTTATCTTATCAGCGAACAAAATTTGTTTACACTCACTGTAGATTTAGGCATTTCACTATGGCATTTTCGTTTTTATAACTGAGTACGCAAATAAGTAAAGTTTCTGAGATTTTCATTGTTCGTATAATACGAAATTGAAATAAATAAATACATTTGTTGGTATATTTAAAGAAGAATAAGACAGATGCCAGTTATACTAGAACACATACGGTGACTCAAATAACTGATCACACTTTGTACAAAATTTATAAAAATCCATTTGATTTCAGTATAAAAATAAGCGAGTCTGTATGCCATTTCGGTTGAATTTGGAAAATTTTTTTGAAATTTTGGTTTTGGAATTTTTTTAAATTTGTTTTGTGGAACACAAGACTTGCGTGATCGCCAAAGCAAAAAAACAAAAATTAATGTGAATTTATATAAAATTCAACCGTTATATGGAAAAATGTCGGCAAGTGCAAAAGTTAAAAGCAATTGTTAAAAACCAGCAAGATTTTTCAGCCACTACAGACTTGCACATTATTATGCTATAATCATATCCAAAAGTTTTCTAAAAATTCTGTTTAAAAATTTTATTACATTTTCTTGGGAACTTTTATACATTTTTTTTAAAAGGTTTGAAATTTTAATTTACATTCTTTTTGTTATAGAACGAACTAAAGTTTTATAAAAAATTAAAACTCAGCGTTGAAAACATTGCAAAACAGTAAACCATGTGATCAGTTGTTTTTTGAGTCACTGTATGTATCTACATACAAAGCAAAAATAAGAAATTCAAAAAATTGTCGAGTGAAGCGTTAGCAGTAAACTCTTTTATATTACTACAGTTTACAGATTTACCTGAATGCGGTTCAAAATAGCAATAGCTGCTAAAAATATTCATTCGTATACTCGTACTACATACAAATTTCTACCAGTTGCAAGAAACTGCAACACACAACCAACTGCATAGACTCCGTGAGAGACATCTCCTATCGAATACAAGTGGCTCGAGAACTGAAGGACCTTTCATTCATCATCGAAAAAGGAACGACTTTGAGAGCAACACTCTAATGTGTAATGAATGGAAATTCAATGCAAACTTAAATGCTCACGAGTGGTAACTTAAATGCGCTACGTGTAACCTGAACAAATTGCCGCTTCATCGCCGCAATGCTGCTGCTCCAAAGGCTGCCAAGTCATCGTAGACGATAAATTCAATTGCTCAGTGGGATGGCTGTTAGAAAACGTGTCTCGGATGACACCTGGATGCTTGCAGCGTATCAGCAAATCGGAGTGTCTGCGAAAATTTCTCAGGTGTCAAATAGCATAGCTCAGTTGGCACTAATTCTTTTTCTATCTTCACTCTCGTTCTCATATCTGCAGTTTTCCCGCACGACTGCCTCTCTGTTTAATCAGCCACTGTGTGTAGGAATCCTACCCTGCTATGCTCTCTCAAAGCATCACATAATTGGTTGCACAGTGGTTGTTCGTTGTTGTTGTTGTTTTGGCGAATTTCACTACAACACCCCCGCCATCATAACTATAAAACAATGACACTGTTTGTCCACAGCATGTGTCCTTTGCCAATGTTTCTCGTCGTTGTTCCATCATTTCCTTGTTCCTCATTGTTTGCGGAAATAGTAAAATAAATTGCATTGTGGTGTAATTTCCACTCTTCCCTACGTTTTGCCACTCTCACAAGTACTTTGAAATGGAGTGGTACTTTTGCGAATTTCGTTCCGGATACCTGCTGAGCATTTGTGTTGAATTGCTTGAAAGGTTACCACTCGTATTTATTTGAATTGCATGAAGCTTGAACATCTGTTCAGTTTTCTACTTTGTCGATTTATGAATGAGCGTGTGATTTTTGTTTGACCTATTGACCTAGCATATTCAATTTTACTTGCTTAGTTTAAGTGAGGCAGCTCAAGGATAGCAATTGCTATTTGACAAGAGGTTTCCCAATTAGCATTAAATTGCATAGGCTGGTTTTTAGAATTTTTGAAAGACAGAAGGATTCAGAATTTTGTTTTATAAGGTCGTATTATAAATGTCTTTTCAGAAAAATTGCTTGAATTTTAACCATCGATATTTACCCTAACTACCAGTGATTTTATTTTATTCACCTCACAGACTGGAGGCAAAATTAGGACTAGCATTTTTTCAAAGAAATACGCTAATATTTTTCTTCTCCCTTATTCTAACTTATGGTCCGCTGGTCTGGTTGGAGACGGCTGCTCGCAAATCCTATCAGCTCAGCATGCAAAAAGTACAACGGATCGCATATCTAATGTAACGGGGCAGTGCATTCGCTCGACACCTCAAGCGGCGCTGGAGGCACTTTCAGAGCTACCACCAATAGAAATTTATTTCTGATGCTCTGCAGCCAAAAGCGTTCTAAGACTTAAGGCGTCTAACAGGCTGCGCTCATTGGACAGAGTCCGTGGCTCCATCCCAAAATGAGTGGGATGGGCTATCACATCGCGGAACTTGACTTTACCCACAACCTCAAGGTGACTGTGAAGCTGACACGGCACTGGACTCCGACGAGATTCGGATCTTCACATAATCTGGAGTTTTCTCCAATAACTCTCATTGAGGGAAGCATACAGCATGTTCCAGCGGAGATCTTTGCAATTGACATAGCCACAAGATTGGTAGGCAAGACTTGATTTCTCTGTATACAGTTAGGCGACGATAAGGCTCTAAAGTCGAATTGCGTTCGGAACTGTCGAGAATCTCTGCAATATCTTCGGAATCAAAATCGCAACCTGTGCTGGGTCCCGAGGCACAGTGGCGTCCCTGGAAACGAGGAATCGGGCGAACGTGCGAGACGAGCACCCGAGGCAAGATTGGGGAAACCCACCTCGGGCATACTAGCCCCGTTGAGATTCTTGCTCTCACAAGATGGACCAATCTAGAAACATGCAGCATAGCGCGTTCACTTTTTAATCAACGAAGAGTTAAGTGAAATTTTTCAAACCAAATGTTAGGCTTCCAACAGGAATACTAACGGGACACCGGCACAGCAGTCACATGGGTGCCGGGTATGGAGCTCCGGATAACGACTTTTGTATGAGCTCCAGGGATGAAGAAGAATTAGAGTCAGTTAAGAACTTCCTGAGCGAGTGTCCTGCACTTCGATAAATGCGCTTCAGGTTTCTGGTTGACTTAGGTGCGGTCAGAATATGCTGGCCTACTACGAATGCTGCAACGTCGTTGAATCAAAATCCAGTTTCACAATAAAGTCACAAGACCATAGTAGATATATTCAGTGCTTCTACATTAGCACAACGGACCTTTTCTTATAAACGTGTTCTTTCTTTTTACTTTTTTTGATTGACAAACTACAAATGGGATACAACGACCACATAAAAAGTTTGTGAAGCAGCTACAATTAGTGAAATAATTTCAAATTATGTAAATTTTGTAAAATTGATAACTTTAATGGGCCACAAGTTTTACAATCCGCACAAAATGAAAATGTAATGCTTGAATGCAAATGGATATAAAAAGAAAGAATGATTTGAAATAAAATCTGAAAATGTCATTAAGAAAACAGCCACTTCGAATAAAGGTCACAACAGTCAGCCAGCTAGCCAGACAGCTAGTCGTTTGTCAACACTTACGCTACAAATTTCCCATTTGGGGGCACTTTCATTCTTGCATGCCTCAATGAGACACCATGACTTCTTTGGGCGACTGTCGTTTGTAGTGACCGTCAAAAAAAAAAAAAACAAAAAAAAAAAACAAGTATACAAGCGAATTTAATATTAAGACTTTTAAAGCATTTTTCTCGTTGCGGTAGTCTACTGTTTTCGATCACTTCAACTGTAAATAATTGCTTAAAGTTTGCTTGCCTTCGGTCGGCCAGTCGAAACATCTTCTGGTCCTTTTTGTGTTTAACTCGCTGTTTACATAAAAGTTTCTGCCCCACAGCGTATGAGGCGCGTTTGCCATTCCACCTTTTCATTTACTTTGCAACCTTTGTTTGTTATACAATATTTACTAAGACTTATCCTTTTAACAATCTAATTGACATATAAACATTTGAACATCAAACTAGATACAACATTTCTGGCATTTATTTTTGTATGTAGTTACATTTTTTAAACAAGCAACTTTTGGTGCATAAAAAAGGACCAGCTCAAAACCAAATTCAGATACGAACGCAAAGGACTGAGTGAATTTTTTATGACCTTTGTATGCCACCGAGCGCACATTTGCAGTAATAAAGTTTCATTTCGATGGAAGGAATGGAATATCATTTATTTTTATTGGTACGAGCGAACGATTGGTGTGCAGCCAAATCTTTGCAATGCTACATATTTGGGCAACGCGCTGAATGTTGGTGGCTTTACTTTGATGGAAAATTTATTAATTTGGCCACGACAGTGGTATGCATATATCCAGATATATTTTATGTTTTATTTAGGTCACCATATCGAAATCTACCATATCTAATTTTAGATTCAGCGCAAAGTAACTAACTACAAGGGTGCACAAATCTGATGAAGAAGAAAGTTAAATTTAAAGCATGAATGAGTTATTTAATGAAAAGTAAATGAATTGTGGAAAAGTTACGGAATAAAATAATACAAATAAAACGAAAATATTACTTACTGAAAGGTATCAGAGATTAGCTTTAAAGGCGAACATCTTTGCCAAAAGGTGTACTGTAATTACAAAGTGAATTTTTCGTTGAATTCGGCACCAGCAGTTGTAAATATTTCTGGATTCAGTAATCCTGGAATAAAAAAAAGGATTTGAGAAATATAATGGCGTATCACATTCGTGTGATAGCTTAAATTTGTATTTTTTTTTTTTTTTGTTTGCTACAACTTCTCCAGTAGTCAATAAAGAGACTATAGTACTCATATATAGCAATTCCGGTATGTGGTTTATAAAATCAGTGAATTTTCTTTATACTAAAGTTCGATGCCGTATTTTAAATTTGGAATTGCACACTTAAAATTTAAATAAATTTGAAATTTTTTACAAAAATATAGTTCGTTCATTAACAAAGAATACATCAAAATTTCGAACTTCGCACAAAAGTTTTACAAATTTTTATAAAATTTTTATACAATTACAAAAAATTGTTTCTTTCAAAATTTCAAAAAAAAAACTTTTATAAAGTTTTGTAGCCCAAAAATTTGCAAGTCTGAAGTGGCTCAAAATGACGGTTGATTTTTTTTGAATTTTTTGAAATTTTCATTTTGTACAATTTCGCATATAACGGATTGATTTTATACATATTCCCGTTGCTTTTTTAAATAAATTTTTGTAATGGTACTCCTCATAACAGTCTGTCATATAAAATGCATTCGTTTAATAAAAAAAAAAAATTTTAGTGCAAAATATTAAAAAATTATCAAAAATCAGCCGACATATTTAGCCTTTTAGACTTGCACATTTTTTTTAGCTAAAATTAAATGGGCTACAAAGCTGAAATTTCTGAATAAAAAAATATGAAAACCATGAAAATTTTGATACATTTTTTAAAAAGTATGAAATTTTGATTTACTGCTGTTTCTTAAAGGACGAACGATATGTTTGTTAAAAACTGTTTGGCTCTCATACCTCATTATTATTTTATATAGTTCGTTCATTAACAAAGAGTATGTACATACATCAAAATTTCGAACTTTGCACAAAAGTTTTACAAATTTTTATACAATTACAAAAAATTGTTTCTTTCAAAATTTCAAAAAAAAAAACTTTTATAAAGTTTTGTAGCCCAAAAATTTGCAATAAATAAATAAATTTTTGTAATGGTACTCCTTTCAATAATCTGCCATATAAAAGTGTCTAGTGCAAAATATTAAAAAATTAACAAAAATCAGCCGACATATTTAGCCCTTTAGACTTGCACATTTTTTATGCTAAAATTGAACGGGCTACAAAGCTGCGTAATTCAGAAAAATTTTCGGTAATTTCTGAATAAAAAAAATGTGAAAACTATGAAAATTTTGATAAATTTTTTACAAAGTAAGAAATTTTGATTTACATGCTGTTTCTTAAAGGACGAACGATATGTTTGTTAAAAACTGTTTGGCTCTCATACCTCATTATTTTTGTGTATATTATAATGAAATTCGATTTTTCAAGCAGGTGGCAACCCTCCTCAAAATATACCCAGCTATAGACGAACCGTTTGACATCGATATTTTATTATTTCATATATCTTGCGTATAATTTAAGTAAATGGTCGTTCTCAAACAGGTGGCTACCCCCTCCCGAGCAGAAAATATACCTTACGACCCATTACGACATCAATAATTTCTTTAAACTCGGGCGAGCTCTTTCGGAGGAGAGTGACCACAAATATCGTTACACGAAAAATGCTTCTTTCACTCTAATTGCTTCAATTACACAGCTACAACTTGGGTGTTCCAATCGCAAAGGACGAGGAATAGGGGTGGACTAGGTGTGGCAAAGTATCCTTTTCCATTTATGTCCACAACTAAGAGTATTACAACTTTATTTCCAGTGTGTGGGTGTGAATTACACAAATTACGAACAAATATATTTTTAAGAGTAGCATGCCACTTTCCGTTCAAGAAACCAACAATGACTTCGCCATTAATTACAAGATTAGTGGCAAGTATTTCAAAGTACATTAATATTACATGTAACTCAAAATTATATGTAATTTAAAAAATAGAGAGGATGTAGTGTTTGACTTTTCATACAATCACAGGGGAGTAATTAATAATATAATAAATAGTAGAAAATTTACGGATATACACTTAATATCGAAGTTGGCTGGAAAGGATTTTCAATACAAGATCATTGAATGGAGAAAGGAACATGAGTAGTAAAAACAAAAATGGTGTACTGGAAATGAGTGTGTGTTCATTTGCACTTTGTATGATTACCTGTTGTTGTTTTTTTTGTTTCTATTTCACGCACAATTACACAATCGACAATATCCGTGTTATTGTATTTTAGTGTATTGGTTTTCTCTTTCTTATTACATTTCCTACTTGTACGCAGCCGAATCTATTTCTATTGATTAATCTTGTTATGGAAAAGTATTACCTTGGCTTAGCGTATATATTTTACATTCTCTTTCTATGTGTTTGTTGTTGTTGTTTTATACATAACTTGACTTGCATGTTCTTCCTTTTATTTTACAACAATTCAAGTATGCACAGATGTCCTGTATGCCACCCGCGGTGCCTTTTTTCCTTCCTCACTCGCAGCAAACACGCACACACACTTTTCGGACATCCTTTACGCTCAGATTTTCAATTACTTAATGAGCTTACCTGCCCACCAAAAAGATAAGGAAGTGCCGCATAAGGCCCTTTTAGTTTACTGCTTGTATTCGTACCTTTAAGCCAGTAGCAACACACTTATGCTGAAGAAGCAGGTAAATGGTAAAAAAAAACAACAAAAATTGTAAGTATTTGGTGGTGGAGTTTTTTCTACCTTTTGGGTACTGCTTTGTTTGAGTGAGTGGCACTTTGGAAAATTTTGGGTGCAAGTGCACGCACATATCACATACATAAATATTATAGGAGCAGAAAATGGATGACTTTGGTACTCAATGAGGTATAAAACGTATGAAATTCATGCACAAATTGTAAGTTTCGAGTAGCTTATAGTATTTATATTTTTGAAAAGAGTAGTGCACACGAATTTTACGGAATTGTTAAATTTTGTTTGATTATTTTATCATTCTAGTCAGTCGGTGGCCACCGTCTTTATAGGATTTCATCTGCGATATTACTTGGAAAGTTTACACACCTAAACGTCGCCAAAAAGCTTAATAGATGGATTAGACGTAAGCCCAACAAGACAAACACTAATAATTCTGAAAGACAATGCCTCCAGGATTAGCCTTGCTAGTCCAGAGGGTATGTGTTTTTTTATTCGAAAGGTTAAGGTTTTAGAGTTATGGGTGAAAGTTCGAGTTTGTTGAAAATATTATATGTAAAAAAATTTCGAACCTAATTTCAAATTGAACGAAGGGTTTTTCGTATTACATTTTCACCTTCTAAAATTGTCGCACAGAAATTTTAAGCGGAAAATCTCTCAGGTGGTCAGCGAAGATGAAAAACTCGCCCGGGGTTTAGCCCTGGAAAAAATTCATACAATGTTTACTGCCGCTGTCTTTCCAAAGTTGATCGTAAGGATATACCCTCTTTAATAATTATTAGCGTTTTGTTCGTGATGGTGAGTGTAATGGGCTGCCAATTTTTAATTTCTTAACCGATGTCACATTTGCGGTACTGGCCTGACAAAGCTCCAATATTTGAACTACAGTCTACAGTCGAAGTCTTAAGGTAGTTTAAACTGTGGAGACCGAATTTGTTTAACTAAATCGACCACTTAGAGCAAAACACTTGTTTCTAGGATATCATTGTTTTAACCCTAGATACCTAACATTCGTCGATTTCTTCCAGTACTGGCTTTTTAAACTTAACGAAATATTATGAGGATATTATCGGAAACTCTCGAACCATGAACTATAATTACCTCTTTAAATTTACCAAAAAAAGATATTATTAGACATTGAATTTAGATTAAAATATTAATTTTCTATAAAACGATTCGGCGCTATGAACTGAACTCAAACGATCGCAGTTATGTGGTGACTCCTGGTAGCCTGGTAGCTAAATGGGAAGGTATGGTATGTATTGTATTGTATTGAGTTGCTGTCGTGGTATCCGAATTGGATTCTCTAAAGTTGAACTCGTCAACTGTTCAACCGTATTCAGAGTAAAACTAAGTATCCAAAATCTTTCTTATTTCCTGAGCGTACTTTTATATGAATTTTTAGTTTTTCTTCGCATAAAATACGACTGGGTATATACCTACATATATATATATATATATATATATATAGATGAGTTAACAGATTGATACTTGCAACATAACTGGTCAATTTGGCAACAAGTAAAGGTTTCAAATCTAAGCGATAAATGCGACAAATCGTCGATAGTACTTTTTTTTCGAGAAGTAAAGTAGGAAAGGAGAAACTTTGCTAGTTATTGTTTTTTTTTTTAGCATCCGCTCATATTCATATAATCTACTTTAGTTATTCAAGATACTCCAAGGACACAAATTCATGCTCTGTGCATTTATTTCAATCAATTTCGTTTCTTTTTCTAAATTTTTTTTTATTTATTTTATTCGTTGTATGTCGTTCTGTTTGCCACGCCAGTAATATGACTGAAAATTTTCATTTACATATGTACATACTTATGTATGTAGCTACTTTGTAACACTTTACGAACGCTAGTATGTGGAAAAATCGCATGTGTTGCAAGTTCGAGCAAGTGGGCTACTGCGATTGGCATTTTGTGAAAACTCGAAAAAAACCAAGTAAAAGAAGTTAAATTGCTACAAAAAAAAAAATTAAAAAAATATTGCTCAAAATTTGATGACACTTTTATTTACGCTACAAATGTTCTGCACTTTCTTTACACATAAAATTATCAGTGATTGTCGTTAAAGTTCTGCAGTTTCATTAAACACAATCATTATTATTATTATCTTGCCTTTACATTTTCCACTTGCGGTTTTCCGTCACGAATATGCCACTGGTTTGTTTCGTCTAATTTTCCAACATTTCATTTGCTTTTAATCAATAGGATTGTCGTTGTTTATACGCGGTTGTGGTTTCGTTTTTTTTTTGCATTTTCTTTACTTTTACACAATATATTTTGCAATTAATTTCTTTGCATAAAAAACAATCCGTTGGAAAGTTGTGGCTTCGTCGCCTATTAGCAGCAGTAGCACAGAAAAAAGTGAAAACCTGCACAATTTATTGTGGAAAATTGCAAATAAATTAAAAAGACTCTGTACAGCCTACTGTGGTGGAAATAAATTTCTTCTCAGGAATAGGAAAAGAAAGCTGTGACATTTGGAAGCAAATTTATCGAAGTGCAGTAAAAATTATTATTGGAATTAGAATTATAACTAGAATAGAGTTTTTTGTATAATTTGTATAAAATAGGCAACACCGTCAGCAAACAACAAAAAAAAATTATCACAAATAACAGAGCCACATGAAATTTCCACTTTATTATACTGAAATTTAATGCGTTATAAAACTGCATACCCCGAAAATGTCTTAAAATTCTGCCAAAAAAAATTTTAAATTTTACCGCGAATTTCTTCAAGTTTATTAAATTTTCGTAAAATTTTTACAAAGTTTAAAATTTCAATTTTTGCGGCTTATGTTATTGAATGAACTTATTTTTTATAAAAAATTTATGAAAAAAAATTTCGCATGGAAAATGTTATCAATATTGCAACAAAAAAATAATGCACCAATTTCACTGTCAGCCACGGTACTTATTTTCCTGAGTCACAACGAGTGTTTCAATATTAATGTCGGAGAAAAGCTACTGGAGACACTACCGAAACCAAAATAGGCTTCAAATCGAAACTCTCTACGGAATAAATCTTCTTGCAATACTGATTCAAATTTATATGGCATATTTGTCTAATGAAAAATTGTATTTAGCCACTGAAAAGCAGAAAAGATTTGAATACAAAAGGAACCTGACAAAATATACAACTGAGTACAAGACATAGTTTTACTTCATTAGATTTATAATTTGTTGAATTTTCTGTGAAGAATAAAATGATGAAAAAAACCCATTGAAAACAATTGATTTCAGTGTTTTGTTTATTTTAATCTTTCTAAAGTTGTTATTTATTTTAGAACCCATTTTGTTTGCCGATCATTTAAGTCAAGAGGGAAGCAAAATAGTCGTTGCGATTTGTCGACATTTCACATCTATAAACCAATATAAAACTCATTGTAATGTCAGATTGGCTAGGGGCCTGTGCCAAATGGTAACAAAGTTCTATGGTGAGATACATTTTTACCATGGTGGGCATAGTTTCCTTTTCAGCTGTGGCAATCGTTAACTTTTTACTGCAGCAACATTTTGACAGCTATGTTGTTTTAGAGAGCGAACAAAACAAAGTTCATAAAAGCAAATATACAAAAAATACTTCACTAATTCCAATTAACTATTACAAATTAATTGTATACTTACAAGTAGTTGAGATTTTTTTTTTTATATATTGGCGACAGTGAAATTCGACAAGATTTTCTATTAGAGGAACGGTGAAAGTGAAACTACTTCTTAGATTATACACTATTTGCCTTTGAGATCGGCAAATTATACTCCCCTCATAACTGTCAAAAAATTCCCATTTTTAGCAATTTGCTACCGTTTGACAAAGGTTCTAACTGCAGTTTGAAAAATATCCCCTTTGTTGCGATTTTTCATTTGATTTAAATGAATGATATAAGCAACATTCCTTTGGGTGAATTTAAACTTCAGTTGGATTAAGGAAAATTTATTAACCTCCGGGCATTAATTTCATCGTGAGTAAATAAAAAAATTACCAATAAACAAAAGTGAAAAATGCAATGCGAGAAATATAAAGAACTTTGGCCTCATAATTTCCGCTCGATAAGTGGCCGGCGTAAATCAATTTATGAATATTAAATATTATTTGTGTACATTGCAAATATGTACCCGCAAGTACGTAAAGTTTACATCCAAGAACTTCTGCAGTACGTGGCATATAAGAAATGTACAAGTAGTATTAAATTAATCCAGAAAATAAACAAGAAAATGCAATATTTGTTCAGCTGGCAGTTACTGATACTAAACACCGCCACCAAAAAGATTCCAAACCAAAGTGCGTGGGTAAATGTGTGTGTGCTACTTTATTTTAAAATCTACAATTATTTATTGTTCTAGCGATTGTTGCTTCGAATTCTGAAAGTCAATGCACCCAAACGCTTTTGCGCTGCTAGCATGGCGTGAAAAAAAAACAAAAGTTGAATAAACTACAATATCCGGTCGTGGCGGCCAGTCAGCCAGCGCAAAATCACCAATACAGGACTTAAGTTCTAGCTAATAAAATACGTATACTATATACGAGCGGACACATTTAAGAATTTAAAAAAACAAAAATGTCTTCACATTTACAACCGCCTGGGCGGAGGTTCAATAAAGTTCGCAGCCCTTACTGTAGTCTCGCTGGATTAAGGTGCACATCCAGAGTTAATGGACGAGGCGGCGGCGGTACCTAACAGTTGTAATGAAATGAGACCAGTCATGCGGATAATTGAAATTTATTCAACAGGCAATGGTGTGGCATAATTAGTAAATAAATACAGCGTAGGGTTTTTTTTCAAAAGTTTCAAGGATTCTTTCTCACTTTGTTGATAATGAAAGCGAATTGTTGAAAGTGAATTGTTGAAACACCGTGAATTTTCGCGTCTAACAATTACTGGCACGCCATTATTTGTATTAAGGTGCGAAAATGTAAACAAAAAAAGTGAAAATTGGTAACTGCAAAAGAACACCACGAACGCTAAGGAGTTAAATGTATAAGAAACTGAGAACTCGAGTGGGTTAGATGGTTAAAAAGGACACTTCATTCATAGTTATTTACTAATGACAATCATCACAAGGCTAAGGGAATGAAAGGGAGGGGAGATCACAGATTAAAGGTAGTAAAAAGCTGCAACTGAAATTCCTTCTGATTGCTTATCAAATGAGAATGAAGCGGCTTAAATATTTGTGTCGAAAAAGCGGGATTCCACCACGATCCTTCTCGAAATAGCAACTGCAGCCTTACCGCACAGATTTCATATCGCTGAAACTCTAGCCAGCACTCAGAGTGAGCAATTAGTGAGGCTTAGAAGATCCATTGACGGCATGCCATCAGGTCAACACATGTGAATAAGGACCTAGACACCTTGGATTTAATAGTTCCTATCAGCGCTTGCTGATCAAACTAATTGCCCATTTCTCCAAAAAATAAACCACAGTTAGCTGAGAGAATTCCCTCAATCTCTCTCACTGCGTAGAGCGGCCATCACCATGCCTGCAATGACACTAACGCATGACACTCAGACATGCCTGAAGTTAATCATTTCCAAATTTGTTTTAATCGCTTCATCTTTAAATCCGAATTTGGGATGATATGTATTGGTTGTAAGTAACTTTTGATTTTTATATTATATTTTTTATAATAACAAGTATGGAAAACTTTTATATATAAAAGTCATCAATAAAAATTAGTCAGTGACTTTTATTATTTAAGTCATACTTTTTAAAGTCATTTTGATAAAGAAAAGATTTAGTGAATTATTGGAAGGAAAACGTTATACACTCCCTCACCTATATACTAATTGACCGCTACCCAAAGTCAGGGTAGAAAGAAAATTTTCGGCGCTGATAATCCACTGATAAACTACAAAAACTTCTGCTGATAAAATTAACACGAAAATATGAAAAGTAAAAGTCCATATATGTAGATATGTACATTTAAAATATAAAAGTCTTTTCATAATATTTATCAACAAGATAAATATTTGTATATCTTCAATGATGAGTGGCACAGAATGTGTCTTTTCTACAACCGCTTCTGGATTAGTTTGGGACTCATTTTGGGTCAAGTTTGGTAGCAGTTCAGGACTAGTCACTAACTCTGGCTATGTGCTTACACGTCAGAAAACAATACAAAAAACAGATTCCTCAATTAGTTCAGAATTGAACCCGGCCAGGCACCGAAATTATTACGAACTAGTCCCCAACCCTAACTAATTCCGAATTGGTCAGGAAATAGTTTCGTCTTTTAAGACTTCAAAAAGTTTTCTTACTCATAATTATTACGCAGATATTTCTATAATATAAGTCTAAAAATAATATTTATCGATAATTTAAAAAAATTGTCTCATTCATAATTATTATCAAAATAATTCTTATCAAAATTACGATGACTACGGGAAAATAATTATTAATCTGGGCAATAATAAATAGGTTTTTGTTCTCCAACAACTTCTTTATTGCGAAAACCGCAATGACTTTTATAAGTATGACTTAAAAAATAAAAGTCAGTGACTAACTAATATTGACGACTTTTATAATTGAAAGTCTCGGACTGATTTCTATTGCTGACTTTTGTATATACAAACTTCAGTAACACTTGTCATAAGACGAGTAATATAAGAATTAAAAATAGCTGTTACAATAATTTATATATTTTATATGAAAAAAAATATATTTGCTATTTTGGATTTATAAAAATCAATTTTTAAAATTAATGAATTTTCGCTTAATGCCGTTGTTTAACAACCCTCAAAATTCGTTTTAATTACTATACTAATAATTTTATATTACAAAAACAAGAATAAAGAAAACAATTACAACACTTTAACATGTAAATTAATAGCAATTCATAATTTATAATTTTTTTTGCGATGTTTATTATTTTCATAATTTATACAATTTTGTGTACAAGCACCCAGCAGCGCTAACAAAAAAAGCGAGTATTTTTTGGTGGTGTTCATTTTTTTTTTTGATAATTTTTGTTGGCAGAGATATCGACGCGCTTGAACATAATAATTATGCAAAATTGTTATTATGTAAACTGGCAATTTTACGCAATTTTTTATACACTGCAATAAATACACAATTTTTGGGCTTAAGTAGACGTTTAACAGATGGGCTGCCCATAAATTTTCCTTCATTATTACTAATTAAAATAGCAGAAACAAGCCATTTCCAGTTGTTAGAACTTTAATTTAGTGCAATATGTGTAGTAGGCTTCAATATTTCTTCTTCATCGTTGTTTCAGCTTTTCTAGAGTTTATGTTTTTGCGTGCGGGAGGCTTTTATTCATTTTCCATGCGGCTTCTGTAGCCATAAATTTGCCGCTTAATTGTTTGTTTTTTTTTTACACACACACACACACATACATACAACTATAATAAAATTATGGGCTCTGCTTACTGTATGGTTTTTTTTTTTATAAATTTGTGTTTTAGTTTTTTATAGCTGGCTACTGTTGCACTTCTCCTGCTCGCGCCCACAATTGGTGGTAGTGCTTTTTGAGTGCGCCATTATTTAATTATCGTTTCCACAGAAAAGCGGTAGCTGAATTTTCTGTATCAAAAAAGCGCTCTTTGCCGCTGTTGGGTGCCATTGGAGCAAACAATATTTCACTTTTCTTTTAATTGTCCAATTAAACTGTTCATATTTTCCAAAAATTATTAATATTGGGCGCACTTTAAGTAAATGCGTTGGGCTTTTTCCATATAAACTACATTTCCCTTATATTTTGATAGATTGCAGCTGCAATAGGTTAATTGGAAATAAAGAAGGGAAAGCCTACTTCTACAGTAGCAAATGATAGGGAATTGGGAAAAATTAGGTTAAGTGGTATCATATTCAAATTGAAGCAATGCTGCTTGTGAAAGTAATTTAGAATTAATTGTGGTGGTTCATTCTATGCGGTAATAGGAAGCATAAAATGGTAATTAGTCCGAGAAAGCCTTTTGGAGTGTGAAGTGTCGTCCTACTCGGATATGGTAGGCGAGCTATTTGCGAGCATTGCCGTGAAGGAAGACTTTTCTCAGACATTCTCGAGGCGAGGCAAGGACATTTCTTCAACGTCAGATGAAAAGGACGGCAATTGCTCGGCCATTGGGCAGCCAATAAAACTCATAGGTTATTATATTGAGGATAAATAAATTTTCACCATAGTAAAGCGATCTCAGCCGCAATACTCCTCCGTCTCATTCAAAGAGCAAATAGAGTATAGATTATATTTTTGCTGTGCATTCCTATCGATGAGCCTAACCGTTCATTAATACAAGGCATACAAATCAACCCCAGAGATTAAATAAAAATTCTTCTGTTCTATCAACTAGATTCATTAAATGGAAAAAATCTGCAAAAAAAAAAAAAATGTTCAAAAATCAACCGGAATTTTAAGCCACTTCAGAATTGTAATTATTGTTCTAAAATTAAATAAGCCACAAAAGTCCAAATCGAAAAAAAGTTTGAAAATTTCATGAAATTTTTTTGAATTTTTATAAATTTTTTAGAAAAATTTCCCAATCAAAAATTAAAAAATCAATCGAAATTTCAAGCTAATTACAAATTATTCTGAGCCGCAAAACTGCATACCTAAAAAAGGTTTGCTAAATCTTTATAAATTTTGTAGAAAGTTTGAAATTTTAATTATTTGAGTTTTATTGTAAAACAAAGTAAGCTTTTATAAAAAAATAACAAAAGCGACTTACGAGTTAAAAGCATTGTAAATATTGCGGGGACACAATCACTTTCTGACCAATTGTTTGAGTCACCGGATATCTGATCATTAATTTTTGTATAAGAAGCTTTGAAAGATGAATCTCCGAAAATTATTGTAGTTATATACATACGTTTTTTAGACTTACAAAGAGTAAGAATTGAAGCAGAACGCAATATTACTTTGACGGCTAAAGGTTTATCTAAACTTACTCAAATTTCATTAAGAGCGGAAGAAACTGAAAAAAGTTTGAAAATAGCAAGTACGTTCTCATTCTCTTATTTTCATATTTCATTCACAAAATACGTCGATAAACTTCAATCTCATTGTGCATACAGCAACTAATAAACACGCCTTCTCTCACAAACCGAAATGCATACACAAATGCAACCAATAATTCCATTCACACCAGATTGCTGCAACCTCATATCATTCACAAGTCACCAGCAATGTAGCTTTTTATTCATTGAAAGCAATAACCTTTCATTCAACACTAGCACTCGCTTGAAGCTCTCACAAGCGTGTGAACAGATGCGATTTATTGGCATTGTCTTATCATTTGACAAATATAAAATGCTGTTGTTGTTGTTGTTGTTGTTGTTGTTGTTGTTGTTGTTGTTGAAGAACAGCTATTGTATTGTTTTGTTAAACTTTTTGTTCTTCATACTTCCACATTTGCAACAATTCCTTCAGCATTTGTTTTCTCCCGTTTCTTGTGGTATTGATTACTTCCTCTTTTCAATGACCGTCTTTTTTTTTTCTCTACTCATTCCAACTGCATCTCATCACTAGCCCATTGTTGCATTTGTTTCTCACCTCTTTTACGAGTACACAGCTTTTTGTACGCCTTCCAATTCAACGCTTAGTTTCAACAGCTTACCTCTGCTGCTTGCATTTCCCCGCTCTGCCACTGCCTAGAAGATCCGGTATCCGATGTCACGACACTTGGCGGTTACATCTACGCCACAGCACTCAATCAATTGTGGTCGTACTCGAGATGCCTTGGCCTTTGTAAGTCGGTGATGTGATGATGGCGGTAGATGGGAAGGGCGGTGTGTGCACTGCACTTGATCGGTCATCTACGGTTGGTCACACCTCATTCAATTGGACGCACTCAATGGTTAGTGATTGTGGTAATGGCTATGGTGGTGGTGGTGATGTCGGTGTTCCTGTGTTGTTGGCAGTTAAGCATCCGCTGGCTGGCCTAAGGTTGGACATTTTCACTGCTTATCATTGAACTCAAGCAATCGATTGTATTGCAATTGTATTTGTTTTTAGGTGATAACTTTGTTCTCATGACGACTACGTCAACTAATTTTGGCAATTTCAATTTGCAATTTTCCACTTTTTCTCCACACTTTCCACCTTATGTATATTTAAATTTTACTTTCACTGCTATTTTCTATTATATAGTTTGCCTCATAATTCTCGCATTTTTATGCGTACTTTTTAGCTCTTGTTTTGACTGCGGTGGTTTGCTTATTTTCCACATTACTCACCTTTCGCTTTCATCCAGCCGCCGAAAACCAAAACACACGAAGCGCTGTGGCCCAATGTAATAACTACGATGCCTATAACTTTGTCGTGTGAAGTTGCGCCTCCTCTAAAACCCATCCAATATTTTCTCTCATCATCATCACCATAACTTGGTTTGTTGTTATTCCTGTTTTTGTTGTTTTGATGGCGCTGTTGTATGATTTCATTGATGCATTGCGTGCATACTTCGAATTCCTGCGGTCAGTTTAGAGATTTTCCTTTGGCATTATTTTTATTGTTGTATTGTATTGTTGTAGTTAGTTGTTAATTGCGGTTATTGTTATTGGTTTGGTGGTAAGTCTAGTATAACGTGGAAAAAATATTGTCATAGTAACGGTGTTGTGATTCATGAGCTATAGTTACAGTTTCTTGTCAGTTTTGTGTTAAAGATAAATGCCCTGGAAATACAAATGAAAGGCCGCACAGAGCGCCGTGAAAAATTTGAGAGTTAGGCAAAAAAATTTCAAATTTTAGTATTTAAGGCATCCCTCTAGCAGTGTATGCTTCGTGTACAGTTTCTAAAGAAACGTGGAAACATTCTATTTCGTTGAACAACTAATTTAATAAAAAAAATCAGGAATGTCGACGATGGGTTGCTTTGTTAAGGGACTGTTTATCCTTTCCGAATTTGTCCTTTTCTTAGCAATTTATTATAAAGTTCTTCTATAGAAAGTGTAGGGAATATGTAAACAAAATTCAGTTCTGCCTCGCAATGTTCCTTTGCTATGGATTACTTTGTTGGTTCAAGAGAGTTTTACAGTAACTTAAGAGCTTTAACCTCATGTTTGGAGATGTTGCTATTGGCAGTTCCATATAATATTTTTCCTCAGTCTAATTTGTCCCTCTACGGCGACATTCGAGAAAATATATATCGATCGAGTTGTGTAGAGGCCCAATGCATTCTAAGTACCCTATGTCAATCAAACATCACAAAAGATATTGATGAAGATGAAATGTTTGAATTTTGGTCCATAAGCAAACTTGTAATGAAAACTGGGTTCAAGTTCAAATAACCCAAGAACAGACTTTCATCCACTAGCATCATTTGATGAAATATCTTCGCTGGTTGCAATCAGCAATCTAAGGCTCGTTTCGTAAGTCTGTTTCGCATATTGATCTTCACACTATTTCCTCCATCCAGTTCTAGAAAATTCACTAAATTTCCCCTTCAGATTATCTTAAGCCTTTTTTTTGGGGTACATCCAGCAGTCTTTTAATGCAGAACTCCAGATATTCTGCAACCCAAATCGCAAAACATTGCAAGTTTCCAACATTGAAAACAAAATACGGTGAGTAGGACAATTAATATCTGTCGTCGCTAAGAACTTTTCCCCAGTACATTCTCCAGAAATGGCACATACCTACTCATTAAGCAAAAAAAAAAAAAATCGCAACATACTCACGATGTTCAAATTAATTTGCACACAATCGATTGATCTTAAGCGACAGTTTGTCATAGTTTCAAGCGATTTGTCAGCCGAGTCGAAGAAATGAAACCAACAACATGAACAACATAAGTACACACTTTCGTCGCACTTCCTGCGTACGCTTAGTTACTTGCAAAATAAAATAAAAACTTAGCTACTTTGTCGGCAGAAATGCAACCAATAATTCCAAGCCACATCTGGTTGGTGAAGGGAAGTTACATACAGACAAACAGAGGAACACATTGTCGCTGATGCAGCTTCTGTGGAAAAAATGTCGATATTGGAAATTCTTTGCACATAAAACCACAAGTAGATAGAAGTGACAAGAATGACAAGAAATTACCGACAAATGAGTTCAATAAAAGCAATATGTCGCTAAAGATAAATAATTACAAATACAGTGAAGCTGTGATATGTGAAGACATTGGAGAAAGTTAATCAAAACATAAGAAAATCATCACCTTTCTTTATTTTACACAAACAATGCTAACATATTTTTGAATCGGTCTGTCGTTTACCCGCTTCTTTTGCGGTTTTTCCTCTTCGTTTTTTTTAATTCTTCCTTTGCTCTCGCATTCCCTAGCTTTTAGTACGTCACTCTCAGTTGCTCTCAATCCTGTGGAATATCGCGTTTTATATGCTGCTTCTGAAAATTACATTACATTTTGCTATCACGCCTAGATTTTGAGATACAGGGCGCTGAGCGTTTTACATGAGTATGTCCCAACTTAGGTCGATTTTTTCTCCATTTTTTCCATTTTTTTACGAATGGCAAATCTAAAAACTAAACTCAATTTTAAATAAAATTATCTAAATTGTACAGGCAGTTTTATGCCAATTGTTCAGTACTGCTGATCAGCTTTACACCAATATGCGGAATCGGCTGCAAGGTGGAATTACCGAAAGACATTGCAATATAAAATGATTAAATTTCGAATATTGAAAATATATTTATCAAAAAAAAAAAAAAAAAATATATTGATTTACCACCTTACACCTTCAGAATGTTTACTTCGGTTTCGGTTTGGCACACAAAAACCCAAGTTCGGTCGTTCCCTAATGATTACTCTCTGTGTGTAGGTTCCACTGTAGGTTCATCAATAAAAGACTTTCCTGTATTACAACTTAGTAGGCCTCGATTTTTTTGCGCGTTTCTCAGCGGTGAAAGGCCTACTTTTTCAACAACCACTAAATACAAAAGAGAAATACACGCAAATTCCAAACCAATTGGAAATAATGTTGTTCTTCTGGCACCGCTGCGTCACACATTTTGTATGCCTCTGGCAAATGAGACGCCCAATGCTCAAGTGAATTGGTGCTAATGGCGAACAACAAGTCGATGAGAAATCGATGCTATAAAGAATAACTTAAATGTCGTACAGAAGTATGTGAGTTTATTTGAAAAAAAAAAAAAAAACAACAACAACAAAAACATATTTTTAGTGGGCTTGAAGTTTCTAGGCTAATTAACGAACATAAAGAAAATGCGTGCAAAATGTACATACATACATATGTAAAAAATTATAGTATATATGTAGCCCACATCTACTCGCATAAGATTGGCACGGAAGAACCATACACTTAGGCTGCCTGCCATTGAACGCGAATTTTCGCTTGAAATCGCATTATAATTCATTAATATCGCATTAGCCGTAAGCAGGAAATTAAATATTTACCCAAGAATTTTATTGACCCAAAGTGAGGTGTTAGTATTAGCAGCGCTTAATTAACACTCGAAGCGCTTAGCATAGATAAAGTTATTTCATTTGGTTTATTCACTTAGCGAAATTTACTTTAAACCTGTTTTTAGGTCAAATCTAAATCCACACGCTAATAAGAAAACTACTTTGATTCACTATAAGATCAAAACACCAGCAAAATAAGCAATTGTGTGTGGAGTTCAAGCAATTTAATCAAAGGTTGGGCTTACTGAGGATGTCTGATCACGAGAATGACGTATCAATGAGCTCAGCATAAGCTCGAGATATTTAAGTATAAAACCCAAAGTCTAGAAAAAAAACCAAATAAATGTTGTACTAAATATGCTCTGCAAAAATTAAAAGAGGTAACCTTAGCACACACAAGATAGTAATCAACAAGCAAAGAAAATAAAAACTAAACGAAGCAGACGCAGGAAGTTGAACGATGAAGATATTGTTCCTTTGTTGCAAATTGCATAGAGTAAAGCTGATAATAAATTCTGCTTTTTTTTTTTGGAAAAATTTAAATAAAAACTTGAAACTTGTGGGTATATTCCCTTAAATATAAGAGCACTCAGAGCCTTAATCTTCCAGACGTCCATATAAGCTCTAAGTGCCGTTTAGTATATAGTATCACTCCAAGCCTAGGTTACTAAAGAAGTTTAGCACTACTCATATTTTTATATATATATTTAGCACTTTAGCATATTCCAGATTTTGGATGGCGATAATAGTCGCTCTCCTGTGTAAGTCTATGACATAAATATAACACCCGGTCAATCACACAATATATGCTCCGACGTTTCGTCAGCCAACCCACAAAACCTAGGGTCCGCTTCTTCAGTCCTATAATAGTCATATATTACAAAGATGGTATCTTAAGTGACCATACCTCACAGGTCCAAGAGTTCTTGGACTGTCCGCGCTGGGATTTCGAAGCCGTTCGGAGTAAGATATGAACCTTTCGGATTTCCTTTTACACTTTGTAGTACGCCAGTGAGCTGCAAGCTGAGACACCACCCATCTTTTTATTATTTCGGCAGTGTACGCATTGGATCACGCAGACATCGTTGGGCACCATATTTTGCAAGACCATCAACCCTTTCGTTGCGTTCAAACATCTCATGCACTGGAACCCAACCCAACGTTACTTTGTTTTGGGTGGCCAAAGAGTTTTGCATCGATGGCGTTGAATATGATTGTAAGGCCTTTATAGTTCTTTGTCTTTCTGCCTTTTCTGGCCCTTTTGTCTTTCTGCGAAGGAGACGTAAGCAAAGGACAGACTTGGTTGGTTGGTTTACGTGGATTGTCGGACTGATGGATAGTTTTCTATTTCTATCAGACAATGATTCTTATCACGTCATACAGTGCGAGACAGCTGCACTCTGAAACATTCTGCAGGAATGGTTTGCCGAACGTATTTAGCCTCACCCTTCTTTCCTTCATCATTCACAGAAAGTTTTCGACTATTTACCAGGTCCTTGCAGCTACGGCAGAATATATTAAAGTTTGCGCCGATCATTTCGCCATGGACTCCTACGGAATAGTGCCCTTCCGTGACTTCGTAGGTATTTTCTTTGCTTATTCCTAAAAGATCTTTGGTTTTAGGTAGGTCATAACACACCTAGAACTATCAGGTAATCCCATATAATCACATACAGATTTCGAATGGTAAATTTGTTTGCGCCGATCATTTCGGCAAGGACTCCTACGGACTAGTGCCCTTCCGTGACTTTGTAGGTATTTTCTCCGCTTATTCCTATATTAATCTCATATAATCACATACAGATTTCGAATGGTAAATTTCAATTCTGCTTTTAATCTCCCTGAGCGAGGCGCCAGATACAGAAATATTATTGAGGTATTCTGCACCCCGTTTTCGAAAACATCTAAAAAACACAACATTTTCCCTGAGCATAGATAATTTTTGAAAACCCCCGTTCCGGTATTTCATTATTATTTTTGTAGAATAAGATTTTTTCGACCATCTTACTCCCTATCAAAAATCTATACAGAACCATTGCCGCCGATTAGGCTTACTTTTTTCTTCGTCTGCCAACCATCTTCCAAGAGAGTGCACAGACTAAATTAAAGAAAACGCATGCTTGTTGAAGCCGCAAGTCGCCCACGCGAGGATTAAAAACAAAAGAAGATAAGCACAACCTTGTTACGGCACTTTCCTCGAGTTGTAAAGAATAAATCTGAAAAAAGTGGAAGATAAATTCAACGCTCCTTTTGGAGTGCGCGCTTGAGTCAATGAAAACGAAGCTCGAAACTAAACTAACAAGCGTTGTGTGGCGTTTTTAAGAAGAAAAAAGAACACAAAACATAAAAAATCCATAGAACAAGACAAAAAAGGAATACGAGTAGCAAAAACAAAAAAAAATGAACAAAATAGAGGAAACGCGTAAATTTGTTGATGAAGGCATCACGTAATCTCCATATCAATGCCTCAAAATAGCTCGTAATGACGCAAATAAGTAGATACTCAGGTTATGGAGTAATAAATAGCTAGCTACCAGCATCAGCAACAGCCACCAACAACACCAGCAGCCGCGAAATATCCAAAGCGCATCGCTGGCACTACTCTCCACCATCGCAAGAACGGAAATTGGTTGTTTAAGCGAATGCAATAAAAATTTATTCGTACGCGTTTCACGCTAGCTATGAGTTTGGATGTGTGAAGTTTAGTACGTCGACGTAAACTAGAAGGTATATCCCATGACACAGACACCGAGACGTACAAATTAACACACACACACACGCATACATACATACATACATAGCTGCATAAAACACTACAAACCAATAATAAACAGAAAATCCAGCGAACTGGTACGGTGGCTACTTCTTTCTGAGCGTTCTTAATGCGTTAAAGCAAGATTAATGGCTGTTTCATAGCCACATATGTATGTACATGTGTGTGTGTGTCGACATCTTTGGCTACACTAAACTGAGTTACGAGTTCACACCACACTGACCACAATACAAAAATTGCTACATACATTTGTCTGTGTACATATTAGGAACGCGGCTGATTTGTCTAATTTATTTGATTTTACTTACATATCTTCTTCAAGGCAAATGTATGTATGTACGTGTGTGTGTGTGTGTTGATCTAGCGGGTGTTGCGCTTAATTAACATGTCAAGTTTGGGGTTAGTGGGCTTGATTGCCGACAGATTTACAGATTCTTTTAGTATGTGCATAGATAAATCTTACCTAAATATAAACAAAATTTAGGTATTGGTTAAATAGATTCTTTTGCTGCGAGATTTTGAAGAAAAAAATTTAAACGCATAAATTGTTTGCACAATTTTTTTGAGTTTGATCTCATTAAGAAAATCCTTTTTGAGGTGTTTCGTTTAGAACAAAACATGATACTGAATATGGTACAACGCCGAAGCCGGTTTGTCTCGAAAACAAATTTGACAAGAGAACACGGAAAATCGTTCCCAAAAACTTCATTGTATGCGCAGTCGAAAGAAACAGCCAAAAACCAAGAAAAAAATCCTTCTCCGACTATATCCATATACAGTTATCAGACAAAATACAGACACAAAAGTTGTGGCTATTCTTTTCTTGCTTGTAATTTTTTATTTTAAAGTATAGCTCATTATATATGTAGCAAGCTCCGTACAAATCCACATTAGTCAATAAAATTTTTCAAAAATCAACGGAACTGACTATCACTTAGAACTAACACTTTATTATAATAAAATTTGCTGTGCTATAAAACTGCATACTTAGATTTTTTTTAAACTCGAATTAAAGTACTAAAATTTTATGAAACTTTTTGATATTCCTATTTTTCCTGAAATTTTTTTATTTAAAACTGCAACTGATCTGTCCATTTTATTATCTTAAAATAATTAGACAAAGTTAAGTTCACTTAAATTTTTTATTTGAATAATCGAATATTTTTTGCGGGGATGCGAGAATCCGAGGATACCGAATAATTTTGTGGAACATATTCGTGGAACACACTCTGACTCTGTGGCAGTAATCCGCAGCTCCAGTTTAGACGCTTCCGCGTATATTTGTGCCGTTCTTCTTGTCATCCTCATACCTCTGCGCCACCCATCAATATCTAAGTATTGTAGCCAAGAGAGATCCATCGAAGCTCAGGCACGGGATAGCATATACAGTTCGTCCAGTCAGAGAGAACGCGACCCTGCTGTGACCGTACGTTCTGATTTCAATTTACCATAAGACGTAGTCTTCAAGATTTGAATACTTTAGATTGATAATAAAGAAGTTTATTATTCAACCAAATATCTCTTCCTTACTCCTCCTAGTAGCAGACACAATCCACACGCAAAATAATTTTGCATTTATAAAAACCCACTCGAGTGTCATGTGGAATAGCAGCAATTTTCGCAGATGAGACCTTATCTTCCAGCAATATCGCAGATGTGACCTTCGACAGTATTACGCAAAGGCTCTCCCGAGATCTGGCATAAGTGATATGTCTTACGAAACCTCTAAATTTCTTCGTTTTTAGGAAAATTTAAGAACTGATTTTGCTTCTCTTCAAAAGCTCTTGGGACTTTTTCTTTAGTTCTTATAAAACTTTTATCAGTTGAGCATCATTGAAATCAAAAAAGATAGAATGCAATTATCAAATGTAGAGAGTTTACGTTTGATCACTCGAAATTCCTAAACTCTGTTCCAGTAATTTTAAGGGAACTGGATTACACCAGCCCAATGTTCTATAGCAAATCCAGACAGAAACGAGTAGATATACAGCTCGAATACAAGGTCTATCGAAATTCTTATGGATGTGTCAAAACTTCATAACAATACTAATAGGTTAATCCATTCCACAGAACTCTACAGAGCATCCGGATTCCCAACTACTGTAGAGTTTTTAGGCAAAACTAACAGCTAGCTGCAAAGGAGAGCACCTTTCGGCTTATAAAAGCTTCAGTACTTTTATACAGTCCATTACTATTTACTCCGACAGCGAAGCAGCAATCACATCGCTACACAGCCGCAGTACTACCTCGAATGTAGCGGTCGAATGTAGAGACTCTAAGGGATGAGACGCGAAAATTAGCATTAAAGCCACGGAAGTTTCAACGGAAGCTACTTAGTTACCAAGGAGATCTTGGCATATATCAATGACATGAGCTCCAGTACTCTTATTCAAATCGATCGCCCCATCACCAGTGCAGTGGTCGGTACTGTTACTGGGACTGCTTAATGGGAGCACATGTTATATGAATGCGAATTCCGTTAAGCCATGGCAACCAACGTAAGCGAAATTGTAACCGTAGGTTAGCCCTTATTTCCATTCCTAAAAGATGTTAATGAATAGAAAAATTCATGATTGATTAGAGTATTGATTTGGGATCATTTCAATTTCAATTGCTTCACACTTCTACTACAAAGTAATTTACATTTTAAAATTTTACTTTTGGAAGAGTTTTTAATTCACCTGTCAACCAAATCCGGTGAAACTAAGCCCAATAATTATCATAAACCATAAAATAAAAAATAAAAATTAATTGACTAAGAAAATTTCAATCGACTGAAAATATTTTACAACATCCAACCACCACATGCCCAGCACAATTAACAACCAGCCGCAAACTTCCTGTGTGTCAACAGAAAAACAAAGCTGAATGCACGGCACATGACAACTTTTACCGCTCAACCATACAATAGCAGCAGCCATAACAACAACAACAGCTACAACAACGCATATTAGAATTACTGCCACAAGAAAAGTGAGGGAAATAGATACATATGTACTGCATGTGCATCCACAGCATAGATAAAATAATAGCGAGCGAGTAGAGTGGTTAAAAATAAAGGCAGTATGGCGTTCGGCCGGAAGTTTATTATCAACTGGAGTTTGGGGCAAACTTTCCTACCAGCAGTAGCAATAACACATCAACAACCTCATTAGCGAGTATGAGCACACACGGGAGAGAAAATCAGCAAAAACAAAGGGGAAATCAAACGCGAGTGCTGTGGCGCATCAATCGACCGGCAGCTGCGCATGCGCACCAACCAGCACACCCGCTTGAAATGGCGCTGCTAGATTAGATGCGCCTGCACAAAGGTCTAATCACGGGGTAGAGCACTCAATGCAGGCGATGAGATTTTTTCGTTTAGCGTCGAATATGTACTGGGCGTGTGTAAGTCCGGAAGCGGGTCATTTGGAATTGTAGTACAAATTAAAGTTAATATTCCATATATGTATGCAGATTCTTTCCATCTACTAAGCTCCGCTATGTGGCGTGCAGCAATCAAATGCTGTACAAAATATGCTGGGCATTCATTCACACACAGATTTACAAATGCAAATGAGCGCAATCAGCTACATAATATATATCTGCATATCTGCTGCTGCATTGACCCTACGGAAGTGGCAAATACTCACATTTTTTATTATTATCATTCTATTTTTTTGTGTTTATAGTATGAACCCTCCCAACTCTATCGAGCGAGTTAGCAAACGTTTGCCTGCTGATGCTCTGCAATTTGGCAGTAAAATTAAATATGCAGGCATACAGTAGTAATATTTAGTTGCATATTTATGTCGTTTGTTTTTGTTTTGTATTTGTAGCAAATGCAAACTATATTCGTAGATGAAACCGAAACTTCCGCAGCGCGCAATTTCATTGCTTTCATTTCATTCTCACTTTATCATTTATTTATTAACCAACTGTTTTTGCGGGCTAACCGCAGCACTTCGCTTTTCAAATTCAATTTAAATTAGAAAACTTGGCAAGCAATGTGTTGTTCACCTAATTTCTGCATGCAAGCTTGAAATAGTAGTAGTAGTAGTAGTAGGCGAAATTAAAAATAATTGTGGTCTCATCAATTTGGAAAAATGAATAAAAATTTGGTATGAGAAGAATGTCTTCCAAAAGTGAAAATTCGCATGCCACATATGGAATGGAAATGGTAATGCTGACAATTAAAATATCAAACTGTGTCAAGTAATGGGCACGAGAGAGATGTAGCATGGCAACTTTTTTATGAATTGCTTTCAAAAACCTTTTGTGTAAATATGCATATTTTTTTAAATATGAGATTTCCTGATTTCATTTACATTATTAGTAAATTTGCATTTAATTTTCAAACAATTGGCAACCACTCAAATTTCTTTCGAGACCAAAATTTCCTAAACCTTTATCAGTTCAATACTAGACTACATCCTTTATCTTATAAATTTAATTTAATTTAAAATTGTTAAACTGTTGGCAACCCTCTCCAAATATATTGATCGTATAGAGCTTCCTTAAGCTTTTTTTTTTAATTTAATACCAGTATAGTAGAATTTCAGTTACCTTATAAATTAAATTGAATCAACGTTCTTTTCAAGGTGGCAACTCTCTTCCCAAATATCTTAATTCTCAATAATGCTGTAATATTTCAGTAAGCTTAGACATTCAATTGAATTAATAATTTTAAAAAGGTTAGACACATTTTTATAATAAAGTTTTCTTAAGCCTACTTCCTTTGAATTTATTTTTTTTAAGCAGCTGGCAACCCTTTCTAAAAATATTTTCAAACAAAACTTTTATTTAACCTTCTTCGTTTGAGATCCATATTTCCAGATCCATATATGTAGATTAATTAATTTTTAAACAGTTGGCAATCATCTCAAAAAATATTTTTCAAATTAAACTTTCAAGTTAAATTTTAATTAATTAACATAATTCAGCTTTAAATAGGTGGCAACCTTCTTTCAAAACATTTTGAAAATTAAGCTCTATCTCTCTTTCGATTGATACCCACAATGCAATATTCGATTTCAGTAAATATTTTAATTGAATTTAACCTATTAAACAGGTGGCAACTTCTTTAGAAAAATTCTGCTGTAGTAACCCGTATAACGGACTATATACGTTCCAAATCTTATCTTAATTATTCCAGTCGCCATATAAAATATGTGAGATAAATTATTTATTTAATTAACTGTAACTTTTTTAACAGGTGACCTCATTTATACCCTATATGTTAGTCTAAGTTATAGGCTATTTATATGCCAAATTTTATAGAAATCTATTTTCCCGTTTGGGCGTGAAAAGATAACAAACGTACTCCCTCTTTTCCTTATGAGCGATATTTTGAATGAGTAGTATATCAATACTTTCACAACAGATATTGTGTTCGTAGTTACTATACTGAAAACAAAATTTTATATGCTTTGAAAAACAAGGTCTTGAAATACTTTCTTTATAAGTCAGTTGAGAATTGTATCAGAGAAGACTGTTAGGGGACTAATTACGAAGAGATAGTCAACGAATTTTTTACGAAGCTCTGCTGACAGCATTCGAAAGGACGATTTTTAATCCTGAAGTTCGGTGCGGAAGACAGAAAAGAAAAATAAATAAGATAAAAATGTGAACAATGAAATGACACGAAAAAAGCCTCGAAGCAACGAACTTCGGTAGAAAAACGAAACGTCAAAAATTTAACGCGCTAGTTTGGGTATAGCCTGCGCTGTCAATCGTTGGCGTTATAAAACACAACGCTAAATGCGCCAATTTATGGGTCACAGTAAGAATAAGGCCTTGTTTTTAATTATGCTGCATACTACGGAATCAGCGCTTAGTTATGCAACTAATTCCAGCTATTGTGGGTGCTTTACGAAGACCTTGGCCGCATTTAGCTATGGCATAAAAACTAAAAGAAACAATCTGCATACCTCAACATTTAATTTAGATACAAAAAAAAAATTATTTAATATCCGTTTCAAATTAAGCCTGAAACAAGTAAGCTAAAGAAAAATTCATACAAAAGTGGCATGCAATGTTCACTGCTACCCACAATCAGTGCAATATTACAAAAATGGAAGTGGCAGTCGGTCAATATCAGCCAGTTATGTGTAACCAGCTATCGCTAGCCTGCCAATATGATCCGTTGATGATGTGGGTGGATTGAGTAGCAAACGAACCAGCGATTGATTGGCAACAAATTAACAAATGGCTTTAATGTAAATGAATCTCTCGATTATGCTAAAAAAGGAAAAAGACTTCAAATAAAAATTCACTTTCCCGCCGTTGGCAGATTAAAATTAAGAATTTCGCGTCGCATGCATTTTATTCAGTTTTCAATTCGCCAGCTACTTTAAAGAGGCGTTTCTGCAGGTGGACAGTTTGTGTGCGTTCAGTGCACGCCTGTGCATGCGGCTGGCTGCCAGTCGCTACGTCCGTCGATTGTGTGGTCCGCCGTCATTAACACGTAGGCGTTTTTCGGCGCTCGTTTCAATTTTATTTTTCTTTAAGACAAAAGCAAAAAAGGGTAATAATAAGCAGAAAATTAAAAATAACTACTACTGTATCGCACAAGCAGTGTAAAAGTGAAAAATAAAAACAAAAACATTTTGGAATTTTCCCTACCACCAGTTATTGCGTCGGCGCGAACGCTGTAAAAATTATTTGTGTGCGTTTGCGTTAATTGAAATGGCCTCCTTGTGGCGCGTCAGATTTTATAATTTTTGTTTTCTTTATTACTTTTATGAACCGGTAGGAAAATGAAGAGCAAAGAAATGTTTACTAACTGAAAAATGCGACCGCAGATTCAACCATTTCAATGGGTAACTTTAAACACGCTATTTTCCCTACTGGGATCCTAGGAACGTAGCGCTAGTTGAAGATAGACTCTTTTAGTTGCTACGACTTGCCCAATAAAGGGCGCGAAATTGCGTGCTATCTGCTTTGCCGCTGGTGGAGATTCAGTTTCTACGCTTCAACTCTTTACGCACATGGGTGTCTCCCAGCACGACATCAACACAATTATTATAGCATTTTTTTTAAATTATTTCAATAGGCGTATATAATGTTGTTTAATTAAGAATTTATGTGTAAATTATGATTATTATTGCCAAACAACTTTGGTGGCGCCCTCGTCAAAGTTGTGAACACTTTCGGCTAATAGCACGAATTAAGTGACCAACGACGATTTCTGTTGAGAAGGAAGTATAGTGTTTTTGGCTCACGGTGATATTGAGTGCATCTTATTTTGAAATACTACACTTAAACCTTGAATTGTGTAGACAAAAGTTGTGGGTATTTAAATAAGTCTGAAATCCATTGAACAGATGTGGCACTTTTTTCCAAACGACAGAAAGATAAGCTAAAGAATATTTGAAGTGTGAAATATACTTACAAATATCTTTTTATAACAGCGAATTCTATTCGACGAATATTCGAATCTGCTAGCCTTACTTTTCTCCGAACTGACTCTGATCTTGTGGAATAGAATGGTACCGATTTCTGGAAGATGAAGAAGCAACCGCAGCTATTTTTAAGGTTAGATTATCTGTCAGAAAAGAGCAGTTCACCTGAACTCTGGACTCAAAGGCGCACAAAGTATGTGTAAATGAATTGATTGGTGCTTGTAATATTATAGAGAAGAGGTGGTAAGCTTAGATACCCATCGTCGCTATCATTAAACAAAAAATAAGGGGAAAGCGGTGTTAGATGCGTAGACTAAAGGGTCATGTGAATAGGTGACTTAGAAGACTCACGAGACAGCTGTACCTTCTCGTCAGCAATGGGCTGTGGTATGATCCCATGAACAGCATTCACTGGGCGAGAGTTCGAGAAGGTACTCTGTCTCTATGATGTCTGATATAGCGGTTGTGTCGTGCACATTTGGATCTCGCTCCTAAGCTCAAGATGACTTCCGCTGTTTTTGTGAGGCAACTTGGCACCGAACTGTGTTCTTCCCGGAGCTGACACCCAACAAAGCACTGCTTGTTGAGCATAATGTTAAGCTCATTAACCGGAAGCAGTGCTATTCTTTGATTAGCTTTCGAATAGCTTCATAACTCTTCACTCCTTCTATGTCTCTGTAGCTACGACAACTTCGGTCTCTATCCAATGTGTGTAATACCTGAATTTCTTCTAATAAGCTTATCCAAACTTTTTAATGTGACAAAATTTTTGGAGTTAACACAAATTCATTCATGTATTTTCTCATGAGTTTTGTCATAATACCTGCAGGTTGTATAATATCAGTTATAATATTATTATTACGTATCTAATAAGTCACCATGTATTTGTGTACAATACGAAAATCTTGCATATATTATATACTTAGTTTTCACACACTCATATCTACAAAATTACATAGCAGAACCACAAATTGTCTCACGGAACTACTGTGGTAATCATACAAAAAATTCACACAAACAAATTTGGTAAGGATGAATATTTGCGCGCTGATTTGCGTTTTTTAATGAATGAATGCATAATTTGCTTTATTAAGTAAAATACACTGACGAATACGAACAACTTTTGAATGGTATAAAAAGTAATCTTATAACATTTAAAAGAGGAGACGTAGCTATTTATAAGTAAATTAGCTACTGCTCATCAAATAAAAAAAAAAAAATATATATATATATGTATATGCATATAAAAATTGTCAACAATTAAGCAATAGAAATGCGAAAAGTAGTAAGCAAATATTGTTCGTAATCGAGCAAGTACAAAAAAAAAAAACTTTGCACAATTACGCGAAACAAAGTACGAAGATTTATTAGATGTTGTTTTTTCCGCTGCACTGCAAATTACTTTGTGAAAAATCACACGACGCCGATTGAAAGTGAGAGAAACAATGAGGCAATAAAAAATAAAAAGTGCAGAGTTAGTAAAAAGTGAAAATACAGATTTTATAATTAGGTATGAGAAAATGGAAGCAATTTCCAAGGGTTATAAATTACTACAAAAAAAAAACCGCACAAAGCAAACAAAAAAAAAAAAAAAAACATGAGGCATAACGTCAAATTCACCTACTTTTAACGCTACTTATTTATACAGTACTCGACGTCGAACCAGCGATAGAACAAATAATGAAGAATAGAAGAATAAATAGAAGAAACCACTTGCATCGCCTTAAATCCAGCCCGTGTAGTTAAGGAATTTATTTGAATTCATGTTACCCAACTCTTTCAAGTTGCCCACAATCTCATTCTAGTTCAGCAAAGACCTTTACAGCTGCAAAGGAGATGTTCCACCATTTCTTCCGCACCTGGTGAGGTGTAGCTGCGGCAGTTGGCGTTGTGTTCCAATCTCGTTCAGGCAGTACCGTTTGAAAACAGCGATTAGCCTGGAAGCGTCCGTCCGATGCATTCGATTTATTGAGAGTAGAATACTCGTACCTTTTGGTCTTGTTCGTACAGCATTGGGAAATCTATTCCCTTGATGAAACTCACGAAACCCAATAACTTCTGCGGTCTCTGAGCTATCTAGAATGGAGCCGTTTCGAGCCAGCGCCCTCGACTAGCAAAGTTCCCAACATACCAAATACTTCGCCAGAAGTGTTCTACAAGTTCTCCGATATGGCAAAGCCCTCCGATTAAAGAATAATTGTAGAACCCGAAAGACGCAGAGATGCCTCTATTTTAAGGTCCGCTGAATAGATTCCCGCTCCCACTCCACTAACCATTAACCAAACAAGCACTGCAGATACTCTAAAAGAGGAGACGGCACATATGTAGTATGGATACCAGGCCTAAAAATCTGAAACTTACTCCATAGATCTGTCACTAAATATTAACATGAAAATTGTAGAGCCTTTCAGACTGAAGCGAGAGACAATTAATTAGATCCTCTTCTCCATAGCAACTGTGAGATAAATCCAATCTAATCCAATAGCAATTAATTGAAAAGTATTTAGCAGACAGCTATCTAGCTTAGAAGAGCTTTGTATAAAGTAGCTGCACGCAGCTCAAAACATTTTTAAAAGCACAAAATCACAACAAGACAGGTGGGTGTATCAATCTGTTATAAAATAAACAAAGCAAAGGAAAGGAAACACACAATAACAATCGAAAATTTAAATCATTTTCCTTAAAATTGTGGCTACTACTACAAAAATTAATTGAAACTTACAAGTGGTTTTTGTTAAAACTAAGCGCACGAGTAAAGCGAACAGGTGGCATTGAAACTAACCGATTGGCACCAACCACGCGGTGCACCCACGTTGAGATTTGCTGAATTTGAATTTTGATTCAATGAAAAGGGAGAGCAAGAAAGAAACTAAAGATAGTCAATTGGAATCTGAATTAAAATACCACGCAATTTATGTAAATGTGACGCGTGCCTATAGAGCGCTGTTAATAAACACAAAGTGTGACTGACCCGAGGCGTACGAGTGATGTGGGCGTAATTTTTTATAGCAATAAATTGGTCGCGGAAACGCGCAGGCGTTTTGGTGCAATAAATTACAAAAAAAAAATGTCGCTGCACTTTTAATGGAAATGCAACAATGAAGCGTGGTGAAATCAGGTGCAGTTCGAAAAGGAGAAAATTATTAATTGTCGCATCAGGTTACCGCATGCTGTTGCGAGCACAAAGTAAATCAAACTGAGCTATTACGGAACTAAAAAATATTTTTTTTTAAACGACAGCATACTTATTATATTTGCATACGTCACGAAGACCTAAAACACTGATCTATTATCTGGTGTACAGTCATGTGAAAAATAAAAATTGCGACACTATATTATGGCTAATTTCAGCTATACATCTTTCGTATTTTATGTTTATTTTCTATATATGTACATAAAAATCTCGTTTCACGGTAAAATTATGGTTGGGAGAGGGTTGCCACCTGCTCGAAAAGTCAGTTAAGTAACTAAAATATACACAAGTTCGATGAAATATTAAAATATGTGTGTCAAGCGGTTTGACCATTTGTATATCTAGGTTATAGGTATATTTAGAAGAGGGTTGCCACCTTTTATAAAAGTCAAATTTAATTAAATTATACACAAGGATACAAAATAATGAAATGTGATTGGCAAACTGGTGCATGCCTATATTTTTGAAATGGTTGCCACCTAGTTACATATGCAAAAGGCATTTAATAAATAAATAAAGGTAGGACAACGTCTACTTTTTATTCAGAATTTGCAGAAAAATTCTAGGTATACAGTTTTATGGCGCATTAACTTTTAGAATAACAAAAAGCTAGATTCAAGTAGCTTACAATTACAGTTGATTTTTGATAAGTTTTTTGCTGACGATGCCACGCATTTTTTGCTTTTATAGAAGTTTGAGACTTTCAAATAAAAAAAAAATTATCAAAAATCAACGAGAACTTTGAGCTTCTTAAAACTTGCACTTTGCTTAAGTAGAATTTATTGGACTATAAAACTGCATACTTAGGATTTTTATAAAAGTTCTGGGTAAAATTTTTTTTATTTTAGTAATTTTTTTTTGAATTTTCCTATTTTTTCAATTAAGTTTAAAATGTGAATTTATATGGCTTTTGTTATACAATGAGCTAGACTTTTAAAACAAAACAAAAAAAAACGAATGAATAATAGCTTAAACTGGTCCAAATGCCTTGTCCATATTTTTTCCGTACGACTGTTTATGAAATAAACCCTTTTGTAAAATATTCTCATACTCTACTCGTACAACACAGTTGTGGAGTATCTTAAGCCGGCAACGCAATAATAACAATAACAGCACGCGCCACAAGCAATGCGCTATCGATATTTGTTTGTTAGATTTGCTGCTCCTCGGCGATAATTAGCACGGCGTCACTAAATCGAATGACACAATAAGTGTTGGGAAAACAACGCTGACCAACCGAACGAACCGAAAATGAGGAACAAACACAAAAAAAAAGAAGAAAAGTACCAATTTTGGACCGTTGCACAAATATTTACCTATCACATTCAGGCAAGACAATCACAGCAAGTGTGCAACTGGCGTAGAATGACAACAGAAGCGCCAACAAAAATAAAGCAACAAGTATTTATGACCGTCTGCTGCCAACGCACGCGCCGCCACAGATCATGACTACACCGACTAGATACATGAATATGGTATTACAAATGCGAGGAGGTGCAGAGTGAGTAAATAAATATATGGAGAGCAGACAAGCGACTGCCAACTGATGGCAAAATCTGTACTAATAACAAAAGTTATGATGTCATATACAAATACAATATGTGTGGTATCAGCAAGCAACGCCAACGTCTACAAGCAACAATCATATTTTTCATACATATATGTACATATGTAGATATTTTTGTTGTTAGCTGCTCATAAAGCTGTTACAGCGCTATAGTATTTAAATTTATATGAACACATTTTTTATGATTGCAACAGCGAAGTGTGCCAAGCAGCACAACAGCAAAGCATTGCACAGCATGCACGTGTGGGCGCTTCCGATTTTTCGTAATTCAAAATAACAACAGACTCATCAAAAATTGATTCTTCGCCTTAAATTTGGTTTTAAATCTTTTCTTTTTTTTACATAGTTTTCTTCCGTTACACGTACCTTTCCGTGGACCTCACCCATTTGTGCTATATGTGTACAAAAAAAAAATAAAATATCGTGCATCCATAATTTTATGTCATACATTTGCCAATCAAACTGCCTACGAAAAGTAACTACATCAATAAAAAGCGCATTTTAAGCTTTGTCTTCTACCACATCCGCATCAAATTAAAACATTTTTTGTTATTGTTTTTGATCTAAGTAGTTATCCGCTGTAGTGGCATTTATCATACTTGTTCGCTTTTACTGCGTCAAACAAGCTGTTTACACTTGTGAGACGTCGATATAAAATTCTCTTTGCCTTGTCTTTGCTTTAAATATTGAAAAAAAGATAAAAAATTGAATTTAGTCCGCAATGCTTCAATATCCGCAGGATGTTATTAATTAACTAATGAAAGGAAAGGGAGCGTTAACATATACAGTGACTCAAAGACCCGACCACATGTAAATTTTTGTACAATATTTAAAAGCAAAACAAAAACTTTTACTGAAAACTTTTGTTCGTAAATTTTTTCTAAAAAAAAAAAACAAACAGAGAATACATTCAAATTTCAAACTTTGTTTTATAATAAATTCAAAAAAAATGTGTCAAAATTTTAACATGTTTACTTAATTGTTTACTTTTGATTGTGCAATTTTGTAGCTCATTCAATTTTTGTTTAATTTTACTTAAAAAGTTTAAAATTGTAATACAAATTTCTTAATTTCTTTTTTTTATTTTATACACAGTATGAAATTTAAATCTATATGCTTTTTGTTTTTTTTTTTTTTTTTTGAAAGGATTAGCGACAAAAATTGACCATGAAAAAATATTTTAAACATTTTGAAATTTTGAAGAAAATTTGTTAAATTTTTGGAATTTTTTTATGTGTATAACGCGCATTAATTTTTATAAAAAAATGTATCATGAACGAAATAAATTTATTCGTCGGAAGAATTTTATCGGATACAGAGAGTGCAGTGAGCTAAGAATGTGAAATTCAAATTATTTTTTTTGAAATCACTCTATCTAGAGTCCAACAAAATCGTCTTACACGAAGAAGGTTAACAGGTTAGCATCCTATTTCTTCAATGAAATATTACAATAATTGACTTGAACTGACTGAGTAAGCTATTAGATTGGGCAATAATTCAATAACTTGGTATTTCGATATTTTGGCAGTGACAGCTCTTCTCCGCTGGAAATCTTCACAGAAAGTCAGTATCATATATATGTATCTTCCCATATGAATCGCGTAACGCTTGAATAACGTTGGAAAATTGTACAAACATTGTAATTTTTGCTGAACTGGTTGGAAGCAGTGCGGACAAATATCTTAAACTCATCTGAAATTCTTAACTAGATTAACGAATTTTTTAATTTAAGTTATGTGGTCAGACAATGCCTAATGCCCAGGGACACGATATCGGGCACAAAGTATCGATATGGTACGCATTCAAAGAATCGATAACCAAAATATCGATACTTAATTAAAAATGTAATCTGTTTATCAGTTATGAAGTGTTTTCACAAGTATGTAGGTCGTTAGCTTGACATACCGAATTTAAGGACTCTTTACGGTCTATCGTTCTATTTTACCAACACCTGAGGACGCCCTCACCTAAACTTGGAAAGAGATTAGCTTACAGCGTGGCCTTGAATTCCTTAATACTATTTTCATTCCGCCTCATTGTCATATCTATGTATACATTTGAGACCTCGTAACCGCGAAAAAATGTTAGCGATGTATTTCTCAAAATTTTCTAAATGTTCTAGAGGCATTTCGGTATTAAAACAGAAACTTGTGAAAAAAGAAGCAGGCTGTGTCAGAGACACGGCCATTAAGTTTAACGTAGAATACGCCATCCGATAAGACAGAAAACATATGTAACAATAAATGATAAATAATACCAGCAGATGAATTTCTTTATTTGATAGTTACTTTGGATGATATACATAAGCTTATGATAGGAAAAATAGGATAAAAATGTTTTTAAATTATCAATTAAATTTCTCGCAAAAACGAAGTCAATGGCTGTTATCAATAGTAAAGATAAATTATAAATAACATACGCGAATCAATTTTATTATTTTTTTTGCAGTGCTTGGCAGCATTTTCTCTTCTTTTACTCTACTTTAACTTGCCCGCCTAAAATTATGCAATACAAAGAAAGGGCTGCACGAGTACATTTAAATCGCCCATCGCCCAAAAAGTTCGCTTATATTATTTTCGCAGTTAGGGCTCGTATTTTCTTGTAAATTGCATTCTTCGAAAATTTGATACGATTCTGGGGGTCAAGTACACGATCTCAAAAAGTATCAAGTAAAAAATTATCGTGCCGAAAGGCAGAAATATCGATATGGTATCGTAAGTGTGTCCCTACTTATGCCCCCTTTATTATGTAAGTTTATCCGAGAGGATTTATCGATTTAAATAGATCCTCCGTTTGTTTCCAACTACACTATGAATTTAAGAATATCTAGAATATATTTTTTTCTTCCATCCTCGAAGACAAATCATTGTGAAAGATATCATTTAAAGTGTGCAATAAATTATTCAAATATGCATGTTTGCAATTAGATCAAAAGCAATCACAACAGGAGCTAAGGTAATTTGCACAACACAAATATGAATATTTACACATTGAAAGAGACATTCTAAAAAGCCTAAATGCAAATGACGCGTGCAACACGTAATCTAAATGCAACAAAGGACGTGTACATATATGAAATATGAATGAACAGTGATTTTATGAGAAATGAATGAAAGATTTTATGCAAATTGATGAGAGAATTGGTGAGAAAATATGAAACAGTAAATAGCAATAAATTTGCAAACAATAAACAACGACACAGCAACAAATGTGGCAACAATTATAGAATTGCAAATGACTGCACGTAAAGCTTTAATGACAGTATACAATGTATGTATGTATGTATGTATTTCTTTATCTATCTACATGTATAGCAGTTAAATCGCATCAAAACCAGCGTTTCTTCTTGATAGTGAGAAGATTTTCGAGTGTCATTTTCGATAGAGAAATCTTAAGCGCCAACAGACAACAATGAATGGATATACAAATAAATAGATGAAGACAGCTCCGAATACACACACACAGCGCGCTATCACACAAGTCGAAATTCAGCCAAGATTTTCCTATCACATCATCTTCATCATCAAACAAACAAATGTGCACAATATTCATTCAACAGATAGCATCGTGTAGCACAGCCAGCCCAATTGTCATAGTAGTATGCAGTAGCTTTTTGATTTTTTGATTTTTTGCTTTCTTTATGCAACAACATGGGACATACGAGTATATCTAACAGTACGCGCACAGTAGTTGACAAACTCAATTGGTAAAACTATCTCACAGCTATGTATGTATGTATGTATGTACATACAACAGATGATGTAGTAGTGCAATGGCGAAGTGACTTGACTCTGGCGACATGATTTGACAATGTTGCTGCATGCGAAATGATGTGAAGCTGATGTTGACTGCATTGTAATCAGCAGTGTGTGTGTGTGTGTGGACTAACTTAGGTACATACATAGATATCAATTGTATTGCTACAAATCTATGCACATATCTACGTATGTATGTATGTATTTACTACAAGTGAAAAGCTGCACGTACGAAATCTCACTCACCTCCATCGGCAACATTAAGTTGCACACAGCTAGATAAACATGTTAAGTACGTGTGGCAACTTGAGAATTACATGTGACATGCGATTCGGTTGATTTTGACGTTAGTGAGTTGTACGTTTTGTGGGCGGCAAAAATTCCACTACTACAAAACTAACACTTCCATGAATAGCTTAAAGCTTTCAACACAATTCGCAGAAGTAGCAAAATTTTGATGTCTAAACTACGAGCAGGAATAGAAAGTACTTTAAGTAGTTTTCGTGAAATTGCAGATTATCCGATGCACTTGAATAATTCTCACTACTAAAGAATAGTGCAGGTTAACGTCAATAGAAGGTAATTTCGCTTTAACTTTATTTTCAAAATAAAAAATCTACAGATTCTGTTTCTTTTCCTTCTTATTAATTGGCGCTATAACCACCTGACGGCCGCCGTGCCAGCTGTTTTCTAATAGCAATCGTCCCACGGCCGACAATGCAAGCCTCCGAGGATATTTTTGCCATGAAAATGCTTTTCATAACAATCATTTGCCGTTCGATTGCTTCTGGCGATTTTTAACATACGCAGTGTAGCCGTGTGCCCTTAATTTGATCAACTCTGTCTATGTTCCCGTATAGCTCATACAGCGCATCGTTCCATCGTCTGCGGTATTCACCATCGCACAAGCGCAATTGTCTAAAAGTCTTTCGGAAAATCTTTGTCTCGAACACTCAACGACCCATCTTATCCTATGTTGACAGCGTCCATGCTTTTGCGCCATAAAATAGGAAATGATAAGCGACTTATTTAGAGTCGTTTTGGTACGTCGAGAGAGGCTTTTAAAACGCAGTTGCCTACTCAGACCAAGGTAGTACTGGTTGGCAGAAGAGAAGCTCCCCTATATTGGTTTAAAGATAATCAAAGTCTTCAACTTTTCTTTAACACCATGCATGAATAGCTCTGCTAGTAGTCTATTTGCGACAGCGGCTTTGCTGTTTTGTAGCCGCGTTATTGCTATTCGAACTTCGTCGGGGTCGGGCTCGCATTGGATCCGATCGCAGCGTGGTCATATGGGTAGCATCTTAAAATTTCAGTAGCTGTGGAGCATTCCTGATAGTAGCTGTCGCCCTTTTGGTGTCATCAAAGACTTCGTCAGCCGTTGGTGGTGACGAATTCCGGTTTGCTGAGAAGTGCTCTTAGCGAGCAGTATAGAGGCGTGTGAGTCTCTTTACTGCTACAAGACAATGATTCGAATATATGCTAGATCTTCGGAGCTTAACATAGAAATTTGCCTCAATCGCAATTCGATCGATTTAATGAATTTTTCAACCCTGGAACCCGGTGTTACAGACTACCAAGTTTTGGGATCCCGACGCAAAGTTGATCAGTCTTAGTTCGTTAGCGGGGATTTCATCGCGAAGACTGAAGAAGACTAAGTGCATTCTAAACGCTCATAGAAGTACTCTTCAATAACCTTCACCTTCTTTCCCGTCGGGGCGTGGCTACAAATCAGCGCGATGTTGAAGAATCTCGCTTTGGCGCGAATCGAGGTAGTAGACGTCATATGGTTCTATATTTTCCCTACCTTCAGAACGAAAAAGACGGAGTGACTCCTCCCAGATTTACCTTCTCACTTTAGCTCACTCCCAAACGGATGTTTGAGAGTTACCCTGAGGAGACTTGAATGAAATTACCCGAAAGTCGTATGCTACTTGAACCGCTTGCAGAATAATCGTTCTGGTCCCTCTTAGGTGAATTGACAATCAGCGACTTTCGCTACTTTTGTCTACTTCTACACACTGAAACATTCTTCAGATTCTGCTAGTTGTAATAATTGTCGAGTGTATGCAATCAAAGAAAAATATGGTCGTTTAATGATAATCACTTCCCTGATACTTCTGCAAATATTTGGCTTTTTCAGCAAATTTGTATTTTTTAAGATCAAAATCAGCAGGCTCTCAGATTTTCTTATGACATTTTGACCGCAATATCACACTTTCTTTGCAACCGCTCACACACTTGCGCGACGCCAACTGCGCAAAATCAATGCAATTGCAAGCGTCATTCTCGACATTTATTTATTGCGACAATTTGAACGTCAAACCTCGATAAAGTGAAACTTGCAATACAGCAGCGCTGTTGTAACCAAACGAAAATACGAAAAAGCACCATGATGCTGTCAGAGTTGCCTTGCTACTGACCCAGTTACATGCGTTTAGAACATTTAACAAAAAAATGAAAAAGCACAAAGAACCAGCCTATGCGATTATAGTGAGCCACATCAACTTTGTAGCTGCTGTTTGTAAGCAAACAAAAAACTACAATGAAGACAAAACAAAGTAATCAAGGCAATGCGGTTGCGCTGCAGTTCAAGAACGCAACAAGCGAGTGGAAAAAAAAATGTTGCAATTCCCATACTGATGAAAAAACGAGTTGGCAAGACGCCGACGCGCATCCGTGCGGATGCAGAAATGTGGGCGACCGGCGCATGCGCAGCAAAGCACAATTGAGCGTAAAATGAAACCAAGTAAAAACAAAACAAAAAAACTTAAAATAAGAACCAGAAAGATTATGCACAGCAACCAAGAACGTGCAACACTTGGCTTATCGTGAAAAAAATGCCATAATATTATATGGCATTAAATGGCAGTAAATGTGCGAGGCGTGCGTTTCTCCAGCTACCAGATGCGCAGCGCAAAATTTGCTTAATTCCTACGGCAGCCACTCAATCAACTTTCAGTAGTGTTTTTTTTTTGTCTGCACTTTTGTTTATTAAATTTCTTTATGAAAGTAGCAAAAGTGTTATGCTTTAGAAGAGAAATGTATCTTAAACGCGCTGGCAAAGCTTCATAGGCTATTTTTCTTACTCGGATATTTGTTTGGTCATTCAAGTACTAATGATAAGCGAAATCGCGCATTTTAATGAGAAAGTCACATTATTAATGTAATCTTTTTAATTAATTTCCTCTCATACACCTCTTTCTCATTTTCTTCAAACTTCCTTTTGCTCTAATGACAACGATTGAAAGTTTCCTAGAATTGCGGATATGTCGTTCAAACATCAACTCATTAAGATGTTCCATATGGCACAACAATGTGTCTAAGTTTCGCTTGAGGAGCTCATTTTAATTCTCCCCTCGCCGCATACAGCACGCGTAGAAGCCACCTCTTTTTTATTTATGATGAACTCATGTTGCAGGAAAGCAAAGCCGCCGCCACCTACAACACAGATTTCCGGTTCGAAATTCATACGCATTTACTCCGCCTACAAATACTCATACAACTGAGCTACCCAAATAAAAGTAGCCCTGCCGGTTGAGCCAGTGAAGCGTTCAGTTCTTGCAACACATCCAATTTTTCGTTTTAATTTTTATGTTTTTATTTTTATTTTTTATACTTCAATCCAATACACGTCGTGTAACATCATCTACCACTTCCTACAACTAAACAGACAGACAATTGTTAAAGTTTCTTATAAACTCAACATTGTCTTGGTTATTATCAGCATGTTGATATTTATTTCGCGAAAACATTTTCTTTTTGATGGTTTAAGTTTCAATTTTGAGCTAATTGGTAAAGCCAATGCAATGCGATGGGTATTTCGACTAATAAACCTGGCCTAGTGCCATTTACTTGATTGGTTCCTTGGAGAAAACTTTGCTTAAAATTTAATTGAAGTGGAAGCAAAATATCTCGGCCCTATTGAGATCAGGTTACTCAGATTAATCAATTTTCGCAAACAGGCAACAAAGGAGCAACTTTTCCCCTTATTCACTATATGTTTTCTGTAGAAGATTGCGAAAATTTGAGAAGTGAAAAGCCAGGTAATGAAATGCGGAAGGGCTTCTCGTACTAAATTACCTCCTGCCACACGTTTGTAAATTCTATGAATTATCAGGCAGGCTTCAACTAGGAGTAGATTTGCTTTGCCAGTAGACATCAGGATAATATTGTATTTAAAAAGCTTGATGATTTTTTTTTTAGAAATACTGGGTATCACAATGGACCTCTCCTAAATATCTCAGTGAATCGCCTGAGAGCACTACCTTATCAACCTAACCTAACCTAGCGACGAGAATCTTACAAAGCTTCGACTTTATGCCGGTTACAACGGGGCATTGTATGCCGTCCATGACTCCTAAAGGATACTTTTGTAGCGTCATTTCATGCAGAGAGGATTGGACAGGGGGCTGGTGAACATTTTCACGAAAGAATCGAAGCTTGTTGGGACGGTTGGAGGTGGAGTGTACTGCCAAGAACTATGAGTATGAGACAAAAATTTAAGCAACCAGATCACTACAGTGTTTCAAGTGGTGGTAGTCACCAGACAAGCGGCAATTAGAGCTCTTGGTTAAATAACATCGCGATGAATTCGCTTTCAAGAGCTTCGGAATACTGCCCCGTCGAACTAATCTGGCTAACCAGGAATAATGATGTTAGATAGGCAGAGTACACTTAAAAACGACTCCTTGTGCAAACCGCGTTTTCAAAATTCCTCTTGCCATCTGTCGGCTGCTTGTAAAATAATGGGCCTGAGCTTGGTTAGCTCTAGACAGCTACTAGAACGTGTCGGGTCGCGAGGTCGTTTTGGCCAAAAGTAGATAGAAGGAGGTCACGGGTGCTTCTACGATTATTAAAACTACTTAGTTGTGGAGATGCTGACCGGGTGCGCTTCAATATCAGCACTGACCCCTTCTGCGGCAACGGCTTAGGGAATGAGGAGATGGAACCATCACAACAATTTCTGCTTGGTTGCTCTGCTTTCTCAATACTAAAACTCAAGTATCCGCGGGCTGTATAGGTTACTTTTATTCCCTAGCCTCCGAAATTGCAATAGAATTAAACCAAAAACTTGAAGAGTTGGAACATTGATTCAGAATAAGAAATGCATACTTTTAACTACCACATTTTTCTGTAATTTCTAATGCTGATATTTACATTGAAGCAAAAATGAACCGACAAAGTAATAGAAGATCAGCCAATAGTTATTAAATCAACTCGCCAGCGACACCAAAAAGCAGCACTTGGAACTCTAGCCAACAAATTTGGCGTCACTCAAGCGTCGTTTTTCACCTCAGGGCCATCTGACAGAGCGGTAGTGCATTCACCCATCGCCCGACAACCTCACAAAATCTGCACTAAATTTAAATGAAGTGAGCGGGCGGGCAGTCAGCTAACCAGCTGGTCGCCTGATGTTAATCGCCAGCCTCTCCTGCTTTTACGCGCCTTTTGTTATTCGCATTGTTGTTGCGCAGCGTAACGTGCAATTTTCCATTGTAGTGAACGGTCGGTTGGCCAAAGAGACAAGCAGGCGCTTTTGTAGTCAAAATGTTCCATTAGGGTGACGTCGAAAAAAAATTTACTATGTACTCCTGGAGTGTTGTATTGCGTTCGAGTCAGATAGTCTTCCTGTCTTGATTGACTAGTTTGTCCATTAAAAAGTTGTTATTGTCTTACTGACATTGTTGGTGTTGTTTGCTGTAGCTGTTTTTGTTGCTTCTGCCATTTGTTACCGTTGTTTCTTGTTTATTGTTTGTAACGCCTCGCTAAGCCTGTCATTCACCACATCGCCCAGTCAGTCATCCACTCCATTACTCCATCATTTATGTAGTGATTCACCATCGACAATACCAACAACATTCATAGAGGCAGACAATGTTTAAAGCGCCGAGTCAAAGAGTTTTTGGAGCCGACTCGTTTGGCGGAAATTTCGCTTAAGTTAATTGTGGAAATTTTCTTGTTTTTTCTCACTTCTACGAATTTACCGACAAATTTTCTACTCTCAAATTTGTTTGTATTAGCATGCGAGTGTGTGTGTGTATTAATGTCTGCATGCATTATCTTTGGCAGGAAAAACAGGAACAGCTAGAAAATGTGTGTAATTTATTGCACGAAATGCAAATTGTGGGCGTTTTATTTCGACTTCACTTCGATTTTTTGTTAACCCAAAAAAAAAGTGTGCGATTGTTTTGTCTAATTTCGCAATTAGAAATTTGTGGTATATATGTATGTTGTTGTTGTTGTTTCTTGTTTATGCTTCAACTATTTGTGGGATTTAGTAGAATTTAACTGAGTTCAGGCTCATTAGCTGCGATTGGTTTATCGATTGGAACGATTTGAATTGTAAAAGATTTGCATATATACACAGCCAAACATATGTACGTATGTATGTATATATAAGTAGTATACAAATAATTAGAAATTCATATACAGTTGTGCTCACAAAATTAGCAGCACAATGTATTGATAAGTTTTAACAATTTTGTCTTTGCTTATTCAATTTTAATTATTTTTTATAAAAACATACTAGATTCTATACTAAAAACAATGTAATTCGAAGTTTCAAATAAAAAAAAAAATCATAAAAATTAAAAGAAAAATTTCATACAATACAAATATATAACTTTTCAAACTGATTTTTTAGAAAACTGGCACGTTCGCAGTTTTGTAGCCAATTCATTTTTATTAATATAAAAGTCTGAAGAGGTCAGCAATTCCAATTGATTTTTTATAATTTTTTTAAATTTTGATTTTGGGAACTTTTTTTATTTAAGAATTATTAAGAATTAAAAATTAACAGGAATTTATATAATATCCATCCGTTATATAGAAAGGACCGTGTAGTCCAAAAATACAAAAAAAAAAAAACTTTAATCAACCGGAATATAGCTATTTTAGACCTGCACAAAAAAATTTTATCTTGTGCTGAAAACGTAGATTTTTATTTTATTTTATACAATTTTTGTTAAATGCAAAAAAAAATTTAAAATAAGTTCGGACTTATAAAAAATGCATTTGTTATTTCGAAAAATGTGCGTAAGCCAAAAATTTAAACAAATTATACAAACAAATAAACTACAAAACTGTATATCAAAAATTTTTAAATTACAAAAAATTTAAGTTTTGATGAAATTTTTTTTATTTTTTTATTATCATGCTTTTTATTAGAAATGTACTCCGGTTTCCAAAAGGTCTACGGAAAATTTTATCATGAAAAATAGTTGACATATTGCTAAAAAAAAAAATCACCACCAAAAATGCCAGCAAAAGTTTTCTGAAATTTTTCAATTCTTCTAAATTTTGTGCAAAGTTTGGAATTCCGATTTGTTGAATAAATTTATAAACATATTAATTTTGTGGAAAAATTTTAAATTTGTTTTTGTATGATTTTTGTTACATAAAAACAAAAAACAAGCACGATCAATTATTATGGCCATTTGTTTGAATTACTGTACATAATATTCATTCATTCATTTTATGGCTATAATAATTGAAAGCTTTAAGCCTTTTAAGGGCTCAAGGGCAGCCACCACTAAATCTAATGCTGCACAGAGTGACAATCGTGGATATGTAATCAGTCATAGAAGATCAGACAATAGTTACAAACATAAATGGTCATAAACATAAGAACTTATTTGAGTTTAAGGAAAGAAACGAGTCTAAAGTGATTCGTCAACTATTCGACTTTCAGTCACAAAATTTGCATACATTAGGGTAGGTTGACTTTTAAGTGTCATATTTTATGGCCTGATGTTATTTAAATAAGCAAAATATCGAATAGAAATTAATAGCATAAGCTAAACAAATTTTAAAAATTTTACGAAAATTTAACAAACTTGAAAAACTTAAAAATAATATTTTCAATTTTTTGCCCGAAAAAAACTGTTTGGGGTAATAAATTCAGTATGGCTGAAAATACGCAAAACCCTCAGGAAACAAAAAATTAAAAAATCAACAAGCATTCTTAGCGGCATTATGTTTTCACTTTATTGCACTGAAATTTAATGGGCTGCAAAACTGCATATTCAAAAAGTTTCTACGAATTTTCACATAATTTTTTTTTTAATAGAAATTTAAATAACATGTCAATCAAAGATTCATACTCTTTATAGAACTCCTCCGAAAATTGTTTGGTACGTATTATTGTAGCCCTTCAATTCCATTATTTAAACTCAAATAAAGTGAATTTTTAGAACATTCGAAAATAACCGTCAATTTTTTAAGATTTTTTTTTGTGTTAAACTTTCGTTTTTACATAATGAAATTAAATGTGCTACAAAATTACATACCCAAAAAGTGTCTGAAAATTTCGGTTGAAAGCTTGAAAGTTTGATGAAAATATGTTGAATTTTCCAAAGTTCTGCAATCAAAACGTGCCAATAAGTGGCAACGCTTTAATTATGAAAAGGGCTATATATTTTTGTATATATTTATATCGATCCGCCCTGATGTTTTTGCCTACCTTTGTATGTATGTAATTTGAAAATAAAAAGAAGCGGATGTGTTTAATTGATACAAAGAAGACTCGGAACTTAACCGAAAACAATCCAGAAACATCTACTGTATGTACATAAATTTCAAAATTGAGTGCTGAGTACTAAAATTCCAAACAAGAATTGTTGAAAAAACAAACAGCCAGCAATTAAATTACATTTAAATTGCTCCCAAATAAAACTTCTGTAAATAAGCTTTACGAAAACTTCGTACTTTGCATTTCAAGACTTGGACTAACAGATTGTGGCCACCTACAATCACAAACAACAACCTACTCCATTTATATAGAAGTCAAAACCTTGAATTTCAAATATAATAAACAAGAATTTCAATTGAAACTAACAAAGCATAATAAAAATGAAGAAACTAATTAAAGAAAAATAAATCTGAAAAAAACTGTTGCTTGTTTTAGGCGTGAAACCCCTACGTAATGGCCGTGATGAGCACATTGAGCTCACATGCTGGATTGAAATATGTACATAGGTAGAAACAACTATTGGTCAAAAACACAGCGAATGAGTGAAACAAATGGTGAACTGGCTACTGATATATGTACATAGTATATTTACATATTTACAACAACATTACATACATACATACATTTGTGCAACGTTATGCTCGTAGAACCATATGACACTCTTGAAGACAGATTTTGCGACAATGTGGCGCCGTTGTACAAAACATATTATTACTTCTTTTTAACACTGCAAAATATGCAATAAATGTCTACAAAACAAAGTTCAGTTAAGGTAACAGCAATCATCAGAAATTATGTAGCAAAATGGTGGCAAGCGCAATGGAAAGAAATAACAATTGCAGTTAATAATAAATGAGACGCGAAAAGTAACGAAACGAACAGAGGAAATTGGTAGCAAAGTAAATAGGCAAGTTCGGACGAAAGCAAATTGTTTGTGTACCCAGTGCACTTTTTAGAATATATCTACAACGCTTTTTTACCTTTTAGAACATTTCTTATTACATTTTAAAATTATCTCAATTGAATCAAGCGAATATTTGTAATACCTTTCCTTTTGTATTAATGATAATATTTTGTTCGAAACCTCGGCACTTCTTATTTTTTGGGTTCAACATAATACACAGCTCCTCTTCAATGTTGGCTGGGAGATTGCAAGAACTGAGTTATGTGACATTTAGACCTTAGAGAACTTGCGCATGTTGCACCCTCGGCCATCGCGGTGTTAGCTGCATCATCCGTCATGAGCTGCCCCTTCGTGTAGCGCCGTAACACCTCCCCAGCGAGCATGTTGATGAAGCGTATCTGCCGTGTCGAAACCATAACGAATCTAGCTGGTGGTTCTGTCCAGAAAAGCGCAGTGCCTCTTTGTGTATCAACAGGATCGTTTTGTGTGTGGCCGCGGCTCGGTTTTAGCCACCCTCAAGTTGTTGGCGGGTAGCCCGGATTGAAAATCCTCTTGACTCTCCAGTATCTTTTCCAGCTCAGCAGATTCCACCGGTAGCCAGACCCTCGCTCTTGGTCTCGTGTAGTGTCTTTGAAATCGATAGTCCGTAGCTTCTCTTCGGACTTTGCCTCAACCGATAGCTTTCTTGTAGAGGGACGCTGATCTCTGGTTGCCGCATGCGACAATGTTTGTGTTCCTCTGGAACCATTCAATCCTGCAGAATGGCGGTGACATATGCATATGGCTGTCCTAGTCATTTTTACCTGACTTATTTCCAATAGCCTCTAACGGCTGAACAATCATCTTGGGCTGCTTTCCCACCCTTTGAGAATGTCGGCTTCTTTTATTGATTTTTAATTTTTCAGATTTTTCCATTGACACACCCAAGATTTATCTAGATAGAGCGCGATTCAGAGGAAGGAATGCAATTTGAAGACTTGAGTGGTATTTCCGAAGGAGATAGACTGAGATAATAAAGTTGTTAAATGAGCAAAGATAAAAGATGATTTAAGTGAGTGTGATGCGGTTCAAACTGAAAGATCTTTAGGGTTGTTTAAAGTGAGAAAGTCAATTGCATTTTGGATTTTCTTAATCTAACCAAGAGGATCTTTAGCATAACTATTGTAAAATAAGAACTACGCAACTGTTCCACAAGGTACACCTGCAACCAGAAAAGGATTTCCTTGGAAAAGGTGGCATGGCGAATCAACCGGAATGTATTGCAGAAAAGCCTGGGTTTTGCCAGAGAGAATACGAAATGCTGTAAGTAGTGGAATAAGCTTGATGGTCGTCTAAATATACTAGTTTTGATTGCGTGAAATTTTCACCAAACTAACTGAACACGTCTATCTTTCGAACGTCTGGATTAAAATAGTCCTTCGTTCCGCCGTTTTATTGAGGGCAAAGCTTTCCATTTTTGACGCAACGGATAATAGGTCGAACGGATAATAGGTCCAAGAGTGTAGGGTTTTTTCTGTATATGTATATGGGACGAATCTATTTCACAAATGAGTTAGCAAAAGAGGATGCTTAGATAACCTTAAGCGAGGCACAGAAAACATCCATAATAAGAATGCTAAATTATCTCTACGTTATTTAGCAAACAGGATCATTTATCTACAACCCGAGTATTTCAGTGAAAATACGATACGATTCTACGATAATAAGATAGGCCTCAGCTGACTAAAAATGCTGTGGTTGAAAAAATAAAAGCAAATACAGTGGTATGGGTTTATTTAATTTCTGCGAGAATTTATTTAATTTTTTTTGCGACACATACAAGCAAACATGTGCAAACTTCTAGCTATGCATACGTTGCAATTAATAATAATTTCCGCTACAGCTTTGCACACTCCAACAAAACAGACAAGCAACCAAACAAACAGATGCCCAGCAGCACAGAAGCCCAGATGCCAACGGTATTTGCGCTATTCAAACAGCTATGTTGCAGCGGATGTCTCGAGTACTCATGTACCGTACTCATGACCAGATGTGGAAGTCCAAACATACATACTACACATTTAGGCATACATACATATGTATATACTTATAGTATGTACCTGTGTATATATATGTAGTTAGGTAGATGCTAATACAGAGTTGTGTAGACGTGCTCTCTGGCAGTCAGATTACTGACCAGTCGTACTAAATGTACACATGAATCTAAAAATACTCTACTCATTTCCATGCAGACGTTCGTAGATTAATACGTACATACATACATACATACATATGTACATATTTTTGCGTGTTTTATAGAGTTATGTGAGAAAGAACAGTTTAGCGGATGTTGTTACTTGTTTTTTTCCTTTGTTTTGGTTAAAATATGCACACTTTTAATGAATTGGAACCACAGGCTAGCTGCTAAACAATAAAACACTTTTTGTACGAATTCCCGCTCCATATTTGGGTTAATTTAAAACTTGATGCAGGAATTAGCTATAGATAATTTGCACAACTAGATGAGTGAATTTGTTTGGAGGGAGGGGTAGTACCCAAAAAGGACCACAAATTTTATTGATATTTTGTGAATTTTATTTTTTAATCCATTTTTACATTTTAATTTTTTTTTTTCATTTTTAAAATGTTATCGATATTTGGTGATTTTTATTTTTTATTTTTGTGGGTTATATCTTCCTTTCGCTCATATTTTATCGATATTTTGTGAATTTAATTTTTTTGAAAGCTATTTTTATTTTTCTTTTTATTTCAAAATGGTATCTATCTATATGCTGTTACTTTTTTATCTATCGAAATAATCGCTATTCTTGGATTTAAATTTTTTCGATCATATTACATGATTTTTAATTGTTCGATAAAAAATAATCATTATTTTTGGATTAATAGTTTCCGATCATAATAAACACAAACAAATTGTCGGCGATGACAGTAATAGCAAGAACACGAATACGATTCATGTTTTATAATCGAAAAAAATGAAAATTTAAAAATATTGATCAAATTTGAATGAAAAAATAACTATCAAACTTTATCGAAAAAAAATCATAAAATAACAAAAAATCTGCTAAATAAAAGTAAGGTCGGTTCCTGGTTTAGAATTATTTCGTTTTGAATAAAATTGTAGTTTTTTAATGGTATCAATGTTTGCCGGCGTGTTTTTTAGCTAGTTAAAAATATAACGATTTTTTGTATTTATATTTAACAATTGAAATTGGAAATTGTTTTTACTTTTTTTTCATGATAGAAGTTATCGAAGACTTTTATTAATAAACGTCAGTAATAAAAATCAGTTAGTACCCTTCAAGAAACATAAAAGTTATCAGTCAAAATTACTTCAAATAATTTTTCATGACAGTTTACGAAAAAAAAATTCTATACTTTGAGTTAGAAAATAGAAGTCACCAACTGAATTCTATTCCCACCTTTTATAAACGAAATTCGCCGCCTGATTTTTATTGACGTCTTTTATAAAACAAAAGTCACCCATTGATTTGAATTAGCGACTTTTTTTACAAATAAAAGTCTTCGATAACAGTTATCAGGTGAAAAATGAAATTAAAAAGCAAACACAAATTAATTAAATAAAAATTTAGAATAAATGAAGCATTCGGATTAGTCAAATTAAAATCGCAAATAACCGTTATTTAAGGAGTTATTATATAAAAGTCACAGAATGACTGCAACTGTTACGGTCCCTATTTTAGGGCTAAACTGTTAGAATAAGTTTTTCGGAAATTACCGATTATGAACAAGCACACCCAGAGGCGCACATGGAAAATAGTTTTGGAGTGGAGTTTCGCTAATTTCATAAAAAATTTAAATAATTTCCAAGGTACATTTTAAAATTTTGATAAGGGTTTGGACACAAAACTTATTATTCTAAATAAAATAAATGTAAAAGAGAATATAATAAATAAAATTAGTGAGCTATTTGTGAAATTAAAAAATGTTAAGCACTTTAATAATTTTAGTTTGACATACAAAATTTGTAAGTTTAACTAATTTTTGGGAATAAGTATTTTTTACGAAAGCAATGAATGGATACAATTAAAAAATTTCGTAAACAAAAACTCCCGTGATGTCAACAAAATTTGGAATGTGCTATCTTTTTTTTCTTTTGAGTTCAATTCTGCCCTTGAGGTGTTAAAAAAAAACTCCATTGCTTACACAGCAACAATAAAATATCTCAATTACGTATGCGAAATTATGCGCTCTAAAATTTCTGTTCATAAAAAAATATTAACATCATTAATCAGCTTTGATTTATTATGCCAAAAAGCAGATCAAATAAAATTTAACACATGCCGTGCGTAAAATATTTACATTCGTTATTTATGAATATTATTGCAACTATAATAAAAATGTCAACGAATCCGAACTGAAAAATGTAAAGTGAAATGGAATGAACAAGAGAAGAAAAGCGAGGGCCGCAACTGCGCAGGCGCAAACAACAAACACAAAGGCCCATTCATAGCATGTATTGTTTACAATGGATTACAATAAAAAAAAAACATAATAAAAACAAAAATTTGAAAAAAAATTATGTTGGCAATAAGCTCCACTTAACCCACTGCTGCTGCTGCTGCTGTACGAGCATTCGTTTCCCTAATCACTCGCTAGAGTTGTTGAGAATCGCTGCCGCTGCTTTTCAGCAGCCACAATTGAGTTCAATTGAAACGAATTGAAAATTGTTGAAATTTTCGATACGATGCCGGTTTAGCATACGGCTATGTGACATGCTGCAGAGGGGTGATTATTTTTTACCAGTAATATTTTTTTATGTTTATATTAATATATGACACACACACACTGTGTGCCGCCCGCTTATTTGAAACCTGTAGTTTACGGTTGAGTTGCCGAAAGGCGTCCAATAACCGGTACATTTCAGGGAGGAAGAAATATGGGTTCTTTTGTTGCAGCCAACAAAAGCGAATCAATCCAGCGAATTGTCACCGTCACGCATGCGTTCCGTCCCTATAATCTGTAGTAGGAGCGCACGCGCTTTGAGCAACAAAGCGGACGAGTGTTTGGTAGATGAATTTATTTTGCATGCTTTTGAAGGCACACCACGGAATGCAGCTACACTGGATTGCGCTTCCTCTTTTTTGGCCTGTTCATCTAACATTTTTAATTTTTTAACGATTTTTTTTTCGTTTGCCTTTTAAACTGGAAACTTAAATTCAATTTGGGGCAGTCATTGGAATTATTCATTAACTACAAAAAGGGGAATATGCAATAAGTAATGGAGGTGACAAAAAGTTAATGAAGTTGGATTTCGTGAAACTCCTAAGCTTTGCTTTCGTCTTGAATTTTTCTTCATGCTTGACTTTCATTATCTCGCTTGCTGTTCTAGTTCTAATTGTTTTGTAGAATTTTTTTGTACTTCCAAGCTTAAATCAGTATTGTTTTTGTTCTTTTATTTCTATTTCTTTTATTTTTGCATCTTCCCGTTTCATGTGAAATGAGCTGTGGCAATTCATATAAAATGATTTACCGTAAAATTCCTCAACATTTCCAAGACGAAGTTGTGTGGTGTTCTCGCTATGAAAAGCCTCACAACATCTTGGCAACATGTTGCCAGCAACATTTTTGCACAGCTTTTCAGCTGTATTTGCTACTTCACGTTGCGTGAAAACGGACAGTTCGCCACTTCATTTACGGAATTGTTTTTGTATTATCTGTTTCCCATTTTTTTTTATTCGATAATTTCGAATAATTTTGGTCGCTAGCAACATTTTACCACAATCCAAATGCATGTGAAGTTAGTACTAGTCTTTAGGGAGAAAAAAGCACAAAATTTTAAATTTTGATTAATTTTTTCTTTAAATTTGCATAAATTTTCCGTTTTTGGTTGTTTAATGAAATATATTTTGATACAAAAATTTATTACAGAATAAAAAAAAATAGTCAAAACTTCTCAATAAGTCCCTATCGTAGGTTATGCCTGGTAATTTTTCGTCAGAAATCGTGTCATTACAAAGAAAACAATCAAAAATGTTGACATATTTCGATTCGACCCCAATACAAAATTATAAAATATCAACATGTTTCCATTTCGTATTCTATTTCCATGTCAAAATTTGGAACTAATAAAAAGAGGGATTAGAGCAGAACGACCGAACTTCAGCTTCGACTGCGGCCACCAAAGTTCGGTTCGGTTTCGATTCGACCTCAGCAAAATAAAACCGAGCTTTGGCCGAACATTTGGGAATTTTTACTCTAAGTTGCCATTTTCAAAGTGTAGTGGTAAGAGTGGTAAAAAGTAGTGGGAGAAAACGTGCTTTGCAAAGTAAAAAACAAAAATAAAACAATTACTTGGTTGTTAAAGTTCATTATTTGATATTCAAAAAAGAAACCTGAAGTGAACTTATATTACTTTATGTTAATCGTGATATCAAAAGTAAAGTTTTGTTTTTAATTTTAAGGTTAGTACTAACTTCCCCGACAGGGCTAGTGAAAAATTTGACAACAACCATAACCAAGAAAAAGACGAAATGGCACAGCAGAAATGTAAAATTTTCTCACCATAGTACAAATTTTTTTCCACACAGAACTTTTCTATCAATTGGCGCAGGGCATTGATATGATTTCATTAAATATTTTGAAGATTCTACTTATGCGTACACACCTTTTTATTCCACGGAAAAAATTTTACACAATTTATAAATTTAGATTTTGTTTGTACATTTTGCAGCAATATGTATCGCAACATTAATTAGAACAATAATTGACGTGCGATTTAAAATAATCTACTTGCGCATAAGCCTGCATACATACATATATAAAATACAACACATTTGTATGTATGTTGATATTTACTTACGCTGGTATGATTTTACGAAATTATAAGAAAAATAAACAATAACAATAAACACGATGCAATGTTTACATTCAAAGAAATAGAAGAATGCGTTCAGGGTCAAAATCATCAACTCGAAAAATGAATATACAACGGGCGGCATTTATTTTTGGATGCTGCGCATGCAGGAATAACTAAATTACTTATACAAATGTACTACAAGGGATATGTACAAAATATTTACATAAATAGGCATGTACAGTTGGATGTCGAAAATATCACGCATGGAAGCCTGTGAGTTACGTCTGACAGTCGGCGGCAAGTTGCAGACAACTTGCCACACACGTGTTGCATACTCGCCGATGTAGGCTTGTACCCATCGAAATTACGTGAGTTTGCATTTTCGAGGACTGTATTCAGCAGCAGCAAGCGAATGTTAATACGACTAAATCAAAAGAAACGAAATTTCAAGAGTGGAAAAAACGCTGCACTCTGAATCCCCTTCAACATCGCATCCATGTTATGGAAAACAATGCGTTTAACGTCACTCACGTTTAACATCAACCAGCGGCAACAACCTACACAACAAAACCAACAACAACGACACCAACAGCATCAGCAATTTTTCGTAGTCAGCAAGCAACAGTCAAGGCAGCGGAGCTGGGTGTTCCACGCAACATTTAGCGGTTTGAAATCGCTCTGTTGTCTGCGCAGCGTTCGCGTTTGCCGGTAGCTCTCCATCCCAGCTACACTACTAATACCATCTCTGACTCCTCCACCTTCTTTGTTTACCTAGCATGCGATATGAAGTAATGCTTGGGTGAGTAAGTGAATGGCATTTACAGCCACAATGCCAAAACTGACAACTGACGCAAAATCACGCTCTTAAATAATATGACATAATGAGCTGCAGCAGCTTTAAATGTCTGACGACTAGTGTGGGTCCAGTGGTTTTCGAAATAAGAACCGGTACAAGCTCAAAACACAACCGACCCAAGAATTAAATTTGTTGGTGATTCTCCAAACTAGGTAGAATACAGCTAATAGCAATACGAATTTCGGTCATCTCCTTTAAAATCTGGTTTAGGGGATAAACCGGTTTCGTCACATGTTTATTGATATGTTTTAAAATTTCCTTAACATTCCAACGCCAAAATAAATAATAATGTTTCATTGAGTTTTTATTGCCTATATGCCAGTTAAAAAACTATAATCCAATTCGTAATGAAGCAGTGTGATAGAACTGCTCCCATCTTTGAACTTTGGTAAGGTATCGACCATTCCAAAATATAAAAAGATTTTGCATGGCTCTGGGTCTGCAGATGTCGTTGAGCCTCAAGTTCTACGATACCGTCAGTCCTTTCTTTACCTTCCACCAACTCCTGTCACGGAACCCACCACAGTGTGACTTTGTGGCGTCGCATCCAAGGTCTTTAGATTATCCTGACTTTCCAACATAACAGGTATTATGGCCTCATTTGTCATTGTGCGAAAAGACATTCGCAGGCACAGAGTTCAATTAAGTAAAGCTCAGCTTGAAAGAGAGTTGGTTTAGTGCTCATTGACAGACTTTCCCTTAACCTTGGCCCGAATATTCTAGACACAGTGCCCTGATTCGCCAGCTTGGATTTATAAGTGTACTACACTTGGGATCCTTCGAGGATATATGTTATTACCGCACTGAAGCAGCCTCTTTTAGGAATTGTTACCTTGTATCCCCTTTTATAAGTATAGATTTGGTAGAATGATATTCGAGCATTTGATTACGGGATCATTAAGAAACGGGATAAGTGTGCCCATGTAACCCCAAAAATAGCCACTTTTCTTGCTACATATGTGTCTAGGGTAGGAACAGAGCTCCAAAACAAGCATCAATGGAAATTAAGAGGCAGCGGAAGCTTGTAAAGACACCAAGAGCGTCCGTGTGACAGCTGTGCATCGCTTCAGTTGCTTCACCTTGTCCCACTGGTCTAGTACCGCATAAATTAAAATTGTCTTTATCAGCATATCATATGAGCGGCATGCTAATCTAAGTGATAACTTCCTTGTTTTGCCAAAAAGCCATCGTTGCCTTATTGGCAATCATTGTGAGGTGTAAGTTTCAGTTGCGGTTTGTTCATGGCGGCTTGATGGGGACGATGCTGAACTTCAATGTACCTATGAACCAGTCCGTTAATAAGCTCGGAATGTTTTTACTAGCCATGGCTGATGATATTCCATGATGTGAGGTATTGTCAAAAGCACCTGAAACATCAACAACTCGAATGCCTTTTGACGAGTCTCCGTCCAAATAGATCAACGTTTGCCTTGGCCGCTATGAGATTATTGCAATACCCGAGCTCAAAAATTATTCAGACAAAAAATATTCTACGGGAAATTAATGAACTTCTGTGGGTTAGTGGCATAAGTTGGAGAATTAAAGATCCACAACTTTATAGGATGAGATCCACGATTATGGCGCGTGGCTTCTGTTAACCTACCACTTAAATTTTTGTTCAATTATGGGTGTTTTCCGTAAGATTGTCGCTTGATTTGCACGCAACATCTGACAAACTTGGGCGCGGGGTGCGCTTAAGGTGTCGTTAGCTTCCGCTTATATGTAGGAGATCACTAAAACAAATTCAAGAGTTGCTGATTTGTAAAAAACATAAACGCAAACCAAACATGATTCCGAATTCTCTAGAATATTACCAACTTTGAAGTAGAGGATTTCCCCACTATACTTCTGTTTTGAACCAGTTTGATTTTCGTCAAAATATGACCACTTCCAAACCACTCATTTCAAACGATTTTCGTACAACTTTACCGCAGGATGCACGCCCACAAATGGCCAATTGTGAATTCGTACTTTCTTTGCATATATTTGACTTTATTTGCTTCAATTTACTTGAATTCAGAATAAATTTTGCGCCATTGCAAGCCGTGTCAAAGTAAATAAACACATCCACTGACGAATGCAAATGCTCGAAAAGCGTCAAGAAAAAAGGAAGACGAAAACGAAGAACACCAACATTACAACACAACACAATTGTGCGCGGAATGAAAGAAAAATAATGTGTTGTATTTAGTTATCTTTATATATGTATGTACATATGTATGCACATCTATTTACATAAATAAGAAATGTAAAGGTAAAATGTCATAGGTATTTATGTAGGTATGCATATCAGTACACAGCGCCAAACGAAACATTTGCGAGCTGAGTGTTAGGCGAGGCGTTTGTGTCAACAACAGCTGGCCGCGTTCGCAATACAACATTTCGGGCATAGTTCGACATTTGTATATTTTTTATGTGCATTGCTATGTATAAACCAAGCCGCCAAAAAAAAAAACCAAATATTAAGTTATTATTAGAAGACTGGTAGTCGATAATACAATGAAGTTGATTTATTTCATTTTCAGCTTTTTATGCTGCTACTCGAATATTTAGTCTTCAAATTTGTGTGGTACGTGCCTTTTCATGTTAATTTGAATTAGGGTGGAATAAAAGGGGGAACTTAGAACATAAATGCATGTGTACATATGTATGTGTATGTGTGTATGTACATACATATGTATGTATGTAGGATTTTAAATAGTCTGGCTAGCAGGCGGGAAATGTTGAAAACTCTTCGGCCCCAAGTGCATGTTTCATTTCAATTAAAACTACTTCATAGTCATTAATTGGTTTTGCTTAAGTGGAGAGATTTTTCAAGTGGTTTTTGAAAGGATTAAGAAAAGAGTTTCTTACATATGTATAAGGAAAATTAGGCATAAAGTAGATTATCAGAAAAGCGAAATCTAAATTTAAAAAATAATAATATCTTCCTTTGTTAAGCTTAATGGAAATAAAGAAATATTTTGGAAAGTACACTGCACTTTAACTTTTAAATTTGTTGTCTGAAGTGGCTAAAAATTGCCGTTGGTTTGTGATTTTTATTTTTTTTTGCTCGTAGTCCCGCAGATCTTCAGCGTAAGTATAAACTGCTGGGTTGATGAAAAAAGTTGTCAAAACCACATTTTCAAATAATTGTCAAAAATCAAGGGAGATTTCTTTCTAACCTCATGAATTGTGCTACAAAATTGCATTCCCAAAAGTGATTAAAAGTGCTTTTTGTTACAGAACGAACTATATTTCTTTTTTATATTACGTAAATTCCATCTTGAATCTAAACACAATTAGTGTTTGAATCAGTGGTGACTATTGAAACTACATTTTTCATTAACCATCTCTCTGCTGACAGCAGTTCGTTCCCCCATTTTCCTGCCTAAAAACCATATTTTATTTTACGCTACAAAGCGTTGTGCCCATTTATTTGTAAAGTAAAGGACTATAAAATAATATTGCATCTGATAACTATTTCTATAAAATTTATGAATTCTATAAATATTTATGATGATTACTTTTTCGAAGTCCTCCAATTTTTATTTCTTTCAATTTTTTACTCAACTACTGCCACCCTACACTTTTAATACTGCAAGAGATCATCGGTTGCTTCAATCGCTTCAATCGGTTCAATCGGTTCTGAACGCCAACCCAACGCAACATAAACTAATTGCTTCAACTCATCTAACGGAAATCCTACACCGGCAAGCGCTTGACTCAAATATTCATAGTCCGAATTCAACTGCACTATCCTGGAGATCGCTTCATATTCATAACTTTGCGAGGTTTGTACAGCACGTATTAAATACCAATCAGTTTCCTTTAAACGTTGAAATAAGTCCAGCAGCTGTTGACGTGGCAAAGCGTCGCGTATGTCCGCAAGTATACCACGCCAACCGGCGCGCCCTTCATAGAGCTCAATCTCTTCTTTCGGTGGTTCCTCCAACTCGGGCAATTGTACCAAATTTTTCACAAACTCAATATACAATTTCATATCACAATTCATTTTATAGCAAACATAACTGCGGTATCCTCTGTATTCACGTGAACGGCTAAAATTGGCCGTTCGTTCTTTGTATTCCGGTGTTCGGACTAGTCGGTAGAGCGCTTGAACTTGAGGATCTTTAGCAGCGCTTTGTATAATGCGACGTAGGCGCTCGCGCGGCAACAGTTCCTTGGCCTGTTTGAAGAGATTGTTTATGCCCAGACCATTGGGTGCATCACAAGCACCGAGATTAGCTATTGTACATAAATTGGTTATGTGTTATTGGAAGCCTAAAGTGGTGGAGAAATGCAGACAAACTTACATTGTGGGTTAAGTGGAAACAGCGGTAGCGCAGGATTCGGATAGACGCTGGAAATTGAATTACGAATCAACTGTCGCGCGTCACCCGGCTTTTGATCTGTGTCCCAAACGGGTAGCCAATTAATTCTCTCTGGCCTTTTTGTAGAGATTTCAGCGGATTCCCTTTCGGCTAAAACGCCAGCGATTAGCAACAGTGCGCCGAGCAAGACGAGCTTCATTTCTCTTTTTTGATAACTTATTATCTTCCTTTTGCTTCTTACGTTTAAGTTTAATGGTATTGTTCCAATGTGAGCAGCGAGTGCACTGAGGTCTTCTTGATTTTTGCACGCTTTTATAATATTCTCGTTTTGAGGTCAATGCAGACTTAACAGTTGATTAAATTTTTTTCGTTATTTGTTTATTTAATTTTTAATAAGATCTTTAGGCAATTAAATAATAAAGTAAGTGAAGCTATTTAGGTCAGTCGAATAAGATAAGGAAAAGAAGGTAAACTCATCTCTGTTTTAATTGAAACGAGTAAAGAATTTAAACAAGCACTTTTAGTTTTTAAGTTATGTATTTTAGTGGCATCGTGGAGAGGGGCACGCTGGAAGCTTCCCAAGGAGGTAAATTTCTCCTTAATGTACGAACTAGTAGAGTATACAAATTGTGTGGGGATAATTGACTAGAAACTCCTACAACCATTTCACCAGGACGTCTAAACTTCGTGAACAAAAAGTTTAAAACGGATTACTCTATGCTTAATTAAGGAATATTAGATTTCGTGGACTATACTATCCTCCAAAAAAACTTTCAAAATTTTATCCGTAGCCATTCCAGTCAGACAATCATATAGACTCTACTTATAAAGATACTAGTATACTTCATTAAGGAATATTAAATATCGTCGATTATGTAATGAAATAGAATGGAGGTAGGGCGGAAATCCGAAATTGGGTTTCCAAGCACTCAGGCATAGTTGCTCAGTGCACTTAAGGCCTGGGAAGGATGAAGGGAATGAATAATAGAGAAAAAGGTGAGAGTCTTTCACTATTTGATGAAGCTGAGAAGCTTGTCGAGGAATATAGATTGCGCATTTTCCATTCTCTGACCCAAATAAGCTTAATCTCAGCCTAACAAAAGCAAGCCAGATACAGAAGAAATGCTCTGTGCTATTCTCCAGGCAAGATGCGGACATCGGGTCATCGATGATGCCTACGGTGACCATGTGTTGTTCCGTAACTCCTTCGGTCTTTGTCTAAGAAGGAATTTCGCTACCACCCTGTCCGGTATTTTTAGTAAGGACTTAATTTTTTTTCAGGTGTAGGTAACAAACCAATGGATCTCACGCGTCTAATGCATGACAACCCTGATGCTCCTGCCCGTCCTTGCTATGCTTGGCTGCAGCCCAATGGGGTCTACCAATAACCCGCAGTTAGCTATTTCGTTACATTGAACACCGCAGTGTCCGGTCACCCCCACGAGTTCAAGCTTAATCCATTTCCCAATAGAGTTCTGCCTCAACTTAGATTCGTGGACAATTTTTGAAGTGGTGCGAACAATCTTCAAGGCTTCAAATGCCACCCGTTGGAAAACCGTGGCCATTTTATTAAGGCAGAAAATCATCTGAAATCGCCATCCAGGTACCAACCAGCTCCATTTTAATTTTCCATCCTGGAGCCGTTAGTGCTAAAAGTGTTAATCGAACCATCCAAGAGAGTAAATGGATCTCTTCAATCTTCCTCGTGTACGAAAGCTTACGTTATACTTTCATTGTCTACTATGTCAACCTCCAAAAACTTTTCAAAACTTTGCCTCTACAGAGTATTTCTAATTAACACCAGTTAGCATAAGAAAGAAACGACTAGAGTGCTGCGTTGAACTCAATCAAAATTCCTAGAAAGGATGCCATAATCAAAGAAATTCTAGGCTATTATTTCTATCTTAAACTTTAACCATTAGATTGGCTTTATCACACCCCACTGAGTGCCCCTCATTTGAGTGAACGTGCGGACAATGAATACTTTATTTATTTATTTATTTTTATTAACAGAGCCTGACATATTTACCGTCTATGCAATTATGGCACGCCATTCAAGAGCAAATCAAAAATACGTTCAAACGTCAAGTCATTTTTCCATCCGTCGCTCTCTCATCCAGCTTCTCGCATTCACACCCACATCTTACTCGTTCGAATGCCGTTGACATTGAATTACAATCCTATTGACATTTTTTTTTTTATAAATGTAAACAAAGCAATTCCTGTCATAAGTAAGGGTATCCAATGTCTGGGCACGCATGGCGCCAATACAGCTGTGCAGCAGTCGCAAAATGACCGATATTTTTTGCTGTCGTAAAATGCTCCTTGATGTCGACAACAGCGGTTGGATGTCTTCTGCTCATGGAAATTAATGTCACGTGCTCAATGTCGATAGAGAGACTTTATTTATACCGCCACCGACAGCACCGTCCCGCAAATGGACACAAACGTAGGGACAACCATTTAATACATACAGATATACTATGTGCATATCTAAATATTAAATTACTTATTTGAAGGAGATAAATGCGGTGAATGAAGGTTAGTAAATTTGTGGTCAAAGTGCGCAAAATTGAATTTCCATATTTATGTATTTTTTTTTACAAAAAAAACACAGCACCGTTATTGTTGATATCCATCCTCAGGAGATTACGGCAATTTGAAGGCAGCTTCAAAATAAAATCATTCTGATTGAAGTTTATAATAAGCTCTTGTCTATAAAAGCTGTGAAAGAAGATGTCACCATGGCCCTTCTGTTTGAAAGGGAAATGGGACGACCTTAACCCCACCAATATTTCAAATAATTTAATGGAAACAGTCAAGCCGAATTCATATAAGGTAATGTCTTCTTCTTCCGCTGTATTTGTATTTGTCCTTTCCCCATGATATACTGAATTCTCTTTTATCGTGACATCCTAAAATTGAAAAAAAATTTAAAAGTGTGTGTGTGTGCGGAACGCCAATACTTTGTATGAATTCGCCATGTGAAACTGTAATAAAATAAATATGAAATTTTTACAGAAGCCCAAAAATCTATTTAATCTTTAGCAAGCGTTCGCAAAGAAGTTTTGAATTGTAGTTTTTTTCATCAAAATTTCAAAATTTTGAAACAGAATTTTTAGAAAATTCCTTTTTTTTTTTTATTTATTTTCTAATTTTTCATAAAAATACAGTTCATTGCGTATTAATTCAACCTGTATATTACGCGCAAATTTTAGTTAACTTCTAAAACTTTAAATCAAAATTTCAAACTTTTTAATCAGAATTTTTAGAAAATTACTAAGTATGCAGTTTTATAGCGTAAAAGGTATCCACAAAAATATTTTAAAATGTATTCAAAGGAATCATAATAATGAAATTTTTGATGTTTTTGACAAATTATGGAAGATTAGTTTAAGAAAAAACTATAATAACTCAGACATAACTTGACCGATTTAGGGTAATATTATATCATTGAAAAGGTAGTTTTTCATAATTTTTTTAACCCCACCCAGATCTCAAATTTGCTCTCATTAATCGGATTATTATAATTTCTTCAAGTTTTTTTTTCAATATTTAACAAAAATTTAAACTATTAATATTTTATTCTTAAAATTTTTCAAAATATTTTAGCGGAAGTCTCAAAAACTAATAATTTAGTAAATCCGGTGGAAACCCCGCAACTTTTTTGAGGGGAGACACCCTAATGTGCATATGTATTTTTTAAATAAATTATTTTAATACACAATTGAATACGTTATACTTTTTGGGGCCTAATAAATTATGCCGGGAATTCGCTAGTTTATAATAGTAATATATAGAGTGCCAATGTTTTATGGCCCTTGGCTCGAATGGTCTAATCCCGAACTTATAGCATCACATGTTACGATTTAAGTAAGCCGTGTTTGCGAAAATTGGCGTTTTGCCCAACCAACATTTAACCTGACACACGTCAATCATTTACATATAGTATTAAATTTCCAAGCACAATCTTCCCACCATTTCATAAACGTAGCAAATGCATAGCACATCCAACCAACCATCCAGCCAACTATATCCGCACATCATCCATCATTCATGCAATCATAAATATGAAAAGCATCTGTTACTTAAAGCTTTGGAGTGAGAGAGAAAAAGCAAAGGTGGATACGATACCATCTCTCCCACCACCCCCACTGTATCACAGCTAAAGTTTGTCAACGGCCTCGAGTGTGATCGACAAGGCAACATTGAAAGGACATCTCGTTTATTGCTGATTACCGCACTTGCAGTAAATTGTAGGCGTAACAACAGATTGGCAAGATTGGCAAGCGGATGTTAGCTCATCATTGTCGAGCAGTATGTTAATTTGGTTGACACAAACACACACACACAAGTCATATTTTTAACTTGATATATGTAAATAGTATTTGTTTTTTTGTTTCCTTTTTTGCAACCGACATCAACGCCATTTGCAGTCAATGTGATGATTTTCAATTGTGATGCTTTCAAGTGAGACGTTTTAAGAAAGCCGTTTGGGAAAAATTAAACTTGCACCTTCAGTGTGCATTCGTGCGTGCGTGCGCGTACTGAAAATGTAGGCGAGGATGATGGGAAATGAATGGCACTCCTCGCATTTTGAGTCGAATTATTATTTACGTACAATTAGATACATTTCTTTCACATGCTAAAAAATTTATTGAATTCAAATTCATACAGGTGTATGTAGGTATTTTTGTATTCACTGCGTTATCAGCGGTCTTAGTTGAGTGATTTCGGAAGTTAGGAGAAATTTGTGACGTCTATCATTTCACTTCACATTCCAATGTAGCTCATTTACTTGAAATAATGTTTATCGAATCGAGAATAAAGATAACCTAAATGTTTATTTTATTTTTGTGATAAGAAGATCTGAAGGAAATACAACTTTATTTATTAAACTTCTTTAAATTTGTTTTTGCTGTAACACGAATGGCAGTAGCCAATACGTAATTTTTATAGATAAGCATCTTTTTCATAGCAGTAAAGCAATCGATATTAGCCAATTAATTTTACAGCATTTAATATTTCGTGAGTCGAACAAAGAAAACGATAACTACCGATTGGTAATTGAAAATCGGGGGACTGCTACTAGCCTCTCCCATGCCATCACAAACACAACTCATTTTCAGCCTCTAAATATATTCACTAAATTTTTTTTTATTTTTTGGTCGGACAAAACAGAACAGAAAACTTTTCCTTTAATAAATTTACTCGTTTGAATTACCCGCGAATGATAGAATTGAAGATTCCGCCTACTGCGGACCGCTAGTCCTCCTCTTTCCCGAATTCACAGCATCCACCCATTCGTTAACGAATTAAAAATATTTTGCTTGAACAATGCTAACAAAACTTTCAATATTTTATCCGCTTCTCCTGCGCTTCTGCTTTCGAATTTTTTCTTTGCACTACCATCCTCTGCTTTTATTACGTCACTTCCAGTTGACCTCAGCGCGGAAGGCACTATCTGGTTCTCTATCATTCCGATGAGCTTTGTGAGCTTTATAGGAGGAGGAGCTGATTCGTTCGGACACCAGGTTGAATTGACGGAAAAACCACAACCAAGTGCGAAGGGACTTCGTTTCACAAAATTGAGTTAATAAATAGGATAAGGAAAATACGACGAACAAACATTGCTAACAAACAAACTCTCACAAACTATCGGAATCTACTCTGTGAGTATCACCCAATGTGGAGGAGAAGAAAATGCATGAGATCAGAATTCTTCGACGAGGATCTATGTAAGTTACCTAGCTGGGATGAAGATCCATCCACCGGTCTAGATAAACCGGTAAATAGTCTTCTAGGAGTAACTTCAATCTAGCCTAACTCTACCAAACGGTCGGTACAAAATTTCGTGCAACGGTTTATGGTTTATGGTATGGCAGTGCACTGATCAACTTACAGCGACTTTTGGCATTGAAGCATCACACTTAGCCACTATGAAACATTGATATTACGAAGCGCCAACGTCGAACTTCGTAAAGGCCGTCCAAAAAACGGTTGTTGCGTCAGAAACAATCGATGCTCTGCGTCAATTGATAAGGCAAGATCGTCATGTGACATATCGGGAGATAGAGGTATCTTCGGGAATTAATGGGACCAGCAAACATTTAATATTGTATGACAATTGGTTGCCAAGGAGATTGGTTCTCGTGGGATACCACATAATTTGACAATTGTACAAAAAGGACTCGTATCGATTGGTGAAAGAAATGTTGAATAAACTCAGCTGGGCGTCTATGGCATTGTAGCAGGTAAGGAATCTTGGATCAAGGCATATGCGCCGGAAACAAAACAGCATTCGACTGTATGACTGTTCGAAAACGAGTTTAATCCAACAAAAATTGTTTGCCGCAGAATCAGCTCAAAGCAAATGATCGGATGTATTTTTTGGGAAATTTGGTCATATCGCAACTGTACTACTAGAGAAACTTAAAATAGAAAATTCTGAGTGGTACATTAAATCAGTGGTAAACCATTTGATTGGCAGACATTTTCGGAGAACTCAGGAAATCAAACCGCCGCGGACAAACCATACTTCACCAAGATAATGCGAGCTCTCACGTGTCGGCTAACACAAGATGGTTTTTGATAACTCAAAAGCTATAATTATAGGATCTTACACTGGCCTGATTTGGTATCTAATGATTTCTTTTCGTGCCCGCGCATCAAAAATAAGCATGAGAGGTCAACATTTCTCAACGCCTGAAGAAGCTGTTGAAGCTTTTAAAACTGCTCGTTTGGAGGTATCCACTTCCGAATGGCCTAAGTGCTTTGAAAATTAGTTTAAGCGAATGCAGAAGTGTATTGGCATCCAAGGAGAGTATTTTTAAAAACAATAAAGCCATTTTCATTATTTTTTTACTGTGCTTTCATTGCTAGTGGAAAAATATAAAAGGCAACCCGTAGTTTCCACACAGGAAGCTTCTACCATCGCATAGCACAAAGTAATTAAGCAGACACAAAACTGCTTCATATTATGCGCAATTGAGTACTAAGTAAATTCCACATAATCACACAAACCATTTGTGCATAAATATTTGGAGACCTTAGCTAGCACAAACATTAGTAAAATATGTTGCATATAATAATTTTTTGGTCAACAGACAAAACGATAGTATAGTTAGTGCACGTGTTTTATGTTTTGCCTGCAGGCAGACAATATCCACAGGGAGTGGCGTCAAAAAATTTAATCAACATCAAAAAACGATGACCAACAAAGGCAACATTTTTTGGGGGTTCTGCATGCTACTAAAAATAAATAGGGATTCGCCTTAATAAAGTTCCTGAATATGCAAATGCAAATGGTATGTGAAATGTGAGGCGTGTTGTAGTTCAAACAATGAACTCCCAGTACACAAATATTTAGTAACTAATGGAATTATACTGTTTAATTAGAAAGAAAAAAAAATCACCCCTGTTATACGATGATCCTTTGTCAAATTTACCCAAACGGTTTTAATGAGTAAATGCTGCTGTCATAAAAAATACTGGACGAGACTTGACTGGGCGTAGCTTTAAATGTAAAACGAGAAATGGGGGAGTGGCCACTGTAAAACCTAGCAAGCAATTAAATTTTCTATTATCCCCTCTTGCCACAACCGTCTCTTACAAGTATTAAACAATTTATTTATAAATCAATTTATTTATTTAATATGAATATTATTGTGGGCTAAATGGGGCCTAACCTTAATAAAACTGTAACAGAATGGTAATATATTTGCATTGTCGTAACATAATGGCACTATTTTTACGTAGCCAAGTATTCATTTTTTTATAAACCCCCCCATTAGTTATTAAAAGCTTTTGTGCACAAGATTTTTTTCAATGAAATATGGTTTTAGGTTTTTCCATTGATGTACTGTAGAAAATGCATAATTTTTGGGTGAATAAAAATGTAGTTACTGTTTTTGAAAAGAAAATTTGTTTGTGTTATCATGGAAATTCAGCTGATACGAGAAGATAAAAAAGTGTAAGAAAAAGGAGGAGCAGAATTTTGTAAGCAGAAAGGAAAGGAAAATATATGTAAAGTTTATAAATATAAAGAACTTAATTTGCAAACATACCTTTTCGCTGAATTAGATTCGTTTCATCCAACCACCACTTTATCTGTCTTATTAATTGGGCAACACTTTTGGCTTTCCAGTTCTTTTTATAAACTTTTGATTTTAAAATGTTCAATTAGTTTTTTTTTTGTAAAAGGCAACAATCGCGACGACCGCGTATACAGTTCTTGAAGTGGGTTTCTCTGTGAACACTCAGCGATCTGAAAGAGAAAGAAAAAATATTGTTAGTTAAAAAATCCAAAACTTTAGTACTTTTGCATTTATTTTAAACTATTCATCTTTAACATATGTACACATACATATATAGTATATATTTTTGAGCTAATTACTTCAACAATAATTTTTGATTTGGAAAATACTGGAAGTTGGCGAAAACCAACAACAGTTCACATACCCGCCTGGTTCACTGACCGCGTACCGGCAAGACTGAGGTTCTAAATTCAAAGCCGGGCAGAGTCAAGAATAAAATCTGATTACTGTTATTGAATTTTTCCAATACTTTCCAGATAAAAAACTGGCCTTGAGCTCAAAAATTAATGTTGATATTTATCTTTAATGGGAAATTTTAGTGATACATTTTTTTTTTTCATTTACTAACCTCTTTCTACAAAGTATTACGAGTTTTGTAACTCTAATTTTAGCGCAGGAAAATCAATAGTTTATATTAACATATTTGCATAATCAATTAAAATTAATACGATATCCCCAGTTGTCAATATTACAACTTGCGCTAGAGAATAAAACAAAAGTTGATATACACATATGACTTAATAAAAATATAACGCTACCTCTGCTTCGATAACAGCTTGATAAGCAAGCGCTTTGTTTGCTCCACGGCTACATAGTACATATGTACCACATACATATATAAATGACAAGAACATACATTCATATAATTATATATACATATAAATAACGAGGTGCCAAGCACAATAGATATACCTATCAAAGCTCTCAAAAACTAAACGTTTGAAGAGTCACCACTAAATAATCGCCACTCAGAAGTAAGTGTCGAGTAGTAAGCCTTAATAATCAAATAGCACTCCCTAAAGCCACGACTACATACAAGCCCACTTATATATCCACACACATACGCATTAATAACTTCCGTTCTAAAAGAAGAAATTTGATGGAAAAATCTTTTCACATCCCTCCACTACGACCAGACGTTTCTCTGCATTGCATGTTAAGCTTAAAATTATGCAAATGATTTTGAAAAGAAAAATCTACCGCTCGCTTGCGCGGTTGAAGTAACAAAGTGTTCATATGGAGAGTATGCGCCGAGCCGTGCTTATTAATTTTAAATTTTGATTTTTTTTTGTTTGCTACAAGCACAAATGCATGGTATATTTTAGTGTCACATCGACCTTCACCATGAATGCCCGCCAAGGTTCTCGTACTTGTTTGGTTTTTCCAATTGCGCAAGCTGCCTTTTTCAATTTTCAATACTGAACTTTTTTTTTGACAAATGCATTTTTCATCGACTGCATATTGATTGGCATTCATGGCATATCAATTGCGTTTGCTTTTTGGGCAAAAAGCACCGTAACAAACGCCAAGCGTTTGGACGGCAGTGCAGCCAAAATGCAAGAATATATTGTAGTAAAGTGGTAGGCAGCGAAGTGACATTAAGTCTGTCTGACGAATGAGTAGGTGCGCAAATGGGCTTCGGATTATCTGCATAATAAAGCAAGCGAATGAATAAATAGTATGCATACAGGGTGTTTCGATAAAATATCCATAAAAAAAGGTTATTTTTAACGCCTTCGTATATCAAACTAAGATGATTTTCCTAACAGAAATGCCGTATGGTGGATAATGTCGAGCTCTTGCCTAATAGATTAGGTTAGATTAAAAGTGGCTGCTCTTCGAAGCTCATTTAGATCCGCCGGATACATAGAAATACAGAGAAGCTACGAAACTGGCTAATCTTCACTGCCGATATGTACGCCGGAGCGTGAATAAAGCGCGATCCCAGATACTTGAGTCTTAGTCGCTCGTAGGCAGGGCAATTTAGCAGGAAGTCTCAAGAGGATTCCACCTCCTCATCATCTTAGCAGTGCGGATAGTGAGACGTACCGCATGGATTCGCATTGTACAGCGCCCTGTCAGCACCTTCATACTTAATGATACCTGTGGGTTGGAGAACCATAGAAGTTCCCGTGATCTCCCTCGATCTATTTTCGGTCATTTGCACCCCAGGGACCCTACACGTTCTAGCAGCTGACTAGCGTTTAACAAGCTGATCGCAGGACCATTCGTTTAGAAGCAGCCGACAGGTAGCCAGAGGAACTCCGAAAAGTTCCTTGCTTAAGGAATCTTTTTCAAGTGTACTCTTCCTCGAAGAAGTACTCAGAAGCTTTCGAAACAGAAATCTGACAACCTAAATTTTTGTACACTTCAAAACCAGCTCTTCTAACAAGCTTAAATCCATACGCGAACATGTACACCAAAACCCGGTTCAACATATCGTACCCCACCCTATACTCTCTAGAAGGAATTGTGCTACCAAATTGTCTTTTAGGGGACAGGAAAGGTATGTAACTATCCGTTATATCCAAGATAAAGTCGGAGGTTTGTAAGATCCTTAAATGGTCATTAACTAGTTGAAATTATAACGAAAATCCCGCAGCCTGACAGCGGCTTGAAATACCATGCTTTCCCACACAGTATCAGTTAGACTTATATTCAACATAACATTCGCCGCTGGTGTTGGTGTGGTCTGAAGGGCTCTAGTGCATCCTTTCCATGTTACTGACAGACACTAGACAGAAGTATCGGTGCTACTACCTGCCCATATAACCATTTCATAACTCTAGGCGAGAGGTTCCGACGTGTGCCAATGGAGCCCCTACAGCAATCCCTACAGTCAATCAGTGCCTTCTTCGATCTTTCCTATTTCCAAAAAAGTTTCCTATCCAGTATTAAAACCAGATACTTAACCCTATTCAAAAGTACGAGCTGACGCCGAAGACAGGTGCACGCTAGGAATCGTGTACTTCCTGGTAAATAAAACGAACTGTTTTTTTTAGGGTTTACAGTTAGTCCACAGTTCCCAAAACCAGCTATTAGCCACACTTAGATATCCTCACACAATTTACCCAAAAAGCTTCCTCTGACAATAAGCGCCAGGTCATCCGCGTACGAAACAACTTGACAGCCTTCCCGCTCTAGTCTCAACAAAGCCATCACAACTATACTAAAGACAACTATGTATATTAAAACCCCTACAAAAAAAATCAGACCGCATGTCTTCCGAAAATAATATCGAACACATTTGAGTAGGTATCAAAAGCAGCGCTTTCACATGCTTGGTTTTCTTTAGGTCAAATTGTATGTCAAATTTTGTCAGTTGAATGAAAACAGTCAAAATGTTGACATAATTCGATTTGACGTCAATGCAAAAATAAAAAATAGTCGGCATTTCGTATAATATTTCGTCGTCAAATATTTAACTTAATGAAAACCAAGCATTAGTTGCAGCAGAATATTAAAAAATTAGGCTTGAAAAGAAGTGAGATCGATCTGAGGACCCAAATTATTTATGCCATTTTCCTAATGATACCTAACAGTATTTGATAGTTTTTGACTACGTGTAAAACTTAGTTATTTTTTTAAAGCCATGCGAATTTCTAACAGAAAACGTCATACAATTTTCTAAAAATTCGAAGTTTCTGAGCTGTTAAGAATGAACTGACTCACATTATTTAATTTTTAGCTAGTTCATATGACAATTGAATTTCCAGTAGCGTCCGAATTTTCTTTTTAATACACCCTGTATTTGTATGCTTTCTAACTTGCATTAAAGGCTTAAATAGTTAACATATGAGGAACGAAATAGTTAGCTTTATTGCCACAGTTGGACGCTGATTATGACGTTGAGGTATGGCGATGGGTGGAATTTAGCGACGCTGTGTCATTACTTATAAAAATTTTGGGCAAGTGGGGAAGTGTCATATAAGAATTTTTTATTACAACACACTATTGTAATTTCATTTTGTTTTATGCTATTTTATGCATGTCCGTACAGATGTTAGGATGTATGTAGTATGTAGTAATGTTTGCATTTCGCCGCTTGGTTTTTGTATGATGTGATTTGCATAATATTCCATATAGACGTTTGATTTGTTAACATCAAAAAGGTATAAAATTTATACAAATATTTTTTTGGTTAAATATGCAATAAAATGTGTGAATAAAATACTACTGTTTTTCTCTTTTTTTCTGTCCCTTTTTTGGCTTTAAATGAAATTCGAATTCATTACAATTGTTTACCGTTCGCTTATTTGCCGCGAATTCGAGCATTTCCGATTGAAATCAATACTAAACAAATACAATATTTATTTATATTTCATTTGGCCGTTTTTGAGACATTGCCGACATTGATATTTGCCATTTTGGGTAAATTGACTATTTGTTGACAGTTTAATTTTACAATTTTGTAGTAAAAAAAAAAAAAATGTACCGAATGTTGTAAATATTTTAGTAGCTTGTAACTATAAATGGAATTAAAAAAAAGCGCAATCAGTTAAAGCTCACTTTGCATAAATAATATATACCTTAAATGTATGTATATATTTTATGTACATATGTATATACGTACGTAATCAGTGTGATATGAAAATAGAATATATATAGCCATTGAGTGGCAAGGTACGATGATTTTCCATTTGACGCAGTTTCAAGGTACTAAAAAGTATTCTATATGAAAACAATAAAACCGAAGAAGTGTTTAACTATTTTGAAAGAGATATTGAACACTACCCTATTGAGGGTAATTAATTAATAAGTAAGATAACAAATGATCAGGAAAAAGCAAACCATTTGAATGTGCGAAAAAAGTTAGGCAGGAATTCATTTTCAAAGCTAATATAAGACAAATGGAAATAGACATACGAAAGTAAAAAACTACGAATTTTTAGATTATTGCAATCAGCATATCGAAAATGACAGTCTAGTGACATTTCTAGAATAAATCGATTAACTTTACTGCAGTTAATCTAAGAACAGTACTGTAAAAAAAAAGAATTAACGAATAAGAGAAAATACTGCCCGCAAAATACTTTATCCATATACTACTTAATTTATAATTTTAATAATTAATAATAATTCTTTTATCTAATTTCCGTTACTTTTCAATTAAAATACATTACAGTCTTTAACAAAAAGCATATAAACCCATCTAAATTTAAAATTTAAGAAATAACAAAAAAAATTATTTCGAGAATACATTGTTATACCACATCAAATTGCAGTAAAAAAAAGGTGGCTAAAACTTGCCGCTGATTTTTAACAATAAACAAAATTATATTTTTTATATGGACGAAACACCTTCGGCAAGAAAAGTTTTCAAAAACGAACGGTAACTCCTAGCTATTTGGAATTTGCACTTCGTTAAATTTAAATTTAATGGGTTACGACTATTGCGTACTCAAAAAAAAAAAAGTTTGATGAAATGTTATTAATTTTTGTTCTTAGTTTAAAAAAAAAAGTTTGAAACGATCTATCACATATTTTTCTTAAACTTTGTAGTATGTAGTACTTGCTTTTATTTGAAGATTTTTAACTGTAGAACTATTAATCCTACAAGAAAAGGTTATTTACATAAAATTTTAGGGCACCCGTAAAATTTTTATATTTTTGAAAAATAAATTTAAAAAATATTTTTTTTTATTATTGTTTTCACATACAATTTTTCTTGCTCAGAATTCATCGTAGGAACATCATGGATTATCTTTAAAAAAATTTCCTTTAATATGAATTTTCTTGAAAATAGAGGAAAATTTTGAAAGGTGTTTCGAGTAAAAACAAATTGCGCTTCAACTATACGGAAATATTTAAAAGCGTCATTATCAATTTTGTATCAGTAATTTCAAAAACCACCTCTTAAATAAATAACTTCACTATATTTTAAGGAAAGTTCAAATTGTATGAACATTTTTTTTCGGTAACCCTCATGATGGTCCTAGTAGCATGAATTCTGAGCAATAAAAAATTGGTGTAAAAAGAAATAAAAAAATTGTTTGCATATGTTTTTTAATAACATGAAAATTTTATAATTTTCTTAAAAATGACTATTCTTGTAGGATTAATAGTTTTAGAGATAAAAATTCTTTAAGAGCCATTTATTTTATTTTTAAAATTTTCAAAATTTGGTTTAGCAACCAAAGTACTACAAAATTACAAAAGTTTCTGTGACCCTTCATTTCCCTTTTCCAATGAAATTGCTCTACCGTAAAAAAAAATCAACATGTGGCCTGTTGTTTCTTCCACATAGGATGAGCAGGTCAAGCAAACCATTTTTCAAACTGGTGTTCAGAGAGAAATTCCTTGTTTAGATCTTCTAAGTAGGGAATGGCTTGATCAGCAAAAAAAAAATTTTTTTTCTCAAGCTAACGTTTTCCCCCCAAATACTTTATGGGGAATGTTTTATGACATTACCACAAAAACATTAACTTTTTACCAATCGAATTTTAAGCATTCAATTAAGTACTAGAAATGACTCCGACAATAAGAAGTAATATCATATTAAATGTTTGACAAAATTTCTATGAGAAAATTTGATAAGTTACTATTTACTTATTTAGCACACCCTTTCCATTTTTGTTTTTTTTTTGTTTGGCATTTCGTCGCTCAAATCGCCAATTGGCGTGACCGTACATCCTCCCGTCTGCATTTCAGCTGTTCCAGGCAATTTAAAAATCATTTAATTTTATCTTCTTTTCATTATACTTTGCAACTTGCGCCGCTAACTAAGCAAACGCATCTCCGCACACACACACACATACTCATATCTACACAGATACTCCAAATCGACAGGTTCAAGGAAGCCTCGCGATTTCTGATAAAACCCCAAAAAAAAAAAAACTTTGGTCAGCTGTTTTATCCCCACTTTTTTGTGTTCCACCTGTTTGTTCAGCTTTCCGTCACAAACAAATGCAAACCAAAAAAAGTTTCATCTACACCGGCCTCCAGGTAACACGCGCTGCTCCATATCCTGTTGACGCAGTCGCAGTGCCATTAATATCCTTGAAACACTGCCGGTTGCGGTAAATGCGTTTAAACGAAAAGCTTTACCCTTTGGCGTGGCATATGTTAAGGGTCTATGCACACAGATACATACAAAAAACAAGCTGCTACAAGGACTTTTCAAATATGAAGCATGATTGAAAGAGTTTTGGGTTACGCAGCTTAGCAGGTTGCCAGTTTGCCAGTTTGCCAGGTTGCCAGTTTGCCCGGTACATTGGTACAATGTGCAAAATCTTTAACGTGCGCTAAGCTACACTGAATGCAGAAGTTGCAAAAATGAAATCAGCAAAAAAAAAACTGCACACCTGTTTCAGACCGTCGAAAGTGCGATGCGAAGGTATGGCGAATTTATTGAGGTTAATTTTGACTGTCAGCGCGAAATGCAGTAGCAAAGCAAATAAAGAAAAAGGAAGTTATAAATGTGGAGAGGAAGACCATTAATAATTCAGCTACTTAATTTAGTTGGAGTGTGAATTGCTTTTTATTTGGTGTCTTAGCAGTAGTACCCACTAAATTGTTGAGTTGTTTACATTGGCGCCGTGTCGGTTGCCGAAAACAGGTGCCCACACAAACACACACACACACACACACATAGCAGCAACAGCAGCAGCAAGCGGAAGGATATGAAAAGCAATCAGCTTGAATTTTTATTTCTTTGTAGCACGTGTTCATTTATAGAATGCCGAGTATTGGATCTCATTACCGGGGAAAAAAACGTGCTTTTTAGTTGTAAAAACAGTAGCAGCAGTAATATTTTCCTGACTACCTATTGTACTGAAATTTCGCACTTTTCAATTCCAAACTTTTTAATTATAATATTTAAAAACTTTTAGACCATGCAATTTTGTTGCGCATTAAATTTTAGCATAATAGTTTGCAAGTCTGAGGCGGCTAAAAATTCCAGAAGACTTTTGAATTTTGTTTGATATTATGGTCTTGGAAACTTTTCTGCATCTAACGCATGCAGTTTATATGATAGAGAATGTGCAAAACAATCAGCACAAAAAACACAGCTAAACGTACAATCGAAATTTAAAAAAAAATTAAAAATTCATTTATTTATTAATTTTGAGCTACTTCAAACTTCCACATTATAAAATTGAATGCCCCCCAAAACGGCGTAACAAAAAATTTGATGAATTTTTACGCTAATTTAATTAAAAAAAGCAAATAAATTTAAAACTAGTACTGCAGTTTTAGGATTTTGGTAGGGGTTTGAACCCCAAACACTGTCAAATTAAAGTTTAGAACTTTGTAAAAAATTTACAGACATTCAATATGTTTAAAAAAAAACTATGATAAAATTTTCGAAAGTTTTCAAGCTTAAATAAGTGGCTAAAAATTGTCGATGATTTTTTCATTTTTTTTTTTTTTGGAGCCTTGTGAGTTTTCTTCTTTAGAAAAGTAAATTTTTTTCAAGCGTTTGCAAAAAAATAATAATAATAATAGATCATCCACCTGAAACTTGCACTTTATTTTAGCAAATATTAATGGACTACAAAACTACATAATCGAATATTTTTTAAAAACTCGAATTAAAAAAGTTGTACAAAATTTACAATTTAATTTAAAAAAATTTCATCATATTTTCAAACTTTTTTCTAAGAACTTTTAATGGCTAAAAATTTCCGCTGATTTTTGAGAATTTCATTTTGACGCTGTTGCGCTTTTTTTTTGTTTTATTTGATATACCAAATGCATGAAAAAAATTTATTTTTATATGAAAAAAAAAATGGACAACGCTACTGCCGAAAAATTTACATCATAATCATTATATTAAACTTGAATGGGCTACAAAATTGCATATCCGAAATTTTCCTAAAAATTCTGTTGACAATTTTTTTAAATTACTATATTTTTATAAAAAGTGGTATTAGGATTTATGTACCTACATACATATGTATGTATGGTTTTTGTTATACTATTTTATGATATATTTTTAATAAGATTAATGAAAATTTAACACAAAATATTACTGCATGCATATCCTATATAAAATCATTTACATACTTACATTGCGAAACTGATGTGCATACATACATAAGTACATACATACATATGTTCCCAATTTGACGCTCCGCCAAAATCGTCTACTGCAGCAAGGATACATCGCATTTTCCAAGCACAATATTCTGCAACTTATGTAACTATGGATGTACTTACATACATACATATGTATTGTTGGTAGAATAAACACACATGACATTTAGCTCACGAGATTGTGGAGCCCAGCTGGTGCGTGCTAATTTAAAACTTTTATTTTGCCCACCCGTGCCTTAAGATGTCAACAGGCAAACACTTTTCCTGGTTTTATTGAATCTCTGACCGATTTCGTCCGGCTGTTGCTGCTGCACGTGGCTCCAGCAGTGATTGCTGATGACACGCATTACTCTATATTTTCTACAAATCCGGTAAAAACTTCACACTCAGTAAGTACCTTACACTTCATACTCTTCATTCGCACTCAACTTTTGAATTTAAAACTAAATTTAACAGTAAATTCTGAATTATTCACTAAACCGACACGGTTGGACTCACACGACGCGCAAATTTTTTCTCTAAACAGTTATTCGCTGGCCAAACGATAGTTGCAGTTGAAGTGCCGCTGCAAGTGTAAAAAATTGCGAGTGTTATAGGACAGTTGTAGGGGCACTGTTGGTACGCTGAGCAAAGACACATACCTACATTTATTTCTTTTTTTTTTTTCAATTTTTCTTTCTTCTGTATAAATATAATTGTGGGGAAAACTATTTTTTTTTTTTAAATAACAGCGCGTATACTAATGATTTAAATGAGGTAAAATAAAAGTGAATTAAAATAAGAACACGAAGGCAGGTATATCGCTATTTTTCTGCATATACCGATATTTTTAAAGATACATGAATACCAAACGTCGTATCGATAATGGTTAAGAAAACTTCATCGAAAAGTGCAAGTACGAATAACGATAAATAACACGATAAAAAATAAGTATATTGTGACGTAGTTTCTCTGTGATAGACAATCAGAAAAGTGATAAAATTAGGCAAATTGTTACATAAGTTCGTAACACAACCCGACGAATTTTTATTGACTATTTATAATTTATTATTGCCTTTCCCAAAATCAATTTTTTTTGTGTTTATAAATTTGTAGATTTACGAATATGCCTCCACTAACCTAAACAGCTGACATTGGTATTCCTCAATCTGGCAGCACGTTTTTACTCTCCCATTTCTATTGTTTTGCTCGTAAAAAACGTAAACAAAGAAGAAAACAAGCGAAGCCATTTGGCGCTAAAGCAGCAGCACAAACCGTATGCAACGTTAAGAAAGCAAAGGTAGAACAAGACGAATAGGAAACGTCAGTGGAGCACTGACAGTTTCACAAACGAATGTCAAACGAAGCGCAAGAACGGAAAATTCATTGTTCACAATTTCTTTGACGCAATTGGACGTTCGTCTGCGTCGTCGCGCTAGTTTACACAAAAGGTGAAGAAAATATGTAAAAAAAAAATTGCTAATGTTTCAATTTTACACAATGTACATAGTTACAAAATAACAAAAAAGTATTTAAGAATAAACAGAAGTACAGTGGATACATCTGGAATTTGAAGTGAGTTGAAATGGTGTGTTAAAAGCGGACGTGTGAAAATTTGCACTTCTTAGTTGGGCAGCTAATTGAGAGCATAACAAATTGTGTGTATTTCTCGTAATATTGAGTGGTTGGCTATGGCCAGCTAGCCTTTTAACGCCAGGCTATCAATTTCGGTAGGCTGGAAGTGATGCTTCCGGCAAATCATATACATAAATTCTCGGTGTTAATCGATTTGTGAATCAAGAATACTACTAGCGCTTTGCTGCGATTCGAATCAGTTTTCCTCATACCAAGTTCCACCTAAGTGGAAAAGAAAAATCGATAAGCGGCCCGAAAAAAAAACAAAACAAAGAAAAGGCTCGTGAAAAATACGTGTTGCCAAAGAATATACGATGATAATCGTGCGAACGTGCGTGTAATGACAAAAAGACGGAAAAGGTGAAGTGCGTAGGAACAAAAGGTAGATGAAAAATAAAGCACGAAACAAGAAAATATGTTAAAGTTTTAAATCAAAATAAAAAGGTGAATTAGTGTAGAGAAGAGTGAGCCAGCGCTGAGAAGACGGATGAAGGGGAAGAAATGTGATAATTGTTGATTTGCACGCGTGTGCTCTTTAGAGCCGTAACCCCACTCGAGGGAGAGAAAGGGCATTCACACACCATCCCCCCACACAGCCGCTTGACCTCTTAGCATGCAATATACTCCTTCCTGTACCAGGATATTAGAAATGTTAGAAATAATACAATGGGAAAAGTTTCAAGTGAAATGAGGAAAATTTAGTAACAATAAAAACAAGTATTTCGTGTACAAGGACAAAATCAAGTGAACACAGTACGTCACGGGAAACGATGCTAACGGCCAATGGATTGTAGGGGATGGTCGAGAGGCAAAAGGACATTTTGAATGATGCTTGTGCGAATGTGATGATTCTTGTGCAAAATTGTAGCTACTGCAAAACTAATACATGCATATATACATGTACATATATGATTGTTCAAGCTATTAGAAACCTTATTAAGTGATAAGCTGTGTAGTGGTCCATTTGCTCTAAAGTGGAAAAAAATTATGAAGAAGCATAAAAAAATAGCAATAAATAACCTCATCTTGGAGATTCGACAACTGGTAAATCAATATAAACGAAAAATGGGATGATCATTTGAACTCCGGTAACTTCCCGCGACATCTCTCCTTTCCCTAGCAGTGAATACCATTGATACCTTGGTGCTCTCCACCACTTTCACTCACGATATTAGTCCAATAGTACACCAGCATGAATTCCGAAAATACTCAAAGGGTTCTATAGAGTGGTTTCCTTCCCCAATACAAATTTAATTTGGTCAACAGTTGGTTCTACGATACCGGAACTTGCTGGATTTATATCCGGCCAAGGTCTTCCACTTCAGCAACATTCCCCAAAATTTTGTGATGAATGCTTTATGCTGTTACAACAACAACAAAAACAACAACAGAATAAGACATATCTTAAACGGCATTAATCGGGAATCTTTCAATACCTTCATCCCTTCCCTCCCTATGGTATCGGAATTTAATCACCACATATTGCAGACGAAGAGCTCGACTTTCATTATCTCTAAGGGCCCTTCCATAAATCATGTGATACCTTATTTTTGTACTTTATGTATATCGAGAGGTAAAACGGTGTGTTCCGGGTTCCAGTTTCGGCCGGGGCAAGTAACATCAAAATTTATCGCAAAGCTTATTCATACTACCGGTCGCCCCTCGGCAGGCAATGGTAAACTTCCGAGTGTATTTCTGCAATGAAAAAACTTATCGCAAAAATGTAAAAATGTAGACCCCTCAATTTGTATTACATTATGAAGACGCACACCATAAATTGTAGGAAAAGTGGGGCCAAACATCGAGCTATGATGTAAGCGCCAAATTATTATAAGTATTATAAGTAAAATTTAATAAATGTAAAAAATATATAATAGAAAGGGAACTGAAGTGCTCATTTTTATTAAAGTCAGTTTATTCGTAAATGAGGTTATTGCCGTAAATACGCCATTAACTTGAGAAAAAGTATGAATGAATAGTTTTGCTTTTCTTTGGGTTGTTACAGGAATACAAAAAAACGTGGGAGCATATTTTACAAACATATACAGAACTCACCACATCGAGCTCTAACCGCGAAAAAAATAAAAAAAAATAAAATTTTAGGGAATGCTTATTATTATTTTATGTATAGAGCTTTAGTTTGTTATACAAAAACAAAACAAATATGTGCATATGTACATATATAAATCAAAGTTTTAAAATTTGTCGAAAATTCGAAAAATTCAAAACATTTTTATCAAATACTCAAACTTTTAAATCAGAATTTTTAGAAAACTTTAGAGTATGTAGTTTTGTAGTTTAATAATATGTAAGCTTCTGGTCTTCATTTTTTTGATTAACTATACATATTGTACAAACTTTGAAATTTTGATTTACATGTTTTTTGTTACAGAAGGAATTATATTTTTATAAAAAGATAATAAAAAATATAACATGGAAACATTGCGAATAATATTTAAAAAAAAATCATCATGTGGTCAATTGCTTGAGTAGCTGTATTTCATGACATATGCACTTCAAATATGTAGCTGTCTGCCCTTGATACGACATGAAAATGCTGGTAAAAATACAAGCTAAACCGTTAGCAATTTAGTATCTGGCTATTCCACAAGTTTTATACAAAGACATTTTAAAGACTTCTAACACCTTTTATTCTTGGCATCCATCCTAAGCACACACACACACATACTCTCGCGCATCTACTTGCTGGTCATTAGTTTGACCTAAATTTCAACAGCAGCGAACAGAAAGCAACCACGCAGCTTTGTTGAAGTTATCAGCTCCGACGTTGAGCAAGCAGGCACGCTGCTGTTGTTCAACAAATCATTGAAGCGATGCTGCACGGTTTGTTATGTACAACCAAACAGACATATGTACATGGGTACAGGCATATAACAAGCATATGCATGTAAGTTCGAGGGCTTTCCATTCAGCACTCAACGCTTCCGCGGCATCCACTACCGTGTATGGTACAGAACACTTCAGATGCTTGTGCTCGTCGTAGTAAACAGATTAACATCATTTATTTATTTTTTACACGAATCCACTTCAGAACTTGGCAAATTAAAACACCAATTTAGTTGTGCAATCATTCAAGCGAACAGCTGATTCTGATACCATCATTCATTCATGAATTTATGGTTGCTGCTGTTTATTCGAAGATATGAGCCATATGTTCAACATTAATTCAAACTTACATATACATATGTATGCACATCTGTGATCACGAAAGTAATAGTAGCAAAATTACAATTTTGACTTTCCTTATTTAATTTTAGAAAACGCTTTTCAGTTTTTGTCTCATATAACAGTGTTTAATTTTATTAAATTCAACTTTTCAAGCAGGTGGCAACCCCCTAAATGCTATACGTCTTCTTTTCAGTGAGTTGAATAGTTTGGCATCCATATTTTCATATTTCATCATTTAATTAAATTAGACTTTTCAAACAGGTGGCAACCCTCATAATGGTTGTTATGAACCTTCTTGCCGAGATAAACAGTTTGCCACACATGCTTTAATATTCCATATAACTCGTGTATAATTAAATGAAATTCGGCTTTTCAAGCAAATGGCAACCCTCCTCAAAATATACATAGCTAGCTATAAATCTTCTACTCAGCGAAACGAACTTTCACTCGCCGAGACGAACCGCTTGCCACCCATATTTTGATATTTCATATAACTTCTGTAAATTTTAATTAAGTTCGACTTTTCAAACAGGTGGCAATCATCTCCCAAGCATAAAATATACTTTACAATCCATTTTCATACTTACCAAAATCGGTCGAGCCGTTAGAAATTTAATTAAAATTAAATAAGAGAATACAAAATTGTTAATAAATATTGCTACTATTTTTGCGTCCACAACTGTATACATACATAGTATATTTACCTACAAATTAGTGGAAGCTTAAACTCTTTAAAATGCTTTAGTCATACAAAATAAAATTTTTTTTGCGTATGTGTCCCTACCCTACTCTATTTCTCTCTGCCTATCTTGAAATTGGACAGCTGGGTTTCCTTCTCACCGGCGGAATTGTTTCCACCGCGAGCACAGTGACCTTTATAATTTTTACATACTTTTTTCTCGCTTGTTGTCTGCACTTCACGCATTGTGGTGTCGTTAGCGTCACATTTTTTATCACTTTGGTTATATTTTTTTCTCGCTACTTTTTTCGCTACTTTTATTGTTTAATGCCGTTTTTGCGAAATATGCGCTGAATTTTTTTCCCTCGCATTTGCAATAAGCACAAAATGTGGAAAGCAAAATTAAGCTGTCGGTGCGAGTTGCTGTAAAATTTTGTGCCAGAATGAACGTTAAAAATAAATATTTTCGCAGGTTTCATGTATTGTAAATAGAATACATATGTTTTTTATTGTCGGTTTACTTTGCAAAATTTGGCAAAAAGTGCAGGTTTGGAGTGAAATTTAACGAGTGCAATTATAAAGAAGAAAAAACCAAGGCCAGTACAATCAGTTAAAAATGTAAAATAAAATTGTTATCTGCGACAATTTGGTGAAATATTTATTATTTCGTTCGACTAGCACAATTTTATCTCTTGTGGCAAAACAGTGAAATCAATCAAATATTGCTTATGTTTTATTAAAATATTAATTTGTACCTACATACCTACAGCAAATTAGAGTTTGAAAACTATATAGTGTATAGGATGAACTTTACGTAGCAACGCTCCTTTTAATAGAAATTCTAATTTTTGTATTCCATTTTATTTAATATAATTAAATTTCTATTTAAATTTTTTTATTATTTAACTCCATTTTGTTTTCATTTCATTTTAACTAATTACATTTTTTTTTCAATTTCGGTTTATTTCGATTGGCTTTGTTTTATTTTATTGTTTTATTTGATATAATCTTATTTTATTTAAAATTATTTTTTTCTTTATTAATGTTGTTATATGTTTTTTTTAATTTAATTTAATCTGATCTAATATAATAAAAAAAAATAATATTTTTCTTTAATTATTAATTTATTTCAATCAATTTTTTTCTATTATTAATTTTTTTTTTTATTAATTTTTATTAAATTTTATACTTAATCAAACTGCGATTGATTGGTTATTGACGAGTTAAATAAATTTAATATTTAGGTTAAAGTCTTAATTTAATTTAATTCAATTTTCTTTTATTTAAATTAAATTTTATTTTTCTTTAGTCATTAATTTGTATTTAATTCACGTTAATTTTATTTAATGTTAATAAGCATTTTAATTGAATTAAATTGAAATTAATTAAATGTAATTTTATTTTTTTTTTTAATTTAAATTATTATTTTTTTTTGTAATTTTTTTTTAAGTTTCTATTTAATTTTGTATTTAATTCAAGTTGAATTAATTTAACCTTTTATGTTACTATATTTTAATTAAATTAAATTGAATTTAAATTTTATAGTTTAATTTAATCTAATATTATTTTCTTTTATTAAAACTAATTTTTTTAGTCATTGCTTTTTATTCAATTTAAGTTAATTTAATAATTTATTAGATTTTGTAACGCTACCTTTTTTACATCTTCCCTTAGTAGTTCGTTTACTTCCCACAGCGTCTGCCATCTTCTGCCCTTATTTAGAAAGTTCACACCCGCCGTCACTCCCTCACCTCACCCACATTCGGTACCATTTCGCCCCCCCCAACTGAAAGCCGAAAATAAATTTGTAGCTACAACAAAACGCTTTGTAATTTATTGTTATTCTGTTGTTTTAGTATTGTTGCTACAAACCAACAAACTATGCACAAAAGCGAATTTCGATGTTTGCAATTTGCGATACTTGCTATTTTGTGTTTAGCTACATTTATATGTAATAGGGTGAATACAAATGATTTTGACGGCTTGCAATTAATTTTATTACTTTTCTTTTCATTTTGTGGTTTTGGTTTTTATTATTAGTCATAAACAAAACCACACAACTACGGTTTTACTGTGGTATTTATAGTACACAAAAAGTTTCAAAGTGATTCCCTAAACTCCCGTAATTTTAAATTAAATATTGCAATAGTTTCCTACGAAAATGCCGTTAATAGAAATTAGCTCTCTAATTCTAACCATTTGCAGTTCTTCAATTGCTTAAAATAAAATGATGTATACCTTTTTGCTAGCAAATAGTGTCAAAAATAAAAGTTGACTTTAAAGCGTTTAGGAAATAACCTCACTCGCGTGACATCACCTACTTATGACAATTCTTTATTGTTTGGGTGCTAAATGGCAATTCAAGTGCAATAAATACTGGCATATTTGTTTATTTGATTGGCGACTTCAATGCCGCTACATTGCAGTGGAGATGAGATAAGAAAATGGTAAATATTTACATATGTATTTACAAAAAATCATTTCTATCAAGAATAATTTTTGAGCTCATCAAGGCCAGTTTTTTATGGAAAGTATTGGAAAAAAGCAACAACAGTCGAAACGGTTGAAATTATAGCTGCTATTACAGAGGCTAAGGTTTGAATACACAATCTCACACTTCCCGGGTAAGTAGGCAGCCAGTGATTCAAGCGGGCATGTGAAATGTTGTTGATTTTTCCACCTTCCTTCCTAATTAATATTTGTAAAAATTCATTTCTTGTTTTTTAGCATTATATTTATACATATCTACCACATCAACAACTTTCTTTCAAATCTTTCAAACGCCCGCATGGCTTTAAATCATCGCAGGGAAAACATCATGCTCTGATTTTTTATACCTTAGAATATCAATAATTGTATTATATTTTGACCCGGCAGTATGAGGATTACGCTTCACTGATATACATACATATGTACATATATATTTTTTATTATATGTTCATAATCAAATACATACATATACTTGCACGTATGTGAGTATCTTTACTACAATACGAGTAATCATATGTGTGTTATTATTTTCATATTGCGAAATTAGCAAAATCACTTGAAAAGCTCGACTTAGCAGGCTGTTCTAGTCAGCTAAGCTCTAAATTGCTCATATCGGCGTCGTCATTGTGTTATTGTTTGGACATACATACATACATAACCACTTATTTACAAACATATGTACAGTGACAGCCAGTAAAAATCGGACAATCAATTTTTTTCAATACTGGCAAAGGTTTTCATTTTTTATGGAACATATAATTGAGTAGTTATAATAAAAAATCGGTACAAATCAAAGTTTAAAATTTTTACAAAAAATCAACAAAAGTTCATTAGTTTGAATTTTTTATTAGAGAAAATACAACCCTGGCATGTATATTGTGTTTGCTGGTGACTCAGAAACGTCAAAAACGCGGTGTAAAAAGTGAATGAAGAAGAAGGCAAATGTATGCGTCTTGGCCGCTTGACAGTTGACATGGACTGAATGAAAAAAAAAATAAAAAATCAACCCGGTTTCTGCTACCTATTTAATGTGCCCTGAGCGCATCTAATTTTACAACGAAGTGCACGCGTAAAGTGCGATTTTTACTACGCAATATTTTTACAATTCTACCAATTACTTGTACACAATTTTTTTCTTGCTTGTATTTTCTTTTTTTCGTAATGAATAAACAAGAAAAACATTAAAATTTACGAAGTTGCAAACTTCAAATTGTTCAAAAATCGCACAAATTTTAATCTAAATTTCAAAATTTTTAGAAAATTCTCTGAAATGCAGTTATATATATATAGCTCATATAATTTTAGTATAATAAAATGCAAGTCCTATAAACCACAAAATTATCATTGATTTTTAATAAACTTTTGCGATAGCGATTTTTTTTATACATTTTTTTTTTAATAAAAAAAAAATTAAAAAATAAATCGCAAAATCCATCAGCAAAAAATATATACATATGTATGTAGAATCAATGAGAAATTTCAGCCTCTTAAGACTTTTTGCTATAGTATGAACTATATTTTTATTAAGAACAAGCATACCGAAAAAAATTTCTAATGACAAGCATTAAGTTTAATGTAAAGAACGCAAATTTTGGCCGTGATATGAGCAGGTGGAATTACTCATTTTGGAATAACTATGCTCCCTGCAGGAAAATGATTTCAATTTCTGCTGGGAAAGTTTCGGCAATTATTGAACACCAAGTACATATAAATATAAAAGTATTTTAGTACGTCAAGTAAGTGTTAATGGTAGAAGAAGGGCTCACCTTCAATAATGAACTTGAAAGTAGTGAACCAGCAGTGTACACAGTTTTTAAGCATTAACCCTAAAGGGAATTTTTTAGTGTTCTTGAAATTTCCAGACTGACTCAATTATCTCTTTGGTATGTACGATTAAAAATCAGTACAGATTACGTCAAGCCGATTCTTGATGGTTTCAAAATACCTAATAAAACTATTACGTGATGCAATTCGCACCTGTAATATTGGGTTTTATTGAGCTTTTCCTTGGAGCCTCGAAAATATAATAAAACCAAGTAATGATCACGTTTAGTCAGTCGAACATTAAATCAAAATACCATGCAGCAAAATCCTATAAAGAACTCTGTATCAAAAATCAGCAGTAGGTACAATAATTAAGTTACTTTTTTTTTTTAGATATTAATAAGCTTAATTTTTCCTACAGGCTTCTAAGGACCTATGTATGTATGTATGTATGTATGTAGTTCACCCAATGCGCATTAAAGTACATAGATATGTATGTTCATATGTATGTTTAGCGTGCTTTATTATTATTCTAGTCAGGCGAGTTTCCTCTTCGTCAACAAGCAAAAAGTGAGCGTAACTTTTATATGAACATAAACTTGGATTGTTTAATTCAATTGAATTGCTTAGATTCGTTTAACAAATAACAACATTTATTTTTCCTCAAATGTATTGGTGTTGAACGGTGGGCGTTTTTTTTTTTTTGCCAGTTTTGCGTTGGCGTACGATTTGTTTGCACTCACTATCTATGTATATACATAAGTATTTGATATCTACATATTGACAATATTTGTGAGCATGCACCTACTTTTGTTCATCTGCTTTTAATTTTTTTCAATTGTGTTAAAACCTCAATCGCATTACGGCGTTTTTGTTAAAATTCGGGTACATAAATATTTACAGCTGCTATGGAAAATTAAAATTGAAGCAACTGTAATGTGACTCATTCAAAAGTGTTAGCGATAAGCGTTTCGCAGCGAGTCATTTACATTTGGAATGTAATTAAATTTAACCTGTTCTTTTGCCGTTGTAGTAAAATACAGCTTTTGTTAATACTATGAACTGTATAGCAAAGAATTTTTGTATGAATTGGGTAGTTTCAATTTTTGTTTTTGTTAGCTTCAATTATGCGTGATGAAATATTCTATGGAGTTTTGACGGTTTCAGTAATGTATAAAAACTGAACTCAATCAAAGAGAGTATAAATCGCCACTAAAAGTGTAACCGCCTGGCAAAGTTTGTTGATTTATCTGATGTAGATCATCGCACAATTTCATAATTTTCGTTTGAATCTTAGTGAAGCTTTTGATTTCGTATATTCTCTGAAACGGGCTAAGTACTCGTATCGAAGTGCAACACAAAAATCCTTCTCATATTTCTTCAAGTCTCTTCTTTACAATTCTCATTCTACTTGTGAAACATAAATTAGGCTCAGATTGAAGATAGTGATATGCCGAGTCGGCTATATTTGATATTTAATACTCGAATATTTATATTTGAGCTGATTAGGTTGATAGCTGGTAAATGCTGTGGGTGAAAGTGGCGATTGCCTCCCGGTGAATGCTGTTTAAGGCGGGTTGGGTACAATATGATTTTGGTTCAAAATTCTGTACATATTTAAAATTCTGAATTCAATATTCTGTATTCAAAAATCTGTAATTCAAAATTCTGTACTGTTAAAATTCTGTATTGCGGAACACTGTAATTTTAAATTCTGTAAATCAAAATTATGTATTGGCAGTAAAAAAGTGCGCACTTTTTTATTTATCCATATGCTCTTCCGGTTTTTCAATACAGTTTTGCAAAACAAAATACTGCCAATACATGACTTGTCTTGACCCATATGGTTTCCTATATTATCAAAACAGATTTACATAAAGCAAATGTACATATGTTTGTATGTATTTATAGCTTCAGAAATTTCAAAATGGTCACAAAATTAGTCAAACGAAGAAGGCTGTAAAAGCAAACAACAGAATTAAAAGAATAACAAAAAAAAGGCTTATATTAAGGCATGTTTCTTTTCTAAAGCGAATTGCTAAAAATTTAATAATATAATAATTGTTTCGCCATTATAATGTAATAACTTTTGTTTTGAATGAATTTTTGAATTTTTCTTTAATTGCCGTATGTATATATACCATTGATTCTATAAAATCGGAATTCCATTATTCATAAAATAAATGTGCTATTCAGGTAAGCGTGCTTATCAGGTTATCTGCTTATTTGGTTATATTTTTACAGCATTTTGATCGAAAATAATTTTGATTCCAGAATTTTAATATACAGAATTTCAGTTCTCCATCATTTTGATCATACAGAATTTTAAATACAGAATATTGAACCAAAAGAATTTAGGCTGGACAGAATTTTTTTTTTGATTTTTACAGAATTTTCATCCAACAGAATTTTGAAAAGCAGAATTTAGTACCTCTCCCGTTTAAGGCCTGTCTGTACGCTGTCGGATCTAGTGGTTGCTTGTTGTATGCCCAGATCCCGTCTGTAAGTTCATAGACGTAGTTTCTGGCGTGCCTGAGAGGCGGTTCGGCTTCATGTCCCGGGAGATGGCATCCAACGTTGTTGAGCCTTGTTGAGCCACTCTGTGAGACACCTTGTTTAAATCTTTTCAGCTTTGATGTTGCGTCTCTAGAGCACACCGACGGTTGTCGACCACCAAGGAAAGTAGGGGTCCAGTGGGCGATGCGTGGCTTACGGAGTCGGACACCGTTGACAAATCTAATGCTACTAGGATGGTTCCCACGGGGACAGTTGCGGTTTAGCCGCGGTTCACCCGCGCGTTTATAGCGTTAAGTGGAGTTTTTGTGCTGTGCAGTTTCCGGAAGCCATGCTGATGCTTAGCTGGGCCGGGGTGGTATGTGAAATACGGGAGCAGCAGTGCCCATAAGGTTTTTACCACTGGAAAAAGAAAGGAGATCGGCCGATAAGCATCGCCATTCCCACCGGTTTCTCAGGTTCCAACAGACGTATGTATAACCCTCCACACGTTCTCCACAGCGGAATGAATGAGGAATGAAAAGATGGACAGGTTGGGGATGATCGTTAAGTATGCTACTCTCGTCGGGCTCAAATTTTTCAGCATCAGCACGTTTAATCCGTCAGAACCAACGGCCTTTGAGGCTTCAGTCCTCCCGATGGCCTTCTGCACCGTCAGTTTGCGTAGCTTCCTAGTCAAGTTTTGGACATATCCATCGAAGGATGCAAAACAAATTGCGGGCCAATTAAGCTTGCGCATCTCTTAGGGTCGGATGAAGCATGGCTACCGAATAAAATATCCACTCGGCTATCTCGCTTCATCGGATTGGATAAACACCTAATGATCGACCAAAGCTTACCCACGCCCGCGGTCAGGTTATAATATTACTTCAAATCCTCCCCCCATATGTCCCGATTATTCTGATTTACCAACTCACGAATCTCCTCGTTTAAAACAAATTTAAATACCGGCAAACGAAGGTGGCCAACTCAACAGAGCACCTCCAATTTGTTTTATTCAGTGCGTGTTGCGAACGTAAATAAATATACCGTTAGATAAGGGTTCCCTACGACCATTTGAGTCAACATGTACACATTTTTATAAACTATGCACGTATATGTAAAATAACATACCACAAGCATGGAAGGGTTCCCACTTGGCCGCTTACATTACTTCCGCTGATTACTTATATACATATATACATACATATAGTATTATGCCGCCAACAACCTCGGGATATAGTCGTGTATGTATGGAAATATGAAAGAGTATATTAAAGCACGTGAATTTCCATGCTAGTAGTAAATGGGCAAGCAAATTATTATGAAACGTATGAAACACCTCATGCTGTTGGGGGGATATGTTAATCATAAAGAGCCCGCTATTTTATAATGAACATTTGTTTTGTTTTTGTTTTTTTTTTTTTTAGTTATTCACACCATGTCACGAACGTTGAATGTGAAGTTGTGGAATGGTTTGATTTTGATTAAGTTTTGATGTGATTTTTATGCTTAAGGGCATGTCTGAAAATGCAAATACAATGCACGCCAAAACGATAGCGCAACCACATACGCACAAGTTTTGACTATTTATTTTTCTTTATTTAATTTTGATAATTTTTTTAAATAAAAATATAGAAGATTCTACAACAAACACCAGTTAAATCCAAGTTTAAAAGTTTGTTCAAAAGGGTGAAAAAAATCAAAAGAAACTTTAGACAGGATTTAAAAATTTGTAATAAGACTTTTCATAAAAAATTTGGGTATGCTGTTTTATAGCCCATTTAATTTTATTGTAGTAAACAGCAAATTTCAAGTCGCTACAAATTACCGTTGATTTTTGACAATTTTTTTACTGACGGTGTTATGTGGTTTTTTTTAAGTCCAAGTATAGGTACTTTATATAGACGAATTTGCGGAAGAGCGCCAGGAAAAAAATTGTCAAAAATCAAAGATAATTTGTAGTCACTTGAAATTTGCTGTTTACTACAATAAAATTAAATGGGCTATAAAACAGCATACCCAAAATTTTTATTAAAATTTTTTAAATCTTATGTAATTTTTTTTTTTAAGTTTCCCCACATTTGAGCAAAGTTTGAAACTTAGATTTAGCCGGTGTTTGCTGTTTTTTATAAAAAAAAAATACTAAAATAAAATAAATACTTAGTCAAAACTTGCGAATATGTGGTTGTGCTATCGTTATGGCGTGCACTGTATGTATATATTTAATTGGTTAGGCATGGACTGCTATAAATAAAATAAAAAGAAATATGTACGTACATAATCGAAATAATAGAGAAGAAAATCCCCGACGAAAAGATACTCGTATCTAAGCAAGCGAAATGATATGAAGTAAATTGGAAATAAGGATGTAAGCAAATGCAAAATACTTGAGCTTCATTTGAGCAAGAAATACGCTTTATAGCTGAAAATTATAGGAATACATATATGTTGTTTTTAAGTGCTTGATACAGAAAATTAAATTTTGTAGTACTTACGGAAACACCCGTTATGAAGGCATGTATCTTTTTTCCCGGCATGCGTTTACTCTTTTCGGTAAAAATAATCTATTCAAATAAACCAATTTTGCACCAAAGTTTCTCACACACAACTGTGATAAAAAATATTTGAAAACTGACTCAGCGCGTCTGCAATCCCACTTACATATATGGCATAATTAACGAACTGTGACACAACACAACTGTTTTCCTCACAACCGTAACCAAAATAATCAGCGTGAAGATCGTCGCCACCCACCACTCGTGTACAGGTGCAGTCGAACAATAGCTGGAGAGATTGAGTAACAACAGTTGGCGATCATTCTTTGACGAGTACTAGGTGTATGAATGTAGGCTTTTACAAATATTGTGTAACCAAAGAGGTGGAGGAGAGTGGTGTTTGCAAAACTTCCCACAGTTGTTTTTAACAAAAGGGTGTTGTTGTTAACTGGCTCATTGGTGAAAGAAAGAGGAAGATGGGCATTGGTGAAGCGCAATACTTATTTGTGATAGTAACGAATTTCTCGCTTTCTGAGTTAAATAACTTTCGTAATAATTTTGCACACTAATGGTTATATGCTTTTGTTTAACATATTCTTTAATTTGCAATATGCAATAATTAATAGCAGCTGATGCCTAAGCTCAGCTCAAATCTTAATCTTTGCACTTTGAGCCATCGTTGCCAGTGATCGATTTATGCCGCGGCAGCAACTGCAGCAAAAATATGAAAAACATAAGTCTATAGTATTGACTCTATACTTACTTAAACTTTGTATGCTACTCGTAATACAATACATGCCCGCTCATTGTAATTATTTTAGACTTAACAAAGTTACTCCAGCGACAACTTTTTACACTCAAGTGTTTATTTATAAATGTACTTCTATGCATACACACATACCTATGCATGTATATATATGTATGTATATATATATATATGTATTTACTATTTGTACATAGTAAATACTTGACATTTTAATACAGCCATTACCATCGTGTGGCACAAATCAATTTTCCTGCTCACGTCACAGGCACGCGAGAAACAGAAGGCACACAGCCATGACGCCTAATAATTAAGTTGATATTTTGTTTTTGTATTTAAGAGGAATTGTGTATGTATGTGTTCTGCAAAATTAACATATCGTAGTCATTAGACGAGGAGAAAATTTTCCACCATATGCTTGAAAATACTTCTCGTACGTAAAAAAAATACAAAATATTGCCGGTGGAATATGTGAATTTTTAAAATAGCTAAATATTTATCAATTTCATCTTTTATCGATTTTGCTTTGTATAAATATTTTAGTGTTTAATTTTACATAGGGTCAGTCTCACGGTGTACTGAATACTGAAGGTGACGCCTTTAGAAGTACCGCTACTTTGGTTTTGCTGGGTTTGACAATTCTCAACTTCAACTAGACAAAGCTTTTTTCACAAATTAAGAAAAAGAGACACTTTTTTTAGTATTTTGCGAATTTATTTATTAAATGTCTGCCTATAAATTCATACTTTTACACTTTAGAACAATTAGAACACGTTTTTCAATGAAATATTGGAAGTTGTTCAATTTTCTCTCTCCCGTATTCTTGTTTACTAAAGGCGAGATCTGTCAGTTCACCGCGGGAAGGCGCAATCTTGTATTCTATCATTCTTGGGTCAGTCTTCTAATTTTTGTTTTTTTTGACAATTGTCTGTTTTGATACCTGCCTGTTTTTTTTTTTTTTTTTTTTAGATAAAAGCTTGGGTAAATATCTATACTTCTTTGATAAACGTTTCCGTTATACCTGTATTTGGTTTTTGCTTTCCCCGAATGCCATAATTTTTTTTTTAGAGTAAGCCAATTTACTTTTGATTATCCTAAAAGTCGTCTGTACTCACATAATATTTCATTTCATATAACTTAAATACAAAACTCAAAAAGGAGGCCGTTTAGGATAGCACTTTTCAGAAGAGGGCATCGCTTACGAATGAAGGGCTGTCCTTTCAAAAAGAGGATGTTTTGCCACTTCATATATAGAGAAGATACTGACATCGTTGGGCTCACTAGCATGACAATCAGTGCGGCTTTCTCTAATTTGGAGAAGGACGGAAGATAAGTTGGTCACAAGGTTAACGAGGACGAGGCCAAGTGCCTGTTGGCAAAACGGGAAAAGTTTCCATATAATGCGAACCACAATTCTTGTCAACTCGTGCCATATACTTGAAGCTCGTTAAGCAATTGAAGACTATAGCTTACCTCTGACGAACAAAAATCCCGCTTACACCATGCCCGTGCTTTTACTTACAGGGCAAAGTAACGTGGATGTCGAAAGTAATGAGAAGGCTTTCGAGACATTTGAACGGAATATTCTTCGCAAGATGTACAGATTCGTTCCGCCAAAATAGGATACTGACTTTAACTGTCAAAATGGCATATGATTACAAAAAAAAACATAAATAAGGTCCACCCTGTATGCCCCTGCCCGAGTGGAGCAACGAAAAAAAATGCACGAATGGAAAACATATTTTGATTCGGCATACGTGGGTAAAAAACTAAAGAAAGGGATGTATTTTTGTCCAAATGGGAGAGCTTAGTTAAGAAGATCTTGTTGGCGCTTGGTGTGAATAATTACAGAATGCCTACATATATCCAAAACACAAAAAAAAAAAATACAGCTGTAGAGCCAAATAATAAGTAGAATTTGAGCAATAAAACAGAAAATATAATTTCCATTGTAATTTTGAAATGATTTCCGCAGTCCGAAAATTTTTTGTTTATCTATTTTGAGCGTTATCTGAAAGAGCTAGGCATCGTGGGCCGATCTATAATTTCATCATTTTGTAACATTTAAATTTTTGGGTTTCCACAGTAAAAGCCTCTTCATAAATTTCAGTTGTGGTGCAATTTCGATTATCATACCTATTTTCAGCAAAGTCAGTATTCAATAGAGCAACTCAAATATTTACGAACTATTAAATTTTTAATACAACTTGATTACTTCGAAGTTTATATGTAGCTAAAGGATTATTGCTAGCACTCAAATGAAATCGTATCTCCTATTAGCGAGTATTACTATTTTCTGCAAATTAACAGCAATCACATGTATGGATGTAAAGTACTATATATCTATGTATGTATGTGTGCAGATATATAAGGACATATGTTTTCTTTTTTTTTATTGTAGTGAAATCCATATCATATTCCTTGAACTCTTGATATTCACTTCCATTCAGACGGTTTTTTATGTTTGTGGCTTTGTAGCAATGCGGTTTGCCGCAAGGGTATCAACTGTCCGCTCTCTCTCCTACCCTTTCGATTTTATTACTGATAATAAAGTAGCGACAGCTAGGAGGAGGGTTACTACATATATGCACAGCTACATTCCAATTTAATTCTCCCCAAGCAATTTGCTTATGTTTTATTTATTATTTTTTAGCTATTTGGCTTATATTTCGCTATTATCTTTTGGGGTTTGTGTCCCGAAGGATTGGATTTCGAATTAAAAGTAAAGGACATAGGGGTTTAGCATGGCAAAATTGAGATATGTATGTTCACACTTTCAGCTAAGTCAATTCAATTGCATGTATGAATAAATTTTGACCATTAATCATTGGGCAATTATTTATATAAAAATAAGTGTTTTTTTTTTTACAAATTTAACGATTAGTCCAGGTTTTTACAGATATGAGTACCTATCCGTACATTTAAAAAAAAATTAATTTTATGGGACTAAAACGTGTTTTTAGTTTCAATCAAATCGGACTGTAAATGCGGGTTTTAGAAATATCTCGACTTCAGCGCCACCTGTCGGTCAAATTAAAAAATTTAATATATATGGGGCTAGTACGTATTTTTAATTTGAATCAAATTGGATAGTAAATAGGTTTTTGAAAACATCTCGACTCCAGCGCCACCTATCGGAACTTAGACACCATTGCAATCACATTCCATGAATTTGAACTTAATCGTTTAGTAGTTTCCGCGTCTATAAACTACCTACCAACGACACACGGTATTTTTATTTATAAGTATATATAAGAAGATGAGTAAAACTAGTAAAACAATTCTGTAGAAAAAGTAATTGGATATGAGAAAAAATCTGAAACGGGTAAAAAATTCAGAATTTGTATATCTCATTTGACTTGCCCGGTCTTTGAAATAACCAAAATATGCTTTACTCCCTAATAAAACCCACATTTTCTTTCTCTCATGCTCAGATTACAAAACCAAACACCGCCCAATACCCAGCAACAAATACCAACTAAAGGTTTTATTCAACTACCAAAGGACCACACAACATCGCCCACAAAGACGCTGTGGTGTTAGTGGTGGCTGCGGTCGCTCCGCAAACGGAGTTGAAGCCACAGAAAAACACCAAACTAAACCAAACCAAATACACTCCACGGGTAGTCAACCCCACCCACTGTTGAACGGCGGCCAACATGAATGTGATGCGTAAGCTGCGTGGCAATACCAGCGCCACAGGTTCACCCACCGCTGGTGCAGGTGGCACAGCCAATGGCAACATTTCGGCTGCGGGTATCGCTGGTGGCACACGGATTGGAGATGAGATTGCCGCTGCTACCGATGCGCGCATTCAAATGAGCCTGCATACGCTGAAACAGCTCTTCAACGAGTACACACATCCCAAGGAGGCGCTTAGCGAACATGAAAGGGATATGAAATTGTATCAGATGTTGCCGTTATTTTGCAAGGTAATGTGTGGTTGGTTAGCTAATTTGATGATTTATTTGAAGTAATTTTGCTGTGCATTGTATTGATAGGTTTTTAGCACCTGCCCGGCAGCGGATATGAGTGAAAAATTCTGGGATGTGGTGGCCTTTTGTCAGCAGGTGTCCCGTCTGATGGTCAGCGAGATACGGAAGCGTGCGTCCAATCAGAGCACAGAGGCGGCGTCAATAGCGATTGTCAAGTTTCTGGAGATTGAAACGACAGAGGAGACGAGCAGCGGCTGGATGTTGCTGTCGACTTTGAATTTGTTGGCCAACGGGGATGTGTCGCTGATACAGGTAAGATCTACGGTAGATTCAATTAACGTTATACAATTCTTCTCAAGGTAATGAAGGCTCTATCTATCTGTATTACCCTTCCGAGTTTACTTTTGGAGAACCTCCATCAGGGAAAGTCGCTGCCATGAGTCCCTACTGAAAGCCCTGTTAAATCTACCTTTCTTCTCCCAGTTCCGCACAATAATAATTGTGAAGAGAAATACTACTTCAGATGAGAGTACTTCATCTTCGTTGAGGTAAACACCAGGTATTGAGTCAATGATTTTGGCTTATAATAAAAGCCCAAACACACGACAGCCTTAATTTACATTAACTCAAAAATAATCTCCAAACAAATGTACATTAGCTCACCGTAAATGCACGAAATTTTAGTGCATTTACACCACCACATAACCACACTACAGCGCTTCATTGTGTGCGTGCATTCAGTTTTGGCTGACACTGGTTTAAATGCAGAAGATTGTCATCTGTAATCTTGAAATATTAATGTGCTTATGTGCTTACTAATGCAAATTAACTCTGTTCATGTGTACCGCCTGGCATTTAACTACGGTATCTGCGCTGACCTTAGTGCTGTTTAAAATTTAGTTTTAATTCTTCACACGCGCTCTTCTTCTGGCGATGCTAGCAAGTTTAGTTTTTTTTTATGTTGCTCAAACTTATTAAGGATATAAAATTTTCTGACAAAAATCGCAATTCGTCGAAAGAACACCGCCAATAATCTGAGCTATCTAAACTTTGGTGAAATTTATTTGAGTATTTTCTCAATAACACCTTTTGGCCCTGTTCGTACTGGATTTATGTATGAAAATTCGAAATAACCAAGTTCTCAAGTCTTCTCAACCCTCACGGCTTTGTCGCTATCCTCTCGAACCACTTGTAGCGCATCAATTTCGTATGTACCAATCGACCAAGTACAAACAATTCTATACGTCGCCGATGATGTGGCACCATTTCTATTTCCTCCTCAATTTCCTCATCATCTATGCCCTCAGCAGGTTCTTTGGGCTTATCATGTACTAGCAAAGCATCAAAAGCGAATGTTGCATGCAACATATACATACCGCCGGTAGTCAGAGCAGCAATACTTTGCGCCTTACAATAGAAAAAGAATGGATGATGCGGCTCTTCAAAGTCAGATAGAAACATCAAATGAAAATCATTTTCCGCATCGTACATTGATAGCAGTGAGGCGGCGAAGTGTGCAATAGCGGCCAAGGTTGTGGGAATGGCTTCCATTACTTCATTGCGTCCACGTCCAAAGCAAATGTTAAGAATGCCCATGAATGAGTACACTGTAAAGCTGGCGAAGGTGCCGCAATAGAAAAGATTGTGTGGTAGTGGATCCGCTCGCAGGAAGCCCAACACATGGAATGTGAGACAGCCAACGCCCAGCAGTAGTTCGATCAGCTTGAAAAAGCACCAAATTTCTTGCATGTCTGGTTGAAAGCCAGCGTATTTCAATCACTTTATTGAAAAACTAGTTTTAGAAACTTTTTTGAACTTAAAAATATATATTTTTCTTTCTCAACTACTTCACAGGTGATGACAGCAGCCGCAGTGCCCTCCACACTCGTCAAATGTTTGTATTTATTCTTTGATTTGCCAGTGGTGGAGGATGATCCGCCGCCGGGCATCGGTGAGTCAGCGAGCGACTTCAATGCCTTAGAGCGTCGCACTTTGCTGCAGAAAGTCTTTGTACAGCTGTTGGTTAAGCTTTGCTCATATCCGTATCCGGCTGAGGAGCTGGCGCGCATGGATGACTTGACGTTGCTCTTCTCGGCCATCACCTCACCTTGCCCAACGCACAATATTGTGTGGCGTAAAAATGCAGCGGAAATATTGACGACCATTTCACGACATGGTCTCACCGATGCCGTCGTTAGTTACATTCATTGTGAGTTATTTATTTTTGTTATTGTTGCTGGTATTTTTTCTTAAATAATATTATTATTATTATTTTTTTAGCCAAAGGCTGCATGGCATTGTGTGTGGATAATATGCAACGTTTGAGCTTCGGTAATCCGTTGGAGATTGTCGAAATGTTTGTTACCGTTTTTTGCTTCCTAAAGGATTCTAGTCAAGTGTCACAAATTTTGCTCGATGATTTCAAAGCATCACAAGGGTATCTCTTTCTCAGCGATTTTTTGCTCAAGTAAGTAGAGGACAGTGACTTTGAAGGGTGATCAAGCTGAATATTTATTTTGCATAGAGAAAATGTACAGAAAAATTATTGGAAGAATAGTTTTAGCCGCCTTCGCTTGGCGGTTCTACTGAACCGATTGGAATGGTTTATTATTGAAGATAAACAGAGTTTTATTGGTTAAAAATTCGTTTAAAAAAAGTAACTTTTGTCGGGTAGCGTTGCCACCTGTTAACAAAATTAAAATAAATATAAATTCTTTTTCGAAAAACTGAGAAATTTAGAGATCAAATAAAATTAAAAAAGTAAATTTGGAAAAATGTGCCATTAAAATTAAAGATTATAGAACAAATTTTATGGACGATTTCATTTTGTATCGAAATATATCTCATTCAAATATATTCAATTTAAAATCATCCAACTTTCAAACTTTTTAATTAAAATTTTTCGAAAAATTTCGAGTTCGCAATTTTTTAGACCATAAAATTTTAGTGTAATTAAATAAAAGTTGAAAATTTGTTTGCCGATTGTGTTGCGATTTTTTTTTTAATATTAACGTATGAATAAAATTTATTTTTATATGTAAGAAAACGGGTAACATTACCGGTGAAAAAAAGTATCAAAAATCATCGGGAATTTTTAGCCTCTTAAAACTTGCACAATTTTACTGCGTACTCGAAAATTTTATAAAAATTTTAATTAAAAGGTTTGAGATTTTTATGAAAATTGATTGAAATTTGTTTAACTTTTGAAATATGGTTTCTGTTATAAAGAAAAAAATTGAATATATTTATTCAAGATGATATCGTTGAAATAAAATTTTTAAATTCTAAATAAGTTTAAAATTGTTATGGATTTTTTTTTTATAGTTTACTGAATTTTCGCAATCTGGATTTATATATATTTCTTTTAAATAAAATTAGCTATGTTTTGAAAAAAATGTATAAAAACAATTTGAATAATATGGAAAAGCATTAGTGTACCAATACTTTTTTCCGGCACTACATAATTTGACTCTTTCGTATTAATTACCATCAGCGTTGTAATCAATTTAATTATGGCCGTTATTTTTATCGATATCTAGCGGGTAAATTTTGTATGGTATCTTTTTTTTTTGTTTTAGTAGATATCGTTAACGTTGTGATTGGTTTTTTTTTTATTATTAAGAATTGAAAATTTATCCAATGTGGTTGAAAACTTCGCGTTCTTCGTTAAAATAAGTAAACTTGCAACTTGATCAACTACCGTCACCTTCAAAGAGGCATTTGGCATTGCCCTTATAACTCGTTAAATTTTTTCCTCATTCAGATTCGATACCAGCCGCACCCACAACATTGAAGTTCAGGCCGCCATACGCAATCTGGTACTCATGATCTCCTCGCTTTGCATGTGCGGCTACAATGAATTGCGTCCGCCGCAAGTGCAGAATACGCTCTTCAAAATGCAAAACTTTCAAATGCCACAAGCTAGCTCACGTGAAACTTGCGTTCGCAATATCTACGCTTTCCAAGTGCTGCAAACTGTCTTCCTGAAGTCCACTTCACCGGCACTTTGCTGCACCATACTCGATGCCATATCGCGTGTGTATCATTCAGAGAATGCCAATTACTTTATACTCGATTCTGAGAATACACTTAGTCAATTCACAGAACGCATACACTTGAAGGGTCCACAGATACAGGAGAAATTCTTCGATTTGCTTGAATTCATTGTATTCCAGTTGAATTTTGTGCCCTGCAAGGAGCTCATCAGCCTCTCATTGCTGCTAAAGAACAATCACTCGACCAACTGTAGTATTCTTTGTTTGAAGACGCTACTCAATGTACTACGTCACAATGCGGTCTTCAAGGAGGTCTATCTTGAGGTGGGTATACTCGAAGTTTTTGTCACCTGCTTGAATCGCTATGCGGATCATGTACGCAAGATTACCAAGTGCGATGAGAGCGTGGTGGTGGTGCCGCTGGAAGATGATGTTGAGGATTTCACCGACACGCTGGGCAAGCATGTACTCGAGGCGCTCACAATACTGCTTGGCGGCAGTAATAATAATGCGAATGTTTTTCGCGAATGTGGCGGCGCTAAGTGCATACATGATTTGGTGAAATTTAAGCATTGTCGGCCGCAAGCGCTTGGCATTATACGGGAACTGATATTATCGGCAGGAGGCGATGACGATATGCTTTTCATATTGTCCGTGATGCATGCGGTGCCATCGTATCAGGTGGAATTCAAAATACAAATACTCAATATGCTCCTGGGCTGCTTGAAGGACTCACATCGTACGCGCACCGTTTTTCGCAAAGTGGGCGGTTTTGTTTATTTAACCAGCGTTTTTGTTTCGCTCGATGGTAAGTTGTGCGATGGGCCGCTGGCGAATGTGGAGTCGGACGCGCAGACAATCACACAGGATGATTTGATACTGCTACTGCAAATTGTTTGTCAAACGCTCGCTACTGCGATGCGTTTTGAACCGGCAAATGCGAAATTTTTCCATCAAGAGATTTGCACGGCTTCGCTATGCGATACATTGCGGCTATTGGGTTGCTTCGGCAGCGCCACCGAACTCAGCGACTTCAAGGGCGACTTCAAGAATGATAGCGGAATGCAAAAGTATTTCCACGAAGTATTCTCGGGCGACATATTGAACTACAGGTAAGGCAATGGGTAGTCATTAAAAAACAAGAGAATCTATTAACTCTCCTCTCCCTCAAAGCTTCAACGCTGACTTGCCGCGTTCGTTGTCATACGTCTGCGTCGTCTACCGCCTGCTGTACAGCATCGCTTTGGATAACTTCGAAACTCCAAATTTGTCGGGCGTTATTACGCTCTTCAGCGATACGCATTCGCGCTCGCCTAGCAAGGAGCTGCCACCGGCGCATCCAAATCAATTGAATCTTACACAACCCACACCAGAGCCACGCATCGTACATCCTGGTGTTGTGCTTTGCATGCTGCAACTGCTGCCTAGCATCACGCACGACACTAGCGCCATGTTAGCGCTCAATCTGCAGGTCTATCTTAGCGAGATCATTAAGTCTTTGGTGCGCAATGAACGCAACCAGCAAATCATGTGCGATTATGGACTCGCCGAGCAGCTTTTGAAAATTGCACGTAACGCGCTCTCGGAGGAGTCAAATCCGTTACATGTTTCCATGCAGTACGTTTTGGAGCGCTTGGCTGCGCAGGCTTTGCAGCCTACGGAACTGCGCGAATTTCTACGTCTCGGCGAGCCACTCTCCTGTGCCGACATCGATTTGCGTAAACCGTATAGTATGGGTGGTCCCGTACCGCTGACGCGTATTAAGACACTCGTTTCGATGACAACCCCGCGTGATTTTCGTGCGCATGGTTCGAGCACTTTGCCACCATTCGTTGAGATGGATATGTCGGCAGAGGGTTTTGGCTGTTTGTATTTGCCGTCGCTGGCGCCACAAGCCACCGCCACCACGGGCGGCACAATCGATGCGAATACTATTGGCGGTATTGGCGCTGGTGATCGCGTTTTTCCACCACAAACGGGACTCTCGTACTCCACTTGGTTTTGTGTGGAGAAGTTTTCGGACCCCAAGACGGATCCACATTGCGTACGGCTGCTAACGTTGGTACGCACCATACACAATCCGCGTGAGGAGAATTTAGTTTGCCTATCCATATTGCTGTCGGCGCGTGACAAGGCGATTGTAGTGTCCACGCAAGAGACGCTGGTGACGCCGAGCAAAAGTGAGTGAATTTAATTTTTTTTTTTTTAATATTTTTATTTCGTTTGTAATTCTCAACGGGTTTTTGTATTTTTTCTCATATAGAATGCACGCATACTTTGCGGCCTTACAGTTGCTTTGCTGAACGTTTCTCTAAATTACTTTGTATCGTTGTTTTTTTAGGTCTCGGCGATTGGGAGCCCGAAGGCTCAGACGATAGCAGCGCACGCATTTGGTGCCCCGATTTGTTGCACGAGGGCCAATGGCATAACCTGGTGGTGGTGTTAAATCGCGCTGTGTTGAAGAACTCTAGCCTCTCACTCTATTTGGATGGCACTGTAGGTGTTTTGTTGTTATTTTTCTCATTCATATCCTTAACTCTGTTTCTTCTCATCACTCCCTTTCCCCTCTTTCCAGCCTATGCACACACAGAAGCTACATTATATTTCACAAAATCCCGGCGCCGGCTCTGTCAACCTTGCTGTGGCCAGTCAAGTTTACGGCTATATTGGCACACCACCAATTTGGCGACGTTACTCGCGTCTCTGCTGGAAGCAGGGTGTTTGCCATTTGCTAGAGGATGTGCTCACGCAACATACTGTACAGACAATTTACAATTTGGGACCACACTATATGGGCTCACTGCAGGCGCCACAGTTGGGCAAGCAGAGTGAACCATTGGCGCCTTTGGTGCCGGAAGATCGTGTGCTGTTGGGACTGAATGCAAAGGCTGTATCGCAGCTAACTTTGGTGAAAATACGCAAGGTGTATAGTCGCGTCGATAACAAGTCCATAGCCAAGGTGTTGGGCATGAATTCGCATGAGAATGCCACGCCCATAAGGTAGGCAGATACTTTCGAATTTCTTAAACACTTTATTCACTTTCACTTTTCCCCACAGAATACTACACAATTCCGCTGGCCACTTGGCGGGTGCTGGGCGCTCACTCGGTGGCGTAGTCGTCGGCTACTTGGGCGTACGTGTTTTCAGTCCACACCCGGTTTCCGCCATGATCGACACCGTCGGCGGCTGTAACGTGCTACTGGGCATCATTGCCATGGCGCAGGATGTTGAATCGCTTTACGCGGGCGTTAAAGCGCTCACTTGTGTGGTGCGTAGCAATCGCGCTGCACAAAGCGAAATGGATCGCAAACGCTGCTATCAAACACTGGGCATGTTTTTCAAGAAGAAAAAGAATCTGCTCAATTCGCATATATTACATTTGACTTTTGGTCTGGTCGGCACCGTGAGCAGCGGCCAAGATATGTCGGCCATACCGAATGTGACCGCATTCCAGGATCTACTCTGCGACTTAGAAATTTGGCATAATGCGCCAAATGGTTTGCTGCGTTCGCTGCTCGAGCATCTACTTGAGCTGGCTATTGAGTCAAATGAAAAGAAGCAGAATGTGAAAATTATGGGCAACCTACAGCTGCTCAATAAATTGTTGCACATCATTATCGACATACAGGATCACTCGACGCGTGAGATACTCTTTAATTTGATTGAAACATTGCTTGGTGGTCAGCCGCGTCACAGCGACTTGCTGCTCTTCGGTCAGTACATCGCCGCCAAGTTGCCAAAGTTCGATCAAGTAGAGAGATCCATTATACTGCCAAGCATGCGGCCTGCAGGCGGTATTAACGGCAATGCTGTTGGTCTGAGCGATCCAGAGGCTATGGCACAGAATATCTATCTACGCAATCGCTGTCTCTCGCTGCTCCACGGGTTGCTCTTCACGCCACGTAATACCGTTAACTACATCATTTGCGATGACATATCCAAGACGTTGGGCATGGATTGGCTGTTGCTCTTTATGCAACCGCATGTACATTTCACAACCGTAATAATTGCGGTGCGCATTTTGGTGGTCGTTTGTGCCAATGAGAATTTCATGGTGCGCTTCAGAGATTCAACGCACAATGGCGGCTACTTGCGTTTCACCGAAATGGTTTCGCAGAAGAAAATGTTGGCTTTAGGCGCACCACAGCTTAATACGGGCGGCGCACAGAGCAGCGGCGGTTCGGTAATTGTGACCACAGCTAATGTTATACAGCATTTGCCGACGCAGATTGCGGGCGAAGTGCGCACCACGGCGCTAAGTATACCAGGTGAGACGCGCGTGTGTGGATTTTTTTTAATACTTTTATTATAAATCTATGTTTTTTATACAGGCTTTCAAATGCTCGAATGGTTGCTCACGCATCATCTGGATGTGCCCGAGTTATATTTTCTCATCACCGCTCTCATTATGGGCCAACCAGTAAAATTGCTCGCTAGCGAACACACGAAATTCGATTTGGATCGTGTGCGTCTCTTCCTCTGGGGCACGCCACCTTCTTCGAATGCGCCACTACCAAAAATGAACGTTTGCCCCGAAGCCGTGTGTGTGCTTTTGGGCATGGTGCGCGCCATTGTACATGCAACCGAATGCGCCAATTGGCTGAATAGCCATCCTGAGACAATAATTCAGCTGCTCTTCAATTTGTATCAGAATGTCACCGATTTCATGCCAGTAATGATGTCCGGTGATGTCGTCACCTCACTGGTGGCCGTGCTCTTTCCCAACTCGAAGGAGCCAAATATTGATTCCGAACCGAATAGCGGCAATTCTTCACCCACCGATAATGGTACGGGCGTTTATTTGTTACACGCTGCACAGAGTATCTCAAACGCATCGGCGCAAAAGTTAACGCAACATCCGGTGCGCAAGTGTATTATCGATTTTCTTCGCGTGATTGTCGTGGATTCGTTAAGTTTGAATATGCACGGTAAGACCACACCCGTCATTGATCTTGTGCTAGACGCCTCCCCAGAGTCCGCAGAAGTTTCAATGCAAATTGAATATCAGACCGAAATAATTACTGCGCTTATGGAGCATCTGCTGGCCGCGGATGTTTTGGTGGGTGAGCAGGCGGCGCTCTCCATTGTGCCGCTACTGCAGAGTCACATGCAACACATAGCGCCGAATGTGTTCTACTTTACAGCGCGTGTAGTGGATAAAATGTGGCAGGGTTGCTTGACGCGCAATCCGCATGATATTTTTGATTTCGTCATAAAGTTGATAGCGCAAGCGAAACGACGCTCCTCCTCACTCACCATAGAACAGCTGCACCACTCGTTGAATCGCACGATTTTATTTTTGCTCTCGCGTCCCACAGAGTCCATAGCAGAACAGATGAGTGTGCTGGAGGCTTTGCATAATATCATCACACATCGTTTGCTCATCTTCGGCGCTGGCAATCATGAATTAGAGTTCATTGGCTGTTTGACTTATTGCCTGCTGCAATTGACATCGGATATGAAAATTATTTTGGAACCGGCAAATAGGAATACCACTTGGCATGTCAATCCGCAAACGGACACCGTGGAACCGAAGGATGAGGATCTCAATCAGCTACAGGTAGGTTAATCGGTGAGCTTTAGTATAAAAATTTTGTTCACACCTTTCTCTCCACAGGGTCGCAATCTAATTGTTGGCGCCGCCTTTCGTGTCTGGGAGGAGTTGTATGTTTGCAAGAAACCCGCCATTGAAGAGGTCTTTAAAGTATCACTCACACCACCACCGCCCAATTCCAAAGCACCCGATTTGCAGAGCACACGCGAGCAGGTAATGGAGTTGGCCTCCAAGCTGTGGTTCAACTATGTGGATGCTGAGCGTAAGGCCTCGTACCGCATACCCTGGGAGATACACAACCAAATACAATCGAAAATACAAAAAGTCACAGGCGGTTTGACGCGTCTGGCGAGTCGCACAAAAGTCAAGAAGGATGAGCTCGTGCGCACCAAATCGACAATGAGCAAGGAAAGTGCTTACGAGTGTACGCACATACACATGCAGTTGATCAAGTAAGTTAGGGGGGGATGGTAGATCGGAGATCGACTACGAAATTTTATAAAAAACTTTTCATTGTTTTCCCAAGGGATCTTTGGGAGTTGCGCTGTAAGCAATACATACAGATGCAACAACATACACAGCGCTACGTCTATCAAGACTGGATACAGTCGGAGACTGAATTGACGCGCGAACGTGGTTTGTGGGGTGCCGAGGGCAGTTCTACATTGGACAAATGGATATTGGATACGACAGAGGGACCGCATCGCATGCGCAAGAAAACAATGCGTAATGAATTGTTCTACTTGCTCTATCCGTACCGACCCGAAATCGATTTGCCTGATAATGTAAGTGAAATGAATGGAAACTAAGGATTGTGAATTTAAGTAAAGAGAACAGAATGTTAAAGCGAAATTGAATGAAAATTTATTCGCTACTCAAAATTAATTATATTTATGAATGGTGATATACAAAACTTATTGAATGATGAATGAAAATTTAATGGATTTAAAATTTTTAATTTGTGGCTATATTTTTAATTGTTCCACACCAGAAGTGACTTGGTTTTTGAGATATGTTTACAGATCTTCCAAAATCTTATGATTTTCTAGGTTTTGATTATTTTAACAACGATTTCAAGAGCCACTTGGCATCATTCACCCCACTCTCTCTCTCTTTGCTATTTTAGTTCGGCAGCTTTTTATCCTTTCAATAACGCCCTTTATTTTCATTTTCTTTCGAACAGCGTCAATTAAAATACAAAGTTGCCACAAGTTTCGATAGCAAAATCTACTACACACATTGCCAGCAGCCACCGCGCATATTGTGCGAAACTGAATCACTACAACAACAACACTCCATACAACAGCAACACTCATTGGAAGCAAATAATGCAAAACATCCACACATCATCCAACACTCCGATTCCCAGACCAGCAATGCCCCACTACCACTACTACACTCCCCCGCTGATGTAGCAGCAACGCGTCTTCAAAATCCACAAGAGTCTCTAGATGCGGGTGCACAAGAGGAAGACGAGGAGGAGGAGGATACATCCATGATGTCCGACAATGAAACATTCCTCCGGCTGTTGGAGGAGCAAGAGAAAATTTCATTCATGTTTCGCTGTGCCCGCATACAGGGCTTGGATACCTTCGAGGGATTGTTGCTATTCGGCAAGGAACATTGCTACATAGTCGATGGTTTTACGCTGTTAAAGAATCGTGAAATACGCGACATTGATACTTTGCCACCAGGCGCATACGAGCCGATTATACCGAATTCGGGTGGTCCCACGCGCACACAGAAAGCGCGACAGTGTTCGAAATTCGCTTATGAAGAAATTCGGGAGGTGCATAAGCGTCGCTATTTGTTGCAGCCAATTGCTTTAGAGGTTTTCTCGGAGGATGGACGCAATTATTTATTAAGTTTTCCACGGAAAGTGAGAAATAAGGTGAGTGGATTTTGATGATGATGATGGTGAAAGCTAAGACTGGCCGAATTTATTGATTAACTGCTTTTTGCATTTCCTAGGTTTATCAACGTTTTATGACACAGGCTACGGCCATCAATGACAATGCCCAGCAGTCGGTGGCGGGTCAGAAACGTACAGCAAGTGTGGAGCAAACATCGGGTATATTTAGTAGTTTGATTGGCGAAACATCAGTCACACAACGTTGGGTGGTAAGTGGGGCAGGGAAGAGGGATAATGTATTTTTTTAACTGAAATTTTTTGAATATCGATAATATCGATATATGTTTATTAGGGTGGTTCTTTAATGTAGTAAGACAACTTTTGCATAAAGGGGCAAAGTTCATGTTTCTCTATGGCGTCTCAAAAATTTAAAACATTTTTTTTTTGCATTTAATACCTCGATCATTTACTATATTTTTCCTAATTCCCAAAATTTCTTTAAAAAAAAACCTTCTTTTCACAGCGCGGCGAAATCTCCAACTTCCAATATTTAATGCATTTGAATACTCTCGCTGGTCGCTCATACAATGATCTCATGCAATATCCAGTCTTCCCCTGGATAGTCGCCGACTACGAATCAGAAGAGCTAGACTTGTCAAATCCGAAGACATTCCGTGACTTCTCCAAGCCAATGGGCGCGCAATCGGAGGAGCGTTTAGAACAATTTCAGAAACGTTTTAAGGTGCACTTTTTGAAACGTTTTCTTGTATATATTTCTATTGACAAACTCACTTTCCATTCCTCCAATCTACTTAAAAGGAGTGGGACGATCCGCATGGTGAGACGCCGCCCTATCACTATGGCACGCACTACAGCTCCGCTATGATTGTATGCTCGTATTTGGTACGTCTGGAACCATTCACACAACATTTTTTGCGACTACAAGGTGGTCATTTCGATTTGGCTGATCGCATGTTTCATAGCATCAAAGAGGCCTGGCAATCCGCATCCAAATTCAATATGGCTGATGTGAAGGAGTTAATACCGGAATTTTTCTATCTTCCCGAATTTTTCAGCAATGGCAATAACTTTGATTTGGGTAAGTGGTTGCGTTGACAGTGGAAATTTGATGTTAGTTAACGTGTTTCATTTTATCGTTCAACAAAAGGTACAAAACAAAATGGCGAAACGCTGAATCATGTAATATTACCAGCTTGGGCTAAACAGGACCCCCGTGAGTTTATACGTGTGCATCGGAGTGCCTTAGAGTGCGATTATGTTAGTCAAAATCTGCATTTGGTGAGTAACGAACAATGGCGAGTATGAAATGAGAGATTACTATTTAATTTTTTTCACCTCCAAACATAGTGGATTGATTTGATATTTGGTTGCAAGCAACAAGGTGCCGCTGCCGTTGAGGCTGTGAATGTTTTCCATCATCTCTTCTACGAGGGCAATGTCGATATTTACAAGTGAGTGGCTCTTTTTTTTACGAAATAGTTTTGATTATTAAACTTTTTGCTTTACGCAGCATCGATGATCCGCTGAAGAAGAATGCTACCATTGGCTTTATCAATAATTTTGGTCAGATACCCAAACAGCTTTTCAAGAAAGCGCATCCTGCTAAGAAAATGTCCAATTCACGGCATTCCACGCTAATCGACCCGGGCGCTTTAATACAAGGCAATACCACCGTTTTACAATCGGAACGTTTATTCTTCCATAATTTAAATAATCTGAAACCGAGCCTACAGCCAATTAAGGAACTGAAAGGACCTGTTGGTCAGATATTGCAACCAGATAAGACTGTCTTTGCCGTCGAACAGAATAAGGTGAGTGTGAGAAATTTCGCAATTTTATTCCCAAAAACACATGTCACATTCCGTTTTAATTGCATGATTTATTTCCATCGCCCAGGTTATGATGCCGCCTTCTTACACGAAATATATCGCCTGGGGCTTTGCCGATCACTCGCTGCGTATCGGTCTGTACGATTCCGATCGCGCTTCCTTCGTTTCCGAAGCGGCCGCACAAAATTCAGGCGAAATTCTTTGTTGCGCTTGTCCCAATAGCAAGATGATTGTCACCGCTGGCACCAGTTCGGTTGTGACGCTATGGAAATTCGATGCGAATCGCAAAAGTCTCACTGTGCGCAATTCACTGCACGGACACACCGATGCAGTGACCTGTTTGGCCGCAAGCGCCGCCTACAATGTCATCATCTCGGGCTCTCGCGATGGCACCGCCATTGTGTGGGATATGTCACGCTTTACATTCGTGCGACAGTTGCGCGGTCATGCGGGTGTTGTGGCCGCTGTGGCGATCAATGATCTCACTGGCGATATTGCGACATGTTCGGCCACTTGGCTGCATGTTTGGTCCATCAATGGCGATCCGTTGGCAATGGTGAATACGTGCGTGGGTAGCGCCGATCGCATGCAGCAGATATTGTGTGTTGCCTTTTCGCAGATACGTGAATGGGATCAGGAGAATGTGGTGATCACTGGGTCGACGGATGGTGTAGTGCGGGTGCGTACAAAAGCTGTGATTATTAAATTGTAAAAAAAAACAACAAATTATGAGCTACAATTTTTACTTTACAGATGTGGTCGCTGGAGTACACACAAATACCAATTGACCGAAAACTCAAGCGCGCAACTGAGGTGACTTCACAAGATCGACCCGCTAGCACAGAGCGCGAAAACTCATGCGACACCAAGGATGATGGCAAATTGAATTTAATGAAGCAAATGAAAAGTCTATCGTTGCAGGATGAAAATGGTGGGTGGTGCAAAATTTTATACCGCAACCAAATGTTTTACTATTATTTTCAATTTCTGTTTTTCCCAAAAGCTATCACCAAATCAGGCTCGGAGAGCAGCATATCAGAAGATTCAGTACACTCACAGCATTCTACAAATTCGGCCAAAGCAACAGCAGCGCTGAAAGAGTCGGTGGATAAAGACAACAAAGACGAAAACCAAAGGCGGAAAAGTTCGATATCAGGCGCGAAGTCATTGCATGAAATGAAAGCATCAACAGTGGAGGGTGAAAGCATAGCCAGCAAATGTGTTGAGGGTATGAGCGAAAAAGAAAGAGCCATATATGTAAAATTTTGCTAAATGAAACCATTTTCTTTGCAGAAGAAGAGCGCACCATACGTCCCAGCAAGTCGGATACCAGCCTCACAGATGGTTTCGTTATGGTGGACAATGAGAAGCACAAAAGCGAACAGATGCTGAGAAAAGGTAAGGCACAGTAGAGAATGTGTGGATAACAACTTGGCTTAAACAAAAAATTTCGGCAATAAATTTCGAGCAGATCTTAGAGTACCTTAACGAATGAAGTGAAATGAAATAAAGTAAAAATTGTAATTAAAAAAATGGGGAATGTTAACATCATGTCATCAGAATTTGAGTCATAAAAAAGCAATCATGATACATTACACATTATATATTATATGACATTATATCATATGAACACCTAACATATCATATTATATGACAAAATATCATTTTACTAGCATTTAACATAATCCCCAACCACATGACTTAATATCACATCAATACAGTTTATATCACATGATATCAGATCATCTTATATCATATGACATTATATCACATCATTTACAATAACAGATCACATCGTTTGAAATCAAACATCGTGCAATATTTACTGAAAGAAAGTTGAAGTATATCTAATCAAATGACATCAAATCAAATCATCCTGCATTGATTTAAACCTAATCATGTTGACGCTTTTAATTATATCACATTATTGAAGTATTTCGTATTTTCAGCCTTAAAGCTACCAAGAAAATTTAACATACAAATTTAATGCTGCTGAGGTTTTTTTTAATATTTTATTTAACATCATGTAAATGAATTAATCAACCCTATTAATTCCATCTTCCCGCACAGGTTTCAAATGGCAACGTCAATTAATGTTCCGTTCCAAACTCACCATGCATACGGCATATGACCGTAAAGATAATGCGGAACCGGCTAGCATAACCGCGCTAACCGTTTCAAAAGATCACAAAATCTTGTATGTGGGTAAGTAGAATGAATGAAAAAATATTTAAAAAATCCAGTGTACGAACTAAAGTTTTCTAACTTTCCCATAGGCGATGCACGTGGTCGGATTTTCTCGTGGAGCGTAACCGAACAGCCGGGGCGAGGTGTAGCCGATCATTGGCTGAAGGATGAAGTCACCGATCAGTGTGTGAAATGTCATGTGAAGTGAGTATGACTTTGAAATTAAATATTTGAAAGCTCAAAACTCAAAACTAACAACAAAAAACTTTACACTTTTCTTCGCCTTAGATTCAATCTATACGAACGCAAACATCACTGTCGAAATTGTGGTCAGGTGTTCTGCAACAAATGCAGCCGCTTTGAATCGGAAATCTCACGTTTGCGAATACTGAAACCGGTGCGTGTGTGTCAGGCCTGCTATAGTCAATTACGCGCTAACTCAGTGGATAATTAAGTTCGGCAACACAAAGCGAACAAGTGGTGGGACAAAAGCCAAACATGATGTAATTTTTTTCTCAACAAAAAACATTAAGCAAAACATAAGAAGTAGTAGTACTTTATATCATTTATCATATTCCAAAGCGTCCATTTGTATATTTCCGATTGTGCTCGATTTTGTTAACGATTTCTAAATTTGTATATATTTACGACATATATGTATTTTTAAATTTTTTTTACGCATATAAACTATTTTTTAAGCTATCTTCTATTTGTATTTTAAACCTCATACGACGACGATATTATTGTGTATCAACATCAAACAAGAAGGCTGTTTTATAATGCTATTTATAATTGTATTTTTTTATTTTTTATGTTTTATTTTTTGAAACTACCTAAATGCCAATGTAAAACACTTAGAGAAAATACCGAAAATAATCTTTTTACACTAAACTCACCCAACTTCAATGTAAAACGAACTTTTTATACTTTCTATTTATTTATTACGATAACTATTGATAAAAAAATATATTTAAAAAAAAAAGACTATCAATTCTTATTAAAAGACAAACACGGCAAACCAATTAAATCGCAAAAAAGAAAAGGAAGAAAATAATAATAAACAAATAAAAAAGCTTTACAGCGGCTTAAGTAAATAGCAAACCGATGTGTCTAACAATAAAAGAACATATTACGAATGCGCTTGCTTAAATCTAAATAAATAAGTAAATAGTTGCAACATATAGCTGCGCGCATGAAAAGCGTTATTGCATATACATATTAAGTTGCAGCTTAAAATGCAAAACACAAAATGTAAGAAAGAAAAAAAATATAAAATACAAAAATGTTAACCCTAAATCAATATTGTAATTTATTGCATTGTACTTGTAAACTAATTGTAGTTGTAGTGAATGTATGTAGAACGCGTTCGTCTATCATTTCATTTATGCTTGCATGCCCTATCAAAATATTGACATAAATAGAGAATTAAAGTGAAAATTTCAAAATTGTGCAGTTCCAATGCCAAAAAGATAAAAAAAAAAGCAATCTATAAAAAAAAACCTCAATCGCATGTGCATTTTACTGTTAAAATATTTATGCATATAAACGGCATTTGAGCAACGTATAAAAGACAAAACCTAACCTTAATAATTCTTTTAAAATTTTAACAGCAAATTTGTGTTTATTGTGTATTATCAAAAAAATAACAGAATCAAAATATTTGGGAAAAATTATAAAAGCAGCTATGTATGTATATTGAAAAGACATAAACAAAATAATTAACAAAAATTGCATGTATTTGTGTTGAAGCTAAAAAGTATTAAGAAATTATTAGATTGCAACAAAAATTGTATTGTATTAGAAAATTTAGAAGAAAATGGCGAAATGTTTATGCTTAAATATATCAGTAAATCGCAAAATATATTAGACAAATTAGTTGAAAACCTAATTATGTTGTGTTTAAATTGTTGAGGATAACTCTTCTTCTTTTTTTTTTGTTTTTTGCTGAATATTAGTAAAAAATGAGCTTACGGAAAATGTTATAGTACATCGATGTGCCGCGATTTGATGAAAATTAGATTCACATAGGAATCGACGGGAATGAAGACAATGGCGGATGATTATTTGTTTTGAGGGAGAACTCAAAAAGCAGGGAAGCCATTTTCTTTTACTTTTGGATTTTTTTTGTGTCGAATGTTCGTGATTTAGAAATTTCAAATGTGTATTTTTTTTGGGAAATTGTGACCAATTTTGGGCGATATTTTATAAAATTTGGTGAGTCAAATAAATTGGCATTAAAACTATGTCTCAATATTTGAGTTTGTTGTTGTAACAATAGACATACATTTTTCAACCATATTGGGGAATTATAGATCACTTTCCAGAACGAATTCATACAAGGTAGTGGCACACCGCATACACACACACATTTTTCAATTTTAGGATGTCACGATAAATGAGAATAGAATAATGGAAGCCATTAGTATTCGTGTTCAGAATGTCATGGGGGAAAGCAAAAAAAAACAAATATAATAGAAATAGGCTCTTTTAATGACATCACCTTATACGATTTCGCCATGGGAATCTCCAATGCTTGAATTTTGAGGACTTGCAAGATATAGTCCTCTCGGTCGAAGAAGTTAGATTTGACGAGTAGTTTATATACCCTAGACGACTACTTTATCTAAACAGAAGAAGTTTAGGCCGCAATTTTTCCATTTTAAATTTAGAAATATAAAGTTTCAGTTTTTCGAACGGAACATACATACAAATTTAGCGGCCTCTACAAAAAAAGCTTAAACGAAATCTATATTTTCTGGTTGAGTTTCCAAGGGTTACTCAATATATTTTCTTGAAAATTGCAAACTCTCGATGATTAGTTGTGGCTCGTTGGTTACCAAAATAGAGTAATTATGCAAGTTCGAAGGCGCATCGACTGGCAGTAGTGAGGGATATGGTTCGCCTCTTTTAAAATTGAAGCAGGTTACAGTGTGTTCTCTAAGAGCTCAAAATAAAAATAGTTTCTAGTGCAAAAAGTACTTAGCATATTCCTTCAAGCACATTTTACACTCCTTTTATTTTAATGAAAAAAAAATACTCAAAAGATCAATGCATACATACAGACAGTGGCAGAAAAAAATATTGACACAATAATTTCATGACAAAAAATTTTTCGCTCAGTTTTTAATAAAATTTCAACAAATTTACAACAAATTTCGAAAAAAAAAAATTTATTGACCATTAAATTTTACTACAATAAAGTGAAAGTTTTAAGTAGATGAAAATATGCGTTGATTTTTTTAATTTTTTTCGCTGACGGGTGTTGCGTATTTTTTTTCCCATATAACGTATGTATTATATAAAATATATAAATATATTAATTTTTAGGCCTAATTTATTTAGATTAGCAATTATTTTTATTAGGAAACTATTGGTAAAAGGTAACAACAGTCAAAAAGCGGTAGAAATTATAGCTGCTATTTTGAGGATCACCAGATCTCCTTATCAGACTTCTTTCCATACTCTACCCAGTGATCCAGTGCTCCAAAGCGGGTATGTGAACTGTTGCTGATATAGCGACTATAGTTTCCACCAGACGATAAAAGCTCGCTTTGAGCTCAAAAATTATTGGTGTTATGAACAAAATTTGTTTTCAATATGTAAGAAAACGGATAACATTAATTGTGAAAAAAATCATCAAAAATCATTGGCATTTTTTAATCACTTAAAACTTGCATCGTAATATCACAAAATTTAATACAGTACAAGACTGTGCACTCGAAAAAATATTGTAAGAATTCTGCTTAAAAAGTTTGAAATATGGAAAAAATTACTTTACCAATACTTTTTTCACCCACTGTATATACATATGCAATATTTGAATAGCCATTTGATAAATTTGGAGCTTTTGAAGGGTAAAAGGGTGTTTTCACACCGGAAAATTCTAAACTTAATAGAAGGGAGAAGCTCAACAACGCCCGTTAACAGTACATTCAACTCAAATCAATCACAGCCAGCTAATGCAATTCAACTACATACATATAATATATAATACATATATGAAAAAGAAAATTTTAGAATAATTGTTATCATTAAACGGGTATAAATAAAAAATCACTGAATAAAGAGCATCTAAAAATGACAACAAAAAAAGTTTATTAAAAAATAAAGAAACTAACTGTTTTCAAAATTTGTGTGCATGAAAGCAGTATATTATTATACGAACCATGGTATTTGAGGAAAGATAAACAGTCGAAAAGCTTTGAGCTAGCGAATGTGGTAAAAATGTACCAGCAAATGAAAATAAAATACAAAATGAAAAAAAATGCATGATAAATGAATTATGGGAAAAATTTAGAAATTGTATGTAAATTTTGTGCAAGTTGACAAATAATAGTAAAAATAATTAGAAACACAAAATATGAATTAGAAATATGCACGGTGGGCAAAACAAAAGGCCATGAAAGATAAAAATTTTGCAACAGAACTTAAAATAAATAAGCAGAGAGTTGCAGTGAAAATAAAAATTGAAAATTTTAAAATATTACACCGTTACACACGCTTGCATATGTAAAACACACAATGCACATACAATTTGGGATACATACAAACACACATACATATGTACTTAGATGAACACTTTTAGCAAAATATTGTAGTAGCAAAAAGCAAAATTTATTGGATTTGGGGAAAAATTAAAAATGTATGTTGTAGCGCAAAAATTTAACTTAGCTTAGGGCACTATCTGAAAGTTCTGGAAAACCAGCATAGACCTTATTTTTCGGCCTCTAGCGTGAAATTATGTTTTTTGTTGCTGAGGAGGTAATATGGATATTACTTTAACCGATTCTAGTTAACTGAATTCAAATTTAAGCAGTGGACGTAGCGGTTATGATTTTTTTTTTATAAAAATTGAATGATTTAATCGTTATTTTTAAATTTTTATTTTTTCCATCAATTTCGATCAATATTTTGTGATTTTATATTTTTTGATTAAAAATTAATCATTATTCTTGGATTGAAAATTTTCCGATCGCTATAAACGCAAGAACCAGTGTCGGCGATAACAATAATAGCAACAACACGAATAATACGATTTAGGTTTTATGATCGAAGAAATAAAAATCACAAAATATGAGCAGAGAAATTTAATCTAATTTTCATCGAAAAAATAACAATAAAAAAATATCGATACAATTTTATCGAAAAAATTAAAAATTAAAATATAGCAATTTTTCCTGATGGAAAAATTAAAAATTACAAAATACCGATAAAAATTGATAGAACAAATAAAAGAGACAAAATAACGATTATTCGGTGATTTAACAAAAAAAAAATTTTTAATAAAAATAAGGTCAGCTTTGCTAAGCACATGACATAAGGATTATATCGATAGATTCGACTTTCGTTTTGAATAGATTCTTTCCAATGATTTTTTTTTTATCCGAAGAAATTTAAATAACGATTATTTTCGATCCCTGATGTTAAGTACTATAATGCCGCTGTTCGAATGTCCCCAATATTGCTCTACATAATATATTCTACATGTAAGCGAATTTTCTACAAAAAAAAAAAAAAAAAAAATCGTTACAGCAAGTCGCAGATTCTGTTCACACACCAATATATTTAGGAGATTCACAAGATGCCCTAACGTGTCGTAATGTAGTGAAATTCCAAAGAGCGATACTTTGAGTTCCTTAGCTCTGAAATCCAATAATAAAAATAATAATAAATATACATTTTAAGCAATTTTAAAATAAGAAAATTTTATGATATTCCGACACGTTATGACATCTTGTGAAGTCATAAAATGTAGCTCAATTTGTGCTAAAAGTCGATTTTTATATTCCACTTGAGTTATTCACCGAAAATGTACCAAATTCAATAACTATTTTCTCATAATTAAAAATAGGATAATCTCCCATTGATGATTTTTTTCTGTTTTGTTGTTTTGTTCGCTGTGTCCTACTTTAAATTAAGCAACAAAACTCCACTCGAAACTTATTTTGAGGCTAGAAACTAGCGTCCAAATAACAAATTGCCAAAATTCAGTGAAAATTCTGATAGCAAAGTCGAATTTGAAATGACGGCTTTAAGAAAGCTATAGCTTCTGTATAATATTCACCTTGTCAAATTATCTTTTAGTTTTGAGTAGAAGACAGGCGTCCGGAGATATCGCAAACACTTACAAGACAAAAGTTTTACTGCACATAACACAAAGTTTAGATTCAAAAGAATTATGTAAGTCAATATCAATTGAAAAAAAAATCACGTAAACAATTTTAAATTAAGAAATACACAAATGCGTAGAAACAGTTTAGTGTGGCCTTCATCTTGAGAGGGTTCAGTTAAAAATATAGTCATATTAAAACCGGCCTAAGAATGAACTAAAGGAAAAACTTAAAAAATTTTCATTCAAATACTCTTCTCATTTACCATAAGCTAATAAGATGGACTTACATGATTTCTTGTTTTTGAACAAGAGATGCCAATCAATCTTATGCAAACGGTTTGATTTAGAACTACCAAAAATATTATGTTGATTTTCATTAGATCAAATGTTTGATAACAAAATATGACACGAAATGCCAGCATGTCAACATTCTTTCTATTTTTATTCAACTGAAAACATTTGACGTCAAATTTTACCTAATGAAAATCAAGCATTACATTATCTGGATATTTAGCACGCTATACGAAGTAAGGTAAAAGATTTTTTCTTTCAAAGAACTCATACATACCGACCTATATACAAACAATCAGTTGCTTATGAAGACTAAATCTAATTCAATTAAAATATATAACTATAGATAAAAAGCCCTTACAAATAAACTATACATATATATGTATCTATTTTTAATGGCAAATAAATAATAGCTAATAACTTAAGAGAGGAATATCTACAGTGTTTAAATGCAAAAAAAAAAAAGAAACAAGCACATTAATAAAGAAAGAATTGTTAAAAACAAACTTCGTCCAAGTTTTTGTTATTCAAAAGGGTAGCCTATGCTTGATGATCTGACTCATGAAATTAAAAGACAAACAAACTTCTGACAAACAGAGTTTATTTGCATTAAGATTTAACTATAACAGACGACACTCTGGTGCATTTAGCACAGTGCCAGACAAAACTAAACGCACGCATACAAAGAAGCACTTTTGTCTGGCTATGTGGTGGTCAAAATGCAGTAAAATTTCGTGCATTTTCGATCATCTAATGCACATTAATACTTACAGCTATCATCTGTCAAAAAAAATAATTGCAGTGTTTTTGTATTTATTATAAACTTTAATTTAATTTCGACTCATTTTGTGTGTGTTTGTTGATATGTAATTTATAGACTCGAAACCTACTCAACTAATTGAGCCTAAATTCATAGCATGTGTTTGCACTGGTGTCTATTATGTATAGGGCAGAAAAAAGTTCCGATAGGTGGTGCTGGAGTCGAGATATTTTTGAAACCCATAACTATTATACTTGGGAACTGGGCCGATAGTTGGCGCTGGAGCCGAGATATCTCTAAAAATCGTATTTACAGTCCGATTTCATACAAATTCGGAGCAAGTATTTGTGCACTCTAGTGAGGCGCGCTAGTATTAAATAAAAAAATTACAATTTCTTCCGTCATATTTTCCTCAATTTTTTTTTTTTTTGGTTTTGTGACCTGCTCGGCACCAGATTTTATTTTGTGGGTTGAAACGGCTTACTGAATACCGAAGAGTATCAAATTTGTTCTCACCACAGTAAACCGACAATTAGTGCATAGAGACTGATTACAGAAAATGGCTTACGATAAAACGAATTATAATAAAGTAAAATAGTTTATACTAAGCGCATACATTTTACGAATCTCAGTTATCTCAAATTCCGTGAGAATTATTCGGGGTCAGCCAGTTGTTTCACGCTCAGCAATAACAATATCCATAAAGCATCCACCATATGCATAAATTATTATCGAAAGTATTGAGTATAAAAACCTCAATAGCAAGCGGTAATACCACAAACGTTTGACAAACGCCTTGGCAGTGTGCGATATCCAATAAAAAGGAATGAAATTACAAAAGTATAAATAAATAAATTGCGGGATGATATTACACATCAAATGCATTTCACATAAGTAATACTAAAATTATTTATGTCTCCTAACTGAACCACAAATGTAAGTAAGTATAATGGAAGGTGCATAGCAACGCGAGGCCGTACCCACACACACATACACACACACACACACACACACACACAAATGCATTTGTTTGATACAAGTGAAATGAAAAATCCTTTACCATACTTTGATCGCATGCAAAATCGAAAACAGCTAAATAAACCACACGATATGCGGCCGTACAGAAGAATTGGTCCAATAATGTCTATGCTATAGCTTAAAACACACACACACACACACACACCTACATAGCCGCATGTGTCATGTATTAATATTTTATTTAAATGTCCAACACATCAAGAAAACCTAAGCCCACACATCACTTCAGCAACGAAATGTCTTGGAAGACATCAACACAACTCACAATTTCACAATTCCATCTTGAGTTCAAATACAACAGTGACGCCGAGGAGAAGTGTGGTCAGTGTGTGTTGTACGATTGCCCAAGGATACTTGTCTTTTCTAATCCTTTAACCGCAGTTGTAAAAGTACGACTACATATTTACAGACATAAAATAAAACATATGCTACATCTTATGCCGTTTCCATAAATGATTTGCCTTGCGCTCGGCCCTTTGGCTATTCGTCATCCACATTCAAAGCAATACAAGTATTTTTCTATCCATTTATTTTAAATCTACAAAATGACAACAACAAAAAAATACAACACAAACGGAATTGCTGGGTATATTTTTACTGTATTCTTTATTTGCCTTATTTCTTTATTTCAAGTGAAGAAATGTTAATTCGAGCATATTGAAGAAAATGGAAAGTGAAAGAAGTGAGAGATAGATGGCTGTGTTGCCGAAGTATCCTTTATCCGATTATCGTTGCTGTAAACGTATTGTTGAGTTTTCTATTTTTATGTTTTTTTATTTTTTATAATTTCATATGCTTTATGAAAACTCTTTCTGCAATTATTCTCCTTGCCTAGAGCAATGGCGTGATAAAATGAAGAAAATTGCACGATAAGGATTTCAGCTTTCTATTTGCGGTTATGTTAAATGTTGTACGCTGGGGTTGGCTAAAAATGTTTTCTGATTTACAGTTACTAAAACAATTTGCCGTTTGTTTTTTTTTTTTAATATTCGCATTGTTTTTGATGACTATTTTTTTTTATAAAAAAAATATACTTTGTAATACTTTTCTTTTTTATTAATAAAATCTCCAACTTCTACAAAATTTATAAAAATTCAGCAACTTTTCATTAAATATTTTTTTAATTTTTTGGTATGCGGTTTTATGTTTATGGAGAAAAGTGCGTAAAACCAAAATTAAAAAAGTGTTAAAAAGCAACGCGAATTTTTATCTACTTTATACTAGCATATTCACTCAAAAAGTATACCCAAAAGTTTACAAAAAATGTATAGGAATATTTTCTGATTTTTTTTTAAATTATAAATTATAATTAAATTCTCTAAAAGTTGATATTCACAATATTTTTGATGATAATTTTTTTGTTAAGTTTTTATAAAAAAAAAAATAGTCTAAAACATGAAGCAAATTAATAAAAATTTCAATTCATTTGTACAAAATTTATAAAAATTCAACAAATTTTGTAATATTTTTATTTAGATTTTTGAAAAAATGTTTGGTTATACAGTTTTGTAGTTAATTTTATGAAAAAGGAGCATAAGTCGAAAATTTAAAAAAATTATCAATAATCAATAAAAAATTTTAGCCATTTCAGACCGGCACAACTTTATACTAAAATTAAATGAGCAATAAAATTGCATACCGGAAAGAAATTCAGAAATTCAACTACAAAATTTTGAAATTTTGATGAATGTTTGTTAAATTTTTATAAAAAAAATCACTAATTTTCTACAATAAAATTTTGTCATAACTCTCTTCTAAATGTCTCCTTAAACATCGGGTGGGCTGATTTGGTTTTTCCAAAAATCCAAAACTGGCTTTTAATGCTATTTCTAGCCTTGTAACTCTAAAAAAAAAAAGAAGCAAATTTCCAGGCATAACATTCCTCTGTGACTCAGTAGAAACCCCTGAATCGATCTTAATATGAAAGTAAAGCGCTTTGTTGTTGTTTTTTTGGTAAATGGGAAAATAATTGGCGAGTTGGAGAAATCCCTTCTTGCCTTTAAACCACTATATCAGAACTCTAAGTTGAAACTTTTTACGAGCAGAATGCCTAACCTAATAGAAGCGCATGTATAAATGTTAGAAAAGCGAAATAGGTTAATTTCAATTGTGAATATACTGGGGTTTGAAAGCATTTTGGGATCCCATATGATAAATAACGCTACCTTTTTTAAGTAAATTCTGATATGCTTAGTTGCTGAATTTACTAAAGTTCTAAGAGCTCCGTTCCCTCCGAACAAATATAAATGACGAGGAATTATTTCATGTGCACAATTTTCTAAATCCTAATTAAAATGAAATCAACACTTCAGCCTCGAAAAAATGTACTCGGTATCAGCAACACGGGCAAACCAAGTGCAACAAATTCACACACACACACACACACACATATTCCCCCATCATAATAGCACATGTGGGTACTGGATATATAAGGCCGTACATGCAACGCACGATTAAATGTGGCATCGCGACAGGACACGCCATGTCAATAAATCCTATTTTCAATTTACACTCAGCGCAACCACACACACTCAAGCACTTTTGCAAGGATAAATTAGCTACACACACACACAAGCATAATACAACAAGCGCTTGTGCCACCAGACAGATAGACAAGCTCATCAAGCAACTGTGTAAATGCGCGCCTGGATGAAGGCGAATGACGTCGAGTATACGTACAGTTTGCTGATAAGCTGAGACCATCTTTATACACTTACCAAACCAACCAAACAAACGTGACAATGGCAACAACAACATAAAGGTAAAGGCAAGCCCAACAAGGGAAGAGTGAATAAAAAAAAAAAAAAATTACGTGCAACTTTCCAGCTTCCGTCGGCAATCAATTTTACGGGTCTAGTTCGCTTTGGCAAACAAACAAAGCGGCAGCAACACGGACACCCACACACCCCAACTCAAATGAATGGCACAGAAGCCAAGCGGAGCACTCAGTTTTTGAGATGAGGTTAACACCACGAAATTGGTTGCATTTGGCATGTTGCAAGTGGATTGCAAAGCCATCCTACCGGGCGGGCAAATTGTAGTAAAGAGCGTGAGTGAGCGAAATAGTTGGTGGGGGGTGGATATGTGTAGCTGCATCGGTAGCGTCGTGGCGACGACAGAACACGTGGTCCAGCTCACATGAAGGTATTAACGCGTAACATCATCAATGCATGATTAACCTGACATGAAAAAAGCACGCGACCGGGGGCGAGTAGTAAACATGCAAAGATGTAGAAACAAAAAAAAAAAAAATTGGAAAAAGTGAGCGGATGAATAGGGTTTAGAAGATTGGACATGAGCATAAATTTAAGAGCTCTCGTGTCTGTATGCAAGCAGTCTGTATGTGATTGCATGGAACGCTAGTACTCGACAACATTTGTGATGTAATCTTGACGCTTTCCTCTGCTTGCTTACTCTACATTCATTTTTGACATTGTACTTCCACTTTTTAGCTGATTCGCTAGATTCTTTCTCCTCGCCTTCTCTCTTGATTTCCGGTTGCGATTCCGTTTAGGTCAATTGTCTCACTTTACCAACTTTATGTATGTAAGTAGATTCTTACAATAGGTGCTTCGCGTTTTTCGGCCATCAAGCCAAATGTTATCCAGCCACTACAAAAACACCATGCAACTTAGTTCATCTACCTTCACTTCAGTCACTTCAAGTAAGTGTTACCTAAATACATCTGTCCATGTCTTTGCTCATCCTCTTACTTACTGCCCGTCGTTCTCATTTACTTGACTAATCCCTTTACATACATATGTACATCTACAGTAGTGGTCATGAAAATTCAGTTGTTTATAGGAACATCGCACACATCGCAACTTCACTTTTCATGCCACTTATAGCCCATCGCTCCAAAGAATGATGTACGTATGAATTTGTAATCTATGAGTTCGGAGAAAATACTTCCACCTCATAGGTGTATATGTATATGTGCATGAAGGGGGTGTCCTTTATTCGTTATGGTTTTGTAATTTTTTGACCGTGACCAATTTTTATTGTTTCTTTCTCCCACTATTTATGATTTCATGAGTACAGCTTTTAGCAACAGAGAAGAGCCTGAAAAATATTTTTTGAACTTATTAAAAGTTTTCAAAATTCTGAAATAACTACCAGTCCGCGCATATTGAATCAGTAAACAAATAATATATGTAAGTATGTACATACTATGTAGCTTGGTTATCAAAAAAGTGAAAGGACTGCAGGCACTAAAAATCTATTTCCGTTGGTTGTGCAGAAATGTGAATAGAATAAAATTTTCTGCAATCTTACAATACTTAATACTCTCAACAACATCAGACCAGAGGGAATTATTTCATTGCTCCACAGTTTGGGAGCGATCATCAGATGCAGATTTAGGGGACACTCCCCTGTGAAGAAGTTTCTGGTAAGAGGCACACCTCAAGCAGGAGTCTTATCGCCTTTACTGTGGAGTGCCACTATCGGTAGCCTGCTAAAAGAAATTCACAGCAGCGGGAAAAAATTGATGGCATTGCTTTAAGGGCCTTAGGTAAATATCTAGATACAATGACAGCTCTGGTACAAGAGCTACTCAAAAAGTTCAAGCTCTGGCGAGACAGCCAACCTAATGGTATAGTTAACCTCAAACGAAGACTCCTAGAGCGGAATGAATGGGAAAGTGCCACAGACCTAACCCCAGAATCGATGGCTATCTATGCAGATGGTTTCAAGCTAAACGGAAGAGTAGGCAGTGCAATTGACTCTAGTGAACTCGGACTAAACCTTAGCTTTCGCTTACCGAACCACCCTGGTGTTTTTCAAGCAGGGCTTAATGTTAATTTTGCTCAGGATGTTGCAATAACTCTAACCTCCTGCCAGCACAGATTGAAAACTGAACTTATCGAAGAAGTAAATACCAGACGGAGCATGTAAACCACCTCTCAGGCTACCAGCCACATTTGGCGAGAAATTTGGCGATACCCATTGAACGGTTTCTATCGCAGCTGGAGCGATGAGGAGGAGGTGGAGAGCATTGCATACTATCTCTGCCACTGTACCGCCCTGACTAGAACATGTAATCAATTCTTCCATAAGTACATTCTTGGCTGTTTAGTCGACCTAAAATCAGCGAATATCCTTGTCTTCCTGAGCTGTATTTTACATTTATCAATCAGCGCAATCAGCGCTCCATATTATTCGCAGGAAGAGTTACTTGTATATCCAACTATGCATGATTTTTTAAACAGATTAAATCATATTTTATAGATTAATTTTCTAAATTATCTCATTTTATTATTTGGGGTGTTGACTTCTAATGCATAGTAAAATATATAATTCTTATTAGATTTTGCTTATTGCTACTTAATGGAGCTGGTTCGAAAGGAATAACAGATTTTTTAGCGAAGTGAATTTTTATGAAACATCTACATATGTTATTAACAGATTAATAAGAAGCGTTTTCCACTTACCCGTTCAACTTTTCCAGACAGCTGTTTTTGGAATTAGCGCTTGTTTGCCGATGTTATAGTAATTCGTTAAATAAAAAATTCACTTTGAAATGCAGATTTACACTACAAAGATAGAAAAAAAAACAAAAAAGAAGAAGAAAATTAATTTATCGCAAAACCAAAAATAAAGCTTCAAAGTTAATAAAATAAAAAATAAATGCAAAAAATTATAACTGTGTATTAAAAATATTTTTAGTTTTTCCCACACTTTCCAAATTAAAAAAATATATATGTATATATAAAAATAATAATAAAATAAAAAAAATTATTTTTAATTACTGGTCTCAAAAAATATTGTTGATATAAACAAATTCAGGCCGAAAAATAATATGCAAATGTATTGAGAAAAAAGTACTGACCTTCGGCTCAAAAATTATATTCGATAGTAATAAAATCAGGCTTAAAACTACACCTAACTACATGCAAAAAAAAAGAATTTATTTGTAAAAATATAAAAAGTAAATAAATATCCGTATGTCTAAATTAAATGTAAGTTATTAACATGAAAATTTAGTTTGAGAAAATCAAAGAAACAAACAAAATTTTAAAATAAAATAAATGGTATTAAGGTAACGAATACAGATAATATAAAGAAAATATTTTAATAAAATAAAAACATCGCAAATAATCCGCTAAAATTCTAACAGAATAAAAGTCTTCATATAAGTTTATTTAAGCTTTTATTTAGATAGAATTTATTGACAATTAAACAACTTTACACGATGATTAAATACATAACTTCTAATATAGAGAGTATTATATAGGTCTAAATTTTCCTTAAAAATTACTAGCAATCGCCTATTAGTTAAATAAGATATATACATACAGAAACGCTTATGATAGTATTTGTGGTACATAAGTATTATATTAACTATGCTAGTATTTGATATTATTTATTTGTCTACAAATTGGAACATAGAGAAAATTTGTAAGTTAAAAATTAGTTTAATTTTGAATTAAATGTATTTGCTTCGTATATTTTAAAATAAATTCCAAATAATGCGATATAACTTTTTTAATGTCTGCAGTATTCCCCGCTTAATTGCACTTCATAAATTGCACAATTTTAGGTTCAATTAACCGGAATTAACCGGGGAATCATTTAACGGTAAGCTTTTTTTCGATAACACATATTTTTAACCAATTATGGGGAAAGCAATTAACTGGGGGTAAATTAAGCAGGTAATACTGTATATATCAATGCGATAAGATAAATTTTGTCCCCGTTCGTTTGGAGAATCTGCCGAACTTATTTCGAAACCAAGAACACAATTGGAAAGGTATATTACTGAAGATGTGAATGTTGGCGGTTTCAAAATACAGGGTTGCCACCTAGTAAATTTTTTTTGTAGTAATAAGTAATATGGACATCAGATCAAAGCTTATAGAGAATACTTTAATAGGGCAGGGTTACAACTATTTGGATACGGTACTATTGCGAATTATTTAGCCCTAATAAACTCTTGAATAGGGTTACCACCTTTTAAAAAAGTTAAAATGCATATAATTTAAAGCAATATAGATATCAAACGAAAGGTGTTATCCTATAGCCACGATGTGATCATAAATAGGGTTGCCACCTTTTGAAAAAGTTAAATAAATATAAGTTTTTTTTTATTTAAACAAATAAATTTGAATATCAAACAAATGCTGCTATTGAGATTTCTTTAGTCACGATATACTGTACAATAGGGTTGCCACCTACGAAAATTTTAAAAAGTAAATAAGTTACGAGCATGTGGAAAAATTTGGCATTAAAATTAAAGCGACGATGTAATTTTGAATAAATATTGTACATTAGTGCATTATAGTACAATGAAAGATTTTATGCCATTCTTTAAACAAGCTAAATAAATAAAATATTTTAGTATATCAAATGAAATGGCTGCAACCCCTCTAAAAAATGAAATCGAAAAAAGTAAGGTTAGAAAATATTTCAATTTGGGAATAAAATAAAGCTTTTTATAATACTTTATTTACGATGTCTACTTATTTTATTTGGAACGCCTTTTTATTTCCAAATTAGATTTTTCGATAAGAATCGTAAAAGTTCAGGAAGCGAATTTTCAATCGTTAAATAAAGCATAATAAATTTCTATATTACATTTTATGCAAATACATATTCTACATCTATCAGTGATATATTGTGGCTGCCATTTACTCTACTTATTTATTTTTAATACAATATTATCTTACAAAGTTTATTATGCCGTTCAGCGACCTTTCATACATTACTTTATTATAGAATATTTTTTGATTTTTCGCTTATTTTTGTCTCTCAGTTTGATTCAACATATTTTTATACAGTAAAATAACAATTCCAGTGTTAACATTGCAATTTTAATACTCATATTCAATATATTTTCGGTGCCAAAATGCAATTTTAGGTGTTTGAAAAAATATACGAATTTTTTGCGCATAAAAAAGTGCGAATTTCTGATTGCCAAAAATGCATTAAAATAGTTTCACAAATACAATTAAAAAAATAAAAATAAATTGAAATCAGCTTCATATAAATCGACAAGTTAATAAAATTGCGCAGCTATGCCAGGAGGTGTGCGAAAATTTTTACAATTTATTTCAAGCATATTTTTATTAGTTTTTTCTGTATTATTTTTTTCGTCTTTTTTTCAGACTAACTATTTTTTCACGTTCGCGCTACAGTTGGAGTGTCCAATTGAATTGAATTTAGAAATACCGGCGGCAAAGTTATTTTTTCATTATTTCTAAACTCGCAATGCAAACCAACGCGCGAAGCGATGCTACGCAGAGTGAAGTAACAAAGGGCGGCGCATGGGACAGGAGGAAGCTGGAAAAAATCATAAATTTAAAATATCAAATGCAAAGTCCATACATTTTTCCAAAGCGAGATTGAGCACAAATAGCCGACGGATATTGGCAGGAATAAAAGAAAGCAACAGAAAAAAAACGAGAAGCAGGCAAACGGAAGCGATGCAGTGAAAATTTACAGTTGAATGTAGTGGTGGGGGGGACACAGGTGAGATGTGATATGATGATAACAAAAAATATTATACAAAAAAAAAACAAATGAGATTTGAAATAGAAAGGGAGAAAAAGAACGCAAAAAGTTAAAGCAGAGCAATGCAAAATGTGAGGAACGGGAGCAAACTGGTGGGGGTTAATGCCAGCAAACGCGGGCAAAATGTCGAATGGAAAATAAATAAAGAAATTGCCAGCGGAATAAATCATTTGCTACCACTCGCGCGCATTTACAACACTCACATGCACACACACGCCGCATACTTATTTCTAGAAACATTTTTATTTTGCCGTGCAAATGTATTTACTCAATGCCAGAATGCCTGGCAATAGGACGATGCGGTATTAGAAAAGTACACCGTGGACGAGACACACTAACCATGATCATTGCAGTCTGTCAGTACCAACTATGTCGGTATGTCATGTCATAATACTGTCAACGTTGCCAGAAGAAGAAAAAGAAGTCGAGGCCGAAGCAGCAGCAGCGCGGCGGCGGTGGTATAGAGCTGATGTGCTGTGCTGTGCTGTGAATTCTGACAGCTGTGCACCAACTCGTATGCACACACACGTACGACAAAAAATGACTGCAACAACAAAAACACGCCCACCAGCAACATCCTCGGCAGCGCATCAATAGCAGTAGGTATCCCCGTCGCACCAGCACCCACATCCAAATTCAAACTCTCTCGAGCCTGAACGCGTCCACTTTTGCTCATATCTTATTTGCTTTTTTCCCTCACTTATTTTCATATTACAACTAATATTCTTGTAATTCTAGTTTTTCTTCTCTTTTATCCGCAGAGCATTTCCATTGCAACGTCGTTAATTTCACTTTTCCGCCTGCGCCGGCTCCATTGAATACATATCGCGGAGTAGTCGCGCTATGGGCACATTACCAATTGTTTCCTTGAAGAAGAGCGCTTCAATGGTGGCCGCACGTATGGTCCGTAGCGATGGTAGGAGTAGCAGTAAGCGGCCGAAGCGTGTCGCTTGTCGCGGGTAGCGTAGTCGCACATGATCGGAAAGTATACATTGTGCCTGATCTTGTAGCATCTCCACCGGTTGAACGTCGCAGAGGCCAGCTGTTTCGGGTGCAAAGAGCGCTATGGCTTTCATGCAACCAACTTCACTGCCATCGGGCGTAATTTGGCGAAAACGACAAAGTATCTCTTGTATGGTTTTCATCTCTATTTGGGTGGATTCGTCTTGCAGTACGCGTTCCTTGATGAGTGGTGATTCGAGTATGGGTGTGAGATCGAGCGGAATTGTCCACTGCGCGAGATTGAGAAGGAATAACTCTTTCCATGATTCCTGCGGCATTCCATGAGAGTAAGAGAGAGGGAAGATATTTAAATGTTATAGAGAGAGTTATGAGAAAAGTTGTGCTAAAGAAAAAGAATTTTGCATCTGGCACAGATGAATCAAAAAGTGGAGGGCAAAAGTGATACTTTGAAGTATTTATTCAACAATTTCAAGTTTAATTTTTCAATTTCTACAACTGTTTAGTTTCTTTTCATTTTTGTACCGATTGCTAAAATACTAGTTATAGATTAGGACTACTTAATTTATTCCCAAGAATGCTTGGTGTGGAAAACGATTCATTGAGCCTCAGCATTAAAAAAAAAGCAATTTCTTATCAAGTGCGCCTCAAGTGGATATGAGGCGAAATGGTTTCTGTGAACAATTTAAACGGCAGCTAACAAAAATGATCATACGATGATTCCCGGTGTTTGGTTTGAAATAGGCTCTCAGGGTATCAAATGAGTGAGTGGATTATCAGCTATAGTTTAGAACTTCACGAGTTCTGAGACTATGGCAGAAGAGAAAATGGAAGTTTAAAGAAATGGAGGACATTCTGTTATTTATTTTGAAACGTCAACCGATACAAGAATTAAAGGTTGACTCACTTTTGTCCGAAGAAGAGGGTTCGATCTCTAGCATGGAAGACAGATTTATTTGAATTATAGTTAAAAAAAAAAACAGTCAGTGTTAAAAACATACGACTGTTTTATTTATCTTTTTGACCTTAAGAAATTGTCTAATTAGGTTTTTGGCATAACACGTCAAATTTGAGGGTTCCAGTTTCCATTTCATTTATTTAAGCAATAGATTTATCTTTTTATTTTACATGGTGAAAATTGGTTGGGACTTTTCGTCCTCAATATGGCACATCAAACCTTACCAAAGCGCGTAATGAGCATGCGGGTGGCAATTATATTAAATATAGCAGAGCTTTTCATAACACAGCAACTGTAAAATTTCTCTGTGCCCAGCACTGTAGAAACACACAAAAACTTGGTGGCGAACTGCCTCTAAAGGTTTCACAATTTGTAGGAAAAGGCGATCGATTGTGTAATCTAAATAAAACTCCGTTAAAAGGAAATAAACGGGTGGTATTGGCGCTTATTGAACAGAAAGAAATTCCATGTTTTAGTTTTCTTTACTTAACCAACCTCTGATGCTTGAGAGCTTCCCTTGCGCCCTTCTATATGATAACAGCAAAAGGTGGTATGGGCTAGCACGTACGCATTCCTATATAACCCTAATCTAAATAAGTATCGATCTTGAAACTACATACATCTCGGAATATTAAAAAGCAATTGTATACAAACTATCCTATTTGTGATTAAAAAAAATATGTACATGTAGATTCCTAATTATGTTAATTATATTTCACTAAATCACCGAATGCACTCACCTGCAGCAGCAAATGTTGATCGTTCTTGGTTAGCGTCTGAAATGGCATCAAGCACTTAACCCAACGCACAGCCATGAAGAGCAAGCGCGCAGTGGTCTCCTGCAGCATTTCCCACGACAGCAAACGCGAATCGACCCCGATCAATTGCTGTGGCAGCGCAGGAAATAATATCGAATTGTGCACCTGATATTGTATGATTTCTTGACACTTATCCGGACTGAGCAACAGTTCGAGAAAACCATTTTGTCGCGCTGCGTACAGCGCCGCAGCCTGTCCAGCCGCTGCAGCAGCTGATGAGCTCGAGCTTGTTGAGATACCGCCGCTGCCGTGATGAACGGGTGGCGAATGGCTCGATAATGGGGTAGAACGCGATGGTGTGCCACTGCTGGCGCCCAAGCTGCTACCGCCACTGCTCTGTTTACAATTCTGATTTATGTCATTGTTGCTGTCCAAAATGTCACTATTGTTATTGTTGCTATTGCCATTTATGATAATAATCGGTGAGCCGGGTTCACCAGTAACATTTGTGTCCGTAAGTGAGGGCACTGGTGAGGCGCTCATCGACATGGGCGGTGTTGCTGAAGGCGTCTCAGTCTCGACATTCACACGCGGACTTTCACTGCCCAACGAGCTGCGTCCGCCATTACTCGAAATGGATTGTATAGAAGGCGTGGGCGAGGGCGAGGAGTAATTGTGTGCGCTCATCGTTGACTTGGCGTAGAATTCCAAGCTGGTAGTGCTAGCAGCGCCACCGCTGGTCGCCCCCGAGGAGCCGCCACTATTCGTTAGATCATAAGTTGGCACAGTGCTGCTGCTATGGCCGGTCGTCAGCGATAATGGCATATGCTTGGTGCCGGCGTTAGTGCATGCTGCTGAACCTGAGATGTTGGGTAATTTACTTGTGGCCTCTGCGAGGAGATTGTGATGCATGTGCGGCAGTAAATGCGGCGGGAATGGCAATGGTGGATGCGGTGGCACGGCAACGGCGCCATTTTGTAAAGCATTATGCTGCGCCAGCGCATGTCCGGGATGATGGAAGGCGGTTGGGTGTGCTGGTGGTTGGAAACCCTGCACAGGGTGGGTAGATATATGCGATGTGTAATTGAAGGAGGCCGACACATTGGTCACAAGCGAGACTGGTAGGTGATGGCCGGGATGATGGTGGGCGTGATGCGCCGCCAAACCGTTATGATGGTGATGATGATGATGATGATGCGGATGGTGGGGATGGTGGTGATGCAGCGATGGATGCAGCTTTGGCTTGCGTGGACCGCGCTCATGTTGAACGGCTGGAAAGAAGTGTGAAATAGCTGGATTGAGTTAGAAAATTGAAATGAAGTTTAATGGGTGTGCATATAGAGGAAAATCATGTCATAGATTAAGAATATCAATATTATTAAAGATGTATCCCTCAAAAAGTTACCCTACTTTACTTGCGCCATTGAATTCTACAAAATTTTCAAAAGCCATCCAACTACCGCTTCTTTATTTATACTTTTCTAACTCCGCAAAGGATTTCGCCCTGGTTGCCTTCCTCTATTTTCACTTGGCCCCTTCATCTTCCGCTTTCACAACGGATATCGTCTCCTTCAAATTAACTTTATTTATTTAACTACTTAAAAGCAGATTATCGCAATTATACACTTGAATTGATTTTGTGCGAGTATTTTTGCGGCATTTGCATCTCGATACGCTTGAAGCTTTTTCACTTGCTTGATTGACTTGGAAAAGTTTGCGCGCGTGTTTGATTCATGTAAGAGTGTGTGATGTGTGTGTATGTGTGTGTGCGTTTGGGCGCCGAGTCAGCAAAAAGGCAATAAATTCCAATACTCGCCCTAAAAAGCAGCAGCGGCATAAGAGGCAGCCAAATCAAAAGTTGGTAAAAAGTTGCGTGAAACTCAAACAAACCTGGCAGAGGGGATGTTGAGTGAAGTGGGAGGTTCTTCTGTTTGTGTTGATTTTGAATTTCGATTAGATAAAGTGCGGAATTTGTACATATAATCTATGCAAATATTTACATGTGTACAGTCAATCAAAAAAGTTTTGGCACAGTGATATTTTCTTATGATATTCGCAATCTTTTTTGTGATCGATTTTATATAAAAACATAGTCTTGTTTTTAAAGCAAAGGCTTAAACTTCGTACAAAAATTATAAAAATTCTATAAATGTGCTTTAAAATTTCAAAATTTTATATCGAAATTTTTCGAAAACTTTTGACTACGCATTTAATTTAAGAATAATTTTTAAGTGGCTAAAAATTCCCGCTGAATTTGAATAAGTTTTCGCATTTTCTTATACAATTCGACTAGATTCGATTTAAAAATTTAAATTTTGATGGAAATTCGTTGACTTTTTTATAGATTTTGCACAAAGTAATTTGGTTTGTTTTTTGTTTAATATCTATATGAATTTGGTTCTACGATTGCTTTGTCAATTTCGTAATTATTTTGCAAAGAAAATGCCGGTTAATTTTTGACAGTTTTTTCCCTCATATAATGGACTAATTTTATTTAAATTCCCGTTGATTATTTAGATTTTTCTTGTTTCAAGACGGGCACATCATGTCGCATATAAATTACTTGCGTTAAATTTGAACAGTCAACACGGTTTTTAAAAATTTATCGACTCCATTGTCATTTATCGGTTCAATTTTGAAATAAAATATTTATATTTGTGTGGCTAACACTGTTCTTAAATTGAGCAAAATTGGACTATATACACGGTTTTTAGAGATATATCGATTGCAGCGCCACCTATCGGAATTTTCCCCTAAGCACAATAGAAACCATTACAAACACTATGTATGTGTGGGCATTGTAATAAGTATTTTAAAACTGCGCAACATTTTAGTCAAATATGATAAATCTCATTTTTTTCTAATACACATCCATTTTCCCCATATCCTTCACTGCTTTTTTTTGTCAACCTACTTTCACACACCAGAAAAAAGTTTTGTAGCAATAACTTTTCGAAAAGCCTCAAAGCCTTTTGGAAGATCAAATTTTTCAATTACGTTAAAGTGGCAAGCTCATAATATTTTCACGCCACTGATGAGCGATGATATGCCACTGAAACTGGGCTTAAGGGAGTGGAGAAGCTATGCGGTAAAACCGCGCGACGCTTTGATTACGAAGACTTTAGGCAATTTGCTGACAAACGAAAGAAATCTGGTGAAGGCAAACATAGAAGGAAAAAAAAATTAAAACTAAATGGAAAGTATGGAAATATAAGAACAGTGACAAAAAAATAAAAACAAAAAAGGACTTAGCACGAAAAGTTAAAAGCAGTGCGCACGCAGCAGGCACAGCCATAAAAAGTTTCTTCAAATGCCAGCGAAAAGTATGAGGTTGGCATAATTCTTTGTGAAACGTTGGAACTTTTTAACCCTTTCGAGCGTAAGCGTAAATGAGAACGTGTGGCATTTGCCACTTTGGAAGTGTCTTTTAACTTAATTTTGAAGCAACTGTGTTGCCCTTTTTCGATCGACGTCTTATGCGGTTACATTGGGGAAACTTAAATAGACTTTTATGTTAAAACTTTGTTAGGGGGGAAGAAAAGAAAATAGCTTGATTGCGAAATTTGTTTGTATGTTTTTTTTCTTTGCTTTTTTTATGGTGCTGCAAAGCGAAAGCTTCTTTTCTTATGAAACTGACGCTGCTGATGGAAGGAGCAAGTTTGCTGTACTTTATACTGAAAGCAGTAAGGAACTCAAAGATATTGTTGGTGTTGGTAACTAATTCTTGATTTTATAATTTCAAAAAAGAAAAAAACAAAACAAAAAAAAATAAAAAATTGAGCAATGCAATTTTGCCACAGAAAAGTTGGGCAATGCAAAAGTCGTGTCGTGGCAAATTTTCGACTTGCGGCAGTTGCAAGAACTTTACTTTTTTAAAAAAATCAAAGAAGGAGAAACTCTGCTAAGTATAAAAAAGTATACATACATATGTATATGAATGTAAAATATATCTTCATACAAAAAAATAAGATAATTCCATTTCAACTTTTTTTTTTGTTCAAAAAAAAATACAGAGGGTTATTTCCAAACCTATATTGGAGATTATTTACAAAATGCTGATTAATTAAAAAGAATAGCAATGTTTTGTTTTAAAAATTAGTTTAGATATTTCTCTCAAAACTCTTAAAATGATAGCCGAAGAATTTCAAACATGGAAAGAGGGGGATTTAAGAAATAAAATATTGGTGCTAGATTTTCTAAGTTTTTAGTTTTATTAGGATTAATTTAAACATATTGTTAGTTAAAATTTAGGTCCTTTCAATAAGAAAATTAATTTTTTTCATTTAAGGTTATGCCGAAGTTTTTTTAATTTAAATTTTTTTGCAGGGACCGTGACGGATATAATTTAGCAAAAAAAAAAACATGATTTCACTATAAATCCAATTTTATCCATATTTTGTGATTTTTCCTTTTTCGATTAAAAATAATCGTTATATTTGGATTTAAAAATTTTGGACCATAACATGACATGACAAAAATAGCAACAACAACAATAATATTTATGTTTTATGGTAAAAAACATAAACATCTCCACATATCGATCACATGTTATCGAAAAATTAAATATCACAAAACAACCATTGTGCATTCATTTAAAACTAAACCTCTTCTAAATAAAAATAAGGCTATATTTGAATAGTAAGTTGAGATTTGCATTGAACGACAGCGAAATAAAGATTATTTTTGGTCCCAGGGTTTTGTTGGCATTTCCAATTTTGTTTTGATTTACCTTATTATTAAAATACCTAATCCAATTTTTTCAACGTTTTTCTGTTTTCAATAAAATATTTTCCTGTAATTGGGAATTGTTAATAGATCAACATTAATTTTGTTTCACTAGCCCGTTCCAAAACTGAAATCCTCAAATTTTGCTTTATATAAAATTCGGACTATTTCGAAATAATACCGTCACTAAAGTATCAAGTAATCAGCACCTCAACATATTTCCAATTTGTGGGCTTTATAAAACATTTTTGATGTAAAAAAGTAAACCGCAGTGCTTTCTTAACTCAACCCATTTACTGAAAGCAGGAATCGCTTAACGACTCCGCATAAAATTCTCAACAAAGACTAATATTTAAAACGAAATTTTGCGAACATAAAAGTGTTGCGCAAGTCTAAGACAAGGCCACAACGCAAAACCTCCAAGTAGCCACAAAATCCGTGGTATAGCCGCAAAACATGGCGGAAACAAGGCAAGCAACAGCGAATTTGCAAATTCTGCCATTTCTCATTAGAATTCGAAAAGTGTTACATATATTTCGTTTACACTCTCTAAATAAAGTACACATTTTGAAGTGTCAGGCGGAACATGTCAAGGTGGCAACAAGCTGTGCTCGACCGCGTCCAAAGAGCTTAAGCGCCTAAATGTATACACACAGAACATAACAACACTTTTGGCAATTATTCACTTTTCTTGTAGCATACTTTGAGGCGCAGTTGAAAAGTAAAATTTACTCATCACAGAAAATACTAGGTGAGAGCGGTAGGTAGGTAGGAAGGACAACACAGGATAGGTAAACAAGCAAAACTTACAAGCGTTAAGTAAAGGACATTCTGGTATTTAACGTTTGACAAAAATAAAAGCAAAAGGCAAATATTTATAGGTATAGATATATACATTAGGTTGCACCACTCTCCACACAGAAAAAAAATCGGTTCTGTTTTTCCATCGCAATTATAAAAATTTATTATATCTATTCTTATACCATGTTCACACGGCATTGAAAATAAGTAGGTTTTATAATTTTCCGTTGGCATTGCTCGATTTATTTATCTCTTTTACTCTAAGTGAAATCCAGTGACCCCCAGAGCTCCAGGGCGAATGAGTCGTAAACAACTGATTTTCGTTATCGTGTGAACATAGTATTAGACATCTACCAAAATTATATGGAAAATTATTCAGATTTAAGTGAGCTGGCCCGATTTGTAAATACCCAATAAAATTGGGGTTCAAAAACAAAATATTTATTTGAAGTTTCTTTTGTTTTTTTTTTTTACATAACCTCAGATCATTATTATGATTCTCCATTTCCGGGGATTTTTTTAAATCGATATATATATAGATTTGTCAATCTCAATATTTTTTCACAATATTTTGGCGATAATCGTAAAATATAATAAATGTTATAAATCCTGCGGAAAACCGCAACTTTTCTTTCTGCTGTGCCATCCTAATATACATACATACATACATACATACCTACATAGGTATAACTTAACCGAAAAGCTATAGTTACAAGATTGCAATTTGACATCACCGAACGTCTTGTAGTCGACCAGTTGAGCCTTCCAAGGACAATATGATTTGTCTTTGTAAACACAAGTAAATTTGCTTCGCACTCAAGTTGTCTACAAGAAATCTTTGCTGTTTCCCCCCTCCTACTATGGCATCTTGCGTTTGTTCTAGCTAATTTACGCGTTGTTGCATTTCTAGGTAAAGTTCTACAGTTACTTACGATATATAAATAGTCACTTTTGCCATCTTTGCTTTGGTAATTTGCCTTCTTTTGAGTTGAGTTCATTTAGCTAAGTATTTTGTTGCTGGAAGTTTGTTTGTTTGAGAGATTTTAAGTTGAGATATATATTATGTACTTACGTAAGAGTATATGTAAATAAGCTTCGTCTTGCTTTCAGTTTTGCCTAACAAATGTAGGATGTCAAAAGGATTATGCTGTATGTAGATTTGATATATAGAAACAACTACGAATAGAAACGCCCACATATTAGAAAGCTAAGCAAATTATTCACATTTTTGCTAAATTAAAATCAGTCAAACATTAGTTCCAGCTTTTTTGAAAATTTCGTGATAATCACGTACGTGTTGAAAGCCCCATCAGAAGTGCGAACACTAAGAAGATGCTTAGCGATGCCTTACGAATAATGTAGCATTTCCTACTCAAGTGTTCGTTGTTTCAATATTTAAGACAAAAAATGTATTTCTAATAAGCCACGTTCACTAAAGAAGAAAACACTTAACAAAAAATGCTGCAGAAATTTAATTAACGACCGCTCCATTGGGAGAAGAAGACCGCATTCAGTAATGCCAACGTAATACTAAAAGTTCTCAAAACTTACTAGGTTGAGCTACAAAAACTTTGAACGGCTGATGCTTTAGTCGGGATTTAGACAAAATTCTATCACGTACAGTACGAAAACGGCTGGGTTTCGAAATAAAAAGAAACAGCGGAAAATCAAGCAGCCGACAAAGTAAGAAGGGGTATTTTAAATGTATCTTAAATTTACTTAAATACAGCGCATATTAAATGTTTTGCTTGACTAATCTATCGAGTAAGAAATGGACGTATAGCGTGTGCGTTCTTTACTTCATGTTTCCGAGTTCGAGTTCCGGCCAGGGCAAGTACCATCAAAAATTATTGAAATGCTATTTTCTAATAGCCATCGTCTCTCGGCTATGAAAACACTTCTCATACAAAAACCATTTGTTTTTCGGAGTTGGCGAAAAACTCTAGATTCCATCCTACGCCAGGAAATGGATCGGAACATCGGACGCTTCGACCACTTTCATTTGCCAAATGCCATAGAACAAACGCTATTGTGCGCTCAACAAATTTAAGAGTTCGAACTTGCTCCTCCAATTTTACTTTGACAGCTGTTTTGACAGCTATCCCTCTAGGAAACTCTATGCCTCAAAAATACCCACTACTTAGCCAAATACGCTTAATCCATATTCGATTCTTGGAGTCTTTGAATTTTTAACTTTCTTAAAAGCAGAGATAATCGTTTCATCAGAATTTCGAATCCCATAAATTTTTTTCAATCATTCTCTTTCAAGGTGTAATTTTTATGCTCTACGGTAGTGGTGACATCTTTTACTTATATTTTCTGCTCAAAATGCGCCACCTAGCATAAGTTTACTGGGCCATTAATGGCTCTTATTCGTTTTTTGCTTCATTTTTGTATCGAATGTATGCGCTGACCATCTTTTCGACAATCCCACCAATTCTCCGTATCAGATTAAGAAGACGAATTGTGTTATTTACATTTTTTCTAAGCACTTTCCCCTGTAAGTTTTTAATGCAGCTCCATTTTTTTTTGTATATTTCTCACTTCATAAACATTTATCTCGAATCTTAGTACGACACGCAAGATTCAGTACTCCACTATTACACCCAACACTCAACCATTAACAACCGCACCTCATCAATTCAAATATGCGCATATGATGAATGGACCATCGCGAACGGAGCAGCAGAACAGAGAGGTATAGTTGTCGACTACACCTTCCATAAGTCCTTCACACACTAAAGCGTCGTAGATATAGCGAAATGTTTCGCAGGAATTTGTTTGCATAGCATTTTATGGACTAGTGAAGACAGAAGACGCGTTGCGAATTCGCGAAGTTACATTAGAAAAAAAAAACATAAATATATGTTCCTAATTTTCCTATAAATTTTTCTTCAAACTTCGTTATTTTTTCTTTCTACAAAACCAATAAAAACATACAAAAAACTAAGTTTGTTTTTAGCTATTTTTCTTTAAACCAGATCATTATTTTTTAGTGTAGCCAAATTGCCCCGTAATTATGCTTGCAGCGTTTTTTCGGCTATGAGTATGCGAATTTGGAAACATTGTTTATTTTGTTTTATTATATAATGTGGTGATAAAAACAAACAATTTCTAAAGAAAAAAAATAAAAGTTAGCCACTCAGAAAAAAAGTTCATTTTGAACTACTTAAAATGATATTTTGTTTTTAGATCCACACTTTTCTCCCGATTGCATAAGAGGAAGCGAAACCTGCATATATAAAATTAAATATGTTTTCCCAAAGGGAGTTTCACCATTCCAGTCCCACTTTACCATTTTTTGATAGTTGATTTCCTCTAAACCAGACAATTTTTTTTATGAGTGCATACTTTTTGACTTAGCACACGAGGAGAGCCTCGATTTCATTTGAGGAGGTATGCCCATATTTTAAGAGCAAATTCCAAAAGTCAGCAACACTACAAAAATTTACTCAATTTCAACTGACGCAAACAAAAAAACATCGTTGCGAATTTCGCTTTCACTGCGAACGCGCCGCTGTGTGGGACCCTTTATAGATTGATAGAGAGAGTACTCTCTGTTGTATCGTTTGCAGCATAATAAATAAGAATGACGACAACAATAGCAACAAAACAAAAACAAACGATTAATGTCACAAAGGTGAGAATAATGTCAAGTGTTTACTATTCATGTGTATTATTTGTTTGTATGTATAGCTATTTGCTCAAAGCGCCTTGTATCCACGTCTAAAATAACCCTTTATGCCATTATCCTGGTATTATACTATTTCTACATTTGTATGTATAACGAATAGTTCAACTCTTTCCAGGGCAATACTCGTACACTCGATACGATATACTGTTGTTTTCACATGTGTTGGTATTATATCCGACTTTGTCATGTGAGTCCTTCACTTTCGCATATATGCGATTAGTATTGGATTAAAATGTCATCCCTCATATTTTGCCAACTCATTTGTGCGCTTGTGTGTGTGTTTCGAAATGTGTTACATACATACAAATCGATGTTATACATACACCGTTACAAATGTATTCAATTGCTGTGTAGTTACACGCGTACACACTTAATTAACAGAGACAAATAAAAGTCACCAGGACGACAGACACCACCCACTACATACGATACAAAAACTCCTGCAGGAATTCACATAAGCGATATTCCGGAATATGTACGAGTATTCGAGTTCTTATGGATTAGTGAAATTCCTATATGCGGTTTTAATAAGTGGTCCTTGTGGAATTTTAACGGCAGAGTTTTGAAAAAGATTACGTTGGAAATCGAGCTAAATAATGGGTGTTTTGTTTTTAATCGATCACTTTATTGGGACGAAATTTTGGTATTCTAACTGGCATTCAAACCATCCTCAACAAATGGGGTGGAAGTCACTCTATCCACTGGGGTCAAGTATCTCTGAGTTATACCGCTCCAGGAAGGACATTAGAGCCCTGTACGCCGGTTAGGAGAAATTGGGAATAATGACAGGTGTCTGCCGCTACGCACGACTTTCTGCTGACCCAAGAGGGAACGAGTACAGCGGGCAGCTTCCAATGCTTGTCACGGGAATACTACCCTCTAGGTCCACCAAATGGAAACAATTTCAAACCTAGTGCGACGCTAAATGCGATCCAGCCGTAGAAAGCACTAGAAACTCTCCCTACTACGAAAACTAGATTATTTTACTTCTCTACTCTGCCTGGATAAAAAAATTCTCAATTAGAGTCCCAGTGCAATATGAATTAGAAAGTTATATGCTATTTATACAGGTGATTTCTAGTTGTGCCGAAGAAGGGGCAGCTTCATTCACTCCATTAAACTCGCATTAGACCTCAGCTTTTGCTTACTGGACCACTGTAGTCTTTTCTAGGCAGAGCTAAATGCCATAATGGAGGCGGCTTGCTTACTTACAGCGTCCGCCACTTCAGAAAGGCCAATCGGTATATACTCTAACAGCGAAGCTGCTATTAAATCACTCAAATCCAACGGAACAACGTCGAAAGTGGCCATGGAATGGAGAAGAACTCTCAAAATACTCGCATTCAAATGTTCAGAGACATTCCCGGCAATTGCATGAGCGACGAGCTATCAAGAAAATATACAAAAATATTCGTGGTAAATGTTGCTGAAGACGTGGACATACCCCTCATCTCATATAGTTTAAGGACTGAACTCATCGAAGAGGTAAAAACTAGAACCCACCTGTTAGTCCCGATATGGAAGTAGGGCAAACTCAATGATAAATGAGCTTCAACAGACCAGTTGGAAACCAACATTCGGCGCGTTATGGGCGAGATAAGGCTGGCTATGTTGGAAAAGTGGCACAAAATTAGACTGAGAGTATAGCCTTCATAAGGAGCAATCACGGTGGTCAAATTGCCGAAATTTAGTTTAAACACTAAATGGCATAAAATTCGCGAAATAATAAAGGCAATATATTGGTAAATTCATTAATTTCTTTTATTTGAAATAAAAGTTCTATAACATTAACAAAACACCCGAGACTTGTGGTATGAGAAAATATAATTTAATGGTATATAGTTTTAGGAACTACTTGTAATACAGAAATTAATTCAAAATTAATTCTACTACGCCAAAGCAACTGGATTTCAAGAAACCAATAGAACACAAAAAAAAAATCTATGCATAGAGCTCTGTTTTTTGGGACTGAAGTTGGTAGAATGTTGTTACCCATCTTCGAAAGACTAGAAACATTCGTTACATTTACCCAGCAACAACAAGCTCTAAGCTTCGGCTTCTGCGCTAAAAGTACGCAGCTATTTTCCTACTAGGTCCTTGAAATATTTTCCACACATTCATATGATGTGCTCACGCAAATTGAAAAAGTTATAGTTATGCACACACTTACAATAATTTAATAAACTAACACACATATGCAGGGAAATAAAGCCAACAAATGGGAATTTTCTCACGCTTCTAACCTTTTTGTCTTTTAAGTTAGTCAATAAAATCGGCTTAATTTGTGTTCTTAAGAAGGCAAGTTTGCTGAAAGCAATTTGCCTCGAAAACTCATGAAATTTATGATTTAAATAAATAACATGAAAGGGAAAATGTTGGGGGAAAGAAATTGATATAGGCAAAACAAAAAAGAAGAGAGGTGGCAATTTTGATTTTCAGAAGCACAACTTATATAACAATACTGATAGCGATAACAACAACAAAACAACAAAGAAAATATTGAAGATTCCGGCAAAGATAACGATAATAATAGCAATACTGAGGTGGCTATTGAATACAGGACCGAAAAAATGTTTGTGTTGAAGAAATTTAAAATCTTTAAAATTACATAACCTCGTAAAAAAGGAATATGAATAACTAACTAATACTCTAACCTCACGAGACAAATTTTACTCTCCCATTCGTCATTCATCCTCCAATTACATCGTAATCCAATTATAACGATTACATGATGAGTTTTTTTAATAAACATTATAATAGTTACGATCCCTGATCTAAATAGTTGGAAGAAGAATGCATTTATATAATCTTCTCTATATAAAGTAAAATATTTGATTTGAATTCACATTTTTTCTCCATCATCGATGTTCACAGCACATAGTAATATTGAAAATCAAGGAACAGGAACAAAACTACAGTTATCACAAAGCGAACTACATTCCGTGGGAGCATGCTGTAACTAACTAATCTCATAGTTCAACTGTATCGATAGAAATTTTACAGTTCACTGAAGGATGGCTGCAGTTTTCAATGTCTGATCTTTTGAAAATATCTCAATTTATTAAAGGAGAATCTTACGTCGATAGATTTGTTTTCCAATCGAACATGGGTTTATCTGCAGAGCTTAATAAAAACAAAAGGATTCTGTAGGCGAAATTTATTGGGAATCGAAGGCTGCTAGAATCACCTACATACATACGTTATGTACATATATCAGGAATAGGGATTGAAAGCGCAGTATGCGAGAAATGAAGGACACGTGGCAAAAATATAAAAAGTCTAGGATTTCTTATTATATTAGCTAGCTCTAACGAAACCAACCAGCAGAAATAAAAATATGTTTATTATACCGCAGAAAAGCACATAGTCAAATTCTAAGCATCAGATGTGCAGAACTTGAAGAACTCAATGAAAAAGCAACGTTTCGTCAATCTAATTAGGAACTCATTACAATCCCACAAACTACAAAAAACATCAAAAGTTGAAAGCAGAAATAGAAAAGCCATAGATAACCAGGAAGTAGAAAAGTGGTGAAAAAACCAAAGACAAGCCAGACCATAAAACATATTGACTGATTTAGCGAAGCTAATCAATTAATTAGCCATGGACAGTGAAGAGAAAGGGAGACGCAATTCAAACCCGCCAACGCACGAACCTACAACAAAAGAAACATAAGCACAAAAAGGCGGACTGGGTGGAAACGCAAGCAAGCGCACAACAGAGGCGAGGAGTTGCTTGAATGCTTTGCGGGTTAAAAGAAAAACAAATGCTGCAATTGTCAGTATGCCACAAAGTGTGGCTGTCAAACCGATAGTGGCTGAGGATATGTAACACCGCAAAAAAAAGGGGGAAACGCACAAGAACAAAAACGCAAAAATTAATGATAAGAAGAAAGGCGGAGATTGAGAAGAAACATTAGAGGCGGCTGGGGGACGGCAAGGTAGCATCACACGATAATAGAAGCAGAGCAACGAAGTACATTAACTGCCAACAACGATGAACTGAACTGAATTGTAGGGAACAGCTGCTCGGTTCACAGCCAAGTTGGCTGTAGTGCCAACGACGAGAAGCTGAAACACAGAGGGGTGATTGCCAATGCGAGGGTGCGAAGTGCTGCTGAACGCTGAGAGCGCTCGAGCTCGAATGAGGGTGAAGTCCAGAGGTCGGTTTGATACAACTGTGTTAATTACCAAGCATTACAATGAACCAAAAAATCAATTTAAGCAAAATAATCCCCTTCAAATAAGAACAAATAAATAAATAAACATTGCAAATAAATAAATAAGCACGAAAAGAATGGAGTTATAAAAAAAGAAGAGAGGGATAGAAAGAAAACCTGCAGGCTCATGCCACTTGAATTGAACGCAAGTAATTGTTGCATTACGTTGCAAAAAAATGAGGAAATGATTTAATTACCACATCAATGAAATACCGCTAATTACTTAGTTATACAAATTTACCACCTAATGTTAATATAAAATGCACATTAAATTAAACCAAAACACTGTGCGCAGGCCGAGCGGGATCTTTAAATATTTTTTTGTTTTTTTTTTTTGTATTCCAATATTTATAAATTCGAAAATAAAGCGTGAAATTACAAAAACATTAGAAGTGATTAGTTGCGGCCGGAGGAGATAAATTGTTGAAGAGCAGAAGGCTAAGAGGGTTGAAACGATTAAGCGAAGTGGCGAGGAGTAGATGGTCTCGAATCATTAGAGAACAAAGGTGTTCATTACAATATCTAACTGTCGAAGGTGACAGAAATCTAATATATAAAGGCCAAGCCCCTTGCTAGTCGTCACATACCGCTCAAACTGTTAAACTGTTAATTCCATTGCATTCAGCCTTAAAGTATGCATTAGAAATAATAACAGTTTTGATATCTTTGTAATGCGTCACTAACGTGGATACAAAATGGTTGGATCCAGGATGTGCGATGGGATTTTGCTACTAATACATACCAGAATAATAGTAAGAGAATGCAAGAGAACAGAAACGACTGCAAGCTGATCTATTAAGTGCTTGACATATGTACCCATATAAATATTTTTAGCCAGCGAAAAAGAGTAGCTGATGATGCTTTAAAATGCTCAAAGGCGTAAACTATGGACGCTGCGAAGTACGACAGTGTATTCTTTTTCGAGTTTTGAATCCAAGTTAGTGATATTCATGAGGTGGGGCTAGTCTCTTTTAGTTAAATAAAAATAAAACTGTACTGAGAAATATTCTATTTTTAAATAAAGAAGATATTTTCAATCATCATTGAAATAATTTGCAATCATTATTCGAATAATTTTGAATAAAGAATAGATTTTCATTTATTATTCAAATAACTTTGAAAAACAAATTTGTATTCGTCATTATTCAGTCATTCTATTCAAATGAATGAAAATCTATTCGTTATTCACAATTATTTGTATGATCAATCAAAATTGCTTGAATAACGAATGAAAATTTAATCGTCATTCGAAATAACAGCAATAACGAATGAAAATGTATTCGTCATTTGAAATTACTTGAAAAATAAATCTTTCAGTTTTCCGATAACGCCAATCCTTACCCGAAATTGTTTTTTGCAAACTTTGTAGCCTCTAGAAAGAAGAAATCGGATGAGGCGCTACTAAAATCATTCATTCTTAATTTCTCAGTACATTTTTTTTACTATAATTACGATGTGATAAAATACCCAACATTGTGCTCTTATCCTTCCCCAGCGCTAATTGTAATCGCTCAGCGATATCTTGCCTTCAACTTCGCAATTTGAAATGACCCTAATCCTGTCACGCTTCATAAAACTCATTCACACTAATATTGTTGATAATTTGACGCATCATTTGACATCACTTTTCAACTCAAATGCCAGGACGAGCAACATGAGCAAATTAAGACCTCACCAAAACACACACACACACACACACACAGAACAGGGGCAGGACCTGATAAGCATGAGAAATGGAATGTGTTTATTTGAACCAACAACAAATCACTCAAATAAAAATTTTGTAAAATACGAAAATCCGCTTAAAATGCCGCGCAAATACAACAAAAAGAACTTGCATGCGGTGCACAAATACACACCCACATCCACACACACAATTATATTTCTCATAGAGCTTTTGTGTAAATAACATTAATAGTAGCAACATAATTTGTATGCATACAAGAAAAGTTGTTTGAGAAATGAAAGCAGCGAGAGGCAATATGAAAGGCACACAAACTCCTGTAATAACCGCCACTTTGTGTAGCTGACTGTCTTCCCGTCGTCGTCGCCGCCACCGCTGCCTTGACATCGCGGTGCCTCACGTTTTTTAATGTCTTCCTTCTGGTTGTTGAGGGCCATTAGCATAAACCACTTGAATGCCAGCGTTTAACATTTAACGCCGCTCAAATGGAGAACGAAATGAGGGGGAATTGGCGTACAGGAGGCGACGGTTAAAGCTGGGCGCCTTGGTAAGCCGCAATGCGGAAAAAAAATTGTGTGCATGCCTTGTCATATTTTCGTATAATAACTTATTTGCTTTCATGTCAAGAGGCGACGACGACGAAGACTACGACAGCAGTGGCGGCCAGCTTTTCAGCGCCATCTTTATGGCAAATACAGCCACACATACGAATGTACGTAGGCAGTGGCCACCATTTCTTTTGACGGTAACTGATGGTAAATGTTGTTGCGACCTATCGCCATTATCTCCAAAGCTATATTGTACTCGTACAATACATTTGCTGCGAAAGACCTTTCCGACTTTTTTCACTTTTACTTGCTATAATCTTTCACTTGAGCGCGCTTCCTTGCTCTCGCTTTTTGCGTATTATGCCAGCAAAGCAACCAAGCGACTACAAATATATTATTTTTCATCTTGCTTCTCAGCCATTGCCTTCATTCACCATCCTATCACTTATTGTTCGGGATTTAATAATGCTCCTCCTCTCTTTCAGTCTTTTGTTGCACAATTCCCTTTTCTTCATTTCATTGTGTTGTTTATTCGCTCTATCTCGTTTATATTTTCTTCTTAGCTCACTTGAATGGCCTCATTTGTTACTTTGTTTGCCTTTTGTTGGCGCATCATTATTATTTATTGACCGACGATTTGCTGAGGTAATTTATATTTCCTTCTCTTTTACGAATGTAAATATAATAACCAGCGTCTTTTATCGAGTTTTTTTTTTATCGTTTAAGCGATTTCTCTAGCATAATTTGTAAGTTTTATTGGAGAAACTGGAAATGAGTGGACGTAGTTTAAGTAAGCCTATATGTACTTTTTAAGAACTTGCTAAACAAAACACAAAGAAAGTTATGATTCTACAAAAATAGTAGTTTTTTTTTTGGAAAGATTTGTCAAGTTTGTTTTGGAGACAACCCGGTTTCGGCGTTGTGCCATCTTCAGGGTACTGTTTCGTTCTCAAAACGGCAAAACGCTATACTTGGCGCTACAAACGCCTCGACGATTTTGGTCGCTTCCTAAATAGCATGCCAGGCGATCCTTTGTCTTGCTAACTGGCGCCTGCTATAGACCCCAAGTGATGCCAAGCCCGTCACCATTTGGCCTTTCCAACGTAGAGGGGCCCTTCCTCTTCCTCTCCCACCACCAGCGGGTACCGCGTTAAATACTTTCAAAGCTGGAGCATTTTCTTCTATTTATACAATATGACCAGCTCATCGTTCCATCGACTGTGGTATTCGCTGCCGCAAAGACAAAATGGCACGTCGTCTCAGAGACAAAGATATTGAAATTAGGAATAAATTATTTTGGTATCTAAATCGTATAGCTTACATTCTTTACTATAAATATCCTGACAGTCTTTGGAATATAAACAACTTAAACGGGAATAATTAAGCTATAGAGTAATCAGGAAATGTAGTAAAAAAAACAACCGTTCGAGAAGATTTTATTGGCCCAAAACTCTTTTTCGAGCAGCCAGGAAAATAGCCAACCTATCTACATTTTATTTCCATTGAGAAAAGTGGCAGCAAGACCTGCATATAGGAAATTTTATTGTGGAAATTCATAAGACGTTCTAACCTTATAAAATATGACGAGCGGCTAGGCTCTAGCTTTGCAGCTGCTTACTGCCTAGTAAATGAGAAACAAATTAAAAAAAAAAAGAATGCAGGAACAGTAGGGATTATACCCCTAATTCCCTATTATGTTGAGATGATGTCTTTGAGGTCCATCTATGAACCTAAGTTGTATCTAACTCTAACTAGGATAATGCCTTAGCGTTCGCCCTCCCTCAATGAGCTCAATAATAACTTCTTTGCGGACCTAAGACAGATTGTTGTTAGAACAGGATGAAGGTCTTTCTTGCAGTAGTGACAAAACAGAAAAGAAGAAGACTTGCTTTCACGTTCCGTAACTCGTTGGCGCAAAAAACTATTGGCGCGTTTCAAACGAAAGTTATGAAAATCATTAAAAATTTAATTATAAAACATAGTACAAGTTGTAATATCAAATAAACTTCTACACTTAATTCGGCCCTCGAAGTCAAATAGTCGAATAAAAGCGAAAGGAGTTCGAAACAAAACAAAAAATAATATTTACTACGACATACTTGAAAAAATCCTATGTTGTTGCATTAATTTATGTACACCTATCGGGGATTAAAAAGCAAGCGAAAATAAACAAATAAATAATTGCAAGTTTTTGCATGTCAAAGGTGGTGGTGGGTGGCTATAGTACAAAAAAAATTGAGTGGCAGAGCATCAAACTCCTGGCAAAACAAAAACAATGAGAATTTACAAATACAGCTGAAACAGTACAAAATATTCGCAAAAATGCAAAGCTACGCACATAACTCTCCGCCTGTACATATTGTGCTGTACGTTATTGAGAGCATTGCAATGTTGTTTTTATTTGACCTGACAATTTTCGCAGTCACTTTTGTTGTTGTTGCCAGCGTATCAGAAAGCTGAAACTGCAATGTCATGTTAAGAGTTGATTTTAAAATTTTTTAATCCGCTTGTATGTCAATTTACCCACACTTTGAGGCGGACGAGCAGTCAGTCAGCCAGTCAGCGAGCCACACAGTCAGTGAGTCGGAAAGAGTTGAAGGCTTTATATGCAACATAAATGTATCTACCTAGGTGGGTATCAGGGACGGCTTTAGGGAGGGTTTTATGGGTCCGGACCGACCCAGAAATGTTACACGGTTAGCGTGGCTGAGTGGTTGCGCGTTCGCAAACCAACTCGTCTACTCCGTGTACCATGGTTCAAAGCCTGGTAAAGTCTAGAAAGCAAGAAGTCTGATGAGGAGATACGGTGATCTACGAAATAGCAGCTATCACTTCTACTACTTTGAAAAATCGCTGTTTTCCCATATTATTCCCTAATAACCTGGCCTCAAGCTCAATAAATTACAGTCGATTCAAACATAGAAGGCCAAAAATAATAATTACACAAAATTTGTTTCACGAGTTTTAACAATTATTCAATGTGTGCACCTCATGTTGTAACCTCATTTAGTTCAGAAGTCGAGTTTTTTCAGAAAATTTATATTTACGGTCCGATATTGCTAATATTAGAAAGGCATGGCGCTAGGGTAATAAACAATATTTTTGTAAAAAATAAATGCGATAGGTGGCGCTAGAGGTGAGTTGTTCAGAAAATCTGTATTTATGATCCGATAAATACTTTTATGGAACATATGTAGATTCGCTAAGTGGCAATAGAATCGAGTTTTTCAGCAAATCTGTATTTATGGTGCAATATTCGTGATATCAAAAATGTACGATCCTGGTGCCATAAGAAGCAAGTTTACTAACCTTTTTTTTAAATTAATTTAAAAAATATATATTTTTGCACATGTCAATTTCAAGTAATTCAAACTAAATTACATTACTCGCAATTTGTTTTTTTTTCATAAAATTTTTAAATTGGACCCCCCATAATTTCTTCTGGGCCCGTCCCTGATCGGTAAATGAATGAAAACATAGATATATATATATATGTATTGCAAGCATGCGTGGCTGGGAATACAAACATATGAAAACATTCGCAAATATATATATATATATATATATATACATCTATGTATATGAAATTGGAAATATTCACCAAGAAAAAGCTGACTTCGAAACATGCTGAGCCTACTGAACAAAATGGATGCAACTGTGCACGCACTTCAACCCACACATACATGCTTATTTGCATATATGTACTCTATAGCAATGCAGTGCAATTTTCATACATACATACATACAAATGCATATATTTACACAAATGTATGTAGCTACAGCACAGCTTAAGTGCGTAGTGCATCACTCTTTTCTTTCTTTCACATAGTCGTACTCGTACATTAATTTGCTTTCTGACATTCCGACCTTCGGAGGTATGTTGCACCTTGCCCCTGCACCAAACAAACGCCAATATCAAGCAGATATATGCAGACACACATAGAGCGTTCGGTCCAGGGTGTCATAGACCTCCCCATTCATTTACCAGCAGCCGAGAAGTGACAAAAGTGACGGTGTCAACATTAAAAGCGGATTTAAAATCACTCATACGCCTGGGTGTGCCTATGCGGAGAGGGAGTCTTGTGTTTGAAGGGTTGCAGGTGGATGGATACAGAAATGTACGAGTGTGTGTACGCATGATAGAAAATGTGTACATTTAAATGTATTTACGGATAAATATTTGCACATACCTTGCAAATAATTTTTTCTTTTTATACAAATACAGTGAGTCTGAATCATTAAGAAAATACCACCCTAGAGTAACTAGCTGCTTTTCTACATTAATACGAAATTTTGAAATTTTTTGGGCTCAATATATTCAATTCAATTGGAGTTTTTGTAAAAAATCTTGATCTGAAATCTGGAATTTTATAACCCATACAATTTTATTGCAATAAAGTGCTAGCTGCAAATGGTTACTAAATTACCATTAATTTTTGGCTATTTGTTTTGCAGACAGTGTTGCGCGGATTTTTCCATATAACAAAAAATGCCAAGCACGCGATATGTGGGAATTCGCGGAGACCTTCAGTAAAAAAAAAATATCAAAAATCAACGGTAATTTGTAGCTCCTTCAAACCTGCATTTCATTATATTTAAATTGAATGCGATGCAATTCAAGTTTTTACTTTTAAAAATTTTGATAAAGAAAGAAAGGATTTTTTCGTTTTTTTTGTCATGTAGAAAAAATTGCCTAAATGGTAGGTATACACATACATATGTAAAATTTTCAAGCAAAATTTTATTATGTAAAAAACAAACATCTTACAGTATTTCGCTGAGAATGTATAAACAAATTGTAACAAAAAAAAAAAAAATTATGAATAGGGTTGCCACCCTTTGAAAAAAAATGCATTACCATTTATGTAAAAAATAATCAAAAATTAAATATACAATGTAACATATAACAGATATTAAACGAAAAGCGCTTGCAAGAGCTATACACCATATTTTAAGTAAGAGTTGCCACATAAAAACATGGTGTTCTCATGTCTAAGATATCAAACAAAAACAACTTAAATGAAGGTGAAAATGTATAAACAAATTCAAAATAGAAAAAAAAAGATTCGATTGGGTTGCCACCTTTCGAAAAAATTATTAAAACAAAATAACCACGTATACAGTATAACAGTACGGATAACAAATGAAACGTTAAATTTAATTAAATTATAAATAAATAAAATAAATAATAAACCTTCACTCAATTGGGAGAAAATATCGCAATTAGAAGAAATATTTACATCAAAATAGGGAAAATATTTCTTTGATTCTTTTGTGTTGTTTTTCAGCGCAATCTGCTTTCCAAACATACCGCAAGGATTTTGTAAAAGCAAAAACTTAAACTTGAAAATGATAAATTTTCGAAAACTTTTGCATTCCACTGTAAGCGTATACATTATCCGCAGGTTGGTGAGAATCCGTGTAGCGCCTGCATGCACAACAAATCGGATATGCCGCCCTCATAGAAAGCCCGCAGGGTGACACTCTCATTTGCTGCACTAATGTCAAATTAATGCCACTTCACATTTAAATTTAATTTAAGTTCACATCTTGGCTATGAACTCACACACTCACACACACCCAAACTTAGTTACACGTACAGCCAGCCGCTAGCCAGTCTCACTTCACTTCAATGTTTGAGTAGGTAGTATGACCGCAGGGCGTAAATGTACGAGTATCACAAAGTGTCGAAGCGGGTGTACTTTGGCTATGAAGTGGGTGCGTGGGTGTGGCTGTCAACATTTACGCCTCATCGCATGCGGCTTTTTGTTAAATGCCCTCAATGCATTGGCAGTTGTTGCTGTTGACTTGTTGTTGCTGTTGCTAGTAGCATTACGCATCAACGGCAACGCATTGCAGCGACAGTAAATAACAACAAAATGCTGGCAGCAATTGAAGCCATTTATCGTACTAGTTGAAAATGCAAAATGCATGTATGTATAAATAAATGTATATATATGTATATGTTTTGCGTAAATGCAATCATACAACCGATACATAAATGTGCATACAATTACAAATGTATTTACGTATTGTACATGGTCGCAACCATTTTACCAGCTGCATTGCCAAAACCGCACAACGTCCCAGTTTTCGACTGCTGGTCGGTCGGCTGACGTTTTCCATAGACATACATACAATAGCACAAAGAATTAACCATATGATGATTTTTTTTAAATAATATAAGCATCTTCGCCTCCAAATTTTTATAAAAATATTGCAACGGTTATAATTTTTCTAAAAAAAATCATGATTTATTAGTTATAATTGGACTACGATTTGGATTGATTATCGATTCAAAATAAGCGTTATTTTATTTTTTCGATAAAATTTTATGGAAATTCTGTGATTTTTATTTTTTCGATAAAAAATAATCGTTGTTCTTGGATTTAAATTTTTTCGGTCATAAAGGACGTGAACAAATTTGTCGGAGATGACAATAATAACGATAACACAAATAACACTAATAATACGGTTTACGTTTTATGATCGAAAAAATAAACAACACAAAATATCAACCAAATATGATCGGAAAATTTTAAATCCAAGAACAATGTTTATTTTTAATAGAAAAAGAATAAAAACTACAAAATATCGATAAGATTTGATCGAAAAAATAAAAATTAATATATGTATATCGAACAAATTTGATAGAAAATATAAACACCATAAAATATCAATCGGAATTGAATAAAAAAATAAAAAGCACAAAATATCGATTATGCAATGATTTGAAACAAAAAATCTTTTAAATAAAACAAGGTCGGATTTTCAAAGCATGTGACGTAATTTGAAAACGTGAAATTAACCATTTATTTTTGTTTCTGAAATATAGTTCGTACTAAAACAAAAATAATATAAATCAAAATGTCCAACTTTGCACAAAATTTATTAAAATTTAAAAACATTTAATAAGAATTTTTAGAAAACTTTTAAGCATGCAATTTTGTGGCCAATTCAATTTTAGCAACTATTATAAAGTGCAAGTCAGTTCGAAAGCGCAAGATTTCCGGGCGAAATTTATATTGAGCGAAAATTGAAAAGTGAAACATTTCAAGCGAAAGTGAAACTCAGGATAAAAAATTGTCAAAAATCAACCGCAATTTTCAACTGCTTTAGTCTTGCACAAAATTTTTGTAGAAATTTAAATTGAAAATTTGATAAAGTTTTTTTTATAATTTTTATATATGGTGCAAAAAATTTGAAAATTGTATGTTACATAATAAAGTTTTATACAAAATTCAACAAACAAGATTTGGCTTGAAAAAAAATTGTAAAAAATCACCAAGTGGTCAGTTCTTTGACGCACGGTATATTTACATACTATATGCAAATATATTTACATATGTATATACATATGTGTGCGTGAGTCAAAGTGATTCTCCTACCATCTCCTAAAGGACATTTTCGTATGCACTAAGTTAGTGTGTGTGTGTGTGTGTGCTTGGGCATGCGAATGCGTTGCGGTAATTTCTGTCACGGCCTCAATTTATATGTCAGCCATATTATGTTGACATGAAAATGGCTTCCAGCTGCATTAATAAATCATTCAACATGCACTTTAGGACTTTGTTCGCTCATTTGCAAATGCATTTCGCTATGGGAAAACACAAAAAGCCCACATTTAAATTAGTGTTTTCGTTTTTAAATCAAATATAGCATTTGCATATACATATGTAAAAATGAACAGTGTAAATATCTATTGACATATCTATGAATACACATTTATTATATATCAGCTATGCATTAAGAAATTTTATATTTGCAATTTGTCAAAAAGTGCATTTATTTAGTGAAGGCTCATTCCATTCTAATCTAAAAGTGGCTTTTTATACCCGAGCGCAGTAGTGTCCAGAGTATTACAAGTTCACCTAGCGTTGTTTGTAAGAGTATAAAAGAAACCAAGAATATATAGACACATACATATACCAAAGTCTTCAGAATGGAGAGAAATCGACTAAGCAATATCTGTCTGTCAGTCTGTTCGTGCAACGGATAGCTCGAGTAGATAACGAGATATATCAATGGAACTTGGTACACGCATTGCCCTCGACCCTATGTATGTTGGTATTGAAAATAGGCGGTATTATATACAGGTCTTGAGTAGGCTAATAACGGAATCCACGCTGTTTTACGAAAATCAATGCGATATTCCAGTAACTATAAATTTTTATTTATGTATATCATTAATAATTTTTTTACGCTCAAAACCAATTTTTCATTTGAAAAATATTGAAAAAAGACATCTACATTCAAAGCGGCAGAAATTATAACTGCTATTTCGGAGATTAATACATCTCCTAATCAGATTTAATTCTAGCTAGACTCTGCCCGAATTTGAACTCACAACCTCAAAATTGCCAGGCCAGTACGCAGCCATTGAACCGAAGCGGACATGTGAACTGTTGTTGCCTTTCCACCTTCCACCTTCAGGCATCTATCAGTAAAAAGGAAGGTGGAAAGGCAATAACATGTCCGCTTGTGTCACCGAATCTGTTTTACTAGACTCTACCAAATTTGGAACACGCTTTGCATTTTAACTCAGTAGGTATAGCTTCGAAAATTATGAAAATCGGACAAAACCCCGCCCGACTTCTCATATAATGGTACTTTACAAAAACCACACTTTAGAAAAATGCAGAGGGAAATCCCTCCGGGCAGCTATAGTTTTCATCACAAAAAAAAATCCTTTAACCGCACTTCTTCTGAAAACAACCTGCATATTTTTGCAATTCACTTTTTCGCCATGTAAACATAAGTTCATGACCGATGTCAGTTTGTAGACGATTCATATTTTTCTAGATAAATACGCTTAGTGTTCCTTCTGAATATGTTTTCCTAAGTTTTAAATGGCCAACTATTGTATCAGAATTCGGAAGCAAATGCCAGCGCACAGATAAGCTGGCTTTTCTCGCATAAAAGAATTTGAATGAAAATTGTCAAGGATATTCAAGGGTATAAATCTTTAAAGAACATTTTTGAGGAGTTTCGCCAAACAATGACTACCAAAAAGAATATCCACGATATCCATATTTCCGTACCTTATGATCTTTTTTCGCAATGACTATCCTTACCGAAACTTTAAGGTCCTTTGAAAAAATCGCGACGTTCTGGGGAAAAAACTAAGAATGCATTTTCTACATTTATTTTGTGCTTTCGCGCATATGTTCTCCGGTGTGGAGAATTCCTTATCCCCTATATATCCAGGAGTAATAAAGGTTCTTGTTGAAATTTTTAGGTAATTAAAAAAAAAAACCGTCGATCTGTGAGAAAAACTAATATCGAAAAATTTATATATTTGAGCTTTAGGTTCGCAAGTTTATCGATTTCCTAATGTGTATCTGAATAAGTTATATAAAGACATAAGGACAAGATTCGCAGTCATCTATCAGGTCTACTCTCAACCCTTAGCTTCAATTATTTGGCACTAACACTAAGGATAAATCGGAGGCTATCTTATTGAGATAATATATTAGACTATCATAAAAACAATGAGACCACTAAAGTTTTAGTTATTGTAACAAGTTTTTCTCCATTCCTTTAAAAATTAAGATATGCATGTAAACATAAGATAAAAATATGTAGTTTTCAAAAAATCCAGAAAAGTGTTGCAATTCTGCTCCTCCGCGCCAACACTTTTGTGGCTTTTGCCTTTTTGCCACTAACGCCACAAAAACGGCCTAAGGCGAAAAACTCCTTGGGACTATTCGCAAACAAAAGTAAATAAATAAATTTTGCGACACTTACATATGTTTGTATATAAGTATGTTGGAAAAAAGTGCGGATGAGTATGTGTTTATTTATGCCACAACAACCAGAAAATAAAAACAACTACAGTTTGAACAATAGTGGAGAAGTGCCAAAAATAACACAACATGAAACATAAGAAAATAAAAAGGCAACACAAAACGGTGGCAAAAAGACAACTATGAGTATGTAACTTTGTTGTTGTAGAAAAATTGTTCACATGCGGAATAAGTAAAAAGTTCGTGATGTGTGTTGTTTTGTTTTGGGATTTTACCAGTTTTAGAAGCTATTGTCGTAAGCGATACGAATTTGTAGAGCCGTGAAGTTGTTGCTTGTCTTTTGTTATTGTTTAGCCAACGGTATTAGAGATGGTGTTTGTTTTCGGGGCATATTTTTTTGGACAAGTTTTCTTTTAAGCTTTGTGCTGTTTTGAGTTTATATAAGAGCGTGCGTAAAAACTCACTGAAATCGGTGAGTCGTTTCAGCAGGAGAAATTCTAACTATTATGGCATGGTATACTTTTCAAGCGATTTTTTGATTTTTCACACATTTGCTCCTAAGAAATTATAACAGTTTTTTATTACTTGTACTCAAAATTTCAAAATTAATACCTTGAAATACATCTTATCGACCCATTCCCACGGCAATGACACAACTTATCGCATAGAAGTTGTCTTAACTACTGCGCCTAAAACCATGCGGCAAAAATGGGTTTAAGTCCAGTAATGGTGACAATTGTCATCACAGTTGTTTTGCCCTACTGAGGATGTGACAGCGACGTAAACTGTTTTTATATTCTGCACGATACTTTAGGCGCAACAGCTATGACGATAGTCATGCGCTGAGTCTTCGTCATTGGCGTCGGAATCGAGTGATTAGTCTCCTAAGCGATGTCAGATATCTAAATAAAATCTGCCAATCCGGCAAGCAGCTCTACTTCTGGACTGCAACGCTTGCTTTCTTTCTTATAAAGAAGCGTTTTGAAGCTGTGTTCCTTGTAAGCCATTCCAAAGACCCGAAAATTTAAGTATCCAAAAAAGTCAACTCACTTTGATAAGAAGTGGAACTATCAATTCGAGGTTGCGTGCAATTTCGATGAAAAGCCTGGCAGGGGTTTGAATTAAACTACCTCAAAAACCGAAGATAGATGTGGAATCAGACGGAGCTTGAAAGAATCTCACATTAATATGGGGATGGGAGATATGGGAGAAAGCTTGGGATTAGTAAAGGCACTACGGATGCTTTTCTGAAAGGGTTTCGGTACTTTGACGGCCCTTACACAAAATCTCTACGCAAAGTTTATGATCAAACTGTATGAAAAATCTTTGCTAAAATCCACAGCAGATCTTTATGAAACGAATACAAATGATTGATTCTTTCAAGAAGAACCCGGAATCGACTATGCACGCCTTGGAAAGCAGAAAGAGTCAGACGGCAGCTTGATTGGCTTTCGCAAAGTCCGGACGCAAACCCAAATGAAAATGTGTGGGCTCTAATGAAAGCGAAGATCCGGATAAGAAGTTTCTACCACAAAAAAAAACGTGCTGGGACGCTGAAAAAATTTAGAGGGATTGGTCTCAAGTTTATGCGAGAAAACTTAGCGGAAGTTGATAAGGAAGATGTCATTGCGGGCAATGGGAAGTGGACGAGATATTTTTAGAATATGTAACCAAAATAGAGTCAAAAAATTGATTTTTTTCAAGAAACTTTAAAATGTGGTTATTTAAAAAAAAATATAGCAAACAAAAGAAAAATAGCCAAACTAATCAAAATCTTGTGCACCACTTTACCACAAACCCCCCCCCCCCCCCCTCAAGGGTTTAGGCCATGGCTACTCTCTTCACTTACGTACCCACACACGAACACAAAAACAAATCACACACACACTGTGCCACCAAAGTTCGATTGGTTTCAAGCATCATTACAGCAGCAGCAACAGCAGCAGCAGCAGGACCAAACAACCATTCAACCGATTTGACAATGACAGGATAATCATTTCTGATTGTCAATACACATTTAGTGCGATTTAGTGCCAAGAGTTGCAAGGATAATGCATGTAATCCGCTATTATGCGTCGAACAAACGCTTGACACGCCTCCACACCACAACGCAACGTCGTCGTTACTCCTCACAGTCAGCAGCTGTCCGGCTAGCGTTGCTATCTCGTCTTCGCCAAGTTGGCAATCAAGCGGAAGTTGTTACTTTTGTTATTATACTTGAGTGTTGAGTGCTGTTGTTGTTGTTGCTATTATTATTGCCTCAGTATTGTTACAATTCGTTTGACGTTATTATTGCTATTGTTGTTGCCATTGTTGCATGTTTAAAATGCCGAAAATGTGTGCAATTTCTCACGATGCTCTCGGCGCACATCACATAAAAGCTCATATTTGAATTTGTTGCCTGCTTTTCAATCTGCTATGAGGTTCTTTTTTTTTGGTTTTGTTGCCCTGATCGTAAGGGAGGAGCGGTACTTTTTGAATGGGCTGTTCGGTTGGTTGCCAGCCTGGCTTTTGCCCATTTTTTTTCCAATGCTTCAAATGAACTCTAGCGAATGTACTATAGCATTGGTTGTGCGTGAGTGGAACTGTGAGTGTTTGTATGTGTGTGTGTGCAGTGGTTGAATTGTTGAACTTGAACCTCTAATCGCTTTTGTATTTTTATGCTACATTTAATATTGGCTTAAGAGCTTTGAAGCTAGCGACATACGAAATGACAAGTGCGCTGATGTGGAGATCTTCAAATTTGATTCTGTGTATTTATTTTATTTTTTCTTTTTGTTGCGGATATTTAAGGGTTGGTTTGGTCAAAAAGTATTGAATTCACAATTTCATGTGGGGATTAAAAAAAAAATATTTTAAATGAATTGTCGAGAATATCATTCTATATGAATAGTGAAAATGCAGTGATATAAATTCTTGATAAAAAGGAAGAAAACGGAACGCATCTACTTGCACCCGTAAAAAAATGTGAGGGTGCAATCAGAAAAGGTGCACTTGGCCATGTTTAGAAAAATTCGCATACTTCTAGTTGGATTCAAACAAAGTCTATATACAACCTAAGATATTTGCGAGTTTTAAATTCCAATGCAATATGCTTCACTTTTGCTTTTTTCCCCCGAAACATTTTCCACCTTCGCATAAAAAACTCCTGTTCGGATACAGATACCTCGCAGCGTTATGTTAATTTACAGAATTTAATTATAAAAAGAAACTCTATTGCAACCCACAAAGCTTACCGCCAATCAAAATAATGACGATTAAGCATTTTATTCCCAACTAATTTATGTTTAATGGGCTACATTAGCAAAGAAAATAAATACTGAAATTCAAATGTTGCTAACTGTGTTTTTCCTTTCCCTATAAACACCATTGCTATACATATTTCTTCTTGAATTTGTATTATTAGCAGAATAATAAACCGAACTCCTTCTACTAAATATAATAAAACACAAATTGCTTGGTACTCACCATCTTTGTTCATGGCCGATTGAAAGCATTTCGCCAGCCGACAGGCACGACATTGGTTGCGATGAGTTTTGTCGACGGGACAGCGACCCTTCAAATCACCAGTTGCTTTGCAGGTGTAAATGCGATTGCGATGAATGCTGCGTTTGAAGAAGCCAGAGCAACCTGTGTGCGTAAAAAAAGTGATTTGCGATTTCATAAAATAATCGGCAGAGAGAAATGAGGAGTATATTTAATTTTGAAAGGTTTATATCAGAGACCTTAACGGTTCTTAGTTTTATTTGAAAAAGACATGTTATTTGAGTTTTATTTTTTGCTTAGAAAATAAATGTTATTTATTGAGTTTTCCTTTGCTTAGAAAATAACATAATTTTTTTTTAGTTTAAGTTCAAAAAATTACTTTTTAATAATTATTTTTTAATTTAAATTTTTTGCTTAGAAAATAATGGTTTTATTAGTTCTATTTTATGCTCAGAAAATGTTATAGCTATTTTTTTTTTGTTTGCTTAGGCATTTATTAAGTGTTTTCTGCCTAGAAAAAATTATTAAAAAAAAAATATTTCAAAAATTACTCTTTAATACTTATTATTTGAGTTGTATTTATTACTCAGAACACAAATATTTGTTGTTTAAAAAATTATTAGAAATTTTATTTCTTGCTCAGAAAACATTAGTTATTTTTTTAGTTTTATATGATACGATGTTTTTAGTTTTATTTCTTTTTTGCTCAGAAAGCAACATTTTTTTAGTGTTCTTTGTTAAATTACTTATTAATACTTATTATTTGAGTTGTATTTATTGCTCTGAAAATAATGGCTATTTTTTAATTTAGGGCTTTTCTCATAAAATAATAGTTATCTGTTGAGTTTTATTTTTTGCTTAGAAAATTATTTTTATTTTTTTGAGTTTTAATCGAAAAATTACTTTTTAATACTATTAACTTGAGTTTAATTTCTTGCTCAGAAATAGTTCGGTATAATAATTCCTTTCAGTTATACAAATTAAAAGTTTTTTATTGAGTTTTTTTTTGTATGTTTTGAGTTTTTTTGCTTAGAAAATATTTTTATTGATTTGTTCGAAAAATTCCTTTTTAATACTTATCATTTAAGTTTTATTTTTTATGCTCAGAAAATAAGGGGTATTATCAAGTTCATTTTTTGCACGTTTTTTTAAGATTTTTTTCTAAGCAAAAATGTATTTTTTTTTATCTTTATTTGAAAACTTGCGTTCTTATTGTTTTTTTTATTGGGTTTTACTTTTATGTTCAAAAAATAAAAGTTATTTTTGATTTAAGCTAACTTATAGTTTAGATACGAATTCAGAAGATAAATGCGACTTTAAATGGGTTAATATTATTTGAAAATATCGAGCCTTGAGATAAAAAAAAATTTCATTCGTGCCATTCAAAAATACCTAGATTTTCGATGTATTAAACGAAATACCAGTTTAGTAATATATCCACTCCAAACTTGTTGAAGAATGTTTGGCAATACTGTGTCAAATATAACGGTAAAAGTCATCTGTAGTTTGATGCGCCCTAAGGATGTTAAATGATTTTAAGAATCAGTTGACTGACTACTTCTACAAAAAAAAACATTTTTCTCATAGACGACTTGTATGGGTCAGTTGGCAACCCAGTAGAAGAATTCCTTTCCAAAATATACATAAACAAAATTAACTTAAAACAACACTTTCACTCACCATCACAACTGTAAATGCCATAATGTTTGCCGGAACTTCGATCGCCACACACTTTGCACGGTATATCCAGCAGGCGATCCCCTGAAAATAAACAAGCTATATTAAATGTAAGGCAGAAAATACTTAGCAAAATATCAAACACAAAATTCCTTAATCGCTCGACAAATAAACGTTTTAGACTAAGCTTAACTAGCATTAGTTTGGAAAAAAAACTAGCAACCAAAAGTTTATTTTAATCAAAGGCATTACCACCTACTCGATATAGCTCTATAACTATTAATGAAAAACACACATAAAACAATAATCTTTTGTCCTGCTGACCGCCACACCGGGCTGATACCGCCAGTTCAAGTTAGGTAAACAAATGCACAGCGACTTTTACACAGTTGTTGGTTTAGAATTTTTCGACGTGACTCTTTGCCTCTTTCGGCACACACATACTCTCCTTCTACTTACAAAACCAACCCCTTTTCACGTACAAAACTTTTCGCATCTCTTCTACGCCCAACACTCTGGGTGTGCCGCAATTTCGCAGTTAATCTCAGTCGTTGGACGAAGCACGTACCGTCGCACTTTTATATTTAGTAGAGAAATCCTTCAATAAACAAGCGGCACTTGTCAAAACACCAACAAAAACAATGGTTATGCAATGGAGGCAACAACAAAAAAGCGTAGGCAAAGTGAACGTCAACGCGGCTAAGTTTAGTAAAGGGTGGTCCGCGTATGTTGTCAAAAAATTTGTATGTTTGAGAATACCAAAGTCCAAGGTAATGATTACAAAACCTAAGGCATAGACATTTGACATATTGCCAATGTTTATGCATTTTTTTCTATAATGTTAGTCTCGTGTGTATCATTACAACCTTTGCTGGTGTCGGCGCGTGCTGCCACTTTTCTCACCCATCAACCACCAGCTTGACATCAGCCTTGCACCCTCAAGTGTAGATAGATTTTTACTTTAATTGGCTGTTGCATTTAATTATTTTTAGTGTAGAGTGTTTTTGTTGTTGCTGCATACATATGTCAATTATTATTTTAATATTTCAAAGTTTATTTTAAAATATTGTTGTTATTCTTTTGAGATTTTTGACAGCAGTAAGTGTTCTAGTTGGGTCGCGTGATTGTGTGATTGTTTTTGTTTTTCTTTCAAAAATGCATTGGAAAATATTGTTTCATTAAATTAACATATTCTCAGACAATCCAGATGCACATAGATTTATGTATAAGACAAAGGAGTTTTGTAGTGAATGTTTATTTAATGATGCCATGGGAACAAAGCATTTCACACGCTTTTCAGGTCAATAGCTTTTATTTTAGATATTGCAAAAATATTTAGATTAAAGAAGTTAATTCTTGAAAAATTTTAAATCTGATAATGTCAACAAAATAATGCACAGTTCACTCTAAGGCCTAAATAGCATAGGGAGCAAGGGATAGGTGAGAGAGGTGTGAGTTTAAACAAGAGGATGAAGAATAGCCACCCGATACTGTTACTATTTTATTTTATGTGTTCTGAGGCTACAAAAAATGGTTACTTAAGTGTACAGTTTGTGAAAAAAATTTACAGTTTCCATAATTCTACCCTTCGCAAGGTGGTCGGACTAGCAGACTAACTGAGGGAGCCTAGATGAGCCTTTTTAATCACAACGTGAACTACTTGAATGAAGCTTGGTATTTCAAGTACCTATGCACAGTTCTCTGTCTACATTATACTCGACTAAACGTTGTCAGCAACTTTGAGAATTTCGCTTAGGTTACTTTAAACTGATGTGACTGCCTAAATCCTTGTCTAGGAAGAAGGCACATTTACGCCTCTTAGTCTGTTTCGCTACTCTAAAAATGCAACCACACGTGGGCTCAGCTGCTAATCTTTTATTTGCCTTTTTGACAAAATTCGACCAAAACTAGAGTTTCCAGGATGATAACGAAACCAGATCTATTAAAACCTGTCTGCACTCGATCGCTGTTCTTTAAGAGGGTTTGCAGTAATCGAGTGATTTAACAGCTGCCTGACCATCCGAGTAGTTAAAAACTGATTGCAGATTGATAGGCGAATTAATCACGGTACACGCTGCAGTTATCCTGAAGCCGAAAACTAAGGTTGAGCAACAGTTATTGAGGATGACAAGAACATGTGCGAGAGAGAGAGAGAGAGTGAATATATCGCCTAGATCTTGTCATATCATACCTCTAGATTTTTTTCATTGGGACTACGTAAACTCCAAAGACGAACGCGGCATCGAGAATTTTAACTTCAGAATGGACCATATTAGACGCAACGTCCAAAATTTGAAAGAAATACCCGATAAAATAGTTTTTCGTTTTCCTAAATAAAATACAAAATAATAACACTAATAGGAATTTGCTGAGCGGCGACCGCTATTAGAAAAATCTTTATAAATGTTTGCCATCACTTGCCCCACCCGAGATTTGAACCCGGGACACTGATAGTAAAGCACATACATTCTACACACGCGGGTACGACGGTCGCCATTAATTGTATCAACATAAATAAATTTACAATAGATTGAATATATTTTCTGTATATTTATCTTAAATAACTGAAAACCCCCACGAAATTGGTCACAAAAACTCTTGGGTACAAAAATATTTCTCCGATTTCGACATTGACATGCATTATGCAAATATCTACAGACTCTACGATTAATCCCACGTAATATTTTTACTAAGAGTTAGAGTTATTACTCGTACTTGTTTCACTCAAAAAAATTGCATTGTACTAATTTATGCGCAAGGATATGTTTCGAGTTTAGCAGTGAAAATATTAAAAGAGAATTTTGAAGAATGACACATAATTCCAAAAAATTATCCAAAAGGGCTGGATAGTCTAATGGAAGATTCTTATGTACATACGTTTATTTAATATATTTTATATTAATACTAGTAGTAAAAGGCCGTCGCACGATTGGAATCCAGCCATTTTTTGTCAAAATAAATAACGACAGAGACATCAAAACTGCTACCTTTTTGTTATGCATACTTTCAGGCTGAGTGCACTGGAATTAACAGTTTGAGCGATAGGTGGTGAGTAGCAGGACGCTTGACTTTTACTTATTTGATTTTTGAGTGGTAAAACATTGATAAGAGATCGCGATTGAATTTCGCTCCTTCTATGCCCTCAGGGATATTATACAATAGAAAAAGTAGCGGTCTTAATGAGTTTAGATGAATGGATTTTTTATGGTAATGGCTGTTAAAACGTATATCATTCTCACTTTTTTTTGGTACTTCGGAACTGAGCTAAACAAAATCTTCAAAATTCAACGATATTTTATAGACATTACTGCAAATATTAAACTTTTTATTGCAGTTCTTTAACTTCATATTTCATATTTGAATATTTAGGGTTACATAATTTCTGGAAAGCATACTAATTAAAGCTTATATAAATAAAGCACAAAATGCATATAAAAATACAGCTCTCAAGAAAATTTGCAGCAACGAGAAAGTTCTTTTCCAAGCAACAGAAATAATGCAAAATATTGCTTGCGATTTTTCTTCAGAGCTAGATACAAAACTTTATATTTTATTCGCACAAATAATTTAGACCAGGCCATGCTGTAAACATAAAATTAAAGTAATGACAAACTGATCGGATGGATTCATAAGATTTAGAATCTTTTTGTTTCATTCAAATTTCATACAGCCGACGGCCGTGCGCTTATAAATTTTTAACGACGGAACATCAGTTACCTGTTCCCATTTTCCGTTGATGGAAATACTTGAAGCCCAACGTATCCAGCGTAGTTAGTTTTTTTGTTTGTTGATATTTCGAAAATTTGGGATAAAAGCTAATTTTCAACCCACTATTAGAACAAACACTTTTCACTAAACGCTGCTAATCATTTTGAAAATTTTTTCTCGCATGCTATATAAATGTATATTTTGTTTTCCACTAGCATACATAAAAATCTATCTTTAGTTGAGTATTATAAGCGTTTATTTTTTGTTTAAACACAAGCTTGGTATTTATTTATTTTAATTTTTGTTTTCTATTTGTAATTTTTGAGAAATATGCTTATCTTCATCAAATTCACCGTAACAATATGCTAACTCAATACCGTCGCGTAGCGCGTGCTTGACGTTGTGAACATTACGGATTGCAAATGGCAATAGAAACCCAGCGACCACCAATTATAAAAGTGAAGCTTCGCAGTCAATTTGACTCGGACTGGCTGTGTGGCTGTGTGGCTGCAGAGGCGGCAGCGTTGGCGGCTGTGGATGTAGCGGACAGACAGTAGGTTATATGGCAAAGGGCAGGCAGTTGACAGCAGGAGCAGCAGAGAGCAGAGTTTGAGGGTGGCATTTAAAAGCCAAACCCATACCCTACGCCACTATCACATCCACCATTGCCATCCCTGCCACCATGCTGACTTTTAATGCTGCTGCTGCTACTGCTGCCAACAACCAATACTGGTCGGTCGCAGTCCCCACAACAACAAATGTAGTAGCATCAGCAGTAGCAGCAGCAACATCAGCATCAGCAAGGATATCAAGAAGTTGCGCTATGCGTTGCTTGCTTTTCGACCTTTATACTCTGCTTATTGCTTTACCCGCTGAAATTATGTGGCAAGCGACGAGTTGTGTGCAGGGGGACGAGAACTCTAAACTTTGAAAAGCTACAAATTTTTACGCTATTTCATCCCTTCAACGCATTGTTGCACTCAACAGCAGGCTTCCTTTTATCCTTTCTTCGCACAACAACCACCCACACGCTCCATTGCTAGTTGTGTTACATCGCCAACATCACCAAAGTCTGTGCAACCGAAAAACGCCCTTTTTACTCTGAAAAATATGCAGGCTAACACTGATGCGATTACAATGTACGAAAGAGACTTCCTGTAGTCGCACAGTGGGATATATGGTATTCTTAATGCGCCAACAAACATACGGGCATGCATCTATATATATATATATATATCTATATATAAGTATATCTAGTACCTACAGGCCACCCACAGCCGATATTCACTTTGGTTGACTGGTTGGCTGTTTGGCTGCTCACTCATCTCTTCCTTTCTTCATATTCCATTGCCGGCCTACTCGCCTTAATATCCGTCTTGTGGCTTTCGAGGATTCGCCACAAAATGTCAAGCATGATAAAAGCTGCTCACACAAAACAACTACTCACATACATACACAAGCATTTGAACAAGTAATGAGGTTTTAAGCTGAGTAGCACAGTAGACTAAAAAATGATTCGAATCACTGTAGCCCATATTCGCTCTCTTTCACATAAAGCTTTTGCGGAAATGTGCATTTGACGCGCCTTTCTCTCATTGATCTGTTAATGGCGATGCTTAGATGTAACTTTACAAAAATTGATAGCTTTGAATTTACCCATTTAGATTTTTATACATTTTTCTTACTATATTTTTGGTCTACAATTTTGTTCATGACAGTTTAAGTGATTTTAAAATTAAGTGATATTTTACAAAAAAAAAAAGTTATTTTTGATTTGTATATTGTATGTCTTACGATAACAGTCATTAAAGACTTTTATTTATAAAAACGATGAACAAAATATATTCAGTGAATTTTATTTATGAAATTCATAAATATAAACATACATACATTTTAAAGTCTTTTCTAGAAGTCATACTAAATGAATTATCAAATAATAATAAAATGACACTGTAGATGGCACAACACCGAAACCGGTTTGTCTCCAAAGATCGGATAATGGAAAATCATTCCAATATACATACATCAAATTTTCACCCTTTCGGAAAAACAGAAAATCCAAAGAAAAAAAAAACAAGAGTGAAAGCTTCTTTAATCGAAAAATGATGACTGTTATGAGTATGATTAAAAAAATAAAAGACACTGACTGATTTAAAAAATAAAAGTGTTCAATAACTGTTATTATAAGACATATAATATAAAAATAAAAAATAAACCTTGATTTGGATTTATAAATAAAAAATAAAAAAATAGAAAGCATTTGAAGTGTAATTAAATGAAAGTCAAAAAAAGAATGTTAAAGAGCAATTTTTGTTATAAAAATTGTAACTTTTACATACACGTTCCTCTTACGTTCCGTTATAATAAAGTCAGTACTAACGTTAGAACATTAGAACAGTCCAAGAATCTTTAATTGAACGAATGCAGTAGAGAAATGACATGGATTGAGTTAAAGATAGCGATATCAATATTTATCGATAACAATAATCATGTCGATAATTATAACGATACGAATTTGGGTGCGACAAAAATTTAGTTTCTTAAATAATTATCATAGCAACGCTTATAATGATAGAAATGAAAACGAATACGATAATGATAACAGTATCATTTCGATAAGTATATATTTGCGAAAGCGTTAGCGAATTTCGATTCATAATATCGATAACCATAACTATAGCGATATTGTTGAAGAATGTTAAATTAAAATCCTATCGTGCAGACACGAAGCAACTAAACCGATTGAGTTTAAATGTTTTTATTGTGAAATCGAGATATTTCTACTATCTGTATTTACCTTCTGATTTGCTTCAACAATTGTTCTCGCTTCGAAATCATATAGACAACCACATTCCCATTTTTGTCGCCAACACTCGAGTACACTCGTATTTCATTAGCATATCTCGAACTCGTTAAGCTCGCAAAAAATCTTTACACATTTGCCTAGATGTATGCCCTACCCCTCACCTATTAGAAACTTAATAAAAGGAAATGAGAGCCTCTTAGAGAGATCAATTCTTAAAGGAGCCACACTAGTATTTTTACCTATTATTAAGTATGTATACATGTATTAAAAAAAATGATCGCTTACACAACGTTTTGGTCCTACTGTAATTCGGAACCTGTTCTCTTCTAATGAGAGGATAAGATTTTATACACACATTCTTACTTAAGTTGGTATACATTCAGGAAACAAATTTTAGCTATGAACATACTACATATATGATATGCATGCGTATGTATGTATGTATGTACAAAAGTATACACCTCATTTTACTTGGTGTGTGGCATGTCGATAGGGGTTGATTTACTGACTCGCAACTAAATTGAAATGACTTTTGTGATATGTTGGTGTATTAGTTACGCGGCACGACACAGCCACACACATACGCACACACACACACACACACACAAAAGTATTGAATAAATATGTTATTGTGTGTGTGTGTGATATTTGGGAGGAGTTTTGTAGCTAGGCTAAAACTAATACCAGCGCACTGCACATCGACCTCTTGAAAGCTGATCCTTATTTACTCAGAAAATTATGATATCGTTGATTAGCTCTCGTTTAGCTCAGTTAACTGTGCAGTGTGGGATTTTGTTATGTGTCAGGGTTATGTATAGCATATTTGTTTTTACAGTCGAACTCCTCTATAACGAAGTCTGCAACAGTTTGAATATCGGCAAATTACCGTTATTTTGTCTGGCGCCTACGTACATATGTATTTGGTTTTTGTCGATTTTAGGAAATAGTATGTAAAAAAATGTGACTGTGTGTAGTTTTGTGTATTATAACAACTACTTTTTAGCTCTTCGCTAAATTCGTTTAAGGGGAGTTATTTGCTATGGAAAATTCCATTTATGTATGACAAAAGAATTCGTTACAGAGAGGAATTCGCTATAGAGAAGTTCGTTATAGAGAGGTCTAAATATATGAATAAATTGTGAAAATCGTAGTGTTTCAAAAAAAAAAAAAACTTCGTTAGAGAGAGGTTTTCGTTAATGTTAAGAGCATAGTGTGATGCAAGAAAAAATTTTGCTTATGAAAATATGAATTCATTCAGATCACCCCAATTTGACCTTATTTGATTCAAGCTTTATTTTTTTCCTAATGACAAAAATGAAATTGACTTATTGCCATTATGTTAAGTAATATCTGCAGAGGAGAAGGTAGGCTACATCAGGATAGACGCTCGGATAAAAACCGTATATCCTTAGGTCACGAATGTAATGATAAGGATGTCCAAGGCCTATTTGATTTGAACTAAAAGATTGCACCTCCCATAACCATAAATACCAAAAGCATTTTTAGCTATAGATCTAGTTTTTTTGTTACACGTATTTATTTAAATTTGGTGCTTTTTACGCAGGGACAGTTAGTAAAATTAAATTTTTTGGTGTCAAAGATAATTTTATATAAAATCCAACTAAGTGGCCCTGTCGTACACTTTTTCCTATTTTTTATGGATTTTCATTTAAAAATAATATTTTTAATCTTCTAAGACTATACAATTAACTTATTAATATTCTTAAAGAAAATAGCATATCATCAGAAAGAATTTGCATTTTAAATACTCTGAGAAATATACCGTTTTTATTAGGAAAAATATTTTTTAATTAAAATTTTTTAATTTTTTTATTACGAAATAAGGTTGTCTTTTATCATTAAAAAATAATTATAGAAATACAAAAAACAGATTTTAAACAATTTTCTAAATTTTTTTTTTTTTAAATTATTCATTTACATTACATTTTTTTTTAATCTTTCGAAATGAATAAGTACTAATATCTTTAAATCGGATACGCACAAGTTTTTATTTTTATTATCTTAAAAAACAAAAAACTATGGTATGGGTATACAAAAAAATTTCAATTTTTATTTTTATTGAATTTTTCCAAAGGAACTAATAATAACTACTAAAATCTTACGTTCCCACGACAGTCGGTTCTACCCAGATTTATATCCGGCCAAGGACTGTCACTTCAGCAGCATTCTCCAAAATTTTATGGGAAATGTTTTATGCTGTTACAAAAACAACAATAACTAAAATCTTACAACCTAACTCACACAAATTTTTATATGAAAAAAAATTGCTTTTTTTTTTGCAATTTTTTATTTAGTGGGTTTTTGGAAAGAAACTTACAATAAGTACTGGAACGATAAACCCCAATACATACAAATTTATTCTCTGCCATTGCGTCGGATATTATGATTTAGAATTAAGGTTTTTTACTAAATTTTTCTGTATACAAGAGATCCAAAAAATAATAAAATTTTGTCGGATTAAAAAAAAATATATAGCCTAAAAAGACGTTGGGGTTTTGCTATGGGAGGTGTCATCAAAAAAAAAGCTTTCCACCTAAGGCCTTTCAGCTGCTCATTTAATACCCAATATGCATTGGGTGACTTATTTAAAAGACTAACTTAGAAAATTCGTCCCAGCCGGGTGATAATTTCTCCTTCTCCCAAATATGTGGTTCATGTACATACTTATATATCTCCACATTTGTATTTATGTATGTCTTTATGTATCAAGTACATCTATAGAACTCTAAAACCTTTATTGCCTAATTTCCACATAGTACCTACATACAAGTAAATTCGTTGTACCTAGCGCTTACCCCGACAGCAACAACATCAGCAGCCATTTCGAAAACAGACACCAAATGTCAAGCAAGAGTAGCAGGGGTAGCTGGGGTGGCGGTGTAAGTGGCTATATGACGGCGTAATACAATCCTGCGGTTATATTAACCAGTCAGAGTGCAAAGTCACACATGGCCGTCAAGCGCCAAGTTAAGGCACACCTGCACACTTCTACATACATCTACATACATATACACCCACACACGCACACATTAGCGCACAGGATAATAGCAGTAAAGCAACAATGCCAACCAGCCATTATAAGCTCACTTACATCCACACGCACACATACGCGCACACCATCACCTTGAACGCACACACCAAATTACTGATACAACAGAAAGCCAATACCTCATGCCACTTGGCTACGTTGTTGGTTTTGTTTTTGTTCCACTGTGCTTGGTTGTGTGCGGCAAAGGCGTCGACGTCGTGACTGCTGGTAGGTCCAACTCGTGTATGTACCCGTAGTAGCTTGCTGGCTGGTTCAGCTGATATGGCGACTTTTGTGGGTGTTGATTTCATGTGTCCTCGTGACTTTATTGTAGTATGCGCGGAGTTGTGGTTGTTGTTGCTGTAGCTGCTGTTGTGGTGTGCCTCGGCGTCAGTAGCCGCGTCTACCTTTCTCTTCCCTTAGCCGTGACGCATTTGTATTGTCAAAAAGTCGTGTTTTTTCTACACTGCGCCGGATTTTAATGCCAGCCACCAGCCACTCTTCTTAGGCAAGCATACACGCACACACACAAATATGCACATGCGCTCTCTCTCATTCTCTCCCGGATGTGGGCTAATATGCTCGCACACACACTTGACTAGCGTCGTTTAGCTCCGCCTCTTTTTTATTAGCGATTGGTCTGTGTGCACAGAGAGCGCCACCATTTTTCGACCAGTTTTCTATGCGTTTGCGCCAAAATTAGTCGAATAAGTGGAATTCGATGCAATAAGAGCTTTGAGAGTCTAATTTTTGTTATCAACGGCTTCAGCTTTTTGGCTACCCGAAAGCTACAGGATTTTTCTTTGGTTTTTGTTTATATTGGTAATATTTTGCTACATCAGCTGTTATCATCGTTTATTACGAGTAAAGTCACGTGTTCTTCATATCAATTGGATTTTGGTGGAAATTGATAGGGAGTGGAAAGTGAGACCAGGTCTTTTTGGAGTGATTAAATAATAGATGCTCGTTTGTGAGATGCCTAAATTTATTTGTGCGTTACGAGTAAAGAAAATATCGATGCCCAACTTTATTAAAAACCTCATTTGATTTAAGTCTAAGTCACATAAAGGGGAGAGGTAGTTGGGTTCCGAAGGCGGCTCTCATTAGATGGTAGCTTTAAAAATTTAAGCAAGATTCATATGAAGACCTTTACTATAATCCGCCGGCCATTTAAATCAGACTATGAAAGCTTTTCTAATCGCGTCTGCAGCGTATTTTTCTCATATCGAAAATACAGATTTTCTAAATAAATCGGCTCTAGCAGAATAAATTTTTCGGAAAAGTACTTCTCGTCGTTCCCAATTATGAGTTTCTAATTTTATTACGATTGAATTAAAAATACAGGTTTTCGGAGTATCTTATCTCCTGCACCACCTAACGGCTTTATCCGGTCTTGAGCCACTTAACTAGATACTAATTTATTTTTAATAATTTTAAATTAAACGAACCAAAAAAGCAAATCAAAGTTTAAAGCTTTCTATATAGTTTACAAAAACTCAACAGATTTAAAAAAAATTGTCATGCAGTTTTGTTGCGCATTCAATCGTACGATGATAAAGTTAAAGATTTTCAAGTGACAGAAAATTCGCTTTAATTTTTGTTATATTATTATTATTTTTTTTTTTTTTTCTGACGGTGTTTTTTCGGCATATTTTTCCACCTATTACGGAAGAAAAATTTACAAAAAAAAATTTTGATGAAAAAGTTTTAAAATTTGATTCAAAATTTAAAAAAAAAATTTGTAGTTTTTGAATTGTGTACGAAGTTTTAAACTTTGATTTACATGGTTTATATTATATTATATAATGAAAAATATTTGTATGGAAAATTATTAAAATTAAATTAATAAAGGTAAGTGGCAAACAGGATTTTATTGAATTTTGGTGCTAAAGATAAAAGCATTAAGGTATATAAATTCACATTTTCAAAAATGCCATTTTAAACAAGTGTTAAGTGACCTATTTTATCCGTTATACATATATAGAACTGAATATTTGATGAATATACCGAATTTCTTAATTCACTATAAAAACTCACTAAAAATATCAGCTACAACACAGCAGGTTAATTTCACGTCAAAATTATTTATATTTCCACACACTGCCATAAAACAAGAGTGAAGTATAATATCTTACCTCTCTACGTTCCGCATGCATTTCCATTTCCAACGGCGCACACGAATTTCATACATTACGGACTACGAACATTTAAGAATATTTTCAACTATTTGTTTAGGCGCTGGAATTACAATCCTTTTAATGTAATTTTCTATTTTTTTCTCGCACTTCAAGCCAAATGAAATGAAGTGCCGTCCCGCTGAAGAATTTTTGGGTGTAAAAGACGTAAAAGTTTCGCTAAAAATGTAGAAAAATGCAATGAAATAAAATGAAAGTGCTGATAATGAGTGGGTGTATGTGTGCATTTTGTTTGTTTGAATTATGTTAAAATATGAATTTTTGGTTAACACTTACTAATGCCCTAAAGTAAAAATGCATTAGCAAAACATTGGGTATTTAAAAGCGGTATTTGGCTATGAATACAAGGCAAATGGGGGGATTTAAATGAGAAAAAAAGAAACAAAGGGAACGCAAAAAAATCAGAGTAGTACCCAAATATATATTGTGTTTCTTTTTTTGCTCACATACAAAGTACTAGATACTATTCAGCTAAAGTGTTTATGCATAGAGCGTTGCACTAATCCTTGCCTTGCTCTCCTAAAGGACAATAGCCTAGCCAGCGAAGGGTAGGCGGAGCGAGTGCTTAAGCAAAGGAAAACAACAAAAGCTATGCGATTGCTGTATAAATGAATGCGTGACAAATGTGCTTTCCGCCCCCCCAAGCCAAGCAAATGAAAATAGTCAAGTGTAACAGCTGGACGTGGTCGAAGACAGGACATCGAAAAAATGCTTGCGGTGTAAAAAATGTGTACAATTCAAAAAGTTTACGTGCTGCTGCAAAAGTATGAACAAATAGAAATATGAAAATGTATGTACTAACTCTAAGGGTATGAGTTGCATTTTTTCTACGGAAACGAACTCATTCTATTTTTTAATATTTTTTATTTTTCGATGTGGTTGGCAAGGATTTGCCTTTTATATTTATAGACACGTTTAAAAAAAATAAAAATTTTACATTCATTTATATATAAAAAAAATTTATTTAACAACAAAAGACTCTCTCAGCTTAAAGTAGTGTTGAAATATACATTTATAAGATTTAAAACTAAATACACTTACAAAAATCCGCGTGCTTATAAATTCCGCCTACAATTAAGGCAGTCGATTAACGTAAGTCTCCTAGGCTTATAATGAAATTAACTCTAAATGTTGGTATATTTTTCTAATCTAATAAAAATATTTTAAGTCCACTCAGCTCGCTCTCTTAGTCTCCCTATTCTTTATGGTAATTATTTATTATATCCTCCTATGCCTTCACTCATTTAAAGCATGCTGGCCCAACCTTAAAGCCAAATGCTTGATCCGTGCGCTCATAGTCCTGTGGATAAAAATCCACCAAAGGCAAATAATTGAGCCGCTTCGTGCGCACCAGCAACACTGTCTCGCCTCGTGCGTTTGGTCGCTAAATAAATAGCAAAATAGTAAATTCAAATATTCTTCGACAAAATGAACTCTTTTACCTGACACTCGTCCCACAACACCTCAGGCCGTATGTCGTCTGCACCGTCGTGTGTGATTTCCATTTCATTATCGCCCAACAGTCGCAGCGCCTTTGCATAACTCCCGTCCGTTTCACTATACCAAGCTAGCGAATTTGTGCAGGTGTATGTGAAATTCTGGTATGCCTCCTCGGCGAGCAAACGTAAGAAGGTTAATTGTACTGTGCCCACACCATCATAGGCAATTTTTGTGCCGTCACTAAGCCGTGAGTACCAATCTAGACTGCCAGCTGCACGGCGCGGCACCACAGGTGCTTCAGCTGTATGCGCGTCAGCGTAAACGCATGTCTCACCGCCGGCAGTCATGTTGCAGTAGACGTAGATCGCATCGTCGGGCATGCCCGCATTCGGATCGATCCAATACCAACCATTTTCGAATTTTGGATGCGCATAGTGTAGATCGCGGCAGGTGCGTACCGGATTATCTTGTGTGCCGGTTGGTTTGCGCATGCGGTCCATTTCTTGTCGCATGCTGTAGATGGCGCTGTACATGTCCACTAATTTGCCACTTGAGTCATTGTGCGTCGCTGGTTTCTTCTTACGCTTTCGTTTCGTTTTCTTGTGCTGTTCGTTGGTGGTGGCGGGTTCGAGGGGCACGCCCATAATTTCGTTGAAGTCATCGTCATCATCGAAAGCCACCAAATCGTCAAGTATGTCTATATCGCGACGTCGTCGTGTCTCCGCTTTTGTACTGCCCGAGTACTGTTGCATTTGAAATAGCAGTTCGGGTGGTATAAGTGGTGCCTCGGCTGGTGCACCAGGCGGTCCAGCTGGTCCCGTTGGTCCTACATCACCCTTATTACCCGCCGGTCCTTCGGTTCCTTTGGGTCCAGGTAAACCGGTTGGACCAGGATGACCTTGCGGTCCATCGTTGCCTTTGGGCCCAAAAGGTCCGACTGGCCCAGGCTCGCCTTTGCGTCCCTCTGGTCCATGCGGCCCACGGAATCCACGATCACCCTTTTCACCTTGGTCTCCTTTCAGGCCTACCATTCCCAACTCACCACGATGACCTTTCTGTCCACGTCTCCCCCGATCACCTTTTGGTCCTGCTGGGCCGGGCTCACCGATATTCCCTTCTTTTCCTGGTACGCCTTCTGGGCCTGTAGCTCCTGTTTCACCAACTTCACCTGGCAGCCCTCTGTTACCTTGGGGTCCTTGCACGCCGGGTAGACCTTGCGGACCTAAAGTCCCATGAGGACCTTGTGATCCTTGATCGCCTTTATCTCCTTTCTCACCAATCGGGCCTGAACTCCCTTGTAGACCTGCTCGACCTTCCGGTCCCTGTTTACCTGGCGGTCCTGGCTCTCCGCTTCTCCCCTCTGGACCCATATCTCCGATTGGGCCTTGCTCCCCGGCCTTACCATCTTCACCATCAGGTCCTACATCACCTTTTGGACCTATCAAACCCGGCTCTCCTCTGGCTCCGGGATAGCCACGCGGTCCCACTGCTCCTTTCGGACCTTCTAAACCCTGTATGCCTTGCAGCCCAGGTGGACCGATTGGCCCAGATTTGCCCTGTTCGCCTTTGGGTCCGAATGGTCCAGCCTCTCCTGGTTTTCCGGTCGGACCCACTGGTCCTGGCGGTCCTTGTGGACCATCTGCCCCGGTAGCACCTTGTGGTCCACGTGGTCCAGGCTTTCCTTGTTGACCGGGAGCACCTTAATAAAATTAAGTGTAATTTTTTCACCAAAAATTTTATAAATCTATAAAATTGTATACCTTTCAATCCCCTTCTACCGGCATCGCCTGGAAGTCCAGGTGGTCCTATAGGTCCCAATAAGCCATCATCTCCATGCTCGCCCTTAGCACCAGCTGGCCCGGGTAAACCTTGTATGCCTGGTTTTCCGACCGGCCCAGGTTGGCCAGACTTTCCATCTTCACCTTTTATACCCCTTCGGCCTGCTTCGCCTAGCGGACCTTTTTCTCCTGGAGATCCAGGGGGACCAGATTCCCCGCGAGGTCCTTGAGGTCCTGTAGAGCCAATTGGACCCTAAAACGCATACATTTCGTGATTTGTAAGCTAAATTTTGGGAACCTCAGATATACTTACAATTTCTCCCCTACTCCCTTTTAACCCTTTTTCACCCGGTGGTCCTGTCTCACCTTTATCGCCGTCTTCTCCAGGTGTACCTTGTGGACCTGGTGGCCCTGGCAACCCACGTAATCCTGTTAATCCATCCCTACCAGATGGCCCAATAGGTCCCTTTTCTCCAGGCTCGCCTTTGGCGCCTGGTGAGCCAGCACTACCCGGTGGCCCAGGGTTTCCAGGTGAACCCTGCGCTCCAGGATTCCCTTGTTCTCCACCCTGGCCTTTATCGCCGGGATATCCAGGTGCACCCAACAATCCTTGCTCACCTTTAAGTCCCGGAAGTCCAGGTTGCCCTTGATGGCCTCGCTCTCCAGGAAATCCAGGTAGTCCTGTTGGACCTTGAGGACCAGGCATTCCAATTGGTCCGATTGGACCGGATGGTCCCTCTTTTCCAGTTTCCCCGGGTAATCCGGCTTCACCCGGTAATCCTGGCAGGCCAGGTACTCCAGGTTCCCCAACAGGACCTAATTCTCCAGGCGCACCTCGTGGCCCGATGACTCCAGACTCTCCAGGAGGCCCAGGTTTTCCAGGTTCTCCCTGAAATATAAGAATAATTAGAAATGATTTAGCTCTTATTATCGCTTTACTTACAGGCTGTCCACGTTCGCCTGGCGGGCCCATCACACCGTTCTTGCCATCTGCACCTGGTGAGCCCGGCAAGCCTATAAAGCCACGTGGGCCCTCCGTACCCTGAGGTCCAGATTCGCCTTGAAGACCTGGTGCTCCTGGCTGACCGGTATCACCTTTAGGTCCTGGACTACCATCACCACCACGTCTACCCCTGGAACCGCGAAATCCTCTAGGCCCCATTTCACCGCGTTCGCCAGATTGTCCTTGTAAGCCACGTTCCCCCTTTATACCCACCGGGCCTGCAGCACCAGTTGCTCCTTTGTCGCCCTTATCACCAGATGGTCCCGGATAACCTTGAAATCCTTGTGGCCCTTGCTTACCCTTTTCACCTGGCAATCCTTGTGAGCCTGTTTCACCTCTGGGACCTTCAAATCCTTTTGGACCCTCAGGCCCTTCTGGTCCTGGACTACCTGGTGCACCAGCAACTCCACGCTCACCAGGTAGACCCGCATCACCTTTTTCACCATCTAAACCTCTTTCACCATCATCGCCTTTATCACCAGGTGATCCACGCTGACCATCATCGCCTTTGAGACCACGAGGACCAGGAAACCCTACAGGACCTTGAACGCCCTGAAATCCTTGATCACCTTTCGGCCCGATTGCGCCCGGTGTACCCGCATGGCCAGGTGCTCCATCAGCGCCGGGCAAACCAGGAAGGCCTGGTTTACCGGGTGGCCCCGCTATGCCTGATGGGCCGAGGTTCCCTTGCGGTCCAGGCGCACCGGGAGGGCCATTTGCACCAATTTGCCCTGGAGGACCAGACGGGCCCGTTAAACCAACACTGCCCTTCGCTCCCTGCTTTCCTTCTGCACCTTGTAGTCCTGGATTGCCAGCAGGTCCTGGAAAACCACGTGGACCTGGAAATCCGCGAGGACCCTACAAAAAATATACTTTTGACGACATGGAGACTTCTATTATCGAAAACTTACCAATTCACCTGGTAAGCCGGGCACACCAGGCGGACCCTCCTCCCCGGGCTGACCTTCGACACCCTGCTGCCCCTTTTCGCCAGTTAGACCAGGCATACCACGATGTCCTTTTTCACCTGGCAAACCAATAGCGCCCATTGGTCCGATTTCGCCTTTCGGTCCCTGTGGACCTACAGTGCCACGTTCACCATCTCTTCCAGAACGCCCACGTCGTCCATCACGACCAGGCGGACCTGCAGGACCACGCAACCCACGTAAGCCCTGCCGAAGGTAAATATTCTATATGTTAGGTAAATATGTTAAATGAATAGAGAACATCAAATTTTAATTACCGGTTCACCAACATCGCCAGGTTCACCTTTATCACCACGCTGACCAGGCAACCCAGGTGGTCCGGGAAGACCTGTAAGACCCATAGGACCTTCGGGACCTCGCAAAGCCATCTATAAATGTTAGAAATATACAAATAAAAAACGATATATGTAGCAATTTTTATTAATACTTGCCATGTGTTGAGATATCATCTGCCTCAAAGCTTCTGCTTGTGAGTCCGGGCCCTTCTCATTGCCACTTTGCGTATTCTGTAATGATATATGTAATAATGATATAATGCTATTGTTGTAAAAATATCTTAGCGATATACACGAAGAATACTCACAGGAACTACAAAAACATGTCCCGGAGGTCCTTGTATGCCAGGAGTTCCTGCTAAACCATCGCGGCCAGCTTCACCTTTCGGACCTAGTTCGCCAGATGAACCCGGAGTGCCTGTATACCCCCTTGGGCCAGGATAGCAAATGGTATTACTACCGCCGATGACATAACTTGGGTCTGTGGCATTCGTTTTCGAACCATCATCTGGTTTTCGAGTAGCATCTGTCCCGGCAGTTTGCGTCGAGTTTACGCCGCCTTCTTTTTCATTGTTGTCTTCACCCTCGCTCGTTTCCTTGTTTATACCTACTTTGCCCGTTTCGTTTGTGGAGGGTGTTATTAGGTCTACATAGACATTAAAATCTACACCTTCATTAGCCTCGTCGATATATCGCTCATCGCTTTCTATTGGCCAACTCGGCAAATCGGCGCTAACACCACCAGTGACACTATTAATAACAGAATCTCCGCCAAGCGCGAACCCATTACCTGCACTACCGCCGACACCATAACTTCCTGATTGTTGTCCAAGTCGAGCTTCATTGGTTTGAAGATTTCCAATTAAATTTTCACCGTTCACCAAAGAACCAGTTTCACTCCTACGCGCACTTGTGAACTGCAGGTTTGGCGCATTCGCTTGCCAGTTGCCGCCTACTCCAGCAACTCGTGTATTTGAAGCTCTACCAGCTATCGCTGCCCCAACGTCCTCAATACCCAGCGCGGCTCTACCTAAATCTCTGCCTTCTAAACTGCCACCACCGTTGTTATCACTACTGCTGCTGCCAGATGATGACCACGACCAACTATCACCTGTCCCACCGCCACCAAACCCACTGCTACCGAATCTATCCACTGTAAAACTTCCTTGTTGCACACAAGGTGTCGCATACCGCGTGCAAACCTCATAACCAGCCTCCGGACTATTTACAATGGCCATCAATTGCACATCGCCGGTGAAAAATCCTTCATCATTTGTCATTTGTACACCGGTGAGTATTAGTCCGTTTGTAGCAATAGTACTGCTACGTGAACGTTCCAATCGTCGTGTCACTTGCTTTGTGCAATCAACCACTAAAGTAGCCGCCCTTCCTTTCACACTGACACCGATGCGATGCCAATTCGTGTCACTAATGCCAATACCAAAATTAATGGTGTTACGTTGATTGAATGTTGCATCGGTTTGTTCATAAATGAGACTAATCTCTTTGCCCAAACTGAGCGAGAGCACCTCCTCACTCTCATCGGAATAGATGGTAAAGACGGGAGATTTCGTTGGATTCGTTTGATTGCTGCGCAAGGCCAAAATGATTGAAAAGTCGTTAGGAAAGCCATTGGGAAAGGATTGTCCAGATTGTACAGTTAGTATGGCGTCTTTGGAGATACGAAAAGCTGGGGCATTGTACACTTGATAAGGATTACGTTCGATGCCGCACATGCCGGGCACACCAATGATGCCTGGCGGCAAGTCGGGAAGGCCAAATTCGCGAATCAAGTCCACAAAGCCATCTGAAATGTAAACAAATTGTTAAAAAAGCAAATTACTACTTTTATTTTTATTTCACGCGGCTTTATTTTTTCACGGAACTGGTTTTTGGATCAGAGTTTTTGGAACCCGCTTGTACGTCAATTATCTAAGACTTTTTTTAATTTTTGTGTATACTTTTTACAGAAGCATTAAAATAATTTGGAACTTTTAGTGAAGTTTCGGCGGTAAACAGAACTAATTAACTATCGATTGGATGTTATCAGGGTGATGTCAGCACGTTAAAAGAGTTTCACCTCATAAACATTGAGGATAAGTTATTTATATTCCACGGTTCCTTAGATATTTGTCTCGTCTGGGCTTGATACCTGACATCAGAATGAGATCCGAAGAGCATCTGAATTGCAATAACCCTATTACGGCTGATATTCCATCGACGAGCCTGGAAAAGTGGGTTTCTTAGCACAAGATTTTACCGATATACAATCTTCGTAAGGTATTTCTCATATGGGCTCGATACTTGAAATCAGAATGACAACAGAAGATCCTCTGAATCGAAATTAGCCTACTGCGGCTGATATGACATCACCGAGCTTAGGAACCTAGTTTTCTTTCGTACTATAACCCACCGAAGAACAATATAATAAAATAGATAATCAAAAACTGAATTGATCAAATATTTTCGTTCAGAGGCCCGAAAACGGCTTCTAAAAAGCAGATGCTGTTAGCGAGGATGCTTTTCTGTGGCACTCCAGGATTTATGGATACGTCTACAAGGAGATCAAAAAAATTGTAAAATGGAAAACTTCCACCGTATTCCAGTATAAACTGTGAAAAATTTATGACATGACCACTACCTTTTTTCTCTCAACGGGCTTTGGATACGACCCCGAACAAGGTCGTTGAAGAAAAAAGTTGTACTTATTTTAGTACTACATACAGAGTATTGATGAGAAGGAAAATCACTACATACTGAAGGCGTGGTATTCGCATGAATCGGCCACCTGTTGTCTATAAATTTTCAAGGTACTTCAAAAAAAAAAACAAAAAAAAAAAACACAAACAACTTTCATTTAATCAACGATTTTGTCTTTAATAAATCCTAGGTTTTCTTAACGGAGCAAAAAATGGTTCAAGATGAACGACCTTCGGCGTCACTCGCAGCAAACGATCAGTGACGTCAATGCCACACCAATTGGTCATTGGCACATAAAAATCAGTTGTGGGTAACAAGATGCCACACATTTGCTACATTTCAAAGCAATGACAGTGATTAGGCAACTGCTGTAAAATCAATTCGATCGATAAAAGCAACAATGCATACCATGCATTAGATATTTGGTTTTTTTTTTGTTTTTATTTTTTCGATTTTCGCTATTTGGAAAGAAATGTGGACTGCATGAGGTTGCAATGCAATTGAAGAGGTCCGCTAATGGTTTTCACAATTTGACAGGTTCTTTACTCGTACAATCAGATTTATTTTTGATTTGAATCAGAGACAAGATTCGCACATATGTACATAAATGTACTGAAAAAGACGTTGGCGTTTTTGTACACGGGGACTATGTTTTGTTCGTTATTTTTTGCAATATTGATAACATTTTCTATGTTACATTTTTCCCATAATTTTTTTATAAAAATTTAGTTCATTCAATAACACGACTCACAAAAATCTATATTTTAAACTTCGTAAAAATTTTACGAAAATATAATAAACTTGCAAAAATTTGCGATAAAATTTAAAAAAAGTTTTGTCAGAATTTTAAGATTTTTTTTTGGGTATGCAGTTTTCTAAAATAAATTTACGAAAATTAAACAAACTTCAGAATTTAGTAAAAAAAAAAATTCCATTTTTGTCAGAATTTTAAGAATTTTCTTGGATAAAAAATTTACGAAAATTTAACAAACTTGAAAAAATTCAAGACAAAATTTTAAATTTCTTTGTCAGAATTTCAATAAGTTTCTTGGGTAATCAGTTTTATAAACTGATAATATAATTTTCAACCTATTCGTCAGATATTTAAGAATTTTTTGAGTATGCAGTTGTGCACAAATTTTACGAAAATTTAGCAAACTTTAAAAAATTTACGATAAAATTTGAAACTTATATGTCAGATATTTAAGGTTTTTTTTGGTTATGCAGTTCTGTAGCCCAGTAAATTTCAATAACACAGTGGAAGTTTCATATGGCTAAAATGTCTGGTTTTTTTTTGCTGATACAAAAATTTAAAATTGTATCGTAAATTTTTTCAGTTTATTTAAATTTTCGTACATTTTTTTTCAAAGTTCAATAATTAGATTTTTGTAGTTTATGTGATGAGATGAACTAAATTTTTGTGAAAAGCGAATGAAGAAAATTTAACATAAAAAATGTTATCAATATTGTCAAAAAAAAAAATAATTAATTACACTGGCTCATTTTCAATGTGAGTCACTGTAGATACTCTTTAGTTGACATATTTGGATTGCATGTTCGGCGTCGCATTCGTTGTATATATGTTGGAATTTTATGATTGGTATACATTTTGAAAAAAAAAAACAAATGCATCAATGCGCATACAATTTTAACACCACTTGACGATTCTAGATATCGATAGCAGCGTGCGGCTGTGAGTGACGCTGTCTGTTTGGATAATTAAGCACAAACGATTTGTCTCTATATTGCCGATAAAAGTTTGCCGCTTCTTAATGTCTTCCTAACACAAATTCGAATGCGATAATGAATGACAATAAGAAAGCGAGCAATATAGGAAATATGAAATGAATCACACATTATTTTTGCATTTTAATTAGGGTGATCGAATTCCAGAGATAATATGTAATAGTTACTTATTGAAGTTTTAAAATGGCAAAAACTACGCTAAGCCACCATCTGAACCCAATGATCACGTCCTTAGCGAACATTAAGTGGTGCAACCATTTGCTTTACTTAAATTGTCTAAAAATCAGTCCCTCCAACTCCCACAAGGTGGCAAGTTTTAAATAAGAAAAGTGAATGCGATCCTTTGACTACTCTACAGAGTTTACTACATATTTGCATGAGCTCAAAGAATCAAAGTATTCAACGCTATACCCGCTGGTGGTGCCAGAGGAAGAGGAAGGTCAGGTGGAGTAGGACTTGGCTTTACCTGGTGTCTATAGCTGGCGCCAGTTAGCAAATTAGAGGAGCCTAGGCGATTATAGCGTCAATCAAGACGAAAAACAGACAGACGACAGCCTTAATGTGCATTAACAGCCTTAATTTGCATTAACTCAAGAATTATCTCTATAATAATAGGCCTATTTTTAAAATCAGAGTAACTTCAATTGAAGATAATTAAAAGAAAAAACTCATTAAGTCCTTCTTAACTCGAATAAGTAAATTTAGAGGTCGCGTTCTGGCGCGCAATGTCTAAGTTCTGAGTGGATTACTGTCGTTAAAAACCTTCTAATTAAAATTATTTGACATTCGGAGCCGACGAAAACTATTGGTGCCACATGCAGCAAAAAGTTGCATTGTACAAAGAAAAAGAAAGGCTCGGTCAAAATATCAGTACGCATGTTCGCAAATGGAAATAACTGTGTACGAGTATAAAAGATCTGGCTCATGCCATTAAAGTTTGCAGCGAAGACGTATTTTCGGAAGCATTCGAAATTTTTAGTTAAAATTGATTTTATTGGAGATTTTGACAAATTTCGACTAATTCTTTATTACTTAATAATTTTTATATACATATCTATGTACTTATGTATATAATATTTTTAATTTTTAAATACAGCACATTTTGCAAAAAAACAAAAACATTCAAGTCCAGACTTTAAACTTTGTTCAAAACTTTAATTAAAATCAACAAATTTTCATCATTCTAACTTTTTCATCAGATTTTGTTTTTAATTTGTTGGTATACAGTTTTATATAGCCCATTCAATTTTAGTATAATAAAGTGCATGTTTCAAATTTCTAAACATTTCCATTGCATTTTATTAAAATTTACACAATATCTAAAGCTTCGATTTATCTGGATTTCATAGTGCAATGAGCTATATTTTTATCAAAAATTTTAGTTAATTTAGACATTTAGAAACAAATTAGTTGGCGAAACTTGTCAATAAGCCCCTGGTCGTTTAGTAAGTATAAGCCCAATATATGAATGGCAAAAAAAACATACATACATTTCAAAATAAAATATGTAGTAATAATACTCACCCTCATTAGGTGCCGCTGCCGATACAGAAATCACTTCGAATACCAAAAATGTCAGCCCAATGATAATGTAGCAGTTGTTGTTGTTGATGAATCCATTGAAATGTTTTCGAATCATGAAATTCCATTCAAAAATCATATTTTGACAAATTTCTGATGCAGTTCTGATTCACCAATATGCCTGGTGAATACGGCGCATCAAAACTTTAATATATTTCAAAATTTTTGTTTCTTTCACAAGTTCGATGAGCGTGAAATGCGCTGCATTTTTATAAATTCACAATTAGGACTGCGTCAAAAAAAATAAAAAAAAATTTTTAAGGAAAGTAAATTTTTTAAATATTTATACAATTGATTATAATTATTTCTTTATTACATTTTCATTAAAATATTTTCAATCTTTTTTAATGCACTGCTAGTGATTACGTTATTATTGTATATTATATTAGATACATAATTTTTCAAATTTTTTTATATTTATTTTATTTTGTTATCATTTTTTTATTTCTAGTTACCCAATAGGCTTCACTTTTCCGGAGATAAGCGTGGGAAACTTATTCACACATACATACAAATGTATATATTTAATAGTCACATTGGTTTTACTGACACAATTTCTCGTTTTTTGTTTTTCTTTGATAAGAATTGTAGCTTATCACTTCAAAGCACTGACCTAAGCTAAGGTCTTAATTAATTCACCACATTGGCACGCGTTTAAAAACAATAATAGCACAAAACACTCACAACACATTTAAATATATACATAGATTTAAAGTAAATATGTAAAGTTAAAATTCAATAATATTTTTTTTGTGCGATAAGAAAGTCTCTGCGACGCTTTTATGTATAAAAGTCGTCAGCTGATCGTAACAACAAAGCCAATATACATATGTATATAGTACACTCATGTAGCGGGCATATACATCTGTGCTCACAAAAATAGCAGCACCATCTTTTGACAAGTTTCGTTTAGTTAGTTTTAATATTTTTTTTAATAAAAAATACTTATACTTATATTCTATAACAAAAACTATGCCAGTTGAAATTTCAAACCTTTTTGAAAATGTATAAAAATTCAACAAATTAAAAAAATTGCATTCAAATTTCTTATTTTTAAATCCGAATTTTTAGAAAATTTTCGAGTATGTAGTCTTGTAGCCCGTAAATTTTAAAAAGTATAAAGTTCAAGTAGCTAGCAAACAATTCTAAAAATTCTTGCTGATTCTTGATATACTTTTTTACTGACGATGTTTAGCATTTTGTCCTTCACAAAAATAAATTAAATGCACTACAAAACTGCACAATAAAAAATTAAAAAAAGCGAATTTAAAAGTAAGAAATTTTTATCACATTTTTTTTCGAATTTTTTTAAATTTCGTAAAAGGTTTGCGTACTCCAAAATTTTCTAAAAATGCGACTTGAAAAGTTGAAAATGGTGAGAAAATTTTTTTGTTTTTTGGGTTTGTTGAATTTTTACAAATTTTTAGAAAATTTGAAACTTTGATTTGTATGGCTTTTGTTAAAGAGTTTACTATATTTTTTATAAAAAAAAAATGTTTATAAAAATTTTCAAATAAGGAAAGAAAAAGCTGTCAACACATTTCGCTACAATTTTCGTGAACATAACTGTATGTAGTTTATTTGTCCTGCTGATAAGAAGCCGAAACCGCGACACCGAAAATAATTCTGTAAGCACAAATACAGCCCCGCTGAAAAGCGGATGCGATGATGTCGTTGGGTAATAGCCAAATATTTATTTTAGTTTCTCTTCCTTCGTTAAGTTTAGCTATTGATAACATTTTGAACTTTTTATTGGCGAAATAGACGGCTTTATCACAAAAAACTCAATAACTAAGCCAGCGAATGCAGAGCTAAAGAAAGTTTTTAGATTCTTTTAAAAAAATTTGTGCTACATACAATACAAAAAAAAAGGTACTACGAGTCATGATTTTTTAAATTAATATTTAAAAAAAATATCTACATCAAGCACTTTAATTGAAAAACTGTCCATAAACCTCACAATTTAATTTAAAAAAACTGTTGTTGCTGTGCACGTTGCTTTTTATCGTCTTAACTGAACGCAGATTTCAAGGCATACGATCGATACGATCGATTTTTTTCTTTTAAAACTATTTCGCATATTTTTGTAATTATAAAAATTGCACAAATAGCACCGCTTCTTGTTTTAGAACGCTTAAAACTAAAAATTTTAATTACTACACTTTTATTTCGACACAGTAACGGCACTTCCGGTTGCCCACAACTTTCACTCTGATCTCTTTTCTTAGCATTCTGCTTCGCTTTTTTACAGTTTCTTTATAATATTTTATTTATATTAAACCACTAGCTGCATTTTTTTGTAGTTTTATTGAATTTCTGTTTAATAATCTTGTGAAATGCATTTTTTTTAATCACTTTTACTTATCACCTAACCTCAAACAGCAACTTTTTCATACATCCACTTATTACTTTTTTCCCGAATTCTCGAACTATTAGCAACGGCAGACGAACACGAACTGAGCCAACACTATTCGATGTTGCTTGCAACAAGCCGACTTAGGCAATCGATCTTAATGTTGATCAGCGGAAAAGAGCGGCTTGTAGTTGAGACTATTTGCGGTGTGTTGAATATTCAAGTAATTAAACTCAAGAGAGAATTCATTATACACTAAAGCAAAATTCTGCATTAATCTAAAGCTTACCGATTACTGCACTGTATTTAAAGGCAAAGGGGCATTTACCTTCGCTTAAAGCCTGTTCTTATATCCAAGCGTCAATCAAAGCTTAATAGGCAACACAAATGACAGCCTAATGTTCATTAATAACCTTAATTTGCATTAACTCAAGAACTATCTTCATACTAATGTGCATAAGGTTGCAAATAGGTATGATCGACAATACACACAAGTTTCGCATTTAATACAACAATGCTTCCTTGTTAGAACAGCCTGCACATTCTTGTAAAAACAAAAACCATTCTATTCTACCCTCAGCACACACCTCCTTAGAAAAACACTCTCTCCTTTAAGTTCGCATATACATGGCAAAATAAATTAACTTTCAAAAAAATTTATCCAAAAATTTTCATTCATTTCTAAATTTTCAGCCCTTTAGCTGTATCTAAATTTCAAGTGAACTTATTTTCCTTAAAAAGATAAAAAGTAAGTATTTCACATTGGATTATCATCAATGGATTACGATGACCATCAACAATATCAATAATTGGTTTATTTGCTTTACAGAAATTTAAAAACACGTCTCAAAATGTGCGACCCTTGCTGCTCTCCCTGCGGACCATGTCCCTCGCCTTGCGGTCCATGCGGGCCGTGTGGACCTTGTGGGCCCTGTGGCCCCTGTGATCCATGCTGTGCACCGTTTGAGGTAAGTGTTGGCGATTTAGTCAAACCTTTGCATATTCTTTGCCTCGAATTTATGTAGCAAACAGAAATTTCACATTTTCGCTCCTCCACTAAACTAACAACAACGACTAAAACAATCAACACCGACCAAATCGTAAACATAATATTTGTTAAATCCTGGATCAACAAATAATCACCGAAACTGAAATCGAAAACACTTGCATCGCAATTCATGCTATGGAACTGATATAGTGCTCACCAAAATGCTACACAGGCGCCCATTTGGACGCTTTGCCGCAGTGTGCGCCACGCATAGCACCACCCTGCCCGAAATGCATTACTGTGCAACAACCACCACGGCTCATCTGCCGCAAGCGAGTCGTGTTCAATGAGAAAATCGTGCCAGAACCGATGGTTGTTAATCGTTGCAGGCAAATAACCATACCAAAAGTTGTAGATACAACGCGTGTAATCAAAGTGCCCAAATTGACTTGGGTCTCACAGATGGTTCGTGAGCCAAGGGTCATCTACTACCCATCGATGGTGCCAGATCCTTATGTGGTTTGCTATCCGAAACGTATTTGCGAGCCGCGCGAAGTGTGCCAAGCGATACTATGTCAACCGAAACCCCAAACACTTGATATACCACCGCCACGTGAATACTGCTGTTATCCAACCGGACCAATTAACTACAAACCAAGCGTAGCATGTCCACCATGCCCCATGGGACCTTGTTCACCATGCGGGCCGTGCGGTCCATTACCATGCTTCTCAACAAATCAATATCCTTTATGTGAACCCAATGGATGTTTCCCGTGCAAGCCGTCAGGCGCTTGCGGACCTTGTGGACCCTGCTCGCCGTGTCGTGGACCCTGTGGACCTTGCGGACCCTGTGGACCATGCGGACCATGCGGACCATGTGGACCATGTGGACCATGCGGACCTTGCGGTACTTCTTGCTTCGTTCCAAATTGTGCACCATGTGGACCTTGTGGTATGCCGCCCGGCTGCGCTTGTCCCGGTGGAGGAGGAGGAGGAGGTGGTTGTGGTCCTGCAATGCCTGTTGGTCCATACGAGGCGGCCGATGATGAAACGGCATTTCCATGCCCGCGAATGACAAACGCGCCTTGCAGACCATAATCACTTTGCGCGCCATTTGGCTCATCATTGTTAATATAAAACGAAAAAACGATATCAAAACTGTAGTAGTAGTTTTAAGACGAAAGTTTTTTTTTTAGAAAGAAACATAAATTTAGATCAAAACTTCTTTATATGTAACATCAACTACACAAATCTTTTTAAGATTATATATTTTGGAACAAAATCTCGATTGAGTGTAGCCATTATCAAGGTGAGTTTCATGTCGGATTTACCTTGATGCGCGCAAATCTATCAAGGTGGATTCTAAATCGTGAAACCCACCTTGATATGGTTTGCGCCAATTGAGGTCACGATTTCAGCATGCTCACCACCACCAGTCTAATGAGTGCTTTTATATTCTCTTCTCATCTTCACAACACATGAAAACACTTCCACACATTTTAGCCTAGAGCGTGCCGTAGCCGCGAATTGCGTTGTGGAATTATGTACACGACTTGCGACTGTATCAAGAGAAATGGCTTGCAAGATAGATGCCCACGATCGCTTTGCCAGGGTCGAGCTGCTTGTATGTGCTTCCCTGTTCCGAATTGCTGTCCAGCGTCCTTTCCATTGCGCTATGCCAACATGACAATGGGTGTAAATAATAAACGAATGCGTTGCAAGGAAACTGCCGCCTTATGCGCTCGAGCCTGTGGTGGCTGTTGTTCACCATGTGGTCCATCATGTGGGCCCTGTGAACCGTGTGGACCTTGTGGCCCGTCATGTTCTCCGTGTTGTGATGTTGCTTGTTGTGGTCCATCGAATCCACCATGTGGAGCACCAGCTCCGATACCATGCCCACCGGCACCAGGCTGTTGTCCACCAATCGTGGAAGCTGGCGTACCAAATCCATGTGTGTGGAATTGTAATAATACACCGCCTTCATATCCATGTAAGTAGCAATTCAAGTTATTAGTATTTTTTTTTATCAGACCCTTACGTTAATCGCGCTATTTTGCGTAAGACCACTCGAGAATGTACATACAGTTTTCTTCTAAACGAAATACTTAATTTTCTCCTTTTTCGCTCTGACGTTTGCTCAGAAATTTTGCTCGTCGTTCCGCTGCTGCGGATACTGTTGTTGGATTATTTCTTATTTATATTACCGTTTTCCTTTTCTACCTTAAAGGCAAAGAAGCGCCGGGTTTCCGTATACTGGGAGTTAGCGATAACTCAATAAAAATATACCAGGGACCTGCGCCTCAATGCGAACCAAGATTCAATTTGTGTAGTAAATTCAAGTTTCTGCAATCCAGTTGTTCATCACGTTATTCGCGTAGTTGTAAAAGTGAAGCAGTTCCGTCGTACTCGTACTGAGTGTCAGTGCAGAAGATGGCGCGCTCGTTGAAGCATTTTTTTGTAATAGATCTTGTGAATTTGTCTATAGTCCGTCGAAGATAGCCTTATGAATACGAGACGTTCTTTTTAAATTTGATTTAACTTTTTAATGAAAATCAACATAATTTTTCGCATACAATAAACCAATTCAAACAGAAACATACATATCACCCCCTTTCTTAGTCCTCGCTTATTCAGTCCCCTTCTCATTTCTGAGTTTCATAATGCTTTGTAAGTAGCTGTTGTAGCAGTGTATTAACAGATGCTCTCTATTCTATTTCTCTTTTCGCACAGGTGGTTTTTAAGTATTCTAAGGAAGGAAGCTGACGCAGATTACTTATACGACTGAAGGAAGGATATAACGCGACGACAGCAATCCATGCTGATACGAAATCATCCTCGTACTCGCAAACGGAATGTAACGAAACGGAAACGATTTGAGCACTAGAACAGTCCCATGTGAAGAAGAATTCCATAATAACCAAGAATAAAAAGCAAAATATAATATTCAAATGCGAATGAATCGAGAGAAAAATACGTTCAAAACAAAAAGAGAGCAATAACAAAAATGAGTGAGGAGTTTCATATAGTTTTCTGCGAGACCTCCTTTTCACGTAAAAGTACTTTGACAAACTTTCTAAATTTTTTGTTTTTCTTTTTTTTAATAAAGGCTTGACAGTGGTTACTTTTATTAAAACTCTAATAACTTGTGATATTTTTGGAAAGGGTGGTAGCCACGGGTCTTTTCTAAGATTTGGCGTATCGGGGAAATATGGTCTAATGTAGATTTACTTGGTGTAAAGAAACTGATAAAGTCCCATCAGTCTTTGGCACTCTTCCTGTGATTTTGACAGAGCACACTTAATTAAAATCCAAGCGGCGGGATTGCATTTGTTCGACCATATTCTCTATACCATACCAGCTCTTCGCCAAGAAGCTTAAATAGCTCCGCTGGTAATTCATTAGCGCCAGCAGCTTTGTTGTTCCGCTGTTGCGTTATTTCCAACCGAAATTCATCGAGGTCGGGTAACAGGACGTCAATCTCGTCATCTGCGATTTTGGGTTTGGGGACTTCATCTCCTTCGACGATTTCACTGTCACCACCTAGCAAAGCCACCAGGTCGCCGTTCTTATTCTTACAGAAATTTGCACCGGTCTTAAAATCTTGCATAAGTTGCCGCACCTTTGGGTTAAATGTACGAACACTTTTTTCTGAAAGCTAGCATCTCGAGATCTCGCGGCATTTCTCATCATACCAGGCATTCCTTCGGAGTCGCTGAAAGCCAATGACTTATTCAGCGGCGGTACGCTACTATGGGAAATATGCTCCCAATGCTCGCGAATTCTTGATTGGTGGGAAGTGCTCTTAGTGAGCAGGGTAGAATCAAGTAGCGAGGTTAGTAGCTGTCTTTGCTGCGGCACGAAAATAATTCTAGTCGATGTTCCGTCCTCGAAGCGCACGTACTTCTCATACACAGGCATATCGCAATATGACCGATTTCAATTCTTGTTTTTCGATCAGAAGACAGTTGCGTCGTCCGGTGTATTTTTCAATGCTGAATATAGTGATACAGATTACTGGTGAGCAGATGCTGCAAACCCCAGTGGGCTCTTAATCTACTACACATGGAACCGTCCCCCTATAGTTACTCTGCATGGGTCGATGAAGCCATACACTCGCATCGGTACAAAATGATTTTATTCAAAATTGGTTTTGTCCAGCACTTTTCCCCTGAAGGAAAATACATTTTTTGAAGTTAATCTGTGGCTGCGTTCATTCCTTGATCGAAAACCAGTACTAGGCAGATACTTGATTTAAGTATTCACTATAGCTCTAAGAGTTAATTCATCTTATCATTAAAGTATATTAGCAACAATTTGCAGATTCCGAATACTCTAGCAATAAGTATTGTTAGAGTAATAGACTGAAGCTCCAGAAAGGCAACGCAAAAAGGGTATTGCCGCTATTGAAATGTCGCATCCAATATGAACTTCACCGCAACGAGTAACAAGCTTGTGTATCAAGAGGGAATGCCCCCTAACAATTAAAATGCATTTTCATAACTTTGTTACTTTAATGGAAAGCTGTGCACTTTAATTATGGAGTTCCTCACCTTATTCCAAGTATTTTTTTTAATCTAAAATGATCCAACAGCGTCAAAAACGACCTCGCCCACGTCTTCATAAGAAGGTTCTGTCCCCGCTTCCAACACAAAGAATTGAGCTATGTAGTAATACTTGCTCCAATATGATCAAAATTACCGTACAAAGTTTAATCAAACAAACTTTTTCTTTCACATTTTTTTCAGTCAGATCATAATTTTTCAAAGAAATATTTCCAAATTTTTCAACTTAACATTTCCAAATTTTCTGTGAACTTTTCTCTTAAGGCATCTTTAAAGTAAGTAACATCCATGATCGCAGCATCAAATTTTCTGACGCTTACAACACTGTTAACTTCCAATTTTCGGACTTTGCAGAAATTCTAAAAAAAAAACTCAAAATGTGCAATTCTTGCTATACTGGTTGCGGGACCTACGCACCATGTGGCCCCTGTGGACCTTGTGGACCTAGCGGTAGCCCCTGCTCGCCATGTGGACCGTGTAATCCGTGCGGACCTTGCGGCCCCTGTTGTATACCGAATTGTGGACCATGTGGTTTGACAATGCCTTCTGGGCCGTATGTACCACCACTGTGTAACCCATGTGGCATTGGCTTCGGACCCTGTGGACCCTGTGGCACCCGTGGTAGTCCACGTGGCCCTTGCGGACCGTGCGGCTCTTGCAGTCCATGCATGCCAGGATGCCCCTACGAAGCGCCTGAATGTAGCACCTGCTATCCATGTGCGCCCACACCATGGAATACTCAATGTGGCCCATGCGGGCCGTGCGGTCCACAAGTACCGTGTGCGCCATGTGGACCCTGTCCACCTTGCAATCCTTGTGGCCCATCGTGTTGAAAGTCGTTTTTCTAGTCTAGTTCGCGAATGATCAAAATTTTTAATAACTCAGTTTGAAAACTAATGGATTTGCTTAATTCAATTGAAAGAATCATCAACACATAATGATTAGCTATATAATCAAGGTGAGTTTCATGGTGAATTTACCTTGATGCGCGCAAATCTATCAAGGTGGATTCCGCATACGTGAAACCCACCTTGATATTGGCTTTGTGTACAACATCATGGTGGTGGTTGACATCTAAGGCAGAGGCTTTAAATAATTTTTACTAGAATAGAAGGTTCACTTGTAATTTTCTTTTTTTCTTGCTCTTCAAGGACCAACACGTGATCGTCCACGCGGTATACTTTGCGGGATGCATTGTACCTGCGCGTGCGTCAAGCGGAATGGTTTACAAGACTTATGCTATCACTCCTTGTGCAAGAGGTGTTAGAAGCTATTCAAGTAATGTCGCACGTAAGTAGTGACAGTAAAAAAAGCTGTAGATGTTAAAGGTCGCCTGTTTATAGGTTGACAGGCTGCTAAAAAAGACGAATAATAAAAGGTGAATAAGAAGCTACAATGAGTCAACTCTTTAATATGGTCCACGGGTCCTTACTGAGCGAATGCTGGCATCTACGACTGCGCGTCACAGCCCATTGAATCGCTCGCCATCAGTGCAAGCCAAAAACATGATTTCCTTTACGTTCACATACAAGTAGTGGTCTATCCGAGGAACTCTTTGAAAATGCCCATGTTAATAAAGAACAAAACGATGATTTAATTGAAATTTAACTTTTGTTTCACTACTTAAACTCATAAATGATGTGAAAGTACGCAAGTGCATACTCTCAAATATTTATGTTCTATGTAAAAAAGTAGTGTAATGATAGTAATAAAATTTACTCAAATCAATCGATACGACTATTATTTATTAAGATCCAACGCTTCGCAGGATTGTGTGGCCGCGTATTCGATGGACGAAGTCAACAGAGCCCCATCTGTGGAAATTCTTCCGCGACATTAGTAATCACTACCCTCATAATACCCTTGCATTTCAGTTATTCACACCCGAAAGTACTTAACCACAAATCGAGCTGGGATCTTTCTTGCGGAGTGTGTTGCATTCCAGTTGTTGGGTCTTTGACCAGCTTTCTTATCTTCCGTTTTGGAAAGATATTGTCTCACAAATAAAGATACCTAAGCACAGTTTTACGACATCTCAAATCAGAAGCTTTTAATTAACAGTAGTCGAATCAAAGGGTGGCTATTGCCTTTCCGAGTCCCGTTGACATTTAGAAAAGACCCCCAGCACAACAAATTATCAAAACTCAACGCGAAAATTGAAATTTGCATTTTATTATACTAGAAGTTTATGGACCATAAAATTGCATACCCCACATTTGATTTTTAATTCGAATGAAAAAGATTTAGCATGAAACACATTTTAATAACATAAACAATACTTTTCTTCGGATTGTTTAGTTGAATGCAAAATTATTTAGTACTAAGAATATCTTGAGTCCAGCTCCACCTAGCGGATCCATTTTTCGTGAAAGTATTTCTCTCTATTCTAGAGCGCGGACTAATTTCATGGCAGTATTTCTCATTAAGCGATCAACACATGTACGTTTTTTATTTCATCAATATTGGGCGCTAAATACACATAATTAGAATATCAAGACTGTAGCGCCACCTAGCGGATTTAGTATACGTTTCTTATTTCAACAAAATCGAATCATAGGTACAGATTGCCCTAGTATCTCGGCTTATGCTTTTAAAAAGGGGAACAAAATATAGCATATACTCGTGCCAAGAGTCTAAGAATAATAGCGTCTGCATTTCGTCGAAATCTGTTTATCGGATTTTGAGCCAGGTTTTAGCAAAGGAACCGTCCAAAGGTCAAAAAATTAAAGAAGAATGAATGATGAACATTCTGATGAAAGTCAACACTGCGCGTTGAAAACTTATTTCACAATTTAATACTTAGATGTGGATAAGAATTCCAAATGATAATACTATGAGCAATCCTACTATTTATCTCGAAGATGCTTGAAGAACCGGGTTATATGTATATGTAGATGAACGATCCTGTCGAGCGAAATGTGACAGTAACGATGGCTCAACGCCGAATACGTTTAGACTAGTAACTAGAGAATAGTAGCAACGTGAAATCAGTAGAATGTAATTAAAACCACAGCGGTAATTAAAGAAATGGTCCTTAACCGAATTATGTAATCAATAAAGCAGGATCACTTGTTGGTTTAAAAACCTTGCTATAAAAAACAATAAAAATCAAAAATTTGGCATTTCAGAAAATTTTCAAAATATGGAAATTTGAAAAAACAAAAATCATTAAAAAATAGCATTTCGTCATAAAACCAGCTACTAAATTTTCCGTGTCTATTTTGATTCCAACCGAAGGTGAGCATATTTTCCACTACCGAGCATTAATGCAAATTTAATGAAATTTAATTACATTTTGTACAAAGATTAATTTTCCCACATTTTCTTGCAGAAATTCGAAAAAGCTGAACATGTGCTGCGGCCCCTATTATGGCTCATGCTGTAGTCCCTGCTATAGCTCGTGCTGCGGTCCCTGCGGCTCATATTGCGGACCATGCTGTGGCCCTTGTGGACTCTACTGCGGTCCTTGCGGACCTTGTGGTGGATGTGGCCCTTGTGGATCCCGCTGTGGCCGTTGCTAGGCGTCTCTACGCCGGTTTTGTAAGTGTAGCCAAAGCCGCAGGAATTATAAAATATGTTCACTATTCATTTTCACTTTCAGTCTCAATTCAGCTTCTGGGATATAGAGCCACTTTTAAAGCAAGCGGCTAATTGGCAAAGAGCGTTGCTGGCAAAAATTTAATAAATCGATGGCAAGGAAGACAGCTTTCAATATGGTCATTTAAGATTATAGAAGCGGACTGGAAAAAATGGTTGTGCACGAAAACACCAATTTACAAAGCTATATTCGAACTCTTCGGTTACATTTTTCTTTTTTCTTTTTAATAAAAGTGTAATTGCTTTTGTTAAAAATGCATTATTTTATTTGAGGAATGCAATATTAGGGTGGGCAGGTTGAGATTATGGTGGATTCCGCTGTTGATTTTATAAAAACTGGCGCGTACTTGGAACCAGCCAGGGGCTATGGTATCTGCAAAAGCCTTACTCGCATGGACAATTTATCGGCAATGGGTTTTTAAAAAATCTAACCTTATTCGGAGGAGGGACCGTTTGTTTCACCACGCCGGTTGCAAGAATCTTAGTAAATAACCACTCGGCTCTTTCATGAACAAATCGAATCTTCGTCGGATTATTCGGGCATATGAGAATTTGGTACAGACTTCGCATAAATGCCGAATATAGCACAGGTTCTCTGCTTATCTCAAGGAAGAGATCTGCCACACCTAACGAGAGAGCTAGGCGGAAGACTGGCGAGCGATATAGTACCCAATGCGATGCCCAGGTATACCTGAAGTAAGAAAATTTTTCCATCTAACCCTCGCATTGAATTTCCCAGAAGCTCTGTGATTATGAGAGCTTCTGAGCCCAGTAATCGGCTCAAGAGCTGCCGAGTTGAGTTAGGTCTAAACTCAAAAGAATAGTCAATTTATACGGAGGTTACTCCGGATTGGTCACGTTCTAATGAATTATCAAAGTGGAAATCCTTACAAAAATGGCTTCTCTTGCACCTCGGCACCACCTTATCATGATTCCTCAGCAAAATCTATCAAACTTCACTTTCATTAAAAAACAAAAATTATTTTAAATTCATTTAAAAAATTTTCGCCTCTCCAAATGCAACAAAATTTACTGTCTGACTTATTTCAAACGCACCAAAAAGTAAGTTATGTCACAATGCACCGGGAAACCAAATTTTACCAAAATCGTTAATTTATAACCCAAATCGTATCTATGTTTTCAGAATATTTTTTAGGTAACCGCATACAAAATGTGTTCTGGTTGTAGCCCTTGCTGTAGTCCTTGCTGCTGCTCGCCTTGCGTCTGTCCATGTCGCTATCTGAAACGGACAGATTTCTGCTGCCGCTGGCCATGCCCATGCAAGGCTCATTGCTATAATACGCCACCCAAGTGTTGCTGTTAAAGCGGCTACTTGGAAAACTTATGCATTGGAGCTCAAAGCCAGAACGTTCTTTTGAATAGAAAAATGCTTTTGGAATAAGAAGTTTCAAGTTAAAAATAAAGTAAAAATTTGGAAAAAAGGATTTCGTCTGTGAAATTTTGAGAGAAGCCATGCAGGCTGATTTAGAATAAGCAGTTTGAGCTAAAATTGTGGTATCATTCCTAAGATGGTAATTGAAACAAGCAGCTTTTACTTTAAGCATCAAATAGGAAGAGAAGGGAAAGAAGGTTCGGAGTAGGCCGCTAAGTTCTGGGAAAGAGATATTTATAATCTACTGTTAGCAATGGCAGACGAAGGGTATCTGCATGTGAGTCGCCAGCGGGCGTGTCCAGTACCAACTCGCCAATATACTGCTCAATTATAATCAGGCTACACAATATACATACATGATTATAGCAAAAGTGTGTGCCTCTTAGAAAAGCCATCTACTATATTCCTTATTCGAGTTTTGCAATGAAATTCTGGAATTAGCCATGCATACATATTTCAATTCACTTTTTGGATTTACGAATAATGTTACAACCTGGGACCCAATTCAGCATCCGAAAAGAGACAGTACTTGAAAACAACTTGAATACTGAAAACACTCAGCTACTCCACTTTACCAAAAGTTTGGATTCGCCTTAGTTTAGGAAAAAAATTACAAACTTTGCCTCATTTCTCAAATTATTCGACACAAAATTAGTACAAATATTTTTTTGTCGAACATAAAAAATTCTTAAATAAAATTCCTTTGCAAAAGGTAAATGAATAGTTCGCAAATCTTATTAGATATAGAAACAGAACAGTGTACTTACCCTTCGTTTTCGCCAACAGCAAACCCCAATACAACTTAAGATGTGCGAACCTTGCGGCTTTTCCGTTGCACCAGTCGGCCCATATGGACCTGTGGGACCCTATGGAAATATCACCGCTTGCGGAGCACATGGTATCTGTGGTCCACCATGCATACCATGTTCGCCAACATGCCAGCCGTGCTGCACTTCAACCTACACTCAGCCACCATGTGATCCATGTGCTAACTGCTGTCCCAATTCCTGCTGCCTCTGAAATGACGAATCAGAAGCAGACGTAAGAAAATGACGTCACTAGAAATGGCAGCACATCAATAGAAACAGAGGGGCATCTTGAGTTGCAATGGGGCAAGCAAAATACCAATTACAAACTAAAAAAGAAAAAATCAACATTAATTTTAAGAGAACCTGCAATATTAAAATGATCATATGATCTAATCGTCTTGCTTTGCGGCTAATTTCAGTATTATACAACAAATAAGTGATAGAAACTGTGATCCTAAGAATTCCCAAGAGCAATATTAGTTGCCTTATTATTGTAGACACTGAAAGTTTAGCTGCTACATAGCTACGTAAGAATTAGAATATTAATTATTTGATTGGTTCTCAAAAATAAATATAATGCAATAGCCTAGGACAGAAACTACATATATGACTCAATTTTTGTTTAGCATTGTATGGGCTGGGGTGGAAAAAAGACCTACGATTTTGCAAGCTTGGTTTAAAACTCAATTCTTTTAATATAAATACCTGGGTTGCTAGTTCTTTTTAAAGGTACCGTAACGAGTTAATTGAACCAACTGTTTTTGTTGTTAAGTGTAGTTCGAGCAGCGCGACGGTTAAGTCTAGTTTCAGACCGCCAAAGGTGATGAAATACAATGAGAGTTTCTTATTACCCCACAGAAAACGACAGCACAAAGAGAATGTAGATCAGTTCTCGAAGATCGATTTAAGAAGCGAACCATTACGAAGGAGAATATATCACTCGTTTACTAACCAACTTTACGAAAACGATTGACTGCCTACTCGCCCAAGGCAAGTCGTGGCACGAGTTCAATGAAACTCATGAGTAATTTTCCCTTAATTAGTTACCCTTAGCAAATCCAACTCTTTCTAAAACTGGTATTTTCGATTAACGCGGATTTTTCCTTTCTTTGCTATCACCAGCACTAGTAGAAATAGCAAAATGCTGGCAATTGGAAAAAGTGGTGTACTTTTTCTCAGTTCTTAGTTTTTTATGCCGCCAATTTCTGGACCTTCCCAGTTTCAAACATTGATCAGAGGGATAGAAACATAAGACCAATTAATTGCGCAGGGCTTCGTTGTACCGCAAATTGAGACACCTATATTTTTGCTCAAACCACGAGTAGCTTTTAGAGCGGTTAAAATTCGAACGCTTGCATACACTACGCATTCAGCTGCGCTGATGCTAGCGGTAAACGATGGTGGTTATGACCGCAAAGTGGTTTCCATGTTCAAAAATTTCGAAAATTTGTATGAAGTAGTTTTCTATTTCAAGTCAAAAAAAATATTTTCTTCACAAATTATTCGTTTAACTTTTTGAACAAAAATAACATCAAAATTGCCAAATTTTTTTAAACCAATCCGTACGTTGCAAAAAAAAATAGGTTTGCATGGCTATACTTTTATTTTTCTTTCCTTGCAGTCTCTCCATTTTAAAAAACTCTTCATAAAGGATGTGCGATCGCTGTTACAACCAAAATGGCTCGACTGGCTCTTGTGCATATGGCAATTGTGGTACATGTTGTCCTAACGGTGCTTGCGGTCGTCCACGCGCACCACAGAATCCAGCGACAAATTCAGAGAGCTGGTCTAGAACTTATCAATCGTATCCCAGCAATACGCTATCCAATTGGGCACAACAACAACGTTGGGCGTGACTAACATCAAGGCTGCGTCTTAACCAAAGGATATACGAACTGGATATGCGAAAATTAAAACTCAAATACGATATACTCTCAAAATACTGTCGGGAGGAATCTGATAACTTGCCGAACGTAATGATCATACCGTCCAATGAAAACCAGCCGCTCAAGTGCTTCTCTAGTGTACAGAAATAAGTGGACTCTAATACTAATTTAGACTCACTTGCAGGTTCAAAAGTAATTGCACTGAAGATTTGAATAAACCAACTAAACTTATGATTATACCATCGAAACTTTTAGACAGCAGTAAAAATCTTCAGTATGATATAATAAAAATGGCAGTGGTCTGATATCAAGTAAACAAAAAAACAAACAAAAAAAAAAAACGAGCGAGTACGGGCGCTGGATAGTGAACAGCAGTTGGCGTTTCCTCATACAAAATCTAAATATTTCCTCTACAGGATCTTTTCATACTCCCAGTGCGAGCATGGTGGCGCAAGTGGCTTTAGACAAGTTTCTCGTTCAGATCTAATTTCTGCTTTCGTTCTTGAATGTCGAAAGGGGGCATCGAACAACCAACGAAGCTGGAAACCAGTTTGTCCACTTTCGACATATCGACGAACGACTGAGATTGTAGATGATCTTTGCGCAGGTTATTATTGTTGCTTGAATAAATTGAGAGGCCGAGGACTGAATTACTTATACGTAGTTTCATTTTTGAAGATAGCAATATATCGGATTAAAAGCAAATACTCATCGGCGAGGTTAGAGCATTATGAGTGATCTCTGCCTCGATAATAAATTTTTACTACCACTTATATACGGAATTCCAACTCGGTTGCGTCCTACCGTGGAAGTAGATCAGGTTAGGTAACTAGCCCGAGTGTTCTATAGAGCTCACTCGATGGTCACAGAGAGCTATGATGTAGCTTTATTAACCCTTCTGTGATATTTGGTCATTCCAATCAGACTTTAGTTTCAAAGAGACTGGGCATTGATTGCCGAGATTCTCGAAAAAATTATCCACTAAAATCTGAACCGCATTCTTCGAAAGGGACTTTGTTCCCTTCTCCCATTGCCTTAACATGGGAAAGAGAGAGATTCTATTCAGAATAGTGCTGAGTGTTTGCTTTTGATATGCCTTTGACATAATATATGTATGTATGTTAGAGTTTGGCATTGGTCCTGTCCTTCATCTTAAGGTAAATCCAAGGTAAAGGGACCGTCGCTATTGAAGCACCATAACGTGGTTGACAGCCGAAAAAAGCAACTTGTTTTAAATTGAAGCCACTCGAGTGTTCAATGAGAAATGTTTTATTTCTATTATTTATTTTTAGCAAATCAAACAAATGCATTCAAAAACTTTTCGGCTTTAAATATACATACATACATCAAAATTTTCCTACCATTATTTTCTTCTAACTAAAAGGTACCAAAACCGCTGTAAATTTAAGATCAAAATCTAGGTACTAATTAATTTTTGTATATTTTCGCATCGACAGTCCACTTGGACAGAACAACTCGAAATGTGTGAACCATGTTGCGGCTGCCCTACTGGCCCTTGTGGCCCGTGCGGTCCATGTGGGCCATCGTGTGGATCATGTGGCCCTTGTGGACCATCGTGTGGGCCATGCGGACCCTGTGGTCCTTGCGGTTCATGTTGTGGCCCATGCGGTCCTTGTATCTCACGCGGCCCATGCGGACCTTGTGGTACCTGTGGACCATGCTGCAACCCTTATCCAAGCGGCTGTCCATTTGGCTGTCCGTGCTCAAAGTGCCCGAATCCATGTCGCTATTTAAAACCCAAATACTGAGGCAATGCTCGATCTAGGTGTAAGATAAACTAGGCGAATTGGATGGTGTCTGCGGCGGATGTGACACATTTGAGCTGAAACTAGAATTTCAAATGCACAACTACGGGAAACTGCTGGCGAACGATGCCAAGTGAGACGAATGAGCGGATTCATAAGGATTTTGATAAGACTTCTTGTTTGCCTTGTATCCTATTGTTCATTTGATATTTTGTATGAAGAAAACCCACGCTTTTTTAAATAAAAATAAAAGTTTATACAGAAAACCTTCCACTAGATGTTGATGTGTTTGAAAAAACTAAGTGAGCTAGGGATTTTAAAATGTTGTCAAATAAAAGTGTCTATTTTTATTTATTTTATAATTAAATATCAAAATTTCGGAACGTGGGCATCTTTTGCTCTGTGAAATTGCATTCAGCGGTCTACTCTGAGCACTAAAACGTGAGTACTTTTCGTCCTAACTGATTATTTCTCTGCTAATATTCAATTTATTTGTTTTGCAGAATTTGTTAATCACCTAATGCAGTGTCCTTGCTGGTGTTACCGACCTGCTCCCTGTGGTCCATATGGCCCCTTCGGTTCGTGGGGCTATATTGGACCATGTGGCGCACTGGGTCCATGCACACCGTATGGTGCACCATGGGGTTCTTGTCAACCATGTGGGTCAAGTTGTTATGGCCGCCGAGGGTGGTGCTGATTTGATGCGACTGTAATTTGTAAACTATAAGAAAGCCATTACAACGGACAATGAATTGGGTTGATTAAAATTATGTGTTTGATGTAGAAAATGTCAAAAAGTTAAAACCACCGAAAACCAAAAGAAAAAAATATTTTTTTATTTTATTTTTGTGCTTTTGTAAATAAAGTATGCAAAATTCTCAAAAATTTAAATACATATGTTTTCAAATTAATTCAGACTTACTTGGGGTGGTTTGCAGCACTAAGGCCTACCAAGGTCTTTCGGGCCGCTATTTCGCAAATAGTTGCTCTTAATTTGGGACTACTGACTCGCCCTTAGAAAATCAGGAATAATTTAGATCTACATAGGTATTAGAAAGGAGCAGGAATAGGGAATGCCCATTGTATAGTTCTTTTTTAATCCAGTATTCAACGGAGGTTGTGCAGTGCTGGCGTGAGTAATGTTCTCCCTGAACATATTCTCATCAATCTCAACACTTAAACACTTGACAAACTGGAATTGAGGAATTTGTATTTATCTTAGGACCAAAGTTGAATTTCCAATTGGGATGCTTTAGGAGCTTTTCGGTCGGTAATATTTTAAAAGCGAACAAAAAGTTTCTTTTTTTCTCCTACGCATTTCGGCGCCTTCCGCGCCTTCATCAGGGAGTCTGCATTTTATTGTACATAAAACATAAAAACAAGTGTTAACAAATTAATAATATTTTTGCTTACAACAATGATTGCACTTACATTTTTAATTACATTGAAAACAGTAAAACTCCACATATTGAATTACACACTACTTTTTTGTCTCTCTGTTTAACCATCACTCGTTATTGCTTCGTGCTAAAATTAATCGTGTTTCGTATTTGTTGTTGTATTCTCAGCCCTTCTAATGTTAATCTTGTCCTCTCTTTTTTCTCCACGTCTAATATTTTTGTATTTTTGAAATCGGCTGAGTGTCCGCTATTCGTTAAATGTTGTGCCAATGCTGTTGTTGTCTTTTTGTTCTTCGCGTCCGTTTTATGTTCGCTAATTCGAATTCCGAGTGATCGCTCTGTAGTGCCTATGTATACTTTATCGCAATTGTCGCCCAATTTACCATTGCACTTGATTTCATATACTAAGTTGTGTTGTTGTTCCTTGTTGATTCTGTCTTTTGTTTTGGTAAACACCGAGTTTAGCGTGCGATGAGTTTTATGTGCAAAGCATATAGCTCTCTGGAGGGACATAAAGTATTTTTTTAAGAGCAGTACTCGTTTCATAATCCATAATATTGGAAAAATTTGATTTCAGTGATCAAGCAACGTAGACTTTAAGAAACAGATTGTGCACAAACTGATTGAGAATTGCAAATTAAGTTTGCTATGTGAATGAAATAATTAACTAATGACATCATTCAAGTTCTTTAATATCAAGTCCCAGCTTAAATTGAATTGGTCATAAAGTGCGAAGGCGCCACTCGCTGGTAATGGCAGAGGACGACAAAGTCCTTTTTTGAGAGAAGCCTCGCACGGGCATCAGGATTATTAATATTATTTAAAATACTAGGTCAATTATTTTTGCAATTAGCAAAAATTACTTTCCGCAATTACTGTACAAAAAATAAAAATTTCAAGGCACCGAAAAATATGTCAAACAAGACGTGAAAATTTGAAAATTTTGATATTCTTTTTAGTACAAAATTTTGAATTCTACAAAAGGCCCACTCAAAACTTTTGTTTGCACACTTTTTTTTCTGTTTAGCAATAAATTCTAAAATACGTTGTAAGTAATTTGTAATGCTGGCAATGCATCATCTGAACGTTTGATTTTTTTTTCATATTCTTTCAGCAACCACAAAATCGTCCGAAGATGTGTGATCCCTGTTGCTATCCTTGCTGCTATCCCTATTACTCCTGCTGCCGGCCTAGCTGCGGCCCATGTCGGCCCTGCAGTCCCTGTGGCCCCTACTGTTGTAAGCCATGTGGACCAAGCGGATCATATGGTTCTTGTCTCGATTGTCGTAAGCCCTGCGGTATATCAAATATTTGCTGCCCAACGGGCTGTTTCTATTTCGGGTGAGGCCTTCATCGCGTGAAACGAATTTAGAGAGAAAGTGTGTTTGCGAGCCACAAGAAGGTGTTCTGTTTGTTTGCTGCAAACACAACGTGCTGAAATTTGCTAAGCTAGTTAATGTGACGATAATAAAATAGCATATACATACATATATATATATATATATATGCATAGTAAAAATGGGAAATTGTGCAACATGAAGTTTGAGTGTAAACATACAAATATTGGCCAATAAACACATACTATAGATTACGTTGTGACAAACAAAACGAGGTTGTTTCTATTTGTGGCGTTGTGGGGGAAGTGGTTAAGGATTTGATCTGATGCAGCCTACTAGAAGATTCTGTTTTAAGCAAGTTTTGCTTGAAGAGAATGAAGCAGATCGCATGCTGCAAAATGTTCTTTAAAATAATTAAAATGAAATTTAAATTTAAAGCGTTAAATTCAGAAATTCACTATAGCTCAACTTACGCAGAACAGCTAGGGGTTGTTCGAGGCACTCAAAAATTCAATGATATTGCAGTCCTTTTGTACATCAACAACTCTGATGTAGTGGCCCGGTTGATATTTTTTCTGAATACGACAAAAAAAAATTAACATTTAATTTACTTTGAAAATACGACCGCGCAGAATAGCATGGCATGCTTGATGCTTTGAAATATTGTGCAACATTGCCGCAGTTATTGAGACTCAAGCAAAGCAAGCGCTTCCTTCGCTTGAGAAATTCATTACTATAATACCTCAATATTACTCGTCTACATCGAATTTTATATATACATATAATTTAGCAAAGAAAACAGTCATGAGTGACGCTCGAGAATAGTAAAAAGTCCGCATTCGAAAATGTATTAATGCAAAGCAACAACTTCTCAATGCTGATAAAAAAGGTGGCCACCTGTTTAAACGTAAATTAAATTAGATGAAATTTTACATAACGGGTGTCTAATAACTAAAAGGTTTAGAAGAGTTTAATTTCAATAATATATTTTCGGAGGGTTGCCACCTGTTTTAAAAATTTAATTACAATTGTAGCAAGTTAATAAATTTTCAAGCTCCATAAAATGTAACAGCGTTGGTAGGAAAGCAACCCGTTCATATGAAAACATTTTTGAAGAGGGTTCCCACCTGTTTCAATCGTTGATTTAATTTAATTAGTATGGTAACAGAAATTCTTCAATACTGTTGTCAAGCGAAAGAGGTTTAAGAAAGCTTTGTTTGAGAAATATTTTTCGAGAGGGTTGCTACATGTTTAAAAATTTTAAATTTAATTTAAACTACAAAATAAATGAAACACTAATACAAATGTGAACCGAAAGAAGTTTAGCAAGGCTTAACTTTGAAACAATTTTGAGGGGTTGCCAATTCTTTGAGAAATTAAATACAAATTCATTTTAAGTGAAATCAGGATATTCCCTCCCATATGTATATACAGATTTCCAAACGTTTTTTAAAAGCAGTTTATAATAGAGCTGCCACCTTGACAAATTTAAAGAAAATTTTTCTGTTTAAGTTAAAGAAAGTATAAGACACATTTCTTAATATAATTGTTTTACTTATAATAAATTTAGAAAAATCTACATCTAACTAGAAAAAACAAGTTATTCTTCATACAAACAACAATATAATTTAGGAGACTTCTTTATCACTGAAATACTTCCTTGATTTATATAACCACCAAAATAAGCGCATTTATTCCTTTTTATTTATTTATTTATTTCCTTTGCTCTTACATTCTAATTACGCCGTGTGAGCTCAGTCTAATTATTAATGAAAACAAAAACGTAGCACAGAAAAATCTGGTTTGGAAATTAATTGGGTTGGCTAAAAATCGCCCTTGAATGCACAAAGTTTAAAATAGTGAGAATTTCCAGGCTCCCCACCAGTCATATTCATTCAAATAAAAATTACAAAGAACTTAGAAATTGTTTGATATTTTTTTAATGGAATCTTATAGACTCGTTATTTATCTTTAAGTTTAAAAAATATCTTTCCCTTTTGCATAAATGCCGATGACATAGTTATAATTCATAGTTGTTAAAATTCTGGAGTCAAATGTACCACCAGTCACAATGGAATGCCCCAGAAGTTTTGTTTTTGCAATAATTAAAATGTAACAAAACGACACAGTAAAAACAGTTCAGTCTGATAACAACAACAAAAATGTTCCACCCCGCTTCGTCGCGGACTGTTTAGCCTAGGCGTATTTTCTTTTAGCCTTGCGCGTATCAACAACTAACAACTTTTGTTCAAGTGGGAGCGAGAGAGCTGCTTATTTACGAAGCGTTTAAATTTTGAACCATAAGGAAAAAAGAAGAAGTAAAAATTCCCATAAGCTGCTGTAAAATATAATGTAATCTAAACTGTAAACTACAACTGATTAGGCAGCTACAGCGAGCAGTCGCAAAAAGTATTCGACGCAGTATTATAACGCACCCCGGACCAAACATAAAAAGTTATTATTGTTTATTTACTTTTTCAATTAATAATAGCCCCCACACGTCAGCCATGTTCAGTGTCGGATTGGCGCTTTTTCTCAGCTGTATAATCGCGGCTTACTTTTGGCTGCACCAACATTTTCGCTACTGGCAAAAGCTTGGTCTGCCGCATATACCACCCAAACTGGTGGTGGGAAATGTTTTCAATCTGTTGCGGTACAACTGTTGCTTCGGAGAACAATTTCAAGAATTTTACACACATCCAGCCGCCAGCGATCACGACTTTGTCGGCATACATGTGCTGCATAATGCCGGGCTGTTGCTGCGTGAACCGGCGCTAATCCAACGTGTGCTCGTGAGTGATTTTAGCGCATTCGCTAGCCGCTTCGAACGCAGTGACCCGATTGGCGATGCCATGGGTTCGTTGAATTTGTTCTTTGCGCAATATGAGGTATGGAAGGAGATACATCAGATTTTCTCGCCACTATTCGCTTATGGGAAGGCGAAGCAAATGTATCCACTGTTGGAGCAGGTGTGTAACTTTTATTTTTACTCAAAGCACAGTAAAATGGTTTAATTCTACCCGCTTAAGGTTGGTTACAAACTGGAGGAATATATGGCGGGTTTGAGTTTCGATGCTCAGACACACTCGGCCGTCGTCGAAGTGAAGGAGATGTGCGCACTCTTCACCACCGATGTTATTGCCTCACTCGCTTTCGGCATCGAGGCAAATAGTTTGACCAATCCGCAAGCAGAATTTCGGCGCATGTGTATCGAAGTGAATGAGCCGCGTCCTAAACGTTTGCTGCACCTTTTCACCATCTTCTTCATGCCACAACTGGTCAAGTTTGTGGGCACACATCTCTATTCGCCAGAATATGAAAAATTCATGCGCGCTTCCATTGAGTACGCAATGGAGGAGCGTGGCCGTAGTGGCGCGCAACGTAACGATCTGATAGATATTTTTCTAGCGTTGAAGCAACAAGCAGCCAGTGACGGCACTGCGAGTGTGGTCAAGAAGGCTGATTTCTTTGTAGCGCAAGCGGCTTTTCTACTTCGTGCCGGTTTCGATACGTCCTCTTCAACGATCACTTTTGCTCTCTATGAGTTGGCCAAGCGACAGCCGCTACAGTGCCGTTTACGCGCTGAACTAAGGGAAGCATTAGAAAAAGGAGGTGGCACGGTCGGTTACGATGAGCTCAGTGCGCTGCCTTATTTACGAATGGCCATCGATGAGGTGCTGCGTCTGTATCCGCCCACTTCTTTTCTCGATCGTCGTTGCACAGCTGAGAATGGTTACTTGGTAGATCAAGATAGCGGATATCGTATACCAAAAGGTATGCCAGTCTACATATCGGTACTCGGTTTGCATCGAGATGAGCGGGTGAGTTGGTGGTGCTTTAAATTATGTGTTTAATTTGATTTTTTTACACATATATCTCGCCTACTTGCAGTTCTGGCCCAATCCACTTGAGTTCGATCCGGAGCGCTTTTCGCCTGAAAATCGGCAACTACATACACCTATGAGTTATCTACCCTTCGGCGCTGGTCCACGCGCCTGTATTGGTTTCGTGCTGGGTTTGCTGGAAGTCAAAACTGGGCTTGTACATATTTTGAAGAACTACCGTGTGGAAACTTGCGAGCTCACTCCACCTGAAATGAAATTTGCAGCAAAAGCTTTTGTTTTGACAGCGGCGGATGGGAATTATCTGCGATTCGTTAAGGATCAGCTTTATTGATGGAATTATTTAAATGTTTAATAAAATATGTACATAGATTTATTTTGCGCAAAATTGACATACTTATTTTGGTCCAGAGTTGTTTCTAAATAATACAAAAAATTACTTTGGAAAAGCACGCCAAATCTTCTATAATACATTTTTTCGTGCGCTATAACATCATTTTTGTTCAAACTTTGTTGACATGGGGGAAAAAATTCAATAAACTTTACACAAGATTTCAAAATTTGTAAACAAAATTAAAAAAAAAAAAAATTTTTTAGGATTTCAAAATTTTTGATTCGATTTTATATCACAACTTTGTGTATGCAGTTTTATATACCTCTCAATTTTAGTATAATAAAATGTGAGTTTAAGTGGCTACAAATTACCGTTGATTTTTGGCATTTTATATTGCAGGTTTTACGCTGTTTTTTTTTTGTGTTTTCATATTAAAGAAAACCAAAGAATTTGCAGAGAATAGTCAGGAAAAAAATCATCAAAAATTAGCTGTAATTTGTAGGCAAGTGAAACATACACTTTATTACACTAAAAACGAAAGAGCTATAAAACTGCTTACCCAAATTTATGATAAAAATTCTAATTAAAAATTTTAAAATACAAAAATTGAATGTGCCATAAAGTCGCATACCCAAATTTTTTCTATGTGGTTGTGCTAACGTTATGGCGTGCTGCTGATTCTTGCTTCGTAATTATTTCAGAATTTTAGATGGAACAATTATACATTTATATGTTTGACTACATTCGCTAGGTGCCGCATTTTGAAAAGTCGAATAAGAAGATATATATATCTATACAAAAATTTAACCCAAGCGCAGTAGAAAATATTTGTTTATATAGTTTTTTTTACAAAACTTGGTCGGGGAACTTGGTCAAAGTAATATTATAAGCAGGTGAAATTTGTAATAGAGGAAAAGGTTAGGTTACTAGAAACTGACACCGTCATTATCACAATTTACACGATATTCTTTAGTTTCTTGTTTCCTAGATACAGAGTATCTAATATGAATATCAAACTGTGAAAAAGGAACGGCGCAAGATTGTAACCTTTTAACGAAACCTCCACTAACGATATCGTCTTGCATCGAATTCAGTAGTCTTTAGAAACCCACTTCAATTTAGTTTCTACCTTCAATAACTTTACATTATAGTCATTATACCCAATAAATCAAAAACATATACCACGGTGTTTTTACTTAAATGCAATCGAAATCATTAATACGTTATTATGGATATAAAAAGATTTTCACTTGCTTGTTGTAACTTTGTGAAAATTTCTTTAACTACAATATAAATAGCTCATGTTATCAATAGTTATTATCTGCACTTAAACAAAGAGTAATAAAGGGATAGTTCACACCAATGCTTGGCGTCATTTCGTTTCAACTGTTTGTAATTTTAATCATCTTAGTCATAAAAAAAAAAAAAATACTTTGAAATACCCCAAAGCTGATTCGGCTTACCCTATTGCTCTTCTAGCTATATAATTCCGACTAGCATAATTCTTACGTTGTTCTTCAGCTCACACAAGACCCAGTAAACAATTGGTGTAAACGTTTCACATTTTACATTGAGCATAAAGTCTTTTTCATAATTACAAAGTCCATACACATCAAGACAAGTTTTGACTATTTATTTATCTTTATTTAATAAGAAAAAACAATTCTAGTTCATTCCACAATAAGTTTCAACGTGCAAATTAAAAAAAAAGACTACAAACTCTCAAACATTTTAATCAGAATTTCTTCAAATTTGTATTTATGAGTATGCGATTTTGCACCATATTAAAATTTAGAATAACAAAGAGCATGTTTATAATGGCTACAAATTATTTTGTATACTAACTTTTTTCCATACAAAAAAAATTCAGATCAGATCGTTGCATGAAAGGAATTTTAGAAGAGCGCCTAAAAATAAAACGAATTTCGACGGTAATTTGTATCCACTTCAAACTATAATTTCATTATTATTTCTAAGCTTAATTTTTTCTTACATTTGCAAAGTTTTATACTTGGATTGGAAATAATTTCGAATTAAATAAGGAAAAATAAATTAAAAATTTTGAAATTGAGTATTTTCTGTTTTTAGTTTTGCACAAAGTTTGTGTTTTTCGTTTAAGTTTGTTTTTGCTATAGAATGAACTATAATTTGTTCATAAATTCTGAATATCAGCAAAAGCGATCCAATAATGCTCTTCTCGAAATAAAACGACCACAGCGCCACCTAGCAGGTAATTTTCTTGAGCAGTTATTTCATCACTCCCCGTACAAAAAAAAAATGGGTACTATCTTTCCATCGGAATTATAAAACTTATGTTTAAAAAAAAAAAATATTATTAAAATTTACGTGAGCTGGACCGATTTGAAAGTGTTTCCGAAAATTGTCTAAAACATGTTTTTTTCAGCTCAGATCATGTTATGAGTATAAGCTTAAAAGCTCTGCAAAATTGTTTTTTTTTTTAACTTGTTCAATGGATTATTTATTTTATTTTTTGGAAAATTAGTTTGAGAAAGACCACAACAACTCAGTGAAAACTTGACCGATTTAGATTTATAATCAGCCTTTTTATTTTTTTTTTTTTTGCAAATAAATAGATTCTTTGCACGTCTGAATTTTTTGTTCCAATTATTTTTATACAACCATCTCTAAACTTCTACTATTTTTTTTTATCATCTTTTTTTTTGCAAACCCTTTTTATTTATAAAAAACACATTTTTGGAGATATTTTCACATCGGCCCATTTCACGAAAATCTTAATATTTTACTGAAATAATCAGCTTCATAACTTCGGCAACTTTTTTTGCTAAGGCACCCTATGTACTTAAATAATGAATATTCTGTATTAGCCAAATCGGCACTTCCCACATAAAAAGTGTTTATTGAGTAAATTCTTCTTGAAATATTTTCGTCTGATACCTTTATATATCTAACTAATTAACTATATTTTTTACCAAAAAAAAAAAAAATTATTAAAACTCAAGCTATCGGATCTGAATATAATTCATTTGGCACATACTGTATGCGTATACTATAAATACTATTGCTGCACATTTGTATTCACATTCAAAATTTTGAAGATTTGACAGCGTTGTTATTAGCGGAACTAGATATTTCAGGCAGAATGGAAATGGTATAAATGCAAGCACTCCGCTTATAGTAATTGCATAATAAGTAACACGATTTAATAGAATCCAAAAAAAAAAAAAAAAAAAAAACCCCTGTAACTGAAAGTAGGTTATATTCCCTTAATGCCCTCAATCAATTAAACTTGTTCTTCACTTTAAATTATAAGTTTACTTTATTTCATATTTATGTATGTTTTCTTTTATTATATTTGCAGTATAGTAATTATTATTATTATTATTATTATTATATATTTAATTTAATGTATTTATGGATGTATTTTAAAAGGCTAACTACGTCTAACAACTAAATATTAATTGATATTTTTAGGCGTAATAATTTGTAAGTTAATTTTTTTTTTTTTACTTAACATTTGCTTGTACGCATTTTATTTATTTATTTATTTTCAGTATCTCGAAGAGCAGAATATCAACTAAACAATCATAATTTACACAGATAAACACATGCACAGTTTTGTTAATTTATTTATGTTTTTCATTTTGTTTTTAAGAACTATGCAGGATTATTTATTAAATATATGTAGTATGTATATGTGTGTGTATGCATTTTTTTTTTTTTTTTTTTTAAATATGTAGGTCAACATATGAAATACATTTTTGTTTATAGCTGTAGTAGTGGGTAGATAAAAGTAAAACTCAAAATGTTCTATGCACGAAAAGTACACAAATGGATTGTGTAAAAATGTTCGTAAAAAACTACGCAAGCTTGCGTGGTATGGGAAAAGTGGGCAGAAGGGATGGTAGGTTAGTTAAATAGCTTAAAAAATAGATAAAACAAACGGTTAACAGAAAATGTCACCACCACGCCGCCTCACCGTAACCTGCAAACTTGTTTGCAATTAAAAAATCCAAACAATCTTAGGCTTTCACGAATATCTTAACAAAATAATTCGTTAATCGAGTTGTGAAAAAACATTATTTGTAATTAGTTTAGGCAAAACAAGGTTAAAGTGCAGACAAAGCGTACGAAATGTTAAAAATGTTAAATGAAATATGAAAAATATGTGTTTTTAGTTGAGAAACGTTTAGCGCATTTTATCGCCGAGTCAACGCGCGTGCTTGTCTCCGATTGCAACAAAATTTACACTTCAATCTAATTCGTTTTTTTTTGTAAAAGTAGTTCTGTAGTTTTTTTTATTGTTTTCTCACTTTCGAAAATCGCAGCAGCTTTCTATTGTAGCTCCAACACCTGCACACATTTGCACTGGGTATGTGAATATTATATTTTCAGTAGCGCCTAAATGATCCTAGCGATCAAGCGGAACAAGAACTTTTAAAGCAATAGTTGTACTTTTTTCAATAGTTTTGTGATTATTTGCGAATTTACGTTTTTACTGTTTTTGCTTTTAACTCAGATACGCTTAATTTTGCAATGATTTGTTTACAATTTTGTGAATTTTATATAAAAATAGGACTTGGCATGTAGTAAATTAGCATAAACTTTAGTACTTGAGTACATAATAGAATTTGAGAATCGAACCAAAAAATTGATTACAAAACTAAGTTTTCTAAAAATATTTATGTATATCCGGCGGATTTACATCCGGGAAGCACTGCCACTTCAGTAAGTTTTTATGTTGTTACAATAACAAAACAAACTAATTTTTAACTCTTTTCAATACCGCAGTACAAATTCTTTACAACAAAAATCTTGTATCTTTATATTTCTCTGAAAATTAAAAATTTGCACGAATATTTTTGAAAATTTTAAGTAAACAAAACTTCAGGCGTATCTTCATTAGCTTTTAATTTTTGATTATTTTTACTTTTGTTTTGTTTTTAGATCCGAAAATTTGCTAATTGTCCGCAATCATTTTTTTGTTTTTTTTTTTTTTTTGTTTAGCCTATGTATTATGCTTCGAAAGTTGTTTGTAATTTTTGGCGTAGCATATATTTTTCATTAAATTAAAAACAGCTTTTAAGTTTTTTATCAGATCCAAGTGCAGTGAAAACCCCTCAATTTGCATAAAAGCGGCCTATTTACGATTTTCAATATGTGTGTAGTATAAAAAAAAATAGTACTACTAAATTTCGTCTGCCTGGCTGACGGCTTTATATTTCGTTAAACATTTTTTGCGTTGTAATTAAACATCTCTAACACCAGAAGCAATCCGTGAGAAAAACGCAAGCGACATTTTTGTCAAATTTTTTTTTTTTTGACACCGAAGTGCTCCTCGATCATCTAGAATCATTTCTGCATCAAAAAGAAAATTTTGAAGAAAAAAAGTCGCTACAGTTTTTTTACGGTATATGCAAACTATTGAAAAGCACAAAATTAGTAGAAAGAAGAAAATTAGTTCTACCATTTCCACTTATTTCGTCGACCCTTTTTTATTAGAAAAGTTGGCTTTATTCAAATTGTAGACCTTAACTTTAATTATTCAATCCATTTTTCACTATTTATGGTCAATTAATTTTTGCGAATTTCTTCAACAGAGCATCACTTAAAACTCCCAGGAGAAAATATCAAAATCTGTTAAAATGGTGTCGACGCTATGGAGGGGCCTCAGATGATTTGCGTACAATTTTTAAGTTACGCAAATGGTTCCTATATCGCCAGTTAAAAAATTAGTAAACAAGATTTTTTGTCGATTAAAAAACTAGTGGCAACCCCCCACAACAAATATTACTCTTCCGTGGTATATAAGCAACTTATATAAAAATCAATCTGGTAAACTAAATTTCAAATCAATAATATAAATGCCAATAAAATTTAAAAAATGTAAATAAAAGGTAGGCCATCGACTGATTTTTTTGAACTGAATTTTTTTTTTAAATTTACATAAATCCCCGCGCAAGCTTTAATTCACAAATTGTTTTTTTGTCTTTCGTATTATTCATTACTTTGCTTAGCTCACAATTTTTTCGATCAACTTGAAATGTTATTTTGTGATTTTCATTTATTCGGTGAAATACAATCGTTAATTTATAACAATAAAAGCGGTCGAACATACAGTTGCTCAAAGCGACAGTGACTTTTTTTGAATCACTCAAAATGTTATTCCTTAAACTTAAAAAAAAAAAAAATTATTAAACAAAAAAAAATTATTTTACAAAATTCACAAAAATTCTGAAAATTTAAATTGCCAGTAAATTTGAATTAAAATTTTAAGAAAATTTTTGAGTATGCTATATTCTCGACGATTTTCGATAATTTTTTTCTACAGTAGTGTTACTTCTTTTCTTCCTTAACACTTAAAACCTTACGAAAAAAAAAAACTTGAAAAAGCTAAATTAGAAAAATAAGTAGAATTAAAAAATTTCAAATAAATTATAACAAATAAAAAAGAAAAACAATAAGTACATAAAATAAATAAAAAAAACTTCAATAGAAAAATTAAAATAAAGAAATATTCAAACAAAAAAAAAAAACAAATAAAAAAATTTGAGTTTAAGACAATTGTGAGCAAAAATTTGCGATAATTTTTAACACATTTTTTTTTAGCGGTATTGCCAGAAAAAATAACAAAAATCAATGGTAGTTTTGAACCTCGTAAAATTTGCACTTAAAGAAATTAAATTGGGAAGAAAACTCTATGCCCAAATTTTCTTAAAAATTCTGATTGAAAAATTAGAATTTTTTTGAATTTTGCAGAATTTGTTTTAGATTTAAAACAATTTTATTTGGGCTACTGTATTTAATCGGTTCTTATTAAAAATTAGTTTTTTATATCACAATCTTTTATTGTGCAAAAACTTAATTACTAGAAAATTATTATAAGCGAACGAAAAATAATAAAAATCACAAAATACGGTTTTATTATGATCGAAATAATTTAGTTAAAAAAAAAAAAAATACCCATCAAATAATACCGATTTTTTTATAGTCGTTATGTTCTTTGAAATAAAGCTACATTTGAAAATTTATCAACAAATATTGAGCATTTCTATAAACAAATACAATACAAAAAAACAGCAGATGGTCCACCTCATTAGTAAATATTTTGCAAGCTACCTTTCAACTGCTTCTACAAATTTGTATTGCTTGAATTTTGCGATGCTGCTACACGAGTACATTTTTTTCAGCATTTCTCTGCACTACTTGACAATGAAATTGATCGATGTTTTGCTGTGTGCTCGAATGAAAGCTGACATTTTTGTTTTGAATTGCTGTTGTCGATTCTAAAATTTGCGTTATGTAATTTTGTTGCGCGTTTTCGAATTTCAAACTAATTTGCGGCTAACGGTATACATATGTCGATGAATAAATGAAACAAAGGAGATCAAGATGTTGCACGTAGTCTGTATAGTGTTTATAGTTTGAATGTCTCATTGTTCTAGCGCGTATTTGATGGATGAAACGAATTCAACTAGATAGCTGCGGCTTTTGAAGGATTCGCGATTTTTAAATACTGCGCTAGCGGATTTTTTTTTTGTGATTCCGGTTAGTTTATGATTGATTATGAATTGAATGGTGACTTGAGAGATGGCTGATATCTGAGGCATGAGGCAAGGTAAGTATGTATGTATGAATGTGGTATGATGCTGAGTACGGTTGGATTGTGTTTTGTTAGGGAGTGAGGCTAATGTTGTTTTTTTTTTGTTTTTACTGCACATATTCTCACACTTTTGCTGGCTTACAATTTCATTATAGTTAATTTAGATTTTTTTTTTTTTAATTCTATAAATAAATTTATATTTATTCTTAGTTTTGTGTGTTCTTAATTTTATATTTAATTCCCCATTTAGTTGCGGCTATTGTTGTTGCGGCTGCTGCATTAGCTTTACTAGTTTGCTATGTAGTTTTGCTGCATATATTTCTCTCTATGTATATTTATGTATAGTAGTTACGTAGTTTTGTAGTCTTCTTGCTTTTCTTACACTCTTACAATTTATGCTACTATCTTGGATTTTTCATCACCACCTGCTTGAAGGCGCCGGTCGGTACGCGCGCTTTCACCTCATGGCTACCCAGCGATGCGGTGCCATCACGTGCAATATACAACTGCAGGCCGGATGCTGTGAAGGTGAATTAAAAAAAAAAAAGAAAAAAGTTTAAAAATCATTTATTTTCAGTGCTTATTAGGCTCTTCATTGCTACTCACTCTCCGCCGACTCAGCTAATTGATCCAATTTAGTATCCTTTAAAATCTCATCAATTAGCGAATTGGGATTGACACGCGTCTCTTCAACACGATCCGAAACGCGAGGGCCGTCATCCAGCGGTCCTTTTTTACGTTTCTCAGCTGCATTTTTCATTCGATCTAGAGATCCTGTTTCACTTATGACTAACGAACCGGAACTGGGGTTCCTGAAGCAAATGGAGCGAGCGTAGATCGTTACAAAGTAGAAGTTGGAGGAAGGACAGCAAACGATCATCATCAGCAATGAAACACGTAGAGATTGGACGTGAGTGGATAGTAGTTGAAGTTGTTGAAAAAGCATAAAAATGAGCAAAGATTAAATTAGTACACAATTGATTTAAGAAATAATATAAAGTATATATGTAGCAAACATTTATGTATTTACATATATATGTATGCCTGCATGTATGTAAAATGTGTTGTTTTTTTTTTTGTATTTCAAGAGAGTATACAAATTTCTGCACAACTCGAGTGGACTTTTTTCTTAATCTTACTGCTTATCTAATTAATGCAAACAGCTACAAAAAGTTGTGTGTTACTGTAAGTGCTTGAACGCTAAGTACGAAAACAGATGTAGTGATAGTGAAATTTTTTAAGATAACGAAAACATGTAGGGGTTTCTATAAAAAAAAAATATATATACATATATATATTTTTACGAGCACATACTTCGAGAATCTTGGTTAATCTAAATATGTATGGTGTAAGTGGACAATTTAGTAGTGTGGCGCAAGACAAAATAGTTATGAGAGGACATAGTGAGTGAGTGGTGAAAAGTGGTTAGTTTTGTTTAAGGAGTTGAATTTTTTTTTAATCTTTTTTTTAATAAGACGGTAATAAAAAATTAATACAATCTTTTACGCTACAAAGAAAAAAAAATAATGGCAATTATTAAAATAAAACCAAAATCAAAAAACAACTTAAAACCTTCATTTTCGGAAAAAAAATTTATTTTGTCAAAAGTTTACGCACAATAAATTAAAACAAGAAAAAAATAATATTAGAAAAAATAAAAAAGAATTCATAAAATTATTAAAAATCAAACAAAAAAGTAAAACAAATAAGAACAGAAAATAAATAAAATAAAGTATAAGAGAAAAATTAAAATGAAAACACTATTCTAGCAAAAAAAAAAAAATTTAAAAAAAATAAATTCAAATTTCAAAAAAAAATCGGATAAAAAAGCATTTCAATATAATGTACAGTGCCAGCAAAAGGCATTGGCACAACCACTTTTTTTATATTATTCGCAATATTTTTCATGCCAACATTTTTCGCTAAATTTTTTATCAAAGCTGTTTTTAGTGAAAATTTTTCCAAAAAAAAAAATTTGATTACGCAGCCGTTTAGTCCATTCCATTTAATTATAATAAAGTGTAAGATTTAATTTTAATTTTTTTCACCGGTAGTGTATGAAATTAAATTTAATTCACTTTACTATAATAAAATAAAGAAATGGTATACAAAACTGCATACCGGAAATGACTCGCAAAAATCGAATTACAAAGTTACAAATCTTGACAAAAATTGTTTTAAATTTGCTGAATTTTTGTGAATTTTATGCAGTTAGAAATTCGAAAAAGTTTTCGCCTGAAAAACAGAGTGAATATTGCAACAAAAAAAATAAATATATGTACTGTGCGAATACCTATTTTCGGCACTGTGTGTATTGCGTTTGCTGGAAGGTTGCCAAAAAAAAAAAAAAAAATATTTTGTTTTTAGTTAAAATAGGCAGAAATTGTGACAATTTTTTTAAATGATATGCACAAATTTCGTTGTTGCATATTTCAGTAGTTTTTAGTAGAAAAGAATAATAATTAAAAAATTAAAAAAATATTAAAGCCTGTTTTACATATGAATGCTATATATAAAAATGTTAATTGCAATTCATGACAAACATTAGTAAGACATTTGAGGATAGTTTGAGCGGTTTAGTAAAGCTAAAAGGTATCTAAATATTAGGAAGAAAGAGTAAGAAAAATGTTAGTTAAATTAGTAAAAGGAGGTAATAGTTAAAAAAAAATCCCCATTGAAATAGTCACAAAAAAAAAAACAAAGTTTGAACTGCACCAAAAGCTTTCGACTTCTCGAAGTAAAAATTCAATTTAATTAAAAGTTTCCTTTGCAAAAAAAAACACAAAAAAAAAATACTAAAATATAACTAGTAGGAACTTAAATGAGCTCCTGGTAATTTTTTTGTTGTTTTTGAACCTAACGAAAAATATATTTATTAAAAACAAAAAAATCAGCTAATTCAAAAAATTATTAGGTAACTTTATGAATAAACGAAAAGCATGAAAAATATACAGCACATGCGCGTTAGCATTCCCAAAACAATTATTTTCACAAGAAAGAACGCAGAAAATGAAGATAAGGAAAAAAGGATGTGAATTTCGAAAGTTATCATAAAACATTCACCAAACCGTTGGTCTCATATTTAGAGTTCTTTTGAAATATTAATCAATTTTTATTCCAAACACAACATTTTACTATTTTGAGTCAACCATACGGGCATATTTATTCCTCAAACTGTCATTGACGAATTGAATTTAAGACCTTAGTGGCTTGTCATCGCACGATTTTGTAAACAAAATTAGAAAGAGCTTAAAAACACTGAACCAGATTGCAATCAAAGTTGAGACAGATGATAAATTTGCGCAGGAATACTAGCCCAAGTATGCAGGTGCATGGCGGCACATTTTGAATTATCATAGATTTCCTTTTGTTAATTTTTCGGGCCAGTAGATTCAAATATTTAGCTAAATCTACGATATAAATTACCTAAACGCCAATTGATGTAGACATGTTAGAAATATATTTTTAAGCTTATTGATCTTGGGAAAAAATGTTTGGTTGAACCAGTACACATTTACAAAACATGTTCGGAAGATATTGGCCAATGTGTAAGCCTCATTCTTCGCATTCTTTTAATGACAATTATAAGTAAATAATCCTGCTTAAAATTTAACTACAAAATCATTGAATTTAATGCAATCAAAATCAAATTTTCATAGAGTATCACAAGCAAAAAATTATGAAACAAATCAACCTCCACATATGCCACAGTGGTGCCAGAATGCAAACGAAATTAAAAACTGCATGCTATCGTTCTCCTTAAACCAAATTATAGCAATCAAGGGCATACAAACGAATTCCACGAATGGTGTGCTTAAAATATTCCACGATATGTTTGCAAAGAATTTCGATGTGTAAAACCCATTCGGGAAAAAAACAATAGCTCAAAACAAAAACGCAAACAACTGAGCACTTTTAAAAGCCATTCAAACGACAATGTACGTACAACTTGATATATAAAAACGAAAAGACTTTAGCAAATGAGGAGAGCAAATATAAAATTGTTGAAAAAGAATAGCAAATTTTAGCCTTCTCAAAAGGCCACTACTTTTTCAAGTCACCCAGCGAACGCACATTGTAATGCTGGGCCGTCGTATGATCTGAGTGGTTGCGAGCGGTGAGAGTGTCGCGCCCGATGCGCTCAAATTGGAGTTATTGCACGCCGCCGCTGCAGCCGCCTCAGCCGCTGCCATCGTGGCGGTGGTAAGTAAAAGCGATGCGGCCGAAGGATTTGAACGTATGCTGCAAGTGTCTGTAGGACTGGCCGCTAAAGAGCTGAGCGCATCGGTTGTAGTAGAAGTAGAAGTGAGCGCGCTAGGTGCTAGGCGTGGACTGTTGGCACCGCTGCCTCCGCTACCGCCACCGCCACCAACAACACAACCGATGCCATTATTGCTTGGTGAACCAATCAGCTGATTGGAATGAGGTGCGCCACCGCCGTCGCTATAGCCAATACCGTCTACTGTATCGCTGCTGCTGCCGATGCCCGATTGACCGCCAGCACATTGGAAGGTAATGACGGCGCCGCTACTGCTGCTACCGCTGGACGAGGATGCTGAGTGGGAGGAGTTGATGCTGCTAAGGGTGCCGCAGGGCGAAGAGCTGGTGTTTGCGGCCGCTGCTGCCGCCATCGCCGAGGGTGATGTAGTAGCGCCGAGTGCGATTGAGGAAATTTGACGATTACTGCCGTCGAGTAGCCGACGTGGTACGCCGCTGAAGTTGCGGCCAGTGCTGTTAGACGTTGTGTTTGGTTGGTTGCGCGAAACGCATAATTGTTAAAAGTTTTGTGGTTTGAACGAAAATCACGAAAGCGTTGAGCGGGAGTTTGGTTTAGTGAACAAGTTTTAGAGCGAAGCGGAAAGCAAAATAACGATGGAAAATAGCAGAAAAGACACACATATTATATTTAGAGTAAATATACAATTTTATAGATATTTATACATATGTATTTTATATAGACAATGAATGAAAGAAGCGATTTAAACCAAAAAAGAAAAATAATTTAACATAATAAGAAGCTTAAAATTTTACTTTTCGGTAATTATTTGCATTTAATTGGTAAAACGATAAAAAATTTTTTTAAAAGTTCTGAGTAAGAAAGTTGATTTATATACAATTGTAGTTATTTATGTTTATATTATTGTATTCGAAAGTGTACATATCTACTTGGCTCAATATGTGCGTGTGTGTGAGTTTATGTTGGTGTTGGTTATAAGTTGTAAAAAATTAAAATGTTTTTATTTAACATGAGTTTAATAAATAAAACCAAAACACAAAAAACGCAGGTACATAAAACAAAAACGCAAATGTATTTTTAAGTTCAGAGTGCAGTTTCAGAAAGTAGAAGAAATCAAGCTTCGATTCATTTTCCAAAAAAAAAATATTATTTGTGAATTCCCTTTTCGACCCTTTTTTTCATAAAAAATCAAACTTTTTATATAGAAGGTAAAAATCGTTATTCTCTCATTAATTTATTCGAAAAACTTTAAAACGAATTATTTATTTTGACAATGTTTTTCTAAGTCTTTTAGTTACTTAAATTTTTTTCGTAATGAGAAAAATTAATAATATCTACAGTCGTTCAAAGCGAGGCTCTTACAGTGATTTGTTTTAAATTCAAAATTGTTTTTCATGTAATTTTTTTTATAATTTTTTTTTGTAGAAATATTGTTAATTATGTCACTAAACCATATTAGTCAAAGTTTTAAAAAATTCACAAAAAATCAACAAATAAAAAAAAAAATATCGAATTTTCAAAAACTTCAACCAGACTTTTAGTAATTATTTGATAATGCTATTTTGTAGCCAATTCAATATTAGTATAATAAAGTGCAAGTTGGATGACCGTTGATTTTTGAAAATTCGATGACATTTCTTTAAATTTTTGTTAATTATTTTTTAATTTGGTATAAAGTTTGATTTATATGGTTTATGGTACATAATGAACTATATTTCTATAAAAAATTAATAAAAACAAATTTTAGTGAAAATCATTGTGAATATTAGAAAAAAAAAATAACTGTACGAGTTTCGCTTTGGGCCACCATATATGTATTTTAAAATTTCCACTAAAGGATTTCGGATAAAAATCACAAATCGCACTATTATGTTTTCGTTTAAAACTTGTTTAAATATTTTTATGCAGACGCTTAAGCTTTTTGATTACCTTAGGTGTTTTTGAAAACAAAAATGAAAAAAAAAATTAGTTACATATTGTTTTGGAGATATAAAAAAAAACTCAAAAAAGCATATTCGCAGCGTAAACATGAAGTCATATTTTATTTGTTTCTTTTTATTCTTAACGTAATTAAAAATTTGGCCTTCTCGCGATTTTTTAAAATTTTAGAAGAAATTGCTATTTACAAAATTTACAGAAAAGAAAAAGGAAGAGGATCTTTAAAAATATATCTTCACGTTATTTAGATGGAGAAATATTTCATATTTTTTTACGAGCTACAATAAAAAAAATAAATAAATATTAAAATAATAATTGAAATAAAAAAAAAAACCAAAAGAAAACAAGACATAAAAAATTAAAAAAATTAGCAATAGTTGAAATTTAAAATTGAGTTCTTAATATGTACAAATTTTAAAATTTAAAACTTGTACTCTCCAGTGATTTTGGTTAAACCAAGCATTTAATAAAAATTTAGGTGTTTCTTTTTTTCAATTTCCAAACATAAATCACTTCTGCTAACCATGAACCGCATTTAAACTCCAATTCCCCAGACAATGTCAATGTGTCGGAGAGGCGTAAAGTGTTTCAAACAAATTCCTAGCGATTAAAAATCAATAAATCACGTAAAGTAGAGTTTTAAAGGGGCATTTCATTTAAGAGACGATAAATCAAGCGAGACCCCGAATATTGGTGTCGCCACACAAACACACACACACACACGCACATGTGGACGCATATTTTAAACTAAGATAAACAACGTGAAGGCGTAAGAAAGCTCAGAACAGTAAATTTTACTGGCTATTTTGAGCTTTAAATGAAAGCTCATACTTTACACTGGGCGGTGTTATTTTTTTTTTTGGACTTTCGGGAAAGTAAATTCATTTGCGCTTAGTTTGGAAACTCCCAGCAGAAAATAGTTTTTCATTCCTTCAGCAGAATAGGAAATGTTCTTGTTCTAATTTTAACAACATTCTATTTCGAGAGTTTCGCAGCAAAGAAGCGGAAGCTTAAGCGCCATGCGAGTTTTTGACAAGTTTCGACCGTTTAATAGTTACTATTTTTTTCTATTATTTGTTTTAATAAAAATGCAGGTCACTCGTCAACAAAAACAATATAAATATATTCTTTCAAATTTCACACAATTTCCATCAAAATTTCAAATGGAACTTTTAGAATTTTTTTATAGAAAATTTGTTGCATTTTATTAAAATTTAAACAAAATTTAAAGCTCAGGATTATACGAGCTCGCTGTATTTAAAAAAAAAAAAAATTTAACAAAAAATTCATTAGGAAAAATTAACTGTCCAAACTGCATACTTTACTTCTCTCTACTAACCGGTGACAGAAGAGGTGTGATTTAGTTACGGTGACCATCCGTCGTTTATTTTAGAGAACAGCCCTTTACTTCACCCTCCTGTACTTTGGTAGTTTTTTTCACCGCCTTGTCCTATTTTGCACTGTCCTTTAAATATTATTTCCAACTTTTTAACAATTAAGTTTGGCTCTAAGCTCTATCCGCGAAAAACATAGGTGGTATGTTTTTTTCATATGTTTTTTTTTTTGCTGAAATGCTTCTAAAACATCTAGACATATTTCTGTATTAAAGATAATTTTTTTTTAATCCCGTCTACGTCTTTTACGCGGTTAGGGTTCGATGTGTAAAGGCAAATTAACAACAAAAAAAATTCTAGTATTTTATATGGAAAATATGGTCACCGTAGATACATTATCTGATTCTTCGCCATCTTGACAACTCCTAATCGTTAGTGGAAGGTGAACAGTGTAAAAATTAACAGACTACAGTATGGGCATACTTAAGACGAGATTCTAAACTAATTTTGGTATGACTGCTTAACTGTTAATAGGATAATTTTTTATGAAATACATTTTTACAGCCATACAATTTTTTTGAGAGAGAATGCAGCAATTTTAAAGTTACACAAAGAATATTAGTCATATTATCGAGTAGGGCCAAATATTTTGTAAGTTTTTTTTTTTTTAATTTTGATGTTAGAGAAAATAAAGTTTATTTGCATACAATTTCCGGCAGGGTCTCTATGTAGAGCACACTAGCTAGCTATTTGCCTTCCGGTAACAAAATCATTGACCTAATACAATGCAACTAAGCACAATGCAACACAAGACCAATTGTGCGCGCATATGTGAAATATTATTTGTATGTATGTACATATATCTCCATATATGTATAAGGATTTGCTGTAACCGCTAACTAACAATGTCTGAGGTGCAGGGACAATTTGCGCCTGATAGAAAAACTACCACGCAAACGGTGTGAGAGTCTACGTGTGTGAGTGACAGCAGTACTAGTGCAAGTGCACCCGAATGTCGAGGGAAAAAATGTATGGCAAATAGCTACGTTTTTTTTTTTTTTAGCATAAACTATACAGTGCATTTGACATTTCTATATTGCCTTGCTGTACGCATATCCTTGCTCCACTTTGTGTTGTGTCTCTATTGTACACATGGGTAGCTGAGCTAGTTTTTTTTTCGTTTATTAAAGTTAGTTGAACAAATTTATTTGTTACGTTATTAGGTTTTATGAATCACCCGCCGCACTTGGCAAGCGGAAAGTGGTGGTGGTCACAAAAACAAAAAAAAAAAACAACAAAAAAACACGACGAAACAACAAAAAACAGTCACTACTGTTGACACATAGCTTGCATTTAAGGTTAGTTGCAATATTTGCAATATTACATAGATATGTCAACTTCAAACCACATGTGACAGCGGCAAGGGAAAACGACAAGTTAAAAATAAAAATAATAACAAAATAAAGTGTTCAGTTGTCATGGTAGTTTAGTTGGAAAATAAATGTTTCCTTACATGACTTACTCAATTGTCATGGTTGTCACTGTCAGTGTCATCGATGAAGGGTTTATTGCATGAGCGGTGTTGACATGTCTACGCTTGTAGTTTGCGAGCACACGCATACATACATAACATATTGCGGTAAATCGATGATAATAAATTTATTTTGAATCTTTTCGGAACCTTTTGAACCTGTTTCGGAAAATAAATTTCAACTCAGGATACAAAAGCTGTTCGAAAATGTCCGATATTTTTTTTTTTTTTTTTTTGGGGAAATTTCAACACACGTACAAGAAAAAAAGATAGGTTATAAATACAACTCACTCCCAAACAAATACAACCCAGCATACAGATTTTCATAAAATAACTAAATACTTATAATTATAATATAATATAGTAAATATATAAACAAAGAAAATGGACTTAAGCCAAAACCAGTTAATGCGCAACGAAAAATGATATTACAAATGAAAAATATTATAAATTACAACGTAAACTTGCGTTAATTTTAAATTTAGAAATAAACGTAGTAATTAAAGTGCGTATAAAAATTCCATATCAAATGAAATAATAAATCATTAAAACGAATTAACCCAAAGCAAGGAGAAATATGTTGTAAAACTGAGTGCATGAAATGAAACAAATGCAAATAAATACTACAAAATAAGGAAAACACTAACGTATTGATTAGGAACATATTAATAGGTACTGAGTACAAATTCCCACTTTAAATTTGAATTGAGGTAGATGCGCCACAAATTCGAAGAGTGATGATTTGGTAGTGATATCAGATGGGAAATGATGTAGGAATAAATTGTATTTGTATAACTGTAATGAATTGTTTGCCTCTGTTAGATGGAATACTTCAATGTGGCGTTTATTCAAGGGTTTTGGTTATAATGACAGACATTGATTAGTTTTTGTGTGGTCTACAGTTATCGGTAAACCATGATAAGCAGTATATGTAAAGAAATTGTAAGCATATTGAATTATCGAATTACTGAAAAAATCGATAGCAGAAATCCAATTTCGATTAGTTGTCGATATATTTTTATCAACATATCGTTTGCAGAAAAATTATCGATTATTCATTAATTGATTTAGAAAAAATAAAGCAAAATTTATATTCGAACTTATACAAAAAAAAAGATAACAAAAGGTATAATTTCGACTAATTAACGATACATTCTCATCGACTTGCCGATTATTTATTTATCAATGTTATGATTTAAAGAATTTTTAACAAATTGAAAAAATCGATAACAAAAATTTTGATTTCGATTAATTATCGATAATTTTCTTCCACTTATCGTGTGAGCGAAAAATAACCAATTAATCATTCATAAATGTTCTATGCTTATATAAATACGAAAAAAAGATTTAGGTGCATATATCTTTGTAACAACAAAAATTTGTTCGATATTTCAGAAACTGATTATTCATGAGATTAATGGGTAGTTTTTAAACAAGTTATTGTTATATAAGAATTTATCGACTATTTCGACTACTCGAGGTTGTTGATTATCGAAAATTACTTTTTTTTAAATGATTTTTAAAGAGGTTGTAAGTAAATTTTGACACTATTCTTTTTAGTGAGTAATTAAGCCAACGTTGGAACCACTATAGAACGTAGTCTACTTTAGAATGAAATTTTTATGAAATTTGTGTAATGAATTTTTATGCATTTAATAGGTGCGGGAACAAACTGTGTTGTTGGCAGCGGAACGACGAATGTGAAGTGATGTTCGACTTGCTGTTATATTTTTTTTTCAAATCAATACGATGCGATCGAACTACATACACATATATATATAGTTAAACGTCGTGACTCAGTAAAAGCATGAAACCTGAATTTTCAATTTTATTTTTTTTTGGATTTTGTGAGCTGTGCACACTTCTACAAACCTCATTAACTCGTGGGCGGAATTTGTTGCGTGCGGATGCACCATAAACATATCCTGCTGACCCATAACGTACTGCTGCTGCTGCTGCTGTTGCTGATATCCATCCGATCGCAGCTGCATCCCCTGCTCCTCTAGCGTGGTATACTGCACATAGCCGATAGTTTGGCGCAACGGCGTCGAACTTTTCAACATGGTGCGTCGATAGGCGCGCTCGAAAGGCGTACGCGACATGAACGACATTCCAGCAGCACTCTGATCATTCGACAACAAATTGCTGACACGATCATGCGAGTAGAGTTCAGTTAGAGAGCCATGTGCTTGATTTTGGCTATTCGGCATGCCAGCCAACGATGACGAAGACGAGTCCACCACGTCATAGTTAAGCAGGCGCGCGATAAATGAAGGCGGTGAGGGTTTCTCTGCCGACTGTGTAACCAGCGGGAAATTCGGCTTGCGACCCGAAGTTGGCGTGAGAAAGGGATCCGGTTCGACGCGCTCACTCACCACATCCGGTATGGTGCCCATGGAGCGCATCTTCTGTATCGGATAGTGTGGACCGCGTTGCAAGAACGAAGGCGGCTGTTGAGTGTGTTGCGGCTGTGGCAGCGGGCTGTCATCGTTGCCAATAAATTTGGCATTACCCACTTTGTTCTTCACAAACAACTTGCCAGAAGATGTCGACGAGTTGGAGTTCTTGCGTTGCTGCAAATTGAAACGATGCTTTTCCTCCAACGAGTGTTCGCGCATGCGCAGCAACTCATCGCGCACCTGCTGCTCGCTGTAGTCATCAAAACATAAATTGTTTAGTGATTTCATTTTTGGTAAACGCGCATGCTCCGCCAACAGCTTAAGGCGGCGCGGTGAATTCCGATCCAATTCCTGTGCTGCCCGGTGAAACTCCATTTCGAGAATATCGAGATTTTCCATCGATTTGATTTTGGCAAAGCGCGGCGTATGGAAATTCTCATCTAAGCCTGAGTCGTCTGCAGTTTCCTCCGAACCAGATTCGCCGCTACCGCTGCCACTGCCACTGCCGCTACCACTGCCACTTTCGTAAACCTGAGATGCGCGTGAGCCACTGTGGCTATTGCTGGCAACGCTACGATAAGTGGGCGAAGGCGTGGTCAGCATAAATTTATCGTCATAGATGGATAGAGAACCAACTGAAGAGGGTAGTGGCATCTCGTTCAGTGGCGTGCGGAATTCCTCATCACGTATGGTGGAATTTGGCGTTTGGAAGAGCAGCTCTTCGCTTTCATACTCACTGATCGTCTCCGTCGGTGGTTGATGGTTCAGCGATGGTATATTCAGCTTCATAACATTGGCGGTTTTCTGATTGAGTCTATTAAGGAGAGAAACGGATTTGCTGAATCTGCTGAACGTGTGTGTGTGGTGGTTTTTAAGTGAGAGAGGGAGGAAGAGGGCGTGGTGCGACGAACAAATGAACAAGATCGTTTGTGATCGTTTTTTTTTTTGTTGCACATTTTGATTGATCGACCGTCGTAGGGAGTGGTGCAATTCACAATTTTAGAACGCAATGTAGTTAATATTTTCAAAATTACATTACATTACAGTACGATACATTACGTAGTTGCAATATAGATGAACCAACAACACCAAGTATACCAACAACAGCATGATTATTGTTTTTGTTTTTTGTTTAGTGTTGGTGGTGGTGCCCATGATATCAACAATTTTTGCGGTATACATTTTTTTTTAAATTTTACAAGGTAAAAAAAACATAAAAATAGAAAATAAAGAAACGAAAAAATTGTAATTAGCGAAAAATAACAAATAAAGAGAAATAATAAAATAAACTTACTAAGCTAAGGGTTAGACTAATTAAATTAAAAATAATTAAAAACTCTAAAATATTTATAAAATTTGGATACGATAAATTTTAAATAAATATATATGTATGAACTAAATAAAATAATTATTTTGCCAAATATCTTTAATTACAAATAAATTTCGTTAATATATTTTTTGTTTAAAATTGAATTTCTAAAACTACAGCTGACGAATTTTTGCAATAGATTTGTTTAAAAGTGATCGAAGCGTTTAACATAAATACACGTGCGTGAGAGTGAAAGAAATGCAGAGGGTGGATGTGATGAATATATCAGCAACACCGTTACTTTTTTGTAACGCAGCCCATTACCAAAAATCCACTGAGATTGCCATTAGAAGAAGTCGTTAAGTGCTCAGGAAAAAAGGAGCAAAGTGGTATTAAAAATTGTATTTACATTTTATACAATAGTTCCTGAAAAAATACAAGGATTTACCAAGAGTACTTAGTCGAGAGTTCGAGAGTACAAGAATTGAAGCCAAATGAAAAGCACAGAGCTAATAGAGTTCGCAGGCCAGTGCAAAAGGTCAGATAAAAACCGTTCGCGGGTGGAATTAAAATGATACTGTAAAACAAAATCAAAACTCTTGAGCCCAAAAATTAAATTCGATGAATGAAATGAAATTTACTCGAACAATTCCCCACATGGTGATAGTTTTTACAAAATTCGCAATTTTTTTATAATACATTTTTTTCGTTCATTTTTATAAAAAAAAAATACGGTTCGTTTAATACCAGTTGACAAGTCTAATTAATATTGTACAGTTTTAGTACTTTACTCTGTGAGTTATATCTCTTGAAAATATTCCTTTTTCAACAAATAAATTTTTAAGCTTCAATTTAAAGAAACTCTGTCAATGGGTACAATATAAAGGCGATATGGAAAAATTGAGCATTCATATGGACTCAAAACACGGTTGTACGTTGTAGGTAGGTTGTCAGCGTTGACCGGTAGCCGCTCAAAAAAATTGTTTTTTTTTTCTTCTGATAAAAATAAACGTACCAGTAGCTCAACGATGAGCTCATCTTAGTCGACGAACCAAAACAAGCAAAAAACATAAAGCTAAAATACTCGAAAATGCGAAAATTTGCACACAATAAATAACTCGAGAATATTTGCGATAGTTAAACTAAATTTTCAAATGCCAGAATAATAAAAGAAACAAAATTTATGAGGTAGAAGAATTCACTGAAAAACGATAAATGCAAATTAAATATTTGCATATAGTACACACTCACTTACAACATACACACATTTGTAGTATGTTCGAATGTTTGTGTTGGCATTTTCCACTCAATTGAAATGAGTAACAAATTTGACTGTTAGCCAATTTCGTGTGTACATTTGTAAACGACTAACGCTGCAAGCAACCAACTAATGAATTATCTATCACCCAGCAAACATTTAAAAAAAATATTCGAACTGCAATTTGTTCAACAATTCAATAGAAAATAAATTGTCTTAACTTTTTAAATGGCATAAGTGGAACTTGAAAGTACTTTTGAGACTATTAAATTTTTTCGAATTTTCAAAAATTTGCATTTCGAAATTTCGAAGTTCCGAATTTTCGAAAAAAAAATTATTTACTTTAAAAATTAATACATACATACGTTGTATTTACAAATCCAAAACAAAAACCTGATTATACTATTAGCTGTGATTGTGTTACGATTTATCTACGATTTATTTTGCCCAAATGGTTTACTTAACTCTCTGTGCTTCTATCAATCCAAAGCCATACAAGTATAAACGCATTTACAAAGTTATGCATTTAGTCATGCCGTCAGCTTTAAGAGGACGTCAAACTGTCGCCCACTGGCCTTAAACTTAACATTGAAAAATATTTTGTACGGTTGCGAAATTTCTTTCTGATTCAGATTGCGTTTTTGCATTTTTGCTGTTGTTAATGAGTGCGAGGAGATGATGAATGTGGCGATTTTAAGAGCTTTGCTTTCTTTCTATCATTAAGATATTTAATTAAGTTCGCTTTATCGCTACAAAATTTTTCAGTAGAGCATTCTAAGCATAAGGTAAATTAAATTAAAATAAAATAAATTGTATTTAATTTTTTTGGGCGTTTGCTGTTAATGAGTCACTATTGAAAAAAAAAACTCTTATACAAAATTCTCAATTGCGTTCGAAGATATTTTAAACAGTCATTCCCCCAAATTTGTACCAGATATTGAAGATATGACGTACATATTGTGCGAAATTACGCCAACGAAAGACGTCTAGAAATTACAATTAAATTACGCTAAAATCTTGCGATTTAAAGTTACAAAAAAAAATCAAATAAGAATTAGTGGAAATTTTGGAAGAGTATGGAAATATTAGTACTAGCATTTTTATTCAATGTGTATGAAATAAGGTATATAAAATAACAGGTAATTCAATCAGTATTTAGGGATATGAAAAAATACTTTTTAAATAAATATTAAAATTTTCGAAAACTAAAAATTTCAGAAACAATTGCACTTAAAGCGACGCTTATTTGAAAGGCAGCACTAATGCCGCCATAAAGTAAAAGTAACAGATATCTACTAAAATTAGTTTTAAAAATATAAAGTTTTTTTTTTTTGGAAAAATTGAAATACTGATTGAGTGTTTTATTGGTGTTAATTTGTTATTGTTATTGAGGCTTTTTGTTGTTGCGTTTTAGTAGCTTAGTATGTTGTGGATTAGCGGAGTTTAAAATTGTAGCGTTTTTTGCGCCTTTTTTATTCTCATTCATTTGTTTTCAGTTAGTGTTGTATTTTGTTTTTTAATTTGTTAAGATAGGTATTGAGCAAAAACGAGTATGTATCTATATTGTTTATCATCAAAAACAAAAACAAAAAAAAATATAATACATAAATTAAACTGTTTTCATTTTAGACATTACTTTGGTACTCGAATTATTCTGACGGCAAATTAGTATATAAAAATGTTTATACAAAAATCTAATAATTACAAAAATACATTACGTAAAAGGGAGGTAGGAAATAAATAAATGCATAACATTGGTGCAGCAATGCAACAATAACGCTTACCTTGCATGCCCTGAATCGCCTTCAGAACTTTGCCTCGAATGTTGACTGTGCGAAAAACTGCTATAACCCGAACCCTTTGACATCTGAACATAGAACATAGCACATAGCAAGCAGTGGCAGAGGGAAGAGCATAAGAAAGCAAAATATTAGTAAATTGTTGCTACACATGTCGCATGGCGCTCACTCACTTGACTAGTGTTGCTGGAATTACGCGAGTGGCCCATTTCCATAATCGACGCTGTTCCAGTAGTGCCTCCCAAGCCCCCACCACCAACGCTTCCCATCACATTAGCGCTAGTCGTGCCGCAATTGCTGCTGCCCACAATACCCAATACACTTCCGGCGCTGCTTGCACCCCCACCAATACCAACACCACTGCCGCCACCACCACCACCACCACTACCACCAGTGCCGCCAATGCCACCGTACGGCAGCATTTGTTGTGCATTCGCCAACGTTACGACAGTGGTTGTTGTCGTCAAGTGTAGCGAATTTTGCGGTGGATAGGCGACAAATTGTTGCTGCTGCTGTTGTTGTTGTTGTTGTTGTTGTTGTTGTTGTTGTTGTTGTTGCTGCAACAATAATGCTTCTGTGGTGAGTGTGGTGGCTGACTCAGAGGATTCCGACAAACCAGAATCTGTCACTATCGAAGCGATCACTACCTGTGGGTCTAAATCTGAAGAAATAAGAAAATGAAATTAAAATTACAATACTTGCTATGCAACAACAATTATTTGGTAGTTAATTTACCATCATCCCTCACAGTGGATACGGGACGCGTACTAGTCGCACTGTTGAGTCCGCCGCCCAGCGTAGCGCCACCACCAACGGGTATACCCTGGCTACCGCCACTCACGCTAGACGCGCCACTACCAATGGTAGGCATCGTCGTCGCTGTGGGCGTTTGCAGGCCAACGCCAGTAGACGCTGTCGCCAAATCATCGGTAGATGGTTTCTGTTTGTTCTTCAAATTTGGTGTTGGTCTATTAGAAGAAGAAGAAGAGTGCATACAAGAGAAGAATTGCAGATTTTTTAAATTTTGTTTTGGCTGCTTTTTTTTTTACTTACGCCTTGAAGAGTATATCACCGCTGAGCATGTGCATTTTGATGGACACCAGCAGCATGGAATTGTCTAGGCGATGTCGTGAATCATAACCTTCGAGTAGGAAGCGTCGCGACGTTAGCCCGGCGCCGGCGAATTCGGCAAGATTTATATCGATAAAACCTAACTTAAAATAACTACGTCCACCCTTCATCTCCTTGCGAATGGAGATGCGCAGGTAGCAGGGATCCAAAACGCCTGTGGATGCATTGGCGGACATTTTGCAGGGAAATTCGAAGTTCCGATTCCATATTACACGGTGATCGCGGACCTCCTCTCTGCGATGGAAAAATTAAATTAGTACATATGTAGTTAAAGGAAGAAGCAAAATAAAAAAAGAATTAAACAGATACGAAAAAAATTCACCAAATAAAAAAATACCACCAACAATTTCTAACTTTAAACCGAAATTTTATACAGTTTTCTAGCCCAATCAGTTTTACTATAAAAAAGTGACTAGCAATTTTTATTGAATTTTCAGTTTTCTAGCCCCATCCATTTTACAATAACAAAGTGTAAATCTTAAGTGTCTAGACTTGCTGGGTTTTGATAATTAATTTTTGAAATTTTTTTAATTTTAATTCGAAATTTTATAAAATTATATTAAAAAAGAAGTGACTATAAATTTTTTTATTTTTGTTGTTTTTCTTTTTATTATACAGTTTTCTAGCTCAATTGATGTTACTTCATATAGTGTAAGACCCAAGCGACTAGAAATTCTTGTTGATTTTAACAAATTTTTGCTTTTGCAAATTTTTGACTTTAATCCGAAATTTAAAAAACAATTTCGAGTATGCAGTTTTCTGGTCCAATCTATTTTATTGTCAGAATGTTTAAGCTGAAGTGGCTAGACATTTTTGTTGATTTTTGATAATTTGTTTTTTTACTGACATACAAATTTTATTGATCCGTTGTATGAAAAAAATGGAAAAACTGTCAGCAAAAAATTTATAAAAATTTTTTTGATTTGTTGAATTTCGATAAATTTTCCAAGAAGTCTCAAAATTCGACCCACATGTTTTTTTTTAATTATTTATATTTTTATTAAAAACAAATTAAAATTAAATAAGGAAAGACAAAATTTTGGAAACTTGTCCATACATTTTATTATTATTTTTATGACCACAGGACTATGAAACCAATTTCATAAATTTCTTGAGCAAAAAAAAAAGTTTTCAATAAATCAACTGGGTATTAACCATCTAATTGTCTAAAACGCAAGCGAACTCTCCAAAAAATACATATATTGAACTCTAGATTTGTATTTAAAAAAAAATTGCAACAATCTTCCCACTCACCTGCTGCTGTACTCCTGAAATGAACCACCGTCCAACAGACGTATCTTGGCGAACAGCACCTCATTTACAAGCGCCACCTCGGAAAGTTCTTGCAATTGTACCTCAACATTGAACTTATACTTTTTCTTTTTCATCATAAAGGCCATACCAGGGGCGCTAGGCCCAAGTAATGTCATACAATTTTAACCAATGTACGCACGAAAAGGGTACCGCTGTATGGCTGAGAAAAATTCCAAAACCACTTGGAGATGAGCTGCTACCCGGCGGCTGTGGGAAATTACATCGGCAGCAAATCCGTGCACCGAATGCGGCGATTAAGAAAAAAAAAACAAAATTTCAATAACACACAAACTCAATTCCCAGTCGCAGTCTCGCAGTCGATTGTTGCTTCTTTTGTGCCGGTGTACTGTTCGTGTATTGAATGTAAAAATCAAATTAAAATTTTTATTAAAAAAAAAACGGTAAATTCTTTTTCACACTAAGCTTGGGAAGATGAGACACAAAGAATTGTTGGAAAACTTTTGTTGTGCAGTGCTGTTTCAGGCTTGTTGATTGTTTTGCTTTAGCGGCTGGGCTGCTGTCTGTTGGTTTTTTTTTTTTTGTTATTGTCTGTGTTATTGAGTTTTATATTTATTTATTTATTTTTTTCAGTATTTTTCGGCTCTCAAGTTGGTAGCTAAATGTTGTTGTATTTATTACATTTAGTTCTTTTTTTTTGTGATGTGCGACAATTCACAGCAAATTTTGTTGTTTTTGAAGATTTTGCATTAGTTGTTGTTGTAGCTAGCGACACCAATCAAATTTCCACAACTGCAAGTAAAAAGGTAAAGGAAAATAATTGAATATTGAATATATATATAAAGGAATTTAATTAAATTTTAAACAATATAAACCAATTTAAAAAAATATAGAAACACAATTGCAATGTGTTGGTGGCCAATGACTTTGTTACGATTTCGGTAGTAAAACATCAGCTTAAGCGATTCAGTTTTCAATTAAAACACAAATTGCTGCTCACTCACAACCAACCATTACAACGGGAGTTTTACTGCGATTATATGGCTTATTGCTAATTAAATGACGAACTGTTGCTCGAGTCTTTTGATTGAAGCGCCAACCCAATACAATGAGGGTTGACGGCAAGCAGAGGCGAGCAATAGCTTGTGTGCAGTTGTTCATTAAAACAGTATTCGTACAAATAGTTAGCAATGCTCTTTACTATTTTTAAATAGAAAAATTTGAAGTAATAAAATACAGATCGACTCGCCTTGATTGAAGCCATTGGAACTGGCAAATAACTTCATTGGAGGAGAGTTTTCACTATAGCGATGAAGTTCAAGAGGAAACACTGAGAAAGCCAAAAGAAAGAATTGGGTAAAGATCTCTCCGAAATAATAAAAAAAAAAAAACTTGTATAAAATACAATCTGTTTTCTCCAAAAGTAGTAAATATTTATTTAGCGCCACACACTTTTTTTCTTTTGGCAGCTATTTTACTTCAAGCTTAGGTGTGTGAATAAATCTCTAGCAATCATCAGTGTTTTTTTTTTATAGTTTAGAGTACATTTTAAATAAGTATTTGACATTTAATCAATGAGGAAGATAGCGTGAATCATAGGGAGAATATGGGAGCCTTGTTTCCTTCTCGCATGTTGACCGCTGCAGTAAAACCCAAAAAAAAAGTAGAAAAATCGATTGCGACTTCCGCACTGAGAGCAACTGAAAGTGACGTAACAAAAAATAGAGCATGAGAGAGCAAAGAAATAGCTCGAAAGAGGAAGAGAAAGAAACGAAGAAGAAGCGCTCCAACGACAGAACGATTAAAAGTCTTGTTGGCATTTGGCCCGTTACTTTGTAACCTAGTTGTAAGAAAACACTAGGTAGGATAACGAATTGCCTGTAAAGCAACAACACTAACTCGGAAAAATATGCAAGTTGAGCCAACTCGGTAAAATGATATCCGGCCTGAGATGTAGTATTGGAAAGTGAAAAAACTGCACTGCCATGCATGCCAAATTAAGATACTAATCTTATCTACTATATGTACCTTCAGTGACAAACAATTGATCACATTATACATTTTTTTTTAATTTCAAACTTTGTATAAATTTATAAAAATTAAAATTTTTCATTAAAAAAAATCAACACGTAGTTCAATTGTTTACGCAACTGTCGTGTGCACTTACGCATTCCCCGAAAAAACAAGATCAAGAAATTTACCTTAAAACTCGAATTTAAAAAAAAAAACACGTGTCGCTGCACATTTTATTCAACTTTAAAGTACACTGACCCCGTTTTAAGTGGTGAATCGAGCAAAAATAAACGCTGACAAAGCCAAACACTCAACGCAAAATGCGTTGGCGAAAGAGCAGCATTTGCAATGAAACCATAAAAAAAGATTAAAAAATAAATCAACGGATTTTAATGTTATAGTAATAAATAAATCAATACTTAGGGTAAGCATTTGATTCGTGTTCAGTTTATTCAGCTCGCTCAACCGCAATTTAGAAAATTAATGATGACGCTTTTTTCTTCTCTTCAAGGTTCTACAAGTAAATCTGATAAGAAAGTGACCACTCTAAAGAACAAAAATATATGTATGTATGTACATGCCCATTTTTTTTTTTTTTTTTTTTTTTGTATCGCATCTCCAGTTATTTTGGGTTTTTATATAATAATATATATTCTTGATATTCCCTAATTTTCTATTTTTTAATGAATAATAAATTTTCATTCCTCATACAAGTAATTTAAATAACGTATAGATTGTCATTCACCTTTAAAAAAAATTAATAGCGCATAATTTTCATTCCACATTCAAATAGTTTCGAATAACGAAAAGATTTTCATTAATTTCACTCATTTGAATGATAAGTGAAAAACTATTCGTTATACAAACTTATTTGTGTGACGAATGGAAATTTATTCGTTATTAAAAGTAACTGAAATGACGAATAAAAATGTATCCGTCATTTAGGATTAGTTGAGGCTCGACAGAACCTAGTTAAATTTCCTACCGTGTTCAAGCACTTGCCATGTATGTATGTATATATTGTAGACACAAATAGGTGCGACTGTCGCGTCATTAGTGTCGTTAGCACGCTTTTAGGCGCACTAAAGCTATCTCGAAATCAAACAACTCTCTACCTACGAGGGGCATGCGGCAAGTGTAGGTGCAAAGAAGCAGCAGCCGAGCCAAAACATTTACACAGCTGACTCAATGGCACCAAAATAGAAGTGAAAAGTTGCCTATTCATTAAATCATGTGGACGTTTACTTTGCGTGCAACACACTTGATCTAAATCAGCACTTTTGGTCATTGAAATTGCACTCATCCTCATCCTGCGCATGAAGTTTAGTTTACACAACTCAACTTATGGCACGCCAAAAGTTAATGGAGCAGCACAGATTGGTTTGAGTTAAGGCGCGGAGAGGTGATTAAGCATTTTGAATGCAAATAAAATTAATCACAGACAGAGGCAAGGTAAATTGGGCTGCAGGTGAAAAAATATTTAATCTTTTGGTTTCGTGTTAGGGAGAGGCAAATTTAGAGCAGTCAAAAAGAAAAAAGAAAAAAATACAGCAGGATTTAGTAGAAATACAGCACTTGCAATGCCTGGAAGTCTCCATTAAAGTTCTTTTTATTACACACAAATATATAAATAGTTTTGTAGTTAATTTTGTGACTTGTGACTTTCCTTAATCCACACAAATATTAACTAATATGAGCTTTAACCGCTTTGGGACCTACGTGACCTATTTACTACCTTCTATTACAGACTTCCATCACATGTGTATTTCAACAGTTCATTCATGTTGGCCCATAAGTGGTTATAGTAAATGTATTGAGTGCAACTGCACCTTAACTTCCACTCGATTATATATGTATGTATGTATATCCACCCACCCACTTAGTATTTATTGCATACACCTATTAGATAGGGGCAACTCAAAGCGCAACGTAACGAAACGAATCGAACTAATAACCGAAAAGGCGAATTGACCCAGTTATGACAGGATGTTTGAATGCTGGCACATGTCCATATGTATGTATGTATGTATGTATGGGTGTGTGTTTGTAAATACATTTGTATGAGTACGAACGCCTTTGTAAAGCCTTGACTTTTCTCAAGCGCACAGAAAGCTAGCCGTTGTATGAGCTATGTACTTGTGTGTGTGCATGTGTGGAGTGCCGAGTGGGGCATAACTTGACCTGTTTAAGCATTGGAGGTGAATGAGTTGAGTAGCGATTAAAGATTATTAAATGGAAATTCATATTTTTTTTTATTTTACCCAAGCGTACATTGAACAAATTTATTTACATTGAATGCAGACGAAAAAATAACTTTTAATCGAACGAATCAATAAAAACATCATTATTAGAGGCAAATTTAAATGGCAGTTTGACAACTACAAAGTCATGCAAAAAAGGACACAAAATTTTGACCAGTTTTGGCTATTAAAAATCAACAATAATTTTCAGCTACTTACAAGTTACACCTTAATAGCATGCTTAGCATTTGTTTTCCTATTTATTCAATACAGTTGAAAATGTGGATTTATATGTTGTTTAAAAATTAATTAGAATTTTTTTTTAATATTTTAAAACAAAGAAATATTAGAGAAAATATTAAAATGTTTGAAAACCTAAAATTTTGTATTTGGTAGTTAGCAAACTAATAGAATACAAGTTTTGAAAATAAAGTTTCGTAAATAATCCTTTGAAAACTGGATAATTAGAATTTCTTTGTTGATTTTTTTTTATTCAATAAAGTTTGAAATCGGTATTAGTATGTTGTAAGTACTTTAAAAATTAGGTAAGCAAACTTTTTAACTATTTTGAAATAAAAGAAAAATTGCATACACGATTAAAACAAAAATTATTTTTAAAATAAAAAAAAATTTTTTTTAACAGATTATTAAAAAAAAACTGTATAAAATCAAAAAATTTTTGAAAAATTAAATTTTATAAAAATATGTTGAAAAGTGCATAACTAAAATTTTTCGTTGAATTTTCCTATTTATGCATTTTAAAAATTACGAACAAAAAATTAAAACTATTGCATAAGATATTAAAATTTTGAACAAATTAAATTTAATATTTGGTATTCAGCAAATTAAAAAAATAAAAAAAAATAAGGAAAAATTACTTCAAAAATTTAAAAATATTAAAAAATTAGGTTCTGAAAAATACTTTGAAAACCGCATAATTAGAGTTTTTTTATTGAATATTCCTAATTATTCAATGAAGTGTCAAGTGTAGATTTATATGGCGTATTTTGTATTTTAAAAATTACAATATTATATTTTTATTATATTTTAGAACAAAGAACAAAAAAAATATAGCGTAAAATATTCGAATTTATGAAAAAATGCAATTTTGTATTTAGGATTTAGCAAACTGTAAGAGTAACAAAAATATTTTAAAAATTTAATAAAAAATAAAGATATTTAAAAAATTATAAAATATGTACAATTTTTTTTTAAAGTGATTTTGTAAAGAATAGCATAAAAAAATAAAATGAAGCCAAAAAAAATTTTTTTTTTAAATCAGTCTCGAAAAAATAAGAGATTGCTTTTGAAAGGAATTAAGCTTTGATATATTTTTTTTATTAATAAAATCCATCATATGATATTATATTAAAACCCGTTTCAAGAAAGGAGTTTTTATTCTAACTAATTTGCATTTAAAAGTGATATTTTGAAGATCCTCAAAAGTGAGTTCAGCCAAAAGGCCTCGTTGCCAAGTCAATTTGTTTTTAGAGATTTTGACAAATTTTCGTTCCTTTTTTTACCAAACAAAGTTTGAATTTGTCTTATGTAAAATGTATGTAAGTTTTTGTGAAGATGAAATACAAATATGAGGTACACTTTTATTGCGGGATTCCCATACAAATTATGAAATAGAATTTAAAGTAATTTATTTAAAAAGATGCAGATTTTTAAAATCTTCGCAATATAAAATTTTTTTCATTATAAAAAAAAAATTGACAAGGTATACCAAATTTTATGACTCGGTTTATATTTAGGCGAAACACCTCAATGTTCCATGCGTGTGCAACACCTGCCTAAAATGTTCCCATCCTTTCATTTAAGTTGTTGAATTTTGTAAGAGGAAATACAAATTTAGTAAAGTGCTTTATGTTGGGCGGTTTCTTATTTCCGAATTGTCGGCATGCAAGGGAAATTGGAATTGAACATTTCATGTTTGCGTTAGAGGTGCGGGAGAAGCTCTAAAAAATAAATCTGAACAAATACAATAACTTAACACAGACAACCGATGTGAGAGGATTATACATAAATAACTCAGAGTGAAAGTCAATATTTGATAACATTTATTTTCAACAGCAACGCGATAATTAAGGAATAGTAAATACATACACACACACACCCAACGGACACAACACAACAATCAATCAGAGAATGGCGTGTAGTTGAAATTAGAACGTTCCAACAAGGATAAACGCCAAACGACACACCTAACGAACGAATGACCCTCTTGCCACTTGCCACTATTCGTAAACCGAAAATGGCAAGAATTTATTAATAAAAAAAAAAAAAACATTACACAAATTGTTTTGATGCCAGAGCGCTATTAACTAATTTCGATAGTGGAAGACACAATTAAAAAAAAAATGCCGAGTTATTTTGGCGATGACGTCTATTGATGAAGGCGGGTATTAAATAAAAGTTGATTAACTAAAGGAACGTACGAACACATGTAGGGAAGTAATTCGACACGCAATTAACTAATGACAGCGCACGCACATACCGAATGATTGTTGAATCTTTTATAATCTAAAAATGAAATTCTATGTACATATGTATGTAGTTGACACTTGAGTTGCACTTTATCGACATCGTACAATAAGTGTGTATTCAGTTAGTTTAAATTTATTGCCGCCCGATTAAGGGTGATAACGAAGGCTAATGACTTTTTAAAACTATAAAAACTACTTGGTTGAATTTTTATGTATTTGTAAATACATATATACATATGTATGTATATACTTGTGACTAGCTTTCGTTTTCAATACTCTATGGCTGGCAGTGTAAGAGCCTTGTATAGAATAGCCTAAACTTATAGACTATTCTAGACAGTTTATGAACTGGTATTTATTAGAGGTCGCAAGTACCAGCTCAACAGTTAGTGGGTATCAGCGCCATCTGCGAAATAATAGTGAAAGTTTCAAAACCAAAATGAGAGTCCAAATAAAAACACGGCTCGCACGGGAAGACCATGGTGTAGTGTGATGACTGTGGCTTACGACGCTCGTTCAATGGTATGTTGCTGATGCAGAGGCCGGCTAGATAGTCCACTGGAATAAGGCTGATGTAAGGTCTTACTAAATATTGATGCAGAGGCCTACTAGTCTGTCAACTGTTATAAGGCTGATGCAGAGACTGACAATTGAAATTTTGTAGGGCAATAGCATATTAGAAATAATAGTAGCTTCTATGGAAAAATGACAGTAGATGAAGTAGTCAACGAACTAAATTAGAACTACTAAAATTCACTACAGGGAAATTCTGCTTTTTTTTTATCAGCGTCTAACGGAGCCAGACAACCGAGAAAATATTGCAATTCAAATTTTGTCGCAGATAGGAATCAATTGAAAATACTTTGAACTCTGTTACATTTGAATGAGAAAGATTTGAGTTTGTGATAATAAGACCTAGTAACGATACATAATTGGTACGTGATTTTGTTAGTTGTTGGATTAGTGAAGGCATAATTCTTAAAAGTTTATAGCTTCTGTGACAACAAAAAACCGAAAACAGCTTTAATCAATTGAGTTGGAATTAAATATTCAGCGAAGTGAAAGAGAATATGTCAAAAATTGGAAAGAGAGCTAAGCAATTCGGAAGATTTATACTAGAGATATTTAATAAGTTTTCGAAATGAACCGTTGAACCAAAGATTGAAGAATAATTAAAGAAAGAACCAATTGAATATTTTGCTAGTCAGCATCGGATTTTATTCACGAAGTCCTGTTAGAATAGACTGCCATTTGCTGGGCATTAAAAAGCTTTTATAATTTTGCGGAGCTGTTTTTTTTTCTCGACAAGCAAATTCCAGTGTATTTCAAAATGCTATGGGTAGAAAATTTATTGTGATGCATACATATAGTAGATGTAGACGATGCTACATTTATTTAGCATTTTATTTAATATTATTCAACACCCCAATTTTTTCACAAATCTCCTATTAGTCGGTAGTGCTACTTAATTTAATTAAATTCAATCAACTCAATTGGGGAGCAGTTAAAAATTGCAGCCGTAAAAAAATTTTGTATGCAATTGAAAATAAAGTATGTATACAATTGAAATTCATAAAAATCAAAGCAGACAAAAGCGAATGCAAATTCAAAAAGAAAACAAAATAACAGATGCAAATAAGTAAGTGTGGAATGGGCGGTTGAAAATTCATGCAAACAAATCAAGCGGCACGAAAATAAATCGACAAATAGACAAAGAAGACAAGCAGAATGCTTGCTTACAAATCTACGTACAGATCTACATATAAACACAAACAGATGATAGCAATGGCAAATTTTAGCAAGACTCGCGGCAAATTAACAACAAATTGCTATTAAATTAATTGCGACAAGCTATGAAAATGCAAAAACAAAAGTACCAAAAAACAAAGCAAATATAAAAGCAATAAAAATTAAAAAAAAAAAACTCAACAAAAATATATATGCAAACACCTTTTAGCATTTAAAGTACGGCACATGATTTACATATAAAATATGTAAATGCAGTGTGAAGACGAATTCCGTATGCCAAATAGAAAATAAATATAAATTAATGTAGAAAGGCATGCCGCATACGCCCCACGTCGCCACGAAAATGGCTGCAAATACTCGTACAGCTGCTGTTGGCTGGCTAGGCAAATTGCTGATACGACTCACTAAGTATAGGCAGGTAGTGAATGGAGAAGGTTGGCTATGAAGTGAATGTGTTGGGAGTTAATAAAACACCTTATATTTAGCCCGGACACACTCGCAACCAAATAAGTTGTAAATATCTAATTTATCACAAAACAAAAACCAAATCGAGAGCAAAACGTGCCAGCTGTAATTGGTCACAATGAAATTTAAATATAATAAAAAATGTACACATTGTCTCCTTTGATTAAATAACTAAACAACCTTGTGATTATTGGAGCTGGAAAGGAAAGCCTATCGATAGTTTCATTTTTGCAACAAAACATCGAGAACTATCGATGGTACTACTATCGATAATTTTCGAGCTCTAGTGATTACCGAACTGTCAAGATAAATTAAAAGTGAAACGTAGTAGTTTACGCGGTAATGTGAACAAGTTTTTGGGGAATATATTGCACGGCAAATATTTCGAGGAAAGAAAAAATGCAAGCTGAGCTCATTTTCCAATAGCGTGACTCAAAAATACCTACTCGAAATATATTCCCCATGCTCAGTATGGGAATCTGATGCGAATATCTAACGGAAAACCGGTTCTCTAGGGGAAGAAGATACCGTAATTCGGGTGTAGTTTTTAACAGGAATAAGTTCTTTTTACCGCTTAAAATTGCAGGTTGTTGTGAAATATTTCCACCACTAATCAATATTTTCATCGATTGAGTTACAGCTGGGGATATATATATAGAATATTAAGAGCAACGTCTTGTCAATTTTCCCCCCAAAATGAGATATCGGCGGATGGACTTATTGTAGCTGTAATCGTACAGAACCAAATGTTCGACTTCCTTCTTTTTTTCAAAACTATCGGAAGACTTTTAGGTCTATTAGTTAGTAAATTCAGAAAATGGCTGCGAATCCTAGCCTCCTCGATAGCAAGGGGACTTACAGTAATACTTCCAAATCCATTGTTTGTAGGTTATTGGTTCAAAGTGGAATAAACCAATTTATCGCTGACAGAAATGACATACAGCAGACTGAACGTTAAATTACTTCCTTGGGCAGGGCTTCCGTGAACATTATAAAAAAATCATGACTTAATCGTTATTTTGTGATTTTTTTCGATCAAGTTTGGCGGTTATTTTTTAATTTCTATTTTTTCGATTAAAATTGATCGATTTTTTGTGCCTTTTTTTATTTAAAATGGAAAATGAAAAAGTCCCGAAAATCTATCAGATATGATCGGAAAATCTGAATCCAAGAATAACGATTATTTTTTATCGAGAAATAAAAATAAAAATATAATAATATAATGATCACACTTCAACGAAAAATTAAATATCACAAAATATCGATCGAATGTGATCGAAACAATAAATATCACAAAACAGAAAATCTTCTAAATAAAAATAAAGTGAGATTTGTATTGCATATTTGATTTTTGTATCGAAAGTATTCTTCTCAATGATTTCTTTATCCGAAAAAATTAGAATAACTATTATTTTCTGCCCCTGCTAGTTGAGGGCGAGGGAACTTTAAAATTTTAATTATTTTTTATAAAACACATGATTAATTCTATAACTAAAACTATTCAAGCCATAGTTCCAAACTTTCTAGAAAATTTAAAAAAATTCGGATTTTTAGAACATTTCGGAGTATGCAGTTTTATAGCCCATTCATTTTTAGTATTATTGAAGGCAAATTTCAATTTTTTTCCAAATTCTTTCGAGACAAACACTTGGTAATATTAACAACCCACTGCAGTTCAGAATACGAAATATTTTATACAACTTATATGCAGTGGAATTTTCTGTACTAACATAATTAAACTTTCAGCCAAAAACGACAAATAACCTGTGGTCATTAGTGCAATGGAATTTCGTTCAAATTTCCAATCAACTACAAATATTTGTACATACAAGGAGTAAGCTTTACTTATTTGGCACGCGAACACCACTGACATATTTACAAGTAATTTGTTAGATGATGACCAACTTAAGCTATTAAATGTAGGTACTATGTAAATAGGAGCATGTGCAAATAAATAGGGGTACACGTAAGCGCGTTGAGTGCGTGCACACTCGTAGAACTCCTATTTGCGTCACAACAATTTGACTATAAAATAATTTGCATATTATATGGAGCAAAGCGTAATATGTTCGTATACTAAACGTTTATGTGCAAAAATATCAGAGAGTGGTAGGGTAAACATGAATTCCGGCATTCTCTTACTGTCAGTGAACTCCTCCACCTACATCAACCCACCTCGAACTAATGCACTTAGCATATTTTAGGTGACTGCTATTGTTAGAAATTTGAATGGCAATTTATTAAATATCAAAATTCTATTTAACGGGTTGATTACGCATTGCGAATTTGAAAAAAAAAATTAAAATAATGTAAACACCATGTGTGCGGTGTAGGTGTTAATGCTATTTGTTATTTACATTTATAGTTTTTCATTTTGCTTTGACAAGTCGGAAATATTTGCATAGTTGTTGGCCATTGCCAAATGACGTAATGTTTGCCAACAATACATTGAGGAGATATTGCATTTTTCATTCACACAGGCGTATATTTTTTTTTTTTTTATAAACAAATGAATTTTACATAAAAATTCTGAAAGCTTACCAAAAACGTTTGAGCAGACATTTATTTTGTGCGGACAGTTGACAATGAATTTTACAAATAGCTACTATGTGCATAAATATGTATGTATGTCGATATGTAGGTAATTGTACACGTAAATAAATAAAATAAATAAAGTGCATGTGGGTATTTTTGTTGTTGTTTTTTTTTGTTGTACACTATTTCACATCCCATAACTAGCGACGTGCTGCACTATTTTTGGTGGCTTGGAATTTTGAGTTTAATATGCAAATAAAACGGCCTGAGCCTAGAAGGCGTGCAGTTTAGCATTTTGATTTATTCAGTAGTCGTATATTTGCATATTTATAGATTACGAGATTGAAAGCGGATATACTTTAGAAGGGATATCGTGAATAGAATATTGCGAATTCATGATGATATTTCTTCCATTTTTTTTTTACAAATATTACATCAAATAAAATAAAATATGTGAGTTTAAAAAGCGAGATTGAACCGAAAACAAAAATTTAATTACAGTAAAAACTGTAATAAAACCAACGAAAAATGTGTTAGAATTTACAAAATTCAAGTGATAAAAAAAAATCAAACAAATATTAAAACCAATTAAAAAATTGGGTAATGATAAAAAAAAAATTACAGGAAATATAAAAGAAACAAAAATAAAATAACCGGATATAAATGTATGTAAAAAAGCAGAAAACATACAAAATAAAAAAATAAATAATACATTTATGAGAAAAATATTGGAATTCAATAAAATGTTAAGCAACTTAAGTAACAATAAAATTTAAGTTATTAATCAATATTAAAAAAAAAAAAAAATAATAAAACACAAATTGAAATAAGAAAACATACAGTGTAAAAAAAGTATTGGCACAATAAACACTTTTTTCAATATGTGCAAACTTTTTCATGCTAAAACTTGTTTTATTAATTTTTGATAAATCCGAATCGAATTTTTAGAAATATTTTAGGTATGCAGTTGTGTCGACCGTTTAATAGCCGACCGTTCGTAAACGTATGAACAAAATTTATTTTCGTATATAAGACACACTACCAGTGAAATAAATTATCAAAACTCAACGGATATTTTAAAACTTACACTTTATTATAATAGAAATGAAATGGAGTACGCAGTCTAGTACTAGAAATTTAAAAAAAAAAAATCGGATTAAAAAGTAAGAAATTGCGATGAACTTGTTTTTTGTTTAATTTACCGAACTTTGGTGAATTTTGCAAATCAGGACTTAATATGGTTTTTGTTATAAAATAAGCTATATTTTGATCGAAAATTAACGTAAAAGTTGAAGCCTGAAAAACTTTGTGAAAAAAATGAAAGGAAGTAGTGCGCCAATACTTTTTTCCGGCACTGTTTTTTATACAGGAATTGAAGAAAATAATTATGACATATGTACATATTTAATTACACAACAACTTTATAAATAAGGTAAATGTAACGCACGGAACTTTGAACTCAACGAAGCAATAATTTGTTATGGTCTTTGAACTCGTCATGCATCAATAATATAAACATACTTATAGTACATATGTATGTATGTGCGTGTTTTTCATTGATAAGTAAAAAGGTTACACGGAATATTGGTTTGTAATTATAACGACAACACAAAATGAAATTGAACCGAAAAATTTCAAAAATATAAGCCTTCAACGTTTAACGATTTACATAACTTCGAAATAAACTTAAAAAAAAATGAGTAAACGCAATTTATGAAAAAAAATTGAATATTAGTTAATATATAAAATATCATTATTTAAATACTTTACATTCTAATTTTTATTTTATTTTTTTTTTTATTTTTACTGAACATTTTCTGTTAAGAGATGCATTCGAAAACTAAACATTTTAATAAAAATTTGGTCTTCTACAAATGCGAGAGTTAATTGAGGCCGTCGGCATATCGGAAGGCTTGTTCCTAAATTGGGCTTCTTCGTGGAAGGGAAGGCTTGTTCCTAAATTAGGCTTCTTCCTGGAAGGGGACTATTTTGAACAATAAACTAAATAATGATTACAAAAATCGTGTTCATCTTTTCACCTCACGGACTTCTTGGACCATGTATGTATGTAGTAGTGTTTCACAAAACAAAAAAAAATTAAAAAAAAAAATGTTTTGGGCTACAAATGTTCTAAATGATATAAAAAATGTTATTTTTATGAGTGTACATTTGTCGAATTTTTTCCGCAAGTTTAGAATGTGTTTATAATAAAAGTCATATCTTTAGAAAGTAAAAATTCACTTCAAAACATGAATTTGATAAAAATATAACTCATCTTTAGTACGAGAGAAGTCATGCCAGTTCTTTTTTTTTACGAGTAACTGGTTAAAAGTTCATGAAATCAATTGGTCGGCCGAGCTTGGCGCAGCAGTACGTTGAGAGGCTTACTTCTATTTACTCCCAAACTAAACGTCATCAAAAACTATATCATCAGCATTGTTGCATTTTTTTGTTGCAAATTTTCATATACAACTGTTCTCCAGTTTAGCCACTTACAATGCACGTATTAAAAAGTTTTTTTTAAGAAAACGGCGCCACGGAAATAAATACATATTTATACATTCGTAAAGTCTTAGCCGCACACCGAACTTATGCGGTCACTATTCTAATCACGACAATGGGGAAATTACACACACAGATTCACCTACAGCTGACGTCACTGATTGCCTTTTCTGCTTACACGCTACTTTTCTACTCAACATTTTCGCTTCCACTTGACTGGTTGCTTGGCATTCAGCTACGTTCAATTAGCGTCGCAGCGTTGCAATTTTCACGCTATTACCCCCCTCATGCAAACCCACACGATAGATACGATGCATACCTCGTCTAAGATTTTTTGTGCACATATACACCCCACCCCGCCAAAATTGCAGCAATGCACTTCGCATCGTTTTACTAGCAAACAATTTAAATTTTATATTATTAATTTTGATTGCATTGGTTGTTTTTCATTTATTTGCTTCTATTTTACATGCTCTCGCTGAATTTCTATGTTGTTTCAGTTGTTGTTGTTGTTGTTCTTGCAGTCGCTGCAGCTGTTTATAAACAAGTTGTAGTGGCTACTCGCCGGCAAATTATTCATTCATCTCTCGCCAAGGTAAAGGTCAAGTTGTTTATATAAAATGATAATCAAGCAAATTATTGCACTCATTTGTGAAACGTTTGCAGTCAGCTGGTCGTCCATAACTCCATACATACATAAATCACATGCATGCATAAAAATCTGACTTCAAATGAAGAGCGCATGATTCAAATAAAATTGAAAGATCCAAGTTAACACAGTCAGCGGTTTACACAACAAACACCGAATCTCAACAGAAACCGAATGCCAGAAAGTCGACGATTTAAGTCCTCTCTAAGATCGTAACAGCAAATTGCATTAAATCGTGATACATTTTCGAGCGCCTCAAAAGCGAATGATAGAAAACAGGAATGTACCTTTCGATCTGAGATCGATTGAAGTGACGTAGGACTAGAGCTCTGCGAAAGCCTAAATCATTTTTTCTCTATTTTTTCTATATTTTCCTAATTACAAGTCGAAAGCTTTCTGTTATAAATACTTATGTACTTATATGTAGATCGGTAGACTAACGAAACTAAGGAGATAACTGTGCGCTATTTCCCAACGTTCATTTTTCACTTTTCAGAGGCAAAGCTTCGGTTTCCCGAACGGAATTGTACATAAAATAAAATAACAAATACATATTTTCTATAAAAACTGTACTCTGTTAAATTGTAATGTTAGTGTTAATGAAGAAAACTATACACAATTTTTTCGAATACATATGCTTTTTTTTCTGTGGACTTTTACGTTCTTTCTATAAAGATTTTGTTGGAAAAGGCCCGTAGCGAAATTTTCCGGCAAATAATTCTCTAGAACATTTTAAACGTCTGCCAACTTTCTAAATTAGATTTTTGTGGTTTTTCCTGAAGTAAAGGTCAAAGCGGCACTTTTAGGTGGCAGCTAAAGGGTTAAAATGACCTACAAAAATATCTCCCGTATCACGCGTTGGAAGTTCGAGAAATCATCGTAGAGTCGAATTGAAATTAACACATCTCTAATGATTTTCTAGTAGTACGAAAGACGCCCTTACAACATTTGGCCAGCATTCCACTCTCCGGACTCTGGCAGACTGATTTCAGGAGGTGTAGAGGCAACAATGTGGTAGAATAATTTCTCAAATTCAGGTAGAGTGACATTTGATGTGACAAATATTCAGGTTTTGTGGATAAAACAAATTCACAGTTTGAGACAGGGAAAAGAGTCAGAAGAATACAGAATCTATGATCTATCAACGGCCACTGAAGAGCTTTTTATATGAAGGAAACGTGCCTGAGAACTTAGGTGGGAAATATGATTGCTACATTAGAAGATATTAATTGCAATCAATCATGGGTACTGCTCATTTAGATATTAAATTTTCTCCCTAGTAGGCTATCATAAATTTTGATTTTTTTTGTTGGTTTTTTTTTTGGTGTTGTCAGGTATAGGTTGCACGTTTCCGTACACGCACCTTACACAACTGAGAAAAATTACAATGCACGAAACACCTGCTGAATTTGCTATGCCAATTACTTGACGTTTTTTCTTTCTTCAGATAATACAAGCAATCTTCTAGCAGTTAGCCTCACTTGACTTTGCCGCTGAGAGTGAGACATAAAGGCAGAAACAAAAAAAAAAAAATTACACAAGGTGTTAGAAGCGTACCGGAAATTTGCATATTTCTTCAAATTTTCTTTGACGCAAGCATTTTGATTTGCATGCGTACGTAGTACATAAAACGCAGGGTTGCTCTGCTTACAAGAAATATGTATGTACGTACATACATGAATAAAGTAAGCATTTGGTACAATTTCGCTTGCCTTTATTTTGATTGATGCGATTTTAATGCGCTGACAAGTCAGATACACCATATCAGCGTGCGAAAGTGAGTGAGAGCAGGTGTACAATTGGGTAACATGAGCGTTTGAATGGCTGTACGGAAGTTGTGCAACAAAACTAACCAACCAATCAGCACCAACACTTGGAACATGGAAATCAGGCAACTACACAGCACAACACACATACACAATTACAAACATTGTATGTCAAATGAAGCGACGAAAGGTCAAGTGGTGGTGATTTATCTGTTATGTTGTATGTAGATAGTAGAAACAGGAATATTGGTTTAAATTGATGGCATACATTTTTTGTTTGTTTTGTTTTTCTAATTGTGTAGAAATTTCATTCAAAATCAAGGTTGATGTTGGGCAAATTTGAGGAAGGCAAATAAAAATTAGCTTAATACCAAATTGATGTTTCAGACTGACAATCTCTCTTCTCTCCTTCCGAAAATGTTCAAGCTACAGGTGACTGATTGATAAAGAAAAATCCAAAAATTCAAACGTTTGTGTTTTATTAATTAGATTTACTCCAAAGAAGATTCCTTAAAAAAACTTGTTGTGAAAAATATATTTAAAAAACCAAAAAATTAAAATTACCGTCAGACTTCTGTATTTGGAATTAGAACCACAAACAGTTCCATCATTAAAAATTTATGCACAGGAAATCAGTATGTAAATAAACAAAGAATCTCCCCTTGTTTGCGGTCGATTCATTTAGTAAACAATTAGAAATAGACATGGCCTTGGGCGAACAGTGTGTTTTATTCACAACAATTGAGGCAAACATTGACGACTTCAGAGAGAGAGAGTGAGATGGATGGTTATATTAGTGAATTTATTTAAATAATTCGGGAAATTATAAAATAACAGTAAATTTACATAGTATTAAAAAAAAACTTCTCAAATATTGATAATTTGAAGGTAGTTTTCAAAAACAAAATTTTGTAAACAATGATGAAAAAAAAAAGTTGTGTTCACAAAAATTAAAGCAACATACATTGATAATTTTCTCTTTCTAATTATTTTTTACGTTTTTTAAAGTTTCAAATTTCTAGAAAATTTAAAAAAAATCTCCCGAAAACAAATTGTCCTCGAGCTTAATAATATTGCACAAATTTGTAATATAAGGGCAAAAATAAAATAACATAAACAAAATGCACTCAAATTTTTAACTTTTGTAGCTCATTGAATTTTACTAAAACGCAAGCTTCAAGTAGCTCAAAATTCTTGTAGACTTTTGAAAATTTTTTTTTAACCAAAATTTGCTTTTGTATGGAACAAAATGCTGAACTAAAATTGGAAAGGGCTACAAAAAAATTGCATATAAAAAAGATGATTTCCCAATACATTCTTTTCATTTTAGTTACGGTGGTACCTCCGGCCATGACCATAATTCTTTTTAACCTTTAAGTATGGGCATGGGGTCTCATAGACGCCTAAGACTACGGGAACACATTGACAGCAATTCCCATTAAAATTGATAAGCATCGACTATGAAGGTTTATTCAATAGTTTTAAATGGAAATATAAAATATGGAAGTAACTAATTTTTATTGTAACGAACCAAAAAGTACTATCAAAATTAAAAAAACAAATTCTTTTCAGAACTTTCAAAGTAAAAATGGTGTGTGAGACCCCTTCGCCACAGTTAAAGGTTAAGGTAATCATGATGCATTTTGGAACACATTTTTATACTCTAGCGGAAAACATAAAAAATGCTATAGCTTTTTCCACAGGCCATTGCTCCACATAGCTCGGAGCGGAACTTATATCGATTTTTTCTTTCTCCCCATAGCTGCAACTTCGCAGACGTGAAACATGCGACAGAGAAGACCTAAGCACTGTCCTTTATGAGACAGTATAAGGGTCTGTGATTAGCTAAAAATTTCTAGCAAAGGAACTGCATAGCTTTTTGCATTTTAAAAACACGATTTTAAAAATCTAAATTACTGCGCTTGAGATTCATCTTTCACAAAGTTAACTGCAATTATTTAAAAAACATATTTGTGCAGTGTATGGATATTTTTTTTTTTTTTTTTTTTTTTTTTTTTTTTTTTTTGTTTTTAAATCATCAAGCATCAACAAACTACACTTTCCTATTCTCTTGCTGTAATAAAAAAAAGGGCAAACAATAGACAACTTTTGCCAGCTGTTTTTGTGTGTGGAACAAAATTGTATGTAACAATTAAACGTCTAGGGGATAGTCTACAACTACCATGGCCGGCTAGTAGAAAATATAGCTTCTGTTACGAATTAACTTTTTTGCTACAAAAAAAAAAACAAAAAGCACAAAACGTGCGATGATGAAAAACACCTGGTATAGCTGAAAGCTGCAACAAAATTAACAAACAACCACAATAAAACAATCACAACTACAATAAAATAAAAACCACAGTTAACACCAAAACCAGCAACAACACTCTAACCAATAAAGATAAAGGATGCAAATCACTATTTCTGCCAATGGCCCGGCAATTGTTGAAACTTTTGAAAATGATTCTCTTTTGTAGTGTTTTCATTTAAAAATTTTGTGTGCAACTCCCTTTTTGTTATGCACTTCCACATATAGTCTTTGTTTTTTAATTTTTACCTCAAATTTAATTACACATGTACGCACATATACTTTCAATTAGCATTTTTTTGTTTGTTTTCTTTTTTTGTCTTGAATTTCTGGTTTTTACAGTTTTCATTTAAACACAGTACTTGGTTCCTGTTGATCTGCTAACTTTTTATTCCTACATTTATTTATTTCAATTATTGCGCTTTTGTGGTCTGCCATTGCAATTAAAAGCGCGGTTTTAGTATAAATCAATTTCGAAGTGATAAAGGCGGCAACGAAGTCGTCGGTGGAGATATATTTGATATAATTTGAATGACATTTTTTGTTGGCCACAAAATATATGAGTTTTTATTATTTAATAACGAAAGGTTCATTGTCACTTCGAGCTGATTCAGCTGAGTGTTATTTATAGTTGGAGGAGGCGAGATTTGTTAAAGATTACGTTTGATAATAAAAAAGAATTGAAAGGATTTGATAAAAATTAAAGGTTATTTGAAGTACAACTTTTAGAAAATTTCAGTTCTGTTTTTTTTTTTTTCAAATATAGTACTTACTAATATATCTTAAACAAAATAATAAATATTTGCACAAAAACAAAAAAATACCTAATTCTTTGCAATTCTTTCTAAATTTCAGATTGATTAATAAATAGGTTAAAATGGAGACGAGAAAACGCAAAATGTTGAGGAAGGCTCATACGAAATTCCACGACCAAAGAAAACAGAAAATTTTTGCTTTCGGCGTAAACTAAAGCCCCTACAAATATTCAATGAATGCCAAATTAGATATGGTAGGGTTGCACCACCTCTACAGACTATTTCCAAGTGGTTCCGAAGATTCCAGATATAGAGGACAATTTCCGAGAAGGTCGACTGAAATCTTCCACTGATGACATCACTGTGAGTCTGGTGAAGTTCAGAGTTGACGAAGATCCACGACTGAAACAAAAACTGGTTGCTGATGAATTGGGCATGATTGCCATGAACGAGGAAATCTGCTCGATGGGTGCTAAATTAATGAGTAACATTAATGCGAACTCTGGTTTTCGCTCAAATACCACCATTACTATATTCCCCGGATCTAATTGATGCGGTTAATGCTGAACTTGATAATCATAAAAAGCAAGATTTTTAATACCGTTTTGAGAAGTGGTCTTAAGGATAAAAAAAAAATGCTTTGAAACCAATGGCGATTATGTCGACAAGATAAAAAGAGGTGAAGATTAAGAATAAATAAGAAACGAGTTTTTTTGTGTTTTTCCTCATCAATTAAGCGGACGTTTGTTAGCCTCCTCACATAATTTTTGTTTGTAATTTGAAATTTAAGCTGAAACTCAAATGATCCCATAATTATTTTTTTTCACACAGATATGCAATGCAAAAATTTTTGCTGCAACAGAAATCGAAAAAAAAATCATCAGCTATCAGAGCTCCACGAAGTTGCACTCGATTGGCAGGCAAGTTGTTGCTGCATCGCAGAAAGCAGCCACTTTTTTTTTTTTTTTTTTTTTTTTTTAATACATCATTAACCCATATGTTACCAGCAGTTAGTTACACTTCATTAACAGCAATAATAACAACAATATAGATGCGATGAGATGAGCACGAAAGGAGATGAACACATGCAGATGGCGGATAAAGAAATTTAAGTACCTATTCGTATGCACAGTGGCGAGCAAATCTGGTTAGCAAGGTTTTTCATCAAAATTTTTTTTTTTTTTGTAAATTTTATTTACAAATATAGTTTATACTATAACAAAAACCATGTTAATTAATATTTCAAAACTCAACAAATTGTCATCAAATTTGAAGGAAAAAAAAATTGGAGAATGTTTAGAAATTCGGGTATGCAGTTATATAGCTTATTTTTTTCTAAACACATGGATTTTATAAAAAATCCCGCTTATTTGTAATAATTATACATGCCAACAATATTCGACATTTTCTACCACATAAAATATTTACTTGTGTAGGCGAAATATGACAACAAAAAAAATTATAAAAAATCATTGATAGTTTCTAGACAATTCAAAATTGCGTTTTATTATAACAAAATTGAGTAGAACTGCACTCCCATAAAATTCCTAAAGATTCTTCTAAACAATTTTAAAGTCATTAATGACAATTGTTTTGAGTTTTCATAAATTTTGTATAAAGTTTGAAAAATTAATACAAATGCTGTTTGTTATAGTATGAACCATATTCTTATATAAATAAAAATATAGAAAAAAAATTACCATGAGAAACCCTGCGAACAGTGTAAAAAAATCACCATTCGACCAGTTTTGCTCGCCAGTGTATATCAGGCAGATATGTGTGTACAATATGTTCGATTTTGTATAAAGACATTTCAAAGAAGCTGTTTCACAATGACAACCCGGCGCACAAGACGTACTCGCACTGTAAGACGTTGCACAAAAATTAAGCTTTACGATTGAGTGCGTTTTAAATGCTCGAATGCGTTTTGTTGTTGTAAGCTGCTTTGAAAATGAATGCTAGCGGCTGGTGGCAAAAGGCAATAGCAATAAAAGTAAAAAAAAACAAAATCGAATCAACTGCAATAATCACAAATGGCGCAAATGTGTACAGAAGAACCACTTAAGTGGAAAGCGGCAAATGAAAGAAGCGACGAGGAGAAGAAAGGAAGTACACCAACCACATCATCTTGGAGTTTATTTTGATGTAAGTATGTATGTATACACATACATACAAACGGAGTGAGACATGTGCGCAACATGTGCGCCAGCCAAGTGGGAGGCGTCGGTTGTGAAAAAAATGTGTTACGTAAAAATCGTAAAATAAGAGATTTATTCGAACTTGGGGAGCATTTAAAACACTTGTCGAATAAAATCCAACAAACAAAAATAATTATTTTATTTTAATAATTTGGGATTCTGGTAGGATGCGTCCTACGGCTGCTCTACACATCGGATAAAGACGACTGCTATTGAACCGACTCTATTCCGTTGGGTGAGCTAACTTACGGTTCGGATGATGCTGAAGAGGCAACTGCGCCCAGGGGCCCACCACAACAACTACGGAGAAAAAGAGAAAGTACACGAGAGGGATCCCGCTTCCCTTACCCCAAGAGATAAGGCTCTGCAGAAGAAGCATGCAAACATCGTGCGGAGGTTGGAGCGACTCAGTGAGAAGGAATCCTATAACACCGTCACTATTTACATTACTAACCCTGCAGGCGATAATGAAAAAGGAGATCCGAAAAGCAAACCTTCTGTTGAGGGCACGAGCGGCTTGACATCTGCAAATGTGGACGTCAAAAGCTGCGCTTGCTCTCAGTGCGACGGAGCCGGCGAAACGCACTCCCAAAATACAACTGTATGAGGAAAAGTAGATGCCAGAGCAGGAAACCCCTCCCGTCATTGCCCAGAAGCCAATGCAACCTCAGAGATTCACAGTTTGGTGCAGATTTTGGAGTGATGGTATCATTGGCCCATTTTTCTTTAAAAATACAGCTGAAAACGTCATTTTGGTCAACGACGAGCCCTAAAAAGACAAGATACAAGATTTTTTGTTTTCTGAAATTGAAGACATGGACTGGATGAAGGTGAATACTGAGAAAGCCCTTCGTGAGATAGAGTAGGATGGTGATGACCAAGGTCTTCGAAAATTCAGTTAATCGAGTTAGTTTTTTAAAAGAAACCGTCCTTATTATTAGTGTGTAAATTTCTAGGCTTGCGCGATCTTGGTAGAGCTGCTCAAAAACTTTTCGGCCTTGTACAAACGCCTTGGAAGCCTCCGATATGCTGTTTTGTTTTAAACCCAAAGTTTTAATTGCTTCGACATTAACTTACAAATTACTTTCCTCAGATTATCTTTTTCACTATTTCTATCTAACCTAAGCCAAAAAATTTGGCATACGAAATATTTTTTTTTTTTTTTTCAAATACTGCTAATTTTATCCAGATCTGGAAAAAGTTCCAAATTTCAAAAATAGGCACCGCCTTTTATTTGTACATAAAAACAATTTAGAGCAAATCTGTAGAACATATGAAAAGTGTTCCCTTTTAAATTATGAAATGAATACAAAATGAATTACGAGTACAACATTTCAAAAAAATAATGTGACAGTCATAAAAAACAGAGCTGTGAACGAAAGAAAAAATAAAGACAAGGCAAACCAGTCAGAGGAGGGACAAAGGCAGGCACCAAAGTTGCCGCAGATAGGAGAATGAGTGCGCTATAATATTAAAGTAATCGGCAGGCTGACAAGGCACTCAAAGCCAAAAGGCAGTGGCGCATAAGAGATCGGGCAAGTGGCAAGAAAATGTGGCAAAGCAAGAGTGTAGATAAATATGTATGTATGCACATATTTTATATTGGAATGAGTGCGACACATGTTTTAACTTATTTATGCCGAAAGAAAACACAGTGGCGCAATGCTGTCATAAAACTTTGTGACAGGCGGTCAGAAAAAATACCACTTACTTAAAACATGCATGGATTCGTCAATACACGCATGCTTGCATACTCGTACAGCAATATTTTCAGAATAACGACCCACCGAATGATGCGGATATTGTAGCCGAAATATGGTATCGAATATAGTGCCACCAAATGGCAACGATAAGGCAGCGACTGCCAGCACTTGGGAAAATCGCACTGCATATGGAAAATGGGGCAATAAGCAAGTAATGCAAATAAAAACGTTAATGCCAAAAAATAAAAAAAGGAGATATCAAATATATGTATAACGAAAATACACTTATATTTTTTAAATGCGAAAATGTGGATCAAATAAATGCAGCGTAATACCAATAGAGAGATTCCTACGAAACGAAATGAAAAAATTCACATTTTCACTGAAAAAGCCATTATATAAAATGCCTATTACTGTTACTCGAAAGACAAGTGCGTACATACATACAGTCATGTGAAAAAAATAGGGGCAAACCATTTTTATTATTTTTGGTTATTCTTGTTATGTTTGTTTTATGATTTTTATTTGTTATAAAATATAGCTACTCATAATTTTTAGAATCCTAGTTCATTATACAGCAAACATCGTATTTCAAACTATGTGGAAAAATATGAAATTCAACAAATTTTAAAACGAAAAATTTGTTATCCAGATATTTTAAAGTCTAGCTCTTTACACAGCAAACATCATATTTTAAACTTTATGGAAAAAAATTGGAAAAATTAAAAAAAAAATTACAACAAAAAACTGTTTATGCAGAAATTTTAGAAAAATTTAATGTGTGAAGTTTTTTATTGCCTAACAAATTTGAGGATAAAACGAGCATGTTTCAACTAGCTAAAATGTCCGATGATATTATATTATGTTTTTGCCGACTTCGTCACACATTTTTTTTTTCATACAAAAAAAAACAAAAACAAATTTCAAACATTATATTATTATTTTAATAGAATTTAATAGGCTATAAAACACGGCGTGCTTAGATGTTTTCTAAAATTTCTGAATATAATATTTTTTGTTGTAAAAATTCGTCTAATTTTGTTATTTTTTCTACAAAGTTTGCAATATGGATTTATATGGTGTTTGGTGTATAGAAAGCTAGACTCTACAAAAAAAAATCAACAAATATGCAACAAACAAATTGTCGTGTCGCTAATTTTTTCACACGACTGTATAGTATACATTTGTATGTGTATGTAGATTTCGCAGCCGTCGCTTCATTTCGTACCACTAGCTATGTCCGGAAAATGATTTTGACGAAAAATAGTAAGAAGTCGAATAACCAAATGTGCATTCCTGGACGACATCATTAAATTTAATATTTTACCGACATGGTTGGCGGCTGGTTGTGTGCAACGAGTTCTGCGAATGTTCAGACGTTGTACATATGTATGTGCTTGTGAATTCATGGAAGCATAAATGAATTATTTCCATGCCATGAAAATTCGCCGAATAAATTTGACCAGCGGTGATCGTAATTGCCGCGAGGAAATTTGCAGAGAAATTAAACACAGCCGTACAGGGAATGTTAGCGAAAATCGTACAGAGATTTACTTAGCATTTCCAATGTTTGCTGAATTTATCTTATAAATATTGTTGTGGTAATTTTTATAAAAAATATAGTTCGTATTAAAATTATTTTACTTAATTTTTTTTTGGTTATTTTTAAAAAAGTTTAGTTCGTATTAAAAAAAGTATAACTTGAAGATTCAGACTTCTTACAGGAAATAGAGAAATTCTACAAATTTACTTTAAAATTCGAAATTGTTTGGAGTGGCTAAAAATAACCATTGATTTTTTAGAAGTTTGTTTTGCGGGCGGCGTTGGAAATTTTCTTCCATATAAAAACATTTAGAGCATGAGTTACATTTATGCAAAAAAATATGCTAAATTCCGAAAAACAATTACCAAAAACCAACATTCAAAATTTTGTTGAATTTTTCTAGTTTTTTGTTTTATTGATGAAAATTTATTAAATTTTTCTGGTATTTTTGTTTTTAATTTTTATGAAAATTTGTTAAATTTTTCCAAGTTCCGAAAATGTTTTAGTCTTTGATTTATGTATGTCTTTATATTTTAATACCAACGTTATATATTTATTTATATATATTTTTTTTTAAACTGCAACAACAAAAAAATTAATAGGAAAATTTTTGAAAATATTGTAAAAAATTAGTTGAACGATTTCCACTGACATTCACTGTACTTCCCAAGGGACGTACAATTGTGAGCAGGGGAGACACGGTTGATAGTAGGTGATAGAATTGAAAGAAATCAACTGTGTAAAAAATTGCACTTCAACTTTACAACCGATAAGCCGCTTGATAAGGAATGCTATATTTATTGCTATATTTCTTTCTTTTTTTTTGTTTCTTTTTTTTTGTTACTACCACGATGCACTTTATTCCTTTCTAAGAAATTTGCACTTATTGTTGTCAATTCCAATATGCAATAAATAATTTAAAAAACCTATTAAAGTTTGCAGCGGATATGAGAGCTTTGTTTGGTGTAAAGCACCGGTAATCTAAAAAGGCATACAATTATTTAACTAGAAATATTTAAGTACTTTTATTGTAAGTAAAAGTAATAAACACATTTGACAGCACTCAAAAACGCAAACTAGGAAGTGAACACTCTGTAAAGAAAAAAACTACCGCGAGTTTAAAGGGATTGTTGGCACAAGACTCTGCACTGAAGTTGAGTTGGAGCGTCTTCTTCCGTTTAGTTTATTCAGAGTGCTGGGCAATGATATTGACAGATCAATTATGAATAAAACCTCGATGAAAATATCAATAATGACTACAATAGCGATAACAATACCGATATCGATAATTTCAATGAGAATAACAGCGTCGATATCAATAGTATCGATTATAAGTATAGTCACGATAACAAGGTCGTTTAAAATATTTGCGTACTTCTACTATAAACATACAGGCATGTGTCGCAATATTAATATCGATAACGATTAGACTAAAAGCCGACGATTGGAAATTTCGTATATGTACATACTTTCGGTAAAATAGCAGGCACAAAACCAAATACAGAGAGTGGGCTAGATCAGGTGGTAAAAGTTCTGCTGACGAGCCAAGCTTTGAAAGAAGCGTAATATTTTTTCTAAGAAATTTAATTATCGATTAACCAAATATAGATTTTTCGGGCGAAAAAAATGTATCTTAGATATAATATTTAGTCATATACTAACTGCAACCCAACAGGTGATGAGAATTCGCAGTTAATCGATATTTGATCGAAAACATTTAAATCCAAGCATAAAGATTATTTGTATCGGAAAAATAAGAATCACAAAATATCGAATAAATTTAATCGAAAGATTATCAAAGATTAATCAAAAAAATAAAAATCACAAAATAAAGATTACGCACTGATTTAACACAGGGGATTACATCGATATATAATCTTTTTTTTTTTTAACAAATTCGATTATTTTCGGCCCCTGCATAGGGCTCCAGACATGCTAAATCTACGATATTATGTTCCCATTTGGTAGAAGTGCGGTCAGCCGAGGATGCTTGCATACCCTGCCCTCCCCAATAGGCTGAAATTAAAAGATACTACATACATACTATGTATATTGATTTGTTTGTGTAAAAAAGTTCTAGCGGCTTCATTTCAACTACTACGCAGTATGAAATTACAAAATCCATATCAACATTTAAAACTTATAGTTTTCTGCCAGAATTTTTATCATTAACACAACAATAAAACCAAAAAAAATTATTAATTACTACGCTGAATTGTCGACACGTGCGCTTCATTAGCTCGTAAGAAGAATTTACTGCTGCTATTTCACTCACTTGAATCTCCATTGGTGTGTACTAATCACTGACACACGCAAAATAATAATGCGAATCCATCTAAATCCACTGCTAATTTACAAATTGCATGAGTGTACATTTTACAGAGTATCTGCAAGTAAGCCGACGTTGATTTGTGTTAGCGAGAAATGAGACTCAACTCATAGTAATTTTTCAACAGCTCAGTAGTTTTCCATTCGGTTTATTTCAACACCTCTTTACAGAAATCCTTCGCACTTCTTTCAACACCACTCTAAATTTGAAATAATTAATTTCCATCCTTACGTTTCACACTTGTCTTCTACCGCCCACCAGCGTCTTAGTTAGCATAACCAGCTTCCAGCTTGTGAAATTTATTAGCGCCTCAATTGTCAAGGTCAACATAATTCACTCAACAAACAACCGACCATCAACATCATCAAACCATGGCTAGTTGGTTGGTCTGTCGGTCGGTTGGTGGATAAAATGAGTTCAGTTTGTGCTACAAGAGCTATACAACAATTACTGCAAATAACAACAACAACATTAAGGGTCACCACCACCATCAGCAACTTAACTACTCAAAGTTGTAAGCTGAAAATATGCTTAGAGCGGTATATGCGTTTTGGTAACCGTCGGTTGCAGTTAATTGCCTGGTGGTAATCAGACTGCTTAGTAGGGCAAAAATCTTATTAAATAAATACTCGTACATATGAATATATTATATAGGGTACGTAGAGATTCAATTACGTCTGCGACCTTGCTCATATCTCTACTTTTTTTTTGTTAGTTAGTTTGCGGTTTTTGATATCTCTTCTTTTTTTTAATAGGAAGGCTGTTTTTTTTGCTATGCTCTAATATTGACACTAATCAATTTCATGCTGTTGGGTTTCGGGTAGCACATATTGACCATAATTTGTAGTAAAATTTTGAAATTACTAACGCAATACTAAAAGAAACAGAGTGTAAATCTAAGTAATTATTGCATTTTTTCTATGTGGAAATTCTTTGATTTTGGTAGTCCACAATTTTGCTTGAAAGGCCTTTAGTTCGTTAAAAGCTATACACTTAGAGATAAAGACGTAAAATATCAATGACGACAACGATTAATATAAATAAAACAATAGTAATAATACTAATGGTCATATCGATAATTAACAATGCCGATAACGATTTAAATTGCAACAACGGCGTCGATAAAAATTTCGATAAATATATCGGTAACTGCCGAAAGGAAATTCCGAGAAGAACTTCTGTGTAGAGAAGTTGAGTAGATAGACCGCGTCAAAAACTTGGGAACACTAAGCACATTAAAAACCTTCTGCTGCAGGTCAAGAAATAAAACCCTTACACAAATGGCCTGATGGCCATTATATGGAATAACCCAAAACCTTAGATAGTTTAAGTCTATATAAACATTTTAAAACCGGTCCTCGGCGGAGCACAAAATAATCGATAGATACATACGTCGATGGTTTTAATTTCGAAATATCGATATGCGGTAATTATTGCCCAGTATTAAATTCGATACTTATTTAAGGTCCCTATGAGCTCAATTTGATTTGTTTTGAAAGTAACTGTGCATAATATCCATTCATAGTTTGTGAAAGCAAATAAAGAGAATGTCTAAGAATGGTTTCTTTGGTATTTGAAATATCGATAATTTTTTCTCTGCCTATGTTGTTTAAAAATATCGATAGATATATATCGATGATTTTTTTTCTTTTGCCCATCCCTACCTTCACAGTCAGGCTGCTCTTTAAATCGGCATATACAAATGTATAAAGAGTTTAATGGTTGTTTTTTAAAAAGTACATATCCACATAAGGGGGGTCCAAAAATAAAGTCGGAATTTTACTTTTCTATACTATAATTGTTTTATATATAAAAATAACAAAACCAATACTACTATTTTAATAAAAAGAAAATTATTAATAAAAATAAAATGTATGGGTATATTTTTGTAGTTTTCTTGGGGGACTTATGAAAATAGTTAGTATTAAAACATGGTTAAAACAAACAACTGATTTCCAATGATTTTATGGCAAAAAAAAATTTCCCACCATATAAGTAATTTTTGTGCAAAAAAATAGGGGTACTTTTATTTTCAATATAGAATGACACTGAGCGGGAAGAGCATTAAAATTCCGTCCTTACTTTTCCCCATGCATTTTTGCATCTCCCTGAAGCGACGGAAGTTATTAAGTTGAAGAACAAACTATAGTTATGGACAAATAAAATGCGTACATATTGAACTTACCATTTCCACAATGTGGTAGTTGCATGTAGGAAGCACAATTGACTACCTGAAAATTAAAAAAAATTGTGTTAAATTAAGTCAAGTGAACTGTTTAGTTTTAACACAAATAAAAACTTTAAAAAAAAGTTGTGTTTAAGCTACTAAAATTGCATGCATTTTCTTATAACCTTCACAATAACTTCGTATACTTCCACACACCAGAAGTGCCGCGGGCGAGCATATGTTCGTAAAAGTTTTGTATTCGGACGAAGATTAAATGCAAACAATATCGCTGCATATTCAAAGGATTCAACTATGTCGAAATTTTAGCGTGAAAATTGCCAAGGAGTCAACAGCTACGAGTAAAGCGTTTGGATGGCTTAACAAATTGGTGAAAAACTTTGCCGCAAAAGTACAAACCATACCAGCCGGTATGAGAGAGAACTTTGCATCGATTTTTGTAATTAAATTTGTATTAGAATAGCTCTGCGTATGTACATATATGAAGAAGAAGATAAGTTAAAATAGCTGAGAGAAAAAGTTATGAGCGGCTTAATAATAAATAATAAAAATGCGACCACCGAGCGGCAGCGTTACAGCTATTGCGGTAGAATCGTTGACAAAAATTTAATAAAATAAGAAATAGCCAATAAAAAGTAAAACAATGGAAAATTGGTATGGTATTCTGGCATTTATGTATAAAATATGAGCTTTAAACTCAAACTCAATTTTCAGAGCAAATGGTCGAGCCCAAGCTCACTTCATCAATAGGTAAATTGAGTAATGCATGAAGAGCCATGCACCACGAGATATTCTGTCATATAAGAAACCAGACTTTGGAAATAATACACTAAACAAAATATATATTTGAAATTGAAAAATTATGTTGTTGTATTCCATAGTAAAAAATAATTAAAATTAAGCAATTTTGTAATTTTAAAATTACGATTTTTATTATTCACTTAGGGAGACCTAGGGAATCAAGCTCAAGGATTTTTTTTTAGCAAGAACACAAAAAATGGTTTGGTCCCAAACAGGCATCTGCCATCAAAAGTCTACATTCACATACATATCTCGAAGCCGAGTCACATTTTCTGGGAAAAATTAAATTTTAGTCAAGACGGGTAGCATAGTTCGAGGCATAGCATAGTTCTCAAAGCGTTCCCAAAAAATTATCAACATACTTCGAGAAACATTATAAGACTTTAATTTTTCTAGAATCTCTAAAATAAATTTCGACTAGCGAGCTTGCTGTATGGTTCTGTTCCTTTCAAAGACACACAATGATAATAAAATATGAAATTTAAACTTTAGTCACAACTTTATGAGGCCGATATTACAGTTCCTTTCAAGACGAAGTGTTAAGGAGTTCTTGAATTTAATTTGAGAGCGAAGTGTGTTTTCATCCTTCAAACTTTGGCTACAGAACAAATACATTTCCATTGTTTTTATTTTTTTTTCAAAAAAATTTGATGGCAAATAAATTTTCAATCTTCATACAAATAATTTTCAATAACGAATAGATTTTCCCGTTCCAGAACTTATTGGACAGAAAGTATTCATAACTATCATCTGCTCCTGCGAATGATAATGGCCTTTTAACTGAGGGCTAGTGTTGACAGACACAATTCAACACCACCTACAGCTAGACTTAGCGACGCCAGCCATTAATGGTAAAATAACGACTTATGCGGCAATAATTTAACGTCACACATTTATAAATTTAACATTCATTTACAGTAGAGACCATTAAGACCCACGCTGGAAAATTGTATTACTCGGAAAAAGGAGAATGTGTGCTTTCCAAAGCAAAAAAGTAAGAAAAAAATCTAATATAGAAAAAAAAAATAGAAACAGTAGCATGTCACGAAAAGGGAATTTGCGTAGGATGGCATATGTTAACCACAAGGGCACCTACACGGAAAATGTCTAAGAGCTCAGCGCCAACGTCATTGCATTGGTGGGAAGTTAGGAACGCAGTCGGACAAATTTATTTGCTTTTAGGTTTTTCGAACTTCATGGACATCATTGCGCAATGATTGACTACAGACTTCAGTGGCTAAGTTATGCAAGACAATACTTTAACTTTTCACCACCACTTTTTTGATACTTCTAAAAATTTTAATCAAGTAATTTATGTAGTTATGCAGCACACCACGTACATACACAGAAAACAATTTTCCAACTCATTAAAACTTCCTTAAGAAAAGTGAAGACATTCTCAGCAAGCCAGAGCAGTTTACACGCATTTACCGTGTTGTTTCAAAACTTATTTAATATATTTTTAGATGCACATACGCACGTTTTTAACTCGTATGCGTAAGCGCCTAGAAGTAGTATACTCATATCTAGTATTTTCCAACAATCTACACTTAAAAGTTTAACGCACAGTTATATAGATAGATCATCTTTGCTAAGAAAAGTAATATGATTAACTGCTACCGACAGAATTTCTTGCAAGTTTTGTTCATAAATTACCCTAATATTCTTATGCGCCTGCTGTTATGCTACAACAACTTGTTAGCGCTAAAAATTCCCCACTTTTGGTGTGTGCATAATTTTAGGCGCTCATTTTCAAGCATATCACTTAACTCTGGTACTTGACGCCGCACGGCAACAAGTCAACAAAGTTTACAGTTTTCACAATTTCACTGTCAACTTAAATATTTATGTGTGTCAAATAGTTCTTGTCTCTAGTGAATTGAAAGAGCAGTGTGAAAGTGAACCCAAAAGCTAAGCAAATACTTGACAACTACCAGTGATACTCATTTATTTACTTATGCTTTTGAGAGTAAATACGTAAATATTATTTTAGCGCTTCACAGATTTTCTGTTGAAAATTCTTAATTTTCATCTGGAGGGAAAGTTGTATTGTTTAAATTAAAAAATTGGAAGCACATTATTCCCCAATATGTAAAAGGATTGTTTTTTGCCTTAAAGCAAGCAAAAAAGCAAATTAAATATCAAATTTGGACTTAATTCCGCTCAAAAAAAAATGAAGTACAAAACTGCATACTTCAAAGTTTTCTACCCATCCAAATTAGTTCAAAAATTGTGATGAAAATTTTATGTATTATTCTACATTTAGTATGAAGTTTCGTTTTATCAAAGAATGAACTATATATTTTGGAAAAACTTAATGAAAATTAAACAGGCACATGAGAATTAGTCAAAAATGACCGAAATGTGGCAGTGCTATTATTTTTCATCAATTATACTAACAATTCTGAATAACGAATAGATATTCATTCATAGTTCGAATGATTTTGATTAACGAATAGATTTTCATGCATCGTTTAAATAAATTTGAAAAACAAGCAGATTTTCATTCATTAATTTAAGTAATTTTGAATATAGAATAAAGGACGAATAGATTTAATGGTGAATACCATTCAATTAGTTTTGATTAACAAATACATACATTTTTATTCATCATACAAATAATTTCGAATAACGAATAGGTTTCCATTTATCAAATTCAAGAAATTTTAAACGGCGAATAAATTATCATTTGTCATTTGAATATTTTATTTATTCATTCGCCAAATAATTTAAAATAGCGATTTGATTTTTAATCCACAACTCAATAATTTTTGATTAGCGAATAGATTTTTATTCATCATTTAATTAGTTTTGATTAGCGAATAGATTTTTATTCATCATTCAAATATCTAAATATTGTTGTATGAATAACTATTGTGCCCAAAAGTAGAGGAAGCTTCAAAACGAGTATTACCTGCTCTGCCAGCTTTCAGAATTAGTCGATTTTATACTCGTATTCGATTTTTTATTTTGGGTTTCATGTTGCATAGTTTCGGGCACCCTGCCATTTTTATAGCAAATTTTGAATGAGAGTGCAGAGAAATTAACTTTGTTCTCGGACGAATATCAGTGAAAAATAGGCAATGCTTTGATTCTAACTAAATCCTGTTTTAAAAAATCAGCAGAGCAGACTAGTCAGAAATATACTACTACATATTACATACATATGTACATTAGTTATTAAAAACATTATTACAAGTACAAATATTATGAGCGGTTCCTTTGCAACAATTTGCAATACAATTACAGTCAATTACAGTAATATGATTTTTATCGCATTTGAATATTACACGTGCAAAGGTGGTAAATGGCAATCGAACTTAACGATACTCCTACGTACATACAAACTAAAAGATAGGGTAAGTTTATAATATTTGTTTCTATATAGTTTATGCATAAAAGGTGCTATTATCGCTGGAACTATCAGCACCATGCAATTTAATCGATGGCCAAGTGTCGAGGTATAGCAGCTGTTGGCAAGGCGACAAAAAAAATGTCGTTGCCACCAAACGGGATAGAGCTTTCAATTTGTTGCCAATTTTAATAACACCATATAATATTGGTTATAGGTATGTAGAGATATGTATGTATATAACATAAATACCGGCATGTGTACTTGTGTGGTGATGAGCAGCAGCAACACGCCATCAGGTGATGACGCTATCTGTGCAATTTTAGCCGCTACCTAATGCTCTTTACTGCAGTCACACCTTCGCGAGGTGGCGTTGCCACTGTTGGCACTAAGTACAGACAGGGCAGACGTCATAGAAGAGCGATCGAATGAGTATTTTTTTCGGTTTCTACTTTTTTTGCGTGTTGTTTCTTTTGTATTTTTTGCAATAAACGTACATACAAAAATTCGATTTATTTTCGGTACTACCGAGCTCTTTAGCTTTTTTGTTTACCTGCCAGCGAAAAAAAAAAATTTTCTATGGCTATTGTGTGCTGTTTTAGCAATTATTTTTACTTGATTGGGAGGCCGAAAATGAATGTAGGAAAAATTAAATGGTAACGAGCAAAATTAAGCGAAAAAAATGTATTTACTAGCTCAAATACGAAAATGGCGAAAATGGAACAACTTTATAGGCAGGGGAACATAGAGCCTACAGGTTTTTATTATTTTGGTTTTAATTTTTTAAATAAATTTTTATTTTTTTTTTAACTCAATATTGGTATTGAAAAAATATAACAAAGAATTTATTAGTTTTTAATAGTTTTCGTGGAAAAATTTAATTATTCGCAACACTGTCCCGGTCACGAATAACCAACCCGGTGTGGAGCTGCAATATTTTGATGGAAATATACGTACTTAATTTATTTTTAGTGATTTGAAATTTGTTTTCTGCTTGTTTTGGTGGAATTTAGATAATGTGTTTCCCAACAAAGTTATTCAAAGATCCCAGAATCCACATCCACTAATGATATGGCTTCAATTTTATCATTTTTATTTTAAGCTTAAGGGGTCCATATACTACATTATTTATGCTTATCATGCCATCAAATATTTTTCTAAAAGAATTAACTTCATAATTTCCAGTATTATTGCACTTTGTTTTAACATCTTAAAAATACCATATCAAAATCATTTTCACCTTCAGCCAATATGGTTTACCGACGACCCTGCCTAATGTGCATACGTCAGAGCTAAACTGAAAAAGCGCACAATAACTCAGAGATAGGAAATGTTGCATATCTATGTTTTTTTTTTTTTTTGCTTTACGTTGGTGAAATATCTAATTGCTTTTGATTTTTACTGCCTTGACGACATAATGACTCATTAGAGCTAAAATTAGTAACTGTTTAGATAATCTGCGATAAATATGTAGTGGAACAACAAACCTTATTTTTATATTTTTAACTAACAAGAAAATAACAGCGCAGAAGTAATAAAGTAATAAATTTTGCAAAGAGACAAGCATAAACCTCAGACAGGCCACGCATAGCGGCTAATGAATTATTATTTCGCTGTCATTTATTATTTACAATTATATTTCGCCTCTATTCAGAGCCTACTTTTTTCTTTATTTATTTAAGTTTTTAATAAAAAATATAGTTCAGTCTACAATGAACTGCAGTTAAAGACAAGTTTCAAACTTTGTTGAAGTAAAAATAAACTTTACACTAGATTTTAAATTTAGTTAGAATTTTTAGCTAAAATTTTAGTACGCACTTTTATAATTATTCAATTTTAAAATAATAAAGTGCAAGTTTTAAGTAGCTACAAATAATCGATGATTTGTGGCAATTTTTCCCTCTCGACACTCTTCCGTAAATTCGTCCAAGGAAAAAACCGCGCAACACTGACAGTAAAAAAAAATTATCAAAAATCAACGGTAATTTGTAGCTATTTGAAACTTGCACTTTGTTATATTAAAATTGTACAGTCTATAAAACTGCATACCCAAAATTTTTCTGAAAATCTTATGTAAGGTCGTTAATTTTTTCTCCCCATTTGATATCGAGTTCGAGACGCCAAGAGCTAAGCTGCGCTCTCGATGGAATTCATAATAAGCAAAATCAATCGATAATATGACATTGACCATTGAAATTTTATAAAAAAATCTTAAAGACTAAAAGCGTTTAGGAATTATTTGCTCAATTTTTGCAACTTGCGATGATAATCGCAAATAGAAATCATTGCTTGCTAGATTCCAAATCTTAAAGTGTTTTTAATGAGTTTCGTGGTTAAATCTTATCTTCCTTGCGGCAGCAACGCGAATTTTATGCCATTTCGTATCCTCTGGCACTACAAATAGAATAAACACATTTTTTTCCTATACTTTCATATGCCATCTACATGCAATGGGCTTCGATGGGTGAACCACCCATTTGGCATTTGGCCAGGTGACACAGAGTCTCCGCAATTGTTGAGCAAACAAGAAGTACGTGAAGGAAAAAAAAAACAAAACAAAACAAAACAAAACTAAAAGTAAATGAATGTAAAATATAGAGAAAATATATAATCAGGCGCTACTATAGCAGACATTCTCTAATGCTTGCCAAAAATGTGAAAAAATAAAAGAGTGTATTTCTCATGTATACCAGCAGTATATGTATGTAAATAGTTGTTGTTTTCCGCTTCATTTTGCAAAGCAATTTCGTTGCCAAGGATGCTGACAGAATTTGTGTGCCGTTGAAGCAACTCGTTTGCTGGATTTTTGCATTTTTTTCTTAGTTTTGTTTTTTTTTTGCAAAAAATAAATTTACAAAGTTTAAAGGTTAATGGGCAAGTGTGGCAGTGTGTAAGCTTAGAGGGAAGCGAGAAAGTGAGCACTTTAATGCAACTTACTGCTAAATTCATGCTTATAGTAATTTATTTAAACTATTTGCAAAATTCTTAAGTGGAAAACATTCTGCAGCAGCTTCAAGTGTTACTGCGGGTAAGTTGTTTTTAAGTTTTTGAATGTTGTAGAATAAGAAGCAAGTTTAGCCTTACACTTCCACAAAGTCCGCCTCCTCTCTCTCTCTTCTCTGTGTGCAACAGCATTTTCATAGCCTGACTTACTGACTTACTGACTTGACAAACTAAATGAGTTTCTGCTGTGTTAAGTTTTTCAAAACTATGGAATATGGATATACTTTGTTCGGTTAAACTTTACTTAGGTTCATTAAAAGTGTTTTAGAAAGTTTAAAATTTTTGTTGCATTAATGCTGATTTTTGCTATAAGCGCCCAGTTGCATAAAAGTCAGATTGGATTTTAGGGCATTTATTGGGAGTTATGTAAGCAGTTAGGAAACGGAAATGGTATATTAATTTTTGTGACCTTGCATTTTTCACCTAATGTGAAAAGCCTTTTTGATACTTGGCTGGAATAGGACACGATTTTAGAAATAAAATCTCTGGCGAACGGAAATACGATTTAGAATATTGATAATAATAATAGTATCAGTTACGAAAGTATATCGATAACGATAAGTATATCGATAATGATAACTATATAGATAACGATAACAATAACTGCAATGATAACTGCACCATAACGATAACTGTAGCTATATCGATAACGGTTCCGATAATGAAACCCGTATCGATAACATTATCGAATTTATATCGATAAATATTACTATCAACTAAGGTAATTATTTCGAAATTGTATCAATATATTTATTGCTGCCGATGAGGAAAATTATATCGATAACGATAACTATACGCCTACAAATAGCTATATCGGTAAAGATTATGACAGCAATTACGATGCAGATGAGAAAGAAAAAAAATATGAAGTACACAATATTCTATAGAATTTTTTTTATGTAGTACTCTACGGCGACTCGATTATTTTATTCGAATCAGTGTCATTTTTCCAAAACTTGAGTGTTCACAGTTCGTTATAGACGTCTTGTTCTTTAATTTTTTTTTTTAAAGTCGCTAGCATTTTTTCGCGGTTGGTTCGTGGGTTCGATTCCCTAGAAGAAATCTGATGAGGAGATATGTGATCTCCGAAATAGCTATAAATTCTACCAATGTTGTTTTTTCAATAATTTGTTAATGTATAAATGGCCTTGACTTCATAAAATTTTTTACTGTTGGTACAAAAAATTTGGCCGAAAAATTATGTATAATCAATCAAAGCAAATTTCTAGTTACTTCAAACTTGCATTTATTACACTAAAACAAAACTGCATACACATCATTTTATTCAAAATTCGAATTAAAAAGCCCGAACATTTTTTAAAACTTGAAAGCATAAAATTTTATTTATATGATTTTTAGAAAAAGCTATACATTTTAAAAAAATATGAAAAAATAGTAAGTATAAGTAGCAAATTAAATTCTACCGAATTTTTCCCAATATGATATTTCCGACACAGTAACTTAGTTTTTACAATGTTTTCTTTCTTTTATACGGAACTTCAACACATAAATTTATAATCCAGCTGAATATGCTTCTCACATACATTCCTTACATTCGCTCAACCCAAAAATACAAACAAACATTGCCAATATTTACATAAAGAATACATTTCAATTTCGTCATGTCAATTTGAGTGTATTTTTTATTGTGCAATAAAATGTACTCTGCACAAAAATTGCTAGTAGCTGAATTTGTATAGAATGTAACGGTAATGACCAAACCGGGAATTGAAAATTATTTAGATTTTTAACAGCAAATAACATAAAAGAGGGCGTAAATGCAGAAGCATAGAATATTAATGTAAGCTCGGCCGGCGTTGGTTGTGCCATTGGGGGTAGTAAATAATTTTCATCTTCAAAAAGCTGCAAAGTAATTTAATGAATTTTTAAACTGTACCGCAAAGAGAGGAGAGGCATTTACAATTTTCCAATCATTTGTAAATAAGTAAATATATATTGTGTGTATGGCCTTGACGTGACGAAATTGCGGCACAGATGTGGCATTTTTCCTTATATTTTTTAAACGACAACTTGTTTGAAAACATTTTCGGATATTTACGAGGGGAAGTTTGAAGTGTATTGTGACAGACAAAGTAAACAAAATAATAAATTTTTCGCGTAAACTTTTTTAATTTTTCAAGCCTTTTTTAGCGCAATACTTTGATTCCAAACTTTTCAAAAAATGTGTTTTGTTGAACTATCTACGAAATGGGTTTCAGTTTTCGATGCGCCGTCTTTATTCGATGAAAATCTGCTAGGATAGTAATCGCTGTACATTAAATCTGTCATTGCGGAGCAAAGTGGCCAGAAAGATACTTATCAGCTTGCCCTCGTATAGTGCCAGTGGCATTGACATACTAAAAAACATTAATTTTTATGATTTGTGAGTGCATTCTGAAATCACTTAAAAAAGTTATAATCGATATTGGTTTTGAGCAAAAATGTGTACGACCTCGAAATATTCTGCACTGATATTTTCAAAACTTTTCATGTAGGTCAAGAAATTCGTTCTAATAGTAATATGTGAAAAAAGAAAATGCGACGACTGAAACAACTGACCACATGTGGATTTGTGTTTTTGTTTTTACAATATTTTACTTTCACCCTATGTCTTTCAGGTTAATACTTTGTAAAATAATAAAAAGTATATAAGTTAAAATTTCCAACTTAGTACACCATTTAGAAAATTCAGCAAATTTTAAAAATTTTGTATCAAAATTTTTAGAAAACTCTTGCGTATGCAGTTATGTAGTTTATTTAATTTTGGCATAATAATCTGCTAGTCTGAAATGTCTAAAAATTTCGGTTTTTTTTTTAATGGAATTTGGGTTCTACGCACTTTTTTCACATATATAAATTCCCGTTGCTTTTTAATATAGTAGTATTTTATTGTGCCAAGACCAAAATTAAGAATTAAGAAAAATTTTCATTGAAAAAAAAATTAAAAGAAAAAACAATAAAAAAGCAATTAAAAAAATTTAAAAACTATAATTTAAAAAAAAAATGCTAAAAAATAAACGCAAATTTCAAGCCTATTGAAATATACAAAAATTGTATAAGCTACAAGCCTGCACACCCTAAAATTTTCTAAAAATTCTAATTAAAAAAATAAAAATAAAAATAATGAAATTATTTTGAATTTTAATTTTTAAATATTGCTGGTTATAACCTGGTAAATTTATGTTTGATGCAAATAATACTAAATGAGGGTACTAACCAAAGTTCAGTATTATTATTATTTTTGTTTGGATTGAGCACAACAACCTTAAGATCTATTGTGCCCGCAAAAGTTCGGTAAGTTGCGTTGAAAAACCATACAAATAAATATTTACTTTGTTTTTTTTTTTAACTTCATTATTTGTATCGTTTTCATTTAATCATCATTGATTTCAATACATTTATTTAATCTGCGGATCGATTGTTCAAAATAACGCTCAAAATCGCTTTTTTATAGCTTCTGAACTTCTACATTAAAAGCTACCGAAGACTTCTCCAAATTTTTCAAACGAACCAGAAATCGCACGACGCCATATTCGGCGGGAATGGAGCCGTCAATTTTTTCCGGATGACGGGACACATTTGCCTCGTCGGTCGAAGATTTAGCCATCCTTTTCGCGGCTCGTCTTTCACAGAAATATATCCAGTTTGGAATGTTCGATACAACTTACTAATGGCCCCCATGCGGAATTCTTTGAAAACTTCTACATACTTGAGCTTACGTCAAAAGCCATAAAGAATTGCGCGATGAATTTCTTGTTGCGTTGGCGGCGGAATTTACTTATTAATTTTACATTTTCCCGTTTCAGTTTACACTATTTTCTTTTGAATGAAACATCATAGAAATACTAGATAACGTGTAATATTTGTGGATTTCAAAAAAAGATATAAAATACCATCAATTTACCGAATTTTTGTTAGCCCCCGTGTATCGGAGCCTTTGCCTTTCTTTCATTCTTAAATTAATATTTATTCTAAATTTAGGTGCTGATTTTTTTTTAATTTTTTCAGAGGATTTTGTAAAACCGAAAACGACAAAAGCATAGCCACTATTTAATTCACCTGCACGTTTTTTAAACGCAATCCTTTCTTTCGCTCGGAGGATCTTCATACAGTCGCACTTTGGAAGCGGCACAGATATATCGCATAGAGTATTTTTTATTTTTTTTTTAATTATTCTAATCACTTGCCGACTATATTCATATTCATAGATTTAGCAACGACTTCGCAAACACTTGCAAAATGCGACGCTTCACAAAATAAAGCACATCACTCGAAATTTGCACGGGACTAAGAAAAATTTTCTTTGCACTCCAATTTAAGCATTTCACACGTTAATATTTAAAACAGAAACTTCACTTGCACAGGCGTGTTTTCATTCAAGCTACGGAAATTGACAAAACATGAAAAGTAATTTTAGCGATACAGAATTTACAAATCAATTCGTTGTAATACACAATTTTTATTGTTTTTCTTTTCTGCTCGACTTACTCGACTCGCAACGATAGCGTTTGCACGACAACAGACCGCAACAGGCGAGGCGGAGAAGCACAAAACAATATTTAGAATATATAATACTAAAATGTAAAAAGCAGCTGTGTGCTTGCGAAATGGCAAACCGATCCGATCCACTGCCTGTCGATACGATTTGCGGAATGAACTGATATTGGCAAAATAGCAAGTAGATAAGCGGTAGCGGTGGCGGCGACGGCGAATGCAGCAGTGTCGATAATCGAACTGCAAAATCAAAAGGCAAAAAAAATAAAATAAAAAAAAGTGTTGCTAATAAAAACATTGACTAGAACACAGGCCTACATCTGTACATGTATGAACATATAGACATATGTACATAGTACACATGAAACGTAGAAAATGCCGAAAAACCACATAGAGTACTGAAATGAATTCTATTTGAGGTGGCGAAAAAATTAACGACGAATATGTGATGATTAAGCGCAAAGTATGGCGAGGGTGGTGGTCGCATTCGAAAGTGCAAATGTAGGCAGTAAAATGCTGTACAGCGAATTTATATGGAAAGCAGAGAAAATACCGAAGCAAGTTAAAGCAAATTTTGTACATTGTAATATTCTTATTAATTTAAAAAAAAAAAAAAAAGATATAGGCGAATAGCCAATATTCTCTTGCACGTTTTTACGAGTATAGTATCTATTTGCTAATTTACATATTACATTTACAAATTAAGGGAATTCCTAATTATTTTTCTCAGAAATTTCCTGCTTAATGTAGAAAATTGCTATACACGTATCAAGAGGCGCATTCACGCAGCCTATGCTAAATTTTTACCTACATACATCTTATTTAACTTGATTACACTTCAAATGGTATGCAAACGAGGTTTTTTTTTTACTCACGAGTTTTATTTTAAGTTCACTCGTGTGTTTAATTTTACCTCGCGAGTTTTATGTTAACTCGTGGGTTTCATGTTGATCCTGGAGTTGTATTTTCTTATCCTAGAACAAAATTTCCCTTCAAACGGTATGTATTTTTACTGACCTCTCAGTTTTATTTTCACACGCAGATTTAATTTTCATTTTGCAGTTTTTTTAAACTCGTGAATTTTATTTTCACTCGCGAGTTTTATTTTTACAACCAACTTTTAAAATCCCTCTTGAGTTTATGCTAAGATGTGAGAAAAGGACAAATGAGGAAACCAATGAAGGAGGTACAGACAGCTTAGTACAAAGCTCAAACTGACTAAAGGTACAAAAATAATAACAGTAGTTTTGATATTTTTTGGGTTATTTGCTGATCTAATTTATTTAATTTTTTTGCTTTAACTTCAATCAACCATCCAGGTGAATTTTTATAGTATTATAATTAACTGAACGTTTCCCGCTATATAAAAAATCAAAATGATGGAACAATAGGGAAACCAGCGATCGCATTGTTCGTTGGGTATAATTTTTGTTTTACAAATAACTGATAGTATTATTTAGCCATTAAGTATTAGCGCACTTTGTCCCGCTATCTGGAAATAATAACAAAATGTCAACAGTAAGGGCTTACTTTATGAAATATTATAAAACACAGACAACCAAAAATAGAAGAAGTAAAAGCAAAAACAGAAGAAGAAAAAGTAAAATTCAAATAAAAACCCCGACAACGCAATCTTATCAGCTCTTGCATTATCACAGCATTGATGTGGCCTGGCGGCTTAGAGCGATAGACGCATGCATGCATTTCGTTCCAACACACCAGACAACACAATGGAAAAAAATCGAAAAGAAATATAAAAAAATTAATCTATATCAAATAAAATAATTAATTATGCTTTTATGGGGGGTTTCGCTTATCACAGAAAACGCAAACGATTAAAATTGTAACGATTGTCAAAGATAAATTTAATATAAGTGCACAAAAGTATGTAGAGTATATTTCAAAACCAATTGTAAGGCCACAAGCCGATGTATTGTAGCTTTTCCATTTATTTATTTATTTATTAAATGTGTTTCAAGTGATTTTATTTATTAATTGAACTTCGATACACAAAATAAAGGTCAGTGGGCGTCAGATAGCACACAGCGTTTGTCACATATTTACATAGCCTACACACAACCCCAACAAACAGACATGGATGATGGCTTTACAGCGAAAGCAAAATGTACATTTTATTTGATTTTACTCGCGTCAGCTCACACAGCTCACACAGCTGTTGCGAGGGCGAGATGAGCGTTAAACTAAGCGAAATAAAATTGCTAGAGTTTATTGTACTGATAATCACCTATTTTTTGGAGAACTACTCAAATGTGTTACACGTGTAGTTACACAAACATGCGCATACATACATACGCGTATATGTATGTATGTGTGTTGTTTTGTGCAAGTGAACATCTGGTTAATAGCAGCAACAGCTAAATATTTATTCACATTTGTTTAACACTTCACTTACTCAAAATTTCGCTTATCACTCATACGCCACGTATGCGGCATTGCCAGAGTAAATATTTACCGCTTGTAATATACCTCAGTGGTTATGAAAGCTATCGACCATAAACTTGGCAAAAGAGTTCAAGTTCGTTGCTGATTTCACCCAAATTCAAATAATATTTACTTAGCGCATATCAGCTAATTTTTTGGTATAACAAGCGATAAGCTTTCAGATACAAAATTCCATTGTTTTCAAAATTAAAGGTAAACGAATACATCGTTACTTTTTCTACTAAACAAAAAATCAAAAAGTAAACAAAAGCAAATTGCGTATACAGTTACTCACAAAAGTATTTTGCTTGAATTTTGTTTTTTACTACATTCAAAATATTTGTCATTCAAAACATTTATAGAAATTCAGAAAATTTTTAAGAATTAAAAAAAGTATAAAATTAAAATGAAAACAAAAAATATAAAATCCAAAAAATCTATAAAAATTCGAAAAATGTAAATAAAAAAAAAATTATAATTAAATAATTTATAAAATTTCGGAATTTTTTTTTAAATTCACAAAATTTCATAAAAATTAAAAAAAAATTATAATAATTAATAAACTGTAAAAATTCGGAAAATTTAAAAAAATCAGAATTTCAAAAAATGTACTATACCAATTAAAAAAAAAATTATAAGAATTCCAAAAATGTTTAAAAATTCACAAAAATTGATAAAAATTCAAAAAAATTATAATAACTAAAAATAATTTAATAAGGATCTTTAGACTTCTTCGAGTATGCAGCTTAGCCGCTCACTCAATTCTAATATAATAAAGTCTAGGCTTTGAGTAGCTAAATATTCTCCTTGATTTTTGATAATTTTTTTTTTTGCTGGCGATTGTGCCCATTTGCTTTCATAAATGAACTGGAATTTTAAGTTGCTTGGAGTTTAAGTGAAAATTGGTGGAATTTTTATAAATTTTCCAAAAATATTTTTATACAAAAATCAACAAAAAAATGTAGTATGAAAAACATTTTGAACGACGGAAAAAAATTAAAAGCAAAATACTTTTGTGAATAACTGTAAAATACTCCATTGGAAGGCCGTAAAGGCTTACTCATACGTACAAAAATATCTAAGCGGCGAAGTTTTCGTTAGCAGCGCAGAGTTTAAGGCGAATGCCAAATATTCATTCACATAGCTGATATGCAAACAATATCGAAAACAGAGTAAACGACATTTCTTTCAAATTTTCTTTTTGATGCAAAAAAAGTATAAATATTTTTGCATCAAAACGAAAATTTTGGAAAAACGAAATGTCGCTTAAATTTTTTTTGCAGTTAAGGCTCGATATACATATACTGGCCTCGGCAACTGATTGACAATTGTCTGATAGCACGAAATATTTTTAATAAATTGTGATTTATCAGGCGGTAAAGTAAAGCAAAAAGGTAAACAAATGGTGAAATTCAATAAAAATGGAGTGAAAATTCGAAGTGAAACAAATTAAGCAACTTAGACCTTCAGCCAAAACTATGCACACTACTTATAGATGTTCGAGGTATTTTTGGGGCACTCCAAATATAAAATAATTGAGTAAAAAGATAGGAAAAGAATGCCAAATTAAGCGTAGGGAATCTCTTACTCTTGTGAGATCGAGTAGAGATTAATCCATAAAGTTTTTATTTGTAAAAGCCAGGATCAAATTAGTCTAATTTTGCAGCAAAATAATGCACGAAATATTGGCTTTCAATTGTGTATTACTACAATTATTTACCCACGACAATAACGCATTACAATGGTACTCAAACTGTTATCATTTTTGTATGCATACTTTCAGGCTAAAAGCAACGGAATTAACAGTTTGAGCGATATGTGGTGAGGAGCAGGACGATTGCATTTATATATTAGACTATTTTTTCGCAAATTAAATAAATGGGCAAATCACATCTGGACTCCATTTTATTTTTTCAGTAAAAATTAACCAATGGTGCCTCCACAGACAAGATGTTATAAACATGTTATGACATTTTTGTTTGGGATTTTAGGGTGTTGTGAAGACTGCTTCAAACTAAATTTTTGACATTTGGAGTCGAAAGTGTAACTTAAATTTCGCTGTACGACGCAAAGTGTAACTATATAGTGAGTGGCAAAAAAAGGAGTTATCGCTGATCAAAAAAATTTTGTAGAGGTTATACTATATAGGTAAAAATGAGCAAAATCGGATGAAGCATACGCCTACCTCCCATAGGACTGTAAACTAAAAGCATCGGTTTTATATACTAAATTTTGTCCGATTACAACAAGATTATTTTTCTATCAAATTAATTAAATCCGAATTAACTAGGGAATTAGCGGCCGTTAGTCCCGACTGTATAGTTGAGTTAGTTTTCAAAGTTTAAGCGGACAAGCCAAGTGTAGTCCAGCGCCCGAAACTGATCATAGAAGGTTGTTCGATTATTTATTTTTATTTTTTAAATTTTTTTTTGTACTTTTTATATTAGCTTTTTATTTGCGCTATACGCCATGACTTTTTTTTTACAAAAACCTAATAAAACAAAAATAATTGTAATTGCTTCTTTTTTTTTGTGGTATCTTGGTAAAAAGAAGAAAATTCTAAGCAGAATAAAGCCACCTCTACTACTTCATAAATCTATCAGCACAAAGAATACCAACGGGGGTTTGTTTAGTTTAATTTACAATATTCATTAGAAATAATCAGACATGTTCTGGGCGATTTTTTTTTATTTAAGAGTAATCAAGAGAATTGATTGAAATTATATGAATATTATTCTCAAACATGCAAGAATTTGTCTGAATTAAATTTTTATATTTATGGCAATCAAACTTCATGAGCGAGTATCAATAAAAATCTAGCAAATTTGCAAGCGTACAGCACAATGTCAGGGACAATTAGAAGTGACCAATGTAGAAATGAGAATAAAACAGAAAAAGAAATGTATTGCAAAAATAAAAACTCAAGAAAGATTAAAAAATAGCATTTAACAACCACTCGCTAAAATCATACAAATAATGAAAATGATGGAAAAATAGCAGCCTCGAGGAACAATGACTAGCAGACAGCGGCAAGCAAAAAGCAGTGGATATAAGTAAATAAAATGGCAAAAAATGATTCATTTATGCGATGCACTTTTCATGCACTCAAAATGCGATTTTTACGAATGCCGGTCGCTGCGATGGCAACGCACGAAAAATACAACTTTTCCAAGAAAAATGAAAAATAAAATTGAAACTGAAACGAGCAGTAAAAAAGACAGCCTATCGATTACCGGCATGCAAATACACAAAACACACTCAGGTGAGGTGAACGCTGGCATTAAAAAAAAACACCAATATAGAGTAAAGGATTCGAAATCGACACGAAATTTTTGCCAACGAGCCATAAAGTCAGCCAGAGGATGTAAGTAAGTAATTTATAACTAGCAAATATTCACAACAAATATACAGTATGCATATAAATAGAGTACGAGCGCTTTTAAAATAAAAATGGAGAAAGAAAAAATGCCACAACAAAAACTGCCAAGGGCTTTTAGCTGTTTACCAAGCGCGCTTTTCACGTTTCGCTTCGGCATTGAAAGGACCGCCGACAGTGCAGCTATGCGCTTGCATGCCCCTACATGGCTGAACGACGATATACTTCATATATTTGAAAGCCAGACAGGGCGCCAATGAATTTATACAAGTCCCCACTAAAATGGATTGCATTCATGGCATTTATGTCTGAGTGATTGGATGGAGAAAGAGAGAATGAGAGAAATAAATTCGCTGGCAGGAGCTACCAGCAGAGAGCAAGGAAAGCGTACGTAGTTAGAAGAAGACATGAAATGATTGAAAAGGTGGCTTTTAATTATCGTAAGTTGTTATTTACAATAAGCAGGCGTTTTTAGAGCAAAATAGGGGTCGCATAGAGAATGAGAGACGGGCGCATAGAGAGGTTGCAGTGTACTCTTAGTATAATAATTACTCATTCGCCCTCACTTTGCAACACTTGAACAATAAACTAATTAAAAGGTCAATGTAATTACGCTAGTACAGTATAGAACTGCAGGGTAGCTGTAGTTATTAATTATGTGTTGTGAAAAGTTTTAGCGCATAGCAACAATAAATCGGTTGTGCTTATGCCGTACAAGCCACTACGAGAGTTAGGTACGAATAGTTGAGAGAGAATAAATCAATGAATTTTTCGTCAATATAAGCTCTTGGTAAAAAAAAAAAAAACAAAAAAAAAATAGTTTCGCAAACTGAAAATTTATACTTTCCAATAAACTCGCGAATCAAATTCAAATGAGTTAAAAATTAAAGTCACTTGTATTTATCTAGATTATATTACTGTCATCATAAATCCCTATTTTAAATTTACGAATTGCAAATAAACGCGCGAGTCAAAATAAAATTTCCAGCAAAGTGAAAATTTATCTCAATAAGAGTTATTTTCCAACTTTTTTTATGTTGTCAGATAACTGTTATGCTTGATAAATATTTGTTCCGTTGCTATTTATGTTGCCAGATAACTGTTATGCATGAGAAATATTTGTTCCGTTGCTAATAAGTGTTATTTGCCAGCATTTGTTGTTAACGTTGCCTGACAGCTAGTATTTAGGAAAACTACTTTTTCCTTTGACAATTAACCAGATATCTGTTATGCTCTTACAGATAAGAGTTATTTTCCAACATTCATGTTTGCTGTTCTCCGATAACTTCATGTAGAAGAAATATTTTTCCGTGGCAAATAAGAGTTATTTTCTAGCGTTTATTTTTTATGACACCTGATAACTATTATGCGGGATACATATTTTTGACGTTGCTAATAAGACTTATTTCCCAATATTTTTTTTATGTTGTCTGATAAATCTTATGTGGAAGAAATATTTTTCCGTTGCTAATAATATTTATTTTTAACATTTATTTTTTCTAAGTTGCTTGATAACTGATATGAAGGAGTAATATTTTTTCTGTTGCCAACAACAGTTATTTGTATATAGGAGAAATACGAGTTATTTTGTAACATTTATTTTTATGTTGCTTGATAACTATTATGTATAAGAAATATTTGCTTCGTTGCTAGTAAGTTATTTTTGAATATTAAAAAATTTTACGTTGAATGGTAAGTGTAATGTGGGGGAAGTAGTTTTTCCGTTGCTATTGAGTTATATTCCAACATTTATTTCGTAAAATGACTTCATTACTGTTATGTAGGAAACATATTTTTTCCGTTGATAATAAGCATAATTTTTAAACATTTATTTTTAATGTTGCTTGATAACTGTTATGTAGGAGAAATATTTTGCCGTTGGGAAAAAAACTGGCAATAAGAGTTATTTTCCCACATTTTTTTTCGCCGAATTTCGTCCAATTGCACAGTTTCAAATGGAAAGATAATACTAGATGGTAGTTTTTATAACAAACTGAGAACTTGTTTTGTCAAGCAAAATGTAAAATCTGTTTCCAAATGTGCCCTTAAAGTGTCTTCGACTATTTGACGAATTTTACGTTGCCTTCTTATCTCTCAGAATTTTTGCTTCCGGCTAACAAAGAAAAATCAAAAACACTTTTCGACGACTAATACCCTTTATAAAGCCCAGAGAGGGACAATTTATAAGAACCTGTCGGAAAAATCAACCATACCGATGTTTCTAAATAAGAAACCATCCTGTAACCAAAATGAGACTCTGCCGAGCAAGTTGTTCCATCGAAATTTAAATCACACGCTTGAAAGTGATGGAAATTACCACAGAAAATGTCTCTTCTCCTCATTTCTACTTCTTCTAAGCGAAACTAGAATTCAAAAAACCTATATGAGATGTGATAAAGTATTTTTTAAACTTTGCGAAACTTATCAGTAAAATTTGTAATTTATTAAAAGAAAGCATCAATCCCATCACTAGTTACAATAAATAATTTACATGCAATTGCAATTGTAAACCTCAAAGCTAAATATAAAAAATTACGCAGTACATTTTACGTGAAAACTGAAAATTCCCCGAGACAAGACAGACAACAGATTTAAGATGAAAAATACGAAAATCGAGAACGCTGGCACCCAAAACAATGCAATAATGTAGAACACCGATTCGAACAAAGCATAAATTAAATGCAATAAAAGTAAATAGATAAACAAAACAGATAGTAACTTAAGAATAGTAATGCTTTACAGTAGCACAAAGCAAAAAAAAAACCCCCCCACAAATCAGGTTTTCGCAAGCGCTAATGAAAACGTGAAAAATAGCAGAAAAAGATAAACAAATAAAAAAAATAGTATAAACAAAGGTTTATGGGTTCCTATCAAGAATACGAAACAGCGAAGACGTGAGATGCGCGCAAGAATAAAAGATGCGATCACTTGAGCAGTGATGGTGACTAAATGTAAACAGAGGATGGCATGAATAAGGAAATGCAAAAACAAACACAAGTGATCTCCGCATTCTTCGCAAGGCAAACCCACAACTGAACGCGATGTTAATGCGAATAGTGGCGGCGATGTGGGTGATTAAAAGATCAACAAAAAAAAAGACACAAGAAGAAAAATAAATGAAATTACAAAACTATAAGTGCAGCGAAGGGGATCGGGAGGGAGGAGAGATGAGTGAAATGTATAGAAAAAAGAACGCACAAATTACAAGCGTTTGCAATGATTACGCAGAATTGAAAAGCAAAGTAGCAAAATTACGCTGAAAACTGTAACGGTGAAGTTGTTTACGCAAACAAAAAAAACCTGCAGCAGCAAAGCACAGCACTGCGGATGAGCAACTAATGAGTGTTTGTGCGAGTGTGTAAAATTTGCGTAGGTAGGTGCTGAATCCACACAAGCATAGTTGCAGTCAGCGCCCTAGATTGTCTATTTTATGGTTTAAGGCATTATTTATAAAAAAAAATTACAGAAACTGCTTTTTTGAAGCCCATTTAATTCTTAGTTGAGTTTAACAACGTGGGGAGTCCTGGACAAAACCAGTTTGATAATGAGAGAAATAAGTTGGCCTCCGCTGCTTTTCAAATAGCAAAATAATGTCTAAAATTTATCAATTTGCAACAAATTCCATTCCCTTGCTTTGATCTTTCCCCCATCTAAGTACAATTTTCATTACTTCCGATATCCCCAACCCACACACATCCGCCTACTACAACGTCTTCAATATTTTTCTTCTGCGACGCAAATTTTCTCCATTGCTGGCATTCTAATTTTTGTAATTTTCTCATATTCTTTGCATTCTCATTAGACATTTCTGTTATTCTTTCGCGAATTCTTCTGCTGCTACATGTCAGCCTGATGGAAGGCGCACATGGTGTTGGATAAACAATCAAAATGTATTTTTTTCAGCTATTTCCGTGATATTGTTTATTTTATTTACATATTTTGCAACTGCTGACATGAAATGATGGCGTATTTCCCGGAATTCATGAAAAATTGAGAAAAATCGTTGATGATGAGGGAGACGACAGATCCGTGGTTGTTTTACGGATTCACAAATACGAAAATCAAGCTACGTCGATGTAAATAATTGATTGCAGTGTACTGCTTGGTTTTTATTTTAAAACTTTTCAAATTTTGTTGAATCAAATTTTTATAAAAATTGGTATAAAATATCTAAAAATAAATAAAGAGTTAAAAGGTTTGACAATTTTATGAGATTTCGTTAAACAAAACTAAAAAAAAAATCATTTAATTGAGAGGCTTGAAAATTTTTTTTTTGCTGATGGTGTAGGGCATTTTCTTCCTTACAAACGCAAACGCATTTGAAACACAAACAAATATTTGAAGAATAATTACAACTCTACCTAAATTCACTAACCCACAGGGTTCATTGATTCCCTTGAATCATCTAATGAGTCAAGTGCGGCCAACCATTTTTGTGAATGTGCGTACGTTTGAATGTAGTAATTTAGTATGCAATCGGCATCAAAATATAAGTATACAATAACTTGTTAATAAATACATTAAAAAATTTCAAGACATACATTTATACATAGTAAATGCACATTATAGAAATAATAACTTGCTCATGACAATGATTTGTGCGGTAATGGATGAATCAGTGGCGAATTGAATGTCGCTATGCGAGTACGCCTGTTGCGTTAATTGTATACATACATAGTTAACGGTTAAATTGTTGCGGCAAATTGACAGGCCACCAAACAGCAATCAACGTGCGAGTGAAGTCAGCTCAAGCAAAAAAAAAAAGAAAAAGTGCAAGCGTAGAGACAAGGAACTAAAGGTAAGTGTCGGCCGGTGAGGAGAAGGAATTCCATTTAATGAAGTGCTAATTAATGGCAAAATCTAAGGTATATTTTTATAAAAACTGTTTTCGATTAAAATACAAAATATGAGCAGTATTTTAAATATTCACACTACCCAATATAATGTTTAGATACCGTTCTGTTGATTCACATATTTAATTTCTTTTATATGGCAACTCTATTTTAAATTGTCTGGAGAAAGGCTTCATTTCTTCTAAGACAAATATCGTAAAACTTCAAATCAATGATTAATTTATTAAAAAATTTTTCTGAAAGTGGCAACACCATTTCACACCTTTTGAATTAAAATTTCCATAAATATGTTTCCTTCGATACCAAAATTTCACATTCCATTTAGGTGCATACTTTATCAATTTTCCCTTTTTCGATGGGTGGCAACGCTATTTCAAAATATTTCGAAATTAAATATTTTTAAATAAATTTTCGTTTAATTTAATTGATGCTGATTTAATAAAAAAAAACGTTATTTTAATTTAAATTATTCAAAAGTCGGCTACAGCATTTCAAGCTTTTTCTGGCTTAAAAATACTTTCATTCAATATCAATATAAATATTGATTTTTACTTCATTTATGTACGTTTTATCAATTTTCATTTGATACGATAGGTGGCAACACGACTTCAAAACATTTTAAAGTTCAAATTTTTCGGAACAACTTTCATAGATTTCAATATTGCCATATTTTTACTTAACAACATATGAATTAAAATAAAAAACTTTTAATGAATTAAATTTTTTATGAATCAAAATATGATTTTTTCGAAATGTGGCAACACTATTTCAAAATTTTTCTAGATTAGAGTTTTCATAAATACTTTTAATTTGAAATCAATATTTAAATTTTTCATTTCAATTAAGTTTATATCAATTTTCACTTTTTCGAAGAGTGGCAACACCATTTCAAAATTAAAATTTACATATATAACTTTCATATTTAAAAAAAAAAATTATTTAAATTTTTCCTGAAAGTGGCAACACCATTTCACACCTTCTGGATTAAAGTTTTCAAAAATATCTTTCTCTGATAGCAATATAAGAAATTTCACTTCGTTTATGATGAGATATTTTATAAGTTTTCACTTTTTCGATTAGTGGCAACAGTACTTAAAATTCAATTTTTTCAAAATAGTCTTTGACTTAAATATTTACATATTTTACTTAGCTTGCATATTAAAAATAAAATTTGGGAATGAAAAATTTTTTGGGATTGTGGAAAAATAAGCTGAAGTAAGCTTGCCACATTAATTTGAGTTAAAAAAATATAAACAATTCATCTTTGCTTAATAATATAAAAATCGGGCGAGCTGAATTCTCAGAAGATATAATTATGGAAAATTATAAATTTGAAGAATATAGCGCGCCAAAGAATTGTATATTTGAATTAATCAGAGGGTTGTTAAACAACTCATATTCATATTTCATTTGCCAGTAACGAATCAGCGAATCACACTCTAAGCAATAACACAAAGCCAATTATACAAACAAAAATTGAAAACTTAATCATTAAAATTTACCACAGCTATTTAGTTAAACGATAATGATGGAAAAATATAATTTTTGCTAGTAACACAAAATAAACCACGTGCTCGTACAATACGTTCTCTTTGTTCAGCAATTGACTATCTACATACGTACATATCTACAGTTGCCAATACACCACCGCGAAGCAGAGCTTAATTTGTGTGAGGTAAGTGGTGTGCACAAATACACAAACCGATAATGTTCAGAGTTTATGATTTCTTTCTTATGCTACCTACCTAGGAAACGCTCAAAAATTCATAATCAGCATTCATGTCACGTTTTACGATTATTATTATTTTTTATCCAAGGCACTACTGTCAGTTTCGCCATTGGCATTCATTAAATAAGTAACACATTTACCTGTGTGGCCACCTAGCGGTAAAAAAAAAAAAACTAGAAATAAACTGAGAAATGAATGACTGATACTTCATATGTGTCTAAGCAGATATTATATTTTTTGTATCCATAAATGCATACTTAAATTTAAAAAGCTCTTCCTCTCCAGCGTCAGTTTACAACTCATAATTTTTTCATCTTCGCATACCGCTGTTATTATTTTGTATTTTTTTCCCCCAGCCCTCGATAAGCGCACAACTGTCGGCAGTTAATTGAAAATTCAAAACAAAAAATTGTCTACTCCTCCACTAACCATAAATTATGCAGACTTTTTTCAATCATCCTAAACGGAAGTTGACAAATTTACAATTTAAATTTCATATCTCATTAATTATATTTCTTCTGCTGATTCTTCTTTATGCTCGTAGTCGCCGCTTCGACTTTATTCTTCATTTACAATTCCAAATCAACACTTTCGAGTGGGTGTCATCACTGTCTGCTTGGCTGTTTCTGACAGGTAGACAGACAAAGCCCACAAGTTGAAATTTGTTTTTTTTTGTTTTGCATTTTCAGTTAAAGAGTTTTTATGAAAATGTTTGCACATTACTTCCAGCTATTGTCTGCTGAAAATCGTGCTTGGACATAAAAACTTATTCATGCATTCGTTCGTGCTGTAAAGCAGGAAATTATATTTGGCGTTTGGAGGTTTCGAGGTCTATGGTGATTTTTTCCTGTTTTTCTTTTTTTATTTTGGTTTGGGTAGTGAAAATGAAAGTAAGTGCAGTTAGTTTTGCGTTTTGCTTATTTATATTTGTTTTTTTCTTCCACGTCGTTAATGTTGTGTAAAGACCTACGCAATGTATTGGTAAATCATTAATTACGACACACTTTGTTATAAAAATATGAACAAAAATTATGAAAAAAAATTATGATAATTGTCAAAGAGATAAATGATGCGAGGGCAGAAAAAATCATAATAGGAATGTCAAAAAAAAACCACATCGAAAGTTCGATGCACTAAAACAATGGAACTATTTCCAAGTAGAAGAGCAAATCGCACATAGCAGTTGAAAAAATAAAAAAACTATAGAGAGAAATCTACCTATCGGTTCAATTTTCTAAATATATTTATATTTTTGTGGCTATTGCGTGTTTTGAATCTGAATCAAATCGAACTGTAAAAACGTTCTTCAGAAATGTCGCGACTCCAGCGCCACCTATACGTTCAATGCTTACAGATATGTGGCAACATTGCCCCCAGCTGTTAATATATTAACCGTAGACCGGCGCGACGTTCACTTGGCCGGTGTGCACAAAAACACAAAGGAATTAAAAACCGTTTTTTTTCTAACGCTACACTCTAGCAGTTCTTTTGAAGAGTCTGTCACTACAAATCGAATTAAATAAAAAACTAGCAATGCTCGTGTTAAGAGCACCCCTAAAATAAATACAAATGTATTGTTGGTAATCGTGGTGTTATTTATTGGAGTACAATCACGTTAACTTCAGATATATTGGCTCCAGCGCCATCTGTCGGCACAATTGAACACACATCCTATGAATTTCAGCTCAATCGGTTCAGTACCTAACGACCTAATTTAAAAATGTATTTATATGTATATTTTGTGGCGAATACGTACATTGAATTTGAATCTCATACGACTTTAAATACGGTTTTTAGAAATATCCTGACCCCAGCGTCACCTAGCGGTACAGAAACCATTGAAAATTGTTCAGTAGTTAACAAGCCTTTGAAATATGGCACTTGCTTTTTATTTGCGGTGGAAACTTTTTTATACCACAAAATCAGCGATCGAAAATATACGTAAATTATTTTTAAAATTTCAATTAAAAAAGGTAACTAGAAAGAATTTGTTTTTTTGTTAACATTTGTATATAGCAATTTGATGCTTCTTATCCCAGGAATGCTAATCGTATATGATTTGTTTTTTTTTTGTTTTTTTTTTTTCAAACTTCTTTTTCAAAAAAAAAAAAAAAAAAAAAAAAAAAAAAAAAATCAGCTCTTAACCATAATTTTTTGACTGATATTATTTCAATCAAAAATAAAATTTAAAATATGATTTATTTTTTCGGTCAAATATGAAAGTTAAAATATGACTTTCACTTTTTTAGTCAAAACCAAAAGTTAAAATCTCTTCCAAAAAAAAATGGAACTTATATTTTAACTTGTATATTTGAACGAAAAAATAAGTCATATTTTCACTTTTATTTTTGACTGAGCCATATTCGGAAACCAATAACAATTATTTATTGACTCTGTAAAAAAAAAAATAATTCAATCACGGCCCCTACCAAACGCTTTTCGGTTTAAACAAATTCCATCAAAGTGTCATATCCTAATAGAGCTTTAAAGCCTTTAAAATCGAATACATATTTTAGAAATATATCTTTTTTCACGAACTGATGTGACGGTTGATGGATTATAAACTTTCCACAGTCGTTAAAATGCAGTATAATTTTTAGCAAATGAAACAACTAAAGCAACAAAGCCATTTCTAGAGATAAAAACTTATAAATGAGTAAAAATAAATATCGCAAATTACTCATACGTCGTGTATGACAGCTAACTAAGTTGCTAAGTTGCTGCTTGGTAGCAACTCGGCATGAGTCATTTCCTTTTTGTTTTTAGCAACATTTGTAGTTGTTAAATGAAACTCATTAAATACTGTAACTGAATTGCATAATTTTTTCTGGCGAGCAATTAGCGAAAATTGATATTAGTGCGAAGTGGAATTGAGAGTTGTTAGAAATATGAAATAATTTGTATTATTAGCGAGCTGAAATTCAAAAACAAAAAAGTTAATGGCTTCCTTGTTGTGGTGAAATACGTAGCTTTCGCAAAATGGTGGTGCGTTCCCGTTGTTTACAGGATATAGAGTTCTTCGCTCAGAAAATACTTCTGCTGGCTTCCAGAACCAAATCTCAAAGCTTATTATTTGTATTTCCGCTCCACACATAAAATAAACGTCTACAACGATCTATTAATTTTACTTTTTTTTTTTTAAATTTCTCTCACATAATTTTTACCAACAGACTCAAAAGGCCTTGAGCGACCTTGCTTATCTTAGCGAAGATTTGTTTGCCGTCAAGCAAAAGCAGCAATTTGTTTATACGGCCGACTCATTTGAAATGATTTACTTAAGTGATGGCACGGAACAAATACCATAAACAGAGAAGTAAAAAAAATTTCCATAGATCGTTTACGTATAACTTCATCTAAGCACCGTTATAGGCGTACCTAACACCGACTGAGAGTGAGTAAATTAAAAAAAAAGTAAGTAAACATCATAAAACAAATAATTTAGATTAAAGAATATTACAATAGCTATAAAGATATATACAAAAAAAAAAAAAAAAAAAAAAAAGAAAAAAAAAAAATGGCCCAGAGAAATATGAAACGCGTCACAGTAGAACTGGAAGGAAGATAAGATATTTTTAGCAGCAGTGGCAGTAACTGTGAACAAAGTAAGTGTAAATTATAATTATGTGAAAAGGTAGATTTTAATTTAAATATATAAATACAGTGGTGGACAAAAAATATTGGTGCAGTAGTTTTTTTAAATAATATTTGCGAAGCTTTTTATGCTCAAACTTGTTCGTTTTTGTTTTTATCAAAATGTAGCTCATTTTGTAACTAAAGCTATTAATATAAGCACAAATTTCCAACAAAAAAACAATTACAAAATTCGGCGGATTAAAAAAAGTATAGAAATTAAAAAATTTTAGACTATTAAAGTTTAGTGCAATAAAGTGAAGGTATTAAGTGTTTGAAAATACCCCTTGAATTTTCAAAAAAAAAAAAAAAAAAAAAAAAAAAACTTTGCTGATGGTACGCATTTTGCCATGAAACGTGTGGCCAGAATTTATTTAAAATGCTTGAAATTTTAGCAAAATTATTTAAATTTTTTTTAGGTTTGTACTTATGTATGTGGGTTTTGTAATAAAATTAGTTAATTGGGGAAAAATTAAGGAATAATAAGTTTTACTATAAAAATTTTTGTGAATATTTAAAAAATAAAATACCACCAATAAATTTTTCCGGCACAGAAATAGTAGCGCGACGTATTGCCATGATGTTACTTTTTACAATTTTTTTCTAAAAAAATATAGCTTAACTAGATTTGAAAAAAAAAAACATGTACTAAATCAAAGTATAAAATTTTGCAGAAACTTTACAAAAAATCCACAACTTTTCACTTAAATTACAAATTTTGGTAAGCTTGCTTTAAGTGACAGTTTTAATTATTTTCTTTAAAACAAACAAAATTTCGAGCGATATTATATTAAAAAAAAGCAAAAATAAAATATCAAAAATTAACAGGAATTTGGAATAATTTAAGAAATACGAAGTGCAGTGTATCAAAATTTATTGCATATACGAGATTTGGACATAAATACTAATTTCTAGTATGTAAAATTTTTTACAATTTCCTGCAAAATTCAAAATTGTGATTTATATATTTTTTGTTGTACTATAAGCTATAGTTTTAGTTAAAATTTTTTCGTCAGTAATCTAAGAACTATTTTGACAGTTATTTGAATACTGTGTTTAATTTCTGTACATACTTACACAAAAAAAATATCAACTTTTTGCGCACTGCCGTTTATTGGCTGAACGTTGGTTATGACCGCTTGGTGTACAAAAACAAAAAATAAAAATGTATGTATGTGTAAACATTAGGCTAATAAATACCTTAATTATTGTAAACAGAAGTAACTATGGATTATATGGGCTGTTGTATTTAGTTGTTTATAATTTGCACATCTAATCGACATACCTGGAAGAAGTAAATAAAACAAGGAAAATTTATATAAACTTTGGTATAAGTGGAAATATTTGTAATAAGGTAAAAAAAAATTTAGTATAAAAATGAAATGCTTTATTTATATTATGGTAGATTTTTCGCGAGAATGCCGAGTAGAAATGGAAACTTTATATTTTTTTGGTATGAAATAGATAACTTCTGTGTATAAAAAATTTTTAACTAAATCTAATAAGCAGAAATTTCAAGCTAAAAACTGCATTGCAATGTAAGAGCAAACAAAAATCACATAAGCATGCGCCAGAAATTGTTCCTGTTTATAATATTTTAACGATACATTTGGTGCTATTTTTCGGATTTAATCGCTAGGTTAAGCCACAAAAACAGCTATAAAAAGTAATATCTTATGATAAATAAACATTTCTAAATATAAAAAACACCAAAAAATTCAAAAAAAAAATATATATAGCAAAAAAATTAATGGTATTTACGGTTGCGAATTTTATTGGCACAGAATTAATGAAAATCAGCAATGGTCAGCTGAATGAATAAACAATGTTGTATAAAAATAATCCTTTTTATTACAAACGAGCTGGAAAGAAAACAATTAAAAAAAAATTACATTTTAGTGCCTTTTCTTATGGATGGCGCCCTCAGCTCATGTTTAATAAAGAAAAAATAAAAGTACAGTGGAGGGAAAAAGTGTAAACATAATGATTTTTTTTTACTGGTCGATGTTTTTTACGACAATTTTTAAAGCTTTTTTAAAAAAATATAGAAAGCATATAAATAAAAATTTTAAACCTAATTTAAAATTTATTACGATACAACAAATTTGCTAGCTTTTTAATAAGAATTTTAAGAAAACTTTGAGTATGCAGTTTCATACCTTAATTTTAGTATAAAAATATGCAGGTGTGACTTTTGACGATTTTTCAAGTTGTGGATGCATTTTACATAAATTCCGTTTACTTTTGACTATTTTTTTGTGATATCAAATGTAAGCGCTAATGAAAAAAAAAATCCCAAGGCTAAAATTTTCAAAAATCAGATGGAAGTTTTAGCTATTTCAAACTTGCAACTTGCATCTCAAACACAAAAATTAATTTTAAAAAAATATTGATTAGAAAGTTTGAAATTGTGATCAAATTGTTTTGATTTTTTTGTATAAACTCGTAATTTTTTTTATGTTAAAACTTGCTCACTAATTTTTATTAAAATATAGCTTCCTTCATAACAAAAACTACATAAGTTCAGGTTTCGAAAGCTCACAAAAATGTAGCAAATTTAAAAAAAATGCAATCAAAATTTAAAATTTTTTAATCAGAATTTTTACAATTAATAAATAATTTTCTTGCATAAATTTTGTTCAAACGTTATATGGAAAAAATGCGTAACACAGTCTGCAAAAAAATAAATGGTAAAAAATCAACCGGTATTTTTATCAACTTTAAACTTTCACTTTATCAAACTGAACTTGAATGGTCTACGAAACTGCATACCCGGAATTAAAAAAAAAAAATTGAATTAAAAAGTTTGAAATTTTTAAGAATATTATTTTTTTTTTTTAATTTGACAAATTTTTGTGAATTTTGTAGAAAGTTTAAAAATTGTTATATAATGAATTACATTTCGCTACTTTAGCATGAAAAACCTTATGAATATTATAAAACAAAAATAATGTGCCAATACTTTTTACCACCACTTTATACGTGTTCTTTTTATTATAATACGAAGTATATTTTTATGAAAAACTTACGCAAAAGTCTATTATGAAAAACATTACGAATACTATAAAAAATCTAAATTCTCTAGGAATTTAAAAAAATAATAATTCTTTATTTCTGTTCTATCTTTTTAAATATTTTTTCTTCTGGTAAATGTTTTTTTTTTTTTTAGAAATTCATACATCTGGAATTAGTAAAAACCCAAAATAAGCAACAATTTAAAATGAAATTTTAAAATGTATGAACATGATAAATAATTCGTAGTAACAGTTAGGGTATTCACGCCAAAGAGGCTATAGAGTTATCTCGTTATACGAGTTCAAATGTTTAGCAGTTCACTTTATTGTAAAAAATAAATATTTGTTTTTGTAAACAGTAAAAAATTAGAACCACAAATTATAAACTGTAAAAGCGAACCCTGATAACTTTTTTTTTATACTTCCAACTGGACAATAAAACTCGAGAAGCGCGAACGCAAGATAAAATTGAAAACACGAGCCACGGGTGTGACCTTACAAATCAATGTTATATCTTACTGAGTAGTGCAAACCTTTTAGAAATTTTTTGCACTGAATTATTATTTTCTTATTAACTTCATTAACAAGATTTATTTTAACAAATCCAAAAACTTTGATAATATAAATCATACGTGAACCACACAGATCTTCATTTCATTCATTTTTTGTTTTAATGTTTTTCTTCTTCGGCTCGTCGCCAGTTTACCCCTCTTTGCCATTACAACGATTGCCGATTGTTTAACTCATTATCTTTTCGAATAATATCCATTAAACGTTTTTCAATATTTTGCAAATCCTTGGGCGTATATACAAATTTTCTTTTAGCCTGTGTTCTGGTGGATTTTTGTTTGGTTTTAGAACGCCGTTCTTCAGGTATATCTTCCAAAATCTTTAACAATGACGTCATCTGTTTTACATTATATCCTAATTCGTGAAGTCTTTCTTCCATTTCTTTTAGAAGTTTCTTTGACCAACTCGCCTTTATACGAGTATTATATGGCTCTTCGGAGGGTACCGCGTGAGTAGGATCAAGCAATTTATAACGCTTTTCGCGCACTGCATACAACAAAGTGTAGATATTGTCTTTTATGTTTGCGGTTAGACGTGCCCGTGGATGATCTTGGCTATCATCTGTCATTTCTTTGAACATTCTATGAGAACTAGTTGCCTGAAGACCTACCAAACTTAGTTCATCTAGTGAAACTCCCATAGAACCAACACCTCTGACCACTCTCTGTTGTAAGACTTTTTTCTTGCTATTGTCCAACTCATTTGACTTAATGCTTATTCGATTGACCAACTTGCCTCCACCAGATCGCTTTGCTTTGTGCACATTATCTCCAGGTCTAGCAGCTACTAAATGCTCTTCACGCCTATTCATGCCCTTAGTCGACTGTCTTTCGTCTGGCATACTTGTTCGTGCCCCATTGCGGTCAGTGAATTCCTGTTCTTCTAAATTTGTAGACTTCATTAAATTAAATGAATTATGTCCATTCAAGCTATTGGCGGAGCTCCTGACTGCCTTGCCTCTGTACAAATCAATATTTCGAAATTCATTATTTTGAGCGCTTTCACCATTTGCATTTTTCGCGTCACTCTTCAACCTACTGTCGGAGTCTTCGACTTTATTTAAAGCATTATCATCTCCTAATCCCTTGGAACCTGTTAGACAAGCCGTTCTATAAAAGTCGCTATATTCTTTCAGCCAAAGGGGGTTATTTGGTAGCGCACTGACAGATCGTCGTTCAATACCTTCGCCAAATAGCGTCGATTCGTCCACACTAGCATTCGTGCTGTTGCCAAAAATCCACTTATCTTTCAAGTCAGTAAATGGTATGCGTGGTCCAGTCCAAGTACCCCAAGCTTCACCACATTGACACACACTGACATTAGGATCTAACTTCGTGAGTATGTCAAACATGGTGCGACCTGTGATACCTGGTACCAGGCATAATTTATGCAATAGACCACGATTTTTGCAAGTAATGCGGCCGCAGCAGTGACAGCGAGGTCCATCTTCAGGCCAAAATTTCGCTTTGACAAAACGCTTCCACTCCTGCAAATCTTGCGCTTCACAGAAGATGGGAACGGTATCTATTGAGATCCCCTTGCAGTTGGATTTGTTCGAGTGGGGGCAGCACATAATGAAATTGAAATAAACTAAGAATTTGCCAAGTCCGAAGGTTTCAAAACAAATTTGTTTTTCTTTTTTAAAATTTTGTTTAGAAAGTATGAAATAAAAGAAAATAAGTAATGAAGTTTTCCAATCGAAAATTTTGATATTTGAAGTTGAAAGTCGAGAAGAATGAAAACTGATTTTTTTTGTCAAGTTAAAACACAGGGTTGCCTTTGTAATAATTTTTTTATTGTTTTATTTTAAGCTTTTTGTTGAAAGTGGCGAAATGTGGAAATCAAATGATTTCTATAGATTTCAGAGAACGTTTGGGTTATAAAATTTCGTCGTCCAAGCTGGTAGTTAAATTTCAAACCAATAGGACACCGAAAATAATCGATCTATGCAAGATGAAATCTCCAAAATACGAAATTTTCCGAACTTAAATTAACTGAAATGAAAATATTTGAATTCGAAATGCAAATTCTGAGTTTGATTTTTGGATTTAAAACTTAAATTTTTAATTAGTACCTATTGCACTTTCCAAGTTGAAATGGGAATTCTGAATTAGAATTGTAATTTTCTGAATTCGAAATGGAAATTCTGAGTTTGATTTTTGAATTTAAAACTAAAATTTTTAATTAGTACCTATTGCACTTTCCAAGTTGAAATGGGAATTCTGAATTAGAATTGCAATTTTCTGAATTCGAAATGGAAATTCTGAATTTGAATTGCTATTTTCTGAATTTAAAATGGAAATTTTGAAAATGAATTGCAACCTTCTGAATGTGGAACGAAAATTTTGAGTATGAATTTCAACTATCTGAACTAACACAGAAAAAGATGTACATAGTTGCAAAGTAGCCTTCATCGACGAACTTGTCCACAATATCCAGATCAGCAAATTAATTCTCACTTCTTTTTCAGATCGTCAGGCCCGCAAGTGGCATTATTCATCAGGCGATACACATAGCTGGGCACCGTGAACAACATGAAGCAAAAAGAAACACAAGTTGAAATTCGTTCCACATAAATAAAAGTAGTTTTTTTTTTCAATATTTTTGAATTAATTTAAGGTACTACAGCTAATTTTTTAAAACAAAAAAAAAACCGACAATCCACACCAGTACAAATTTCAATTCCACACAACTCTACCTTTGATGCGCGCTTAGGACTTATGTGCACTCTAAGCAAATATGCGGACATAAATCCTCGCACACATCGAAAGTAGAATACTTCAGTTTGCCTAAGTATTTGATTATTTCTAGAAACAATTCACATTTGGCAGCACACGTACGGTACGCAGTTTCAATTCTCTTTTAAGCCTATTTAGTTGCTTTGTACGACTGCGCAACGCCTCCCTAAGCGTCGCACACCAATCGTAATTCGTCCAATCGTATTCAATAAAAGTACGATCCCTTTTCTTGCTTTGACACGACACACCACAGCGGCATTGTTTGCCATCAACTCCACCACCCGATTGGCGGCGATTCCAGCACACATTGTTACTGCGATTCATGTCGTGCAAAATGGTCGGTTCCACACGAGAAGATTTTGGCTTGGGTTGAGCATCAAAGTTGGGCACGAACATACTGCTTTGCAACTCCCAATTATCAATCCTTTTAAAGAACCTTTTAATGCTATTCTCTTCAGTCTGCTCTTGACACAGCATATGATCATCGTCTACATAGAGTATCTTTCGCAGTTTATCTAAGTAGGTGGCAAAGAGTTTGTCGTCGTTTTTGCTATTCGGCGTTCTCGATCTTGTGCTTTTGACAAAATTCGCGTAAGTTGGCAGTGAAAAGGATTTCGTTTTACTATCCTCAATATCTGCAAACTTTCGTTCCGTTTTTGTTCGGGGCGCAGCTGCCTTTCCATCCTTCGCAGTGGTAGGAGACGTGCTCGGAAAGTTTAACGGGTCAGTGATTGTAGCGCTGTCTCTGCATGGCGCTTTCACGGGCTGCTTGGTTGTGAGAAGTGTCCGCAAGTTTTCATTGGCTCGCTCCAAACTACCCATACACCAATTCATTATTTGTTCGGGTAGCATTGTCACGCTCCTAAGCCCTTCCATGATTGAAGTGTTGCATAGCGCAGTTGTTTTGCAATGGTGCGGATTGTCCATTTCTTTCCAATAGCAATTTGTTGCTTTACGAAACCGAAAAATTATTTTATTTAAGAAATGTTCAATTTTACATTTGAAGTCGACGAATTTGAATTTTTTAGCTACGCATTTTTTTTTCTTTTTTATGTCATTCACATAAGTATATATTTCGGGATTTCCAGCAACTCCTTGAACTAGCTACATTTTACGCTCAAAGGGCGAGAGAAAAAGATCAGTTGAATTCAAAGACTCGCTATACCGATTCGTTTCGACTGACCGAAAAAATTACTTAAGACACAATAGTTTATTACGCTGATTCAAAATACATTCCCGCCAAATTTCAAAACTGTCAAGCCTCACAAAGATACAATAAGACGATCCGAGATATTTTCCTACCGGACTCCTAACTTCCATCACAAGCGAGTCAGACAAACTGAATTATTTCTAGTTAAGAATTAAGTTTGAAAATTAAGTTGGTTCCTAATTGATGACCCGATGCAAAACTTTGAAATAACATCTGCCTGACTACTGCGAACTACTACAGTGAATTTCAGGCAGAGGTAGCTGCATCAAAGAGGCGCCCGATTGTGGCTACTCACCAGTGTAATGTCTTTTAGAAAAGCCAATATTCATTCTGATAACCAGGCGGTAATCGAGGCCTCGGGCAAATACCACGTGACGTGAGGGGGAACTCTCGACCCTCTTTGGACTTCTGATCGGGTCCGATGACCTCCTTTGTCGCTGCTGTTCGGAAGAGGCGAGACGGAATTATCCTTTCATATTCTCCTCAGCTTCTCAGATTATGAGAGGCCGAAGTACAAGCACTTTGACTCTCGCTTTATCCCGAAGAGCTCCCAGTGGTAGAAATCAGCTTCTTGCGGAATTTTGGGCAAAATAGGTACACATATTAAATTTTCAAGTGGTGTCCAAATGGAGTACTTTTTTATGGCTACCTAATATATCCTATGGAAAGCATTGTTGTTACAGCTTCCACATGGCTAGAAGGTCAAGGAGCAGACCCATAGTAGGCGGGCAACGTTCATGGATCCAACAGAATTCATAGTACAAAAGGGGCCGCACCTCCGGGAGGATAAAACCAGCAACCTAAATATAAACTAAGGTCTTACGAACGAGGCCGACATCTTTTGTTCATAAAAGTCAAGATGGAACGTGGTCCACGATCAGAAAACAGTTCTAGCCACCGCTGTTTCATTTAGAATATACACCACCTATAAATAATCCTTAAATATGTCAAGTTTATTAAGTACCGAAATTAAAGTAACATCCAATTTTAGTAAGTCACGTTTATCAGATCCCCGTACTCTTAGTTATTATCACCATAATCATCACATCCACTAAGATTTCAACGTTGTTATACCGCAACTCTTACTTTTTTCTGCTTCCTCCTGATCACCATTTGGGGGCAGCATTTCCCCATTTCCGCTGTATACCATTGATCCATACGCTTTAACAATTCATTCATTTCGTGTTTCTTCGGATCATATTGTCGTGTTTTGTGTGTAGCTTTTTTGCAACTTTTTGATTGCAGATAAGAGTTCTGGTAAAAATCATATTGGCCCACATCATTCTCGGCAGTGTATTGTTGTAGTGGAATTTCCGCATTTGCTTTTGAGTACATCACATTCAGCGAGGCGATAGCTTGTCGCAGAGTTTTCGCTGTAGGTGAGTGTTTCATACACATCCGCTCCTTGTAACGGTTAGCCGAGGCTTGCCAATATTTGTAACCTTTGTAGAATTGGCTATCGTCAGAAAACTCACTGCCACAAAAAGGATATATTTGACGATTTTTGGTAATTTTGTATGATTTATACATTTTGGTTTTCAATTTTTAAAAAATTTTTTTTTTGTTTACCGAAATTTGTTTTTAAATTTTGTATAAAAGAAATTAAAACAAAAATACAAATTTCAATTATTACTGCCTGGCTTACTAAAGAAAAAATATAGAAAAAATCGTGATAAATAAAGACAAACCTTGAAGTGTTGAACTGTGCATCTCAACTGTTCAGATAAATTTAAGTGATGCCAATGGCAAATACTTAAAAAACTTAAGAAAATGAAAAGGCAATAATACTTTTGAGCTAAGACATCAACTAAAGCCACTTCAAATTTTAAACAAATGCCAAATTAAAGACGATTTTCAAGTGGTTTCAAAAATTTAAGACGGTACATTTCTCCGTGGAGGACGAGCTCCCAGAAGGTCGATCAAAATTCGTACAATTGCGAATATAGAGAAGATAAAAAAGACGAAGCTTGAGAATAATATGAAAACCAATTTTTTGTTTTGTTTTGTTGGTGCCCTCGTAAATCAAACTCCAAAAATTAATAATTTCTGTACAAAAAATAGACATGGACTAATGAATGGAATGTTTTTGAACCATTCTCAGCGTAAAGGAATACTTTAAAATAACTCGTTTACCTTTCCGGCGAAGCTCGTGAACGATTAGCAAATGATAATTTAATTGCAGGTTCAAGTAACTGTTTTCATTCACCTACTTTTTAGGCTGCACTTCTCATCAGCCTAATAAAACATACGTATGATATCTACAAAAAGGGATAAGGTCACGATATCGGAACTATGGATATGGTACTCACTTAAAGTATCGCTCTAAGAGCATCCAGTACCCGTAAATATCGAACTTTTATCACAAATTGGGGTTCAAATACTAGATTCCTAAAATTATATAAAAGTATTGCATAAAAAATGCCAAAAGTAACAATATGGGATCCTATCGTATCGAAATTCGTGTCTCCAACTAGGCCTGAGTTAATGAAAAAAATAGATCGATATATATTGCAGAGAGTAAAATGTCGATATATCGATTTTACAAAAGTGATGCTTGAAATAAAATATCGAATATCGATATTTTGAGATTAAAAATACCGTCGCATTCATCCCTTATTTTCCTTTAAACAATATCGAAATTTTCATACATATATTGATTTTTTTTTGCCCATGCCTACTTCACTCTGAGCTCTACTTGGTGTTTCTGGAATGCTTTTTCAGATTTCGAACATCTCAGTTTTAAGTTACTTTTCTACAACGGGCACTGCAACACAAGACTAACGGCATACTTCAATATATTTGCAAAGTTGAGTCAATAGCAATAAGTAAACCTTCCAGCCTTAATACAATTTTGATCTATTTACTATAAATATGAATTTTAGCAAACATTACAAAATTGAATTAAGAAAAAAAAAAGTTTAAAAAAATGCACAATTCGTACTACAATCACCTCGTTGCATTTCATGACATTCTGATAAGACTAAGCACTAACCCAGCCAAGTGAAAAAGCAGAAAACGACAAAGAACTGCAACAGTTAACTCTTAAGGTCGTGCGTGCATTCGTCGATGATGAGGATGCTGAGGATGCTGATGATGCGGATGATGCAGCGGCTTTTCCGAAGTTTTTGTTTCGTTTGCTGCTTTTCGTCGTTTTATTTCCATTGCCAATTGGTTCACCCTATTCCGCAGCTCTTCATTGGTTTCTATTTTTTCGTCTTTGATAGGATTTCCTGCCAACAAATTTTGTACAACATTCATGGTCCATGAAGAGACTAGAGAGGTACGCGTTTTATTTGACTTATTCACTAATGAACTTGGTATATCTGTTAGTGGATCGTAATTGCGCCAAGTCCACACCAAATCCTTATTAAATGGCGAATGAAATAGAATCGGTCGTGAGGGTTTATTTTCAATTTCTTTTAACAGCTCGCGTATATCTTCTAATGCTACTTCATCGTTAATCTCTTCGGGATCGGACGGTTGATCTTGATCTACTTCTACAATGCTCATCCGCTCTGATGCAGTTGTTTCAGAATCTTCATATTCTTCTTCCATTAAACCAAAACTTGATATCAGCGACCAATTTCGGGCGTCCGTAACTGCTACGCTCAATAAAGTGTTTCTTACCGGTGATTTGGGTTTGTATCTCCTTGGAGCATCTAGAATATAATAAAACCCCATTCCACGTTCGCGAGTAACTTGCTCCATATCTTTTGCATACCACTTCTTCATGCCCTTCAACAGGTCATTGAATTGACGTTGTGGCTTCTCTCCGGTATTTCCATTGAGCTTTTCAAGCAAACGTTGTTCGAGTTTTTCATCAAGCGTTTGCTCTACGCCCCGACTTTCCAAACTAAAATCTGTATCCAGAGTTTTCAATAATGGTATCGGTATTGATTGTGGTACGACAATAGGACGATCACAGCACGATGTTTTTACGGGATGACCAACCAGTGCTTGCTTAATTGTTTCGCCGCGTACGCCGGGTACTACACATAACTGATGTAACAGATCGTTATTTTTGCATGAAAGTTGTTGACAACAGGCACATCGGTTCTGATTTTTTTCATTCGGATACCAATGATGCATTGAACGCATGAATCGGCGACAATCGTCAGCGACACAATGCCCATTGCAATTGTGGCATGCTGGTGAGGTGCAACAACAATTTGGAGAATTATAATACGAATTGCACATTTTATTTGTGGATTTGGATTTTTTACATTTATGTTTAAGACATGTACAATATATTTGACATACAAAGAGATGAATTTTGAAAATAAAAATAAAATAAAAATTATAAAATTTCACTGATTTCGTATGCGAAAAGGTTGCATTTGGAAAATGTTTAGGATTGTCATTTGGGACAGATTGGAACTTGGGAGCTCGCTAAGATCTAAGGAAATAAACTCGGGATCCGTTACTAAATATGGAGTTGTTCCAGATCAAGGTAATCTTTGTCTAAGGGTTGTAATTCTATTTCATCTAGGGGTAGTATTTTAGGCCCGCTTTTTATGCCATAGGGCTTAGAATGCATCGAATTTAATCGACGAGTAATGGGCGCCTTGTTCAAGCTTTGTAGTGCCGCTCCTTTCTGCACCAACCCGCACGAGTTCCACGTTTCAAATCTGCCATGACTTTTCTTAAGGATCCCGGGAACAGAAGTAAAAGTAAGTCCAAAATGTATTAAACTCGCGGGTTAGAAACGTTCCTAATTATTTCAACAATTAAAGACAACTTGCTGTCGAAATAATACACGAATTTCACGACTCATCTCATGGGGTTTAAAAATTAAGCTCACGAATTTGAAAATAGAACTCGCGAGTTTGGAAAAAAGCATAGTACATTTAACAATTCGAGATAGCGTGTTTGAAAAATACTCCACAAATGGCGATAAAAATGTATAAAACTCGCGAGTTAAAAACAATATCAAAATGATTTTAACCATTAAAGACAACTTGTTCTAAACTTAACATATTATCTACACAGTTTATCTCATTGGTGTGAAAAACAAAGCTCACGAATTTGAAAATAGAACTCGCTAGCTAAAAAAAACACCATTGTAATTTTAACAATTAAAGATAACGTGTTTAAAAATACTTTAAATTTTTTACAGCAATCTCATTGGTATGGGATATCAAGATCACGAATTTAAATTTCTAGCTCGCGAATAAAAAAAAAATATAGTAAATTTAATAATTAAAGATAACGTGCCTAGAAGGTACTCCAAAATATTTGCAACTAATCCCATGGCGTTGAAAAATGAGGCGCACGAATTTAAAAATCAAACTCACGAGTTAATTTCAAAAGTTTAAAAATATATATGTATGTAACTCGCGGGCACAGAAATCTATACTCACGCGTTAAAAAACTAAAATTCACAATTTAAAAAAAAATGCAGTCCAACACCATAACGTCATAAAACAACGCAATTGATTTCTTTTAAGAAATATACTCATATATTTGATATGACTAATCGAATTTTGAGCTCTCTATCTATCACATACCGAATTTACCTTGCAATTTTATTTGGACCTAAATTAATAAAATAAACAAAAAAACTTACACAACTGTTGAATTCTTTGCGATTATGCAACAAACATTTTGAGAGCAACTCTCACACAGAATTCAAGAGATGTGATAAATTTTCAAACGACGTAGCAAAAAATTCAAGACTTAACACAATCGATCGTTAAAATCAGGGTTTGTGTCTATATGCGACGTTTCAGATGGTCTTTGTATTTGTCGGCCGAACTCTTCGATTTCTCTCGCTTCAAGAGCATATTACATTTGGATTTAGTCGGTTTTTTGGGCGGGATCGCTATCGTTGTCTTTGAGATACGTAATGACGGTGCCTTTTTTCTGATTTTCTTCTCGCCACTGCTGCTACTCGTTGCACGCTTACGCTGCGTCTCACTTTTATCGATGCCACTGTCCACGCGAGTAGTAGCGGTCTTTTGCTTAGATTTCTGTGAAAGACAAGACTGCAACACTTTGCCGTCCGCCCGCTTCTTTGTAACCTGTGTGGCAGGCTTTGGTTGCGCTCCAATTTTTCCGTTACTCGTATCTCCATTAGATTGCCTTAAGATCACTGTTCGATAGCTTTCGGATGTCTGGCTGCTGCTGTTCGGGTTGCTGCTATCGCTACTTCCGCCCTTACGCAGTTTAGATGGCTTTGCTAATGATGTTGCTTTTGTTTTGTCTTTCGTTTCGTTCGCTTTGGCAACTCGTTTACTATCAGTTTGCTTTTCGCCACGCTCAGCACTCGCAGCTGCTGCTTCACGTAAATGAATTTTCCTCGTATCAGCAAAGCGAAGACCTTTCACCAACTTGATGCTGCAACCGTTCGAGTCGGATGACTCGGAGGTTTTCGTTTCTCTATCACTCTTTTTGATGTAGCTGCTCTTTTTCGTCCGGTTAGAGTTGTTGTTTTTCACTGATTGAGCTTTATTGCACGACTCGATGGTTTTGTTGGCCGCACCGCTTACGTTTGCTTTACCTTTTTTACTAGATTTGCTGCTCTTCGTGGACTTGCTGGATTTACTGGACTTACTATTCTTGCTACTACTCTTATTGCCAGAGCTGCTAGTTTTACTCGAAGGATTTCCATTACTTTCACTTGTACTGTTGCTTACGAGCGGTATGCCGCTAAACTTGCACGTCCTCGGTTTCTGTTTGGCTTTGGGCGTGTTCCTCTTGGAATATGCCAATCGGCATAGACTCACGCTCATATTTTTAAGCCGCGATTGACTGACACTCAGGTTTCTTAGCTGTTTTTCGATTGTGTAATACAATTCGGAGGAACTGCAATTTTCTGGTAACTTCTCTGTAGTATTCTTCTTTGCTTTATTAGGTACACGTTTGCTCTTTGCGCCATTCGAATTGGGCTTGGCGGCGATTTGCTCCCGACCAGTGTTAGCATTTTCATTGGAATTACGTCTATGTGGCTTTTTGCCTATTTCATATGGTGGTATTTTGTACTTAATTTTCAATTGGCCTAATTTTGTGAGATCCAGCATACCATTTGAATCGGTCGTGCATCGGTTATTGTACCACTCGTTTAGGTTGCGTAGCAAGCCTTTCATTCGTGGCTGTTCGCAATGCGCGTGCGAAATGATGCCACGTATCTTATCTTCGGTGTTGGCAGGGTCTTTCTTGCATAGCCCAAAAAATGGGCAGCGTGTTGTGCAATTTTGCTGCGAGCAGTAGCAGCAGGAACGACGAGCCGGCATTGTTTGCCATGTTTTCTCGCCCAGCCGTCTCCGTTGGCCACGCACCTCTCTCGGCCATCGATTGAAGATCTTCCAAGCAGCGTCATAAGACAATGGGATGCCAAGATCTTGTTCAATATGTACGTCGTGGAATATTCGATTGTGCATAGTTTGACTTAAAAGAGACGAATAGTTGAATTTGGTAAAAACAAATACAAAAAAAATTTATGCGCTTGATACTAAAATACAAAAAAAAAAACGCCAAATATGTAGTTTTTTTTTTTTTGTTTCTATTCTTATAATTTTTTTAATTCTTTGACAGCAAAAGAATTTTTGTGTCAAATGTAAGTTTCGGATAAACTTGTAATGTGCTGTTTTATGGGCTTTATATGGTAGAGTTGTAGAGGTAGAGGGGGGTGATAAATTTCGAAATAGGAAGATTACTGTAAGTTGGATAGACAGCCCCCCACGACTGAAGCGAGGAGATGCGGACTTAGAAAGTCGATGATCACAGAAACCAGAAGTGGCAAATAAAGTAAGCACTTAGCTCTGCTCTGACGCAACGAACTCCGGAGGGGACCCCAAAATCCCCAACATTTTACGGGTATCGATAACTTTTATACGAAAGGCATGTAGCATGTAAAGAAAGTGAAATTCAAGTTAAAACAATCTCAAAAAAAAAATACACCAGCGACGGATTCGCAAATCGCCTTAATTAAACTAATTAGCATAAAGTTGTAGGAAAAAAGTGGGTGGTGGAAGGCAAACAAAGCTAGACATTAGCAGACATTGAAAACAATGCCAGTCACTCATGTTTAATTAAATTGATAAATAAGCAACTAAAATCACAACTACAAGCGAATAGAAACTGACGATTTTGCGTACATATTTACATAGCGTATTATTTTAATGTATGCACGATTACGAGTATTAAGCAAGAACGAAATTAACACAGCGGACTTGTAAATAGTCATGAGCAGTCAATTTAGTGGCGAACAACAATTTGAATATCTGTGCAAATAATGAAATGTAAATATAAAAAAGAGTGCAGGAATGAAAAACGGAAATTAAGGAGTTAAACCAATAAAAAAAAAATAGTCAATAAAAAAGTAAAAATACAGCCTGTACTCAATTAATCAAAACTAAACGAAATTAAACTCAATTAAATTGCACTAATCTTAGTAACACTAAATTAACCTTAACTAAAGTGGAATTAAGTAAAAGCAGATTGAAACCAATTGAGTAAATTTAATTCTTTTTAAGTGAAACAAAATTATTTTGAATTAAATTCCATTAAATTGAGTTGAATTAAATTCCATTAAACTAAATCTATTAAATTGCACTAATCTTAGTAACGCCAAATTAATCTAAATTAAAATTTTTTTTATCTTAAGACATATAAAATTCAATTTTATTAAATTTATTTAAATTAAGTCAAATTAAGTTATTTTGAACTCCATGAGTTAGATTGAACAGAGTTGAATTAAAGTCGACTAAATTAAAAGTGATTAAACTAAATTTAACTTTCAAAACTAACTAATGGGTAAATTTAATTAAAATGAATAGCATAAAAAAAAATTTGGTTAACCAAAGCCTAAAGAAAATAACTAAATTATAAGTGAATTACACTAATCATAGCATAACTAAATAATAAAAAATTTAAATTAAGTTACTAAAAATAGTAAAAAGTAAAGTAAAATTAAATTAATTTGGATTAAATTAGATCAAAATAAATTGAATTAAATTGGACTAAACTAAATTACTACTAACTCAATACTAATAAAGTCCAATTAAAATAAATTAAGTTGAAATTAATTACATAAAAATAATTTAGTCAACCAAAGCTTAAACTAAAGCAAAAAAACTGATTATTTATTTAAAATTAATTAATTAAAATGTTGCAAAATTAAATAAAATACAACAGAATAAAAATAATATACACAAATTGAAAGAAGTGAAAAAAGATTACATAAAAGTCAAAAACCAGTCAAATAAAACTAAAAAATAAAAATAAAGTACCAATAAAATTAAAAACGAACAAAATAAAATACCGGTAAAATAAAAAACAAATAAAATATAGCGCAAATAAAATGAAATAAAATACAAATAAAAGATTTCAATTTAAAATAAAAAAATAAAAAATTAAATAAACGAATCTAATAAAATATTGAGTTATTTATATTGCATCATATTAAAAATTAAATTTATAAAGAAAAGCAAAAAATCACCGCCGCCGGCTCGACACATAAAATTTTGTTGATATAAATAAAATCAGGTGAAAAATTAAAAATATTTCAAATAATTTTATTACATGCAAAAAGTAAAATGAAATGCAAAAATCAACAAATTGAAAAAAAAATGAAATTAGTAAATAAATATTTAATAAAAATAAAAGATAAAGCAATAAAAAAACTAAATAAAATAACAAATAGATAGACTCACAATAAATTAATTTCCCGAATCCTGCTAGTGCAAATGATTTGCACTGGTAAAACGGAACAATATAATAACAGTGGCAATTTATTTAACGATTATTTCCACCCATATCAAAATACCGCCAGCAATTGATGTTTAAAAAACGATTTCGTCTCATTGCAATGAAATGCATACCAATAAAAAATATTAAACACATTCGCGCGAAAGATTATGTAATGCAAATATAAAATTCACAACGCCGTCGCACACACAAATATTCCACTTTTCACATTTTTCTTCTAATCTAAGCGAATTTATGCATTGCATTATTCTACACCCAGCAACAGCTAGCCGGTGTGGTGTGCGCGCATTTGCAATACTCGTACTTTGCGGGTTAACCAACAGCTAAAACAAAAATTAAACGCGAGAACAGTAGAAAAAAGTCTAACAATTTACAAAAAATTAATAGCAATAAAATAGTCAATTCACCATTTCCTTTGCGCGCTAACTACTACAAAGAATTGCTCCCCTCCTTCTGTGCGGATACGCAGCTGCAATGCGGTCGCCACTCACTTGGGGCATCCAATGATCTACGGCAGTGCCAGCGCCAGTGCCAGTGTGGAATTTTGTGAGAGGCAACTGTTGCTGGCTGATGCCATCAACAGCAATAGCGACATACAACAACAACAAAAGCAAATTATTGTCAATGCTTCAATGGCTTATAGTAGGCCTCAAAAAGCCACAGCACAGCAGCACAGCAGCAGCAGCAGGAGCGATCAAACAACTAATATGGGTGACCGACCGACCAACAGCGAGTCATGAAAGCGCGCAGGCAACCGGCCGGGCCGCCCAGTCGGTTTCTGTTTGTAATTTGAGATACATTAATAGAGGGAACTCTCGTCATTTTTTATCTTTCCAAAGTATCGGAATTCAGGCGAGCGAACACATGTCCATAGACATGTATGTGTGCGTTTGTTTGTGTTATTGTTGTTGTTGTTGTTCATCAACGGGTGCTTAATTTCACTGTGCATTTGAAATTGAAATCGAGCAAAGCTATTGGCGTGACGATTGCTGACGACGAAAAGAAGAAGAAAAATTAAAAAAGAAAAGCATCTGGAATTCATATTTGCTTCAATTGAGTGAATCCGTTACGATTTCATATGGACAATATACAAACAAAAAAAAAAAAAAAGCGCGCGAAAAATATTACTAAAATATATTTATAACAATTGGGTTTCACGACATTTAATAACACAAAAGCGCTACGAAAATATTTTAAAGGAATAAGGTCGAGCTGATTTACAAAGACATATGTACATATCTACGCCGGTGTCGTTTTTAGTTTATTTTATCTAACGAAGTTAATTTAGTTCAATTCATTTTACTGCATATTAATTCAATCCAATTGATCCAATTCAGTGTACAAATTTATTTGTTATTCAAAATTATTTGAATGGTGAATAAAAAGCTATTCGGAGTTTAAAATTATTCGAAGGTTGAATAAAAATTTAATCGTTACTCAAAATTATTTGTACGACGAATGAAAATCTATTCGTTATTCAAGACTATTTGAACGATGAACAAAAATCTATTCGGAGTTTAAAATTATTTGAAGGATCGATGAAAATCTAATCGGTATTCAAGATTATTTTAATGATGAATGAATTCGTAGCTCAAAATTATTTGAATGATGAATGAAATTTTATTCATTATTCGAAATTATTTGTATGACGAATGAAAAACTATTCGTTATTCGTTACTAAAAATTATTTGAATGAAAAGCTATCCGTTATTCGAAATTTTTTATATGATGAATAAAAATTCTCACAAAAATTTAATTTAACTTAATTTACTTAAATTATACTTAATTAATTTGAATTACATATGTGTAATACAATTCGGTACAATTTGCACTTATTCGAGAATTTTCGAACGTGCACTGCTGCTTAAAATCAGAAGAATTACTAGAGGTCCTAGACCCTTATCTGATTAAAGCGGAACCTCAATGGTTGTTGGACATTCCAAAAGTTCAGCATCGGAAAGTCTAAATCGCTGCATGTATGAGGTTGCCAGTGCTTACAAATTGTTCAAAAACGAATAAAACTATTTCATATACTTTGTTTAGTTTACTTTAATAATTTTTTCGAAAAAGATAAATATATTTTTTCATCAGCCCACAAACATAAACTCAACGCATTAAATATAATCAGATTATGATTCGTTCCTAAGCAATTTGAGTAATTAGTCTTCGACTTTCGTCTTCCTTCTGTTTTTGTGAATTCGAAAGCCGAAGAAATCATACTGTGGTTCCTCTTTTTTAACTAGAAGTTTGGCCAAATCTCCTCGCAGTTCTTTTATCAATTTAATATCATAAAGATTGTAAGGTATGGGATCGCCCTTAATGATACAATCAAACGCTGCCATACTCCATGCGCTAAAATCAGGATGAAATCCAAGTTGATTCAACTTGGCTCTAAAACCGTCGGCACCAAGCTCAGCATTAAAACTTTTCCAAATCGTATCATTCTCCCTAACGTACGGTTGATAATAAAGTAAGGTTTTCATCGCTGGCTTATTACGCGATCGTCTGAAGCTTTTTAGGCGAAATTGTATTTGTTTGATATCGTCTATCATATCTTCGGACAATTGTTTAAATTCATCCCTAGCTTTCTTCCTTTTCCTCCTCTGGCGCTTAAATTCATTACCTTCACTTTCACTTTCACTTTCACTTTCCCTTTTCGTTAGATCTGGCCCATCTGGGCCGCCTACACCTTCAGGCCATTCATATCTTAAAAGTGAGTAATCTAGATAGTTTAAGTCATCTTTTAGAGGACGTCTACCGCCCATACCACGCTTTATGGTGTTCCCATTGCACTGATTATAAAGTAAATTTAAATCCTTCAACTTTCTGCGCATCATTTCTTTGTATGATATGTTTTTGTCGGCATCGAAAAATCCAAGCCTGTTCATCAGTTGCTGCAGTAGAAAATCTTTATCTGTAACTTGCGACTGTTCTGTGAGATCCGTACTAAACGGTATGGATATCAAGGTATCTCTTTTATTCCAAGCATCACCGCATTTGCATATTTCCTCTAGGCAATCTGATAAAAGCACGGATGTTATCGTTTCCTCCGAGATGCCGGGCAAACCGGAAAACTCCTGGAGGATAGTACCCCTCGCGCCATTTCTACTCCTTCCGCATGAGGCAAAGCATTTGTCTCGTTTGACATATTTTTGCCGTTTGTTAGGTGTGGAAAACCCGCTGGGATATTTCATGGTTTTTAAATGCACGAAAGCGTTCGATTAATCTGCGTTAAGTTGCTTCCTCTGCGGCTTTTTAGTTGCATCTATTGTTTTTTTAAATTTTTAAGTCGAAATTAAACGCCGAAAGATAATGGAATTAAGAAGTTTTTGAATGGAATTAAATAAATTGACACATTTGAAAAAAGTAAATGGGAACAACTCAAAAGAAAACAAATTATATTTTCGTTCAGTTGAAATATTTCAAATTTCAGTGTTGCATATACTCGTAGAGCAAAATGGGTTGCCGACGACTCTAAAGAATTACAGATTAATTATTTATAGTTTCGAGGAATGACGGAACCTAACGAAAAAAAGAAATAAAAAATATAAAATATAAAAAGGCCAAGTCGAAAAGAGCTATATACTAAAAATAAATCAGAGGAATTTAACAATGAGAATCTATTGGAATCTTCAAGGCGACTGATTTAAAGTAAAGCCTTCGATTTCTCGATACTGCTCGAAAACTAACTTCTCATGCATCGAAAAGTTCGCAAGGCTCGGGAGTGAGCCAAGCAGCCTAACCAGTAAACTTTAGATTCCTAAATTTTTCTATAAGAAATCAAAAATTTGCATCAAAGGAAAAGTAAAAGGTGTAGACGCTTCATTGTCAGTGTCACCAAAAAGTCAACTAAAATAGTCGACGAAGTGGTGTCTTGGAAACGCTTAACCCCAGGCTTTTATTAGGGAATAGCACAGAAGAAGAAACATGAAGCAAATCGGAACAATGAGCTCATTAAGCGTCTTTCGAAAAGACCTCAAAAACAAGTGAGATGTTTTGATTGAGAAAAGTTAGATGCAAGATTGATTTGGTAGGCTTGGATTTCTAGATCGATTACAGCGAAGCAGTTAGATGACTTCAATGGTATATCTAAAATAGTATAAATAATTTTTTGTATTGAATGTCAATGGCAATAGTTGAGACGAATGCGAAAGAAAGTCTATGGCAAAATTTGCGGGAAGCACTCAAGCAAAAATTGCAAGTGCAAATAACATTTATGCACATACTTTCTACAAAATTCCATACCGCAAGAAAAAGTTAAAAATGCAGCCAGCGCAAGATATCAAAAATTAATGAAAAAAACACAAATGGAAACGGAATTAACTCAAGCTAAGCTAGTGAACGAAATAGAAAATTAACGCAGTGTTTAGCCAGAAACAGGAATGGCAAGTTTATGAACATTGTAAACAAGTAGTATGACAATTATAAAGTCATAAAAATTGGCGAACCCCAAAAACACAAAAGAGATTAAAAACAAGAAGAATGTTATACCCAACGCATATTTGCTAATCAGTTATTGGAACAAATTTCTTGTAGCCAGAGAATGTGTGGATTGAAGCTTCATAGCGCGAAAAAACCATAGATGCAGAAAGAGTTATCGACTTCCGATAATTTTAATAACTAGAAATAATTTTTTTCTTGCTTTTATTTTGACAAATATTAAAGAACACAACATATTTACAAAAAATGTTGACTACGTTATATGAAAGAAAAGGCGTAACGTCAGCAAAAAAAAGACTTTATCAAAAATTAAAAAAAAAAACAACTCAAAAATTTAAAAAAAAGAAATTTCAAAAATTAAAAAAAAAAGTATCAAAAACCATAAGTAATAATAATAACTAAAAATAATAAATTTTTATAAATTTTCGAGGAAGTTTGAAAATTCGAATTGAATGGTTTTTTTTTATAGAAATGGCCATATTTTTTATAAGGAAACAATTAAAATTAAATAACCTAAGTGGAAAATTTTGATGTCAATTTTTTTTAATTATCACGAAAGTTTGAAAATTTGTCATAAATGGGGTTTTTTTATAGAATTAACTATATTTTTTATAAAATAAATAATTAAAATTAAATAAGTAAAGAAAAAATTGTCACTTCATTTTGCTGCTATTTTTGTGAGCACAACTGTGCCATTGTCCACTCCAGTCAATACGCATTGGTCATAAAAGATTTTTTGAAGCAGCTGCCTGCTGTTTCTGTTTTCGACCTCTTTGCCTACTGGTAAAATTTTACAGCTTTTGCTTTAAATTATTACGGTAATTATGTTATAGAAAATGTTCATACCGAAAAACGCTATACTTTTTATAGGCAGAACGTGACTGATATGACTCTAACACCGTGCCATCCAATACTCACATTGTAGGCAAAGAAACATTAAAGGCTTCAAAATAAAAACAATGTTCATATAATTAGCTGGTGATATCATTAACAGTAGTTAGCTGCAGATGGTGTGAAATCAAGAAATGAAAAAAACGCAATAAGCAAAATAAAGAAAGTGAAATTAACGTCTGGCTGATTTCTCAAGTACTTCCAAAGCCACGCCACTTTTACTTCTTGATGTGGCGAAGATATGGGTAGAAATGTTTTTATTAACCGCGGATAACTGGAAATTTTTTGAAAGCGATAGTTATATTATAATGGTAGCATTTCCTATGGAAATCGGTCTAAAATGGGTTAAAATTTTTCATATGGAAAAAAATTTTTTTCCAAAATTCCCAAATTTTTTACACATTGTTCAACATAAATCCTATAAATCAAAGTTGCAAAACTCTTACAAAAATTTTTCTATAACTACTAAAGTGCAAACTCCGTACAAAACTAAATTTGCTTCATATTTTATGTGAAATAAAATGTCCAACGCTTTCCGGAACAAAATAATTCAAAAATCAACGGAATTTTGCAGCCACCTAAAGCTTGCCTTTTATTATAGTAAAATTTAATGGGCTACAAAACTGCATACCCAAAACGTTTCTAAAAGTTCTAATTGCAAATTTTGAAAATTTTATCCTAAAATTTTTTTATTTTTTATTTACAATTGCATTTGCCGCTAACTATTAAATACGACAATTTGAAGCTATGCCTACAATGACATTAAGCTAAATTTTATTTCTTTTAATTTGTATGAATTTTGTAAAAAGTTGAAAAGTGTCTATAAAAAATATTTACGAAAAAAAGTTTCGAATGAAAACAATGTGAAAAAAGCCTAGCGTATATACAAGTTATTTTTCTTAATTTAAAAATCAAACTTAACAAATTTAGTCTACCTTCCAAAAAAAAACAACTAAAAATTCTGATCACAAATTTTGAAAATTTAACTCAAAATTTAACTACAAATTTTGGTTTAATTTTGTAAAAAAAATTAGTTTAATTTTGTAAAAAAATTTAGTTTAATTTTGTAAAAAAAATTTTGGTTTAATTTTGTAAAAAAAAATTTAACCTTTGCTTCAAATGAGCAATACTTTTTAAAAAAAAAATTAATGAACAAATTTTGAAACGAAAAACAATGTGAAATAAGCTTAGTGCTTACAGATTTTTTTTTTGTAAATCTGATAATCGCATTTAATACATAAATTCAAGCTAACATCCAAAAATTTAAAAAAAAAATTAGAAATTTTGAAACATTTTTTATTTTTTTATTTGAATAATTGAAGCTATTTTAATATCATTGATACAAATTAAAAAAATAGGCTATTAGGTTTTTCTTTTATAAACGTGAAAATTCATTTAAAAATCTCTCAAATACACTTTTAATTAGATTCCCTACTTTAGAGCACCGACGTAACTCTGTTAATCTCGTAAACTATGCTCGATTGTTGCCAAAAACTTATAATTAAAGTTTTTAGTATCTTTAGCAAAAAATTTTAGTTATTCGATTTAACTCCAGTCTTATGCGATATATTATCAGATAATACCAACCAGTACAAGCTGTATTTCTTTCAATCGGCTCTTTACTTAAATTATTCTCAAATGTAATTTCTATTTTAAAACCAGAAATCTCGTATTTGAGTCAACTTTTGGATAAAATAATAACAGAAATTTGTAAAATTTCCTCATTTTTATCACACTGGAAAATGCAAAACAAATCGCTTCATATTTATCTAGCTTTTGTGCGTGTTTTGCTATTACTTTGCTTTATGCTATGTATGTACGTGCGGGAGTAATACGACTACGAGCTGCTGTGCGCTTCAATAGATTTTATTTATAAAACCTTACGAGCTGAAAAGTATACAGCATAGCGGAAGTTGATTTTTTTTTTGCTTATAGCATAAAATTCTTTGATATTTATGAAATGCTGTAAATTTCGGCCTCATATGCTTCCTCTGTGTGGGGCGGATGAAATGCCAAATGTGGATGAATGCATACTTTCTGAGATGGATAGGAATAGAAATATGTGAATACATATGTTTAATATATGTATAGTGTGGAATATTTATACAGTTGCAATTGATACTCTATGTCGAAAAGTGAGTTTAAGGCAAGCTGAGAAGTTCAGTGCTATGGAAATTTAATTTATTTTTTAATATTCCAACACAATTATTCAGAGAAATGATTTTTAAATTTATTGTAAGTTTCAAGTATTTATTGAAACTTTCAATAAAGATACATTTGAATGCTTTTTACGAAAAAAAAAACAGATCAGCGGCAATATAAATGGAAGCCCTAACCTTGAAAAAAATGTAAGCGAAATTTTATTCATATCGATGAATTTCTCTATGAGATAGATTTCCGAGCAAAAAGTTCCTTTACTTACATAGATGGTATTGTTTAAAAAGTGGGGTATCTTCTCGTGCTAACTGCAAAAAATCGAGCACAAAAAGAACAACGGAAAACATGTGCGAACTAATTTAAAATTTGGGAGCACCTAACAACGACTCGGATCAAATGTGCAAACACCTTTCTTCAACAAAAAGCACATCCTTATCCATAAAAGGAAAATTAGACGTCAAAAAGCTGCATCCCCACACTATTTTTCTATCTTTCTGCCTTTGATTTAACATTTCTCGCTTTTTACGGATCGCCACAGAAGAAGTTACTAGATTTTAGCGAGGCCGGAAATGTTCTGTTGTCAAAGTTAAAACAGGCCAGCTGGACCAAGCTACAGTCGACCACAATCCGAGATGTATAGGAGCGCTACTAGAACTTCAGAATGGTCGTATATTATGTGACATTAAAGCTACTGGCCGATAGGTCGACCGTCCAAAAATTACTTCGAAAAGTCTTGAAAGCTGGGGGGAATTCGTTTCAGAATGACGACGGCGTAAAAGTGATAGATGTTTAGGGCACTGTGAGCAGTGGAATTCGAACGCAGGAGATGCCACTGTCAGCGTGTACCAAGCTGAGCTCGCGGCAATAGGAGAAGCGACCGCATTTCTGATTAACTCTGCTATCGAGCTGCAGCCACTGCCTGTCTGCTCGGATTGTCCGACAACTATTAAATCACTCGATACTTCAAGAACAGCAATCGAGCGCAGATTCTATTTGGCATGCCCGCTAAGCCAATTACACACCATTTGCACTGTGGATGGCTGGTCATAGTGATTTACCGATCAACTTTGTAGTAGTTGAGTTGGCAATAGAAAAAGTCTCGGCATCATCTTGCAAACTTTATCGGAAAAGCAAATAAGAGATAGGCCTTACAACGCGCGTGAGGGGCATCGCGACAAATCGGCCCTGTAGCGTCCTCACCTTAGGCAAGTCGCAGGGATTATCACTAGCTATTGGTTGCAGATGTCGAGATAAAAAAGTCAAAAGTGAGAAAAGGTTCCCGTAAGTTCAGCGGATATCGGTGAGTTTCTTAGGTATCTTAAGCTAACTTACTGGTTCCATTTTTCGAGGAGCGGAAAGGCGGTTACTAAGCCACGACCACGGTATCACAACGGGCCGACAGGCCTGAGTGTGATTTCCGTGTGGCCAAAGACGTAGGCAGCCACATCAACCTCTCCTAACTTAGAGCGCACACACATATAATGGAAGGAATATTTCTCCGCCGTGCTGCAAGTTGACAGCAACGGAAACCTAGAAGACTATGACCACTAAGGGTTCAACTAGTCGGTAGAGAATTTTATTGCACAATTGCGGGCACAGAAAGAAGTAGTACTTATTGAGAAGAGAAATACTTTATTTTTAAAAAGTTATACCTGTCATCCCGTACGTGATCGCCGAAATGCAAATGCGCTGGCTGTTTGTTCTTTGACGACATTTTGGTGCCCATTAAGTGAAAAGTTCTTAGTTGCAATACGTAGTAATCATTTATTTTAGATTGCAATAATAAAATTAAAAATGCACCCTAATTAATTGTGTAGAGTCAACGGATTGAGCAACGATTAAAAAAAATTTAATTGAAATAAGCACTTTTTGCGTAGAAGAACAAAAGGTGAGAGTGATCAAGATGTTTATGATAAGACATAGTACAGTGGCACAGAGCATCAAAAATGAGAGCAGTCACACCGATGATAATGGTAGCTATATTGACCGTAACAGACGCGAAAGTATCAGTAACACAAATCGGTACATATACGGTCGTACAACTGATGTGGAGAGAGAGATAAACTGGCATAGCATTGAAAATATTTTGTTGTTCATTCAATCAGTCAGCCCCACTTGGGAATAACGAGCATAACAGATGAACAAATAAATACGAAAATGGTGGGAAGATAGCAACGACCAATGCAATGCTATCGCACTGGCAAATAATTCGTGGATATGTTTGTATCTTTGTATTTTGTATTTGTTGCGCAGGAAAGTTGGGGAATGTGTTGCGGCAAGTCAAGTGCAAACAAAGTTAATAGCAGCTTGGGAGAAAAAAGCTTGGTAAATATTAATAAAGAAGTTATTGACCGTGGAATGCACGCCACCAAACACACACACACACACACACACACTACCAACAAATAAATGAAGATGTACGAAAATTCCACCTGAACGATTAAACAAAGATTTGCTTTTTAAGCGCAGACACTGCCGCTGATTATTCGGTAGTTGCGCTTTGTTTTTGTATTTTTTGTTTTCTTTTTTGTAAACGCATTGCTGTCAGTTTAGTGCAGCCAGTCAGCCAATCCGTCAAGCTTTTGTGCAGATGTGCAAATATACAGACAGTGATGCAAATAGCAAATGGGACGGTCACTAATGTTAAATTTTTTCGTTTGAGTTTTTTAAAACTCTGTCGAAAATTTTCTATCTAAATCAGAATTTTCATTTATAGGTTTGTGTGACGAAGTGCTATTTGGAAGTAAAAAAATTGCAAAAATCGTTTTTAAGTCCTGATTCCTAAATTCTGTAATTCTAACTATGTATTACCAATATTCATAAAATAAGTGTGGAAAAAATTTACACGCTAGGTGGCGCGGTATTCCAGATATTAGTAAACCCCACATTTATGGTTCGATTTGGTTGAAATCTAAAACATATATGTATTACCAATATGCAAAGAAATACATAAGTGTGCAAAAAAAGTTGCCGCTAGGTGGCGTATGAGTCTGAATACAAGTAGCCCAATTACCATTTAAACCATACCACGAGTTTTATTTTTGCAGATAAAAATGGCATAGACCTATGTATGTACATATGTACATATGTGGTCACGGAAAAATCATTTTCAATTTTTTATCAGTTAGCTTGTGATTTTATTTTTTTGATAACATTTGATCGATTTTTGTGATTTTTTTCGATAAAAAGTAATCGTTAATCTTGGATTTAAAATTTGTTGATCATAATAAAGGCAAAAAATATTGGCGATCAAATGTGATCGGAAAAATTGAAATCCAAGAATAACGATTATATTTCGTCGAATAAATCAAAATAAAAAAATAACGGTTTTGTAATGGTTTAAAACAAAGAATATTTTAAATAAAAATGAGTCTAAATTGCATAGTCGTCTAAAAAAAACAGCGGCAGTTTTAAGGTAACCCACGGTGGGTCATTTGCCCATCGCAACGTAAAACTTGGCCCAAGGACCATATATTCCTGCATCTGTCTCCACATTGCTCTTTTGAGAGTATACCAAGTTTGTAGCTTTGATTTGCATAATTTTCGTTCTAAAATTTACTATATTTTCATTAAAAAAATTATGAAAAAAGCATTGTGAGCATTTTTATTTTAGCCACTGTATATTTTTCGGCTTTATTTGAGGTAAGCAAATTAACAATATTTACTTTAAATTAATGATGGCTGATGAACGGGGCAACTTACATAGTTAGTTCATTTAAAATATTTAAAAAAAAAAACGCATTCAAACTGAAGGGTCATTGAACCGAAGAGACAAGGGACAGTGAGAAACCAGAAAACGTCAGTACTCAGGGCGCAGGCTTAGTTGATATACCAAAAATTGCTAGAACGGCTGGGAACATATTTGTTAAGGGTAAATGCTACATAAAATTGTTATAAGAGCAAAGGAACGGTGGTCCGCTTTTGACGTTAACTCAGCTCAATAAATCATGAAAGTTTGGTTATCAATTTAAAACTTTTGATAGAATTAGGAGGCAAATCATATCAATCCACACAAAATTTTAAGCTAGATACTCGTACGAAAAATGTGCTAAGTAGAGAGAACTGTTTGGGTCAGAAATCTATATGTACTTGGAGATATGGGTGTCATTAAGAAATATTAAAGCAATTTCATCACATTTTAGCTAATTACAGCCAATAAACAGGTCTTATCAATACAGCCGGACACCAAAATTTTACACAACATAAATGCGTGATAGCAAAAAATTGCAAAAAAAAAAAATTTAGGCACTCAACTTTAGAGCCATAAAATTGGCTATAAATTAAAACACATCACACACCCTTTTGATAAATTGCCAGACTAAGTGGAAATGTACGGTGGCCAAAAGAAAAACAAAAAACAAAATCATGCTGACTGAGAAAAACTCGAAAAATGTGCTTATCACGCACAAATTGTGCAAAGTTTTCGTAGTAAAAAATGGGTTTGGAAATGCAGTAAAGGAGATGGAAACTATTTGTGCTCGTGCTCCAATTTTGCTTTGCAGAAAAAAATCGTAGCTGGTTGGTTGTCTATCCAAAACCAAAAACAAAAAAATGTAAATGTGCGCTTATAGCAATTTAAGCAACTTTTTAGCCGAAGAATGAACAAATCGAAAAATTTAGCTTAGCCCGCTTGATTAATAAGTTTAAAATGATTTTAAAGCAAATTGAATAGTAAAGCGGCTTAAGTTCGCTTGGAGGCTTGCACGCATTTCTTGATTTCTTGATGGCCTAGGCAGAATGCTAACTACACTCACAAGTAGACAGCAAAGTGTGTTAGAAATTTAGAGAAACTCGCAACTCACAAAAATAAATAAATGAAATTAAAGAAAAGGCGAGCGTGGAATACTTTATGCAGCCGAATCAGGAAGCAGTGCAGGCAATGTGAGACAAAAAATGTGCAATAATGGTTGGCAATGTTATTTTGTTCGCCGACTTAATATCCGTCTGCAATTCTCCACCGGCTTATGAAATAATTTGTTAAAATACCAGCCCGAAATTTGTATAGTAATCCAATGTTCGGTCACTATAAGCTTCACGTGAAAAAGGGCCAGTGCACGATAGATTTTTTCCTAAAAACTGTGACAGGTTAGGAAAAAATCTTTATTAAATAGAGAGACGATATTCAATATATATGTATTTATACATGAGGCATTCCGAGGCAAATCTGACAGCATTTAGCTTCTTCATGCTTCATTTTTTTATTTTCTATAACTTTTTAGTACCTATTGAAGAGAACTGATTGATTTATTTTAAGAGATATTAATTTTTGAAAATAAATTTTATTTCTTTTTTTAAATGCCTAAAACTCTGCAAGAAATGTGCCGATTTTAACGTTTTTTATTTAAAAAAAAAATGAATATTTACTTTCATACACAATACGTAATACATCTTCGTTAAGGAATTTGAATGCAAATTTTCAAGGATACTTTTGAGGAGTATACTACAGAATGACTTGTTGAAACTTAAAGGTCCTTTGAAAAAAAAAACCGTAATGTTATGTGAAAAAACTAAAAACGCAGACTTTCTATATTTGACCGGTAATTTCACACTATAAGATTTTCATATGTGTGACAAAAAAAAATTATAAAACAAGCTTATACTTGTAGGGGTGGTCCTTAACTCGTATAAATACTGTGGTTTAGGCATAAAATGTGGAATAAAATAACTCATATAATAATTTTTGTTAAAGAATTTGTTCTATTAATGAAATTGTTTGTCAAGGATATTCAAGAATGAAAACTTTAATGGACATTTTTGAGGTGTTTTACCACAGCATAACTGTGAAAAAAATTCTTTAGGTTGCGTGATACCCACATTTCTCTAACTTGTGAAATTTTAAATTTGTACGATTTTTTTCAACTACTATACTTATTGAAACTTTGTCGTTTAAATAAAATCAGGGGTTCTAAGCCAAGGGCTAAAAACGCAAATTTCTTATATTGGAGTTCTAGTTTCGGCTAGCATTAAGTGTTGAAAAATTTTTGAAACGTTTTGACCTTCCCTTTGATGTGTGGGATCTAATGTACACTGCTTGGCACAAAATTATAATTAGCTTGAGGCAGGTAATTTCGGCGATTTAATCATAATTTACTTTTAACTAAGAACATGTGAGAAAGCTGCCGCCAAACACGCGCGCACACGCAAAAAGGACAATTGAAGTAAATTATTTTGTAGCAAAGAATAAATGAAAGTGAGGCTAATAATATGCGAAACGAAAAACAGGGCCTGGAATTGCTGACTAGCAGACGTATAAACGAAATGTAAACAATTTATTTAACACGCCATATTTGCGGCGTGCATCAACACAGAAGTAAGAAAAAAAATATGGCATACATGTAGGCGCTACAACGCTACTAAATGAAAGTTTGGAATATGGTTGTAGTTTCAACGAAAACTTTATGAAAAAGCGGAGTATATGTACATAGGTTTCGAAACATTTCACACGCTTTTACTCTCCTCAATCCAATATATGTATAATGATGGCGTGTTTTTGTCCTGCCCCAACTTTTTTTCATGTTTCCAGCACGCTACATGCTACAAATGGACAATGGGAGCTATTCAAAGGCGTTGGCAGCACATACACGTATATTTTTTGTGTACGACTTTTGTATGGGAGTACTGCAACAAACTTGAAACCAAACACAAGCACGCAATTATTTATGCTGTTAGGTTTCGTGTCTGCACGGCCACACCCTCACGAAAAAAAGGATAAGCGACGTTAAGCTATTTCGCAATGCGTCTTATTTGGTTAGAGTATTTCATTTATTTTCCCACTTTGCTTTACTGCCTTCTTTCAGTCAGACTATGTCAATATTACAGAACTTTTTCGCTATTCTCTTATCCCAGTCATCCCGTTTGGCAACCATTAAAAAAAAAGGACCGAAAAACAACAAAACTGACGCATCCTTGAAGTAGTTCAGTAGTGGCAGGCAGCGTAGGGAATAGTTGGCGTGCATAAAAATTGATACAGTTGCCAGAATGTCAGTAAGGCAAAATTTTTGAAGCGGAAATTTCACGGTATTTGTGTGAAGTTTTTTATTTTATTTGTACAAAGTTCATTCACTCTTCGGGTGAAGTATTTTTTCTCCTGTTTGCTTTTATTGAAATTGTGCGCACTTACCCAAAAGGCGCCAAACTTTCTATATACATCGGCAGCTACTGTTATAAAATATGTTGGTACTTACCTAGAAAACGAGAAGAGAGAAGGTAGCAATTAGTAAATATGAAATAGTTAAATGAAAAAATATTGTTCATGAGTTATGTAGATGAAAAAAAAATTAAGAAAAATCTACGAATATTTTAGCTACTTGAAACGTGCATTTGGTTAGACAGAAATTGAATTGGCTACAATACTGGAAACTCGAAAAGTTTTAAGAAATCTGTAGGGTTGTTGATTTTTGTACGAAGTTTAAATCCTAACTTTTTAAGGGTTATATTATCAGATAACTGAATAATTGTATGAGCAAAAAATAATAATAAATGTTCATTCGTTCAAATAGTTTTTAATAACAAATAAAATTTGCTTTCGTTATTTAAATAAAAGGAACAGCTTTCCATTCATAATTGAAACAATTATAAATAAAGAATACATTTTTATTCATCATTCAAATAATTTTGAATAACAAATAGGTTATCATTCGTCATAATCTAGTAGTTTTGAATGACGAATAAATTATCATTCGTCATTTCAGTAATTTTTAATAACGAATACATTTTCATTCTTCATTCATCGTTCAAATATTTTTGAATAAGAAACAGATTTTCATTCATGGTTAAAAAAAAAATATATATAAAATCGACGAAAATTTTTAGACTTCCTCGCTACCTTTTGAAACAGCCAAGCGGCTATCAGAACCCGATCCAAGCATTGACGAATGCAGTTATGCTGCGAGGGCTACCGATCGCCAACAAGCTAAACCATTTTGCGGCCTTAGCTGGCCGTCCTCAAAAAAATTAATTGCTGAGTGTGTAGACTCAGAGCGAAGTAAGTACTGACCCGCTGAGCTTTTCGGCTATCCTTTCAGTAGAAAGAACATAACATCACATAGTAGGTGAGATATGAGACTTCTTGCCAAATACCTAACCGTTCACCTGCCATCTCCTGCGTTCTCACATCCCTCGGTTGGGTCTGTTTACAGAGACAAAATGCCGACTATGTCTTGAGGATGATGAGATAAAGGAACATATATTTTGTGCATTTCCGGCTTTGGCAAGACAGAGATTCAGGTCGATCCACAAAGTATGAGGAATTTGCCTGCCAAGATCCTTGTAGTTTTCAGTAAGAAGGCTGAAGTCATCCTGGCACATCAGAGTTAGGAGCGTGGTGCAGGTATGAAAAATACCTAAGAAGTCGCGGTGTCACTTCGTTTCTGTTTTACCTCAATATATATCGGTATATCTTTCTGTGGCTTCATATTTCGCTACAACTTACATAAAGCAATATTTACCCCAACTCTTAGCCGTATTTAATCACTTTAAGTAAGAAACCAACTGTTTGCATAATCAAATTCCCTTCGCAGAAAAAAGTTTTAATTAATGCCAATGTTCACAGTCTTGAAGATAAACAAACCTACGCACAGCTGCAATTACCATTTTATTAAGCGAATTTTCAATGTTTACTAGGTTTTGGAATAAGAGGAGAAATTTGCTTTTAATTAAGTGCAATTCTACGAAGAGAAATGGAAACCTGCACTTGCAAAACAGACGACCACAAAGTGGCAAGAGAATAACAATGAAGAGCCAAGAAATGAGCGCAAATGTGCACCAACTGAGCAGGCTGTGGCAGGCACTTAAGCGAATTTAAAATCACTGCAAAATAAAGTTTTTACCAACACTGTTGCGGCAATAGACTCTTCCGTCGATTTGCTATTGTTGCATTTCATTCTAAATCGTATTAAGACGGTGTAGAATTGATGAGAATATATTTACTCGTAGTATGTAGATAGTTGGCAATGAAACTTCGTTTGTTACCTTCTCAATGCCACATTGCTTTCTATGGAATTCCATAGAAAACTAAACGCGGATCTGGATTGGATCGGAATGGCAGATGAGTTGGAGAGCGCAGTGGCGGTGATGGGGTGGTAAGAACCTGTTCTATATTTACGTTGTGGCATTTGCGGTGACAGCTGCGCGTCGTCGACGACTGGAGTGGAATTGTAAACACATATTTGTGTGTGGAAATGCATAGCAGCTTAAAAATAGTGTAACAATGCGAAGAATTAGTGCACAGAAGTGTTCATCGTGTTTGTTATGCCTGCGGAAGAGTGTCTGGGGGAACTGGGAGTACAGGCTTTCAATACATTCAATGTCAAACGAAAAACCGCAGCGGCTGCTGAATGTTGCAGAGCTCTGCTATCTATTACACCCAAGTTGGTAATAAATTTTACGCACAAGTATGGAAATACCCACGATCCTAATTGGTGCACAAGAATTGACTAGGGAAATAAACTACGCATCTCAAAGTTTTCTTAGCTTTATTGGCGGTGATGCGGTTCATATTTGATGGATTTTAAAGATGGTTTGGCAGTTATATCCAAAATACAATCAAATATCTGCTATATTGAGTTCGCTACTACTTCGAAATTAGTTTTTTATAAAAAAATATTAAGCTACAGTGAAAATGATTAAATATTTACCACACTTTCTATGTTAAATTTTGTTACATTCATTTTTTATAAAAATATAGTTCTTTTAATTAAAAACAAAATTTTACCGCTAGTTTCACGAAAGCAATTTAAATGAAAAATTAATTTAATTTCTTTAGATTCATATCTTGACAGAAAACAAAATTATTTCTATTTAAATTACTACTGAAACCGGCTGTTAAACTTTTTAAAAAATTTTCGACAGTAAAAAGAAAGCTAAAAAAAAAAATCAAAATTTGTTTTCAAAATTTTCAGGAATTTTTTGGGTACGGAGATTCTGGTATAATAAAATGGAAGTTTCAATGACTAAAAAGTTACATTTTCTATGTTTACTTTTCTTTTAAATTATTTTGTATAAAAATATACTTCTTTCAATAAAAAGCACAATTTTTGGAATTTTATATGAAAATTTTCAGAAAAAAAAATTATTTATATTTGAATTGCTGCTGAAAGAGACTGTTAAATTTTATTTATTTAACGAAAATAAAAAAAATCACTTTTATACGAAATTTAAATACTAAAAAAAATTCTCCAAAATTTCAAATCATGATTTTCGAAAAAGTTTTTATTTTGCAGTTTTATTGCCCATACATTTATTAGTGTGAATTCAATACAAAAAAAATCACTTTTATACGAAATTTAAATACTAAACAAATTTCTCCTAAATTTCAAATCATGATTTTCGAAAAAGTTTTCATTTTGCAGTTTTATTGCTCATACATTTGTTAGTGTGAATTTATTGCAATTTTTTTTCGTTTAATATCCGTTTTCCATCAATTTAGCTAAATTTAATTTTTTGCAAGTGTAGCTCTACTTGGTCCTCCACTCCTGTAATACTGCTGCTCTAAAGCCAATGTATTTCTAAATCTACTCATTACGCAGACTGTTGCTATGTTGCTATTGCGTTAGCAAAATAAAGCAAAAAAAAAAACAATCAAAAACAAAACATGGAAACCCAAAAGTGGAAGCCAAGAAAACGCTCTTTTTATCACTAAAACTAGCGCATAGTTTCAGCTTTGCTTATTTTCAACCGAAAATTTCGCAATTCTTAGCACGTCCGTTCACCAGTCGTCGCTTGTTGCGAACGCACAGAAAATACCAAATTCGGTAATTTGACAGCCACTTAGAAATATGCCAAACAGTCAATGTGATTAAGAAGGACATGGCAATGTGATGGAGGTTGCATAACTTTAAATGTTAAAAAAAATGTATTAAATAAAATCATTAGGCTACATTGTTTCGTTGGCTTTGAGTTGTTCATGACTGCGTTTACAAAATTTCTAATTAAGTTTTTTTTACACATATGGAAAATATTAGTTACGAAAAGGAAGTTATTTTATATATATAAGTAGATATCACAAAAAAGGTACTATCAGGTGTGGGAGTAAAGCCAAAAAGCCAATGGTAAGCAGCCAAATTACCTCTTCTGCAAAGTTACATATAAGCCATTCGAGCTGAGTGATAGGTCCGGTGCGACATGAAGCCACAGATCAAATCTAGACTTATTTGCATAAGACTGCTGAGAATTGTAGAGACTATCTAAGACAGGGAAAGAAAACTTCCATGCATGGCGTTGGTTGTGTTTGGGGTCGTTATACCAGGGTTGCCTTTGAAATTTTTTTTAAAATTACAAATGACTACAAATTTTAGTTTTTTTTTAGAATTTTTAGAAATTTTTCGAGTATGCAGTTTCATACCCCATTCAGTTTAGTATAATGAATAGCAAGTTTAAAATGATTACAAATTTCCATTGATGTTTGGCAAATTTTTCTCCGGCGCATGCAAGTAATTACATTTTATATGAAAAAAATTATCAAAAACCAAAGGAAATTTTGGAGCTCGAAACTTACACTTTTTACAGTAGAAATTAATGGGCTATAAAACAGAATACTCGAAGCTTCCCAAAAATTCCAAGAGAAGAAAATTAAAAATTTGAATGTAATTTTTCAAGTCTATAGTTTTATAAAAAGTATAAAATAAAATTTGCCACAGAATATTTTGCGAATACTGTAAAAAATAACATTGGGTGACTTAAACTGTGAGCCACTGTATATGGATTACGTTATAAAATTAACTATATTTTTATGAAATTTAACGAAAACTATTTAACATGTGGAACATTGGCAACCAAAAAAAAAAGGCTTGTGTTGCTGGGTCTTCGTGTTGATGAATTTCTTTTCTTCGTTGAAAATACTCTTTTCCTTTTGCAAAAATAATTTTGATAAGTATATAGTAAACGCGGAAAACACGTTCAATAAACAAACATAAATCGTGACACCTTTTACGCAAAAAAACGATACTTGCAAAATAAAAATGAGAGCGTATACAAAGCGAATATAATAACAATAAAATTCGTTACAGTTAAAAGAAATAAATATTGTTAAAAATACGAACTCGAGAAATTAGTTCAACCAAAAAAAATGTACAACACAAAAATTAAAATGACTTTTGTTTACCTAAGCGCGCCTCACAGTTAGCGGAGAAAAGCCAGTGACATATTTTGACGTGACAAACCAGTTTCCGATGGTTTTGGATGCGGCTTAACGCTGTTTATTTTATTTTTTATTATTTCTATTTTTTCGTTGTTGTCTTGTTGCGCTTGTATTAACACGTTTTATTGTAAAAAATTTTTTTAGTTTTTTGCTCGCAAGCTAATTTATTTTAGTTTATTATTTTTTTTTGTGCTTTACAGATATCTCAATCGTGATTTATCTGCATACAAAATTTGAGACGGAACGACAAAAAACTCACGGCAATGATTGTGCAGATAAATAAAGCTTACCTAATTGCAATTCCTACTAGTTGTCTATTGCAGAGGTTTGAAATATTTATTTTTTTTTAATGTTAGTATTTCCAATTTACAAAAGGTGTAATGCAATCCTACAACGAACTACGAAAATTGTAGGCTCTGAATAAAATTTCATACTATTTTTAAGGTCACAGCTTTCTACCTCGTTTAGGGATTAAAAAAGGGATTTCAAAGAAAATTAAAGAAAAAGCTCAAAATGACTTAATGTACAGAGCCTATTGGCCTAAGTTTGAATCCGTAAAACAAAAATAATTTAATTGGCACCTTTAATAAACTGTGACGTAGCAAATTCAGCTTGTTCTGTCAAAATCGAAAAAGAGGGAGAGCGGTATCTCAGTCGTCGCCGCTTTCTGTATTTAGTCCACCTTGATTGACAATCGCTCCGATGTCAACTAACTAAATATAAAAAAAATGTACAGTTATGTTCACGAAAACAGTATGTCAAAATGTATTGAAAATTTTGAGTTTTCTTATTTCATTTTAATTATTAAAAAAAATATAGGTAGTTCTATAAAACTATGTAAGCCGAAAATTTTTAGAAAAATTTTAAAAACTTTACAAATTAAAAAAAAAAATCATTTTTTAATCTGGATTTTTAGAAAATTTTTGAGCAGTTTTGTAGCCCAATCAATTTTACTGTAACAAAGTACAAATAGCTAAAAACTCGTATTTTTAATGCACAAAACTTAACGAAAAATGAATCGATTTAAATTTTTTTTAAATTCTTTTTCAAAACACTTTTAGAGCACTAAATTGAAAAACATTTCAAACCCGTATTTCTATAACATGTCAATGTTTTTTATGCAAAATATTTGAAAATGCAAGACAAGAGTAGGAGTAATATTCCAAAAGCTTTTTGGAAATCAAGAATTACAAAAAAAAAAATCCAAATCAGAAAAACGAACGTATTTTCAAATGGGGCAGAATGCCCCACATATTAATTCCCTGGTTTTATTTATATTAACACTAATTTGTTGGAAAATGTTTGGAAAATTCATATAAAAATTTTAGAAAGTTTGAATCTTGGAGTTATATATGTACATGATATAAAATAATACAATAATACAATTCACAGCTGTATATATTTTATTCGACCCTTTTGCTCTAAGTTGTAATGTGGGACTGCTTTAAAAAAAAAACATTGTATTTTTTCTACCTTTCGGCTACTCCGAAACTCTAATACACCGCCTAACCGCAGCCTCTAGGTCGTTGGACGAATTCGCTAAAGCAAAACAAAATTATTGAAAAAGTAAGTTTAAGTCAAGGCAAGGAAGGCAACCAAAATTATATATTTCAAAATGTACGAGTATAAGAAAAAGCAAGGCGTTAATTCCAAAAAACCACCTTACAGTTCAGTTCGCGCGAGCAAAAACAAACCAAGTATCAAGTCAGAATTGCATGCGACACCGCCGCAAGCACGCAATGCATTTGTGTATTAAATTATCCAGCCAAAAAAACAAAAAAAAACAGCCAAAGAAACGGCGGTGAGCAAGCCAAGCCACACGTTTGTAAAACAAAGCGAAGAAACTATAAAAAAAAATTATCAAGCGGAGCAGAAGCGAAACAAAAAAACAAACGCCAGCAGAAGCAACAGCAGGCGCAGCAAAAACGCTACTAACAAAGTCACCACAACAGTGGCAACGAAAGGCGAAAATTTGCAACAGGTTTTTATTTTCAGCCATAATCAGCCGGATTTTTTTTTTTTATTGTTTTGTTGGGACGAAAAACAAACTTATATTACAACAGCTTACGAGTCTAAGGCAGCAATGAATGCAACAATGGCAGCAAGCATGCAAGCAATCAAGTGTGTTTGTGTGTGTGTGTGTGACTGAACGTCCTTGAGCGGCGAAGGGGAAAAGAGTTGAGCTTCACACATCAGTGACACGACAGACAGACAAGCGGTCGGTGTTTTCGGTTGCTTGTTTTTAGTTGAAGTGGCTGTATTTTTTAAATTTTATTATTTAGTTGGCTTGGTGGTTTCGTGGTTACCTGCTGGTTTCAGCAATAATAACAACAACAACAGCAAAACTAAAAAATTGTGTAGCACAGAATAATTATAAACACTTTATTAAACGCATAGCAACAACAGCAATGCAATATATTTTAAATTACCAGTCAGCTGCAGTCGTCGCTTTTGTTGCAAGTGCAAATTAACATCTGCATTCGAAGTGTGAGAGTATAGATCGACGAGAGTGGGAGTTAGAGTGAGTGGTAGAGGGAGAGAACAAAGCAGACACTTGACGCTTAACAAGGGAAAATTTTCCAATAAGGAACCACGCTTTGAAAAAAAAGGGTTTTATAGGGGGGTAGAGGGGGTCCTCCAGATACTAAATCTGAAAATCCCGTCTACCGGAGGCTTCTAGGTTGTAAGTTATTTGTTGTTAAAGTTGAAAAAATGGTCAAATTTAACCTCACTTTTTCCTTTGTACATCAGCTGAACTGAAATTTCGATGTTGCCATATGTTGCTAAACAAAATCTTAAAAAAAAACCTCTGAAAACAAAAAAACGAAATAAAACAAAAACACAAAGGCTTATAGGTATATTTTATTGCCTCTAGCAGTTTTACGAAAGGGTCTTCGCGTTTTTTTTAAATTGATTTACGCCAAAAAAACTCAACCACGGTATCGGCAAAATTCGCCGGGTAGAACACCTTTCCGCGTGGGCGGCCTTCGGCCGCACTTTAAAAAAATAACCCTGGCCGGTCCAACTTCGGCTACGCCATCCACAGAATTTTTGCGTAGAACACCTTTCCGCGTGGGCGGCCTTTGGCCGCGCTTTACAAAAATAACCCTGGCCGGTCCAACTTCGGCTACGCCATCCACAGTATTTTTGCGTAGAACACCTTTCCGCGTGGGCGGCCTTCGGCCGCGCTTTACAAAAATAACCCTGGCCGGTCCAACTTCGGCTACGCCATCCACAGTATTTTTGCGTAGAACACCTTTCCGCGTGGGCGGCCTTCGGCCGCGCTTTAAAAAAATAACCCTGGCCGGTCCAACTTCGGCTACGCCATCCACAGTATTTTTGCGTAGAACACCTTTCCGCGTGGGCGGCCTTCGGCCGCGCTTTAAAAAAATAACCCTGGCCGGTCCAACTTCGGCTACGCCATCCACAGTATTTTTGCGTAGAACACCTTTCCGCGTGGGCGGTCTTCGGCCGCGCTTTAAAAAAATAACCCTGGCCGGTCCAACTTCGGCTACGCCATCCACAGTATTTTTGCGTAGAACACCTTTCCGCGTGGGCGGCCTTCGGCCGCGCTTTAAAAAAATAACCCTGGCCGGTCCAACTTCGGCTACGCCATCCACAGTATTTTTGCGTAGAACACCTTTCCGCGTGGGCGGCCTTCGGCCGCGCTTTAAAAAAATAACCCTGGCCGGTCCAACTTCGGCTACGCCATCCACAGTATTTTTGCGTAGGACACCTTTCTGTATTTTTACAAGAAGTGTATATTCCAATCGTAATTTATTAATAAATGAACGTTTGGAATTTACAAAATTCAATTTCATTACGCATCCCAACATGTTTTACAGTAAAAAAGAGTATTTCAATTTTGAAGGATCTGGTATCACCAGTAATGAAGTATGGCGGCCATCTTTCAGCCATTGTGTGTTTACGATTGTAGGAGAAAGCAATAGATTTAGAAAATTGAGATAAATTAATTAATTTTTACACATTTTGTAAAAAAATATATGTGAATGAAGTTATAAAAGCATTAAATTGCATGTATTAGTAAGAATAAACTTCAATAGTGCAGTGCATATATGAAAATATTGTGAAGTAAGCCAAGAAATTTTAAGAACAAATATCTTAAAAAATATAAATATATGTGCGCAAAATGTTATTAAAACCGGTCAGTGAGCATCTCCCCAACACCCCCTGCGAATTTCATTAAAAAATTACCAGTACTTTGGCTAAAACAGGCAATGGTTCCTTATTGGAAAGCCGACCCCTTAACAATGCAATTTGAAAAGTGCATATACTGTGTGCGTAAAAAAAAGGTGTACACCTTTTATGATTGCGTTTTCATTACGTACATTTTTTTTTGATGGTGTGGAGTCGGCAAAGTGGCAACACTATGCATAAAACAGGCTAGATACCTATATATTTTCAAAGATAATTTACCCGCTAGTGTAGCAAAACTGCACGTGGATCTCTCTTGGATCTTCCAGCAGAACAATGATCCTAAACATACAGCCAAAATAGTTCAGGGAATGTTTACTACTAATATCATAGACCTAAGCAACTGAACGAGTCCGCGCAGTCAACGGAACTCAATCCTATTCAGTATTTATGGGAACATCTCGACGAGCATCACTAGCGTAGACTTCCTGAACTCTGCGAATTTTGTTGGTCCCCCTCCTTTGGAGACCTAATAAGGTAGGATGAATAGCAGAGGTGACAAAAAAAAAAGATTAGCAGAGTCAATGCCGAGGCGTCTAGAAGAAATCTTAAAGCAAAAGGAAAATAATGATTTCATTAATTTTATGTTCATTTTTTTTAGTTTTTTTTTTTGACGCGATGAATTTGGAACATTTTTTGTTTTTCTTGCTTTGTTTTTGACGTTTAGAAATAAATTGCAAATAATAAATTGATTTGTTCCTTAGTTTCTTTATAGTTTCGGAAAATTCGGAAATATATTTGGAAAACCACTTTGTAAAGTATTGAAATAAACTAAATAGGCAAATATTTAAAGTATGATGTGTATTTTATTTTGACGCACCCAGTATTTATTTTGTCATGTCGACACGCGAGTTTTTTTTAGTACATATAAAAACAATTACCCAATTGGAAAATAGTTCAGCGATGACAGCGTCGTCAATGAAGTTATTGATGACATTGTAGGGGGATAACTGACAACTCGTTAATAAAGTAAGTAATCGAAGAACAACGTTCTATGCACGACAAGTTATGGGTAAAAACATGGGTGACGTCATAATTATGCTAGGTCAGAGAGAGAGAGAGAGAGAGAGCGGCATTAATTAGAAGCTGAGCGCCATATATGACTGCCCAAGACAGGCAACGGTTTCCTACTGGCCCCACTAAAGATTTGTGCAGATCCACATTAACCACTCTTGCGCGCTTAAGTGAACCGAGTTGGTAATCAAGTTGCGTTTCAACAGTTGCGCGCTCGTTCATACAACTACATATAATTACCGAAGCAATTGACTGACTTCATCAGCCTGCCGGCTAGTGTCTGGTGCTTTGGCCACTTTGGCACCAACGCCAGCACTAACCAACAACCGACAACCTCTGCCGCAAACGCCACTTCCTACAGATACATTTTGATATCTCTTTTCTAGCGTTGACGGTTCTTATTTTTCACCTCCGCACATTCCGCTTTTTGCGTTTATTGACCGCTTCAGTGATTAGCTGTAGTTAGCGTAGTGGCTTTTTCGTCACTTAATGCAACGCACCACATCTTTCCACTGTCCACCAATCACGAATTTATGACATTCTTTACAATTTAGTTGCTCTAACTGAGTTATGTTGCTGTTCGTTGTTTGCTTTGCTGGTTTGCGTTATACTTCAGAGGTTAAGTGGATGCAAATCTTTCGACGAGAAGATTGCAAAATGGTGTACCCAAAAGATGTCGTAATATTATTTATAGACTGGACAAATATGAATTGTTTGACCTATCGATGTTGCAACATTGCAATGGCAACCTTGGACGATTTTAAAGATCTTGAATCGGAAACACACTCCCATTTTTTCAAAAGTGGTTTGAAAGATGGATGTTTTGTGGGGAATGAACCGAACCTTACTGAGCTCAAACTCATCCAAAATGATAACAACGTAAACGTCTACAGGAAAAAAATATATGTTCTCGTAATATCCAGCATTTATATTTCGTAGCGTCCGTCATTAACATTAGGACAACAATTAAACAACGTGTTATATAAATTTTAAATGAAAGTATTTGATATTTTATTTTAGCTGAAATTCGACTTTAATCGCACGCAAATTTTGTCTGAGAAGACCCCTAGTGAAATTTTCCGGCGAATAATTCTCTAGCACATTTTAATCCTTTAGCGACTTTCAAATTTTGATTCTTGAAAGATTTCTTGAAGTAAGGGGCAAAACGACACTTTTAGGTGGGCGCTAATGGGTTAAAATGTTTTACGAAAATATTTCCCGTAAAATTTTACTGCCTTTTATTTTGTTCAGGCATATATTTTAACTATTTTTTCCACTGTTTTGAAAAGAACATAGCCGAGACCATAAACAAAATTGGATATAACTATCGCAAATCCAACGAATGTTTTCTTTTTTCTGGGCAGGCGTACTTTCAGAAAATATTGTTGAGCTGCCATACAATTTTCGCACAGTGTAATTTTGTATTACACTTACAAATTTGATTGCCACAAATTAGTGACATCTATGATTTTGATTATACGAGAAGTCAGCACACCAAATAACCAACATTGTTTCACTAATTCCCTGATATTTTACGTAATTCGAAAACATTGTGACAATCGCCAACTACAAATACAAAAAAAACTCATTAACTTTTGGGAATGCTAATAAAAGTATGATAACTTTATCAGCTTCGCATAAATTTTGCTCAATGAGTTCGCTCATTTCGTTTACTTGCCACATAACGTCAGCGAATTAAGTCAAATGGCATTTAACCCAGTTTAGTTAAGTTGACTTTCAACCATTTGGTTGGCTATTTTGTCTCCGTATCATTTGATAGCTGCCATGAAAAGGCAAACAATAGCAGTTAGATAGCAAACGACCTGGCAGAGACAGGCTATATATATGTATATGTAGATACTTTGCAAAACTGGGGAATTCGTTATTATGTAAGTATGTATGTATGTATTGATGAACACATTTTCACACTAAGTTAAACATTTTCTGCATTTCCTGGTGACACAGAGTTGAACAGCAGCGACACGTCAACACTACCGACCCAGACGTGTGTAGGCGTTTTTTGGGTGGAGCGCATAGTGCACGTTAATAGTTGCACATTTTATGTGTACGCCAAACTGAAAGCTTTTAACGCCTGCCTCGCTTAGTAAAACAACTGAGAACAACTATGTGGCACTTGTGGCGGCTACGCGCGACACCACTCTTTCTGTCGCGGAAATATACTAGTTGGTATATAAAATTTCAACATTTTGTATGCGTACTGCATAAATAGGTGGGTGGATGATAACATTTTGTTACTCTTCATTAAACATAATTTAACTCATTGATACGAGCGCCCATAAAGCTTCGCAAGATAAAGTGGCTGAAGAATCACTTTATCGGTTGGTGGCTCAGTGGTTTTAGTTTAAATGCCAATAAAATTACAAATCGTGCAGAAGGAAAAATATAGTGGTGGGGAAATGGCACTAATTTACGTTACAGCTTAGCAAACCCTTTTAACTTGTCTAATTCAGATTCAACGCTAGTTCGTTTCAGTCGTTGTTATCATTAGACATATCGTCATCCATATCATATATCGTTCCCGAAATTGTTATCGTTATCGATATTGGTACCGTTATCCAAATTACTATAGTTATCGAAATTGCTATCATCATCGATACATTGATCATTAAGTTAAATGTGTTGATAATGTTTTCGAAATTGGTGCCGTTGTCGTTACCGGTATTGATAACATTATCGAAATTGATATATGTAGGTATCGATCATGGTATCTAGATTTCTATCGCTATTGAAACTGCCGTCGTTATCGAAATTGGCATCATTCTCCAAATTGCTATCGATATCGAAATTATTATAGTTATCGAAATTATTATCGTTATCGAGATTATTATCGTTATCGAGATTATTATCGTTATCGAGATTATTATCGTTATCGATTTTGTATTTGATAAAATTGTTTTCGTATACTTTACCGTTTTTAGAACGCTATCAATATTTTTACACCCATAGATATTTTATCGTTGCTGATATTATTATTTCCATCGGTATTATTAATATTGCTATTATTTTTTTTGCGATCGAATCTGTAGCTATTTGTTGTACACATAATCATCGTATTTATCGTTCATGTTACTTCTACATAATTTTTAATTAATTATCGATAATTTGAGTATCTAGCCTTTCAAATTTGATATTTATGGGTACCCGATTCCTTTGTGTGTTTTTAGAATTTTTATGAATTTGGTATCGATATTTAGGGTATCGAGTATTTTTTGTTCGATATCTATGGGTAACCAGAGCGATACTTTCGCTACAATATCGTGTTTATGATTACCAGCACTGGTGGCTATCTATAACAATTTCCATAAACATAACATAGAAGGTGCATAATAGAGTAAAATAAGGATGTAAAAATTTTTAAATTTTTGAAAATTAAACGGTCAAAAAATAAGTCTGACCTTCAATGGTTGTATGCATCCAACCCAAGTCTACTAATTGCATCGAATGTGTTACGACAGCAATCAGCGCTGTGAATGTAGTGGTCGGTCATTTTTCCAAAAAAAAAAAAAAAGAATAGAACACAGTTTAAGCTTATTTGCAGTAATTGTTTTAGTTTGCGAACAAGCAACGAAGAAGTAGAAGCCAAATGGGTATTACGCCCCAAATGAATGAGACTATATACACGCACACATATGTACATAGTATGTAAATATGTATGTAGTATTTAACTACAAGAAATTATGAACAATTGTGCAGTAAAAGACAAATAACGATATCAACCGCATCAGCCACCCACACCACATTCTATGAATATTTTCATACATGTGTAGAACCAAAACAGAGCGTCATCGTTCAACTCGCAAATGTGCTACAACATAAACTACCCGCCTTATTCAAAATCACCTTCTACATACACACAACATATCTTACCTTCCTGCCAGCCCAACTAACAGCCAACATTCGGTCTGAACAACATTGTATTGATTTTCTGCAAGTACACTCGCACTTGCCACCAGTGTTAGCACCAGCACCAGCACCAGTGCATGCTTCGTTCACGTTTCTCATATTTTTGTTTTTGAAAAGCAAAAACATTCAAGATATGGATTTAAGTATAATTTGGGTGGGGTTTGTCATCGGTCGTCGGTCGTCGGTTGTTGGTTGTAGTTGCCGTTCGAGACTCCCGCCAGCAAGGAGGCAGCTGTTGGCATTGCCACCAAGGCTCTGTCGCTAGGCATGAATGAATGAAAAGCTTGCGCGTGCGCGTTGTGCATGCGCCGAACAAATAACCAGCACGCGACTAACCATGTAAATATTCGTTTTGCATATACCGACATGAATAATACATCCCAAGTAGATAAATAGTGCGGGTATGTTTATACTGGAGGTTGATTCTGTTAATATGTTAGAACACGTCAGCCCCCTAGTTGCCATGTATTGGCCATGTTCACATCGAACCGGTTAGTAGTTGCAGAAAAGTTGTTCTTATAATGCTGACGAGTTTCTAGCCACATTTGCTCGACGTTAGGTCATTTGGCAGTGTCAAGATGATGACAGAGGAGACAGAAGATTGGTAAGCTGGTATACATTTTCAGATTTCAAATATATTCTGTACATGCTCGAAGAAGTTTTCCCTTTTGAGGTTAATATCAATAAGATCAATCCGGAACTGATTTAAATTTTCTAAGAACTTTAACGACCAAAGCGTCTACTATTGCCTCGTCTTCTGAGTGCTTCAAGCAGTACAGAAAAGATTTTGTAAGTCAATGATAAAATAAAATATCAAAGAGTTTGATAGACAATCAAATTCATGGTCTCAGCCTGAAGATACACACATTTTTTCCATTACGGCATTTTCATTAAAAGAAATGGTAGGTACTATTTTGCGTATTTGTGCCCGTAAGATTATTTTTTCGAAATTACAAATGCTATCAAAACTCCTTAGGCCTTTCTTCAAGCCGTAAATATTTTACTCTTACCCTACGTTAAGACGCAGAATTTGCGATCATAATTTGTTAATGGAAAATTTATAAAACCAGAAGTCACCCGAATCAAATGTGGGAAGATATTCACAAAATCAGAACTAATTTTTCTAGGTTGACATTTAAGCTGGGGCTAAGATGATCAGCGCTGAGAAATCAAATAAAGTAGCTTGTATGATTTCAAATTAATCTAAATCGGAACATAAAAGTCTGTCTTAGCGAATCTGCTTTTCTAATATCGTCATAGTCGGACAATAAATTCGAATTTTTTTAATAACTCGCCTCTAGCGCCACCTAGCGTATCCATTAAAAAAAAAATATTTTCTATAGCACATTGAAACTTTTGAAAATTTGGCGACTTTTTTTTTTAATTTGTAAAATTCTTGTGAATTTTGTATAAGGCTTAAAACTTTGATTTATATGGTTTAAGTTACATAATGAATTATCTTTCTATAAAAAATTAATGCAAAAAATGTTCATGAAAAACATTTTGAATATTAAAAAAAATCATTGAACGAGTTTCGCTTTGAGCGACCAGAAAAATCAATTCAATTCAATTCAATTTTGTAAAACTTGTTCGAAAATTTAGCAAAATGGAAAATATCAAAAAAATTTCGATTTTTTCAAGGAATTTTTTAATCGGTATTTTTTTACAAACTTTTCGGGTATGCCGTTTTATACCCCATTCAATTCTAAAACTATAAAGTGCAACTTTTAAATTCCTAAAAATTGTTGATATTTTTTTTTTGCTGACCGTCTGCGCACTTCAAATCAAGATCACGTGAAGGCACCCCAAATTGGATGCTCTTTACATATCGTAGAAATAAGTCGATTGATTAACTGGGAAACCCCCCGACAAGGAAAACAAGAACTGCCCTAGCTTCCATCAGAAGAAAGACAAAAATCGAAAAAAGGAGAGTCATATTTACCCACGGAACTCTGAATACGATTGAATTTTTTTGACAATAAATTATACACGCTTTATTAATATTTTCTTCCATAACCACCGCAAAGCCACTGCTCTAAACTTGATGCGCTGCATTTACAAATGTATTTCATACGCAGCCAAAGTGAAAAGCATAAAATGCAATAACCCGCCAAACCAAAACAAAAAAAAATCATAAATCCTTAAAAAGTAAGCACAAAATAATAATTTACGTCAGCTTAGGTTCGTAATGTAATTTTGGCATTCCCTTGTCATCAAGAGTGCCAAAATCGCTAGAGTGGAAAATAATTGCAGCGGCATGTGGTAGTACGTACAGTACGTAAGCAAACGACCTTGAACAAGGTCATCATTTCAATCAAGCCAAAAAACAAAAAAAGCTGAAATAATTTATAAAGTAAACCGAATAAGAAAAAAAACCCAGTAGCGCCTCACAACAGCAGCTCGTCCATCAACCAAACAACCAACCATTCAAAGTAAACATTTCAAATCATTGCGAAAATATTTACGTTGATGGCATTCGTGGAAAGGGTGTGTCACGAGGTGGACAAGAAATCTGGCAACACACACACATGCACACACATACTTAGTGTAGACGCGACCAACTCTATCTGTCGCTCCATCGCTGCGCCGCCCGTACGCCCGCCCGTCAGTAGTTTGAGCTGTCAGTTGTCGCTCAAACTACATCTGGAAAGAAAGCGACATATGAAATGCATTTAAAAAAAAAAAACACAAACACGAATATTTCCCATGAATTCGAACAATTTTTGTAGCGCTCAATGATTTTTTTTGTTTTTTTTTTTTGTTTTTAAGTTGTAAAGCAGATGAACTGCTCGCAAAAGTATTTGTACAATACAAAAAACACGCTTCGTCTGTTATATGTACCCCTAACTATATATAATTTTCATATTTGCAGTTTGCCTTCGCCCAGTTTTTATTTTTATTTTTTGTTTATTGCTTCCAACTCTGACAATATTGCGATTTTAAACAGAAGTTGCAACTACTAGAAAAACTTTTAGTACAAATATTTTCACTTTAAACAGCTTTGTTGCTATGTTGCCGTGCATTTGCGGTTGAAGTGCAGTGGTTTGTGGAGTGGCGAGCGAGCAGAGTGGGAGGGAGCAAAGTGAACTTTAAAAGTTTAATTTTTTTTGTTTATTTTTCACAGTTTAGTGTCCATTAAATATTTGGAACATTTTAGCTTTTAAAATGTTCTGTTCGCTATTTTCTGAGCTAATGGAAAAGTTTATGGCTACAAATCTGTTGCTGATTTTGTAAGTGGCTTTCAATTTTTTTTTTATTTATTTAGAAAAAAAATGTATATATCATTTTGATCGAAATGAGTGTTTGCTATTTAAACAAATTTTATTCATTGTTGGTCAGCTCAGCGAGCGCTGGGTAAATGCAGGGTAGCAAAAGTAACGAAGTGTTTCTGGCTAGGGGCAAATCGCAGGCGGTTGAAGGAGCTGCTAAGGTCAACAAAGCTATCAGTAAAGTTGACTCGACGCCGTATAAATAAAAAATTTGTAAATACCGCTTTTAATAAAACTAATTTTGTAAGAAATATGGCACTCACCATCTATAGTTCAATACAGGGTTTATGTTTCGAGCCCTGCCACATAGGTGGCGCTGCTGGTGCCTAAAGTGGTTAATTTATTAGCCAGACCTTCGCAACTCAGAGATTAAAATAAAGTGAACATTTTATTTATTATTTTTAAATTCAGACAAAATGTTGATAAAAAAAAAATAAGCAAATCTCGACCTAAGCCGATAAATATTACATTTGTGTTATCCCTCCCTAGTATTATTTAGTTAACTTCTCTGTACTAGCTTTGTTGTTGCTCCCCTTATAACAAACTCCAATGAGCCAGCTAGTTGTCAGTTTGTTAGTTGAGCTAGTGTTTTTGTTGTTGCGCACCGCTAGTACATTCACTAAAGAAATTTCTGTTTAAAAAGTTGGAAAAACTTATGAAGATTTGGTTAATTTTAAAAAAATTTTTGTAATGTTTACTATAAAAATGTTAACAAAAAAAAAATTGCGAATATTATTAAAAAAAAAAATATGTGTTAATCACTTGAGACTTGCATATTACAATATTAAAATTGAATTGGATATAAAATTGCAAACCCAAAAAAATTTAAAAAATTTGTTTCAGTTTGTAAAATTTATAAAATCTTTTTGTTTTTTTAATAAATTTTTTGCAATGCTTGAATTTACATAATTTTTGTCATAGAACGAACTATTTTTTAATACAAAAAAAATCGAAAATTAAAAAAAAAACCTTCATAAAAAATATTGCAAATTAAAATTATTTAAGAAAAAATAAACAAATCTTAGTCACTTAAATTCAATTTCTTTTAAAGCTTCTCTAACAGAAGTACAAAGGGATAAAAAGTTAAAAAAATTTTAAATGCCCATAATTAGCACTTTGTGCTATTATACTAAGTTCAGTTCATTTAACTTTTTGTTACAAAATGTTTATTCGTTGCGCGAATTATAAACGAAAGACTTGAAATTTTATTTCCTCACCTTTCAAGTTTGCTCGCTAAGTGCTTGAGTACTCGCGTCGAAACAAACAAACAAAAAAATGAATAAATCTCATCTACACATTTATACCAGTCCAACACTTACAAATAAAACCAGTTTTCGGCAACCCGTTGCTTGCTGCTGTAGTTTATTAACCGCTTCAAATATGTTCTGCGTTTTTTTTTCAGGCTGTTGTTTGGCCGACGCTTTCTGGTTTGCGCCTAACGCAACTGATTCTATGAAATAAGAGTAGCTTGTAGTTTTTCGCATTCAAATTGAAAGCTTTTTCATTACTGCAACTAGCGAGCGTATATTGAATTTCCCCCTCATTTTTGTGGGGAGTTTTTTACATTAGTCTCATCCACCAGCGATTTTCGCATCCGCCGCATTATTGTGCGCTTAATAATTAACATATTTGCCGTTTTAGGCGCATACATTCACATTCTGTGATTATTAATTAATTTTGATGGATGTATTTTATTTTTATTTATTTTTTTTTTTGGTTTTCAGTTTTACAAACGTGAATTAGTGGCGTTTTGGGGGTCTCATTGGCACTGCTTTACAAATTTAATACTCTTCTATTTACCATTATACGGTTTAACATAACTTCTTTGACTCTTGCATTATTCATTTGGTTTTTTTTTCCTGTACCATTTTTTTTTGTATCAGGTCATCTATTTGAATTTTGTTCATCTTTTTATTTTGGGTTTACGGGTTTTTGTTTTGTTAATTTTGTTACCTCGCCTTTTTAAATTTGAATTTTATCCTTTTAGTGTTATGTGTTGCTATTTCCACTTGTTTGGTACGGAATTTTTGATGAATTATTTTGGCATATCAGTTCGTGGTAAAGCTCAGAGGCAATTTAGGGTTTCCTCTTGGGTTTTGTTTATTTAGCAAATTTTCAAATTTAAGTGCCTCCCATGCATTAACCGTAAGATGATTTCTTTCTACCATTAACTGAACTTAATCAGCAATACTACAGTACCGACAAAAATTATTGGCACATTCATTTTTTTCCTATTATTCTTGAGCTAATTTTTGTATTATCAAAATATTGCTCATTTTTTAACAAAAACTTTACAAGTCCAGATTTCAACAAATACACAGAAATTCAGCAAATGTAAAAAGCATGATCATTAAAATTGCTAACTTTTTCAACAGAACTTTTACAAAAATTTCGAGTACGCAGTCTTGTAGTTAATTCAAGTTTAGTTTAGGTGGCTAAAAATTCGTGCTGATTTTTTAATATTTTTCACCAGTAGTATTTTTTTATAGAGAAAAATTAATTTTCTGTATACGTTAAATTAAAAAAAATTAGGCTACAAGACTCTAAGCTCGAAATTTTTGCAAAAATTCTGATTAAAAAGTTTTAAATTTTGATGAAAATTTTTAAAATTTGCTGACTTTTTGTGAAAATTGTCAAGCCAAAATTAAAAAAAAAATTATTATAAGGTGGGAAATTAAACAAAAACAATTCTTATTAAAAAATTTGAATTTTTGATGAAATTATTATTTTTTTAATTTGCTGAATTTTTGTGAACTTTGTACAAAATTTTAAAAATAGACTTATATGGTTTTTGTTATAGAAAGAGACATATTTTGATTTAAAAACAAAAACGAATAAAAAGTTGTTAGCATGAAAACCATGGAGAATAATATAAAAAAAATTTACTGTTCTTTTAGTTCCTTTTGGAAAGCCGTGCGCAGATACCTGGATCTCTCAGAACGGACCTCCAACGTCTGAATTCAGTTCACAAATCGAGTTTTCTAAACCACTGCTCTTTAGATCGAAAGCTCTTTTAAACCTTTTGATTACTGTAAACACTAAATTTTATAAAGTGGGCAATTTCGGGAAGCAAACCAGCAAGTTCTCAATACATCAGGGCATACTCGTGTGAAACAAACGATCCCCAAAAATCATTGAATTGTATTTAAAACAATAAAGTAGCATGAAGAGCTAAACGTTGACAAGAAAATAGCATACTTGGGAGCAAAAACAGCCTCAGAAATTTTATACAAGATATGTAAGTGTATACCAAATTAAACAACGAGGCAGTCGTGGGTGAGCGGAAATGCAAACAGAAAATTAAATCGAAGTGAATGCAAGACAATTTTAGGTGGCTTTCGGTAAATGATTGTAAATAGAGTGCCGAACACAAGTTGAAATAGCAAATTAGAGCCAAGCAGCGAACAAGACAACAAAGCGGTGAGTAAACTAGAGGAAAAACGCAAAACTACAAACGAAAAAAAAACACACACACACAATTCGAATAAAAGAGATTACATAGATACAGAAGTAACAACTAAGAAGATACAACACTTTGTAGACAACTGGTAATGCATACCAATTAAAATCAGCACACACACACACACACACACATATATATATATATAAGTTGTACTAGCGTGTTTGATGCGCAGAGCAAAAGTGTGAACGCGTATAGGTGCTGAGCTATAGGATGGGGTCATGACGCTACTAGCGCACATTAACTCTATGCTCTCCAAAAAGCTAAACTCCGCAACCAAGGGCAGTTATTATTGGTTTAGTTTTTATTATAACTGCTTGCTTTTTATGCTGCATGTTGGGTTGCTTTTTTGGACTTTGTGATGGACATAGAACTTTAAGCGGTAAAAAAACTCTTTTTTCCAGAGCGCGCAGCCCTTTTTTCTGAGCAGTTAACATTTCTTATGAAACTTTATAAAACTGTAACTAAGTCAATGTGGCAAGTTTTCCCACTTCTTACTACTTTAATAATAACTACCTACATATCAAGATACATAGTTACAAAGTTGATGTCTTTAGTAACATCCATATATTTGCCTATGAACTCTTTTTCAACGTGTGGGTTGCCACTGGCAGGGCTGGTAAACTTTAACGGTACATAGCGTTGCTCAATCATTAACTGCTGAGCATGTTTGTACTACATGTAAAAGAAAAATATTTAAATAATATGTGGGTCTAGCCCTGCAGCTGTTATGTAAATCAGTTAATGCTGCATACTTAGAAGACTGGTCGGGTCGGATCGGTCGTCTTGCCATCAAGTGAGCGAGCGCAGCTTATCAGCGTGAATGTTACCTATTATTACAAGCTTTACATTATGCATAACATTAAAGTTATGACTTTTGCAGCCGGCTTTATTATTGCGGCGTTATTTCTTCACCTTAGTTCATATTCGTCACTTTAGTTGCATAGTTAAATAAATAGTAAAAAAAAAAAGAAATTGGCACGTGGAAACTCAAGCTGGATTCAGAGACTGAAGGTAAATAGGTTCATTACGGCTGGGTGTAAAAAGTTCACTGGGACGTCACAGTTAATTTTTCATGCATATGGAAAATAAAGCGGAACAACTGGCAGAACCGGTAGCGGGCATTTAAGGTGAAAAGGGCATTGCAATAGGTTAGCAGATTTGAATGTCAGAAATGTGCACGGAATATTATAAAACTTTTTTAGTAAATAGGACAAAGTCTAGAATGAAAGAAGTCTGAATAGGAGTTGTGGTGATCTCCGAAATAGCAGCTATCTACCACTTCTACCACTTTAAAAAATGTTTGTTTTTTCATATTATTCCCTAATACAAGCCGGACCTCAAGCTCTATAAATTATACAGTCGATTTATAAATATAAGGACAGAAATAGTGATATTTATTTAATTTTCTAAAAAGTTTGGTTTTATATGATTTTTGTTATATGAACTATATTTTTATAACAAAAAATTATAGAAATTAAATTAACAAAAGAAAAATCGTCAGAACTGTGCCAAAGGACCGTTTATTTATTATTTTTTTCATTACTGTACATATGGTGGCTCACATCTTAAATGATACAGTGACTTTTTACAATATTCACAATATTTTATTTTGCTAAATCTTTTTCGATATTTTCTTTTTATAAAAATATACTGTTCATACAATAATAAAAATTTTATTTTTAGACTTTGTAAATTTTCAAATTTTTTTTAGAATTTCATTTTTCATTTTTTGGAGTATGCAGTTTATAGTCCACTCATTTCAAGTGCAAGTTTAAAATTATTAAAATTTTTTTTGAGCATTACGCATTTTCTTCGAAGCAATATTTTATATGGATGAAAATGAGCCTACGAAAAAAATTATCAAAAATTAATGGAAATTTTTATAACTTGAATGGGATATAAAACTGCATATTTCTAACACTTTTAAAAATCCTGTGAAAAAAATTTTAAAAAAATCTTTAAACTTTTTTATTATTTTTCTTAAAATTTTTTGGAAATTTTCTGAATAAAAATTTAGTTTGTTAGATTTTTGCAAATTTTTTACAAAGTCTAAAATTTTTATTGTATACTTTATGTTTTTAAATGATTTATATTTTTATAAAAATTTACGTAAAAGATTTGGCAAAAGGAAGCATTGTAAACTATGTTTTAAAAAAGCCCTGCCACTGTATGCACCTCCTTATATAACAAAATCTTCCGCAAATAATTCCAGTTTAGCTTTGATGAGTTACGTTTAGTAATATATCCTGAACACCAGTGACATGTGTTCTATGATACGTTAAATTCGAGTTTTTGAAAGGAGGACTCCGTCGGTGTTTGGCACAAATATATTGAACAACAACCTACTTTTGAATTTAACACTATGGATTCTTCAAAGTAAGCCGCCATTTTCTTTTAGATGGCGGCGGTACTAAAGGAAATAATTTTCGAGCTTACGCCTGAAATCTTTTAACGCCATGACCTTTCCTACAAAATAAAAAAATATTGCCACTTATTGTTACATAAATAGACAGCAAAAAACTCTTACCAAACTTTGGTTTGGAAAAGTGAATGCTGAAAGCAAAATGGAAACCACAAAGTAACACAACAAAAACACAAAACTCTATTTTACTAAAGCAAATTATAAAAGGGTTCAAACTGAAAAGCAGCGCATAAAATACAAAAGTTTGCAAACAAGTAAGGGTGTCCAAAAAAATATGGGCGTGCAACCACCTGGCATGCAATTGAGTTTGTGAATTATGTATGTAAATGCTCAGTAAATCAGCAACAAAGTTACTAAGGCGAGGAAATCAAGCAAAACAGTAAACAAGGGAGTAGACAACAGGAGAAGAAAGAGGGATCAAAGCTAAAGTTAGAGTAGCAAAGTGTTAAAGCCAAATGGGCCATAAAAATGAAGAAGCAAATATAAAATGTTGGGCGAAAAAGTTATTAAAAAAAAACGCACAGACAAAGGTTGTGTTGAGAGAGGGGACAATACTTAATTGCCATGTGGTACGAGTATTAAGGGGTTGAAAAGTACGCTGAAAACTGAGAGCAATTAAGCTGAGGGTGGATAATGATAAAAGCATTGTGGAATGCACAGCAGCATGACAACGTACGGTGTTAATTGCTTGGACGATTGGTAAAAGCAAATTTACTTTACACAGTAGCGGAGTGGGCGACAAAGCCTAACCTAAAATGCCTGGAAAAAACGACAACAGCAAAAGATAAGATTTGTGTTGTAAAAATCGTATGAATATTAAGAAAATTTGTTAACGATGAGTATCACTTTTTATTATTATTAATTTTTATTATTATTGATGACGAGATACTGAAGAAAATTATGTTAACTTTCCAACATGAATACAATTTTAGAACCGCAATATTTTTAATTACCTTTTTTTTGTTAGTTCTAACTGTTACAAAAGTGCCAAAATAGTGATTTTTTATTTGAAATGTTTTTCATAATAAATATATTTTTCGTTCATATTTTACAAAAATATAGTTTGTATTATGCAAAAAAAAAAAATATTTACCAAATTTTTAGAAATTAAAAAATTAATCAGAGTTTTTAGGAAATTTTTTTATATGCAGATTTATAGCAGAGTTACAATAATAATGTGAAAGTCTCAAGAGTTGTTATTTGTTAATTGAAATGTTTTTCAAAAAAATGTGTTTCGTGTATTCTTGATAAAATTTTTTTAAATTTTTTTATTTTTATTTATTTATTTATTTTTTAATTTAGAAATATTTGTACAATAATTAATTATTTAACAAATAATTTGTCTAGCAGCGCTAGCAACAAGGGCCTTCGGCTGATAAAAAAAATATAGTTCATATTATAACAAAACAAAAAAAGTCAAACTTTATACACAACTAATAAAAATTCAACAAATTTCCATCAGAATGAAAAGAATTTTATGCGATATTGCGGGCCGTTCAATTTTAGTACAATAATACACAAATCTCAAATGTCTAAAAAAAAAATAGTACCATAATTTTTGATATTTTTTTTTTAATTTTGGTCATGAAATTCAGTAAATTTTAGCGTTAAATGGGAAAAGTCTCCACATTTCAGTAAATTGAATTAGGCTGATTCGTTAAATTAAATTCAGCTAAATACAACAAAAAAAAATCAATCTTGTTCAATTTGAATAAATTCCTTTGAATTTAGTAAAAGTTTTTCATTTAATTTTTGTCTAACGCGATTTCAATTGATTTATTTTTTATTCCATTTTTCTCTGTTTGTTTTTTAGTATTTTATTTTAATTATTTTATATTTATGGGATTGATAGCTATTACAACAAGTAGCATGTAATGCTGTGCTATTTTATTCTAATTTTTTTCATTGGTATTTTTTTTAAGATAATTTCAATCTTTAGTTCATTTACTTAGAATTATTTTATTAATCGATTTATGTATCTTTTTTATTTTAATATTAGTATATAGTATATTTAAAATACAATTTATGGCCAGTTTTTATCACGATTTTTGAATTGAAATTTAAGTTCAAAACTGGCAATAAATTGAAATTTCGCTTTTCAAATTCTTCCATGTGTGAACGAAAGTTCAGCGTTGAATGTTTTCGGACAACATAAATCAATTGTGAATGCCATTTGGGATTTTAAACTGACTTGAACTTACTTTGAACTAACACTGCAAGACGGGGCGCATTAACCTTTAAATTTAATTATCAAAATATTTCACGTTAATGTCGGTTGAAACATAACTATGTATATATAATAAAAACTACAATCTTGCTCCTGAAGTCCAGCCAACCCAGAATAACATTGCACGAAAGAAACCCCTAACCTAAAAAATATTTTGTGTGGGCGCCTACTTCCATCCAATTCATGTTATTATCCCCAAAAAGTTAGGTATACAAAAGTACACACGGGCAACATATTTACGGCATACAAATTTAACGATGCCATATAATTTATTTGAAAAGAAGCAGAAAATAGCAGACAGGCAACAAGAAATTAAGACAATCACATCTGCTACGTTGCAGTCTTGAAGGAGCTGCAAACAAACAAAAGTAAATAAAGTGACAGACAAGTAGACAGTCAGCCATCAGAAAAGCTCATATTGAATACCAAAAAACGTATGTACTTTGTCAAATACTTGGTTGATCAAAGATCTGTTCAGAATCGATTGAACAAAAAACCCAAAAACAAAGAACCCAAAACGCAGACAAATCAAACAAAAGAACAACGGCGGGTAAGCGCTAATGCACTGCATCCACACAACGTTAGATACGGAGCAGAAGTTGAGTTATCGATGAACAACGTGAACCAAGAAAATTTGTGAAGAAAATTTTAAAGATTTCAATTTTTGGTTATGGGCAGCGCACCTCCTTTCCGCAGCTACCGCAACATCACACACACCCACACACACACGCACCCACACAGTATGCAGTCATGTCATGCCACCCAACGCAGCGTTGGTAAAGTGAAAAATATGAATTTAATTGAATGCATCCTCATTAATTTCGTGCGCGCCCCATTTTCGTTTTCAGCATCGCAGCGCAGTTGTCGTACACAACGTCAGCTGGATACCGCGTGTACAGTTGGATGAAGCGAACGCACACAGAACACCCTCTGCACACAGCAAGCGCTGTCAAATCCCAAGCTAGCGATTGTTGCGCAAATAGCTGCGCCGCCGCTGGGTGTTTGCTCTGCTCATGGAACAATTTTTTGTTGGGTTTTCTAGAAATCGCATTAGTTGTTATTTGAAGATTTTTTTTTTGGGCTCTTTTTCTGCTTCAATTGAAATTGAAATTTCTACAGCAATTGAATCACAGCAGAGATCTAATTTTTTCCCCTTCTCACTGGCATTATGTCGTTAAGTAATGTATTTATGTATATTTTAGAATTTTGATAAATGCTATGTGTACCTATCTAGTTATTGACAATAGAAAAGATGTGCGTCACAAATAAATTTAACGCTTGAAAGCTCATCGTCGAGCGTCGCAAGCGAGATAGGGTCGGATGAGGGTAGGTCGAAATATATATAATATTTAAAATAATAATTTCAATCAAGCGGACTTATTTGTCTTTGGAAAACAGACCGAAGCCGATATATGTAAATGCAAATATGATTTTTTTTTTGCTGGCGGTGTTGCACATTTTCTTCTTTAAAAAAAATATTCAGCATTCACTATATGGAGGAAATTGGAATTGGAGCAAAACGAATAATTAAAAATCTACGCTAATTTTTAACCACTTGAAACACACTTTTCTGTACTGAAATTGAATGGACTAAAAATCTGCATACCCGAAAAGTTTCCAAAAAAAACTGAGGAAAACTGAACTAAATTTTGTACGAAGCTTTAAACTTTCATTTATAAAATATGATACTTCAAAAGAGTTAAAGTTAAAAAAATGCACACACACAAAAATAACTTACATTATACGAAAACAACAAAGGAGACAAGTTGATATATTGTTAGTAACTTGTTTTTTTAAATCGGCAGCTTACAGATCAAAAGAGTCCGTAACCTCATTCTCTGAGCAGTATTCGATAAATTTCAGTGGCAGATAGAATAGTAATACAAAAACAACTGGACAATAGTTGCGAATATCGTAATAAATTTGTAATTCTCGATTATTAATCTATTCGTTTTTTGGTTGCCTACTGCGGAGAATTGGTATTTCAAATTAATTTATGTACCTCACTGAGCACAAACAAAAAAGAAACAATAATATGTAATTAAATACACACTTTTTTGCTCACCCTCCGACAGCTGGCTGGGTAAATTGTAATATATGTACATATGTATTTATGATTATAGAAGCTAGATACTCTAGAAACGACAGCCCGAAGAATAGTTGTTGGTGTGCCATTTGAGATGCTCAAGTAGCTGTGTGTTTTTCTACCGCGCTTTGGCGGCTGTGTTGTCTACTTCAAAGAACGCATATAGCGGTTCAACTAGCCAAAGCATATCTACTTTCTTTCAATTTTACTAAGGAAATTCTATATTTTTTTCTTTTTATTTGTTTTATTTTTATCTCCTCCTCTCATACGTGCTCATCTCTCCAGCTTTGCTTGCCAGTTTGACAAGTTCTTGGCTTTCTCTTGATTGCTTCTTGCTGTTTACCACTATTTAATTGTTTTGATTTTTTTAAATAGATTTTTTTTTCACATCGAACGTGAAACGAAATCGCCCATTGAAAGAGTAGCTTCGAGAAAACAGGCAAAACTTGTTTCTAACCAATATGAGGTAAAAAAGTAACTAAAACAAACAAGAAGAGAACATTTAAGTGGACAAAAGAGTAAAGGAATAGGCGAATATAGTATATCAAAGAAAACAAGAAGGTATGCAAAAGCTTTGGCAGCTGTAAAGTGGATTAGGTTTATTTTTGGCTAATGGCAGTTGATTCTGTATGGGGAATTTTCAAAATTTAAAATATTTTGTAAGCGAATATAAATAAATAGGTTAAATTCCCATTGTTAAAAGCGTAGTGTAGTAAATTTTGTCTAAGTAATGCAGCAACCACAACAACAGTCAAATACTTTTGAAGAGACTTTTTCTGCAGTCCAGTTCAGAACAAGATGAAGAGAGGACAATGATTACTGAATCCGAAGCAGTTTCCGTTTTTTAGAATGCTAAACCAAAATTGTATGGTTGTTGTCGTGTTTTGTAACCAAATTAGTTATTGCGTGAATTAGTTTCGTGCGGTAACCTAGTACGTAGTCCCGTTTGTGATAGGTGACAGAGATTTTTTATTGACTATTATGAAGACAATTAAAAAAAAAAATCTGGCTTAAAAAATTATCAATATATGATCTATGGTCAGATGTATACATAATGAAGACGAAACTTCTTAAAAAACACGAGTAAAAATTATCAGCCGACGTACCAGGCGAACCCCATTCTCTCGCCAAATTAATGCAGCCCAAATTATTGGAAATTAGACAATTTCCCGAGGATATCTTATGCGATATGCAAATAGTTGTCAGAGTTACTAAAGAAATCTTAAAAAAAATATGCAAATTATTAGGTGGGTTCATTACAACAAGCGACCTTTACCTTAGCAACTCGCAATAATTTAATTTACTTCGATAACCTATAGGGAAAGGTTAAGAGCCGCTAGCAAATAAACGTAGCGCAAGGCTTCAAGACATTTTTTCTGTGTTCTTGGAATAATTTTCAACACTATTCTGAACAGAAACTCCGGGGGAATTTGTTAACTTATACCCCTTTTTTAATATGAGAAAATTAGAAAAATTCCTCGTGAGTTACTACGCAGAACTGGTTTGTTAATTTTCAAAACAATTTTTTCGCAAATCTTACGCATCTTTTCAAATATTTGAACCACACGATGAGTAAGGCATACAGTAATAGCAATATTTGCAAAACAATCAACATTTTAGAGATTTCATGCGAAGTCATATTAACAGAAAAGAAATCCCCAACAAACTAAAAAAAATCAAAATTTAATAAATGTATAAATAAAATTATCGCATCCAATGTTTTGACAAAGGAAACTCACCTTTTTTGTGCTGTTGGAGTAGGAGTGATGCTGTTGCTTTCCCGGTATCTGGTTGTTTGGAGTTTTATTTTATTATTTTGTGATTATTGCAATGGAGTGCTGGGGGAGCCGCACCTTTCTACACTTTTTACTGTTTACGCAGCTACTGCTCGAACGGCTGTTCGCTTGCGTTTTCAAATGCACTTTGGTCACTGGCCGGATAGTTTAGGCTTTTTATTTTTGTTTGTATTTTGAATATTTATGTATGCATGTTTTTGGATATAGTATGTATACAACGCACGCGAACAATTAAAAAACACTTAAAACAAATACAAACTGGAAGCCTGAAGGGGAGAATGTAATTAATTATAGCTAACGATTTATGCAACATTTTTCCAAGTTTACTGTAATCTATGTAGTGCAAAAAATTGTATAGTTTTCATATTACAAATTTAAGTGGCTATTTCCGCAATACCATATGATTTTTAATATTTTCTATTTATCGTATTCGTAGCATTGAAATAATGAAATTGAAAAAAAAAACAAAAAAAACCGATTTGATTTTTCCATTAGTGCCTGGCGAAAAATTCCCCAACAACCGACAAAACAACATTGAAAAATCCAATGGGCGAATGCCAAGGAGAAAACCGAGCAAAACAACTACGAAAATGGGAAAGAGTAGACAACAAGAATTATGAATGAACAGCAAGAAGACGTAGCACAAAGCAAGGTGTGCGGGAATAAGCAGAAATGCAAAGTAGGTGGTAGCAAAAAATGGAAGAACAAATTGGAATTTTTAAAATTATATTTTCAGCGTATAAATCTCTGTAAGATTGGTGAGAAAACAACTTTTTTTTTATAGAAAATTTCATAAGCTTGCTAGTCACACCCTGGTTGTAACAAACCTAATTTGCCAGCGTTGGCCCCCCCATCAGCCTTCTCTTTATTGCACCCGCCTGCCTTTCGCTTTGTTCAGCAATTACCAATTGTAATCCCCACACATCACCACATCCCCATCCCACAATATTCCTAAAATCTGCCGCAATTTCCTGTTAAACCTCACAAATTACGACCGACCCCCCACTGTCTAACCTCCAGCGCGTTTTGCATAAAATTCTATTACACTCAATTGTTCGTCATTCCCACATTTCACATAAATATTTCTCATTTCCCATTTGCAGTTTATGCAATTACTTTTTTTTTACACTATTTCCAACATTTCCACCGATAGTCGTATTATTTGCAAAAATTTTCACTGGCCACTGTTGCGTTTCATTTGCAATTTATTGCCACAAAAGCATCCTAACCATGATACTCACTTAATTTTAGGCGATTGTGTTTAATTTTTAATAATTTTTCACACTATGAATATCTTTTTTTTGCACAGCCCGTAAATTCATATTAGACGCGTACACTTTTACCGCTTTGCTAGCAATCGATCCGCCATTTGTTTCTCAACTGACGTTTTCTCGTCCAATGGCGCAGAATAGTCGTGTGAATTTTTTCGATTCTGCTTTGCCCAGATATTTATCACTATGTTGCTTCTGTTGTGCAAGAGGAATGTCAAAACGTTTGAATTGTGTATACTATTTTATGAATTTGGCAGCATGTTTCGAACAGTTGTGAAGACACTGGGTGTGACGTCGAGCCTACAGAGTTGCAATTTCATGACTAAATATAAAAGCTGTACATATTGCAATCTGCGTAAATTATATTAACAACGAGCCGAAAAATTTGAAATTTTTCCTTTCCCTAAAAGCGTATCTCCTATTGCTTTCGCTATATTTTTGTTGTTGTTTTTTATATGTGGACGTCACTGTTTTATAGCTTTTAACACCGCATGCCAAACGGCGCGTTTCACAGTTTGAAGGGCACTCGATAAAAAGGGTTCGTAACGTGATTACATAAATTTATTTGAGAGCCAGCGAAAACATTTTTGGTAGATATCTTCGAAAAAATTGTTTGGTTAGCTTTTCCATTTCGGTGGTGAGTTAAATTTTTGAACCCATGCTTTCAAAGACGTTGTAGGAAAAATAAAACCTGACCGAATTGCTGCGATATTTGTACATATTAGAAAATATTATTGAAACCAATAACGATGGTATATCGATAGCATGCCGATAACGTCGGTGATAACGATTGCGATGAAAATATCGATAATGGCAACGATATTGGAACTCACACCTATAGTAGTATAATAAATTTCCGATAACGATATCGATTACAACGCTAACAGCAATGCATATCAATAAGTCGATAAAAGTTTCGATATATGTACATACATATGTATGAAGGTACATATATGACGTTAACAAATATAGTATAAACAGTAATTTAGGAAAATATCGATAAGACTTCGAAGATAACGAAAAGATATCGATAACACAAACGATTATTATATCGATATGTACATAAATAATCACACCTACTGTTTTTAAAAAAAGTTCTTATAACGATATCGATTACAACGCTAGCAGAAATTCTGATAACACAAACAAGAATTATATCGATATAAACATAAGTAATCACAACGATTGCGACACTGATAGTAACGAAGTCAAAAATACCAATAACGGTAATAATAACGAAAAAGTATCGATACACTTAAAAATGTCAACAATATCGATAACTATACTTTTGATCGCGCCACTAACGACACATTTTGAAGTAAACTGTATACAGTGCGGCTCCTCCCCTCGGAGGGTAACGAAACGAAACCTAACCCTGAAATGTGACTTTTAGCACTTCAAAGTTCCATAATCCTTAAATCAGAATCCAACTATGCTCTAAAAGTAGTACCGCTTATATTCAACTCATACGTCGCCGTATAATATCAAAACCTTATCGCGTAACAACAGAAATTATACTTTAGTTAACTGGAGATCAGCAGGAATATTAACCAGCCTTTCTTTTCTGCCGACCGGTTTTTATGTGACCTAGGTGGCTTTCGTGGCATCATTTCTTGTTCTCTACATACCGCCGCCGAATAATTTATTGAACTCCGGAGTATTCGAAGGAACAACCGGCATGCCGTGGAATGCCGCCATTCCACAGAAAAGAAAGTTACTGCCTACAAAATTGCACTGCGATTGGGCGTAATGGGAGCGCTACCGGTGGTTGAGAAAGAAAGACAGACGTATTATACTCAGAAATAAAAGAGATACTGAAAAACGTGAGTGCGAAGAGCTTGACATGATAGTCGACAAGAAATGCGCCCAACAATTCGACCGGAGAAAATTCCTGTAAGGATAAAAAAGGCGCCTAGAAACCTGGAAACTCTACCATCGTCCAGATATTCACTATACGGAGAAGATTGGAAAAGAGGATCGACAACCTCTTTGCTGGCTATAAATAAGCTATCGAAAGCTCAAGAAAAAGTGGCCTATATGCCGTAATGTCGGTCGCCAATACCAATAATAATGTCAGCCTTGAAATCCAACGGATAATTTCTTTTGCCAACAATTGTTACATTGGGCCGATTGGGCAATTGAACAGTAAATCCCTCTATCGGCACACCATAATAACCAGACTCTACAATCATGCGCGTACTAACGTAGGGCGCAGAAGCATGGACGCTATGATAGGAGAAGAAGAAGAAATCGGAGCGATGCCATATCGTTACTATCTATAAATAATATAGCAAATATTGTGCATAATTTTCCTTTTAAACGAACATCAAAACAAGTATTTAGAAAAATTGTAATCCAGAAAAAATTCTTCATCAGCAGGGTTGCTCCTGGATGGCAATGAAAACGTAGGCCAGTCCCACCGTGGAAATGTTTGAACAAAAAGGGAAGCTTTTGTGTTACTTTGTCGAATAATTAAATATTTCAAAGAATTTTCTTGCTATTAAAACTTGCACAGTGTTTTTCTTTTTCATATACTCAAAGAAGCACTTTGGCTACCCTAAATGTCCACACGTTGTCTGCACAGTCAATGAAATTGGAACTTTGGAACTTTCACACCTGCTGGAAAGGCGCCAGAATATGGAACTTTGGAAGTGCGTGAACTATCTGTGTACGTTCACGAACGTCACGTATACATGTGTGTGTGTGTGTTTAAATGTATGTGTGTGTATAGCACGCGCACACTATTACATCCGGACCAAGAGAGCTTTTTCGGAGAACTTTACGTCACAGCTGGCACAGTCGGCTGCAAGAATGTACGAGCACGAGGGAAAAACGAAAGGATGGCGGCATAAACTTGGACGACGACAGTGCGGTCGACGTCGCCCGCTACCAAGAATGTCGAGCTGGTGTAACGAATTTGGTTGTGCTTTTTGGTAGTTACGCTCACCGCGCAACTTACATCCTGCAGTTGGGATTAACGACGCCGCAGAAAGCGTTGGCTGCGACATTAACTGAGATGCCGGCGTTGACAGCAACGTTGTTGTGCTTGTGCCGATTCGATTTGGCTGGCTGGTTAGGAATGAAATTTTTTCGATGTCAAACGTCAGTCATGGAGTTCCAGTCGTCGGGTCAATTTGGAACGTAAACTACAGCGCGCGTGTGATTTCAACGCCAAACATTTTAAGATTTATAGAAATGCAAATACAAAGCTTTTGCAAATCGCAGAGCAGCAAATCAATTGTGAAAAAATTACGAAATTATTAACAAAAATTTCGTGTGAAAAAAATCATGTGAATTAGCAAAAAAAAATTGTGCAAAAATTGTTGAGAAGCCAAGTGAGATAAAAACACGAAATAGAATTCTGTAGTATTTTTTTTGCGAAGGAAAACAGCTGCACAAAGTGGCAGAAATAAAAGAAAGAGAAAAGCGAAATACAAATACAAAAAAGGCAATAGCAACACAAACAAGAAAACAAGTTTTAGTGAAAGTCAAATCCTGCGTCCTGCGTCGCTTCGCGTGTACGTGTCTGCACAGCCTGGTACGCCGCCATCGCCATCGCCATCGCCGTCGTAAGCGTCGCGCTCGCCCGTAGTAACCGTGCCCGCCCGCGTACGCGTCTGCCGCTACAGACAGCCGCGCGTTTATAATTTGGTGTGTACGCACGTTCACGCGCGCGCTTGTATGTGCCTCTGTGTATGTGTGTGTGTGTTTGTGAATACGCGCAGCAACTTTGTTACGGCACCCGCGCTGTTTGTTATCCTCATGTCAAGCGACGGTATGTTGTGGTGGAAAAAATTCGCTCTGTTTGTATGTAGGTTTGTCTTATTTAAATTACAAATCAATTGCAACAACAACAATTTAACATAATCTATTCAATAAACCACACGCTTGCGAAGATTCCACGTCCCCACAATCGAGTGTCAATTGCCGTGGTTCTATTTGGCTTGAAATCAACTGTGGCGGCGTGGAAGGACGGGCGGGTGGTTGCGGTGGACGTAGTAGCGTTGATGACAATTTGGCTGGCCACCACCACATTCTCTACATTTTTATGCCTCCATGTCAGCGCACGATGTCGATATTGCCGCCACCGTTATTGGGCGTCCATATTCGTAATGCTATCGACGGTAGAAAATGCCATAATAATTGAAAAATTCGAAATTAAAATTGCTAGCAGGTTTTCGTGCACCGATAAGGGAATACTAATTGACTAATGTGGAGCGCATTTTTAGGTTTTGATAACTTCTGTTTAAAATACTGGAGTTTTTGAGTTTCTGTTTTGAGTAAAAGTTTGAAAGGAAGTGCATGATTTTAAAATTTTGTTGTTGTTGTTGTTATTACATCCTTTAAGATTCAATATTCCGGTAAAGTTCACGGTAGGAGAATAATAGAAGTAGAGCCTATCAACGAAAAAGATTCGTATTACCATTTTTTGTGATGCATTCAAATAGCTTGAAGAAAGTAGGCCCAACCAAAGCTAAGCTCCATTCTAGAAAGCTGCAGTTTAGGCAGTCACATCCCCTAAGTAGCAACTGTCAAGTAGAGATCAGACATTCCTCGAGAAGATGGAATCATTTCGTTGCTAATATAAAACAATAAGAACTCTAGAAGCCAAATCAAGTGAATGCTGGGACAAATCAAAATTTAAAGGTATCAAATAGTTCTGGAATAAGCTAGAAAAGAGCTAAACAGTGACTTCTACTCCGCAGATGAAAATTGACAATTAAATCATAGCCAAAACAGATGAAATATATTTCAAACGTGACGATTTTCCAACTTCTTGATTGACGGGCCTAGGTAGGAAAGAGCCAACCCACTTTTTATGTCGTAGCAAATCGCCGGCAAAAGGTCTTACCAGTTATACTACGAGTATGTGAGATAAACACGGAAAAACTGTTTTTGAGATAAAGAAAAGGAGATAAAGTTTCAGCATTTTCTACATCAATAGCCAGGGCTGTAGTAGAAGTTACTTAAACCGAGGCTCAGAAGTAGAAAAAGGAAGTTGATTTATCCATGCCAGCAAAAAAGCTCTAATTTTACCAACGGCTACATGCTCTTTAAATTATTGCTATAAATCGTCTTACTTACTTATTTGACGCTTTTTTGGGGCATTGAAATTTTAAAGTTTCTTTCCATATTAATACCTGAAATAGACTTGTTTTTTGCGCACATTTTTTACATGGCAATTATGCTACATAGAGCTAGTATAGGATCGTTCACAGCTTCTGAAGTGAATCTATTCTAAATTTTAATATATGTATATTTAACAATCTTTAGCAAACAATTAGTTTAGTTTATTAAAAATCAGTAGTATACTAAAAGTACTAAGTAGTAGCTGTTCGGAGTTGTCTATAGTTATTTATAATATTTCTTTCTAGACCACGGCAGTACTCAGATTCACGCCCCTCTCTACGCTATACCAGCGCTCTATTCTGCTTAAAACAAAAATAGCCCAATTTTTTTGGTGAGAGTTTCAAAATCTCCGAATATTCATTGCTTGAGATTCGATGATTTGTTTATAAAACGCTAACAATATTTCTGCTGAAATTGGACTCGCAGTTAACTTCATATCTATACTATAATAAAACTGTAGTAAAGTCCCGTCTGTGCATTGAAAATTTCTCTAAAATAATAGCCAAAGGTGTTGTTGCGAATATAATGGAATACATTTGGACCATTTTTAGAATTTTTGTCTGTCTGTTTGAGCTCACTAATCTCCGAAACTATAGAACTTTCATGGGGCGAAATTGTTACTTCGGGCTTAACGTAGGGAATATTTTAACAAAATATATTAAATGAGAAAAAAAAATTTCATTCGAAGCTTCTTTGAATAATTTTCTTTGGTATAGAATATATATAAGAATTATAAATTTATTTATGCCATTTATGTAGGTTGAAGGAAAACGAAAAATAAAAAGGTTTACAAAAAAGTAAATAAAAATTAAAGCGTAGCGGCGCACGCATTATAGCTAGTAAGTATTATTTTACTAAATAATCTTGACTGATTATTTTTTTTGATATATTTATGACAGACCTTTTTGGAGGTCATTTGTTAAGAGACTCCTTTAAAAATTTCAATAACAATTCGTTTGCTGGAATAGTAAAATTAAGTTACCTGTAATTAAGTAACTGAAGTAAATAAGGAATTTCGTTTAGTTAGATTAATTTGAGTGTCTGCTGATAGATTTCATTGACATTCCAGTGTTTTGACCAACTTGTGAAACTGCAAGTATAGAGACCCATCTCCTGCGAAAATTCGACAAATGTAACTATTTAATGTATAATTAATTTTTCCACTTCTGAAATTGCCAATAATTTTTTTCTAAAGGGACTTTCGTACCAAAAGCTAAAACGTTGTGCTATGTTTTTATATTCAAACTTTTAATCATCTAAAACTTCGGTACGTGTAGTGGCAATTGGAATTTTGATTCAAAGTTTCCTAGTACAACTTAATTTTTAACAACTGCAAAGTTTTCCTGTGGTAGAAATTTAAACAAGTTTATATTCTGAATATAAATATGGCATACAATTCACCGAATGGATATTTTCAAATGGTATCCTACTTTATGGGTAGTGAAGCGTCTAAATTGAAACATATTTTATATAATTGAAAATAATTTCTGGTCACTCTAATGAACATTCAGATAGCTAGGGTGTCATATGTATATTAGATAAATATGCAGACATTTATTGTTTATACATATATACATATTAGAGTGATCCAAAAATACACAGAATAATCAAATTTTTTGAATTTGCAAACTCCCCTTCTCAGAATTATGGGGTTATTTATTGATTATGGGCAAAAAAAGTGGATGCAAATAATTTTAAAAAATTAATAAGCTTGAGAGTTGCATTTATTGAAGAATTCCGAAGAGAAATATTCATTTTTGATGCAGAAATTTTCCCTGATTATCTAGAACCATTTTTCCATCAAAAATTGAAAGAAGAATCCATTACAGTTTTTTCGCGGTTAAAACTCGATATGTATTTTCCCCTCGTAAAATATGTAGGTAGTTGCAAAGATCTTAAATATAAGTATTAACCAATACCAAAATAAAAATAGGGGCATTCTATTTCCAATCGCCACAAAAATTGGCTAGAAGAATCTATAATCTCCGAATTTCTCTCTCACCAAATTATTATTTTTTTTATTTTTTTAAATCTCTACTTAGGTGGATACTGGAAGTTTTTGAAGGGCCGTTTAAAATTTCGGAAGAAATACCGACATTTTGAATGCAAGCTAACTATTTGCTAAAATCTTCAATCACAAGCAAAATTTGTGGGAAATTTATGGAAATATGCTCATTTCGCGACACTTATTGTGTTCCAGAGAATCTACATGTTCATTCAAACTAGTTCAACTGAAGTTGCTAAAAGCTAATTTTAGATTTCGTTGAATCTGTAAACTCCTGATACGCGGTTTTCCATTTAATTCTATACAACAAAATGTATAATAACTTAGTTAAAGTTTTACTCCTTGATAAACTAATAAATTTTTGGAAGTAAATAAAAAGCAAAGATACTGTCGGTAAGTCATAAGCAAGTCGAGAATTGCATAAATTTGCCAAGAGGTATTGCATACATTTAGGAGCACTGCTCACTAATGAGGCAAGCGGGCAAATAAAATAGTAAATAAATGTGCAACTTTCTCAAATAATTGCATTGCTTGTTGGTTTTTGATGCATTAAATACCAGAGTGTGAAGCTATATTACCTAAAATTTCATTTAATAAATAATTTTGTGTAGAAAGTACAAGCAAAATATGTCCATCTATTATACTAATAACGCAGTGTGACTCTTTCAAAATCGACCGGGTTTTATTAGTATTTTCTGAAAGTAAACTTTTTCAAGAGGAAATACCCAGCAGGGTTTGTAAAAGTTAGCTTTTACTAACTTGTTTTCAAAAAAGGGTAAGCAATTTTTACAATAGCGATGTTTAAAGCATTTTTTATGCAGAACTGCGCCTTGAGCCCCTGTATTCATTTCTGCAAAAAAAAATTAAGTTTTGAAAAAATTACGTTTACGTTTTTTGGGCAGTTAAGGCTCGGTATGTCTGGGGAAAATGAAGGTTTAAGACATTTTCATGGAAAATATTTACGTAGAACTGTTTGCGTGTTTTACTCATTAGCTCCCTCCTAAAAGTGTCATTATGACCCTTATTTCGAGAAACCCCTCAAAAAATAAATTTGGAAAGTCGCTAGAGTGTTAATAGAATTCTATAATAAATGTTCTTATTCTTCGGAAAATTTTACTACTGGTCTTTTAACACAAAATCAATGCCCGATTATAGCCGATTTCCCACAAACTAAAATAACAAATAGTTTTTTATAAAAATTAGATACCAGCACTCTTAACTTGCAATGTTAATATTAATGACAGGACAGCATGTAAATGTTGCATATTTTAAGGGGCATATGTTTGTTTTTTTTTTGTCCTGTGGACTTTTACGTTCTTTGTATAAGAATTTCGTCTGAGAAAACCCCTAGTGAAATTTTCCGAAAAATAATTTGCTGGAGCATTTCAATACTCTAACGACTTTCCTAATTCCTTTTTTGACGGCTTTCTTGAACTAAGGGCCAAAAAGGTATCAAAACTTTTTCCACATCGTTTTTTTTTTTTGAAAACAACTTAGGTCGGACATAAAAATTTTGTAAGCCATAAAATTTCTTTCAGAAAATATTAACTAAGTCCAAGCCGGTGTGAGTTTCCATAAAATTGTGGCATAATGTAATAAAAGCGAAGGTTGTGCCACTCACATTTGGACTCTTAATTTAGATTAAAAACTTTGATCTCCTTATTTTTACTTGAAACAAAAAAAAAAAAGATGTTCAAACTAAAGCATAATCATAAAATTGCGATTTTTAACTTAGCAATCGTTTACATTTTTAAATTTTATAAAAACAACAAATACATACAAGAAATAATTCTCAAATAAAATGCAAAAAGTCTTTGAAAAGTTGATATCCTCCCTTTGATTGTAAACATAGCCTTTCAAATAATTTTGTTTGCAAGTTATTTCCATCATTAAAAAATATACATTGGACTTTCTGTCAAATGACAAGATGTTACAACTTCTATTTATTTACAAAGGCTTACTCTTACACACCCACGCCACGCATGCACATAGACCGCTCTTTGACCTCTCCACAACAGACCACTTTATTCAGCAGCGACACGCTTCAAGCCGTACAGCGTTAGCATAAAGGCGACCATCTTCTTTTCGCTTGACATCTTTCACACTTACCAAACGTCAATTGCTATGCTAGAAGCGTGTTTTTTTTTGATGTTGTTGATGTTGTTGTGTTTTTAATTTTCTCAACATTGCCTTGCTGCAACAGTTTTCAGACATTGTACCGTTCTTCTACATATGTATGTAGCTCAATATGTACATTAAAAACAAAAATAACAAGTAGTTGTTGCTTTCGCAGCCTTCGCCTTTCACTGTTAGCACAACACTCGGCCGGATGTTGGCAGTTATTATTGTCGTCATCAACATTCATCTTGCAACGTTGCTCTGTCGTTACCGCTGCTGCTGCTGGTGTTGTTGGTGCTGTTGTTGTTGTTGCTCCGGCTATGCGCTGTCATTATTATTATGTTTTACTTTAAAAAAAAAAAACGCTTGTTTATTGTGCTTTTTGCTGTTGTGTCCATTGTGCACAGAGATGCCAGTTTTGACATTACTGCCGTTGTTCTTGTTGTCGTTGCTGTCGCAGTTGTTTTTGTTGTTGTGCGCATACGCATAACATCCTGTTGCCCTTGACAACCGCTCGCAGCAGAAATCGCAATTTAGGCGCAAATACTTGTAGGCTCTTGTCGCCGGCCGGACTTTGGCAACTGACCGCCATCAGTTAAAGACAGTTGTCCCAAAAGATGTATGCGTATTGCGTGGGAGGAGGAAGGTGGGAGTGAAAAACGGCGCAGGAAATTTATGATTTCTTGAAGTCTACTCAGTTGCCGCAATCAATTTTATTTCCGCTTTGTCAATTTTTTTTTTCTATCGTATCGTACACACAGCTTATCATTCATACAGTTGATCTTTATTGGCTTCACTTCCGTTCTTTTCGCATCGTGATTTAGATGCTTTTAATTTAATGGCATAACTGTCATTGCCGACAATATGTACTATATATTAAAAATGTGAGTATATAAGATACTTTGTAGTAATATTTGGCATTATTGCCTTTCGAATTATAATAGATAGAAGAAAACAGCAGTGGAAGGAAGAAAAAGTGCAGTTAGTTTTTTTCACATGATTACAGCTAAAACACTTTTTTAATACCTTAAAATTTTTCATTTCCTATTTCACTATACAATAATTTCTGGATCAATATCTGGGGCGGAATGTAGTATATCGCTATACATAGCCAAAATCTCGGCTTCTTCTATTTTCAGATCACAATTTTTTTTTTGCCGCAAATTAAATTTTAAGATATTTATTTTTTTGATGGCATTGGAAAGTGTAGATTTTGATCTTAAAACTTCACGATTTTATTTTTTCACTGAAAAATCCAAAAGAACTTAGAAGCAATTTTCCTTTTTCTTTGATGCGATTTTTTCCTCAAATTGCCATATTTTCTCCAGATTGAGTAAAGGTTTGTTAAAAATAAATAAAAAGCTACATAAATTGACAATTATTTTCACCGAAGGTAATAAACGTTTCGTAAGCGCCATTTTATTCCCATTTTTCTTTATTTAGATAGATGTTTTTCTTCAATCCAGATAGTTTTATTTTGAGTGCATTTTAACCCACTGTCTTCATCACAAAATTTTCATTTAGAGTCAAAATTTTAGACGATTATTTTGAGAAGCATACAAATTAATTAATTTGAAAGGCCATTGGTGATAAAAAATGTTATAAAATTAGACAAAATCTATTCATAATGAACGTAGAATTCTGCAAAAAATAAAACAACGCATTATTTCCTCAAAAATAGAACACCAGCTCTACTAGCATACAGCAGTGGTGATGTTAATGAAGGACACCAAATAATCGTTGTCAATGATGGGTTCAATACTTTATACATATAAAGTTTTTAAAAAAATTGTACAAATTTTTATCAAAATTTAAAATTTTTAAATTTGAATGTTTGAAAAAATTTGGGTATGCGGTTTTGACGCATATTTCAATTTAGCAAACCTGAACTGAAAATTCCCGCTGATTTTTGAAATTTTTTTTACAATTTTGCTATTGAAAAAAAAAAATGTTAAAAACGAACGCAAATTTTTATAAAATCCTTTCGTTATGTGGTAAAAAGTTCGTACGACTAAAATTAAAACAAAACTGCATATCCAAAAAAAACAAAAATACAAAAAACTAAAAAATTATGAAAAAAATTTTAAGTTTTGATTAAATTATTTTGAATTTATTTAAATTTAGTACAAAGTTTGAAATTTCAATTTTTTAGGGTTTTTGTTATAGAATAAACCATTTTTTCATAAAAACAAAAGGGAAAATGCATCATGAAATATATTATAAAAAAACTAACATGTGGTCGATTGTTTCATTAAATATATATTTTGAGTTAACGCATTAAATAAACATTTGTGAAATTTTACATAATTTCAAATCAGACAATTATTTTAAACCTAGTTTGGCATTAAAAGTAAGAGAAAATAAAGCAAAAAGATTTGGCAAATTTCGCTAGATAGGAATTGTGCTTTCATCCTGTATTGGAAACACTCAGCCTTCTCTAACAGTTGCATGAATTCCTTGGTTCCCAAGCTTTAGGTTCTTGCGAGATTTTTGGTGTAGGCTTGGGTGAAAAAGATCTACATATGGGAATACCGATATTTCTTTAGCAAATCAAGGATAAGTATGACGGTATTTTTTGTCTCGAAATATCGATACTCGTAGTAACCCTCTCATAATTTTTCCATTTCCAAAAATTGTATTATTACCAATAAATTTCGCGATTTGTAAAATTCCAATTTCTTACAAAATTACACATATTTTCTATTTAATTTTTTGTGATTTCTGCAATTTTTTTTTCATTTATGCTATAATCACTTTCTGCAGCGCTGGTTAATTCTCGCACACTTACCAGACGCCAATTATTTCTTTTTTTTCGGCCTTTTTTTGCCGTCACCACTATCCTCTTTTACGTTTCATTTGATGGCTCAAAATGTCGATATCGTTGCCACAATGAGTGGCACAGAAATCCAGCGTCCTTCATAACCTTCACACTCTTCACATCCTTTACATATAGCCATAAAAACCTACATTTGGTTTTTTGTTTCTTTTTTCTCTTTCTGTCCCTCACTACCACACGTAGCATCTCTGGACGCCTAAAAATAGACAGTCACAGCATAACATTGGCGTCATTCCTTTCATTTTTCGGCAGCAACATTTTTCACCCATTGTTTTATGGTTGTAATATGTGCTGATTGTTACTCTTGCTTTTGTTATTGCAATTTCGCCGGCAACGTTGATGGGTTCATCTATATTTATCCCATCAGCTTATTTTGGCTTACATGAGCGAATATCGTAATGATGGCGCAAAAGTGAATGGATATAACCGGAAAGAAACTTAAATTAAAATATTTGCGAAACTTTGTAGCGCGAAAAAAGGGAAATTGCAACTGAAATAGCAAATATTTTTCGTGTTTTGCTTCTTTGGTAAATATAATGTGAAATGACTGCAAATGTTTTCTCACAATTACATGAAATCTTCTTCTAAATACCAAATCCACAAAATTCATATTTCCTTGCAATGTCAAGCTTTCGCTTTTGGATTTTATTAACCAGAACATTCATTTTTCCAAACGCTGTTTCTACTATTTGTGACGCAGAAAAGTTTTAATTTATTGTATTTATATTTCTTCTGACTTACTATGCTTAAGATTAGACACATTTTGATATTTATGAAGTTTATAAAATACCTCTGAGGCATTTAAATTAGAGTTTCATCGGATAAAATTGATTATTTTCGATCGAGGGTAAGGGTAGAAAAACGATGTCTGAGAGGTTGTAGGTGATGGCTGAAATACATAGTGAATGAATAGTATTTTTATTTATCAGTTCCCATTGCCGTTATCGATATCGGTAAGATTTTTGTATCGTTATTTTTATAGTTATCGTTGTTATCGTCGTTATCGAAATCGCTTATATTACTTAATATATCTGCATTTTAAGTTCTTATTACCGTTATTGACATCGATATAATTATTGTCATTACTGTGGTTAATGCTATGATGTTTGGTATCTTTAAAAGCATCGTTATCGACATAGATATCGATATCGTTACTTTTTTGGTTATTTTTATCCTCACCTTTATCGTTATCGGCATTCAATTTGTTTACATTTTTAGTTCCCATTGCCGTTATCGGCGTCGATAGAATTATTGTTATCGTCATTATTTGAGTTACTGGCATCGATAACGATAACTATAAAAATAGCGATAACAATAATCCGACTTATTTTTATTATGTTCGTTAATCTCAAAAATATCGTTATCGTTATCGACATCGATAGAGCCAAATTAAAGAGAAGGGGGTGTGGGAGGGAATGTGCTCAGATCTTAACGGCACTTTTGGGTCATTCACGCTGGCATGGATGCAAGACTAACTGTTAAACGAGCTATCAAAAGAAAAAAATTTAAAAAACCGATAATAGTCGGAACGATAGCTGTTAGTTGTATGCCTGAGGCCTTTCACCACAAATTTCGCAAACTAAAAAGTTATTCAAATAATATGTGCAGTCTTCCAAAGATTTTGCTAGTAAATAAAAGTAAATCGCATACAGTTTTTAAATATCAGTAATACCTTTACAACTGTAAACATAAAAAAGTTGAAAAAACATTTCATGCCGCAAAACTACCACAATGTTTGCAATGTTTTTTTGAAGTCCACTTAGTGTTTTAAGCGGCACAAAGTGTCACGGATACACAGATGGACATATGTAGTAAATAACACAAACACAAACAGACGCGCAAACATATGAATATTCACACACACACACACATGGAAAAAATAAAATAAAAGCACACAAAGCCCAACGCACTACGCACTACACAAACGCCCACGCATATCGTGTCAAGAGTGCTTACAGCGTTTTGTAAATACACACATACATGCAAACATATGTTGGCGGTCGCCACGCCCAAAAATATGCCTCGTTTGATGATTTTCACGTTGTGCTCTGTTAATTTTAACCGTCGACTTTTTTCGCTTCCGCACACAAGCATGCCAGGTCACAACATACTGTAAGTGCTTACTACTTATGTGCATGTATGTGTATGTGTGTGCGTGTGTGTACCAATCAATGTATGTGTGTTATTTATGCCTTTCGGCTTATATTTTTATGATCATTTTGTTTGAGTTAAATGGTTAAATCGTGCTATTTAGCGGGAACCTTTTGTGGCGGCAAATGCGCGTGAATTGACTTCGACTGCTGTTTGAGAGTAACTTCGAATTTTATTAATTTATGAGCACTTAGTCATATTTCGTATGCAGCAGCTGGCTGTATATTTATTGAATAGCATAGCAATTGTATGCCGTTGACCTTGGCATGCTGGCCTAAAGGGCTTAGCACATATGCTTTTTGGATTTCACTACTTACTTTTACGATTATGATTTGTAAATTGTAGATATTAAATGTAGGATGTTAAGTAGTCAAATTAAGACAATATGGTTGATGGTTAATGTTGGTAGGTGGGTATAAGGATATTAAGGGTGGCGCTTGCTTTTGATAGACGAATAGCTTAATTTACTTACACAAACTACATGGTGAGATTTATTGTACAAATCCATAGTCTATAGTTTCTTTAATGAAGTCAAATTTCGAGCAAGCGCCAAATGTAATGCAAAAGCGAAAACATTTTTCAATAGCGTGTTTGCAGTCTGCTCCAGCAATGCCATTTAGAGTGGGCGTAGAATAGGAGCCGGAAAAAATTGCGCATTTTACTCAACATACAACTAAAGATGTGCCGTTATGTTTTCTGGAACCTTGACCACCACGCACAGAAGGTGCAAATTTAGAAATTACAGAAAAAATGGACAGATAGAAAGCACAAAAATCATGGCAAAATTCTCGCATTAAACACAGACGAAAGATACTTAATACTAGTTCTAATTATAATTAATGTTTTGAATTTTATTTCTTCGCTCGAAAATCATTTTTTTTTACTTTTTTACTAGTTCTAATTGTAACTAATTTTTTGAATTTCATTTCTTCGCTTGAAAATTATTATTTTTAACTTTTCTGTTTCGATCAAGAATAAATAAAAATCTTAATATAATTGTATTTCTTGTTTGGGAGTTCATTATTAAGGTTTGTTTTTATAAAAAAATTAAAATTTTGTGATTATACATTTTTGGATCAATAGCGAAATATATTTTGCCATTTTTATTTCTTGGTCACTAACAATGATATATTTTTTATGTTTTTCTTGGAAATAAAAATCATTAGATAAGGTAAAAAAATTAGGTTTTTTTTTAAAAAAATATAAAAATATAAAAATTTCCCATACAGAAAAATTGTTTGCGAACAAAAAAAAAATATTAAAAAAAATATATATAGTGCTTTTAATGTGTAAAAGAAGTTTAGTTTCTGGTTAAAAAAACTAAAAAAAAAATTTTTTAAGAATTTAGAGAATAATAACTCATTATATTTTGCTACATATATAATTTGTGGAAAACTTATATAAAAAGTTCAAAATATTTTTTTTTTTCGGTTGTTTCTGAAAATAAATATAATTATATGTACAAATGGATTATCTCTAATTTGTGGAAAATTTCGTTAACAATTACCAAATAATTTTTCTCGATCCTTTCAATATGTTTTTCAAAAATACAAAAAAAAAATTAAAAGCAAACATATCTTACTTTTTGCGACAAAAATCCTTATAATTAAAAAAGTGAGTAAAAGAAGATTAGTTTCTTATGAATATATACATTAATTAAAAAAAAAATCGTGAAAATCTCAAAATAATTATTTTCGGTTCCTTCCTGAAAATAAATATTATTTGTGGAAATTTTAGTTAAAAATTTCCAAACAAATATTTTCGGTCCTTTCCTGAAAATAATTATTCATTCACAAATTTTAATTAAATTCAATTGAAGTAATCTAGATTTCAATGCAAACTTTTTATATGTATGTGTGGTTGTATACATCTTGTATAATATAATATTTGGAAACGGCGAGTTGGCCACGGTTTGTACAATAACTTCCGGCATAACACGACAAAACAACGGCCGATCAAACAAAGCCTACACCAACAACAAATGACATTTCGTGACCCGAAAAAAAAACTTATCATACATACATACATCTAACTAATAAGGGCAATGAACGTTTACAAAAATACTTAGTAGCTATATATAAAATGTATAACAGAGTTACACGCAAAAGCAACAATGTATTGGATATAAAGAGAAATGTTTACAAATTCATACTATATATGAGGATATGTCTAAATAATATCTGTATGTATTTTGTAACACTGTATTGAGCGAACGGAAATGTTACGAGTATTGAATGACTGAAAAACTGACGAAGATTAATATGCTCCGACTGCTGGCTGTATGGTGGGTAAAGCGAAATAAGCCAGATACAATGAGGTGGTAAAGATAGGCAAGCAAGCGCTAAGTGAACACGTACTATACATAGAATGGTAATGATTATTATGTTAAGCTATTAGTTTTAAGTGACGAAAAGTGACGAATGGCGAAGAAGTGATTTTATTTAGAAGGCGGATGAGAATGCGATGGATGTATTTTTGTAAACAAGTTGCGAACGTATCCTTGAATTTGTAACTTAAATTCGAATTAATTGGCATTGATTGATATAGGTTGGTTGGTTGTAACACAATTGAATTTCTGACCCAAAGTATTACATCTACAATTACTAAGTTCAAATCACTTCATACTGCTACACTTCTTGCAGTTTATTTGTTGTTGGTTGTGAAGTAAGTCACTCAGATTTTAGTAAAGTAGTCACGATGAGGAAATTCATGGGTTCGTATTTCGATTGACTTAAAGCAAAAGTGCACGATTACTTTTGACATCAATGATTAATTTTGACACCAAGCCATAGCTTACCAGTTGGTGGACGAGCTGTTGTTGGGCACTAAATTACCTCTAACTGCACGCAATTCGTGATCAAGAAATATGTAGAGCCTGCGGGATCGGCAAAAAATGTAAAAGCTAACAAAAATTTAGGTCTGGTATGAAAGTTATAACTTCATTTAAATTTTTACAAACAAAATTTTATGAAAAATAAATTAGTAGGCTATTAAAAATGCTAACTGGATTGCTAAAGAATCCACTGGGCATAAAAACCGAAAAGTTGGAACCAACAGTCGCAATTAAATTTAGTTGAATTGTTGCACTTCAAATTATTTATGTTTTTTTTCTAAATCCGCTAGGGAGCGCTGTATTCACATTCAGAATATATACACATACATAATATGTAATTTATCTGAGAGAAAACGACGAGCGCTTGGTATTCGACAAAATTTTACGTTAACCTTTTGTTAAATAACTATTAGAGTAATATACATATACCTATATAATATAAAATTTAAATATTTTTCGGGACAGAAATGTAATTTTTTTCAATAAAAATAAACGAATGTTTTTTTCTTAAATTATAAAGTAAAACATTAAGAAAATATAGAGAACATTTTTTAAATTTTTTTTGTAATTTTTCAATTTTTTTTTAGTAAAAATCCAAAGGATTTTATCCATAACTGAAAGAAGAATAGAAATAAATATAAAACGTGAGCATTTTAGGGTAACCATTTTCATTTGCTTATATTATTAAAGCTCAAAGCCTTTTTTTTTGTTTAAAGGACAAGAAATATTGTGAGTACATTGAAAACATGGGGTAATTTTACTGATATTTCAATGTCTCTTTCAGAATACGCTCAATTACATGCAAATTACAATTTTACCGGTTAAAAATTATGTGACATACGAAAAATTTTAAATTTTCTCTAACAATGTTTTTTTTTAAATATACTCTATTTATCGTTTAAAAATTAAGTGCATTTAAAATTCTTAAATTCAGTCTGACTTTTAACTGCAATATATGTAAAAAATTTGAAATAAATTTTAAATTTCATTGAAATTCAACGAATTTTCATCAAAGTTTCTAACTTTTTTGAATTTCATTCAGTTTGACAGCTAATTTAATTTAGCATAAAAATGTACAAATCTGAAGTGGCTAAAGATTTTTTCTTTTTTCCATTTAACGAATAAATTTTATCGTTTTCGGTCTGGCATATCTTCTGTCATATAAACTGCATATACTTAATAAAAGAGAGAAAAAATGCAATACAAATATTTTTAAAAAATTTCAAAAATCAAAAAGAATTTCTAATCTCATGAGATTTGCATATCTACTATAATACTAAAGTTAAATAGGTTACACAAATTTTCTAAAAATTCTTATTACGCATTTTACAAATTTGATAATTTTTATAAATTTTCTAAAAAGTTTGAAATTTTGATTTACAGTGGTGGTCACGAATTTAGCACACACCATATTGTTTTTAGTAGGATTTGATTATTTCGCCTCTCCTCTAAAATCTAGCAGTAAAATTCCAGTTACTAGCTGCAACTGTCTCAATTACCATATCCCGTTACTTTTATCGTAATATTTTTCACCAATTGTAAAATATACGGGAGCGTTATAAACAGTTCGCGTTTAAAGCTGGACACGAATTTAGCACATTTTTAACTTTGGTGAGATCTTTGGTGAGTCTGGATAATAGAATTCGAGATAGTGGTGTATAAAAGTTATATGACGAGTTATATTAAAAAAAAATTGACGAACAAAATGTTTTATGAAAAGCATTGCGAATATTAAAAAAAAAAAATAGCATGTGGTCAATTATTTGAGCAACTGTATATCAGTAACATACTTAGGTCTTCAGAACATTCTTAATTATAATATTACTTGGAAGTTTTTATCAAATATATAAAAGCCAAGCGTACGGCTACTCACCCCATTCCGCTCAAACTGGTAATTCCATTGCATTCAGCCTGAAAGTATGATAAAAAAAATTATAACAGTTTTGATATCTTTGTAATACATACGTTATTTACGTGGATGGGCTTTTACTACTAGTTCATACATATATAAAAGTGAAAGATAATTTGCTATTTAATTTTTCTGGTCCCGAAGAAAACTGCTATAATATTTTATTTTTCACAAAAAAGATTATTTACAAGGTGTACCAAACGTTGCTTTATAGAAACTGAACTATAAAAAATAATCAATAAAATTGTATTCAAAATTAAAGGATGCTAAGCCATATCTATGAAAAATAGTCTTTTCACATTTCATCATAGTAAAATTTACCCTATGTTATGCCCGAGGCGACTGTCTAGTCACCAGGAAAATCCATTCAGTAGTTTCGGAAATTAGCGAGTTCAAACAGGTAAACAGATAAAAATTCTAAAAATGGTTCAAATATATTCTATGACATTCCCTGCATCATATTTGGTAAATTATTTTAGAGAAATTCACAATGTAAAGATATGACTTTTCTACAGTTTTATTTTAGTATAGATCATTTTTTTCTCATAACTTTTCGATACTAACGTTAACATTTTTTTTATATTTATTTTAGCATTACCACCATTGAAAAATGCCAGGATGAGTGCAAAAAATATTTTTCTGCGAAACGGATTTCATGTCCAATAATGTCTATAGGCATGAGAAAGCTAAATAAAAATAAATAATTATCTATGTAGTAACAGCGAATTAAAGTAAAACAAAATGGAGAAAGACATGATTGGACGCAATAAATAAACTAAAATATTAAACACATTTATAATGAAAAAAATGTGCTAAGGCAAGTTCTTAGGTAAAAAGTGTAACAAAATAAATAAAAATAAAGGCAAAAAAATAAATAAATAACGAAACAAAATTAGAAAAATAGCATCGCTTACTCTTTAAATATTTACATAAATAACTACGCAGTGAACGGGCTCTTTATTGTTAGTTCAACTGCGCACGCTTAAAGTTCCTGTATCACTCATACGCTCCCGGGCGCCAAATTGCGCACTTCCTACAGCTTGTTTTTTTTGTTTTTCCTAGCTTGCGTTTCCGTTTACAACGAATAAATACGAAACGAACAAACCTGCTGGGCAACTAACCAGGCGCGTAAGTTGATGCTGCTGCTGCAGTTAACCGAAGTCTACGCTAATCGTTAAAGTCAACTCAAGACCAATTGGCTGCTGGAAGTTGAAGGTTGCTACATACAAATAAATGACTTGCTATGTTTGTCTACGAAAAAAACAATGAACGTTTGTCGTATAAGCCGGAAATAGAAAATGGATATGCGTGGGTGGATTGAAAAAGGATGTGAAATAAAATAAGTAAAATTAAATTGGATAACAAAGAATATTTTCAAGGCAAAATAATAATAAAATAAATAAAACAATGCAATTTGAAATGCAAAAAGAAAAAAATATAAAAAAAATTTAAAATGAAAAAGCGAAAAAGCGCAAAAGTGTAAAAACAGCAAAAAAGTTACAAAACATCAACCTAAACACACAAAAAAAAAGCAACAAGCATGTTAACTCCACTTCAAGTTTAGCAGCCTAAAAGTCGCCGCATCATAGCAACCAGCAAATTTAAGCCACCAGCAGCTGCCTTCTTCTTCTTCACGAATATCTGAAACAACCAATAACAACAAAACAAAAAAAAAATAAGAACAAATCATTCCATCCTGCACCATTACTTGCTGCTCTAGTTAACGTATAAAATAAAAGCATACAAACCAAAAAAAAAAAAACAACAACAAAAACATCAATAAAGAAATAGCAGGGAGCAGGCAAGCAACGAAAAAGTTCTTCAACTTTTAAAAAGTTTCAGCATAAGTTTCAACGTTTTACGAAAAGTGAGTAAAATATCTGTAAATACTTGTATATATTATGTGAATAACACATATGGTGGCTCCAACAATCACATGGTGATTTTTTTCAATATTTACAATGTTTTTATACCGACCCGCTTTTGTTAATTTTTTTTTGAAAAATTTTAGTTGGTTCTGTAGGACAAAGAATATCAAGCAAAATTTTAGATAATGTAAACAAATTCAAAAAAAAAAAAATGTCATAAAATTTTAAAATTTTTATGTAAGAATTTGTAGAAAACTTTTGGGTATGCAGTTTTGTAGCTCATTTAGTTTTAGCATAAGAATGTGCAAATCTTATGTGACTTAAATTTTTTTGTTGATATTTGGTAGTTTATGTAACTTTTGGTCTTAAAAAAGAATGTCTCATATAATATATGGATTTGACATAAACTCCCGGTAATTTTTACGGGCAGTTTTACATATCTTTGGCCTTATAAAGTAGATGCATTAAAATGGAAAAAAATTTCCAAAACTAAAATTTGAAAAAAATTTAAAAATCAATAGGAATTTTACATTATTATGCCAAAAGTTTTCTAAAAATTCTGATTTAAAAAAATTTGAAATTTGATGAAAATTTGTTGAATTTTTAAAATTGTTGTACAAGCTTTGAAATCTTCAACAACTAAAGTTTAGTTTAAAAAATTACTGAAAACTATTAAAAACTTTGTAAATATTGTTTTTGGAGTCACCGAGTGTACACCTGGGTTCTTGAAAATAGTAGGTACATGTGTTGACAAGTTTTGACAATTTTTTTTTTATTCTTCCTTAATTAATTTTAATTTATTTTTATAAAAATATAGTTAATTCTATAACAAAATCCATATAAGTCAAAGTTTCAAACTTTATAGAAAATTTGTAAATTTTAAAAATTTGATTTTTTTTTTTAAATTTGGAAAAATTTGGAAATTTTTTAAAATTTATAAAAACTCAAATTTTTTTTTAAATTTTTCATCAACATTTTTAACTTTTTAATTTATGAGTATGCAGTAGCTCATGCAATTTGAAATAATTAAGTGGAAATTTTAAATGGCTAAAAATTCTTTTTGATTTTTGAAATTTGATATTTTTGTTCCCGCTGTTCAGCATTTTCTGCTTTATAACGAAATTTTGTATGAAAAAAATTATATAATTTTGTGGGACTAGTTTATTTTTATAATTTATTTATTATATAAACAATAATTAATTTTTAGCCCAAAACCAAGTTTATATTTAGAAAGTATTAGTTCACTAGCTGCCTTGCCTGTCAAGTCAGTGGCTTTGAATTCAAACCCAGGCAGAGTCTAGAGAGAAATATGTTGAGGAGATGTGGTGGTCGCCGAAATAGCAGCTATAATTTCTACCGCTCTGACTGTAGTTGCTGTTTTGCAATACTTTCCAAATAAAAAACTGGCATTGAGCAAAAAAAAAAAAAATTGTTGATATAAAAAAAATTTTCAAAAAACAACTAAATACTCTAGAAATTTATGCTTTATTAATTAAAATTGAATGAACTGTAAAATTTTCTGAAAATCCGGATAAAAAAAAATTTAATGACCATTTTTTTTTAATTTGCCAAACTTTTAATAAATTTTCTAGAAAGTTTGGAACTTCAGCTTACATGTTTACATGTTTTTTAAAGAATTAACTATATTATTTAATAAAAAAATATTAAAATTAAATAAGGAAAGGCAAAATAGTCAATACACTAAAAACAAAATAATTTGTATTGAAGAAAAACAATTATCGGAAGAGAGAAAAATGGAAATGAAATGGAGCTTAAGAAGTATGTATTACTTTTAGAGAAAACGTATATAGTTTTATACAAATTTTTTGAGATTTTGAAGAAACCTTAACTTAAACGGAAGAATATATTGAAAGTTAAGAAAACTTTTCTTAGACTTCAATGTACTACTACTTTTGCTACTTTTGCTACTTTTTACGTGACCAAAACTGTACTTCTGTATTTTTTGTTTATATGTAGTGACACATCAATAGCTCAATTTGGCTTAGCCAAAGTCTATCTACTTGATAAATACAATAATATTAGCTAATACTCCTTTACACATACACATCTACATTTCTATGCTAAAACATATGTGGTATCAATTGCATATAGCTGAAGTTTCTGTTTTTTTGTTTGTTTGTTTTTTGCTTTCCTTCGAGTCATCCATCAACGTGTGTAAACCCATTAAAATTCAACTAGAAGGAATAAAGAAAATGCGCGAAAAGTAGAATGAAGTCTAAGCAGTTTGCAAAATTTAAAAATTATATCTTTTAACAAACTTGTTTAAAGTAATTTTGCTTTGCATCTATTATGGAAAAATTAGTACCACTGCTTGTTGGGAGATTTTAAATTAGCTGTAAGTTTTTTGCTAAGGACGACACTCAAATCAATTGACCGAGTTTGAAGATAGTAAACGTATTTAAAAACTTAAGTAGTGTTTTAGAAAATTCCTTTTAAACTAGTAACAGGTTATAAATAGATAATATATTTATGCAGTTCAAGAGGGAAATTCGTTGATTTTTAATGAAAGTAAAAAATAAAAAACGATCACCAGTTTCAAAATTCATGTAAAAAATAATGGAGGAAAGAAAAGGTTATCTTTTAATTGCCATTAATTTTAACTTATTCCTCAAATAAAGGATAACAAAGGAAGCATGAGGATAAGGAAGGAGTTAACTTAATTTATACTAAAAAATCTGATGATATAAAAAATGTGCTGTAATTACAGTTTTGAATGTGGTCAGGCAAAGTTAATGAGTTTGCATTAATATAAAAATGTAAGCAGAGGGAGAAAGCAACAAATAATAAAATTGGGTTATTTAACTACACGGTTGTAAAAAAAAAAAACAAAAGAAATTAAAGATAAAAGAAAAACAAAGAAATTGCATAATGATATTTACCAGCATAACAATAAATCAACCCTTTCAATTCATACGCTCGATAAAAGCAGGGGATAACAACAAAAGGTTAGGTAAAGCAAAGCAAAAACAAAAAAAAACAAATCACCAACAAGCAGACAGCAAAGATGGGTTGGAAGTGGAACATTTTAAATTTCGAAAAAACATGTTAATATATACATACGTAGCCAGTAGATCAGTGTAGGTTATAAAATACGCTGATGCAGCAGCTGTCAGACAGCCCAAAAGTATGTCAAATTTAGAACGCTTTTTTGTAGCCAATACCCTCTTTTGATTAAGTTTTAATAAAAGGTTAAAGTGTCGATGAGATCAAAGAAAATATAAAACAAATAATACCAAGCAGAAAAAAAACGAAATAGAAACGCAATTAAAAAATAATGAAAATATGAGAGAGAATTACTATATAAGAATATTTAAAGAAAAATGAAATACAAGAATTTTGCTTGTACTAAAACCACCTCAAACATAATTTGTTCGATTTGAAATTAAGTAGAAATTGTTTGAGATTTTACAACCATTTTTAGTTAGTATTATATTTAGTACTAAGGTTTTGACGCAAAAACTATTAAAGTTTTTTAAATACTGTTTTATTTAAAAACTAAAATAGTTTAGTACACAAAATTCTGAAAACAATTAGAATGTAATAAAAATATAACTGCAAATAATTAGTATTAAAATTTTACCACTTGTTAAGCTCATAGGGCAATAGCTTGATTTAAATTTTTAGTACAAATTTTTTCTTCTTTCAGCAGGTTTGTACCACATTTTTAGTAAATTTTATGTCTTATTATTAGTATTCCTTTATTAATCAGTTTAAGGTCATTAAAATTACATTGTTAATTGTAAATAGCGGGACACAACAATATGACTATCGGTTAGCTAAATTAAGAATGTAAAAAAATTGCATAACAAATAAATGTGCGCTTCAAATGTTTTAGTACAATAACATCAATTATAAGTTAATATTGTATAGCAGTACTACAAAACTTTCAGTAGCAATTATTTATATTCTTGAACTTTAGTACAAAAGCTAAAATTATTTCATTGCAGCCCATAAAAATTAAATATTTTGCACTTCGTAAGTGTTAGTACTAATTTTTAGTACAATTATTTTTGGCGCTGAGTTTTGAATACTGCAATTGTAGTCTTTTTCTGAACAATATTTTTTGTGTTATAAATTTTAGTATCCCCAGTTTTCAGCACAGCAAATATTATTGATTTCAGCACAAAAACTTAATTTTTTTTTTATTGCAACTCATGCAAATTAAATTTTTAGTACTTCATAAATTTTAGTACTAATTTTTAGTACATTTTTTTTTAGCGCTGCGGTTTAAGTGCTGCAATTATAATTTTCTGCTTATATGAATTTCAGCAATATTGTTTGTGATTTCGCTTACGTTCAGATTATACGGTATTTTTATGCAGACGTTTTAAGGCTTAGCTATGTATGTATTTTATCGTCTGAGGCGATCTTTCTGATAAAAAAAAACGTTTAAAATAAAAACCAGCGCTAACTTAAATTTCCTGAATGATGAATTCAATTTTTAAATAAGATAATTGTAAAAAAGAATACCTGAAGTCCAAAATGTCAGAAGATACAAAAATCGTTAAAAATGGGTATAATAATTTCATGCTAAATATTAGTCATTATCACAAAACTGCACCTAGTTTTTAGTCTTAAAATGTTGCCTAAAAATTGTGAATTATATTTAGAGATCGACAAGAATAACCTAAAGCTGCCGTCTTCTTGATTCATTATATTCCCATCTCAAGTAGCCAAAAAAACCAAAATACTTCAAAATCTTCAAATAGTCGGAAAATCAGAATTAAACAAAATAGTGTATAAAAATTCCATTTGTTGAACTGCCTATAAATAAGTCTGGGTAGATTTAAGTCAAGAAAAGTATATCCTCAGGCGCATGGACCTTGCAACTGATTTAAGGTGCATTGTGCTTCTGATTATTTAGAACAGCAAAAGTTCACACAGGTGTATGAAATGTACGCTCATAACTTACGAATACCCTTAATTGCTGATTGAAATTTTGTAAGATGGTATTTGACATTTCTACAACAGAAAATGCCTATATATGTACATACTACATGTGTACATACATAAAGAAACAGCTAACACTCTGTGGTTAAAATTTAATTAATTTGTGAGTGCAATAAAATTAAGTTCTAAATTCGGTTAAAATATATATGTATGTATTTGTGCCAGATATAGATAAGTGTAACTACATATATACATTCGTACCACATGCTAAGCGGATTATATTTTAACTGAGTTAGCAGAAAATTTCAATAATTTCATAATTAAAATGCAAAAGTGAAAATTTATGCCCGCTTTTATATAGATACATACATACAAACAGACATATGTAAGTGTAAATACATCCGTACACAAAGTTATCGCATAAATATTTAATTAACTTGAAGCAAAGAATTTGAGTAGCTATGGGGAGCTGAGAAATTTAACTTGTAATGCTTGTAATACGAGTAGAAACACGCTTTTGAATATATAGAAATCGTGCGCTAGTGAGTTTTAAATTCGTGCAAAATATTCATAGTAAATATGTATGTATATAAAGGTATGTATATAAAGGTGTGCGAAGATTGAATATGGCAATCACGCACGCACGAATTCATGGCTAATGTACAGCAAAAATGTCTGCATAGTTTTAGGCGCGTTAACGGCTATATATTTTTATATTTTGTGTTATTATCTAAATGTTCCAAACAAAATGAACGATAGACGCTGCGTGGTATTAAGTTGTCAAGCCGGCTGCAGCTTAAAGTTCACCTTTCCAAAATGTGAAAATGGCACGTTAGAGCGCCTAAAAGCATGCTATGTAAAAATAGAAAATAGAGCACTGGAAGAAAACAAACTTCAAAGAACAAAAAATAAAACAAGAAAAAAAACAAAACAAAAACATGAGCAAACGAAACGAAAATGGATAAAATAAAGCGTGAACAAAGCGAAGGTAATTCAAGGCTACTAATTCAACATTCAACGCGGAAATGAAACTTTTGCTTTTACTTTTAGCTGCTGTTGTTTTTTTTACGTCTTAGTGTTCTCGCTATAATTTTCATGCAATAGATGTGGTTTTGAAATTTTCGGCACGCACAATTATATTTTTTTTGTCGCTAATGATGATGACATTGATGTATTTGTAGCCGTATAACGGTACACTTTACTATTATGCCGATTTGGCTTTGTCATAGACGGGCAGGTCAGCTGCGATTGTTATTAGCTGAATGAACGGTGATTTAAATATAAAAAAGAAAAATTGGCTACCTGTATTTGAGTGTGGTGGGTTGGGCTTTGCAATATACATATATACACTAAGTACATAAGTTTGGTGGCACGAAAATTGTGAAAAATATGACCGCATTGGAAAGACTGTCAATTGTATGAAATATAATAAAATACATTTATTTAAAAGGCATTAGGAAAAATGTGCTAGGTTATTTTTAGGCGCCCTCTTTCTTGCCTACTACTCGTGTCTACCTTTTCAGTTTTTACTGGAAATATTTTCAAGTTGGTTGCGTAGCTTCAAAAGTCTTTTGGGGTCACAATATAAAATATTCTGAAATAATTTCACGCAAATAAAAACCCTAAATCGTTCTAGTAGTCACAAATTAAGTAGTGAATTTTAGATTTAAGTTTTAATACAAATTTGTTAGTAGCTATTTTCAGTTAAAATGCTGATTAAAATTTTGGTTTTTATTACATTAACATTTTTTTAATATAAAGTTTTAGTACAAATTTTTAGTACACTTTTTTAGTACAAATTCTTAGTAAGCATTCTTAGTATACATTTTAGGTACACATTTTTAGTACGCATATTTAGTACACATTTTTAGTACGCAAATTTAGTACATATTTTTAATAAATATTTTAAGTGCAAGCTTTTATAGTACTCATTTTAAGTAAAAATCTTTAGGGGAAATTTTCAAACAAAGTTTTAGTACACATTTTTAGTACACATTTTTAGTACAAATGTTAAGTACAAATGTTAAGTAAACCGTTTCAGCTTCAGTTTCAGTAAAAGCTTTTACGACTACCGAACTGCCCTCAACGCAATAATTATTTAGAATAATTAGTCCACTTCGTCTAATAATCCATGAATACTAGTTTGCTCCAGAAAATAGGCAGCAAAAGATTTATTAATCTGTAAGTGTGGTCGTAAATTAATATATTATAATTTTGTGTTTATATTATTTGATGTTTTTTTACTACGTGGTGTCCGTTACTGCCATGACCAACAATTTAACAATTTTTTTTTTTTTTTGTGTGCGACAAAGTGAATAATGACTTTTCTTGATTGCAGGAAGGCAAATGCCCGCTTTAATAAGAAAATTATGAATATTTAATGAGTTAATTGTAAGTGGGCGTGTCTTCTGGTTGTCATGATGGCATACACACACGAAATGTTAGCACGCATGCATAAATTTACGTTGTTTCAAAAGGTATATTTACAATAAGCTTTCATTAAAAAAAAAACTAGTAATGAAATTGCGTTGTAAATGTAACATATAATTTAATAAGCTTACATTAAATTATGTATGCAGATTAAATGGAAATTCATTGCACTATATTTAATACACAATTAATGTACAACAACAAATTTCGATACTTTAGTTCTTTCTGAGTAAATTTTAATTGGCTTTGCCTAAAAATATAGTTCATTTTATATTTTTCGCCTTGACGATATTCCATATTTTCTTCTACACAACACAAATTTCTATTATTTTTTATATATGTATAGCAAATGCGCAAAACCATCAGCAAAAAAGTCTTATTTGAAATTTTAATGAAAATTTGTGAAGCTTTTCTGAATTTAGTATGGAAATTTGGATTGATATGGATTTTTATAAAAAGTCAATTAATATTTAATAAAAAACAAACAAATAGACGAAACTTTTCAATAAGTCGTTGTCATATAGTTATCATATTCATCGTCCATTTTTCTTCAACCATTTTTTTTCGCCGCTTTAAGCACACCATTTCTTGTGTAACTATCTCAACTTATGCCACTAGAATATGAAATCAATTATGTTTGCATATTTCAAATAGTTTTTCCATTAATCGCAATTTCTCTTTTGCAAGCGCTTTCTCCTTAATATTTTCACTAAGTATATACACATTATACGTCTAATATTAATATCTTTAGAATATTCTCTTATATAATCCTTCCATTCACCCTTCGTTCACAACACAAATCAATCAGAAAAACTGAATAACTTCATCAATCAAATACAGTTATGAATGTTGCCATCTAACGCCATTCAACGAAACATGAAATATGAGAAATTTACCAAAACTTGTAGATAAACTCTATATGTACGAACTTAAATATTTTTGTAGCTAAATTCTGTGAGTTGTAGAAAATTATGCTAGTTAGTTTGCCTTAAAGTTTGACTTAGCCATTCCCTTACCGATTTGCTTGTTTAATACTTTTCGCTCTTTTGTGTTGGGTTGTTTAATATCTTTTTGGCAATTAGATATTTTGCAAACTTGCTTATTAAATATGTATGCAATTTTCGGTTTAATAAGTTTGATTAGCAATTTAGCCGTGATGTGACTGATGCTTAGTAAAAGTTTTGTAAATAGCATTTTGCCTCACTACTTTGGATATAAACTAATTTGGCGTATACATAAAATTGCTGGAAATTGAACTAACTTTTCGTTCAACTGTGAGGTTTTGTTTTTAGTTGCAACTATTCAGAATTAGATATGGATTCTGTAGTTTGAAAAGTGTATTGATTGGTTAATGTCGGGTGAAGATAAATCAAGCAATATCACTAAATTTTTTAAACAGGATTAAGATGAGATAATTATGTTGTATTTCTTAATTCCATGCACAAAAACTTTGGCTTTTAGGTTGCCACTTCCACAGCCAAGTTTCCATCAGATCGCTGAGTTCTAATAGAAGTGTATTTTAGGTTGAGCTTTTTAGGGGAGCTGGTTCATAAATGCTGCACATGCGTTGTTTGGGATACTCCCGAAGAGTGAGCTGCAGATAAGCTGGCTTGAAAGGTGACCGAATTACTTTTGGTAAACATGGTCGGGTTTTCATTAAAAAGGGAAAAATCTAGTGAATCACGGAACTCTCCTGTTACTGGCAATTATCGACCTCTATTCCATCAGTTGAGTAGTCGGGATTATAATAGGACCCTGATGAGCACCTTCAAAATCTAAGATATGTAGGCCAAACCTAAGAGATGTAGTCCAGAAAATTATCATAGATGCAAAAGGAGCTTAATCTGATCATAACTTCAAGCGAAAATGAATCAAAAAATAAGGAATAACCAGATGAGATTCCATCTTCGTTTGAACAAGGTTAAATTTAGTTAAACGGGCTGCTCTTGTAGAGATTTCACTCCATTCGACTTCTTTCACCAGCCTATTCTTAGACGTACTGGAAAATTCCAACAGCCCCTCCAGTGCCAGAAATCTGAAGTGGATTTCTCGTCATGCAGAACACTCTCACAAGAAGTGATTAATGGTCATTACGCGGGGCTCCAAACATGGCGGTCATGTGGCTGATGGGCAGGTGGCCCGTTAGTATTCAGTGATAAGCTTGACCTTCCGTTCTTTGAAAATCTCAGCGGAACACATATTCTTCGCTTATTCAGTGATGGGCAAAGTGAACGAGCGATTTCAAGTGTGTAGAGATTGATTCACCTGCGGCTCAACTGACGAGATCAGAAATCTTAAGCGGCTGTGTGCTCGAGCCCGGTTCCTCTGTAGCAATCTCCATTTTTGAACCATTCGTGAATATCTGGGTCTCGTTGGTGTTTGGAATCCTTTACGATTCCCAGTCACTCATCACTCACTGAAGTGAGTCTTGAAATTCAACTCATATTTTCCGTGTTCCACCCCGACTCGATTTAAAATGGAGGTATGACCCTTTCCCGTCATCCGCAGCCTGTCGGGCGCCGTGTGTCCTAAAACTTTCTTGGTTGACGAGCATCTCAAATAAATGGCTATGAGTGGTAGCTCTAGGATTGTCACCAACGCCATTTGAGGCACCACATGTACTGTCCCTATTGCGTTTATTGCATTTTCTTGGGGATAATTCAACCATTTAGGGCACAAGAGTTACTTGGGTCCTAAAAATATTTGTAGCACAATAAAATAAAAAATAGTTATAGCAAAAATAAACATAAACCTTTAAGGCTACTAACCAAAGTACTTTACCAAACAACCGAAATAGTGAAAAATATTTCATGCGATTTTTCTTTAGAGGTGGACGCTAAGCTTTAAGTCTCGAAAACTGGTTGCTATGAAGTAGCTAATTTTGTGAAAGATTATGGATGGAGTGATAAAAAAAACAAAAAATAGCATGTACGCTATCAACTCTGACTCAATTTGGGTTTATATGTAGATTTTTCGAAAACTTCTTACCTATTCCATTTAGCAAGTAGTGCAATAAATAATGCGCAGTCTGGCAAAATTCTAATAAAAATAGCAAAGCAAAATTATCGATTAAGCCTAATGAGCCATGCCACAAACATCTGCGTGCTCAATAAAAAATAGTAGGAGTGAAAACTTTTTCGTATTACAAACCATATTTAGGAAACAATTTTGCAAGAGCTTGCCAGACAATTTCTAGAAATTCTTACATGGTCAAAACATACAAAAAGCAATTTAACATTGAAACTTTTTAGAGGCCGTTGAAAACAAGTACAGCACGTTTCAAGAATTTCAACTAACTGCATTGCATACTTTTGGAGCAAACGACATGGAATGATCTCTCAAAATAATTATTTTGCATTTTTCTTTAACTAAATATTTTTTATGAGCAGCAATCTCCATTTTCGAGAGCTGCTTGTAAATGATACTATAAAAAAGTTTTTAATTTACAAAATTTATGACAAGACAAAAATGTTGCATACAACTTGGCTGAAAACAAAACATTTTTATATGCCATAATTTTAAGAAAGTTTGAGGATGAAGCAAAAATGATAAACGGGTTGAACGTAACACAAGTGCACGAAAAATACATAAATATAAATATTTTTAATGTAAACTTGTAAAATTGTGTGACAACAACATTTACATATAGCACACACAAAAAAGCAAGGCATATGAATGTGTAGATGTGTGTGTGTCTGTGTGTGTGTGGAAATGTATGCAGTCTGTGCAAAATCTTGAACAACAAAATATTCTAATAAATACAAAAGCGACACTAGGGAGCTAGCCTGAATATACGAAGGAGTGTGTGAGCATAAAAGTCTACACACACACACACACACTAACACACCCGCGCACACTTGGTAATTGACCTCATTAGGCAACATCTTTGCTTTTATTACCGCACAGACTTCGAGTGAAATTACGAAGCGATGATATACAGTAACTGGCAGTGAAAATGGTATAGCATCATTTTTTGCAATATTGACAACATTAGTTCTTTTTATTAATTTGTTATTAAAATATAGTTAATTTAGTAGGTAAAAGAATAGGTCGCGAAATATATTTTATGCTTGGTAGAGGGTTGCAACCTTTTAGAAAAGCCAAATTTAATAAAACTACACACAAGTTGTTTGAAATATTAAAATATGGTTGATAATCAGTTCGCCTCGGCAAGAAGATTCTTAGCTAACTTTATGAAGGTTGCCACCTGTTGGGAAAGTCGAATTCAATTCAATTATACACGAGTTTCATGATATATTAAAATATGGGTATCAACCGGTTCGTATCGGCGAGGATAAGGTTCATATCTAGATTTTGGAGAGAGTTGCCACCTGATTAAAAAAACGAATTAAATTCAATTATAAACAAGTTATAGGACATAGTAAAATATAGGTGTCAAACGTTTCGTTTTGCTGAAGAAAAAACTTATAGCATTTGGAGGGTTGCCACTTGCTTGCAAAGTCGAACGTAATAAATTTAAAAAAATTAAATAGAGTAGTAAACTATCGGTGTCGAACGGTTCGTTTTGCTGATTGTAAAGGTAGACATTTTCAAAAAGGTTGCCACCTAGGTAAAATATCGAAGTTATTTAAATTGTACACAAGTTTTATGGAATAATAATAAATGGGCGCCACACTATTTCCTTCGCTAGAAGAAAGTTTATGGGTATATATTGAAGAGAGTTGCCACCTTTTTTAAAGGTCACATTTAATTAAATTATACTCGTTTACTATTAATATATGAGCGTTAAGCGTTGCCACCTATTATATGTGCGTAGATACAATGCAAAATAATGAATGATTGTTATTTTTACTTTCGAATAGTCACCCCACATTCCCGAATGGCTTTTCAGGCTGGCTACTTTAAACTTTAGATTTTAGTGTTTTATGTTATTGAAATAACTAAATTTTTATAAAAATTTTATTAAAAAAAACATAACTTGGCAAATTTTATCAATATTGCAAAACGAAGCACCGTGCAATTTTCACTGCGAGTCATGGTGTGTATCAAATGGCATGGGCCATTTTTTTTGATTTGCACTATTTGAATATATACGTATACTATATATACCTTGTACTCATTTAAGTACTCACTTTTAATGCGTAAACAATAAAAGCAAAAACTCATGGCAAACAAAATAGAACAGCGAGAGTGGGCCATCAAGCCGGCAAGCAAATAAATGTCGCAATTTCTTTTTCATCACCTCAGCAGCTGGTGGTAAGTGTGAAAGGCGCATCACATGAAATGAGGAAGAGAAAGAAGAAGAGTGAAACGCATGAAAGTAGCAAGGAAATGAGGAACCAAGTAAAAATAAAATTTTTCGCGCTTATCATCAAAGTGGTGTGCACCACGAAAAATGCGACTTAATAAAATATGCCCTTGAGCTATTAAATGCAAACACATACAGACAAACATGTTTATGTGCTTATGTGTGCGTGTGAACAAATAAAATTGTGTCTATTCGTTAGTCTAGCGCGTGTTGTTGCCTTTGATATATTCACGATTGGTTTTTTGTTTTTCACATCACAGCTATGTGCCGCTGAAATCAGCCAAATTCGTAAATCTGGCAGTTGGTTGCCCTTTGGAAATTTGCTGTCACAAAGCTCTCAGAGGACATTAGGCGGATTCTTTTTGTATCTAGTATGTTTATAGACAGACATAGAAATATTTAGACATTGGTGTGTTTGAATGAAAAACACAAAAATTATGCGTGAAAATTCGCTAGAGGTGGCTCGTTTGGGGCAGGTCGCTTTTGATGTGGCGACAGCGCGAATTTTAATAAGCAGATTTAAAAGAGACTAAGATAATTTTGTTGAATTCCATAAGGACGAGAGAAAAAAGTAATTCCAAACATTATTTCCACTCAAAAATCTCAAAGATTTTCTAATTTTCGACGTCTTCCGCGAGAAAATATTGTCTTGGAAAAAGTAAATTTGTCAATTTGGAAAGTATTTATCTCACAGTCCACTTCTCCTTTAAACCGTAAACAATTACAATATAAATGCTGGCTGTTGTAGAAAGTGGAGATTTATAAGTAGAAAGCATGTAGCTATGCGTTCATGTTGACTGTTGCGTCGTTTTTAAAAAAGCTCACTTTTTTGCTTTAAATAAAAAAATAAATAAAATAGATCAAAATTAAAAAAAAAGCTCGAGTTAAACAAAAAATAAATATAAAAGAAAGCGCAGTAGAATAAAATAAAATTAATTTGAAGTAAAACGAAGTAGTGTAAGAAAATAAACATATAATAAAAAACAAATAAAATAAAATAAAAATTAAATAAGTTAAATTAATTTAAAATGAAATTACATAAAACTCAATTAAAAGGAAAAATAGTTAAATAAAATAAGAAAAAAATAAAATAAAGTATCAAAAAAAATAAAATATCATAAAAATAAAATGAAATAAAAATAAATTAAATTAAATATGAATAAAAAACTAAATTACGGCAGACTGCCATATTTGAATTGAGTTGAATGAAATAAAATTAAATTAAACAAATAAAAATAAATTAAAATAGATTAAATTATATCGGAAAAAAACAAATTTCCCTAGACTCCCTAGACTAAAAAAAATAAAAAAATTAGAAAGGTTATCATTAAATAAATAAAAATCAAACAAAATTTAAACAGTTATAACCCCTAATAAAAATTGAGCGCTAGTAGCTAAAGTTAAGTATCCACTTCTAAAGAAAAAACACAAGAAATTCTTAAAATTTTCTTTAAGAAATAAATATATGAGCAATTTTTTTTGAGAGCTGCAAACTGATTTAAGAAATGTTGATAGAAGAAAAATCTTTTTTGTTATTTGAACTTAAATTTATATGAATTTTTGTTTTCTTGAGAGCTGGTTACTAGGAAAAAGAAAAAATCCAAATCAAAATTCACGCCAACAACTACTAGATGTGAGAGAAATTCTGAAATAGAGCAAAAAAAAAAAAGCGCAAAGTTCTAACTGGTCATTCGCATGTCCATAATCGAGTTGCCTAGCCGATGAGTTTTCCTTTTATTTCAGCACCAAAGAGACCCTAGTCAAGCTTACCGGAGTTTTTGCTACATACGTTTTTTTTTTGTTTTTTTTTTTTTTGTAAAAGTGTGAGAATGTGTTAGCATTTTGTTCGCGCAGCCCATAGGAAATTTATTGCTTTTTTGCTGCCGCGTAGGAGACAATTCTATTGGCAGCTGATATTGCGGCATTTTTGGCGTGTTTTTGCCCACACGACATGCAGTTTGTGGAGTTCTTATAACATGTAAAGAATGCCCTTTGTTTTCCTGTCATCTTTTCCTTTGTTTTTTGAATTGTCATTCTACATACCTTACTTTTATGTGGGCGTTCTGTGTGTGCATGGGATTAAAAAACAAAAACAGACAAGAACTATAGCAATATTTCCCGCTGTCTTAAGGTTTTTTCTTCGTATTTTTGAATAAATCTACGTTCACATTTGCTGCTGTTCGATTTTTGCTGAAAATGTTGGCATAAAAAGTAACACAGCTACGATTTATATTGGGACTGCGTATTTTTGTTATGCAGAGGGAAGCAAAAAGTTAAGGAATGCTGTGGTATTTATTAAATTAGTTTTTTATAAGTATGTAGGAAAAACATTGACGTTTATCTTGCTACCTAAATGATCCGGCAAACCGTCTAATTATTAAAAAAAAATTACAATTGGTGATACAAATTTATGTAGCTTGGCTGAGCTTGTACTTCAATTTCTGTCCCTCGTTTCGCTGTTGCCCTAAAATGGTGAACATGATTGAAATAATACACAGTCGGCTGTTTGTCAATAAGAAAAAATCGTTCCTTAATTTTTTTCCTGTTTTATAAGCTGGCAGAGATTTGAACCTGCAACGAAACTTAAAAACTCACCTACGGCAGCTGCCGCTTTAGTACTTATTATGGTGGCCCAAAAATGCAACGAAAAAGAGACAAGTTTATTCCAACTTTACTTTTACTACATCGAAAAAAATAAAGTGCCTATTTTTTCTTTTTAGGTGAAAAAAATGTAGAGGTTCACTCACAGGTTCCCATGTATTTTATTTTTGATCTTCAGAAGATCACAAAACATATTCTTTATTTAACCGTTTTATACTTTTTTCCTCATATATTCAAAATACATGAAAACTTTTGAGCGGTTTGAGCGGCCTTTACTTATTTTTAATTTCAAATCAAAAAGTAGGGTTATTATTTTATTCATCATAGAACAATCCTAGTGGGTGTGGGCATTAAACTTCCGTCTGTACTTTTTTTTTGGATTACCCTAGTGCTTATCCTGCTTACTACGAACGCTAAGTCACACAGGGCGTATACGTAATCTAAAATTGAAGTTAACATTTGGCTCACTTAAAAACAAACAGCATTTGCATCTTAACATTTAAGCTAGAACTCTAGCACTCAAATCAACTTAACTTAAATATTTATGAATTTTCATTAATATTCACTTGGCCAAAATTGTTCGCTTCCTTGCCTGCAGCGCAAAAACTCAAAAACTACCAAGTAAAAAGAACTCGACAAACAAAATGCGCAAAATCTTTTGAAAATCTACTTTAAAATTACATAAACATCGAAGCGTGAAGTCCAACAGTACAGAGCTGGTTGGTGTCTTACAATTTTGGACTATTTGTCGCTTTACTTAATTTCCGAAAAAGCTAACTTTTCCATTAACCCATAGTTTATATATTTTTAATATTCGCAAGTATTTTGAGTGCTGTGCTATTTACATTTTATTTTATTTCAGTATTATTATCATAATTTTTTTTCAGAGCCATTCTGAGTGCCGGACGCTTGCAATGGTAAACAAAAGGGCACGACTAGAAAAGTTCACAACAACAAAAAAAAAAACAAAAATAAAAAACCAAAAACCGAAAAACCAAAAAGCCAGCCGCCTGTTTTATCAAACCCGGTTTGCCAGCACATAAAAGACAATATCATAGTCGCCATGGGGTGCAGCTTTGAACTGCTATGATGGCTTATTGTAAAGCTTTCAAGTAAATAGTCTACTTTCTTCCTTTCTTCCGCACTCCACTCGCCACTCTACTATCGCCAACTTTTCGAGCCAATTGTGCTCTTTGGCTGCTATGATATAGCAAAGTGTGTGAGAGTGGTTGGTTGGAATTGGCAAGTAAGCTAAAAAACAAAAAAAAAATAGCAGCGTCGACATCTTTCGCCAAAACAATATAAACTTCATAAATTTTCAAACACTACAGACAATAACAACACCACCAACAATGACATGAAATGCAGTAGTAGTCGAGGGGATTTTGTAAAACTTTTTTGATAGGTTACCACTCAAACGCCATGTCTATGTCTGTATCTTCGTTCGCCTATGCTTTCTATGTACTACTTACATAGTTTATGGACCCAAGTGTGGTTTAAATAACTTTCTCTTTATTTTATGATCTCTTATTTTTTTGCGCTTAATATCTGCTGGAGCTATCCGATATGAACTGCATGTTCCGAGTGTGATATAATGCTGACAAAAGGAAGTAATAGGAGCAGTAAAAATGCTAAAAGACAATAAAGGCAACAACAATAGCAGCGTTAGTTATAAATAAATAAAACTGCATCCTTTTCTAAGCAAGCATTTCCGGCATATAGTCGCTTTATGTGGGCTTGTTGACGCAAATGTTTGGCAGTTTTTTTTCCGTTTTTCTCCACATTTGGCTAAGCTTTGTTTTTTGATTTTATAACACATTTTTTTAATTTTTTTGTGTACCTATAAAATTTCTTGCTCTACATTTTTGCTGTCTACACAGCTGCCATATAAAAAAAGTAAGTACTTATATGTGGCTGGTATTTAAATTTGGCAAAGCTAAATAGTTGGTTTAAGTTAGCATGAAAAGTAAAAAAAAAACATCTCGAGCTCATGTTAGAAATTAAATGTGGGAAGTGAGTGTTCTTCAAAAAAAAAAATAATATGGCAGGAAGAAACTATATATAATGAATAATGCTTGTCGAATCACATCTGCAAACTCTTTATTATTAAAATTTTGAATGAAAAGTGTTTTAAAGAGCTCACATAATGCTGGTGCCCTAAAGACTTTCATATGAAAAAATCTTGTACTGAAATTTGATTTTTGAGGAAATTTAATTTCTTAAAACTTATCGTATATCTAGATCGGTATTGGAATTGTCGAAATGAAACAACTTTTTATTTTATTAAAATGCCTATCACTTTTCATGCTTGATATTAGCAATTAGTGTATAAATTACACAGAGATGGCGCTGTTGTCGCCTGAAAGTATGCTCGTAAATCAATAGATGTGTAGCGTGTACGCGCTTCAATGGTGCCCGGCAAGTAACATCAAAAATTATAGTAAGTATTTTTTCCAATAGCGGCCACGCCATGGCAGGCACTGGAAAACCCACGAGTGCATCATCATTTGCCGTGTGGAGTCGGGGTAAAACTGTAGGCCCCTCAAATTGTGTTACAACATCAAAGCGCCCACCACAAATTGTAAGAAAAGTTCGGCCAAACATGAAGCTATGGTGTAAGCGCCAAATTGATAGTATTATTATTAATTGAACTTGAATTGCAAACAAATTTCGATCTAACAAAAACTCCATGAAAATATTATTACAAGCCTGCTCAAAAGTGGAAAACTCCGAAAAAATTATTTTTCCAATATTTTTGGCGCACACTTACCCTGCTGTACGTCTGCAATGAATGCACAAAATAAAAAACTAAAAAAGTTATGTCGCAAAAGAACGGAAGGGTTTTGCTTAATTTATTTGCTGCGGCTGCAAATACTGCACATTTAAAATACCAGCGAGAGAGCAAAAACCAAAAAAAAAAGGATGCGAGAAGTGAATGAGAAGGGGCGGGGAAGGTAACAAGAAGTAAATGAATGATGAAGGATATGAAGCAGAACAGAAACTACAAGTAGCACGAGAGTTTAATGGTTATGGTGAGTTTGATGATAAACAAGGCGCTATCCAAAGTTAGCGAGTGAGTTGAGGTTTGGCGTTGATAGCGACGTTGCTTGCTCAAATAAATTGTACATACAGAATACAAAATTATGTTTTTTTATTATGTAAGTAAAGTCCAATTTGATGCTGTGATGCGAAGTAAGAATTTTCTGGGAAAGAAGAGAGGAAGAAGAGAGAAAGAAAAGCGCGAATGGCGATGAAATCGAAGATTAGAAGTACAGTTTGTGGGAAGGTAAGTGGGGGGCGTAAGTTTGAGCGAGGCAAAATAAGCTTAAGTAAAGCTATTACTATTGTTATTTTTATTTTTATTTATGGTTTTGTTCTGTTTTATTTTGCTGCCCAGGCCGAAGGAGACTATTGGCTCTTACTCGCTGATATTGTTCGGGCTGTTATTGCTTTTTCTGCTGCCAGTGGCATCAACACCAAAAATACCACAGGCGAACCGAAACAGCGCCGCCAGCTATGGTGAAATTATTTAATGCACTTGACAAGCAATAAAAATGCCACTAAACAGCATCGAGTCGTGCAAACAAAGAGCCAACTCTGCTAGGGCGAAGGTGACAATAAGTGAGGCGTGTCAGTGGTTGCAGCCTTGGGTGTAGGAAATGTGTATATTATTATTTAGCGTTGTGACTTTGTCAGATACACCTCGAACGCATAAACTAAGTCTTAACAACACAACACACATTAAGAAGTCAATCTGTGAATTGGCCAAAGGCATGTCCGCCCTTCCGCCCTACGCGTACTGGCCTTCACAAGAATTCCACCTTTCTTCTTAGCCAGCAGTTTTTTTATTCTCTCAGCCACCTTCAGTTACTTCCTACTTCCCACTCACCGCTCACGTGAGCGCACATAAATTATCCAAAAAAAAAGTTGAAATTTTTTCTCTAAAATATTTTCTGCCCTTCAATTCGCACTCCAAAAATTTCTAGCTGCTCTCCTCGCCTCAATGCTGTTCGCTATCAATGGCCGCCTTGTCGTCCTTTTACATTTTACATTTTGCGCTTATTGCTTTATTCTCTTGCTTTTTGGCAGTTAGCTGGATTTCATCTGTGTGCGTAGGTGTGGGTAGGTGGGTGTGTGTGTGTGTGCTTTTGCCAGCTGTGAAATATGTCCTTATTTACATTTTAGATTTAGATTTTTAGGTCAAATACGAGCGAAGATCTATGGCAACGTATGGCAGTTTTTCACCGAAAATTTTTCGTAATTACAAAATTGGTGTCTGGGTATCTGGCATAGATGCCGTATTTCCGCCGGAAGTTTTTTAATAAACGACCCATGAAAGTGATAGCAGAAGTTTATGAAAGTTTAAAGCTGTTATGAATTTTAATACATGAGCAGTTGTGCTGAAAAAAATAGCAATGAGAACTGCGTAAAATAGAAGTTGATTGCTCAACAAAAATCACGCCGTAGCGCTAAATTCAGCCATCATTCACTCCGAAAACATCTCGCCAATTACGGTGAAGTTGAATGTGAATGTGAGAAATATGAAGCTTCATGAAGCGCAGGACGCTTAATTGCAAAGCGTAAAGTGTAATGTTAAATTGGATTAGGAGCTCTCTCCTAGCACATCATGAGTGCTTCAATAAATGCAGAAAAACCGAGTTTTATAAAGATCTATTAAATTCTTAGATTTGATCCGCCATTTTGGATTTTTGAAATTGCAGTCAATGACCCCAAATCTTGGAAATTTGATTCGTAACCAGTGACCTCAGAAATAATAGATCGTATGATTGAAAGTTATTAACGTTTATCAAAATTTCGAGCTCACCATAAAAATTCAAGAGACACACCTAAAATTATGCAGCCTCTGAATATTTTTTTTTTTATGCAAGCATTTGACTGACAATATATTGAGTACATTGACTCTTGTGTCACATATTTTAAGGCGCATATATTATCTAGTTATCGTTTTTTTGGGAATTACAAAATATACGGCGGGTTTTAATACAAACACTTATACTAACTTCACTTCACAACCGCGAAGTTTCATGCACTTGGATTGCCGTGAATGTTGCTAGCGACCAAAATTATCTAAGCACCTAAAATATGCCACATAAAAGTAAATGTAAACAAATACCACAAAAATAAAACAACACAATAAAAAATAGTTAATGCAAAATAATAAAGAAAATAATAAATGTAATTTTTCACGCATATTTATAGCCCTACGCCGATGACCTGCGAAAATTTACTAACCTGACAGTTGTCAGGCTAACTGCGCCTAAAACCATCCCACAGAATATAACGTGGTTGTAACGTACTCAGAGGTCATAAAAACTACAACGACTGCTGTTATCAATAGAGTTTTTGTCGCATAGTTTTTGGCGTAGTAAACCTGGCAACTGTCAGGTTGATAAGTTTTGATATCTCAGCAGCATAAGGGGGTTAAATGGCAAATTCATTTTGAAAGTTGTAAAAAAAAATTTGCTGCCTACATGTAGCCAAGATTTTGTAAGCTTTTTCGAAAGCACATTTCGCGAAATGCAACTCTGAAGAATTAAAAAATGATTTGAGCTTTTACGTATAGAACGGGATTTTGAGATTATTTTCGCCTTTTTGTTTATATTCTAATAAACTTAATTAGCCACTTCTCCGCCATCTACAGAAAAAACACAACCAGTTTTACCTCAACCACCTGTTGATCCCACACAATTCTTGTAACGGAAGCTGCTCTTCAAAAACTCAAGAGCAGACCCAAGTTGCATTTTGAACACTGTAGGCCACGCATCAGCAATGCTGGTTCTATAACAACCGAACTCTGTCACAGGTGTAACAGTTACTGGGTGAAGAAGAAAAATAAAAAAGTAAAGCGTGCAATAAATCTGTGCAGCTCAATTCTCGTTGGTGTCAACTGGTTTTCATTGTTGCCCATAGCAGCGACTCGCATCTTCATTTCACTTGATTGCCATTCACATTTTCCAATTAAGAAGCAGCTGTGCCGTGGCGGTTGAAGCTGAGGTGAAGTGGTTGGAGAAAAAAAAATTATAAAAAAGCTATTGGTAAAAATGAAAGAACAACAAATGTTAAATGTTTGAATTTAAACAAAACTTTAGTAATTGCTTTAAAAATGCAGATACAAGTTTAGAGTTTAAAGTAAAAAAAACGGAGAGCATAGAAATGCAACAGACTTTTAATACATTACTCAATTTAAGTCCAATAGATGAAGGTAAAATGAAAAATTGGTGACTAAATGAAAAAACTTCCCTCTTCTTTGAATATTCATCAGATCTGATTTTATGTGGATCACTTAATTTTTGAAGGAATGATCAAGAGATATACACGAATGATGCTGTATTCAGTCCACCGTGCAGCAATTTTCAGTTTTATATCTTTGCAAATTCACACACCGTATATTTACATTGAATGCTTCCTATAACCAAGGGTTCTCTTTTAGCCTTCCTGATGAAAAAAAATTAAAAACACACACAAAGACGAAAATTTTCCAAAAATCAACCGAAATTTTTACCTACTTCAGACTTTCACATTTTACGCTAAAATTAAATGGGCTACAAAACTGCGTACCAAAAAATTTTGTAAAAATACCGATTAAAAACGAACTATACTTTTCTAAAAAATTAACTAGAAAAACGTATCAAAAACTTTTGTTTGAGCAACCATAGGTCCATATTTGGTTTTTTTGACAATCTTGCGGGAAATATATAGTAAAAATCTCGTCTAGGACTAGAGTGGTTAAAAGCCGCAGATAACTATCCGAAAAATCACTTCGAGTACTGGCATTTTTCTGTGTTTAAAACACAGTTTATGCGTATCATAATTTCTTTGTTGCCTCACTTTAATTTTTTTCATTATACGTACTCTTTACATTCACCCCGTCTGCTACATAAATGTTGGCGTAACTGATTGGCTTGGATGTCTTCAATGATTCGTGCAAATAACTTCACAATTTCCTGCGTAACCAACGCAAGCGACAGAGCGAGGCTTCCGCTACTGCTGCCACCGCTCCAACTGTAGTGAGTCGAGGTGAGGGTGAAAATGGGTGCCTATTGTGGGTGGAATGATTTTATATATTTACCTGCAGCAATGTTTGGTCTTGTTGCCAGCTCCAGCTGTTGCTTTAACAGACATCACTTCAACCACCGCAAGCAACAGAAGCGGCAGCTATGACGGCATTAAATTATCATCGTACTTCATCCGTTGCAATGCAAAGTTTTTATAGCAATAAGAACAACAGAAGCAGCTGCACTTTTTCCCATCACATAAATACTTGCTACATACAAACATTGCCAACTGTTGCCGTGGGGTATTTAAGTTTGGGGGCAAAGGGGGGGGGGGGGGGTTACATATTTGCAGTCAACTGTCTGTTGCAGCACGGCAGTCATTTCATCAGCAGGTCGTTGGCCAAGCCACACTGGATTTCCAAGGATTGCTACTGATTTGCGTTGCCATAGCAGCAGACTTCGCTATTTAAGCTCCAGCTGTGCTTGGGTAGTGTTGGTAACTTTTGTTGGATAAACCGATTGAGTGGCGCAATTGAAGTGCTCGGCATTGACGATGCTTTATTTCAGTTGTTTGGATCTATATGCTGCCTTTTGTTTTTTTGCTTTGCTTTGCTACTTTCTTGCATTTATAATTTGCACTTCTTGGCATTTTAAGAACGCAACAACTTCAACAGCTATTTGCGCCTTTGCTTGCTGTCATGCCACAAGTTGTGGCATGTTGCATGTGATTCTCCTGCCTCGCCTTATTTTATTTGCACTGCTCATCCTCTGAGTACATTAATGTTAAAATGCTAACGCGCGGTGGTAGTGCGCCAATGGTTGGGAAACAACCGAACAGCTAAGCAAAAAAAACAAAACAAAACAAAAAATATAGAACCAAAGGCGTCAAGCGTATTAGTACTTGCAAAAAATTAGTACTAGAATGGAAAATTGAGAAAAAAAAACGAAGAAAAAATCGCATGAATAATGAAATGCATTTTAAAAATAGCAAAATACTGTGCAGATAATAAAAATTCCCAACGCTGATTACGTCAGTTTAGCTACACTGGATGAGGAGCTGTGGCTAGAGTTGTGAATGTAGCTGTTGTTGCCGCTAAGCCACTGCTACGCTATAGTTGAAACGCTTACATCTCTCTCTACTCATTCTGCTCCTTTTTCGTGGCTATTTTTGCCTTCAACCAATGAGCTGTCACTAGTTTTTATTTGTATATTTTCGTTATTTTCGTACGTTTCTCTAATAATGCGCAACATTTTCAGCAGTGTGGGTTTGCATTTGCACAGCAAATGCGAAATTCATATTTATTTTAAGCAACCATGCAACTTAGTTGAATAAAAAAAAAGAAGGTGTAGGTGAACAAAGAAACTGGTTGAAAATACTGCTAGCTCATTTATCGTCTTCTCTGTTGCTATTAACATAAATTACATATTTTTGTAATTTAGAAACTGCAGTATTTAAAGACACTTTGTGGGTTGCATCTTTTCAAATAACAAAAATGTTTATAGAAGGGATATTTAGTAAATGTATTGTTAGAATTTCTACACCCATGATCTCATTACTTCCCATATTGAATTTTTGGCTCATATTCTATTGTTGTACATATGAGCTGTAAAAAATATCGTAGCTTCTTTCGTTTTAAATTATTAATTGACTTTGCTCAGTCCCTTTAAGACTTCCTTTTACTAAAAAGGTTCTTGCTCGTTTTGCAAGATGAATCTGGGTACAAACACTGCCTCTCACCACAGAGGCATTCCACCTGCTAGACCTCAGTCGAAAGTAGGATTCTCAGTTAGTAAGCGGGGTCATCTAACTATGTACTTTCAATCTTCCTTTCACTGCCTCTTCGATTTTTGTCATCTAGAAACCCAGGCCTCTCACGGATACCGAAAGAGATTATGAGGGAAGATTAGTAATCATTTGTGCTGGCACGATATCAAAGCTTTATCTCCGGTTTTCTATGCCTTCTCTGTCTCAGTCTCAGTCTCAGTCTAAGTCTAAGTCTAAGTCTCAGTCTCAGTTTCAGTCCCAGTCTCATATTCAATCTCAGTCTTAGTCTCAGTCTCTGTCTCAGTCTCAGTTTCAAGTCTCAGTCTCAGTCTCAGTTTCAGTCTCGGTTTCAGTCTCGGGTTCAGTCTCGGTTTCAGTCTTAGTCTCAGTTTTAGTCTCAGCATAAGTTTCACTGTCGCTATCTTTCTCTATATAAGTCTCATTCTTTGCCTGAGTTTCAGTGACTGCCGCTATCTCTGTCTCAGCTCAGTCGCAGTATCAGAGTCACTATTGCTATCTTTCTCTGTCTCACTTTCAGTCTCTGTCAGTTTCTGTGGCAGTATGAGTCTCAGGCGCTATCTCTGCCTCAGTCTTCATCTCAGCCGCAGTTTCAGGTTCAGGTGTGGCCTGTGCATCTATCTCCGTCCCATATTTGTCGCTGTTTCTGCCTTTGTCTCTGTTTCAGTCTTAGTCTCTGTCTTGGGCTTACTATCTGTCTCATTCACCCTCTCTGTCTCTGGAGTGAGGTTGATAGTCAATATGCTCTCAGTAACTTGCCTGTAGATTGCTTCCTTCGAAACTCAAGCTCCCGTCTCGGTCATATGGCTTGAAAGAACCCCAAGAGCTTTCAGGAGAGCAGAATAATTTTGCGTCAAATAAAAATATCTTCACTTCATTTGGGTGTGTCCCAATCGTATTTGTCCTCTATCGCACTACATCCGTGATCTTTGCGGAAAGTAGCTGGACCGTCTTAGCTCACTAAAGTAACTCCAAAGTGAGCTGTAGATCAAGCCTGTTGTTATGAAATTTATTATTGAAAATAGCGCAAAAAACGAACACTGAAAGTATAATCACAAATACGTTTGAATTTTATTCATATACTAGGCGTACATTTCCATGCCACGATATTATTTTTACTTCTTTTCTCGGGATATTTCTATATTTAAAATTACTCGCGTGCTATGAAACAAAAAATAAAAAAGAACTACTTCTCTTACAGCTGTTGCTTATCGCACTGAGCGAAAGCAATTGACAACTGCTGTCTCAAATAATATGCACAAAATATTGAAATGTGTCAAATAATTTCATAGCTGCCAAAATATATTAAATTCTCTGAAAATTTCAATTCATACGTGCACCCATTCATATGTAGATATGAAATAAATGCACACACACGTAAAAGCGGCATGCAAATATTTTCTCTCGCATTACATACTCGTAAATATTTCGTGTATCATTTTTGTTAAATTTTTCCATCTTTTTCGGAGCACTTCTTTATGTGAATTTCACACTTCACGTGCACAGCACAAGCAGTCAACAATTCGTAAACGGAAAACGAACAATAAAACACACATGAGAAATTGACATATGTATGTAAATATATGGGTGTATGCATGTGTGTGTGTGTGTGTAAAGGATAAGAAATTTATGCATTAAAAATTTGCTCGCTGCAGTTGAGACAAAATCAACTGAACTGCAGAGGACAGCAAAATAATGCAAGCAAGCGAATTGGCGAATCTTTGTATATGGCTGCTCTTCTGCATTTTTTGTTGGTGCAATGCAAATGGCAAATAAGGCGACAGAAATGCATGAATAAATATGCATGGGTATGGACATATTTATAAATGCTTGGGTGCACTGGAGTTCATATGTGCATATGAATTTGATTGTATTGCAGATGGAAAAACCTAATACGAGTATACCCCGTAAGCAATATATATAGAGAAAATTCAATTCGTACCAAAAAAAAATTTAAAAAAGAAAAAAAGACAAATTCTGAAACAGGAGTCGGCTTATATTGCAATATAACTACTATAACTTTGTAGAAAAATCAACGCAAAAAAAAGACGTTCCCTCTTCTCTTAATTTTGAAACAATAGATGAGATTTCTAAGTTCTGTACTCCAATATTACACAAATGGGCAGATCTCTGGAAGCTAAGAATAAAGGAGTACTCTGTTTAACCTGATTTTGGACCAAGTAATCAATTTTTCATTTCAATTCATTTATAGATAAAAATTCCGTTGTCAAAAAGACTATCTTAATTTTAATTTTTTCTATCAAAAAATAAAAATCGCAAAACAACGATTATGCAATTTTAGCCGCTTCAAGCTTCATATACCTAAGGTGAGCAACGGGACTTCGGGTCCGACATTTTCATTGTTTAGGTATTTTGTGGATGCCGGTGTTCAGGTAGCTGTTTTCATTCGAATAAAAAATGCCCTCGGTCGTCAAATCTTTTGTAAGACCTTGTACCTTCTAATAGAACATTCAGGCGTTATTTTTGGCTAAAATCTCAAGCTCTTTACACTCGCGTATCTTGGATACTATTTTCTTCTCGCCTCTTTGTTCAATTTTCGACATCGGACTCAAATAGCTGGCTCGCTCTGTAGCCAGTATTCGTTTTAGTACCATGCGTTCTTTCGGACTCGCTGAAAACCAATCATTTTTTCAGTGGTGGCACGTAAAGTGTAGGAAATGTGGTTCTTCGTGAAAATAGGCGATGATCCTAGGCGATGTTAGCTCCTCGCACATCTACCCCATACGTGGTCAGTTGATGTAACTTCTTGTGCTTTAAGCTGGCTCGGGCGATGTCGGTCAACCTCGGTTCGTTAGGGGATGTTTCGTCGTGTAGGTTGAATTTATTGATACTGCGACAAAAAGTTTCTTTCCTAAGTCTGCTTTCAGACCAGTCAAACATTGAATTCAATTCTGCCGCTGCATAGGCGAAGAGAGTGAGAAGAGAGGGAAAGAGTATACATGCGCCCATACCGTCAAGTCGTTTCACGTTTGCTTGCCTTGCTTTCTAGGGTATCAATTTGCCCCATATTTGTTGTTGTGGCCATAATTGTTGTTGTGATTAAGCAAAATAGCAAAAACTTGCGTTCAATATAACTTCACGCGTCTGAAAGCAAATAGAAAAGGCAAAAGCGAAATGAGCGAGACTTGCTGTAAAGCACTTGTCGTGTCTGAAAGTCGACTGCGCAAGATTTCCACAAATATCGTGACGAGTGCGGCGATGATAAGTGGACATCATCCTGCACTTCCATTGAGTCGTGAACGTAAACTAGAGAAATGTGAAAAAATCTCTCCTTAATGTGTATTGCGTCGGGATGTTCGTCCACTGGGTTGAACAACAATGCTTGCCGTGATAGTGTCTCTCCAATGCTGTAGTAGGCGTCACCGGGTCTAATACTCTTCATTTCTTGCGCCGTCGATCGTAGATCTTGGATGGCGATGAAATCAGCTTTTGCTTTTACGAGAATATCAACCAGCGTGGCAGCGTCATCTTTCCAATTAGAGCCCAAATATTTCAGATAAATGCGCCCATAATAAGAACATCATATAAATACGAAACAGTTGACGCTAACTGAACTGAACGAAAAATAACACTGAAGATGGAAAAACGCCAAAACCGGGTTGTCTCCAAATCAATATTGACAAGGGATGACGGAAAATCGTTCCAGCATATATCAACTTTTCACACTGTCGTAAAAACAGAAGTCCAAAAGAAACAGCCATAAAACGTTTGCCGTGGTCGTAATCAAAAAGAGGATAACATCTGATGCTTTTTCAAACTTTTTTTATTCCCAGCAACCTGGCTGAGTACAATCACCCATAACTAACCTAAATTTAGATTCTTATAAGCAGATTTATTTATTAACTCTAAACGACTAACGTAAAGCCAAACGCGGCGAAAAATAGGGACAATAACTGAAATTTCTGCCAATGAATAGCTAAATAAACTATAAAAAAAACTAAAAAGCCATAATAAATGATTTTAATATAGCAATTCACAAACAAAATATTTCGTTTCCTCAGCTTCTGCACACAACACAACGGACATAAAGACAGTAATGAAGCTCAAACGAGTTGCCGCAAGCTTAAGATGAAACCCCTACCACGCGAGGCAGTTGCTAGGAGCTCTAGCCTGCTTATAATGTCGCTTTATGAGTAGCCATTAGAACAATAAATGCCGGCTGTATTTGTAGCAACTTTTCTTAGAAAAAAAACAAAAACAAAAGTAAATGAAAATATCAACTTTGCCGGTTGCTATTGATAACAAGCAAATATGTCGCCGAAAAAATGACAGCTCAGCAAAAGTAGCAGCAAGAGATATAACAAAATAAGCTGCCTAGCAAATAAACGTACATTTGAGTACATACTAAATAAATATGTACATATATGCGTGCATGTATGTAAACCTCTTTTTGTGTATAAAAACATTGCGAGAAAAATATTTTTGCCATTTGTGAGCCAAAAAAAAAAAAAAACATTTTTCGTAAGAGCAATTGTGATGCGGAAATGTCACATAGCGCAAATAAACAGCGGACAATTTACGGAGTTGTGAAAAACTTTTCTAACATTACTTCAGCTAATATAAACATAAATGTGAGTATGTGGATGTGTATGTGTAAATCTCTAACTAAACTTGCTACTAGCGGCTGTGTGTGTTGACCTGTTTACGTTGAGGTTAAGAATTCAGAGTCGAAGCCTTGCGTGCTGGCTTTGGTGACCATGAACTCGCCTAAACACACACGCACAGCTTTTACAAATTTACTTACCCATGTACATATGTGTTCGTGTGTGTGTGTGTTTAGCTGTCTATGTGTTTGACTAGCTGTCACTCTTTTGGTTCAACCAGTCAGCTGGTGTCAGCTTGTTTTGGTCTCGTCGCGTTTCTAAGTATATCGCTAACACAGCTATTAGCCTCAAGTGCGTGCGTGTGTGTGTGTGTGTGTGTGTGCGTGCGTGTTTACAACGCAAACACTAGCGCACAATAAAAATAAAATGTTATGCCATAGAATAAATAAAAATAGCGAATTGTCTCTTTTGGATAAGGAGAAGAAAGGGAAAGAGGCGAGCCTGTAACAACCAAACAGCCTTAAAAGCTTTCCAGTACCACTTGAGCGTAAATACGTAAATAAGTGGCAGTCAGTGAGCTTTGCCGGCACATTCACACACACACTCATGCGTTTAATGTGTATATGTATTTTGTATATATTTGTGTGTGATTAACAAAATATGAATACTTTTTTGCGCATTACTTTCAACATGACATAGAAAAAATTTATAGGTAATATGAGATTTGGAAAACCCGGAGCAGCAACAACAACCTAAAAAATCTTTGCACATAACCTATGACATGTATGCGCTAAAGTCAAGCAAAAAAAAAAAACAAGCACAAAAGAATTTTTTATATGGTCACAAACTGAAACAGTAAATTTCAATAATGTCTAAGGGAGAGTAGCATCCATGTTTGATAAAATAAAATGCGTTGGATAGAAATGGCGCCACCTATATGCCAATGGCTCTGGTATGCGCCTCTAAATGTATGTTTTCCAAAATAGCCTTTTTGCTGAATAATGGATATTGAACCAAACCAATTTTGTTTATTGAGATTGAGTCATAAGAAAAAAAAAATGATGTTTTCCATATTTCGAAATTAGCCTCCGATATCAAGATACGAGCCTTTATAGTTCGAAAGTGGACCTTTACAAAAAAATTTTTTAATTATTTTATGCTTACAATTAAAAAAGTGAAAACATAAAAATTATAAACATTTTTTCTTTAAAAATATATTATAGAATCAAATGTCAGATTTTCGAAAAAATTACAACTTCGTGTGCCAAGAACTTTTAATTCTAGAGGTTCTTTCATCCCTTATGACACTTATAATATAAATTTGCACACGACAAGTTATATGTCATCTATATACGAGGAAAAGGCGGACCACGCTCCTATTTTTATTATTTTTACAACGATTCAATTTCGAACCTAGAAACACAATATCGCGATTTCGGAGGCTAACTTCGAAAATCGGTAATTCGAAATATTTATATTATAAAGCTATGAACTTTGTTTTTTTGAAATTGTTTGGATTTTATTAATTTTCTCATTCTTTTCTTACTTATGATGCAATCTCTCAAAAAAAGTTGGCTTGTTCCAATAGTGTTGTATGTACAGTGTAATGAATAGCTAACTTTGTACAAGAAAAATACAATTCTATACAGCTGGAACTGTCATCAGGTTAGAAAGCCTGTCCGAACGCCATTGACAAAACTCATCGCATGACAGTTGGTTTAACTGCTGCGCTTAAAATTAAGCGAAATAAAACGGTTATTGCCCTTCAATGATACAAATGACATTGTGATTAATATGACCTACTCAATACGTGACAACGGCGTACATATGTTTTTCTGCTGTGCCATAGTTTTATGTGGAGTAGCTATGACAATAGTCATGTACTTTGAAAAGCGACAAGAGCATTATTCCTCTTCTCACAAGCAAAGAAAATATCTACTTAGGCAAAATTATTATTTATTATAAATATTGGAAAATTCTAAATTTGATGCTATAATTTTCGAAAGTTTGACATTTAATAAAGTGGGCAACCTTTGCCAGATAAAAATACTGTCAAGTAGTTTTGATTTAATTGCGTCTCAAAAAAATCAATTTGGGTAAAAATGAAAATGTTCGAAATTAAGCCCCATGAAAACTACTTTTTAAATTCGTTTTGCAGAAGCTGTGCGTGGAACTATTCATGTAAATTGGCTTGTGACATTCTTTCAGGTTGCAATTATTCGCTCTTTTTACTGTTAAAAAATATTACCTTCGGTCCTCAAGTGCACAAATTGCATTTGCAAGAGATTTGCTTCTGCAAGTTTGCAAAGCATTATCGCATACATATACTCTTCCAATTTGACATTGAAGCTTTCCTATTCACAGTAAAACGTATTAAATTTCACCCACTGCTTATTTTCTTTTAACAGGTAGTGATGGTGATAAGCCAGTTACAGACTTATTGTTTTGCCATTCACTCAACGTCTAGTGGCATGCCATTGTTAAACCGCCCGCAGGCAGCAAGCTGCCTAGAAATATTTCTTGACGAACTCAAACTCGTACGGAAAGGGTCAAGGTTACCAAGAAAAACAACTCAGCTATATTAGTTTTAGAATACAATTCAGAATTATGTTGTTCCTACTTGTTTCATTTTCTTTTCCCTAAAGAACTAATAAAAATAGATTGTCGAAAAATTCCATATTTATTTGTAAATTCACGCAAAAACACCGTAACACTCACAGGGATTTATTAAAGTACACAATATTTGCTCCCACGCAGCAGTATATCTGTAAAATAAGAAAAATAAAATAACAAGCAGACAATTGCTCGCAAATTCGTTCCGCCTGACATTTCATGGCACTTTTAAGTTTTAATATGAAAAAGGTCATATAAATAAAGAGTTGTTGTTATTATTTATATTTCCTTTATTGCATACCCTTTCCGTTTTTTTTTTTGTTTATTGCTCAGTGTGCTCTTGAGTTGTAGCAACATTTCTGTGGCTATAGTTTCGTACGCAATTTCGTTACTATGGCTTTCACTACCATCCAGCTTTAAGTACCATAATTTGTTTGTAGTTGTGTGTTTGAATAAGTGAACTATTTGAAATTTAATTGAATTAGATTTTGCATTGAAAGCATTGTTGGAAGCTTATCATAAATTTTTGTTGGTGCGTAAGCAATTGGACCAAATCAGATTATTTTAGGGTTTATTTAAATCAACTCAAACAGCAAACATGATTTATTACAAATATCTCGACTCCAGCGCCTCATATCGGTTAAATTTATGTCGCTAATACGTGCTTTGAATTTGAATCAAATCGGAGCGTAAATACGGATTTTAGAGATAACTCAGCTTCAGTGCCATCTATCGTGCCGATTCTCAAATTAAATATTTATATTTATATGGCTCAAACTTTCATTTGAATTGGCATCACCTCAAGCTGTAAACACGATTTTTAAAAATATCTAGGTTCCAGCGCCACCTACCAGTTAAATTTTCAAGTGCAACTTTTTCAATTTATGTGGCTACCACAAATTATGAATTGGAATAAAATCGCACTGTAAATACGGATTTTAGATATACTCCGGTCACGGCATCATCTATCGGCCAAAGTTTTTAAATAAAATATTAAAATTTTCCAAATATTTAAGTTATACAATTTTGAATTGTTTATTTTGAATTTTTTATATTGGATTTTTAAAAACATTTTGAATTCATCGCCACCGATCGGTTAAATGGGGGGAAACATTTTTACTTTCGAATAAAATATTTATTTTTGCGTGCCTAATAAATGTTTTGAAGTCGGCTGTAAATACGGGTTTTAGAAATATCTCGACTACTGTGCCATCTATTGGAAAAATTCCCAGATAAAATTTTAAAGATTTCAAATAATATATGTATTAGTGCATTGAGCGCAGGGCTCGATTTAAATAAAACACAATTTTATTTTATCCAGTGTATTATTAGATATATATAAATATATATTTCGACTACAATCTGTAGTCATCTTCAGGAACTTTGGATTATACCTTTAAAATATAATATTTATATATAGGTGTGTAATATATGTTTAGGATTTGACTGTAACTGTGGTTGCTAGAAATATTTTGACTCCTGCGCCACCAATCAGTTAAATTTTCAAATAAAATATTCAAATTATCCAAAAAAATATTTATTTTTAAGTAACTAATCGATGTTTTGAATTTGAGAGAAAATACTGTTTTAAGAAATATCTCGACCACAGCGCCCCCTATCCATTAAATTTTGAAATAAAATATTTAAAGTTTCAAAAAATATTTATTTTTAAGTGGATGTTTGAATTTAAGTGTAAATTTTCAAATGAAATACTCATATTTTTAAATAAATTATTAAAGTTTTCAAATAAAATATTCAAATTTTCCAAAAAAATATTTATTTTTAAGTAGCTAATCGATGTTTTGAATTAGAGGGAAAATACGGTTTTAAGAAATATCTCGACCACAGCGCCCCCTATCCATTAAATTTTGAAATAAAATATTTAAACTTTCAAAAAATATTTATTTTTAAGTGGATGTTTGAATTTAAGTGTAAATTTTCAAATAAAATACTCATATTTTTAAATAAATTATTAAAATTTTCAAATAAAATATTTATATTTAAGCGGCTAATATATTTTCTATTTTCAAATGGGGCCATAAATTTAGCTTTCAGATCCACAAAATCTACAGAAATATCTGAAACACCTAATGTGTTCAACTTAATGTTTCTTAAATCGCCTTAAATGTTTAAGATATTAATTTTCACCCTTTATACAGTAATTTGCTTATTAAACCCTATTCCTTTTGCGCCTAGATTTCTAACCGTCTCATACAAAAAAAAAACAAAAAACAAATGACTTAAATCACTGCCTAAACTTCGCCTCTCGTAGCTTTTCCACCCACCTCCTTAAGCCGGCACACACATTTTTTGCCAAATTTTTTTACTACGCATTTTTTGCTTTAATTAAATGTACGCCCACAAATTTGTTGTCGCTTCTAACCAGTACGATATAGTGACATTGTCTACGCCGCCGAAATGTAATATACACCCATTGTTGTCGTTAATTTCTGTGCAAACAAACACAAACACTTACATACACATATACATACATACATAGCTATTTACATAAAAAGGCTATGATTACGTATACGCCGTGTGCTACTTAATTTTTACATAGACAGCGTGGGAGAAATCAACAGCGACACCTTTTCTTGGCACACTTTCACATCATTAATCTTCTCGCTTTGGTTGAGTGGTTTGTTCGCTTTTAATTTCATTGTTTTTGTTTTTTTGTTGTTGCAATTACTGGGGCTATCTTTTATGCAAAGCGCAGCATTTTACATAGAGTGAACGAATGAATAGTAACGAAATGAGCGCTGTGGCGAGTGAGTAAAAGGTATTTTCTTATTTTTCATTAGTGGCGTTCAGTTGATGAGCTATTGAAGCTATTGAAGTGCTACGAAAAAATAATGAGAAAAAGAACAAGAATAACAACAACATGAACGCCGATAAAATAATCAGGAAAACCCGCTTCACTGCTTTAATTTTTATCATTTATCATGAATTTAATTTTCAATTTCATTTTGCGTCTAAAGTCTTGTTATAAATAGAAAAATTGCGTATAGCGAACGTAAGATTATTATCTGTGTCATAGATGGTAGATGGTTACATATTGACGTTATTTCCAAAAGCTTTCTGGTTTTGTAAATTCATATGTTCATTAGGATGCTTCACTCCCCACACAATAAAAACAAAATGGTACTGCTTTTTTCATCTGCATTATAAAACTAGTTATGTTTTAAATGGCAATCCAAATATTTCAGAAAAATACTAAGATTTTGGGGAGCTGGTTTGATTTGAAAATACATCTGTAAATGGGGCTCTTTATAACAAATTTTTGTCTTTTTTATTTAAAAATAATAAAATTGCTTCAGATCGTAAAACAGTTTAAACATAAATTGTTCAATGGAATCATCCTAATAAAATTGCTGTTGCCGTTCTTGAACTTTTTCTGGAAGATTTGTTTATGAAAAGCTTTAATAATTCAGTCAAAATTTGACCGATTTAGACATAAAAGCCATCAGCGGGAAAATATTTGCTCACCTGTGTTATTTTTCTCCAATTCCGTTGAACTAATTTTTCAATATTTTTGTGCAGACCTTTTAGGTTAGACGGTTTTATCAGATCAATTCAGTTTTCTGAAAAAAAATAACTACATTTTCAAATCGGGCTATCTCAGGTAAATCTGTATATTTTTCTCCGAGATATTTTGGCGGAAATCTTACATCTTAAATTTTTTAAACGTATGACACATCCAAATGTATTACATACATATGTACATATGTGCCCATTTTTCACACAAATAAATTTTATCTCTTTTTTGTCAACTTTTCAGCGCCATACATCTGATTTTAGCTTGTTCGTAGGTGAAATAGCAACATACATGTTGCCGCCTTTTAGGCGTATATGCTGGGGATGTGCTTTCCTTCTACTTTCCACCAATTCTGGCGGCGTTATCTATGTTTGCCCATGTAATTTCGTCCTATTTGGCAGATAAGCCGCTGATGGCGTGCCATTTGTACTCGTCGGTATCTTCCTCTACTTACTCGACAGAGTACGAGTACTACTATGGTTATCACGAAGCATTGGCGCACCTTTAACTATTTGTATAGGTTCGTAAATTAGCGGCAACTTTTTTAAAAAATATTATATAAATTATTCTTGTGGAAAAATGTGTGACAGGATGAATTCGCTTACAAGTTTTCTTGAGTCTTTTAATACACTTTTAGGCGATGTGGTTCGCATTTAAGATTTAGAAACATTAAGCGAAGTCAGATTTTTTAGGAATATCCATTTCCTTTCTGGTCAAATGAATGCAATTTTTATACATATATTTTATTATTAGGTATCTATTGTAATTGCTCCCATTCGCTCCTAGGGAGCAGATTTGAATTTGCTAACTCAGATGCAATCACGCAACTCAAGAGTAGTATGTTTACCAATACCTAAAAGGTTATCTGATTACCACCTTCTTTGCGTTTTTACTAACATGTTGAGGCATTGTCTTTATTTTTTTTAAATATTATATATAAGCAGATTTTGAATTGAATATAATTACAAATGCGCAAGAGGAATGGAGAACCAGGTAATCAGCGATGGTTGATTTCCCAGTAGCTGTGGTATACTTTTAGGTGGAGATATTTACGAGGATTGAGGAAAAAAATGTATGTAAATTTTGTGGCCCAATTTTCAAGGACAGAAAGAATCATCCATAGCCTTTAAGTACAAAAGCGCCATGTTTTTAAGAAGCCTATTAAGGGAGTGAGAAGTCTCTTGAAAAACTAAAAAAAAAAACTCAAAATTAACTCATAGCAAATGATTGTATGAATAATTGCATACTATTTTTTGAAGTCTCCAGAAGATGAACAAAGTTTATTTAATGAAATATATTGATGTTCACGAATTCTATATTATTTCTACGAATATTTTCTTTTTCTCATATGTATAAATCACGTGAACTATTTTCTAGCACTTTGAGCGACCATTTAATAATTGTTGACTTAAAAAAAGGAAATTCAATTTTTATTAGAACAATACCAGGGGTGAGAGCGATAAAATTCCGACATTCTTTTCTTTTACAACCTAATACACCCAGCGTTGTAAATATTGCACCGCCATTGAAATCGTAATCGGCAACTCTATACTCATTGCTATCGATATCGTTTTCGTTATTTTTGGTCATCCAAATTGTTCTCGTATGCGTTGTTATTGTTTTTAACGATTTCGATATCGACATCGATATTGTTATAGTTTCGATAACTGGTGTAAGTTTCGCAATTGGCATGATTATCTTTATTAATTTGGTAATCGACATCAATCGTGTCATCGATATTTATCGATAAGTTATTCTTGTGGGTATTGATTTCTTATAATTTAAGGTTTCTAGGTTTTATACCCTAATGGCTTGTTTTTCTTTGCTCAAGAATTTTTTAAGTTCAATGTAAAATAAAAACCTGAAAAATTTGTTGTTGCTATAATCATTGCAACGCAACCGGAATCATGAAATTGGAAAATAAGCAATAATATGGAATACAAATTTTATACAATTTTATTTACCGAAATAATTCGTTGTTGTAACAATTCTATGCAAAAAATCTAGCACATTTTTACAATTTGTACAATTTCGGAATTTTGCCAATTGAATGCCTCAAAACCACACTCACTCACATACTATATGCACACACACACCCATGCACACATAATACATACATACGTGTATACCTAAATATGTACATATGTATTGTATAGCAATTGTGCATTCTACTTATTTGTCGGAACCACTTACCTAAATAACCAATTTGAATTACTCTCAACTCTTCACACTTCAACCACATTGCACCGCAATCACCGAAACACAAACGCACTCACACTCACACATATACTGGCCTACTGGTTGACCCACTCACACATTTAGAGACCTGCTCCTCATTCACTGCAAGTGAGCCTCTCGAAACTTTCAATTTACGTTTTCAATCTAAAAATCTGTTGCAGCTATTTCCGCAAAGTACACAAAAATATACAGCCACACATACAAAATGGATTTCTGTTGCGTTGTAGCTGACTTTCTTTTTCGTTTTCCCCCACATGGAATGACCTCTTTTTGTCGACTGGTTGGCTGGTTGGTAAATCGTCTTCACCGAGTGATTTTGTTTGCTTTCACGCAGCTGACGTGCTGTGTCTTGCAAGCAAAAATGAAAATAAGAAAATAGTAATAAAAATAGCAAAGAACAAAAAACATAAAATCCTACAGCAATTACAACAACCGCAGAAGCTTAATCAAAAGATGAAATGTCAGGCACAAATCGAAACGGAAATGCACAAAATCCGTTGAAGACGACGAAAGGATCAGTAAACTGCTGAGTGTTGGCGGAAGAAGGCAGAAGCACAGAAAAAAAAAAAAAATCACATTAGAATCACGCAAAGCTGAGAAAAATTAAAATTAGAATAGCTGAGAAATAGTGAAAATGCCTGGAAAGTGAAATCCAAAACTCAACCACAATAAATGTCGTTGAATTATCGGTGCTCCGCCGAGCTATCATGAAGCTCACGTTCCTGCCACTGTTGCATTGCCTTTTCCGGCCCCCCAGTTTTGCTATCTACTTGCCTTTCTTCAACTATGTATGTAGTCTTCTTTCAATCACACTTTTTTTTATTTTCACGCTATGCTTATAAATAATTTGTCCTACATTCAGTGTTGCTTGAATGGTGCAATTTGTGTAGCAGTCTGTTGTGGGACGTGCTGTGTTGTAGGCTGGGACAGGTCAATCAACCAACTGTGGCTTTGGGAATGTAAATACTCGTACATACATATTTCGGTGAAATGCTGGCGGAGAACAGCGGGAGGGTTTTTTTTTATGGAATCAGTGTGCATTCGTAATGGTGTAAATAAGAAGCTGGGGCAAAAAGGTTTGAAAACAGTATTGTTGTAATGTCTGCCGCCAATCAGCAGTTTTTGATTTCTTGAAATGTGTGGAAATATAATCAATTTTGGTAGCAACATTTGAAGGGCTTAGTTCTCTGATTTATTATACGCCTGTTTACTTCAACATCCAAGGTGGGGTAAATTAGATGTACTATCTGCACTCCTATAGTCACAAAAGCAAGCTTCGATAACGATCACATCACCAAGGCAGAGAAACTATTAGATCTCGGAGGGTTTCATTGCAGAATATGGACTTTATTTCGTGTTTGCCACCTACAAAGTAGACCAGAGCCATAACAATGGCAGTTGTAATCATCAGAGCGTTTTAAATCAAGTTTTTGTAGAGTAATTTTAGGCGTAGTAGTTATGATAGCAAATGACAAAACTAAACAGCGCCATCTATTTATTTGTATGTGCATATATCAAACTTAAACTGATCTGTAACTTTTAGAAAACTCGTTGAAACCTGAAACAAACTGTTGAATTCGGGCTCTGAGCTTTCTTTTTTTTTTGAAGTTTCACGTGTCTAGCTTATAGCGCACTTCATAAATATAAATTTCAAATTTTGCACAAACTTTTTAAAAAAAGTGAAAAAACTTTTCATCAACATTTAAAATTTTTTCAGAAAATTGTTTTCATAGAATAAAAAAAATTCTAAATTCTAACAACATTTATAAAAATTTAGCAAATTTTCATCAAAATTAAAAAATTTTGACCTCTAGCTTTCAGAAAACTTTTGGGTATGCAGCTTTATAGCTTATTCAATTTTAAAATCATTATCTACATGTTTCGAGACGTTGAAAACTGCTGTTTATTTTTGATAATTTTTTGAAGGTTTAGACTTTTTTTTTAGCATTTTTTCATTTGACGCATGGAGTTTATATGATGGAAAGAAAATGTACATGATGTAAAGAGTTTGAAATTTCGATGGAAACTTGTTGGAGCTCTTTTGTGCTCTCTGCTAAATAATTAACCATATTTTTATAAATATTAAAGAAAAAAAAAATAAGAAAAAATTTGAAATTTTGTTGAATTTTTAGAAATTTTTTACCATCTATATTTTTATAAAAAATTATGGGAAAATATGTATAATGAAAAACATGGCGAGTAATAAAAAAAATCACAATGTGATCAATTGGTTCAGGTCACTGTATATACTAAACATATATATTTACTTTTATATCTCCTCCTCTATCCTTTTCATAAACATTTTCAATTTCCCACTAACTATCCCGTCACTATGTATTTACGTTCTTACTTTGTGACATACGCTTTCAATGTATTTACTAAGCAGGTTGCTGCTAGGCATTTAAATTACGTGTAACGCCTATAAAAAATTTACGTTTAAATCTGGGGATGCGTTTTGTCTAAATATACAAAAAAACCTAAAGGACTAGAGAACAGAGAATGAATATAGCGCACTAAGCAGTAGGGACAAATGAGCACAATCACGTTGAGAAAACGACCATTACAAAGGCGGAAAGTGGAAAGAGGTTGATGTGAACAGACGAAAGATGGGTATAAATGGAGGTTGACAGTTACATACGAATACCTCCATACATACGCAAATTGTATAAGACTGGGGGTTTATGTATATGCGCGCAGCTGATGAGTTGCTAACAAGTAAGAAAGTTAACAATCGGTGGTACATTCATTTTACATGCGAGCACGTACAGTTATGTGAAAAAAATAGCGCTATTCTTCTATTGTTTGCTTTATGTTTGTTATCTTACATATAAAATTCTCGCGTCACGATATGAGGTAGGAGAATAGTTCGTCAAGTATAATTTATGCTTCGGAGAGGGTTGGAAAAGATGAATTTAATTTATATAAATGCACACGAGTTATATAAACGTTTGAAATATGGGTTTCAAGCGGCTCGTCTCACAAAGAAGGCTCATAACTAAATTTTAAGAGGGTTGCCACCTGTTTGAAAAGTTGAATTAAATTAAAATATACACAGGTTATATGAAATATTACAATATATAAGTGTCTAAAAGATCGTCTCCGCGAGGAGAAGGTTCATATATAAATTTTGGAGTGATGCCACCCGTTTGAAACGTCAAATTATACACAAGTATATAAAATAATAAAATATAAGTATCAAACGAGCAATTTCGCTGAGGAGTTTTTATAGAGTTTTATAGAGGGTTGCCACCTGTTTGCAAAGTCAAATTTAGTAAAATTTCGCTCATGTTATATGAAATAGTAAAATATGGGTGTCAAACGTTTTATTTTACTGAGCTGCTAGAGGTTTATAGCTAGCTGCACTTTCAACGAGGTTGCCACCTTCTTGAAAAGTCAGATTTAATTAAATTACAAACTTACACACAAGGACATAAAAAAAGGAAATGATTCGGAAGAACTCCTGCCGGGTTTTCTAGTTTTTTTTTACAAAAGTACTGAGCTAGACTTTACTATAACAAAAACCTTATAAATCCACTTTAAAACTTTATTTTAAATTTTCAAACATTTTAACTATATGTACGTACAATAAAGTGAAAATCCCAACTAGGCAAATAATTAATTTTTTTATTTATTTTTTGTTGACATATTCTCTTTCATACAAAAAAAAAATTACCGAACGTTCTTTGTATGAAAGAAAACGTCTGACACAATCAGCAAAAAAAAATTACCAAAAATTAACGGAAATTTTCAGCTACTTTGAACTTGAAAGTTGTTATGCTAAAATTTAATGTGCTTTAAAACTGCCTACTTAGAGTTCTGTAAAAATTCGAACAAAAGGTTTGAGTAATTTATTATGAACTTATTTTTTTGGATAACCCCCTTCTTTCTACAAAGTTTGAAATGTGAATTTACTTTCTGTTTATTATATAATAAGTTAGACTTTTATAAAAAAATAAAAAAACAAAAGAAGAATAGCCAAAACTGCTGAAAATGTCGTGCCCCTATTTTTCACACAACTGTCCCTGTAGGTATAATATAATCTTGCAAGGAAGGAGAAAATATATGCATGTAAAATTGTAAGTAGTAGTACATTGCACACTTAAAGTCATCTAAGCACGTAGAGTAATGTACGTTGATTGCGTATTTGTGCGCATTTTATATTAACATTCAAATATTCTAAACGGTATTCACAAACTACGTCATATATGTACAAACATATGTAGTAGAAATAGCATGATATTTATTTGTATTTGTGTCGCCTACTGGTAGCTAGACAGGTTGAGTTGGTAGACAAGAAGCAATGAATATGAGAATGCTCCTTTAAAGCTCTATCTACCATACTTTTTCTAAATACATACATTGTATATATTAACAGTTATATGAGTGACTCGTTTGTCTGAAAAATAGGGATAAATTAAAATATGAATGTGCAATGTAGAGCGCACATGAGTTCAAATCGAGATAGTAAATGTGTAGAAAGTGAAAGCGCAATTGTTATTGTGCTTCTTTATATTTACTCGTACATTCGTAAGTAGACTGGATGTGAGTGAAAATGAAAATGAATTTCGCACAATGGCAGAGAAAATCAAATAGGGGTACAGCTGGTAAATATATCAAACTTTTTTCTATGTATGCGTGCATTTAAGAATGCTGTGATTTCATTTACGCTTCATTGTGTAAATACAAAAGAGCGGAAGGTACGTTTTTTTCAAATGCCCTCAGCCAGAGCGCCTAAAGTTGTTGCGTCTATGTATAAAGTTTTTTTTGTTTTTTTTTTTTTGTTTTTTATAGAAAGCCTGAGACTGAGGATGATTCATTATTCCTTACTTGTAGTAAGGCGCACTGTCATATGAAAAATTAAAGATACTTTAATTTTACCATTTTCAGATATTCTTTATTTGTTTGTTTTATGTTTTGTATTTTTTTTTTTTTTGTATAAAAGTTTAGCTCATAATAAAACAAAAGCCATTTAAATCCACTTTCAAACTTTGTAGAGAAAACCCCCATTTTTAAAAATAAACATAACTATAACTACAAATTAATAAAAATCACACAGTTACTTTCATAGAAAAACAGTTTCGCACATACTTTGTGTAATAAAAAATGCGTACAGAGAAAAACATATCGAGAACCAACGGAAATTTTTAACTACTTAAAAGTTACACTTCATTACCTAGAATTTTAAGGTCCAACATTTTTATAAATTTTACAATTTTTTCTAAATTTTTGAAATGTAGATCAATAGGGTGTTTGGTTATAATAAGTAAATCTTTTATATAAAAAACAAAAAAAAAAAGCAAACACAAACAAAAGAAAAATAGCCTAACTTGTTTAAAATATCCTATCGCTATTTTTCTCCGATTATAAATTTTATTAAAAAAAAATAATGATTTAATAGTTATTTTGTGAGTTTTATTTTATCCATCACATTTGATCCATATTTATGGATTTAAATTTTTTCCATAAAACTTTATCGATATTTCGGGATTTTTATTTTTTCGTTAAAAATAATCATTATTCTTAGATTAGGATTTTTCCGATCATTAAATTAAACTATTAAATTTATGTTTTCCGATCATATTTATCGATGTTTTGCGATGAATATTTTTTCGATCAAAAATAATTCGATCGTTATAAGCGCAAACAAATTTGTAATATGTTTTATGATTGAAAAAAATATCACAGAGTATGAACGGCAAATTTTAATTCAAAGACACGATTATTTTTAATCGAAGAAATAAAAGTCACAAAATATCGATAGCTATTATGCAATAATTTTTAAAGAAAAACTCTTGTTAATAACTAAAAATAAAGTATGATTTGCATCAGCATTACCACGATATATTCGAGTTTTATTTAGAACGAATTTTTTCCAATGACTTATTTATTCGCAAAAGTAAAGTAAATACCGATTATTTTTGGTACCTACTGTGAAATATTATTATCGATAATATAATGGTTAAAGCGGGACTTGTTCTTGAAAAATGTCACTTTCTATTTTCCGTCGCATTCGCAGAGTTAATCGCATTAAATATCGTTATCGATATATTTACCAAAAGTGCCACCGCTATCGATTTCCGTATGATGATGATAAATTGAAAAACTGAATTGATTTTTTTGCTATATTAATTTTAAATAAAGCACTTTAAGTGACTAAAAATTCCGTTAGACTTTTTATAATTTTTTGCTGAGGATTGGCAATTTTTTTCCATATATTTATACTTATACGTATACTTATACATATACTTATACATATACTTATACTTATACTTATACTTATACTTATGCTTATACTTATACTTATACTTACACTTACACTTATACTTATACTTATACTTATACTTATACTTATACTTATACTTATACTTATACTTAAACTTATACTTATACTTATACTTATACTTATACTTATACTTATACTTATACTTATACTTATACTTATACTTATACTCATACTTATACTTATACTTATACTTATACTTATACTTATACTTATACTTATACTTATACGTATACTTATGCTTATATATAAACAATAGACGAAGATCCGTTCCATTACAAACTTGCACTTGGAAATTACATTAAAATTTAATCAATAAGGGAAAAAAATATTAAACATGTCAGAACATCGTGACACTTTTATTTTGACAATGAGTGTACAGATAGAAATGAATTGCACTAAAACTATCTGTAACATATTTTAAGCTTTTAATTTATTTTCGAAACAGAACGCTTTTTTTAAACAAAGATTCACGTAACAAGAGCAATTCAAAATTAAAAAAAGTGAATTTTTTTTTTTAAATTGTCCTAATAACTTGCTATTTCCGTAAGTACTCAATTTCAAAAGAACAACTCATAAAATTTAATTATGCCGCTGTATAGGCTTTTTGTATAGTTCACATCTTTTCAATCAAAATGCACACATACACATAAATAGTGAGAATTAATGCCACAAATATGTGAAAAAAAATTTCAGTAGTAATATAAAAAGCAAAAACTATACTGCACTTCGAGCATATTGACTGTCACTTAAATATACTAAGTATGCGCGTATATTTGTGCCTGCGTATGTTTGAAATATTTACATAAAAACTAAATCCACTTGACGCCTTTTTGAATGAATTTAAGTTGCGCAAACAATCACAAGTGGTGGCATTTAACAAATTTTGCCACATCAATTTATGAACTGTCAACGGTTTTTGCTTGTCAACACATAAATAGCAAAACACACATATATTATATACTATACATATATGTAAGCAGTATAAGAGCTGCTAGAAAAAGCTAAATTTTTTATGGACTTCAATTTAATTGCCAACATGGCAAATGTGGAACCAAAACTAATAAATTGCCAACAAGACACTACAGTTAGATTTTTTAAATAAGTAAAAAATAAAAATTTGATAAAAATAGAAGCAAAAAAATATTTGCAACATAGGAAATAAATCATGCAGTGCACTAAAAAGAAAAACACGAATAATATATAAAGTAAACAAAGAGCTCACAAAATTAAAAACTAAATACTCGTATAAATAAAAATTGAGCAAACCGCATTTACTCCCCATTAAAAAACATTGCCAAAAGCAGTATAAAAACCGCTATGGCACTAAATTATTATTTTTTTTAGCATTGCTAGCTTTTACTTATATACTCGTACTACATATGCATATATTTTTCAATAATCTTATCTTGTGTTTGTGTGTGGGCGTCACTGTTGTGCAGGAAAATGTGCTCCAAAATCAGCTTATAAAAACTTTGCAGCATTTCCAAATGTTCCCAGTTGGCTGGCTTTCAATTTAATTTAATGCACTGTGCGCATTTGTTTTTAAAAGCGCATTTATATAATACAACAAATGTAAATAATTTTATGAAAATTGGATGCAATGCGGTAATGCGGAATTATTAAAAGTCATAAATCAATTTCGTTTTTTTTGTCCGCTAATGGGTATTTAAAAAGTCCATTACTTGTTAAATAGGAAACATGAACAACACATATATTTTGTGTGGAGGAAATAAATAAAATTAATTTTTTTGTAGTGGTAAATCTAGTATATAAACTTTCATATTAATGGCAGTTGAAAATGTTCAGTTTGATAGAAAGTCTTTATTTTTTTCGAGAACTTTACATTTGCGCCTAAGTAGACACAGGCTTTATATTCACGCCCTTATTTAGATCGGTCGCTTACTAGTAAACTGTTATCTATACTATGAATCTTCCAGAATTTCCATGCTTCCAAGCATATTTTTGCCATGGAGAAACTTCTCGCAAAAACTATCTGACATTCGAACTCGGCAATTTGTGGCCCAACATCAAGACTCACGTCCTAAATTGTAGGAGAATTTTGGCCAAACATCGATCTATGATGTAAATGCCTAATTGTTATTAATATTATTAAGATGCATGAATTTCGATGCGATACTCAACCATGTCGATACGTCTGCCATTCGATACCGCGATATTTTTTGGAATCAAGACCCTGCTATCGTATCGAACATGAATTTCGATACGATACGCTACCGTATCGATTCTTCTGCCATTCGATACCAGTAATTTTTACTCGATACTTTTAAATCGATATTTTTTGAAATAAAGTACCTCACTATCATATTGAACATGCGAAAAAACTATTTACAAGACAATTGTAGCCCTACCGCAAAATAAACACAAACGATATTTGGTTCAAAATTTTTCATAACTGAAATTTTCAAATTCGGTATGGCAAGCTAACGAACTATTTGGCACTTGTGTAGGCACTTTCCAAAGATCAATCAGATGACGTTTTATATGAAATTGCGACTGAATTTCATTTTTAAATTTGTATCGATATTTCGGGTGTCGATTATTTCTAATTCGACATTTATGTGTACCCGAATGAATCTTGTAGAGCGATACTTTGAATAGGGGCACGAATTTCGATACTTCTGTCATTCGATATCGATATTTTTTACTCGATACTTTTAAATCGATACTTTTTGGAATCGAGTACTTAAACTCCAGTATTGTAGCGAATTTGCGAAGCAAATACTTTACAAGACAATATCACCTCTAATCTCGAAAAAATGATAAGCGACATTTTTTTTTTAATTTTCTTTTCGATCAAAAATCCTCCTAGAGCAACTAGAACATTTTGAAAAATATATCACCAACATTTCCTCGCGCCTAGGGATCGAATATATGGATATGACAAGCAGGCGGAATGAAGATGGAGTTAATGGATGAATTTTTCTAAAATGAATTTTATTTTTTGTAATTCAAAAAGTGTTGTTTTCTCGAATAATTAGGCTATAAAAGTTATTTTCAATACTGTACAGCATTAATTTGAATTCCTCCATAGTTGCAAGTGTGTAGGCTTACCGAATCATGCGATTTTTTATTTTGTTTTTCATTTCGCCGTCTTTTAATTTTTAAGCATTATATTCGTAAATGCCGCAAGCTTGATGTATAAAATCTTGATAGAAATCGCTGTCTACAGTCATAATTTATTTTGTCTGCGATTGATTTCAAATTGATTTGTTTTTTTTTGCTGAATTATAAAATCGCTGGTAATTCCATTCGCAGAAATTACTGACAGATATATGGAAGTGCTTCAACATAATTGGGTTTTTTTTTTGTTTTTGTTATAATCAATATGAGTTATTTTAAAGCAGAACAGTTAATGATACTACAAACTAATAAAGCGGAATAAAGTTGGAGTAATATTTATTCAATCATTGGTGTAATGCCATTGAAGAGATTTTAATGTTCTAGATTACCACGCAGTGTTCATTTAAGTATTTGATCAAAAAAGCTAAAATCATTTTTGTTTTTCTATTTGATAATTACCAAAAAAAATATAACACATATGTTTGCTTTTAAGCCCCTTATGTATCCATGCATGTTTTGTGAGTGCACTTGTAGTGTGGCATCTGCCAAAGTGGCAGGCACTCGGCAGCAATTCGATGCTCTTTTAATTTTATCGCACTTTGATTGCACTGCACGTCGCTTTGTAAAAGTAGACAATTTAAAGCAATTTCAGACACCTTCAAATTACCACAGGCTAAAAAGACAGCAAGTGAATAAAAGAAAACAATAAATAGCGAGCGAAAAAGGGAAACATGCTAAAATAGCTGCAACAGTCTCAATTCATCTATGGTCAATGGTTTTTAACCCTTGAACGGTAATAATTGCAATAGTAAAATGTTTTTTCTATCGCTCTAATGTTACGCTACGTCGCACCGAAGAAGTCCAGTTTTCAATTAATGTAGTCTAAATACTACTACTACGTTTTTTCTGAAATCTTACAGAAATTCGTTTCCTTTTTTTAATTGAGTTTCTTCTTTTTAACAGCTTATTACGACTGCCTAACGAAAGCAAAAGACAAAAGAGGAAACCATATTTTACCATTTCGACTACTAGTTATAGTTCTAGGGTTAATTCATTGCCATGAAAAGTGCAGTGATACTCAGCAGTGTCTGAACAAAAAATTCTATAGAATGGAGGGACTGCAAAATTTCTAGTGAATTTCTTGCGAAAAACATTTAATTGGATCGCAAGAAAATGAGATAAAAATAGAGGAGGAAATAATTGTTAATTGATACTCCAAGTAACAAGAGATTTTTCCCAGAAATTAAAGTGGAAATAAATGTTTCGAAGCTATTTAGCATGCCAGATTAAGGGAATATCTTTTTAATAGAAAATATAACGAGAGAATACAATGAGCACCATATTACCGACAAACAATACAAAAATGTTCGTTAAAAAGCGGAGGATTCCGTCTTTCTATTGCCTTTAAAAAATTGAAGTTAAGTTGAATACCATCGATTCTGTAGACCGAAAAATTAGAAAGAAAAATATTTCTGTGGACTTTTGCTTAAAATTACATCCTACACTTGTATTACACCAATTCTTCAGGCTTTACCTAAAACAAACTATATTTTATCGCCTGTAAAAAGAGCTATTAGTGACCTTAATCGGGAAAAAATTCGCAAAGTTATAAAACCTTTTCCAAACTCAACAAATTTTACACTTGATTTCAAAGTTTTTAATTCGAATGAAATAGAATAAAAATGGGTATGCAGTTTCCTAGCCCATTCAGTTTTAGTCCAATAAAGTGCAAGTTTCAAGTAGCTGCAAATTGCAGCTGATTTTTGATTTTTTTAGACTCTCCTCCGCGAATTCTCCCATGCAACGCATTGTCGGATTTTTTTTTATATGGAATAAAACGCGTGACTCCTTTAGTAAAACTCAACGGCAATTTGCAACAAAGAAAATTTAGTTAGTGACAACACTGATGACGATTGCCATTTTCCCATCACAAGAACAATAGATTATAGGATTGAGGACCGATTATCCTCTCATTGTCGTTTTGAAAGCATAAACTAATTCTCTGACTAAATTGTTAGAAATTTTCTTTGTTCTCTCATTGTCTAGCTCTCATTTCACTTGTCACTTTCAGTTGCTCTCAGCACGAAAGACGATTTCTTGTTTTCTATCATTCTTTTTTCCTGCACGCTCTTTTGGACTTTTCTTTTTAAACAAAAAAATAATAATAATAAAAGTAATCAACTATTGGGACAAAGAACGTAGATTACTGATTGTTATTAGAAACTCCAATTGGTTATACCACAGGACAATTTTACACATGCAACTTCTGAGTAATCTTCGTTCTTTGCTAGGACGCTGATTAGAGGAAACTAAAGTCTTGGCTTTTCAATTAGCAGGTTGAGAATTGTATATCTGTGCTAGTTCTATGATGCACATAAATAGATTCGATGGTGCATACCATTAGAAGTAATATTTAATTATTATATGGCATAACAAAATTATTGCAGTTGTCCTATTAGAACTATTGACTGTACTTAGTTTCAAATGCCAAAAATTATTTTAGAAGTAGATTGTTTCGAAAGCTAGAATAGCTGTAGCAATATTTGTAGTAATTTATGAGATTTAATCATTGGTAGATTAAGTACAGCTGAAGTCTAATAGCGGCTTTGATTAAGAGCTGTAAATAAGTCTGAGTAAACATATTTTCCAAATTTCACGTTCACTTTCAGTGTTGGTTTATTTTTAACCTTTTCCGCTATTTTATTTTCTATTTGATTTTTTTATACATTTTTTTGTAATGTTTTTTTTTTATTTATCTGCCGGAAATACACAATTTGTGAATATTTTATTGCAAACATCCCATGACATTTACTATGGTACACATATTTGATTTTTACTCTTGTAGCTGGTTTTATGCATTTTTTTATGGTCATAAAAAAATATACTACTGTTGCGTTATTTTTTATATTTCCTTTTACATTTTGCCAAGTTTGTTTAGTTCAATGGGTTTAGATATTCACATTCATGTAATTGATAGTTGGTTTTGTGTCAATAAATTTCAAGCTTGAACGCAGCATGCAATTATTTCAACGATGCATGAAAATTTGTTTTTTTTTCAAATATTTTTTTTGCATACATTGCAACAGCAGTTTTGAATTTAGAGTTAAAAAAATTGTTAGAATTTATTTTATATATACGTATTACTTACTTTATTACTTTTGTTTTGATTTTTTCACCATAGCTCGTGTGAACTAATATGAATATCATTAGTATAGTTTTCTACTTTATATTTAAACAAAAAAAAGGATCCATCGAAACCAAAAAGAGTATGTAGGTTAAATCTACCTGATTGGATCAAGCCTAGGAGGGAAAGTTCTTTTAAATACACAAATAAAAACGACACTCAATCTCTGAAAGTTTATGCCGTCTAGAAGCAAATATAAAGCACTAACTGTAGCAAAAAAAATATGACAACAAATGCAGAAAGTATTGAAAAAATAAAAATAAAACTAAAGGTAAATGTAGACAACAAAAAACCCGGTTATTTTCAGCTCCCATCCCAGTTGGATCTACACACACACACTCAACAGTACATATAAACACACATTATATCCTCATTTTTGTTTTTTTCGCTACCTTCTTTCTATTCGATTTCGCACTGCAGGCATTCACATAGCAAATACAATTACAGCAAAGAAAATGAAGAACAAAAAATTGGCGAAAAAAGATTGGATTATGCCGGATTACAATTCGAATGCGGTTTGTAGTTTGCTGATTGAGCTTGCAGATGAGTGAAATTGCGATGGTCCTATGTAGTATAATAACTGCGGCATTTACACACACACACACACACACACGCACACACGCACAAATCCATATGTATGTTGCATTCTATTTAAGCATTCACAAATAGCTGTAGCTTTGCGTGGATTTGTATGGCATCACAGGCACGTGGATTTCAAAGGGGAAAATGAAAAAGAAAACAAAAATGAAAATGAATTCTTAAAATAAAGTCAGTGGCAAAAATAAATATTGAAAAAAGTGTTAGGTGGATCAAAAGTATTGTGGTGTATGCCAAGGTTGAATTAAATTAATATGTGAAAATTGTATGACTTCATTTGACATGGATTATACAAATAATATTATTTTTTTTTTTGCAAGAATTCAGAGAAAAATGTATCTTTGATATAAAGTTAAGGAATAGTGCAGGCTAAATGAGAAAACCTTGTATATATGTAACAGTTTTGAGTGTAATCAAATGGTACTAGAAATAAATATTATCTTGTATTAAAATTTGTAATAAAAGCAAAATCGAAGTCTGTAAAAAGATAAAAAAAATTTATGTTTTCATTGAAAAAAAAATCTGCGCGTAGAAGGTGCAAAGTAATAAGAAAAGATATGTGGAAATACTTATATTTCATACTAATACTGAATTGACTAACAAAAATTGCCTACTCAAAAAGTTTATATAAATTCTGATAGAAACTTTTTGAATTTTTGTGCATTTTTTATAAAATCTGAAATCTTTATATTACAAAATGAACTATGTTTCTGTAGAAGTTGTATGAAAAAAGAGCAGCTTTGAGCGACTCCATATGATATGGAGTTACTCATCCCCACTGGCGCCCCATGGATGCTGACAAAGTAGAAGTAGTGAAGTCCGATCGAATTCAACCGAATGTCACTCGTCTCGGATGTTGATTAGATAATAACAATTGTTCAAAACGCATAAACGTTTTTTGTAAAAATATACATTATAAAGTCTACAATTTTCTGGTATAAATTATAAAAAGTAGTTTAAATCCCAAACCAGTGTTATTATTTTTCGATATAAAATATGACGCGAATTTTTTACCCCAAAATCTCCAAAAACTGCTGACTTCAATTCAACAACAGTGCTGATTTCTTTTCCTTGTAAGTCGGATTTCAATTTAGAGATAAATAGAGTTTTTTATTGTCAGTTTTAAAGTAAAAAAAATCTTATAATTTTTGATCAAAAAAATAAACCGCGTAAAGATGTTGTTTTGAAAATAAAAGAGAACATTATTTTAGAACGAAAAAATAACATTCAAAAAACTAGTTTAATTTTTATACAAAAGAGTATGTATAACTCGATAAAACATCCTGAAAAAGAAAAAAAACTTAGAAATTTATTATTACTATTATTTGCAGAGTTTGAAATCTGAAATCTTTACAGAACTCATAAAGACTACAGTGTCTGCATTAAACTTAGGCTTATGCCTGATTTTCATTAGGGTCAAATTTAACGTCAGACGTTGTCAGTTGAATGAAACTAGCCAAAATTTGGCGTGTATCGATTTGACGGTAATACAATATGAAAAAATGGCAGCATGTTGGCATTTCGTGTCATATTTTATTTATTTATTTATTTATTTATTATTATTTATTGTCAAATATTTGAGCTAATGAAAACCAAGCATTATATTAAATTGTATGTTTTCGTTAGTGAATTTTTTTTGTATTGGAAAAAAGTAATGCCAGTAATGCCCACTAAGAGTAACTGAATAAAATATCAAGCAACATAATTATTTCGAATTGCGTGCGGGCGATGAGTACGCAATAATGCTATAGTGGCCAAAACCCCAATAATATGTCATAAATAATTTTGGCATGTGAAAAGCTGTATGTATGTAAATACCTATGTATGTATTTAAAAACACAGCATAGGAAAAAAGAAAAACATCAATGAGTTTTTGGGTGGCAGAAAATCTTATTACGGAAATGAGAATTTCGCTTTCTGAAATTCGGGCCAATAAGTGTATCGCTTTTATCGGTATAGGCTTATTTTTGTCATTATATTATGTGTATTTCTATTTTCTTACAAAAATACATAAATAAATAATTGTCAATTTACATTAGATGATTGAGCTTTTCTGATTCTCTCATGATTGTTAGCTCCAAGGCAAGGAAATTGATATGTGTTAGAGAAGAACTCGTTAGAAAATGACAACAGCTAAAGAGTGTCCATTAGTACATACATACATACATATATGTACATACATATCTAAATAAATAATTATATAGATATATTGAAGAGAAGAACCTGCTTTATATTACACATTTGGTTTTACAATATTTAACTAAAACCTCTGCACGTGTCTGGTGCAGCTGCTAATGGTGTGCGATAAAAAAAAATCGCAAAAGCAGTTGGTGATGAGTAGTCACGTTTGTCTGTCTGCGTTTTTATTGCGTTGGTGTGGGTGATGGTGTTTTTAATACTCACATTGTATTTGATATGTCAAAAGAAAGAAGGAATAATTATTGTGGAAAAAACTTGAAGTTACTCATCTCTTGATTTCGGCTAACTTTTTTCATTTGTAATATAGTATGTACATATGTAATATGCACATAGCGAAACATTTTGACATGAAGAGAAAAAGTTTTAATGGTAGATACATACATAGCTGTTGGATGTATATGAAAAAATATACGAACACTTTTATACGAGAAAAAAAAACATGTGTGTGGCGTGGCATTCTTTCAAATTGACATTTGTTATAGCCAGAAGTTTGATACATTTTTGTGCGGTGCCACACAATTTATGTACATAAGTTTCTATGCATGAGCCTAGGCGTCCAAGTCAAATGTCTGTCATTACAAAGTTAAGCTAGTTACCCCTGAATACATATGCATGTCCTATATCTGATACAAATGTTTATTTAAGTAATTATTGTGCACTTCTGGGTGGGAAAGTGCTTTTCGCATTCAAACGTCAAAACCGAAATAATACTTGAAATTACTCAGGAAAAAAATGCGTATATTTATAATTTATGGCATACCAAACTTTTTGAATAACTAAGTAAGTAAGCCATTACTTTTCCCCATAGCACGTGTATATAAAAGGTTGAAACATTTTGTGGCTATTACGCACGTTATTTATAACGTTTCATATTTGGTTACTTATTACACTTGATGAGCTAAAGAATTACGTTAGTTTATGGTAAACAAACTTTGATTGGTTTTTAACTCAAACTAACTAGCTACGAAAGAATACAATGAGTTCAAAACTTATGCTGCAAAAGTTTACATAAAAGCATGGGAATATTTTAATTTTTCATGATAAATACACAAAATATTCATTGTATAACAAAAAAAAAAGCTCTAACTTCCACCTCCAATTTCTGAAGTGACTAAAAATTTCGCTTGATTCTTTAAAATTTTTTTTATAATTTTAGTTTTACGCACTTTTTTATGAAATTTGTTGATTTTTTTTATGAAGTTTGCAAAAAGTTTGAAAATACTGTTCGCTCAACAGATGGAACTTTTATCCACTCCAGAAATTCAAATTAAAAACTAGGAAATGAAAACGAATTTTTACAAATTTTTTACAAGATTTGAAAAATTATTCGTTATATCACAAAGTCATATACATACATCTGATTTTCTAACCTTATACAAAATTTATAAGAAATTCAACAAATTTGCAATAAAATTTCAAGCATTTTAATTTGAAAATTCGAGTGGAGATTTGGAAGTTTTTGAAATTTTGGCACTGGAAATTTTTGCAGTTTATATGGTACAAGATATATTAAAAATCAGCGGCAGTTTATATAACATCAATCCGTTATATGCAAAAAATGCATAAAAAAATGCAAATCAACCGAAATTTTCAGCAAATTCTGAAATTCAGAAGTTTGAATTTTTTATGAACATTTTTTGAATTTTTTTTTTTAAATTTACTAAAAAATTTAAAAATATTGTTCGTTGTATAAGAAGAAGTATAGTATAAAACCAAATTTTTAATTTAATAAAAAAAACCTATGAAAATTCAACAGATTTTAATTAAAATTTCGAACTTTTTAATTTTAAATTTCTTGTTGATACTTAAAGTTTTTTTGAAAATTTTGGTCTTAGGCGTTAAAAGAAAATTAAAAAAAAAACATTGTCAAAAATAAACTGAAGTTTTTTTTAGTCTCTTCAAAAATTCAAATTAAAAAGTTTGAAATTTTGATGAAATTTTATTGAATTTTTAATAAATTTTGTACGAATTTTGAAAATTTAATTTATGTCTATATAGGTTTTGTTATGCAACCAACTATATTTTCATAAAATTCAGTCTACATACAATGCCCAGTTTCAGCTACTCTTAGCCAACGAAAGAGAGTTTATTGTTTGAAAATCTTAGCTTTTAACAGGAATCTTGACTTCTTCAAACTCAAAATTCCATCAAATTTGCACCAAACTGTGTCGAATAGTTTTGGACCTAATCTATTCGTACATCGAAAAAGATTATTTTTTTGAAGGATGTTTCTCAAGATGTACATATACGCATTTCATCAAAATTTGTGAAAAGAACACCAGCTTGGCCTTAAAATATGCAACTTTGAAATCGGATGAAAGTCAGTTATCAAATTTAATCGGCTGTTAGTGGTGCATAGTTTTAGGCACATTTGTTAATATAGATGGAACTTTTATGCAAAAAGGAAGCCTAAAAATATGTATCATCCTAACTAGAACCTGAAGTAAAATAAATTATACATTTTCGCCACAGTAATGATGAGACATATTTTTAGGCTTATTTTTATGCCATTTATTTGCCGATTAGTATAATAAAAATTTAGCGGTATTACGCCTAGTGCCAAAAATCATAATATAAAAACGTCACACATATAAATATACGGAAAAAGATTATTATAAGAAAAACTGAGTAAACTGTCAACAGTTTTATTAAGAAGCCTTTTCAAGGGAAATGGTAACTAAAATTCGTATTGCTGCCTATAAAATGGCGATTTTTATTCCAAAACAACTATCGCTATATTTACAGTTAATATTTAAACTGGGTCCCGTCAAATGGTAGTCATGCAACGCTACTGACTCGTCGACAATAACTTCGATTGCAAGATGTTAATTCTTTCAGCTAATGCTGCTGTTTGTTAAATAATCTTCCTTAGAAAAGATGACAAAGACAGCCTTCGTTCGTATCGTTCAAAAAAAATTTATAGCAATCCGATCTCTAATCACCCTAGTAATTTTTATGCTGATGTTAAGATAAATAGCTTATTTCGAGTTTTCACAGACTTTTAATCGAGCGCGCCTATATTAAAGTAATTTGTCAGCATTCTGTCTGCAACTTTTAAAATGTAAAGTACTTTTTGATCCGCTGATAGCTTAAGCTCAGTTTTACCAACTTTTCCACCCCAACTGCCAACAAAACCAATTTGAACTGATAGCCAGTACTTTATAGATCTCATTACACGGGCAGCTTGACCCGCAGACTTCACATACATACCTAGTACTCGTTAAGGTTTTTTTTCTGCATGTTTTGTTTAGATTACGAAAAAAATAGGAAAAAATTTCTACAAAAATATAAACTTTGTACGTAAAAGAGTGAAGGGAAGGAAGTGTGTGTATCAAGCAAACGCGAAGACACTGAAACTGTTGCTAGAAATCATTTCTGCGGCCACTAAATACAAATATCCGCTATTCAATCTTTAAAAGGAGCCAGTGAGGCTGTGCCATATCTTACAATGCCGCTTTGTTCATTCCCCGGTCTGTAATGAATAAACTTTTGCCGCTGCCTGGTGATTGTTGCTGGTGTTGTGGTTGGAGTTGGGACGTGTTTGCCACTTGCGCCACAGGAATCGATGTTGGAGGTCTCATTCAGAATTCAACACATGCCAGCTTGCAGGTTTTATTGACTTTTTTCCTTTATTTTCTTCGATTTGGTCTTGATTTCGAATTTTCAGCGCAAACCGCATTCTCACTTTGCATTTTTATTTACTTTACTTTGAAGCAGGGAAAGGGATATTCTCAAAAGAAATTGCGTTAGCTTAAATACAAATTTCTTTATTTTTCTATTTTGAGGAGTGTGCAGATTTGGCGAATGTGAAGGATGCCGTTCGAAAGTTCAATTAAAATAAAGGTTGCAGTTTATAGCAGTCGTTACGATTTGTGTTGTGGGTGTTAAGCAGGCCGAGAATTTGGATGGGATATGATAGGTGTGATGGAATGGGAAATGGGGCAAAATTAAAGAAAAAAAAAGAAAAAACTACATATACAAAATTCAGTACGTTAAATGCTAACGGCTAAATTATTTTCTATCCAAAAGCTTATAAGTTAGAGTTTGATTCTATTCTTTTTGTTTTCCTTTAAATAAAGAAAATTAAAGGAAAATAAAATAAAATATAATAATAAAATAAATTCAAATATAAAGAAACAAAAACAATAAAGTAAAATAACACATAAAAAAACTGAACTATATTAAATAACATAAAATAAAACTGATATGCTAAACCTTCAAAAAAAAGTAAACTAAAACAAAATGGAGTACAGCAAATTAAAAACAACACAACTAAAAATAAAAATAATTAATAAATTTATGAACGTATGTATAGGATAAAATAAAAAAAAATTAAATCGAATAAAGTAAAAGACTATAAAATAAAACAGCACGTAAGCAAAAAAGAAAAAACATAAAAAATGTAAAATAAAATAAAATGAAATAAATTAAAAATAAAATAAAATAAATTGAAATTAAAAAACTATAAAAAAGTGAAAAAGATCAAATAAAATAAAAATTATAACTTAAAATTAAAAATATAAAAATAAATTCCAATTAAATGAAATAGAAATAATAACTTAAAATTAATAAGTTTTTAAGTTAAAAAAATGTAAATAAAATAAAAATAAATGAAATAAAAAGCTAAAGTGAAATCAATTTGACAAAAATTAAATGCACATCTTAAAGTAATATAAACTAAAATTAAATGAAATAAAATAACTTCAAATAAATAGAATAACATAAAAAGACATAATATTGCGAAATAAATAAAACGAAATAAAAATAAAATAAAATGAAGAAAATTCAAATAAATTAAAATGAATGAAATAAAAACAATTAGTTAAAACAAAAAAAAAAAAATATTAGAATAAAAGGAAAATTAATTAAAACGAAATTAAATAAAGTTAAAGAAATTTATATAAAATAAAGTGAAACGAAAAAAATTAGAATAAAATAATATAATTTTTAATTAAAATAAATTAAAAAATAATATAAATTAAATTAAAATAAAAGTAATAATTTAAGACTAAACAAAATTACATTAAAAGATAAAATAAATTGAAATACCGCGCGATAAAATGGAATAAAATAATTTTATCATGAAACAATACAATTTTATTTTAGAATAATATCAAGTTAAATAAATAATAATGAGTTTATTTAAAAAGATGAAAGGTATATAACAAAGGAATATTAGAATATAAATAAATAAAGGAGAAAAATTTAATAAAATTAAATAACGTGAAATAAAGTATAATGAAATAAAATATAATAGAATAAAATTAAATAAAATAAAATAATATAAAATAAAATAAAATAAAATAAAATAAATTAAATTGCATTAAAAAAAGCAAATAAAACAGAATAAAATATATATCTCATCACAATGAGAGCCATTGCCCAAACTGTTGAATCTAGTTAATCATTTGTCATTCCCTTCCTACTTTACTCAAGGTTTTAATAATATATGGAATACATAGATTTGTATGTACCCAACATTTGACCTTTACGTAATCACAGATTTCAATTCATTTTAGGTGGCCATTAAAGTTACAAATGCCAAATCCGTCTTAAGTGAGAAGAAAGGTCGTTGCAGAATGTTTTGCTTAAGCTTTCCATCAATTTCATTCTCCAACCACCTGCCATTTGGTCGCCACCTCTTACCAATTTTCTACCCATTAACTTCACTTCACTGCCAATTCAACGCAACTACTTCCGCATATTTGCATTTTCAAGTGCCCAAGCGACTAAATATTCCACTTTATTATACGATGGTTTTTATTTTTTTTTGTTTTTTTGCTTTGTAAGCTCAACTCTCTGCAAATGTCCTGTCTGCATAGTAGTGCCCTTTCGTTTCGATAGCCTTTACATCACACCGCCGCATCATCCTTTTAATGATGGCGCTTTTCTTAGAAGTGTCTTTTGCATTTTCTTGTTTATTGCATTTTTTATGAAATAAACAAAAATATTCACAGCCGTCAAGCAAGTGTCTGTTCTTTTTAGTTGCTATCTTCGTTTTTACTTTTATTCGAATCCACTGTCAGCGTAAGCAGTTTGCGGCAAAAGAGCATCACCAGACTTTGGCCAATAAAGGGGATTTAATTTATGCAGGAGTAGTGCGGTCGGTGTACGAGGTTTGAAATCGTACACTGGCTGAAGGTATCTGTGTAAATTCTGTGATATTTTTCTACCACCCTTTCGTGTGTGTGTGTGTGTTCGTGTTTATGAAATACTAAACAAGGACATGTGGCAAGTGATTACATCCTTGCTGGGCATTCACAAATTTATTGCGTGCAAATAAAAATTCCTTTATAGTTCGAAACAGTGCAGTTGTGTTGAGCTATGTGGAGTAGCGTACAAGATGGAGTTGAGTGGAAGATTTTTATTATTTTCTTTTTGCTTTATTTCTATTTAGCGTGAAGTTAACAGACACTTAGTTAACTTTTTGTTTTAAACACATTAGCATATTATTGAATTTTAAGATTGGCAGTCAGATGAAAGGCGTAGGAAATATGCAATACAATGCCTCAAAAAGCACAACATATTAAATTTTATGTATTTGTGTACTGAAACAATTTATTTAAAAAAAACTTGCGTTCAACTCAAAAAAATTTACATAAATACATGCAACAGGACAAAATTTGAAAACAACTCTAAAAAAAACAGTGTTTTATAAATAAAAAACAATGTTTCTTAAATTTTTTTTGCCACAAAATCATCTCAGATATTAAAAAAGTTTGAGTTTAAAACAAAAATTTGTAATTTAATAATCGAATTCATAACTTTGAGATATGGGGAAAACATTGGATGGGCATATTTGCAACGAAGGAAAAGAAAATAATTTGTTTGGCTGAATTATTCAAGTTTTTCCTAAATAAATCTTGCAAGCAAGAACAAAAACACCAAGAACAATTTTAATATTGGAACAATATTTTAGTTTTTCTTTATGCATAAATTTTAACTTAAACAGTTTTTCAATCTAAGGTGATCTTTTCGAAAGACCTTTTTAAAAACGCCATTTACTTATAAAAAAACCGAAAATGATAATAAATCGCAATATTATTGCGAAATATTTTGATTGATGTCTTAAAATATAATGAGTTTTATAATTAGGATGGGAAACAATCGATTTTTTTTTATATGGAACGTGATGTACCCTAATGCAAATATTTTTCAAAAACTTTTTTTAAATAAGTATGCCGCTTTGATGCTTTTCGCAAATTAATCATTAAAAAAAATAGATCTTGAAATCGGTTCAGCAGTTTGAGAAATTCAGACATAACCAAGATAGACCATCCTAGACAGATATACACATCCGTTTCGTTTTTTATATATTTCTATTTTGTAATATTTTATGTTATTTTATTTTATTTGATTGCACTGTTTTTTATATATTTTTGTTACTTTATAATATTTTAAATTATTTATTTTATGTTAATTTATTTTTATTAAAAAACAATAATTTGATGCTATATAATTTCATTTTATTTCATTTTATTTCATTCTACAAGTTTTACTTTATGCAAATTTGATTTATTTTGTCCCAAATTTTATTTGTCCACCACTTAGCTGTAGGGCGCAGGCCATCGTAAAAATTGCCATCTTCTTAGGTCCCTTTTGCCAACAACTTGCCATAATATTCCCCTATCGTTTTATCATCAATAGCCTTAGCCTTTTACGCATCGACCATTTCAAAGCAGACCCAACCACCACTTCTCACTTCATTAAATTGTACGCAACTGTACGCAAGAGCAAAGCGCTATATCTTTCTCGCTATCGTATGTTCTTTCTTCGAGCACTACTACAAAACAAAAATACATAAAAAATAGCATGCTTTGTCGTCTTCAAAATAGCCAGCGGGCACATCCTTTTATGTTGAAGCCACACGCATTTCAACCAGTATCTGTCTGTCTACCACATTTGCTTCACTAGTCATGCATAAAATTATAGACAAATTGAATGAAATCGCACGCATCGAAATGCTAAAAGAAAAAATGTCAATACTTACAAAATTACAACAAGTATATACAGTTCGTGCCCTTTTCTGGGCATACCCATACCAATAGTCGCATATAACAACTACAACATCAAGCGCACATAAGTAAACCAAATTAATGAAAATGTATAGAAATGAGTTTTTGGTACTTGTAAGGAATAGCAACGGAATTATTTTGATTATAAGATGTACCTTAGACTCCGTCACCGATCGATAGAAAAAAGCGCGAACGCATCACAAACGTATTGCAGACTTAGTCGTAGTTAGGTTAGCTGTTCTTTATATGTATGGATTTCGAAAAAATTTAGTTAAAATTAAAATCGGCTAGAAGAAAAAAGGTTTAGCGATTCCGTTTATTTTGAAAATAGTAGCCATATTTAAAACAAATTTTTAATATCTCAGTACCTATTTGTGATTCAAAGTAATTTTGCTTTCAACTTAATTATTTCTTTCAACGCAATTATTTGTTTTTCGTTTGTTTTGGCTAATTTAACTGTTACTATTTTTTAAAACTCAGATATATACGAATGCTAAATTTTTTGTATTATTTGTATTTGTAACTAATTAAATTTTTCACTTGATTCTATCCTCCGTTTGTAAGAATTTTTCCTTTTTTTTGTGCATACACTCCAATTTAATTAATTTATTTTGCTATACTCGTACACACCCATCCAATGAGCACTTTTAAAACATCAACTTTTGCTCCCGCACTCAAAGCTTTGATTTGCTGTATTGCTTTGCTCCTCGCTTTGACCGCTGTGCGATTTTGCAACGTTTGTGCATTTTTAATATTTCCTCTACCTTTCTTCTTTTATTTGCGAGCATAATTTATGTTGCCACCCTCTGTGCGCGTAATGTTTTGTTTTTGTTTTGCTTATTTCATTTAAATTTTGATTTTTGATTCTCTTTTTATATATTTTTTTCGACTGTTGCTAAAATGGTGTAATTAAAAAAATTTAACAACTCATCACACTCGCTGCCATTAATCGCTTATTTCATTTTGGTCCAGTAAGCCAATTTATTTTTCTTTATTTGGTTTATTTGATTATTGTTTTTACGTGGCACGTCGGTTTTTAATAATTTTGCTGCTTATTCTTTCTCTGTAACATAACTCGCGCGGGTTGCTATTTTTCAATCAATCATTTTTCGCTTTAAGACAAAATTTTGAAAAATTCTAATAGGATTATACTAGAAAATAGAGGTGGAAATTTTAAGAGCTCAAATTCTAAATTAACCAATTTGAAGCAGAATTTCACCAGAGCTTGCACAAAAAGAAATTAAATTCCTCGTAAAAAACACAAAAAATCCTTGAAAGTTTCTATAAAAAAAATTAATATTTATTCAATTTTAAAAATTTTTAAATTAAAAATTGTTTGGTAAAAAAAAATGTGGTACTAATTTTCAATTTCAAAACCATAAAAAATAAATAAGAAAAATAGCAATATTTTGAATTTGGATAACTTTTGTTTATAATTCTTTGATTTTGGTTGGACTGAATTTTGAAAATTTCAAATTGTTTGATAAATAACTTTTATATAAAATTTAAATTGGAAATCTAATATGTTTTTTGTTGCTGGAATAGTTTTCGATATTTAAAAAAAAAATTAGTAGGAAAAAAATTAAATTTTGAATTTGTATAACTTATGTAAACAATTTCTTTTATTGAATTCCTGGTTTATTAAATACTGAAAATTTCAACTTTTAAAATTCTTTGATGAAATTTGTATTTAAAATTTAAATTTAAAATACAAAATGTTTTTCATTTCGAGATTTAAAAAAAATAAACAGGAAAAATAGTGAAATTTTGAATTTGGATAACGCATGTAAATATTTTTTTTTATTGATTTCCTCTGGTTTACTCAATTTTGAAAATTGAGAATTTTAAAACTGTTTGATAAAAAAAATTTTATTTAAAATTTAGACTTGAAATCCAAGACTTTTTTGAGCTAGAATAGTTTTCGAGATATTAAAAAACAAACATGAGAAATAGCGAAATTTATAATTTTTATGACTTTTGGACACAGTTATTTTACATTTTTAATTTGAAGGAATTTCGTTTCAGAATAAAAGAAAACTTCAGACCAAATTTCATCCAACTCGAAATAGGTCGATTGCAACTTTTGGGCGATTTGACATAGAACTACCTACATAACTATATTTAAAGCGAGTATCCCTCTAACTACAGCAATTTTTTAAATAAAAAGTATAAATTTTTACTACCGTTCAGCGCCAAATTGTCAATGTTTTCTAAAAATTATTCTGCTCCAAATATAGCGATTATTTTGATTGCTGTTCCTTTGCCTAATGGCGCCAGTTTGCTCGGCTTATCACCGCAGTTAGACATCGTACACTTTTTTGCACCACATTAAATGGAGGACGTGATAGGGTGGAATTTTTATTCATCGAGAGAGAGGGGTATGCCTTCCATTTGTCCATCGAGATACCTTTAGCAAAAATTTGCTCAACGCTTGATCTGCAGATTGGCATTGCTATGTACTTTCATTGGACAAATTCTTTAAATTGCAAAAACCCGTTGTGTTACGCAAATTAAAAGTAAAAAACTTATAGAAACTACTTATTCCTTAACACAAAGGCGTCATTTAAAACAAACAAAAAATTGCTTAGATCGGTTCATGCACTCCGAGGGTTGCAAATCTAAACAATGGGTCTTAATTTTACAGCGCCTACCGATCTTTCAAGAGTTAAAATTACACTATATTACTGTAGCCCTCGAAAAAACATTTTTTCGCGCATCCTCCGCGGCACAATTATTTGCATAGAGTTCACACTAATTAACCTACATACAAAGAATATTAATAAAAGAAATATGTGCTCATTTTGTATTATAAAAAAAAATTCAACATAGCTTAAAAAAAACTGAGATAAAATTAAATAATATTTGAGTTCGCGGAAAAAAAGCAACAAAAAGGTGTTTGTAATTTTATGGTCATTGCACATTAAGCGGAAGTGCCACAATTAACTTAAAAATTCATATATACAACAATATATGAAATAATAATAATACCATGGCATGCTGTGTATGTGTGAATGTTCGTCGATATGCATTTAACAGAATGTGGCGAAAAATTTAATTACTATGAAATCAGCACAAAATGATCAGCATGCCGGCCAAGTATGAAGTCAAAAAACAAACAATGTAATTTGCAAAAAACCAGAAAGGTGTTTGGGATTGTGGCGTAGCAGTTCAGGGGAAGAGTTCGTAGAGAATTAAATTAATCAGGTGAACGAAATGTGTGGCATGCGGCAGGACACACGCACAGAAATTGCTTTGTTTGGTAACTATAATGAAATGTCAACATTTACGCAAAACACAATGAAGTTTCGATACAATAAACAAAAAAAAAATGCTGTAAATTAGCTGTAAGCTTATTTATTTTTACTTTTACACTGAAATATTTTCTCTACCCAAACGCCAACACTTACAAAAACCAGATCGACATTGAGTGCGCTAATATAACGAACATATCAAAGTATAACCAATAATGGGTGACGTAATTTGCATATTATAAGCAACAAACAAAACAAAAAAAAACAAAAAACAACGAAGCAACAATAGCGCAAAAGTGTTAAATGCAATTTAATTATTTTATGTGCTAGCGTAGATTATAGATTTTCAATTAACTTTTTATAATATTTGCTTGTTAGCCTTGTGCTTTTTGTCACTTTCTTATTAAACCTATTAATTGATATTTTCTCTCTATCACTCTCCCTCTCTTCCTCTACCCGCTACAGGATATGACATGTGATGGTGTTGTAACATTTTGGATATTTTTACTACTTTCATTGATTTTACACAACGCCGATTTGACGAACGGCGGTCGACCCGATGAATTGCATATAGGTGGGATATTTCCAATTGCCGGCACCGGAGGATGGCAGGGTGGACAGGCGTGTATGCCAGCAGCAAGACTGGCATTGGATGATGTCAATAAGGAACCAAATTTATTGCCGGGCTTCAAACTCATTTTACACAGCAATGATAGTGAGGTGAGTGAGAGACTGAGTGAGGAATTGAAGATTATTATTCTAGAAATTTGATTTTACAAATTGAGTTTTTAATTAAAATTATAATATTTTATTAATTATTATCAAAAAGATGCGCATTTTTACTTGAATTTCGGCATTGCGGTCGAAGTATTTTTGGTATAATCTAGATTCCCATTCCCATGATAGCGGGAATATCAGTTGTAATTATTATTACTAGAAGAATGCAACATATTTTTCAAACCATAATTGAATTGATTTGAACCATCAATGATTTTTCCAGGGAACGTAACGTTTATAATTTTTATGAAACAAAAATCATGAGTTACGAGTAATAGGTAGAATATAAATAAATTTAATCAATATTAAATCGATCATTAAACATGTATCGAAAAAATGCAAATCACAAAATACTGATCAAATATTATCGGAAATTTTCAAATCGAAGAGTAACGAATATTTTTAATCAAAACAATATAAATCACAAAATATCGATCAACTTTGATGCAAAAAATAAAAATTACAAAATAACAATTGTGCAATGATTTATAAGAAAAATTTTTCTAAATAAAAATGAACCCAGATTTGATATGGACTATATCGATATATTTGAGATTAGTTTTGAAGAAATTTTTTGTTATGTTTGGCCTTATATTTATGAAACGTCTGAAGCTTTTTGTACTACTTATAGTTTGCTTTTAGGCTTGCTCATCCTTATTGTAATTTTTTTATTCGAAAAAAGTTAAAATAGCGATTATTTCGGCACCTGGTTTGCTTTTATGGATATATTGAATTTTTCGATATCCCGATGTGCGGTTAGCATTCCTACCTTTGAGGTCCCATTTTAATGGGCTAAGGGTTAAGGAAAACAAAAAGGAACTAGAACGAAGCAGCGTTTTAACGGTGTCGGTGTATTGGCAACCCATCGCTGCCTTTCTATAAGTAAAATGCCGAAGAAACCTGGTGAAATTTTCCGCCGAATAATTCGCTAGTAAATTTTAACCTTCTCACGATTTTCCAAATTACTTTTTTGAGATAAAGGTCAAAGTAACACTTTTTAATGGGAGCTAATGGGTTAAAATATTATACAATTGTACTGTTAATGTTTTAGCATTCAAAAAATTTGAACTAGATTTTTCAAATCCATCGTTTGTTTTACTCCTACTAACCAGCAAGTAGGCATAAAATTATCATCCATTGCATTAGCTCCATGTATCGTCGAACTTCTTCTACAATTTGTAGAATGCGTCTTAAAATTGTACCAAAAATTTTGGGAGTTTTACGCCGATTCCGAGCGGACTCGAAGATTTGCCAATGAATGCCGAGGTGCGACCACAATTGGAAAATACTTTTTCCATAATTTTTGACATTACTGGCCCTGGGTAAAATTTGAACTCGTGACACGCTAAATGAAGCGACACACTCGACTACGGCGGCCAGTGCAATAGTATGGTTCAATAAGTTCATCAGGTGAGAATTAAATGGCGAAATTTCTCGAAAATTTTCCACTTAGCTTCTTAAGATGTCTGCTCACTAAAAATCATATGGTTTTGATGTTGACAGCGCCATCTATGCCTCACCTGATGAACTTATTTAACCATATTAAAAAAGTGCCACGGTGCTCCCTCTTAACCTCAACTATGTAATATACCTTAACCTCAACTATGTAATATAATATATAATAATTTCATCTTCCAAATAGTTGCCAGAGGAAGGGCTTGAGTAAGGCTGGACATTTCGGGTATTTTCAATGAACAGTACCAGTTAAAACATTAACGCATCACGAATGTTTTCTATAATTCAAGAGTCTGTATAGCCTTTCTTGATGAGAACCCCTAGAGGATAGAGGAGTTTGGTCATTCATTCAGATAAGGCTTACTTGCGGAGTAATCAGATGCAATCGAATTCGAGGCAAGGTATTCACAGTTTTGAACACAACAGTAATGAGGTCCTAGGACCGTGATTACCATCTTGCAACCGAAGTCCTCAGAATTCAACTTCTTGAACGGCAATAAAATATAAAAGCCAAAATTTGATCTCTACTCAGTGTTTTGAATGAAAGTATTGCATCAAATAAATAAACGGTCGGTTTTTCTAAATAAAAATTACTACAATTCGGCGATAGAAAAATATACAAAAAGGCCATGGGATTCATACAAATTTAATGTAAGTCCGGTTACTCAAAAGAAAACGAAATTATTATTTGTATATTTAGTATTTTTATATACTGAACCTTTTATCTTAAGTACGACATTTACTTATCCTCGTATTTACATTTGTTAATACAAAAAATATTTATGAAATCGGTAAAATTGTAAAATGGACTTTACAACTACACAAAATTAAATAACTGTTATAAATACTAGTAAATATTACACCCTTACATAAAATGCTCAATTTTGTAGCAATTAGTGTAATAACTTGCATTTGTATACATTTGTGATTTTATGGTAAGAAACAATTTATATCCATAGCAGCTAAAGTGTTGGAAATTCTGTTTGAAAATATGCCAACCTACCAATACAGTTGATATTTATAGGCATTTTAGGCTTAATTGCATTTTAATTGGTTTTTAAACAGCCTGGCATTGCACAAAGGATAATTCGATTGTAATTTAAATGTACGAATGCTCAAAAAGGACTTAATGCAAATATTTTTCTTTGGTTATATGTGCAAGCTTTTTTTGGGGTAAATTGACTACAAATATGTTGTATGTATGACAGGAATATCGTATTACTGAAATAATTGAGTTGGAAAATATAAGAGGAAACTTTGTATTAAAAGTGCGTATTTATCTGTTACAGTTGGTACTCGTAGAAGTTAATTATTTTGTATATAGTACTGGTGAGCTTCAACTCAGCAATACTGTGCATGATCAAGGAAATAGGATTACTTAGAAAATTTTTGTAGCAAAACTGGTTAGCTGGATCTGATTCGCTATTAATGTGTTTCTTTTCTTCTATAATAAAGCGCCTTATAGGCCCACCATCATACTCGCGTGTATCGCTTTGCTTACTATTATCTTTAGCGTATTGAGTTCAAATCTTGGCCAGAATACGTAACATCAATATCATTATAGACACAATTTTTTTGGCAGCTGTCAGGCCATGCTAAACCTTCGATGGCCATCAAAAGTTCTATACAAAAATTATCTGTTTTTAGGAGTCGGCTTAAAGCGATAGGGGGGGGGGGGGGGGGACTCGAAGAGCACAAAAATTGGAAGAAGAAACTCGACAATCTATCAAACTCTATGATAAACGAACCAAGTTTTTACTAATAAATATGCCCACTAATCCAGCTGCTACTATGCAAAATAATTTCCTATATCCAGAAATAGCAACGAACCAAGTTTTTACTAATAAATATGCCCACTAATCCAACTGCTACTATGCAAAATAATTTCCTATATCCAGAAATAGCCACAGGTATTGAGGGTTGCCATTTTAATTATTCCTGTGCTTTAAAGGGGAAGGAATGATGGAGAAAACGAGACGATATACGGATTAAAGACGACATTTTGCATTAAGTAATTTTTATTTTATGTCCCGAAAGTTCAATTTTCGTAAGTCAGGGTAATTAGGGCAATTTTTAAATCTTTTCGTACTTTCATTTACAGAATCGACGAATCGAAATGGTTTTTAGTATTTTGAGATTTGAGCTACAAAATAGACTTCAGACAACTTCCCAATTCTTGTTATTGGGAAATAGTCGTAAGGGTACAAATATATATGCGAAATGGAATTGTTGACAAGTTCGCTACTTAATTTAATTCCTATTAATTTTTTATAAAAATAGTTTCTGTTCTACAATAAAACCCGTATAAATCGATGCTTTAAAGTTTGTGTAAATTTCCAAAAAAAAATTCAATATATTTTCTTTGAAACTACCACACTTTTTAATCGGAATTTTAGCAGCTTTCCCGGTTTGCAGTTTCATAGCCCATTGAATTTCAGACTAAAAGTGCAAGTTTGGGGAGCCTCAAAGATTTCCTTGATTTATGATAATTTATTTTGGTGACGATTTTATTACTTTTTTACGATTGTTTTTTATATGGTAAAATTACAAACACTTTCCAGAAAAAAAATCAGCGAATATCGAACGTCGAATGTAACTCATAAGATGAGCCATAAACTTTTAATTTTTTCACGAAATCTCAACAATTTCTTCTTATAATTACAATTTCTTACAAAAAGCAGAAAGTAATGACGAAAAATTAATTCGCTAAACTATTTTATTTGTATGGCACCACAAATCAGAGTTTGCAGAGCTCATTACTATCTTAATTACTCAGAGGTGAAATTTCCAATGGAAAAAGGACCTATATACAATAAAAACATCTAAAAGTAGCCTTCAGGGCTACTTAAACTAAGCGGTTATGTGAAGTTATTGTTTATATAGTTGTTTGTGGCCGAAATTGGCAGAGAAACACCCAGAGTTTTATGTAATCGGGGCCTGAATTGCTCTCAAGTTGGTAGGCAGCCAGATAGTTACTACATCGAATCAAGTGCCATGAATAGAATGTCGTTCTTGGCTCAGTTAAAGCTACTGCATTTCGCTTACCATTGTTGCCACTTTATTTCTGGTGCTATGTCAACGCTTTGTCACATTAATTTCAAATACTGGGTGTGTGAATGCAAGTGCGGCAGACGCTCTGTGGCTACACTCCAAGCAAAAAAAAAAAACTAAACTACATTAGATAATTTCCCCTAAGACCAACTCGCAACCCAGTCACCGATAGCTGCAAACAAAGTAAGAATGCAACAACAAAGCAATAATAATGTCCAGCAATCGTGGAATGTTGCAAAGTAGCCCCCTTCAACTGTAGTCTACTTTACGGCTGACTGACCGCTTGTTTACTCATTTAATGCATAGTTGTGCTCCATGTGTATAACGGTATTGCGCGCCATTACATTTTATTACATTTACTGCGTATTTTAATGCACACTCACACACACGCACGTATATATATATATATATATGTCTACACAAGCAAGTGTGTGGGATAGTGCGCGCAATTTTATTTAAATTTATTTAAAATGATTATTAATAGTCTGTTGACGTTGTAATTTACTTAGCGTCAGCGGTAGTGCTGATCTCAGCCAACGGGTTGTTGGATATGTATTTTTACAATAGTATAAAAATAACAAGTGTACCTACAATAACAACAAAAATAACAAAAAGTACTATAATAATGTTGATCAAGGCGGGAGAACAAAAAAACCAAAACGAACACCATTAACAGTCCACCAACCGATAAAGGCAAAATGCTGTGTCCGTACAAAGTTTAAATACGAGCGTCCAGGGAAATTTTCATATATAAGTAAAATTGTTGCAAACAATGCTGTTGAGGTGTGGCGACACTTGGGCGTACGTTCTACCGCCGATTGTGTTGCAGTTAAACAAAGAGAACATGAGGCAAACAAAAAAAAAAACAAAACAAACAAACAAACTCGCTTTCCGTAAAAGCAGCGAGCACAACTCCACCACAACTACTAGCCAGCCATCAAATTTGCACATGTGCACATACATATACACATATGCTCATACAAACATACACACACATGCATACACATGTAGTTGCACTTGCATTGCACCATGTTTGTTTATTTTACTGCAAACATTTAATTTAAACTTTTCCACCCTATTGGTTTTTGTTGTTTTGTGTTTTCATTAAATTTGCTGTTGTTGTTGCCATTGTTGTCGGTCACTATGGTAGTGGCAGAGTTAATTTTGTATAAGTAGTTGATAATTTTTCACATGCCGCCCCAGCATTGGACGTTGCGTTGTGTCGCATTGAGGCAGTTTTGTTGAAAAATATGTGCATTTTTTAGTTAATTAGCAAAATTAGCAAAACGAAAAATGTTGTCACAATTTGACATCGGTTGACTTTACTTTTTTCTTCTTTTTGATACAATTCATTAAATTAATTTGGTTGGTTTGTATTTTGAAACTGCTAATGGTTTTTGTTTTTAGTATGTTAAAAGTAAGTAAGAGCAGTGCTAAGATTTCGTATGAGGAATTGTGAATCAAAATAAGAAACATTTATAGTAAGAATTAGGATTTTAACAACTTTTTAAATTTTGGGTTTTGCAGGTAAATCCTTGTTGGTTCGTTTGTAGGTTAAACTTGTGAATAAAAATAAGAAATAATATGAGAAGAATTTGGTTTATGTTTGAACTCTATGAACTTTTCATTTCAAAATTACATTTTTGTGAACTAAATTAGTATTATAAAAATTTGCTTGAAAATTTATACAGGTAGGAAAATCAACAATTTCTTGATAAAAGAATTGAACAAATACATCCGGATGCTTCATGAAAAATTTACTTTGTTCAAAAATTATAGTTTCCAAGGTTTGTTTAAATTTTATTATATGCATTGGCTGAACGCGAAAATTAGTGAAACGTAGTTTTTTCGAAATACCCACTAGAAGGGTCTTTAAGTTGTGCTGCAGATATGTTTAAAAAAACATTTGTATAAATATAGTCCATTTCATAAATATAACGCCACCACATGTTATCAAGTTTTGAACGATTAGTTTTCTTTATTGGACTTTTTTTGGTTTTGAAAACATAATTTTTAATACAAAATATCAAAGTGTTTTTTTCATAACTTGAAAGAATTCAACAAATTTTAATCAAAATTTGAAACTTTTTAACAAGAATTTTCAAAACATAAAACAAATAAACTGAAAAATCTGTTTTTAGAAAAACGAGTAAGTTACTGCTGTTATGCCTTAGCCCAGAAGAAGTAAGAATTTTAGATTTTGAAACTAAAATTTTGATGAAAAATAGATTTTTTACGGTTTTATAAAGTAAAAACTATTGGTACTTATTTTCTACTTAAGGGCACCTCCCAGTTTTGCCTTTGGGTTTGTTTTATTGCAGCTTATCAGTAATCACATCCTTAAATAAAATTTTATAAATAACATTTATTATCTCAACATTCTTTTTTTGCCCGCGCTTTCATTAATATTTTCCATCTCACCGAGCAAAGTGAATAAATTTGGTTTCTCCCCCAATTTTCACATATGCATGCTCTTTAAAGTATCACACTTGAAAGCACTAATCTGAAGAATTTTCATTTCGACTGAAAATCATACGCAAAATTGAAAATTTCAAAGCAATACAGACTAATTTCACAGACCGCAAGTTCACCAGCCAACTAAGATAAACCACAACATTGGTATGTGTTATTAATTTGCAGGCGACGCTGTTAAAACAAATCTAAATTAATTAGCTCATAGTTCTATGGATTTGAATCTAAGCAATGCTAAGGGGTTCAACAAAAACAAGCGCAGGAAAACTAACCAATTACATGTTTTTAATTTTTAACTTGCTAAACTCTCTGCAAAACTCAGCAAACCGAAGCCAGTGGTCGTTTTGTTCGGTTAATAATTTTCACTGACCAAAATGTTGCTTTGAATGAACAGTGAAAGCTTGCGAGTGTACAGTGAGGAGGTCGTTCATGTTTCTGCAATACAATAGTGCTTTGTTGTGCTTGGGCGCAAGAGCCTAACAAAGGCGAAGGGGAGGTTTATGAGTTTTAAATCTGAAGTCTAGGACTGCGAAGTTTAATCTTTCTATATTTGTAGATTTATGTTTAAATAAGAGAATATTATGAGACCAAAGTACTAGTGCGTATTTTTTGAGTGCATAGTTCTAGAGAAGATATTTTGGTTTTAGAAACCTCTTTTGAAATTCATGTCGTTTTCATAGTTGTATTATGTTTTTTTTTTTTAAATAATATTGGTGTCTCGTACGCCCCCTCGGACACCTTACGGTTAACGACGATAAACCTTGTTGATAGATAAATGGCAATAATGGCAACGATAACCGTTCGATATTGATATCGACTACGAATTCGATAACGGCGAAGACAGCGATGACAAACACATACCACATAAATTAAGATGATAACAATACCTACTTTCAATATACTATAACTACATTTATTATAATAACTTAGATGATGAAGATGATAATGACGATAAAGATAATTATTTTTTGAGATATCGAAAATACCAATATTGGCAACGATAACCTTATATATTATAATGATTTTGATGATAACAAAAGTTATTATACCGATAACAGAATTAAAAAAATCATATCGATTATAATGGCTTACATGATAAAAAAGTTATACTTGAAAAATATGGATATGAATATCGATTCAAATCGAAAATGATATGTATTAAAATAATGATATCGATAGCGATAATGGTTTTTGAGATATCGATGAAAATATAGCGAAAATGTTTTTTGAGAAATCGATGAAATAATCAGTGGTTATCACGATCTAGATGATAATAAAGGCTATAATGAAAAAATATCGATAACCAAATCGATAAAGATGGTTATATCAAAGGGATTTCGATAACGGTAACGATAAATAAAACGATGAATCTTTATGAAAGGGGCATTGAAAATTAAAACAAATGTAAAATTGGTAACATACATATTAGAATCTCCATAATTACAAACAAATTTTTGAAGTAACTGACTTAGCCTGACTGAGTCGGCGAATCATACAAAAACTATATAGGGAATCAAATATCAAGTCTAATATTTTTTAAAGTAAAATAAAGCCTGGTGATATATTTAGAATTTTTAAAATATACTAGGAAGTCCTTAACCAGTTTTTGAATTCAAATGCACATAAAATCCTATAGCATATTTGAATCTCTTCGTGCGAACAGTTTTACGCAAAGCTAATAGATACATAACAGGAAAGCCAAATGCTAGTAAAATTTTGAATAACTTATTTTAAGTGCATATGTGAATTTGAAAATTTCGACAGAAAAAAACCACAATTACCTATACAAAGCTAGTTAAAAGTTGTGCGTCCACACCAACCACCCAACATTCGCACACAACCTGAAGAACGTTGAGAGCGCTGCGCCCCTTTTGAATGCCTCCTCGAATACCCTCGAATGTAGAAAAATTCTAAAATACCACACACATCACAGTGCTATTCCTGTTATTTGAAGTAATTCAAACTTTCAATTGTGCTACCAAACACCCACAGAATGAGAGCACAAAATGAGTGGACGCTTTACTTTGCTTACCCAGGCGTATACGCAACATTTGGCAATGAAGCTATGAAAATGGTTTTTAGCTAGCTATATGCGTATTTACATTGGTTTCTCGGTTGTTTCTACATTTCGGTTAACTACGACACATAAAATTTGGTAAACTATGCAATTTTTGAATACAAATAAAGCTGGTGGAATTGTGGGAGCGCAGATTTTGAATTCAACCAACTACACAGACTTTTGTATGGCTTGTGCTGGAGTGGATTGCTCTAACTCAGTGGCCGAAATTGAAATGACCATCACAGAGTGTTTTTTTTTTTTTTTGGTAGTTGCTCAAATGGTGGTGGGACTTTAAAGACTATGAGCAAAAGTTTTTGCTGCTCTATTGCAAGTGTAAGTGCGTGTGTGTGTGTGTAGCCCATATTGCTTATTAAATGTGCAACTCACGTACAGCTTTGTGGCAAGTATTCAATGATGCTATGGTGTTGCCTTGGAATTGTGCAATGTGGAGGCTTTCGAAATATATGCCACGTTGTGATGTATTTGAAAAAAAGGACTGCGTTTTACATTCAATGGCACCTTTGTGTGGTAAAAGTGGGAAGTCTTGTATTTTATTGAGGTTATCAATTTACTTCGATATTCAATTAAAATTACTAAATATATTAGACTGCCTTAGGTAAGGGCACTACACAGTGAACGCCTATTCGTATAGATGGCAAAATATTATGGCAATGTGAGAACTGTAAAATTCTGCAGATTTTGGAACATTTAATTTTTAATCAAAATAATATTTTTACCAAAACCGACAACCACATCGATAAGAGAAATTGAGAACAATATTGACAAAGATATCGATACAGATATTGATTTATGTATATTTATCGTATTGTATATCGATAAATATATCGCGATATGTATCGATATTAACTTCGATAGAAATATCGATTTTTATATTAGCGTTCATAAAAATTATGATATTGGTGACTACTTAAAAATCAACATAGATGCTTACACCGATAACGATAATAAAAAAAAAACGCTAATGCGTACAAATACGACGCAAAATTTGTTCACAAAGGTTCAGTTCCTATTCATACATATATGACAGACGCGTCTTTGCGATTATCTGGAATAGTTTTTGGAAAGCTCTATTATGCCATAAAAGACCGATCAATTATAGGAACCTTTAGACCACTGAACATTATATAGATAAAACGATGACTAAAATCCGAATACTCCCTTAGTTTTACCCCATCATGATGTTCGGCGAAATTAGGGCTGATACAATTCGGCTGATTTTCTATTTTTTGGCTTCCAAAAGAAAATTCGTTAAAAATACCAGCGATTTCCAAGATTTGTAATTATGGAAGGTCTGCCAATAGCAAAGCAGGTCGAAACTTGGATTCAGTTGGTTATTTTGCGTTCAAGTCGTTTGCAGCTGCTCTCTTTATTCAAAACTTGTCAATAAGATTATTAATTGTCCGTAGTTTCATGTAATACGAATGAAATTTGCCAAAGCTAAAGAAATAGAAACAATTACCCTCTTCGAGAAGTGAGTATTTGTAACCTCCTTTTCCGAAGTACAAAAATTTATGTTGAAATATTTATTTTTTAATAAAAAACATTTTATTTTATTTACTTAGCTGCGTGCGTTATTCACTGCCCTTTACGCTTTCATATTTTATGTTTTAACTAAACCACTCCGTCTCGTCATGAAAAAAAGCAAGAGGTAGGTTTTCGCTATGCGGTTTCTAGGTCAGAAAGAGGCCAAAAAAAAGTTCTAAATAAACTTGGTAAAATGAAGCCAAATGCTTCACAGCACATTAGCACGTGCGTCAAATTTATTATTCAACCGAATAGTCGCTCGCCCCTTTCCACCCCGCCACAGCAGCTGATTCAATTCAGCTATCACATTCGTACAAGCGGATATACAAATTTTTGAATGCAGGTAATTACATATGTACATATTGACCTATAAATAACTACTCGCATTCACAAACATTTTCGCAAATTTTGTTTTTGGTCACTCGAATGCAATGCAATTTTTTTCCTCCATTCTACGCAAATTTCTACACTCGCACCCACCCACCCGCTCCGCTGATGTTGAGTTCATTTTGGCTTAATTTTTGGTTTGGAATTTTTTTTTTCTTAACTTGCAAATAAAGTCAGGTCATAACCACAAAATATTAGTTCGTCGCTCGGAAACTAGTCCGTGTAGGTTGGAATGCCTTCATCAGCGTTCAACCGAATTGGTCACCAGCAATGACAGTTCGGTGACGCCTGAGGAGTTTGTAGCGCTAGCGGTGTATTTTTGGCAAACCTTACCCAATTATAGCAACAGCGTTGTCAATAATGTCAAAATGTTAATTTTGTGAAAATATTTATTTGCAAAATGTTTGCAATTCGCAGTAATGATAGTTGTTTGTGCGAGAAATTTTAATGAAGGTCATTAGTTGCCGAATCGATGCCATTTTACTTTGCATAGCTGCAGAAGGCAATTATAGCAAATAGGAATCGGGCATATTAAGAACAGTGCACCCGATTAAATTACCGCATTTAAAATTTACCAAAAACTTTAGTAAAAATCATGACTACTGACTTGATAACAACAAAGATGGTGAGGCGGCATATACTAAAAATAAAAAAATGTGTAGGCAATTTTTTCTTTCACACATTTGTGTCCAAAAAGCAAGCTGTGCAACAAGGGAAACCACAAACTTAATGTCATTAATAAAAACCAATCAATTAAAAAGAAAATTGTGCAAAAAAGCACCAGCGTTTTTTGGCCGTGCGTCTTGTGTGTTTTAAATTAAATTGAATTTTAGGTTGGAAATTCGTGAAATTGATATTGCGCTCGCATGAAAAATAAACGAAACGAAAAAATAAATAAATAAAAATTTCCTTTACACTGTTCTGCATGCAAATTGGTTCTGACAGTGTGACGGCTGATTTTTCCCTAAAAAAGTCAGTTGAAGCAACTATTTGGCCACACCACTTAGCGGAAAATCGGATTAAGGTTTTGCTTTTCAGTTTTTTTTTTTAATGTAATTAGGTGAGCATCAACAAAAGGGCAGTAGTGTGAAGTACTATTTTACTTAAGAATCATTTGAAGTGAATTTAGCGCTTGCATATCTGGTCTTTCTCAAATTAATTTTTCATGATTTTGGGCTGATTTCTTTTACACCATTTAAATGTGATCATATTTAGCTTTTGTAATTGAAATGAGGTTATAAATTTTTGAAACAGTTTATAACTAGGCCGAGGTACAGTTGTAAAATATTGAGTTCCGTAGCGCGATAACAAATCAGTCCCACAGAATTGAGGTGAGTTAGTCTGCCAAAGTCTTATCTGCCCAGACTCGTACTAATATCTATAAATATTATCACAACAAATTAGGGATGGATATTCCCAACGTAGAATCGTTACCCATATCGATAACATCATTGACAAAAATATTGATAAAATTATCGACAACCAGTACATGGCAATAGCCATTACTACATATTTCGAAGAAGAAATAAAATTCGATAACAAATAACAATAACGGTAAATATAAATGATAAAACATAGGGAGAGACATTTGCAACGAAAATGACAATACAAAGTCAAATCGACGACGAAACTGAAAACTTAAAACAAATATTGAACACAATTACGATGACAAGAACAATATATGTATATATATTGATAAAGACTAAGAACTCGACAACAAATAAGAATATCGATAAAAATAATTATGACGACATTGGGAGCAATATCGACAATTTAAAAGGTAATAAGATAGTTGGCTAGACTACAAAGTCGATAACATCAGTAATAAAATAGATAACATCATTGAAGGCAAAATATTGATACAAATATCGACAACCATTACGATACCAATATCCATAAATAGTACTATAAAGAGATTGAACACGATAATCAATAATAACATCGGTACCCGAAAAGGCCATGAGATTGTTAAATAAATTGACCACAAAGCGATGATAACATCAATAAAAATATCGAAACCAATTTCGATGACCATTACGATAAATATAAGATAAGATAAATATACAGATAAAGAAATAGCACACGATAACAACAAAAACTAAAAAAAGTACAATAATCATAACGAAAAGGAAAACATGTAGGAGTTGAAATTCGAGTATCGCCTAGAATGTGAGTTCAAAAAGGAGTCATGGAATTTGAATATATATCGATACATGTCACATATAGCCTTCAAAGGTGCTTTAACTTAACACTAATTATTTTTGAGATTTTAGATTTCAGATTTACCTGGAAGCAAAAGCTGAAGCATTCTTATTTTATAAACTTCGGATAAAAAACTTTTCAAGCTAGACAACACATGTTTTTTTGTAAGGTATAGGATTTTTTTACACCCATTTTCGGTACGTCCTTACAAGTCTCACTATTTCCATTCCATTTCGAAATTTAGTTGCCATTAGCAAAGCCAACTTTATTTTGTTAATGTACTCGGGAGTTGCGCACTGGATTTCAGAACGCTTTTGTGTAGACAAATTTACGCAAATTTACAAAAGAACGCTTAACTAGAACAAAGCGCGAACTAAACGGCCAAAGTGTCGAATGCATATTTGGTCGGTCATCATCAATTTGGCTTGCCAGCCACATTTAGAGCTCCAAACGCATGCGACTAAAATTAAAAAGAAAGCAAAGAAAAAAAAAATTGTGTGACATTTTGGAGGGTTTACTGGTTTTGCATGCGATTGTTTCGCTATGAAGGGAGGGAGGTTATAGTTTGGAGTGTTACGAGGTTAGACAAACATTTGAATGGATCTTAATTTGACAGCTTACATGCAGGCGAGCAGAAAACGATTGCTATGCAACCATAGAGACATCGAACACAAACAAAAACCGACAATTAAAGCAGCAGCAGCAACAACAACGCAAGTAGAGCGCAGCAACATAGCCATAGTCACAATTTTCCCTATACTATCAGTTTAGTACTTTGAAGTGGTTTGTGTTAAGCCGAATCAACTGTACAAGTGCAGTTAAATCCCTTCAAACATTTCGACTCAATAAATTTTGTGGCAAACACTCAAGTAAACACATCTACAACATACGCTCTCCTATAGTTACCACACATACACACACACACACACATGGAAACAAAATATTTGTTCGCAACGCAAACATAAAAACTTATGTACGCCAAATGCGTGAATAGACAATCGGTTAATTTTGTGGTGGTTTTGTTGGTTGCTGGGCTCTGGTGGTTAGTTAGTTGGAGTCCTAAATATTTATGGAAGACTTCCGGCATATGCTAGCGCTGGATCCACACACACATTCATACATATTTGGTTACTAAAACAACACAGTGAATTTTCTACGCCGCACTTGTAAATCAAATCCGCTTCAGACAGCCCATGAATTTAGTAGAGGTGGTAATATTTGCCACTCTCTAAAAAAATTTAAATTTTAAATTTCTTCTTTAGTGGCAAATTGTTAGGCCTACGGTCATGACAAAATTCCGAAAGCATTTGAGAGGGATATTTTTCGTTTAACGCATAGAATTTTGATTAGAAGAAGGGAATGAAGTGGGTGGCAGAATTAAATAGATGCATTGATGCATGGTGTCACTTAACTCAAAATGGAGTATTTTCTTAAACTCCAAGAAGGGCCTGAGAGCAAAATACAAGATACATATTTGAAGTGAAAACCATCATCTTGGTGATGGTTGATATCTCTTTTTCTCTTCATTTGTAGTATAACCGCAAGCTGGCAGTGAAACAGCTGCTTATGTAGCAATGAATTTAGTTTGAGTATTATAATGCTATATTATATTTGCGATTCATACGAATAGACGGTTCGAGTTCGAAATACGTGATAAGGCAATAAACTTCAGTATAGGCAAAGAGCCAAAATATTTATGTTTGCTGTATGCACTTGATTTCAAATAATTTTAGTTAAGAATCTTGAGAAAAAAACTGTCAAAAAAAAGAGGAGAATTTAAATATGTGATAAAAAACTCCAGCAAGAATCATTTTTGGGATTTTTTTTTTAATAATTTTATAGAGTAGTCTTTCCTCAGAGCAAGAAGGTAGACATCAAAAATTTTTGAATTTTTATTTTGCTATGTAGCAGCAGGCGAAAATTGCTGCTAGATTTCAAAGAGCTATCGAAATTCAGCGGAGGCATAGAAACTGCTGACTGATTTTCCTCTCTCCTAATATCACAGGTGAAATGGTATAGGTTCTGTTTTAGAGATTTTTTGTATTTTGAGTCTCTTCAATGCAGGAACAGGACACTTATTTGGTTACAATGTGCAAACAAATTCGAAGCCGAGGCAAACTTTAAGATGACACAGTAGAGGATAATTTAATTATTCTAGATGCACTTTGCACTTAGTTGAATATTTTTTGAGTAAATAAAAAAACAACTTTAAAGACTCTTTTCACTTTCAGTTTTTTACTCAAATTTATTCGATTTTATCGGTGATCAGCAACTTATTTTGAGGTTGAAACTCAAACCCTCTACTAGTCTAGAACATACTTTTTCTCAGCTCAGTACTTTCTTTGCCGAGAAAGTTACTCCTCCATTCCGTTAATTTCTGTCCACTAGCATTACTCAACTTTACTTACCTTCATAACAATTCGAAATGTTTTCAATTCCTCTTTACCACCGCCACTGTCATACGATCTTCCAATGTACAACATTTCCTGGATTTATGCCGCGCAAGTCTTGACTCTTGGAAATTTATGTTTGCCTTCCATCAAAACCAAGAAACTGCACATAAATACCTACTATGTATGTTGGCTCATGTTTCCCATCCTGGTTGTAAATATAGTTTTTCGCCTCTCACTCCGCTATTTGGCATCCTACGCTAAGGCTAATGAATTGCGACGTTTTGTTTTTGAAACTGCCTGCCACACAATTTCTAATTTTCCGACAAACCGTTGGTGCTGTTTTATCGCGCTTTCCTACTTTTGAAATATCTACTGTAAATTCACAAATATGTAGATGCACATACACACACACACACACATACAGGCATATGAAAATTCGTAAATGGGTAAGCAAGCAAAAATCGTACGCATAGCGGCGGCGTTAATTGTTTTTCGCGAATTTTTGTGTATTTCGTGTATTTCGTGTATTCTGTTTGTTCTGCTATTCGCTCCAGCTGTTGTACGTTTTTGTAATAAAAATCTTTGTGCAACATGTTTTATACGCAAGTCGAAAGCAATTTAGTTCATGTTTGTTGGCGTTGATTACTTTTTAGATTTCGTTTACAATTTTTGTTACTTTTTTCTATTTTTTAATTTATATTCATTTTGTTTTTATTGCGAGTTGTACCAATATTCAAATCCAGCTAAATTGTTTCACTGCCACGAATGTTTCGCTCCATTAAAATTTTGTATACACGAATGTAGAGTATGTATTTTATGTAAGTTTTTATTTTTATTTTTTAGAAATTTGCATATATGTAACATAAAAAAAAATTGTATCGAAAATTTTTGCTCGGAATTGGTGAATGTATTTTTATAAACCTTAAAGAGTTGGTAAATATACAAAATAAATTGAAAAAATATAATATATTTTATATGCTCTAAAAATTGATGTCAGCGTGCGCGTGAGTGGTCTAATTCATTTATTAATTTGCAGCTCATAAATGTTAGAGTGATAGAGTGATAAAAATTATTTACTATGTTTAGAAGAGCTTTTGAACAAATATGAAGTGACATGAAAATTAAAAAAAAAATCCTATGAAACAGAGAATTTGAAAACTAAAAAACCGGCAGTAAAAATTGGAAAAATATGGCGGCAATAAAAAATAGTGTATGCTAAAAGTTTAAGTGTGCAGAAAAATGAAAAAAGTGAAATTTTTTTAAAATAAATACATATAATAAAAATTCATATCTGTAAGTATATTAAGTGTCAATATTTTCCACTCACCAGTAATTCTCTATTTTGGTGTAAGCAACCTGAAAATAAAAAAAAACTATGTAATATAAATTCTAAAATTAAATATGTTTCGCAAAGAGAATAAGATTTAGATATGATAGATATGCCTTTTGTTCTTAACTTTTTCTTAACTTGATGTTGAATAAAAAAAAATGAATTTTAATTTTAATGCTATAAATCCAAAAATAACAATTATTTTGAATTTGTAATTAGTTAGTTCCACCAATCTAATAACTGTTGTTTCATTTTATTTCTCTCATGCTAACATTTATTGCAGATTTTTATTTATAAAAGTCGGTGAGTTTATTTACGAAAATCATCAATAAGGACTAATCAGTGACTTTTAATTTTTAATAGCAATATAAAATTAAAAACTCTTTATTCACTATGATTATTTCGATTATGTCTTTGAAATTGTGGGTTGAAAAATTAAAACCAGCTATTTATTTTCAATAGAAATTAGCCAGTGACTTTTATTTGAAAAAAAAACCATTAGTAGAATCAATCAGTGACTTTTAGTTTTTGAGTCTCATTATGAAATATATTTTTATAAACACAGTAAGGTGGTAACTTAAGATCTTAATTGTCTGCGCTTAACTAGAAAGGCTTTTGAATTGTGGCTGAAAAAGCAACGATTAATCAAAATTATTTAGTGACTTTTATTTATGAAGGCCAATAATAATAATCATTTACTGGTCTTAATTTTTGAGACCGATTATAAGAGTAATTTTTATTAATTGTACTAAAATAATTATGTTATCTGTGATTAATTCGAATGAAGATTATTCGCAAAAGTCAATAAAACTCAGTGTATGCTTTTTATTTATGCGAGTCGTCGATAAGAATCAGTCAGTCACTTCTATTTTTTGACACTAATTTTATCGTAGTTTCTATTAATCGTAGTAAAACAGTCATTAAAGATTGTTTGAAATGTGTTTTAAAAAAGTCACAATTTGCGAGTGACTTTTATTTATGAAAGTCATTAATAAAGGGTGGTTAAATTTTAAGGGCCGATGTTGATTTTGAATAAAACACAAATTATTTTGGAAATTATTGTAATTTCTTTTTATTATGATAATATGGTGTGGTTCAATTATGTATGGAACAAAATGTCGGCCAAATGTCCGACGCGACTTCGGCGGCACATCTCCATCCGATGGTCCAAATTTTCGATGACGCTGAGGCATAATTGAGGTTCTATGCCGTTAATGTGCCGAATTATCTCATCCTTTAGCTCTTGAATTATTGCTGGCTTATCAACGTACACCTTTTCTTTCCAATAACCCCAAAGAAAATAGTCCAACGGTGTCAAATCACATGATCTTGGTGGCCAATTGACATCGCCACCACGTGAGATAACACGGTCATTGAATTTGTCGCGCAAAAGAACCATTGTTTCGTTGGCTGTGTGGCAAGTGGCACCATCCTGTTGGAATAACATATCGTCCACATCCATATGTTTCAATTTGGGCCATAAAAAGTTCGTTACCAGCTCACGATAGCGAACACCATTCACAGTAACTGCCTGACCGGCCTCATTTTGGAAAAAATACGGCCCGATAAAGCCGCCAGCCCATATACCGCACCAAACAGTCACTCTTTGTGGGTGCATTGGTTTTTCGACAATCACTCTTGGATTATCATTCGCCCAAATGCGGCAATTCTGCTTATTGAAGAATCCACTGAGGATGATTTTCTTCGATATGAATTTTGATTTGAACGCCCATTTTCATAATAAGCCTGAATAACTTTAACACGTTGCTCGATTGTGTATCGTTCAAATTGAGTTAGTCTGAAATTGAGAAATGTCAAATGAAATGCAGAAAAAAACTTGACGTTTAGGTGTGGTTCACATTCAACATCGGCCCTTAAAATTTAACCACCCTTTACAAATCCATAAGCGACCTTTACTTTGGATACTGATTGCAAAGTAATTTTATTTATGAATGTCTGGGATTTATTAGAATGGCTTTTAAATTGAGATTAAAAAAGTAAAAGTCGCCTACAGATTTTCAATGATGATTTTTATGAACAACGTCTTCAGTGACTGTTATATTAACTAAAAAAATTAAAAAAGTGTTTAATTAAACAAAAATCAAAAAGTAATATCTTAACTAAAAGTACTTATTAAAGTTTAATTATATAAAACTTGCACAAAAAAAAACTGTTAATTATAATGAAAATTGTAACTTTAGCGGTCCCGAAACCTCTTGAGTGAAACTCATTAATGCAGTATAAATAATTGCAAATGAACAATCTGAAAGAGATGGGCAGAGTGTTAGTGAAATTGTTCATTAAGGTGAGGTGTTACAGTTCTTTCTCAGAATAATCACAGCCAGCATCCGTCTACAACAGGTATTGTTAATAAAATAAATTGGGTATGGTATCTTAAGTAGAAAGGCAATACAGAATCGATTTTTTTTTATATTTTTGCTCTGAATATGCTAGACTTTTTGAGAAAGATGTATTCTAACAAAGAGAATTGAACTTCCTTTTCCACTGGCATCAAGCAAAATTTGCAATAACGCCTGAGCACTTAGAAATCCACCACTCCCTTTCCCAACCTATGCAAATCCATGCATCTATTCATAAACAAAGCATTCCAAAGCCCTGCACATATTTGGATAACTAAAGTGAATGCGCGACCACTTTTCTGATCATATGTAATCAGAAGCTCAAGCATCACGTTTTAAATTTTTTTTTTTTGCTATGTCATGGGTATTCCGCACTTGATTATAGCTTACTAAAAAAAAAACATAAAAGGCTGATTAAATTTATGACCTCTGGTTATATTGTTCTCACCTTCATGCACCAAACTGCTAATTTATTTTCGACACTCATAGCTCAAATTCGCATGTACATAGCTAATGAAGTTTATCTTAAAGCTTCAACTGAAATTGCCAAGCAGAAGAGGGATCAGTTGCATGTGTCATTTACAAAACAATGTCAGGAATGCATGTAAATTAATTTGAAAGCAGAAACTGGTCATAAACAACAGCAATACCAACAACAAGAGTAACCAATAAAAGTCCACAGTACTGGGTAACAAAAGCAACAACAACAACAATAAAATTGGTCTAGTTGACTGTACGCATGAGAGTATTTCATATTTATGCCATGACAAGTGTCACAACAGCTAGGAGTATACTGGTAAATGTATAGTTGCGTTTGTTTTTGTTTTTGTTGTGACAGTGAACAAGCGGTAGCAAAAATAATAACAAACACAACCACAACTAATAACAAATGCAATGCGAATGCAAATGCAAAATGAAAAGGAAAAAAAATGAAACGTATATTGTAATAAGAAGCGACAGCATTACGACAATGACATTAACAACAGCAAGAATAAGAGCAGTTGGACAAGAACAATTTTGCCGACAGCAACACCTGCACTTTACAAATACAATATAACATAATTATGAACACCATGTAGCGGCAAAAACAACATTAACACTATGCATAGCCAGTTAACTGCAAACAGTTGATTGTCCAACACCACTACAACAGCAATGTACACTAGTGGCTAAATCAAATGCAACGAGGTGGTGTATGAAAAGTTTCAACACTTTTTAAATTGTTTTAAGTATAGCTATTTTTTTCGAATTCTCTTAAACACCAAGAATATACTAGACTGAAATTGATCAGTGGACTTAAAACTCCAACATGAAGATGTGGGTCCTAAAACTTCTTTCCGCTTTTCGAAATCGATAACGTGTGCTGTACTTAGTTTTTGTCTTCGTGAAGGCAGACTAAGAGAGGTTTTGTATTCTATTGTTACTTATCCTTCGTCAAAATGTCCTTGGAGCTCATAGTTACTAGGCAAGCAAAGGTTACCTAAATCAGATAGAAAGGTGATGGCTAAAATTGTATATAATTCTGAAGGATTTTTATGCTTCCTTTCTTCATCAATTGTGAGAATGTTAAAAGAAAATGGTCGTGGAAGTCGGTCGTTTCCAAGGCTCCCATTAAAATTGAGCACAGATGGCGAATGGAAGTCAGCTGTATTGGGATATTTTGATAGCAAAAATTCGGAAGGGTTTTTAGGGGATGAAAAGCGTATTATGTTAAAGGGGGGCTATAAAAATGTTCTTTATTTAGTAGTTCAGTTCAGAAACTACTGGATCTTCATAGGTATTATTTGTTATGGAAAACTTCAACATTGAATGATATACTTTTGGATTCGAGGACGGAAGGCAAACTTTGGCTAACCACGGAAACGAAATATTGAAAAGGAACGTTTTAGAATTTCAATAGATATTAAAAAACTCGAGTTGAAAAGCAAAAATAATTAATTAAGTGCCAATAGATTAACAAGAAGGATAATTGTGGAAAAAACTGGAGGATAGGCAGTCTAATGAAGTAGAAGTGGGCAAAATATTCAGCTGTATGCGCAGATGGATCTCAGATACCTTTTTGCATACCAGGAAACAACCAAAGGAACAGTTAATTTGAAAAAATAGCCAATCATCCGACTATTTTGATCCAATCACAAAAAACATCTCATTTATGTTAGGCAATTTACTATGCCCAAAAGACTTAAGTTTGCAATCGTGAGATATGCAAGAAAAAACATAAAAAATTTACTTGTATTTTTTTTTTGAATTGCAAATGTTAGGCACAGTAATTATAATAGTAGATTTAAGATAATATTTGTGACTACGTAGGAATAGGGCTGTGAAATAGCTATTGTTCGGTACAAAGCATAAAACTTTTCAAGTCAATCACCGTCCTGCTGTTAAAGAGGTATAACAGTCCATTATTTTCTCCGCCTTTAAAGACCACTGATTAATGGAGATCAGATTATTGTAGTATAATGCACAACTCAATTACCAATTTCAAATGCAATTAAGAATTGGAAACTCAGGTATGGACGGAGAAATTTGAATAATTGCTATATATGGTTAATGTATATATTTTGTTAGCCACTGTACCAACAGAGAATAATTGTGTGAGTCTTTTGTATGTTGTAATAAAATTACGTTTCGTACTTGTTGTTTCGTTTCATCAACTCGCTTGTGTAAAATAGAAGCAACAACAACAACAACTGTAACAACAAAACTTACAATAATACAAGTCATACGGTTTAATGAACTTAGTGTTGTTGTGTTGCCGTGTTGCGTTGCATTATATTGCGTCGTGTTAGAGCAACGAGACGCCTGACTATTTGACGCCTGAGCAGGCAGCAATCAATTCAAGTGAGCACACAAATGCATGCACATGTTTTCATACATACACATATATATATATATATGTAATATTTTATGTTAACTGCATGTGGTCATCGGCAAGCATTCGTGCGTGCGAAATTACGAAATCTACTCAAAAGTGCAATAGCCACAACGTAACCTCAGTAAGCAAGTACATCAGACATATCTAAGTTTAGTAAGTGATTCGACTCGATTCACTCAGCGCTTGTCTTGCATTCAACTGCTCCTGTCGCAAGTAGCTTGAATTGACCTGCATAGCCTGCATTAGCTGCTACTTGGGTTTGGTCAGTGTGGCCGAGTTTGTTAAGCTTTGAGGGAGTGTGACATAGCTGTACATATGAGTTGCAAGAATTAAATTGAATTACTTGTTTGCGGTTTTCGATTTAGTACAAATATTTTGAATATGAACGAAGAAGAAATCTTGCACTCAACATAGAATTTGATTTATCTGTGCACTTAATTGTGAAACGCGTAAAAGACTCTAGTTGTATCTTGGCAACAAATTTTTCCAAAAAGACACAATGCCTTATACTCAAAAAGTTTTGCAATTTTTATGAGTCTTAATTATTTTTGATTAATTGATAATTTTTAAGTTTTCTTGTTTATTTCTTATCTATTTTTATTTATTTTTTTATTTTGTATGGCTTTAGTTAAAAAAAGTTGATAATTTTTTGTTCAGTAGCCGCATGAATTGATAAGAAAAAAATACTATAGAAAAATCTAAAATAACAATAAGTGAATAAAAATCAAATTATAATTAAGAGACCACAAAGGTTATTGTTTTTTTGTTAATATGAAAATATATTTAATCTTTAAAATGTTGGTAATTTTTTTTGTTGGTTTTGTACTACCATTTTTTCATTTAATTTAAATTATAGTTATATTTGATCATTACGCATAGAAAAAAAAAATTTTTTTTTCGATATACATATTTAAATCTAAGACACGTTGAAAAATGATCGAAAACCCTAAATTTAATTATTATTGTTCTTTTTTTCATATGAAGTCATGTTTAAATTTTCTTTTTTACTATAATTTCTTCATTTATATTTAAACGTTATTTTGTAGTTTTTATTTATTCGTTATTTTCGGGAATCATTATTTTTTGAATATTAAACAAACAAATTTAGTTACTATATGTTAATCTCGGAGAAGTTTAAATATGACCGACAAAATTTAAATTAAATTATTGTTGTAGCTCGTAAAAATTAAGTTCAGAAAACGAGGCTTTTCTGTTTCTATGGAATTTATGTATTGCCCAAAAATATCTTGACATTCAATAAAACATTTAAAAAATAAACATGACAACTATTTTTTTCTTTGTTTTTTGTTTTTTTCAATCCAATATTACTTTTTTTTTTATTATTTTAAGCAATTTAAAATAATTAGTCATTATAGAAATTTTTCGGAACCGAAAAATATTTTCTTGCTTTCCATAATTTTTTTTGTAAATTGCTATACGAAAAAAGAACAAACAGAACTTATAACAAAAATTTGCCAAAATTGAAAAATATTTTATTTTTTCTGCGTTCTTTTTAAATTTCTTTATATGACAAATTACACAAATTTCCCCGAACTGGGTAACTTTTAATAATCCGAAAACCAACTTTTTGCTGTAAAAAATCTGAATATTTTTCGCTGAACCCGCAATCCACCGGAACATGCTTGCCCTACTTCTACATAAATACTTACATAAATTTTCTCACACACAGTAATAGTATACATACCTTTACTTCGAAGTGAGTAGTGGTAGGTAAATAAGTTTCGCTTTTTGGATGCTGCCATGAACCCACTTAGCCATTCACTTGCCCTCTGGCGAGTCGTAGAAAAAGAATCCACAGACGTACGAGCGGACGGATGTTTTACTGTGTTGCAATTTAAAACTAGGTGTTTTGTTGTTTGTTGTTGCTGCACTTTACTAGCATTTGCTTTAGAAAATAACTTACACTGCTGCTGTCGCAAATTCCCATACTCGTACCCCCGCACCCCCCTTTAAACAGCTTTACAACGTGTTAATGCAGAAAAGTAAAAAATTACAATAAGCACAACGTAAAATGGGGTAAAAATGCGGTGCAAGAAAAAGCAAAGTAAATAAATTCTCTATGATAAATAAACACTAAAAATATATAGTAGAGCAAAAGCAGAAGGACAGACAGCACGTGGTAATAAATGAGCGTGTAGCGCAAGCCCAAAGCTACAAGGCTGTCTTTGCTACATTCCTTATGCTCTTACTTTTTACCCTCCGCCTTGTGCTTGTGTTTGCTTTTGTCAGGATGTATTTTGTATTTTTCTGTATATTTCATTTCCTTTTTAATTTTTTTACCACTAGTTGCGAGCGTGTTTAACATAAATAAGCACATAAATAAAAACTTCCTCTTTTTGCTTGTATTTTTCATTTTTCTTGTGGGTGCGCCTAGAAGCTATGCTTCTACTATGTACATTTTTGTTGTTTTTTCTTGCTTTACTTTCGTTTGTGCGCTTTTCTCACTTTTCGCCAAATGAGGTCAAAACGTCTTGGCAGCTTCTACATACACCCATCATTACAGCTGCTGTTATTTATGAGCATTTAGTGCGGGAAAAGATTTAATTTTAGCGAGTGACAAGATTTTACTGAGTGTGGGACTATTTTTTAATTTATTATCACAATTAGGACTTTAATACCGCTGAGTATTTTTTATTGAAATCAAGTGCATAAATTTGGGGTTTTTTTTAATTTTTCACTACATACAAAATGGTGAAAGCAAGTTATATTTATTGTAAGTCAAATAGAAAATATTATCTCTTCTTTTTGATATAAAATATCAAAGATTTTGATTTGATTAGGTTATATCTGATTGCAGTCAATAGCAGCTGTAAATTTTCGGTAAAAGTAGCGAGCTCAAGTATTACTAAGTTTGAAATTAAATGCAAATATAGGAGAGAATAAGAAAAAGAAAACAATACGGACTTTTTTATAAAACATTATTGTTATCGATAAAAACAACGATTACTGTTATCATAACAAAAACGATAGTGTTATCGATAGCGATTAAAGTTTAAGCACTACTAGCGAAAGCAATTCAGTTCAGGGTATTGATACCGATTCGTGTATATATCGACATCAATAAAATATCGATATCAAAAACAGTATCGATTTTGTTATCGATAACGATTGTGATTTAGATAACAATAACAAAGAGAATTTAAGTTCGTGATGTCGCACACCGACTTTTATATATCGATAACATAAATATGTCAATATCAATCACGATAATGTTATCGATAACTATTGTGATTTAGATATCAATAACGAAAACAATTCAGTTGATGGTGTCGATAAAGGCAACGATATTTATTAATGTATACAAATATATCGATAACAATATTTATATCAATGGCGATTATAAAAACGAAGACTGCGGAAATGGAGATAATGATAGCCATATTGGTAATGAGAATGAATGCGAAGCAGAAAAAAATAATACATGTTTTATATACCCAGGCAAACAGTTGCACATGGCAGCGAGTCGAGAAAGAACTGACGACTGAAGAAAATTTCAAATTACAGCTTTTTATGTAACATAATTATTTTATTTTGAGCAAAAGAATATTACGATTCATTCAAAAGCCAAGCGAAACTATAGACCAATATCGAGGAAAATGAAATGCACTCGTAATTTGCTTCAAAACATTCGGTATGTATCCGTTGTTTTTTTTCAGAAAAATATGTTTTCCTGACCATTTTTAGATAAAGCAATATACACACACACATTTCCAATGAAATTAGCGCAAGTATCCACTTTGGCACGTGTCGTCTTTTGGCGAACACAAAGGACATGACTCACTCACCAACGCACACGCGCTTTATTCGATGGCTTCACTAGCAGCTCACATAAGCGATATACATATTATATTTATATATTGTATGTACATATGTATGTGTTTTCATACAAATTGCTGAAAAGAGTGTATATTAATATCAATGGTGGCTCCCGTTCCGAACAATTCCTCACTACTCATAAGCAAACCTTTTCGGACTCTGACTCACATTCACTTGCTTTCTCTTTCACTTAAAGTGGCAAGTCAAGCCAGCATGTCATGTCATGTTGCATACAAAAATGTTCGAATGTAGTGTTGTAAAACTCAAATAGCCAGTTGCAATGCATGTATACCAAACACACATACACACATATATTTATGTATTTGTATAACGAAACTTTGTTGAAATGCATTTCGCATGTGTGGATATAGTGGCCCTATGCTGGTTCGGGTGAGTTTCCGTAACAAATTCGCAATAGCTTAGTGACACTAGTTGCCTGCTACCTAGATATATTTTCATTTTTTGCAAGAATTTATGTGTTTTTTTCTGCAACGAGTATGCACACTTTTACTCGTTAAAATAGCAGCAATATTGTAAAATAAAATTGGTTTCGTTGTATGTGTGGAATGTCACAAGTGCTGATAGAAAAGCTTGTAACATTTGTTGTTGTTGTTGTGGAAATGATTGCCCTGCAAACGAATGCTGGATCAACGAAATGACCAGCCACATAGTTGTTGGCAGAGAAAATCCCTCAAGCATAAGCTTACAAAGTGAAATGTGAGAAATGTACGTGAGATGTTGGAAGAATGTGGAAAATTTGTTGAAGGCAACAAAAAAAAAATAAAAAAAAAAATAAAAGAATATTTTTCCGCTTGTTCACCTTATGGCCCTTTACTTTTCGTACCGCAATTTAACCGAAGAATTACATGACTTTGTTAAAAAGTTGTAAAATTCTGTATTTTTCATCAGCCACCGAAAATTTTACTCATACGCCCCCGTCACACATGAACTGCAACTTGTGTATATAGTACTCTTTTTTAATTACACGCATGCAGCTTCATATTTAGCTCTTAGCGTTAATTAATACCACTCTTTTGTGGACCACGCGAAATTTCACAATCTATATATATGTAATACTCAATGCCACCATCGCCCTTGAGTCTTTTGTTCAATTGACGTATTGGCGTTCACCTGCCCACATAATTTTCCATTCAAAAACCGCGCGCAAATTTTAATGGTACGCGTGTACAAAAATATGACTGAGTTAAAACGCTTACGGCTCATTGTGCTTATTAAGATTTTGAATAGTAAAAAAAAACAAAAACGCGTAACTTATACCGTGCAAAGTACGACGCAAAAATCAGGCCTTCGGCGCAAAGGTTTTTTTTCTCATCGCTGTGCTCTTGCTTCGCTCCGGTATTTTATTTCGCTCCACGCTTAGCTCATGCATCCAATAAAAAATAAATAATCTCATTTCATGTAGGTATTTATTTACATAATTTTTCAAAGTGCTGCAAAAAGTAAAAAATGTAAAATATACCGATATTTTAACGAATCTTTATAGCAGGGTGAAGTTGATGGATCTTTTAAAAGATTCATAGGCAAATGGTAGTGAGAAGAGATATGCGCATTTTTATAAATCATTGCGGGTGAAATGCGACATTAAGTGTTATAAGACTCTTTCGTGAGTCTTTTATGGTTTCGTTAGAATGAAATATAGTCAAAAAAAAAAAAAAGTTATTAACATACACTCGTTTGCTCTCCGTTAAAAGTTATTGTAAAAAAACATAATCTAAAAACATGTTTAAATTTTTTGTAATGATAAAAATGTTAAGTAAGAAATTTGAAATTAATTTTTTCAATGATAATTTTTCAAGACAAAAAAAATTGAGAATTTTTAAAAAACAATAAATTTTTGTGCAAACTAAATCCGAATGCGTGCTTAAAATTTGTGTAAAAATATGCAATGTAAATAGATAAAGTTCTTTTTTTTTTAAACAAATTATGTCATAGATAAGAAAAAATTGCTTTTCTTATTTAGAAAATAAGTGACAATAGTTTATTGAATAGGAAATAATAATAAGAAAATTAATTAACTAGCTATTATGGAACTCCATTAGTAAGGTAATTACTTGCCAGACTTTTTTTCAGTTAATAAAAAAAATTCTTTTGTAATTTTTTGTTGATAAAAGTTATTCTTAGTTCATGTTTCACATCCATAATATGTAAATTAAAAAAAAAAAAAAATGTATCTTGTGGATTATCCAAAATGTACCAAATAAAAAATTAGTTTTTTAATTTTTAAATTTTTAGCAAAGTAAAGTACTCGGTATAACCATTTGTGGCTTGTTAATTTACAAAAAAATAATTAAATACAAAATTACTTAGTTATTAAAACAAAGGTTGCTACTGCCCCAAATTTTTCATTAATGACATTTTCTAATAAATATATTTGGTTACTTTTTAAATAAAAATTGTTTTAAATAGCCATTTAAATTTTTCTTTTAAAATATTCTATGATATTAAAAAAGAATGTTGCTATTACAGATTTTAAAATTAGAATTACTAAAAAATCTTAGTAAATAAGAACCGCTCTACTGCACTTTAACTTAACAATAATAATAATTTGTTGAAAATTTTGTTAAGATTTCCCATTTTGATTTATTTGTTCGCTTTTATTTTTGTTAAAAAGAATTAGTTATTAGAAATAATTTGCTTCATTACTCGATTTAATTTTTGTAATTTAGAAAAAATGCAATCAAGAAACTTTTTCCAAAAAATTTCAAAGAATATTGCACTTTAATTTACGGCAAAAAAATTAATTTCATCAACAAAATACCTGCCTTCAATATTCGGTATTTTTTACTCCATTTAACAAATATAATTAAAGAAAAAATGTTTTCCAAACTACTAATTTTGTTATTACATAATTTTTTCTGATCATAATTTTAAGTTTATTTGTTTAAAAAGGAAATATTTATACTTACTTACTTAATTGGTGCTATAACCGCTTAAGCGATTTTGGCCGAGCTTAAAAAATTTAAAAAAGGAAATTTAATTAAGTTATAGCAAAAGTATCCCAAATATAATATTTGCTATTTTGTCAGTTTTAAAATATTACCTAGTCAAGTTTCATTCTGAGTGCTACTTTGACTATTTGTTAAATAAAACAAAATGTAAAATAATAAACGTGTGCCAAAATTATGATAAATATTTATTTTTATTTAAAGTTTTTAATTATTTTCTTTCGGTGGTATATGTAATTGTAGTTTGCACATATTTTCTTCAGTAAAATTACAAAAGTTTCGAATCAAGTTTAATTTTACAATTACTTATAAAATTACGCTTATAGAAATTCTTATTTGTTTGCTATGCTGTCCGGGCGAAATGTTGGTTTTTGTTTTTCGTGTTTTTGTTTTTTCGTTAAAGAAATGAGTAAATAGAAAACAAAAATTCTTGTTTATTTTGGTTTTTTTCCGATTTCGATTCTGATTCAACATTACCCCCTCCCTTCCCCCCGTTACTGCCTCGTTAATTAAACAGAGTGAGTTGGCACTGTATTTGTTTTCAATTTCCATTTTTGCCTTGGTAATGGAGCGCAGCTAAGTAATTCATGCACATGCCGAAGCCAGGCGGAAATTGGAAAATGAGCCAGAAACTGCGGAAAGATATTCGGGGAAAACCAACAAAAAAAAAAAACGCGAGGAGCAAAAAAATGCAAAAAAAAAAATTATGGGCAATACAATTAGAAATTAAGCGAAAAAATTCCGTTGGAATCTTCACAGAATTTTTAAGTAAAAGAGAAGCAAATATATTTAAATATGTGTATTGAGTATAAATAAAAACGAAGGAGCTAAGCTCAGCGGTACCCAGTTATTGCAACGGAAAGTAGAAAAAAACGTTACGTAATTGATGAATCCATAGTCGAATGCGCGCACATACCAACACACAAATAGGTTTATACGTGTGTGTGTGCGTGTACGGAAGAGCGGCAGCATAGGAGGGAGCTTAACAGAGAGATTGAAATGTGAAAAAGTGTGGAAATAAAATGCGAGCCAAATTGTAATTACGCGCAATTTAGCTTAATACAAACTTTTATTTATGATGACATTAGCTAAATACTGCGATTTGCAAGCATTCTTTTCTTTAGTCTAACCTTTTTTTTTTTGCTTTTTTTCTCTTTCATTTTTCTTGTTTGCTTTAATTGCAGAAATTTGGAATCTCCTTTTGTAGGAATTAAGCCACCTTGTAAAAACTGAGAATATTCAGTGAATTAAAAATTGCAATGAAAAGAATTCAAATTAAATGAAGGGAGATTAAAGTTCGTTAATGTATATGTATTTGTAAATACTCAAAATTCATTTAAAAAAAAATTATAATAAAAAAATATTTAAATATTGTTTTTCTTCGATGTGCGAACACCGAAATTTATATTAAAGAGTGCTTGGAACGGAGACTTCTTCCTTTTATACAAGACCATGATTTTTCTTTTCGCCTGACTTGGCCATCTGCCGCTATTTAAAAACAAAGCTATAGAGTTTTACTCAGAGCATGGAGTGAATGTGGTGCCGAAAGAGGCCAACCCTCCGAGCTGCCCTGAGTTACGACCCATCGAAATTGTTTGGGCTCTAATGAAAAGAAAGCTGAAGAAGACTAAATCTGAAGTCCATACAGTGGCGCAATTTCGAAATTAATGACTTAAGAAACTACCAAAAGAGGATGTCCAAAGTTTGATGAAGGGGGTTTCGCAAAAGGTGCGGCAATTTCGGAGGGGAGAATAATTTCATTATTTATTTTATATTTGAATAAAAAAACATGTTTCTTGAAAGTGATTCATTTCCATTTGGGTTTAATTTACTAAGCTTGTGTACAAATTAGGCCAACATATTGGCCGCCAGATTTCAATTGGAACACTCTTTATCTTCGGTGAGTATGAAGCGACTACTGTGCCAATTTTTTTTTTCAGTTAATTGCGCCACCAGCATTTCATTTAGTATGAGAAATGTAAATAAAATCAAATATGTAATGCGCGGAAAATGTGTGTCATGGGTTTAAATTATAGCTACTTCGTAATCCTTTTAGATTTTATTGCTTTTACGTAAATTTCTCTCTTTAACTTGCCAGGAATTTCGGAAAATGGCCTCGGATTGTGGACGAGTTCATGACCAATTGATTTAACCATAACTATTCTGAAATCATAATATCTAATAGCTAAAACATATCGCTCAAACTGTTAATTTCATCACCGCCTAATAGTATGTTTACACAAATTTAACAGTTTTGATGCCTTTGTAATTTGCGTGGATAAAAAATTGTTGGATACCGTCATGCGACGGGCTTTTATACAAGCTAATTTTGATATATACCGAATACGTTGCCACTAAATGTTTTTATATTATTTTCGATAACAACTAAAAATCACACAGTTCATTAGAAAAAACATATTTTAGAAATAAACCAGTAATTTAGTGCATATTCTATTTTCTATTTGGTTAATAATTTCCCTTATTAAATGAGGCAGATTTTTAAAGAAGCTCTGAATTGTACAAATTCATTGTTAGTATGAGAAGAGGAGTCTTATCTCATGTACTAAACGTATAAATTGCATATTAATTTCAAGATATTGAAATTAAAATGTAAGTAATCTATTATCGGGTTGAAGAGGTAAACATCGTTAATAAAAAGGCTTCAATGAAAACAAATCAACAATAAAGACACGCTTGCCCGAGAAAAGCTAGGGAATGAAATGCCATACTAACAAAAATTAAAGCTATTAAAATCAAAAGTATTCTATAAAAGAGTAGGCACGAAAAAATTTAAAAGTTGGTGTAAAATGGAATATAACTAAAAACAGCTTTGCGTGCAACAAAATTTGTGTGTTTTTTTTTTTCATTTTCGAACTGTCACGGCAGCAATTTTGCGATGACAAGCAGCCGGACTAACAAGCAAAGCAACAGCAATACTTCTCTCTACCATCATACTCGCCCGGTAGCCCAACATTCTTCCCACATGTACCCCACTGCTGTTGCACCGCAAAATTTGGCTACCTCACTACCTCAACGCTATTTTCGCAATTTACCACATTGACCACGCTCACTGAAAGTGTTGCTGGCAATCCTATTAACAGTTAGATTTTTTGGCGTAAAAGTAAGCATAAGCAAATTTGCTTCCGCATTAGAAATGGTTGATGTGCGTGCGGCGGTTGTCGTCCTGTGGGAATTCAATTTTTTTCTGCTGCTACTGACCGCAACTTTTAATGCGATTTTAAGTGCTGAAAATCAGTTTGTTTTTTTTGCTTACTTTTGTGCGCGACAAATTTTTTTGTGGGTATTTGTATTTCCAGCTCCCTACCAAATGTTTACCTACCACCAAATGTTGGCTATCAGAAAGAGGATAAATGCTAAAAAAAACTTATTTGTTGAAAGCGTGACTACTAGCTAGTGGAGTATTTTGCATATCATTTCTTAAGTCATTGTTGTGATCGATAAATCACATCATGGGTTATTTAATATCAAAACCTTGTCAGAACAAAAGAGTGTTAAAAAACTAATTTTTCTTGTCTGGGTCTTAGGATGCAAATTTCCATTAGAAAATTTTTATTTAGTTATACAAGTTTTCAAAATTTCAAAAATTGTCTAGCCTGCTATATTTTGGTATAAATTCTAATAAAAAAGGTTCCGCTGTAGCAGAATATAAAACATGGAGGAATTTTCAAGATGTACCTAAATTTTTTAAGATCTGAAGAAAGATAAGTAAATAGTTATAATCATCTATAACTGTAGGTACTTTATTTATTTAATTTAAATTATTTTTTATAAAAATATAGACAATTCTATAACAAAAACCATGCACGCTAAAGTTCGAAACTTTCCAGAAAGTTACAATTTTTCAGCGAATTAAAAAAAAAGAATGTTAATAAAAATTAGTAACTTTTTAATCCAAATTTCAAAGTACGCAATTTTTCTTATTGTAGTAAAATTGAATGTGCTATAAAACTGCATACTCTAAATTTGTGTAAAAAAATCGGATTTAAATTTTAGTAACATTGATAAGATATTTTTTTTTTTAATATTTAAACATTTTTTTTAATATTTGAAACGTTGCCTTGAACGAACTATGTTTTTAAAAATTCGGATTGAAATTTTAGACAATTTGGTGACTTTTTTTAATTTTTCTTAATTTTTAGAAATGTTTTCAGATTATTTAAAATTTTGAATTGCATGGTTTTTGTTATAAAATTAACTATATTTCAAAATATTCGGCTTGAAATTTTGGAAGTTTTTATGGCACTTTTTTATATTTTTGAATTAAAAAAAATTTTTTAGAATGTTTAATTCTTCGACTTGCATGGTTTTTGTTATAGAGTGAATTATATTTTAAAAAACTCGGATTGAAATTTTTAAAATTTTGATGAGATTTTTTTTAAATAATTTTTTGAATTTTTAAAACTTTTGAAACTTTGAATTTAAAAATTCGACTTGCATGGGTTTTATTAAAAAATTAACTATATTTTTATTAAACCTAATTCAGCTGAAATAAAGAAAATCAGATCTGACAAAACTTGTTAATTCAGTTCTCTATTATTTGTATAAATTTAGGGGCAGAGTTTTGCTTTAAAAAGTAGTATACTTTTACGAAAAAAAAACAAAAAAAAAAAAAAAATAAATAAAATGGTAAAATTTGTTTATATGTATGTGCTGGGGTATTAATTTTGCAATGAGCCATAACGACTCTTAGATGCATAATTTGCGCGGCTTTCAAGTTTGACCAATATTGATTAAGGTGAAATTTTGCCGTAATAATTAACATTTGGCAATGGTAATGATTACATTGATTTTATCATCCTTCCACGTCACTAAAAACTAAGTGTGCGTATAAAGTCTATCTAAAAGTGACACTACACTTTTCCATTTTTACCTGCCAGCAAAAAAAAAAAACAAAAATACAACAAAACTTTTAAAGCACACCCAGGATTATCATATGGCTTGTGTTTTAAACCTACTGCGCTGTGAAACGGCAAGTAGATAGTATTTTAGAAGCACTACCGTCAAAACAAACATATGTATGTACAGGAGAAAAGCAAAATCCAAATAAGCGGTAAATTGTTGCATGTTATAGCACCTCTCACTGAGCACTGGAATAAATTTCATTATAAATTGCCAAATAAAGTATATATGTATGTACCTACACACACACACACACACACACACACACAAGCAGCTATGTTGGAACTTGGCTCCCCAAAGGCGCCATGTTTCCGGTTTGTAATACATAAATACTCGGCACCCGCACAACATCGAAGGTAGGTAGGTAGGCAAAAGTTTGCAGGACATTTGGGAGCATTTTAATAATTGAAACATGGCTCCGAAATTTCAATTTAAGTTTAAAATTGCAAAAAAAAATGCTGCTTGAAAAAGGAAAATATTTATACAAATGCGTAAAGATTAGATAAAATGCGGAGATGTGCATTAGATCGGGGGGAAAATTCTAATAAGTATGCTCGTTTAAAATCATAAAAATGTTGTCTGCAGACATGTTCAACAGGGTTCAACTATTATTTATCCACGCAAAAAACACATTACAGAGATATCAAAACTGTTATCATTTTTCTATGCATAATTTTAGGCTGAAGGCCTAAGCTGTTATCATTATCATTTTTGTATGCACACTTTTAGGCTGAAGGCATTGGAATTGACAGTTTTAACGATATGCGGCGGGAAGCAGGAAACTTTTTCTTTTATATATTAGATTATTCAAAATATATCTACTAAATTTTATATTTCACTTTGAAATATGATCATATATAAAAAAAACGCTATAATCCTCTTGAATCTGCCAAACTAGACCCAATCTAATGTAGTACATATGTTAAAAAAAACTACGTAACAAAATGGCGTACAAGGAATTATTTCCGTTGTAATTGAAATTCCCATTCCATAAATTTAGCCATACATTAAAGATTAAAATTTCCAGCCATCCTGCGCCATCCAACAAGTGTTCCCTCGGTTTGAAGCAACAACAAAAAAGTATTTGTACTAAGCACACAGCGTGCTAGGCACAACCTCCGATGGTTGAAGGCCCAAAACTTTATCGACATAATGTGCCATAATTAGTTATTACCTGGTTGTCGTTGTTTGTTTTTCTTTCAGTTTTCGAGCACAGGGAAATATGAGTTGAGGAAGATTTAAATTTTTATTTCGCTGTATTTTAGATGAAAATATTTTCTTTTTTGCGCATCACTAGGGCATTCAACGGTAATTGCAACCGCTTGTTCTAAATTTCCAAATTATGTGTGCAGCTAAAAGTATGCAAATAAATGTTGTACAATTTGGGACAACGCTGCTAAATGAATTGAAAAAGGACACGTTCTACCAAGGAATGTCAACAAAAGATGCAAAGAAATTAAATTACGAGACAAAGATTAGAAATTGGTATATAGGCCTTTTAGATGTACGTTAAAAAAGGGTACTAATGAATATTTCCTTTATATTACAGCGTAAATTTCTAGAGCCAAGAAATAAAATTAGATAAAGGATAACGTCATAAAATTGTAAATAAGAAAAATATGCACGAACTGTTTTGTAAATTTTCAAAGGCTCAATTCTCAATAATTTTTCTTTCTTTTATAATTGCAAAAAAAAAACAACTAGGTAACCCAAAAACGAGGAGTTGTTGGCATTTTAATAAATACACTAGGGAGCAAAAGTTTACATTTGAATTTATTTTTCATTTTCTTCTTGCGTCTCCCCGGTTAACTGCCCACTTTTTCACAAATGATACCGATGTTTTTGTATATTTTCCATCCAATTTTCACAAGAATATTGAATAAGAAGTTTGAAATTTTGTACAAGGCTTTCAACTTGGAAATATGTAAAGCGTATTTATATATGTATATACCATCTTTATAAAATAAAAAAAATTTAATAGAATTTTAGAAGATCTCTGATTTTCACACATCATAGGTCTTCCAAGTCATCGGAGCATTTTCATATCAAAAGTGGAGAATATTTGTGTAGGTAATGCGGAGCACTGGCCCAGAAAGTGTAGAATGGTTTTCTCCTCTTTTTTGTCTTGACTACTTTTACAGAAATCATGCAATTGTACGCCTAATCGATAGACGTATTTACCTACCAAACAATGCGCTTTTAGGACTGGTTTAGCTTCAATAGTAAGCCTGTGGGTTTGGCAATAAGCACCGGTCATAATTATCTGGAATTCATACCACTTTTGGGTGAAATAACTCAGCCATCTCGTTGAGTGAGTTTAGAAGTTGTTGACTATTATATGAAAGATTTTATTGCCAGTGAAAATGTAGATATCAACCCTGGTTATCGTATCACACTTGACCTGTCTTGTGGTTCTAGCAATTGCCATCAGTTCCACCTAAAAAAAATGCTACAGTAGTCTGGAAGATGGAAGCTAGCGGAGATTCCTAAGCGTTCAAAATATACGCCTCCTACAAAACTACCCTCGAGCTTTGAGCCGACTCTGTATAGATGAATGAAAAGCGAAAATTAATAGATAGCTATGCTGTGAAGCAGACTAAATAAAATAAATGTATTTTACATTTGGAGCCAGCTTTTGACATTTCATTTGCATCTGGTTTGTACAACGAAGCTACCGATACAGCCGACGTTTTGCATACGGAGATTCACACTTCATGCAGTTGAGAAATTTTTAAGCCAATAGATAGTAAAAATGTTCTATAGGTAGCTGATTTAGCTGATGTAGACGGCTCTACCAAAATGGCGCAGAGGGAAGAGTTCCAGTGCGAATTTGGGGGATTTTGTAAATTTTTTGAATGAACAATTTCTTCAAAATCAATTTGAAAGCAAATCCAAAAGATAAATATGCTATCAGAATTAGTTGCCTGCACAAAAATCACTTGCCCTACTCTACGGCTGAACGATTTCTGCATTTGCACTTGAGCTATCAAATAAGGGGAAAGAAGTACAGACAGATATTTTCAAATTTTCACTTAATTGCTTTATAAAAAATCAGATTCGTGCTTTAATAACTAAAATTTTTCTTCACTTCCACAAATATGGCTGAAAAAGGACATTGGCCAGGCTGACGGATAAGGCGGGCATCTCTTGTTATCCCAACCGCTGCTAGTGATCTAAATTTGTGCTCCATCCCGCCTCCCCGCCTCCCCACTTTCACCAACCTACACCACTTGTTACCTCGTTCTACAAAAGTATACTTCAGGCAATTATAATAAATTACAATGGAAATTCTGAGACAAGTAAATACACTGGACGTTGATTAGGCAATGATTATGATGGCGGTGACGGTGAGAAAATAAAGTCTGATATCAAAGCTTGTGTGTGAGATTTAATGCCTACCTATTTTTTGTTTTTTGCTTAAGCTACACTCTGTGGCAACCAATGGCCTATATTCCACACAAAACTAGCCAGCATTGTTTACACGTTATAAAGTTGGCATTGTTTTTGTATTTCGTTTTTTGGCTCTTTACTTTAAGTAACTTCTTCAGTTTTCCTTTTGGTTTTTGCATAGTGCTTGTCATTTCATTTATTGTCGACGCTATTCGTACCAATCATTGGCGCACCCAAGTAGAGGTTTATTGGGTTCAGAACGTGCCTTTAATTTTTATACTATAACTAGTATTTACTGTTCTTTTTTTTAATAAGATTTAAGTTTACAATGAAATTTTGAATAAAAGTTCTTTTAAGTTTGTTACTTTATGAATTAAACGAAAAAAACAACAAAAATATTTCAAAAAAGTTGATCTAATCAAATCTAATCAAAACTAATCGAAAAATCTAATCGATTTTTTTTTTGATTAGTTTTGATTAGATATGCTAATCGTCGCTAATCGCCATTAGATTTTTGATTAGTTCTAATCTAATCAATTAGTAATCTAAAATATTAAAGAATCAAAAAAATCTAATGATTACATTATTTTATTTTTCTAATCGTAATGATTTCTACTTCTAATCGAAGTTCCCCAGCTATGATCTTAAAACTGTAATACTTTCGTGGAATTTATTTTAATTCACTTAGCGTAAAACCTCCTCCAAAATATTTTTGTTGCTTTCGGTTTGGCTGTGTCTATTGCTGCGAACGCTGAAACTGATTTCTGAGAAATTCACTCACACAGCTTGTTTTGTTGTTTTGCATTCTCCTGGTTACTATAATTATTAAGCTCGTATTTATCATTATTATATTTATCATTGTTGTTATTTGGTTGTCATAGTAACTAGTTAGCTGGTTCAGCCCATAAGCAGTGATGCTGTTATAATATGGCCACTAAACGCCCTTTATTATGCTACATTTCGACGAGGAAAACGCAAAATGGTGTAGTGGCAGCAAACGGGTGTCCCTTTTGTTTTATTCAAATATTTATACTAACATAACAAACACTTAATGTTTTCATATATGTATGTAGAAATACACGCGATCAAATCTTAGCGCTTCTCTTCTTTCTCCCCTTTTGTTCGCTCACTCTTTTCTTTTTCGCCATTTCGTACCACTCGAAATTAACATGAATTTGCATAGCTTTTCAAATATTTTTTTACATTCGCAACTCTTGTAACGTTCGTTAAGCTTATTTGTTTATATTGTTTTTCTGGTCTGCATTCGCCTTTTTATTGTGCGAAGTTTTTGGTGTCCCTAAAGAGCTCTTCCAACACACTAACTAAATGCATTCGCTTACCAAATTGCCAAATTTAGTTTTGTGTTTTTAGCTGTTTGCTTGGCCAGTTTTCAGCTGGCATTTGTAACAATTTTTTAACCAAACAAATTTTACTAGCCTACTTTTTGGCGCTTAATTGTTGTGCTTTTAAATAAGTTTAGGTTTTTTGTGACCTTAACCCGTACCGCTATTCTTGGCTCCAGCTTTGATCCAACTCTTGAGAAAAACAAAAACCTTATATAAAAATATGCCCAAGAAATGAAAAATAAATTTTCTTATATCAAAATTTCTTAAATCAGGCAAGAAAGAAGTGCTCGTATTTTAGTTTTTCAAGAAAGTTTACACCAAAGGTATTTTTAAGCAAGAGAAATGATGAATACTTAGTTTTACGCAGAAATGTTTCATATTTTCAAGCACAACTATTTATCTATCACTTGATAACACCTAGCACCGAAATTTTGGTATAGCAGGTTTTGGAATACAACCAAAAGTATGCATTCTTTTTGGGTTTAAGTTGCTTTGGTTTTATTAAAATGAAATATTTAAAATCGGCTTTAAAAATAGTGTTCTCTTATTTGAAATAGGCTTCACCTCATCTTTATATATAAGGCAGTATAATATTAAAAATACTTTAATTTTCATATTATCTGCATTATTCAGTATACTTACACAAAATACAGATTTTATTGCATACAATTAGGCTTACACACTTACTGATTTAATGTGGCCGCAATTATTCTTGATGCTGCAAATAAATTACTTATTCAATGTTCAATAGCAGTTATCTTTTTGAAATATGTATGTGCGCGAATTTAAAATGAATGAATGTGCGGCTTAATTCCACTACTTGACACAGAGGTGCTATATATATAAATATATTTCAATATGACAACAATGGTTGCACAGTTGACATTTCAGAGTAATTAAATGTGTTTAAAAGATCATTGTTATTTTAATTGTTTTCGCGACAGCAAGAAGCAATAACTCAAATGTAGTTATGTATTTGAAACAAACAAAAATATAGATATTCAAATAATTCATGATAGGCTGGATGTGAAATCAGGAAAGATGAAAAAGATATAGGGGGAAAGAGTTGGAGCTAAAATATTTGATAATTCACATTAACAACATACTTTTTTTTTAATGTTTGAATTATAGTAATAGACAAATTTTAAACACTAATAAGAAACCAGAAAAAAAAACAAATACAAAATACAAAATATAAACTACAAAACATCTAATATAGAATACGAAATTTGAAATTTGAAATACTAAATACTAAATACTAAATACTAAATACTAAATACTAAATACTAAATACCAAATACTAAATACTAAATACTAAATACTAAATACTAAATACTAAATACTAAATACTAAATACTAAATACTAAATACTAGATACTAGATACTAAATACTAGATACTAAATACTAAATACTAAATACTAAATACTAAATACTAAATGCTAAATACTAAATACTAAATACTAAATGCTAAATACTAAATACTAAATACTAAATACTAAATACTAAATACTAAATACTAAATACTAAATACTAGATACTAAATACTAAATAATAAATAGTAAATACTAAATACTATATACTAAATACTAAATACTAAATACTAAATACTAAATACTAAATACTAAATACTAAATACTAAATACTAAATACTAAATACTATATACTAAATACTAAATACTAAATACTAAATACTAAATACTAAATACTAAATACTAAATACTAAATATTAAAAACTAAATACTAAATACTAAATACTAAATACTAAATACTAAATACTAAATACTAAATACTAAATACTATATACTAAATACTAAATACTAAATACTAAATACTAAATACTAAATACTAAATACTAAATACTAAATACTAAATACTAAATACTAAATATTAAAAACTAAATACTAAATACTAAATACTAAATACTAAATACTAAATACTAAATACTAAATACTAAATACTAAATACTAAATACTAAATACTAAATACTAAATACTAAATACTAAATATTAAAAACTAAATACTAAATACTAAATACTAAATACTAAATACTAAATACTAAATACTAAATACTAAATACTAAATACTAAATACTAAATACTAAATACTAAATACTAAATACTAAATACTAAATATTAAAAACTAAATACTAAATACTAAATACTAAATACTAAATACTAAATACTAAATACTAAATACTAAATACTATATACTAAATACTAAATACTAAATACTAAATACTAAATACTAAATACTAAATACTAAATACTAAATACTAAATACTAAATATTAAAAACTAAATACTAAATACTAAATACTAAATACTAAATACTAAATACTAAATACTAAATACTAAATACTAAATACTAAATACTTAATACTAAATGCTAAATACTAAATACTAAATGCTAAATACTAAATACTAGATACTAAATACTAAATACTAAATACTAAATGCTAAATACTAAATACTAAATACTAAATACTAAATAGTAAATACTAAATACTAAATACTAAATACTTAATACTAAATACTAAATATTAAATACTAAATACAAACTGCAAAACATAAAAGGCAAAATACTAAATACAAAAACCAAAGTACCAAATACAAAATACTAAAATACCTGTTACCGAATTCGAAATACTAGCGACATGATATTGTATTTAAATTATGCGAGTATTATTCATTGACTTTTTAAACTTATCGAATATGTCAAAATATCTATCTACACGGCGTTTACGTAACATGCCAATGCATTAAATATACAGCACAAGTCCAACAAAGGACACATTTTACATATGTATTTCGAATAGCCCCATACGCTACCAAACGAGAACGATACGCTACCCAAAAACGAGAAATATTCCACTGCCAAAATTAAACTGGCGAGTTGACAAAAGTTCATTGTATACCACATAATTTTCTTTTTCGTATTACGGAAATTATATATATGTGCATACATACATATATAAAGTAAACATGATTCGAAAATGTAAATACGCTCAGAGCCACAAGGAAATGAGGTCGAAATAGATTTGAGTTAAAATAAAGCATAAAAATCGATATATGCATACTCAAATATTTATGTTGAAAAATGTGGCTGAAATGTATTTATGTTATTATATGTAAGTAGATAACTGCAAAGCCCCACACACAATGACAATTATTAGTCGGAAAATATTTTGCGAAAGAATTATGCTTGATTTTGATAAATGTCTTACGAAGTTGTTTCGCATAGAAAATAAATAATACTTAATACGCGCAAATATTAACATTGCGTGGCTCATTTAAATATCAAATTTCAAAAAGCCCACGCTTACTAGGAACAGGTACGAACTGTGCTGGTTGATTTAATACACGTATATATTTTTTATATTTACCGTTGGCATATACCAGCATGTCTATGTGTTTGTAGCAACCCTTGCAAAACAAAAGTTTTCATATGCAAGCAGATTGCGGAATTCATTTCAGCCCGTCAACGAACTATTTGAACATGATTCATAAGGGTGAAATTATTTTTGTAATAGCAGCGCAGGTTTTTCATTCAAATCAATCAAATCATTCAATTTATGAGTTTGTGCTGTACGCACGCAATGGTTTATTCAGCAAATCACTTCAAATGCTCAAAAATTCAATGTCGTAGCAACCGCAATACAAAATTCGTTAACTGAAACTCAGCATTATAGCGCTGCTTCGTGCAATCAGCTTAAAATCGGCCTGCGCAACCAAAGGAACTTTCTGAAAAGCCTTGGTGGAAATTGGAAATTTCTCATCAAGCATTTGCGTGCCTAGCGCGCAAGCACATAAACAGGGAAGTTTAGATGAGCTCAAATAAATATGAACGTTGTGTAAACGAAAAAAACCGAAATTCTGCGATTTGTATGCAAATGGAAAATGAGAATTTTCGTAAGATATTTGCTATTATGTATATTCCCTAATTTATGATCTACAAAATTTATAATTTGAAATCTATAATCTGCAATCTATAATCCGTTATCTGTAATCTTTAATCTATAGTTTAGGATAAATAACCTATAGCCTATATCTGATATCTGTAATTGATATTCCCTAATTGCCGATCTTTATTTTAACATCTATAATTTATAATCTATAATTTATAATCTATAGCCAACAATCTATAATCTATAATTTTTTTCTATAATCTATGACCCATACTCTATTATCCATTATATGTTAATTACAATCAATAACCTATAATATATTTTTTATAATCATTTAACCTGAAATCTATAAATTTAAATATCTATCATAAAACCATAAAGCTGATTATAATATACAGTATAGAATATATAATCTATAATCTATAATCTACAATCTATAATCTATAATCTATAATCTATAATCTATAATCTATAATCTATAATCTATAATCTATAATCTATAATCTATAATCTATAATCTATAATCTATAATCTATAATCTATAATCTATAGTCTATAATCTATAATCTATAATCTATAATCTATAATCTATAATCTATAATCTATAATCAATAATCTATAATCTATAATCTATAATCTATAGTCTATAATCTATAATCTATAATCTATAATCTATAATCTATAATCTATAATCTATAATCGAAAATCTATAATCTATAATCTATAATCTATAATCTATAATCTATAATCTATAATCTATAATCTATAATCTATAATCTATAATCTATAATCTATAATCTATAATCTATAATCTATAATCTATAATATATAATCTATAATCTATAATCTAAAATCTATAATCTATAATCTATAATCTGTAATATATATTCTATAGTCTATAATCTATAATCTATAATCTATAATCTATATTCTATAATCTATAATCTATAATCTATAATCTATAATCTATAATCTATAATCTATAATCTATAATCTATAATCTATAATCTATAATCTAAAATCTATAGTCTATAATCTATAATCTAAAATCTATAATCTATAATCTATAATCTATAATCTATAATCTATAATCTATAATCTATAATCTATAATCTATAATCTGTAATTTATAATATATAATCTATAATCTATAATCTATAATCTATAATCTATAATCTATAATCTATAATCTATAATCTATAATCTATAATCTGTAATTTATAATATATAATCTATAATCTATAATCTATAATCTATAATCTATAATCTATAATCTATAATCTATAATCTATAATCTATAATCTATAATCTATAATCTGTAATTTATAATATATAATCTATAATCTATAATCTATAATCTATAATCTATAATCTATAATCTATAATCTATAATCTATAATCTATAATCTGTAATTTATAATATATAATCTATAATCTATAATCTATAATCTATAATCTATAATCTATAATCTATAATCTATAATCTATAATCTATAATCTATAATCTATAATCTATAATCTATAATCTATAATATATAATCTAAAATCTATAGTCTATAATCTATAATCTAAAATCTATAATCTATAATCTATAGTCTATAATTTATAATCTATAATCTATAATCTATAATCTATAATCTATAATCTATAATCTATAATCTATAATCTATAATCTATAATCTATTATCTATAATCTATAATCTGTAATATATAATCTATAGTCTATAATCTATAATCTATAATCTATAATCTATAATCTATAATCTATAATCTATAATCTATAATCTGTAATCTATAATCTATAATCTATAATATATAATCTATAATCTATAATCTATAATCTATAATCTATAATCTATAATCTATAATCCATGATCTACAATGAATCAGTATTATCTTCTTTGCACGTTCTCTCAAATTTGCTTCAAACAGAATTCACAATTTAATTGTTTTTCGCTAGCGACTTAGAACTGATGGTTGTACTCGTAAGCATCAGTTTCCCCTGTTTTTATTGCGTTTACAGATTCCACCAAAAAGCTGCACGGTAGGTGCGTATTTTGCTCGGATGCAGCTAATTGATTTACGCTACGGTTGAAAATGTTACGTGTATGATCTCTGGTTATTGGGCGACCATTTGCAATACTTATACGACTGGAGACACACATACACTGAAAAAAAGAACCTAAGAAAAATTTCCCTTATATTGATGTGATATGTTTTTCAAATATCGACATTACCTCCCGTTTGAGGAGCGGGTCCTCTAAAATGAATAAAAATCTACACGGAATGAAATCTGATTTCATTAAAAGTAGTAAATATTTCTTAAGCGCCATTTCATTGCCATCATTTCTTGCTTCTTTGTTGGAGTGTAGCCGACCTCAACTACTTACGCGCCCAACATAATCAATAAATGCTTGAAGCGCAGATAGCTCACACATACATACATACATGCTCTATAACGGTGCTTACTAGCAGGTCTTTCATTAGCCATATTACAAAAGTCCAATGGCTATGCTATTTGGCCGACTGTGCGTATGAGTGATTATTAATGGCCAAAACGATAAATGTATGAAGTTAATTGGATTGCTGTTTGGCTTGTGGTGTTTTGCTGTTGATTTTGCTTTGGTACTTGTTTTACCGGAATTTCACTTGAAATCAATAATTTTATTACGTGGGTATCATTAATTAACGCCGACCCGGAGTAGCGGTAAAGATAGTAGAATTGTTACCCAAATACATACACACATACTAACAGCTGGACTGGTCGTTCAAATTGCAAACACTTGATGAATATTATTTATACGCTGACTATGAGTTTTTTAACTTATCTAATAGGTGCTGTTATGTAGAGTGCGTAACATAAATATGCGACAAGTATTTTATGAAAAGTTTCAACCTTTTATTTTTTTCTTGACTAATTGTATATTAATTTTCTATGCAAAAAACGCCGTATAAATTCAACTTCAATCTGTGTGCAAATTTCAATAAAATTAAAAAAGAAAAAATGGTGACCAACGTTTTAAGCTTTTTATTCTGAACCTTTAGAAAATTTTCAAGCATGCAATATTATAGCCCATTCAGCATTATAGAGAGGCCCATAGGAAAGGAAAATGTTGGATCGCAGATTTTTTCTTAAAATGTGTAGTTTTGTAGTACCGTAGCAGTGCAGTGTTAAATGACTGAGCTAGCCAATTTTGGATTTTTTGTTTTTTATTTTGTAAGAAATGCATTTTTAAAGAAGTTTCATCTCGAAAACTATTAATCCTACATGCAAAAATCATATATATATAAAATTTTAGAATAAATTCACAATTTTTATCTTATTGTGTGTTCACACTATAAAGTATTTTGATTGGTCCGAATTTATACCAAACATCGTTGATTTTTCAAAAAAAGACAATTTTTTTTATAAATTATTGCGGAATTTTGAAAAACTTGTTTCTTTGTAATTTCTGGAATAAAAAACTTTCAATTTTGTGTTTTTCGAGATAAGAATTTTGTATAAATGGAATTAATTTCTCATTTAAAATTTTCATATTTCAAAAAAAAAATAAATTAAAGTTATCTGAAGAAATACCCTTTTTATAGAATTTTTATCACAAAAATTTTTTATCCTACTTGAAAAAGTCATTAACATAAAATTTTATGAAAAATTTCCAATTCTTACGGTATTAAAAAATTATTTTTTTTAATATTTTTTTTTTAACTCTGTTTCTTTTTTTGTTCACAGCTCATCGAATTTCCAAAACAAAAAATTATTTACATAAAATTCTAACTCTGCTTAAAATACAGTGAAATTTTGAAAGAGGTATCTTTCGCAATTTTTTCTTATTTAAAATTTTCAATCGGAAATATCTTGCAAAATAAACTTGGTTTGCACAACTCGCAGTACTAGAAACCTACAAAGTTTAATAAAATTCCTAAATTTTGATTCTGTTCTACGTTAGATATGAATGGGCTATAAAACTGCATAAAAACGAAATTTCTAAAATTTTAGCTTAAAAAGTTTGAAATTTTCAGAAAGTCTGTTCATTTTTTTCAATTTGCGTAATGTCTGAAGCCTAGGTTTATAGGGGTTTTATGGTACAGTGAATCACAGAAATAAACTAGTTGTCGAGACTTGTCAATAAGTTCCTGTCATACAGTTAACATAACTGTAGTGTCAAATTTAAATTACCCTATGCGAGTTGAAGTATCGATCCAACTAAGTCAGAATATTGCTCCCCAGTAGTTTTGGAGAGTTATGAAAATTTTTGTTGATTGCATTTTAATTGTTGGATTTCTAATTGAATTTTGTATGTGAGAAAAATGTATAAATAAAATATTATTTACTTGTTTACTTAATTGGCGCCAAAACTACCTAGGCGATTTTGACTAAATTCAACACAACACGCAAGTCGATCCTTTCGCATTGCTAGCGTCAATTTGATATACCAAGTGAATAGAAGAGCCCTTCGCCTTTTTATGTAGCTAGTTGCGGCAATACCCTTGATTACAAAACTGAAGGGTAGTATTTGAAGACCATATCACCAAATAGGCTTCTAAATCGAAATGCAATAAACTATTGCATAGGTATTGCCTTAATAAATCAAAATTTTTGCTCGTTTAAAACCGCTTCTGATTATTTAAAGTTGCCTATAAATTCCTGTGTGTGCTAAAATGTTGAGCTGTCCTTTCGTGTTTTTGCGTTTGCGTGCGACTGCATTTCATTGAAATTTCGTGTAACTTTTCTTCCCAAAATGTTTCGAAAATTATGCTCTGCATTTTCAGATACTAAGAACTTGCAGCTATAGTTCTTTAAGAGATCCTAAGGTGATCAAAAGATTCAAAATCCGCAGGTATTAATAGCAACAAAGATTTATGACTCCAGTTATAGCCTCCACTCATATGTGCAATAAATATTCATAATATTCCTAACTAAATTGTAAAGGTTTTATGGCAAAAATCAAATTGCTCAACAAGACTTGAATATTATGCTTCACATGTGTAATAAATAACAATTCTCCTGGCAGTAAAAATCATATTTTCTATTTCTTATAGGCCATAAATTACAAATGTCAGTAATGCTGCAAATAATAAAAGCTTCAAACGAAGGACAAAGTACAGAAAAAACACAAATCATAATATCATATACAGCAAAATTAGCCACAGGTAAAGGAGGAAACAAAACTCTAGGGAAAAAGCAAAGGAGATTGTTAAAAGTAAGGCAGCTGAAAGCGAAAAATGTTTATTTGAACAACAATATTAGTAAAACAAGTGAATAGAGTACGAGTACGAGGGAGAGAGATTTAAACTTAAGCAAAGAAATGAAAACAAGTCTTTGTCAATAAAAGCTAGCCAAAAGTTTAGAATTCTGCACATCCGTAACCTATGATTGCTTTTTCAAAAAGGGTTTCGCAAATAAAAAGTAAATTCTTTTGACTTTTAAGTCAAGGGTTTGCTTCAATGTGAACAGAGCTATCTACAGAGTCATATGGACTTAATCTACAATATATTCAATCGCTTAAACTTACACACTATTTCTATCCCTTTTAGAGCTACCTTCTATTTCGCCCCACTACTTTTCATCATATTAATGGGAAAAAAAACAAAAATATTTTCAAATACCTACAATCCACGAAATTTCGTATGGCTTAGTATGCCTTTAGCATTGGCGATTTAAATATGTGTGTGAATTTATCTAGATTAATGAGTATCGTGCACGTGCAAATAAATTGAGAATTTTTCCATGCCTATGTGTTTTACGTACATACTATATAGTTATACTAGAATATATTTATGTATGTGCTTTAGTGTAAAGGTATTAGTGGAAAGCCAATGAATGGCTTATGCCGCTACCAAAATAAAATGCCGACTAAAATGGAAAACTATGAATGACATTGTTATTGCCAAAACCCAACGCATAATCGCACGATATTGCTGTATTTGACAGATTGAATAATGCATTAGGATTAAATACGAAATTCCACAGCGAAAAATTGTGGTACGATATTTGGAAAGAAATGCCTTTGGTTACGGCGAATGTAATGCTAACAAAGTGAAGCACGACAAGCGTAGGCTGTAGGGATGAAACAAAACATTAATGCTAATAAAGCCACAATAGTTTCGACAATTTTATCGATAACAATTTCGAAAGTAACAAGAGCATAGATAACGATATCAGTATCGATAATGCATCGGCAAGGAAAACAATATCGATATCGATAACAATATCGATAACGATAACAATATTGATATCGATAACAATTTATTTAACAATATTTATTCGATAAAAATAAAAAATGCCCCATCTTATTAATTGTTGTAAGTAAATCTACTTATGATAATTTAAATAATGAGGATAATTATAACCATAACCATCGATAACGGTAACAATATCTGAAACAATAACAATATCGATAGTTATAATACCGTCGATAAAGATAATAATTTTGAAAACGATAATTACGATAAATGTAGCGATTATGATAACCATTTCGCTGGTATAAAATAACGATACAAATTTCGATCGAAAAGACTGATCACTATAAAAATATTATTAACGAAAGTAAGTTAAGATGCATACAATATAGAAATAGTGAGGATATTGTAGCCAAAACAGTTTCGAAAAGCCTATCGATATCTGGAGTCAGCAATAGCGATAATGATATAAATATCGATAAGAATTACAGCATTCGGAACAATCGATACTTATAAAAACATTATAATTTTGAAATCGATAAGAATTCCGTTAAAGATAATAATTTCGAGTTACTGATAACGATTTTAATCGATATCCGTTTTGATTAAGATAAGCGTATCGCTACTGATAGTAAGTAATGATATATAAACTAATAAGATTACTATTAGCCACAACAATTTTGATAATAATGACAAAAATATCGATAACGATTGCAGGTTTTGTAATAATATCGATATTTGTAAAGATTTCGACAGGTATAACCACATCGCTACGAGTAATGACGGAAGCTCGCGGAATTGTACAAAACTGTAACAGCTGTTTGAAACACATACTTATTTTTATGTCTGCTATTAAATGGATATTGAAATTTTGTGGCCAGCTATAATTTAACTTATTGTCAAGAATTTAAAAAGTTTAATGCTAGCAATACAATTTTTTTTATTAAAAATTTTTTTGTAGGTTTGGCAGTGTACGTATTTCAGGTTATATTCTCTAAGCAAAGATAAATTTCCTAAAAGTCTACACCAACACACATGTATCGGCCAAAGCGTGTTGAGTTATCACTGCTATTGTTAAAGTAATTGCAGGTGATCAACTTCCTAAAAACCTGTTATTTCCCAATAAAATGCGAGCGTGCATATTTGAGCAGCCAAGTGGGAGAGCGTGGGCCGAAATCAGACGCGCTGTGGCCTCAAGTGGTTGTGCAAGCATAGTTTTAGGCGCATAAGCGTACAAATTCAAATAGTGGACAGTTTTGCGGTCACCACAGAAACACTTTCCGCTTTCCAATGCCAATAACCCGTGCAGATTTTTCATTATTACCAGCAGTTAATCTATAATAGGTACAATTTATTCAGTCAGCTTCTGTTTTTTTTTTTTTTTTGTTAAGCACTTGAAGTAGAAAAATAAACGGAAATAACGCATGAGTGTTCAAAAGTGGTTTAAAAGCTTAGTTTTTTTTTTTTTTGTTTGTTGATATCACTCGAGCACGTGTATGCTCTTATGTAAGGTTTATTGAACTCTTTTTTCCGTTTCCCTCGTTACACTCTTTTCATTTTCTCACTTTCACTTGGACAGCCAGAAATTAATGCTATTTCGAAACGTTTATATAAAATTGCTTGAATAAAACGATGTTTTATTTCAACACTTTCCGGTAAGTAATGAGCGTATAGTATTATAATTTGCCATAGATGGCATTTGCTACTAGCGCTGAAATGTAGGCTATAATGTTTCTAATTCATACAAAAAACAAACAAGGCTTCTGAGCTGGACCTGGACCTTTTTACATCAACAGTTCCTATGCACAACAAAATTGTGGCAAAGTCATTTGGTGTAGCGACGCAACTTTGCAAAGTTTGGCATAGCTGTGAGTTGCTGGTAAAAATGTAGTTAAATTATGCTGATCTTTTATAAAATGGCTATATTTAAATTAACAACATTTAGGTTGTTGTGTGGCTTAATGGCTGCTATTAGGATAACTTTTGTTCTATGTGTGAACTTTGCGAACAGATTAGAGGAAGAAAAATATTTAGACAACACATTTTCTTGTGTTTAAAAATTTTTCTAACTTATTTTTCATACAACTACAGCGACTCATATTGAAAATGGTCTAGTGCCATTCTTTTTTTCTAACATCTTATTAAAAACACAGTTCATTCAACAATATAAACTACTAAAATCTAAATTTTAAACTTTGTAAAAGTTTTACGAAAATTTCAGAAGCTGATTTTTCTGATAGCCAGTTCATTTATGCTGTATAAAAAATCTAAAATAAAATTAAATTATTTTAGATATTTGCTTGTTAGTTAAACACAAATTATACATTTTTCTTCAAGTCGCCCAGCAAAATGCCGAAAATTTACGCTACTTGAAATATGTACATCTGGATCTCTAGTTGACGTCACTAGTTCATAGAATAAATGTAGATTACGTATACGCCCCACACCTCATTCAAGTACTCAAAACAAATTACTACTCACCAAAGCAGAAATAAAGTTCAGTATAAACAATTTTTATGCACACGAACAAATTAGGCAATTTTGTGAATTGAAGAGTAAAATCAAGTTAGTATCTCACATTTATTGAACATAATTTCAAACTGTTATTTCGCTTATCAGCGTTGGTTGAATGAATTTGGCGCACAAATATAGGCTATGGGTGGCACTCTAATTGACTGACAGTTAAGAAGTACTTGACAACTGAAAATGTTATAAAAATATATATTACATACATTTAACGCTTTCCACATAGACAAATCTGTCAAATTGAGGCTCAAAAGCTCGAAAATGAGTTGAGAGGAATAGCAGCAGCAAGGGCTGCCTCAAATGCCAAAAACAACATAAATAGCGCGTGATTTGGGGCAAGAACAAGCAGAAAAGTTGTCTTAGTCGAAAAGCGAGCAGCAGTTATATAAATGATGTGGTATGTGGGTGTACACAGTCTAGTGAAGTCGTCAGTAGGGGTTTAAAATCGCTGCAAAATTTTAACATCATTGCCATGACTTACATTTTTCTTGTTAGCGATTGTTTACTATTTTTTTTATTTTTTGTTTTTGCTCTTTATTGCCATCTCAACCCACACTTGATTATTTCGGTTTTAAGTGAAAATAAATTTTTACAAAAATTCAATTTACTTTGTAATTGAATTAGTATTTTAAGGAGAGAAAGGCAATAGGTATTGTAAAATTATCGGAAAGATGTGAAATTGTTGGTTTGCTATGGCTTATGATTGGCATAAAAGAATAACTAGCTATCTATAAGGTAACTGTAAACGTGGAAAGTGAATTGAGTTTTGGGCGCTAAGCATAATATCTGGTTAGGAAAGTATAAAATAGTAGTAAGTGAATTTGTAGAGTAGTCAAGCATAATTGGAAGTATTTATATTTTATTTATTTATATTTTACTAAAAACAACCTTAGAAATTCACGAAAGTCTAATGAAGCTTGGGTTGTGGTTTAATTGACTTAGTACTAATTTAACTGGATTGGATTTTTAAATCAATGTTACGATTTAATTTTTTACCCATTTGGCTACATTTAATTGAAAAAAATGTTCCGCTAAATTTTAATTCATAATAAATATAAATTCTTTAATTTTATAGAGTTTCACTATTTCATCAGCCTCCATTGCAGAGAAAAGAAAAATGTTATGAAAAGCCTAAGAAAGTAAACAAAAGTGAAATTTTATTTTAATATAAAATATTATTGGTTTAAGTGGAATAAAATTTATGTAATTTACTCCAGAAAATACCCAGCCAAAAAAGTGCAATGTCTTCAAATTTAAAATAAAATAAACTTGTGCTCAACTTAAAAAACTAGATATACATTACATTAGGGTGCCTCAACAAAGAAATGTGAGTTTTTCTGCCGGAATTATAAAATTTATTATTATTTCAAATATATTAAAAATTATGTGTGCTAACTTGCAGTGAAACTAACTGCTAAAATGAAGTTTCGAACATAGTTTTTTTTCAATTTATTCTTATCATTATTGATGATTTGATTAAACTTTTATGCATTTTATAACTGATGACTCAAAATAATTTATTCGGCTTTTTTACATCTCTTTTTAGGTGAGTTCGTAAAGCAGTAAAGCGAATGGATAAAGTGTGCGTAAGTTATGCTAACCAATTCGGGATTTTATTATAATCAGTTTAAGTATTACTTATTTCATTTCAATTTCATGCAGTCAACTGAGAGAATTGAAAGAGTTCCAACACTGAATTTTTACGAAAATGTGTTTGCTAAATATGTACATATATGCTATGTATATATGAGCGCTGATAAAATCTATAATAAACTTTAATCCCGTTTTCCCATTAGTAGCCAAACTGCCATTTAAAACTAAGTAATTATATATAATTAGGCACTATAGCATGTATTTTTCCGTTTTTGTTTCTCCTTACTGCTTGCACTCACCCCAAAAACAAAATAAAAACTGTATAGGCTTACGTTAATTTACGCTTGTGTGCGTAACGGTTTTATTGGCATACATACTTATGTTGTATAACGGTACAAATTAGTACCAAAAGCAGTAAACTACACACATGCGGCCAGAGAAATAGGGAGTGAGAGAATTAGAGAGAGAGAGAGAAAGAGAAAGAGAAAGGACTGCTAATCTAAGAGTAGCTGTAGTAGGCCGGATCGATTTTGTTTAATACGAAACGGGTTTGTTTGGTGTAATATAAGCTGTAATGTTTCAGATAAATTTATAAAACAAAAAACAAAGTATGACACAGAAAAAGCATGCATTTTGTATGCAATTTTGAAATCACGGTCAAAAATTTAATTTATTTACGCATTAGAAAATTAAAATCAATTGTATTAGCTGAAAATGTGTACAAGAATTCTAGCTGTTTCAGCAATACTTTATGCCCATAGCAAAACTCGTTGCAGTAACATTGAACCAGCCTTATATTCAAAGTTATGTGCCATGAATTCAAGCTACGCATTGACGCACACTAATCCACACATAGATACTGACTAAGTCTGTAATTTACTTCTGCCTGCGCTCAAATGTGGTAACTATTGCATATGTACTACTCATATATATATTTAGTTGGAATCGAAGCTGTGCTAAACGCTTAAATATATATGTACTATATATGAGTGAAATGTGAAGAATTCCTTTGATAAGCATAGGCAAATATAAACAGATACTTTTGTTCATATATATGTATGTGATGGAAACGACGAGAGTGAAATCATTTCCTATTTCGACGCATTTATGTTTTGTCGATTTTCAACTGCCACTGTATGCCACTGAAGCGCGGTATTGTAAGATTAACTATTATATAATATATTCGGCAAGCAACTACGTTAATAAGTTGTATAAAGAAATTAACCTCTTCGAACACTTTGCTCAAAAACGCTTTAACTTAATAGAAAAGCGAAGTCACCTATATACTTATAGAAAATAAATCCGGCACATATTTGCACGCAGTGCATATCACAACTATAACAACACCACATATTTAGAAATTTTTACTGTTAATTTTTCATTATTCAATTTTAATTATTTTTATCAAAATATAATTCATTCTAAAACAAACCCCTATTAAATCTAAGTCTCAAAATTTGTTCAAAGGGGCAAAAAAAAATCATAAAATTTGGCGCAAGATTTGATCTTAAATTACAATTTAAAAATAAACTAGAGTATACAGTTTTAAAACTCCTTCAATTTTACTATAATTAATTGTAAGCTTAAAGTGGCTACAAAGTTTTAAGTATTTCTAGTTTTTCTGTTACACAGTGTATTAAAAAAGTTTTCGTACCCCGGTTAGTTTGTATAAAACTATAGGTCATATTCTACTGATGGTGTTTTGCGTTTTTTTTTATATAAAACAAAATTCGAGCATGCGTTATATGGACGAATTTGTGTAAGGGTATCAGCAAAACCAAAAAAAATCATGAAAAATTGATAGCAATTTGAAGCTACTTAAAACTTGCATTGTATATACTTAAATTGGTTGGAGCAAAAAATTTTCTACAAAAATTTCTACAAACTCTAAGAAAATTTATAGCGTAAAATTTGGTGATTTTATTCCCCTATGTGAACAAAGTTTAAAATGTGTATTTAGCTGATGTTTGTAAATAAAAAAAAATAATTAAAATAACATAAACATTATTTTTGTGCCATTTGAGGGAATGAGTAAACCTGATTTTTGAAAACAAAAACTTTGAAAATTTTTTATGATTTAGTGAAAATTCAAAATCTTTTGGTAACACGCTTGAAAATATTTACCAACCCGCTTTGCCATGCATAGTAACTTTTCTCAATTCCACGTACGACAGCGAAGGTCACTGACTCCAAAATCTTTTATACATTTACATCTAATTATTTTAATTAAACATAAACAATGCGCAATTTCTTAGTGTACAAAATTTGCTTTAACGTAAGCAAACGTGTAAAGTGTGCCAGAGATATTTTTTTATTTAATTTATTATATTTCTTTTTCTTATTTTTCTACGCTCCTTCAGCTCACGCTGCCAACGCGCCTAATCTACGCTGGCACCAGGTATTAATATCAATTAACATGGATAATTAATGAGGCTAAGTAATAGCGCGGATATCTTACTGTCATAAGTAGGTATCTGCAAAAAAAAAAACAAAACAAATATATTGGTATGGTACGCATTAATGTACTTCGTATATTTGTAAAAGCAACAGAAATAATCAATTTTTTCACACAATCCAGGAAAAGGAAAATAAAGTAACCGGGGCAAAATGTTAACCTATAAGGAAATTGTCCCATCTTATAATGTATACATGCAAGTAAATATGTACATATGTGTGTACTCTTAGTGAGTTAGTATGTGTAAATGTAAAGGTCATAAATTATCCAAAGACGAGCAATGACTTTTGAAAGTAAATGATATTATATGGTCAAATAGATATGGATGACATTAACATTTACATTTATTAGGGTTGTGTATTTTTTCCGAATGAATTGCTTTTTTTCTTCATAACTTTAACTTTACCAAGTGAGCTTTGAAATTATTAGACTTGTAAACTATATGACTTGCAAAAAAGAAAAACCAATGAGATGCAAACTATGGGTTCAGTTTTAGATCTACACTAATGATAGTAAATTATAAAATAATGCAAATATTTGCTTCAAAAAATTTACAGAGTGGCCTTAGATTTAGGATTTACATTGTTGGCGGATGGGAAAAATTTCGCAAATTGCATGAATTATTGGTTAATTTACGAAAGAACGCTATACTCCTCCACTGTGTTTGATATCGCGTTTTGGATACGTTTACCTGCCGGTAAGACCACCAGATTTAACTGACCCAGATTTTTATATGTAGCAGTTTTCCAGGTCTCTCTGGAAGTCCTTAAGATGAACAGTAGTCAAAACTGCTCGTCAGAAGAGTTGCACCAAAAGACCATTTTTAAAACTGTCATCAAATGACCGCAAATGGTAACTAAATGGCGGCGGACTCATAACCAATATCTTCTAAAAACCTTAAGCAAATTTGAAGCATTTTTTTGTTGTAACGTGAGTTACAAAATTTTGGTACAGTGATATTTGTACGATGTTTGAGTATGTTTCTTGTGCCATAATTTCGTTAATTTTATTTTGGGTTATAGCTTAGCAAACAATTATATAATTAAATGCCGAAACTAAAAGAACTAATTTTTTATAAACTTAATAAAAAAAGCTTATTTTTACATAGAATTATTACTACTATATAGAATTGATTATATGGAGAATATTTTCAACGATTTGGCTCTCAAAGTACTAAACCGACTTAGTAATTTTTTTTTAGTTTTAGAAATATTTAGGTGTAAGTTTTAAAACATACTGCATTCCATACAAAATTCCGGTTGAAAAAACGCAATGTTTTGGTGGGTCACCCTAATGTACATGTGTATATTTTTTGAAGTTGAACCTACGTATTTTTCAACAAATTAGTTCAGTACAAGGCACATTAAATCGGTAACATCATTTGGGGGAAAATATAACCCTGGTGTATGTTTTGTCGTTGCCGGTGGCCCTTGAAACGTCAAAAGCGCAATGTGAAATGTAAATGAAGAAGAAGACAATTGCATGTGACTTTGTCGTTTGACAGTTTATGTACCTCTTACCATTGAAAATAATCGAAAACTTAATTCAAGTAATTTTCTGAAGCTTGCAACTAAAATACATCATTTGTCACCCCTAAACTGTATAACTAACTAAATAAAAATCTACAAAAAACGGCATAGCCCTAAGGTATCTACATATTTATATAAAGGAATAAAAAGTTCATTCAATGTATGCATCTAAGCTCCACAATACACACACACGCCTGATTACATAAACTTTAGCTGTATTGGTGATTTTGTGTGGCATATGGTTGCCCTAAGGGATTGATCGTTTCGGCTTCGTTGAACTATGGCGGTCAGGCGGCACAGTCACAGATTCGGTGGTTGGTCGAGTAGGATGCCTTGGCAGTTAACTTTACACATTTTATGACTATTAGGAGGCGAATATATTGTATCTAAAAAAATATACTTTGATATCTAGATGCACAGAGCGAAAACTAACTAAGTAATCAAATAGAACGAACGTAAGCAAATAGCTCTATTGCATTTCTACAAGAAGAACTTCTTCATGTATGACGATTACATTCATATTTGACCGAAATTTCTAGCGATTTCATTTATGAACTTAAATTTTTCATATTTATAGTGTTCGCCGATTATTTTTGTTTTTCTTTCCTATAATTTGTTGAAATAATTTTTAGTTGCGCTGAGTTTTATAGCCACTGATTTCCAACTACTTTTTGAATTATTAAATTTTTCCGACAGGGTATGCACACATACGAATGTGCTACAACGTAGTATGCGTTAGTTTTTTTTTCGTTTGCATTGCCTTTGGTTTGTGTGCCGAAAATTAATTACAACAATAATGTCAGCTGTCGCTGTAGTCACACCCTTGGCTATTTTTCGCCTAAACGAATCTGAAATAATTAAATATGTGAGTATGTAAGTATATGGCACAGAAGATGATAGCCTTGCCATAATTAGTTGTAAAAACAAGGCGAACAAATGTACAGTTATTGCTGCGAAATAAGAAACTAATTTGATGTTCAGTCACATTTTTTATCAATTAACTAGCTGGGATTTACTTTTCAAATATGCATGTGTGCGTGTGTGTGTGTGTTTGCATATTTGTGACTAACTAGTGTTTGGAATTTGCGTCGTTACTCTTTTCAATTTGGTATTTCAACTAGATATCGAATTTTTTTCTTGGTATATATTTAATAGATGCAAACTGGCTTAGGCTTGTTTTGGAAAAAAAATGCCCAAAGAGTTTTGTATGCAGTAATGATTTATGTAAATATAAATATTTATTTGAGAATTTTCAAAATATGAAAAATTATTAATTGCAGCCAGCGACCGAAACCAACAGAAATTTTTTCGATGTATAAAAGTTCGGAGAAAAATATTGTTCTACAAGGCAGTTATCAATGTTCCCTTGTTCCCGGGACCTGCTGGAAAAGAATCCTGAATTGTTTTTATTTTTACAACTTTTTGGGAAAAAGTCCACTAATAATTGAAAAATCCAGACTTTTACTTTTTTGGTCCAGTTAAACTTGACCGATTATTTTTTTGAGTCCTAAATAAAAGTCTTTTCCTAAAAATAAGCAAACTAAATTAAACAAATTCGCTATCACATGCAAGTGCACCAAAATATCTAAACGAGGAATGTCACCCATTGAAAAATAATTCAATTAAAAATATAATTAATTACCATGGCACAAAGCTTAGGTGCGTGCGTATCATAAGAAACACAATATAATATAATACTTATGCATTTATAATACTTTATTTTAAAAATTTTTTTTAAGTATAACTCATTGCTTAACATAAACTATATAAATATCGGTTTAAATTTTTTTACGAAATTCACAAAAATTCGTCGTATTTCAAAAAATTCGCATAAAATTTTCTTTTTAGTTAGAATTTTTAAAAACTTTTTGAACACGCAGTTTTGTAGTTTATTAAATTTTACTATTATAAAGTGTAAGTGTCAAGTGGCTTAGAATTCTGATCGGTTTTTGACAATTTTTTTCGCTGAGGGCGCTGAGCATTTTCCACCATATGACACATGAAAAAAATTTATTTTTGTATGGTAGCAAATGTTGAACGCCATCTGTTTATATAGAATTCTCTGTAAAAACTAAGATTTGAAAGGATACTAAATGGTGGAAAGCATAATATGCGATCCTGTGGCAAACCAAAGAAGCTTAGTGTCAAGATAAAATTGACTGACTTAACGGCAACCAGATTGACATTTTATTGGTTTTTAGTAAACAATGCAAGTGCCCATTTAATTTTGAGTAATATAAAATAAAAGTTTCAAGGAGATACAAATTTGGATTGAAAAAATTGGATTTAGAAAATTTTTTTACTGACGTCCCAAATAAAAAATTCCAAGCAAACGTTATATGAACTAATTTACCGATATGCGTCAGGAAAAAAATTACCAAAAATTAACGAGAATTTATAGCCACTTGAAATGTTCACCTTGTTATGGTAAAATTAAATGAATTACAACAAAGCATACCAAAATTTTTTCTAAAAATACTTTTTAAACTTTTTATATGTTTCTTTTTGATCTTCTGTTTTTCAGACGGGGTGAAAAAATGTTGAAGATTGTGACGATTTCTCGTAACTCCTTGTCAAGTTTGGTTGGGAGACGAACTGGTTTCGGTATTGTGAAATCTTCAGTGTAATTTTTTATTCAGAACGTTAAAACTTGACAAAAGATGACGGAAAATCCCTCCAATACACATCTACTTTTTTATGTCTTATGGAAAGTGTGTTGAATTTCTTCCTCCATTTGAAAAAAGTTTGAAACTTGGATTTAACCGTCAAAACTTTTGATTATGCGATTGTCCTTTGTGTAATGCATTGTACGTCTTTTGAAAATTTGTACACATTTTTTTTGTGCTCAGACAAAGCGACTATCAAACATATTGAGATGAATAGAATACTCATCGCATTGAAAAATACTTATGAAAATTATAATAATAATGATAAGAAAATAATAATCTCGTAAGCTGTGAACAGGTTTAAAAACTATTTCAAGAATTAACTACCCGAAAGTATTGCAATCCCAAAACGAGCAGGTATTTACCTCCTATTCACAATTTCTACCACAACTGGAACACACAAGAAATATTTTCACATTTCAAGGTTATCGTTAAGTCTCTTTTACCACCAAGTTCACAGTTAAAAAAAAACATATAATGGCGCTTAATATGAAAACTTATTAACCGAGTGCCCATGGATGAGTATCTGAAGCGCACAATATTTTCCACGGTCACAATACAAATCGCCCAAATGTGTTAATATCTGGAATTTGTCAAAGTAGCCAATTTGGTGGAATGAGTAAAATGTATATTTGATTGACATGAAAAGCATTTCAATGGAAAAATAAAAAAAGAATGCAGACAAACTACAAATAAACACAATTAACACTATGAACTTGATAGACAGGTGTAGCGCATTGTTAAGGCCAATGCAGGTATTTAACCTTGTGAGTTTGTACCTACCTACCCAAATGTGCGTGTATGTGTGTGTGTTCGCTTTCAGTGGAACATGAAAAATGCATAATGCCAAAGCATTGTCCTTCCACAGAACGAAATTAGCTTAGTGGCATTTGAAGTGAAGGTAATTGTAGCAAAGTAATGGTAGTTATATGTAGTACAATTCATTTCGAATTAAAGTGTGTGTTGAAGGACATGGGGGAAAATTTTTAAGGGATTATTAAATTTCTTTTACATTGAAGGAAAATAGAAAAATAGAAAGCTTTTTTTTTGTTGCTTATGGCAAGCGCAATTGGAAGAAATAATTTATAATTTTTATTTAAATAAAATGGGAGTCTTCCTCAATTGATGCTTTTACTCCATATGGACTCATCAAATGGCATCTGTTTTAAATTAACCGATTTAATTTGTCGTTAATTTGTGTAAGTGTGTTGTATAGTCCAGACATAGGTTAGAACGAATTTTGCTTTAACTTTACAAAACTTCTGACTCTATTTAGGTATTTATGAGTACAGCAAAAGGAGGGATAAAAAAACTAGACACAAAAATTATTTCTAGCAAAAAGCATTACCCAAAAAAGTGTAAATATACTTACGTCCTTCTTCTGTTTAAATGAATCTTACGATCATAATAAAATAAAAAAATAAAACTTTACATGAAACAAATACGAAAAAGAAAATTGAAGCCTGAAAATGGTGGCCGGATATACTCAATTTAAACAAAAAAATTATATCTCAAAATACTCAAAGAAATAGATAAAAAAATCAAAGAACACCAATCTAGTGTTATCAAAATAAGAAAATTCAACTATAGCTAAACTATCAAAAACATTACTCGGCAAGTGCAAACTATTTTTGAACACAAATATTATTGAAATAAATTTTACTCTCAAAACACGATTAAAGCATTTTTTAAACTAAAAAGTTACACATAACACATAACGTTTATTTTTAGTCAGAAATATTAATTAAAAACGTAAAGGTCCAAATTAACGACCAATAAAAATCAGGGAACACCCAAAAATATCTATAAAAACATGTTACATCCCAAAATTTTGAAATAACACAAGTCACAAATTTGCAATTTAAAAAACCATTCGTTTTTACCTAACATAACGACCCCCAATTTTTTAATTGAAAAATAATTAACACAATAATAAATAAATATAACTTAATGATTTTTTTTCGCGACCTCTCCAATTTTAATTTTGTGTTTTGCCGGCTCGAGGTCATGGCCACGAATAAATAAAAATTGAATATAACTTATTTCTAACGCCACAAAATATGAATAAAAAAATAAAGATATACAAAAACATCATTTTCTTTTTAATATCTATAGAAAAAATATAAAAATCTTAATTACGTTTAATAGAAAAAATTCTATATTCAAATAGCAATACCGAAATAATAATCTAATGAAGAATGAACAGTACACAATAAACCCACTAGAATACTTTAAAGTTAAAATAACAATGAGAAATGGCAATTAAGTAAGTTCGAGAAAATTTAATCTGAACCATTATTTTTAACCGAAAATATATTTTTTTTTTGGTTTAAATCAATGCATAACTATTATTTTTGAATTTTAAGGCTTTCAATGACATGTGATCGATATGGTTGGTTATAATTTTTTATTTTAATTTTTTTATTCTTCAATCAAATTTCATCAACATTTTGTGACTTTTATTTTTTCTCACATTTTGTTTATTTTTCTATTACTATTATTTTGTTTTATTATTTTTTTTTCAAATACCTATTTTTTGTGCATTTTGTTACACTCAAAATGACAAATGCAAATGACACTTTAATGGGTTCTGCAATATACGAGAGATTTGAAATGCACATAGTTGATTGCTCATTTGCTCGAACACCTCAGTAAATAATTAGTTTCGTTTTCACCTGTCAACAAAAGTGGCAGTCCAGCTGCCTGTAGATTTTTTCCGCCACACATAGACATCACACATGCATCTACTTGTACCCAGTAAGTGTATGAGTTTCCGGCCATCACTTTCATTTCTTTGTCGGTCACGTTATTCTGTCCTCAAATATTAGGCTCAAATGCTCTTATCGCCAAAAGTGGCAGCAAACAGCAACAACTGCAAAAGTTAGGAATATATGTTTCTGATCGGAAGGTAAATATTATATACATTTCTAGACAATAATCACATTCCAACAAAAATATTTATCCCCCCTTGTCAGTGGTAACTACTTATTTAGATTTCGTTCACCGAATTTATGTAGGGTTGGCTAATGCCCGTTAGTGAGACTTGGATAGCGTTGTGTGTGTGTGTTCATTTGTGAGGCAAAAAACTGCTAGTAAATGAGTAAAGAGGAAATGCGATAGACTTACATATGTTTGGATGTCAGTGATATATAAGTACATTTTTATCTGTATGTGTATAAATGTACTTTTTGAAGTGTCTGTTTCTTTGTCCCTTATTGCATTATTTATCGGGCTTCTACATTTGCTTATGTTTGCCCAGATATTAAAAGTATTTGGAAACTTATATTTACCCTATTGAATTTTGCCATAGATTTTTAATAATCCATAAACTATCCTATAGGTGATTGTAACTACTCTAAAATGTATCAGGCGTATGCATTTGATTCACCATCACAACTTCCAAAATTCGATTGAAAATCGCAGTTATATCCAACTGTTAGCACAACACCCATTCAATACCAGTTCGTGAACTAGAACTTTTCTGAACTATATTTGCTCTTTACTGTAGGGTACTTTCATAAGTGTGCTATGTAATAATTCTACTACGAATATGTACCATTTTTGTAGCTTGTCTTTCAAATTGCATATCGAGTGTGTAAATATTTTCTTGTCCATTTAGTTGCCTTCTTTGTTTTCTAATAGGCTTTTTTGATACCAGTTGATGTCGCTGGGGTTGACGTTGAGTGGACAAGGTTTGCAAGGATGGCATATATGTACATATGTTTGCTTACGTACATATCTAATATATAAAAAAAAAACTTTAATTGCATTGTCTTTCGCCTAAAAGTATGCGCAGAAAATTCTAAGTCTAGATAACATGTAATGTGTTATTTGTGTAGATAAAAAAATGTTGTATCTCTTCGTGCGGCGGACTTTTATACTTACTATGCATACATGTACAGGTATGACTACTCAAAAGTTGATGAAATAAGTGGTTGGTAAAAGCCTTAATTAAAAAAGAATAACTCAGAGACTGACAGTGAATGTTTGGCCCAATTTCTCCTACATGTTGTGGTGAGCATCGTGATGTGGTAACATACATTTTTTATATGTGAGTTTAGAAAAATTCTGAACTTTAGTCATTCACATAAATCAAGAGATATTTTTTTTTTTTATAATACCACAATTTAAATAGCGAAATATCTCATTTAAATTTAAGTAGGCATGCAATAGTAATTCGCAGAAAACAGCAAACATGTTTTTTGGACCAACCTTCCAACCACTGCTATAAAATATTGTGGAAATATACATACATCTAAAGTGTAAATGAATGAAAATTAAGAACAAAAATTGCATTTCGCTCTATGCCTCAAAAAAATCTAAACTTTTATTTTACAATATTCGAATGGTTTTTGATGTCGGATTAGCTATAAAAAATTAAAGAAAAGTACTTCAAATGGGTTTCTAAGTCCACCAAATTAAATGACATAAAACTGCATTCCACGAAAATTTTCCAAAAATTTAGCATACATATATCTTTTATGCTCTTTTTTATGGTTTTTGATTTGTTTTTAAAAACTTTGAGTTAAATTTAGATTTCGATGTCACGTCTTTTTAATTTTTTATAAATGCACACAATATAGAGTTATTTTCTTGATATAAAATAAATTAGAGTTTTATAGAAAATTATTTATAGTAAAAATAATATTGACACAGATCACTCGTATATAAAACATATTTAAAAATTTACTAAATTTGATAAATAAATTCTACCAATAAGCATATTCCACTTCGAATTGTAATGAAAATCGAATACAGCTTTAATTTCTAATTTAATTTCTTAAATAAAAATTTGAAAGGAAATTTTAAATCTTCTCTCTGTAATGGCCTACTCATTACAAAATTATAAAGTTATAACAGTTATATTTTCTGATAAAACACAATAAAATGTTCGCAAACGTTTAATGTTGCATATTTTGAGGGGTTTGTTTTTTAAACGAGTCAGGTGTTTAGATATTTGCTTGTGTGCAATATATAAAAATCGGGAAAAAGCCTAGCCTAAAAGTATGCGGTATTCATACAATTTGCGCAACAACTGATTCATCTACTATGTAATTCTCAACTTCGAAATGAAATACATTTTTGAAAGCGCAGCTACCTGTATTCCCTTTACATTTTTAACGCCACCTAGAATATACCTTCACTGCTCCTAGACGCACAGATCTCGGCACTCTGTGATTATCTCGTGACTTAACGATTTCTTTAATCATCCTACCTGGCATTTAAAGGTGGCAGTTTTTTTGGTTGGATTTGCATTCATGAATCACAGTCCATGTATTATTGCGCTTCTGATTAGCGCCATCTAAGTATGAGAATACGGTGTCATAAGTACTCGTCTGGTTATACTTTAACTGCAGAAACAAGTGTTCAGTTTAATGCCTATTCAGGTCAGTATTGAAAAAACTAATAAGAATAATCAAGCAAATAACAATAGTGGTGTGATTTAAGTTTATGTTCAGCAACTCTGTTTTTGTTTCTGCTCATAAGCTGTTACCACTATTACTCGAATCGCCTCTCTATAAAAAAATTTATATTTTGCAACAAAAACCACTAGAAACTTTTCATGCCAAACCTTTCATAAAACGAGACAATAAACTTTTCCAATTTCGCCTTCAATTAAGTATTCGCACAAGAAAAGTTGCTGCCTCTCTTCTCTCCTTCTCTCTGAGGGCAACTGAAATGAGAAATTTTTTATGTATTCGCTACAGCGATTCGATATTATTTGTTTTGTTGATTTTTATTAGCGCCATTCAGTGCACGAGCAATAAAAATGCCACAAATATACAAAAATCACACTTAGGTGCAAAGAAAATTTCTGCGATAAATAATAAAAGCCAAATACAAATAAAGGCAACAACAACAAGTTAGCTTTACCAGTCGAAGATATTAGTTTCGAAAACAAAGCATTGGCTATAGTGGGATATTGAAGAAGGGGTGGCGTATGAAATCAGAGTAAGTTGTTAGAAAAAGTGTAAAGAAGGCGCAAGCAAACTGGAAAGAGAATGAAAGTAAACAAGCTACATAAATGTCCACCGGTTGTACTTCGCATGCGTCCATTGATAAGTAACGCTAATAAAAAAATCGTAAAACGGCGGCGTGTGCAAATCAAATCGTAAACAGCAAATAGAAAATAATAATTCGAGTAAAACCAAATTGAAAAGCGAGAGCAGGGAATTATAAGAAATGGTCAAAACAATTAAGTGACAAAGCAAACGCAAAATGGCATACTTGTAGTATTTGCTTAGTTTTTTTTTTTATTTGGTCAACATTTAGTATCAGTGTTTAAAGTATAGATAAAAAATTGTAGAGGTTCGACAACTCTCTGTTTTCTTCACAGTTCTTTTTTTTGTGGAATATTAAAAAGATGTATGTTAACTATTAGCCTAAAGATACGTGGCGGTTCTGATCACATTTCCTCTCATGCTATCTGCATTGTCGATTGCAGAAGTAGTTCACAAATTGCTGCCTATTTCAAAGGGCCTTTTTTAATTCAGAAATGAAACAATAATTAAGCATTTAAGTCAATATCTTAGTAAGAAACAGCTCTGGCCCATACTGGGCTTTGCACCGCTATTCTCCACCAATGATAAAAATTCGATTACATTACAATTTCTGATTAGATTACATCTTCTATCTTTATGACTAGAGTGCGCGAATTGATGAATAAACCTGGTAAAGCGCTGAAATCATTTATGCATGAAAAAGTGTCTGATCTACTAAAACTTTTATACTTTATTAAAAAGAAAAGAAACAGACGTTGCCCTCTCTATATGAATTCATTAATTGGCAATTAATCATGAAATTTTGGGCAAATATAGCAGGTGGCAACCCTCTCGAAAATATAGTAGGTATGCACCAGCCCCACAGCTTGGCACCCATATTTTATTATCTTATATCTCTAATATGTAACTTAATTGAAAATTTCAATTATATGTAGCTTTAAATTTTCACCTAGCGAAAATATCCCATATTTTACTATTTTCTATAACTTGTGTAGAATCAAATTATATTCGACTCTTCAAGGGGTGGTCGTCCTCAATCCTCACACATTTAACTATTAACTTTCTTACCGAGTCGAACCGCCTGATCCTATATTTTAAAATTGTATATAACTCGTGTGTAATTTAATTATATGGGACTTTCCAAACAGGTGGCTTCACTCTCCAAAATGTAGGTATAGACCTTCCCCGCAGCAAAACGAACCGTTTGACATCCATATTTTAAAAGTTCATATAATTCGAGCATACTTTATTTCAAACGGGTGGCAACCCTCTTCAAAATATAGCTGGCTAGAAACCTTCTCCTCAGAGAAACAAGAATCGTTTGATACCGATATTGTAGTATTTCGTACATTTTGCGCGTACCTTAGTTGAATTTTCACTTTTGCAATAGGTGGCAACGCTCTCAGAAATACTACTTATGCACATTCCCCTCACCACGAAACGTTGTCGACACGCATACTTTAATATTTCATATAACTTGTGCATGATCTGATTAAATTTGAATTTTCGAACAGGTGGCAACCCTCTCGCAAGCATAAAATATTCTTTACAACCTATTCTCATACCAACCAACGAATTATACATGATTTCGCCCGATTTTCCACCTCTTCTCTATAAATAAAATGCTTCTTTACCCCTCCTATAGCTAATGCTCTCATATCCAAAGCTCGTGCTTAGGTCCATAGCCCATTATGTTTACATACTCGTATCGGTGAAGGAGTGTAAAAATTGCATCTACCGTACACTTGTGAGACATAAATCTTACTTAACGCAATTTTCACACACTCATTTCGGCCTATTAACTTAAACGTCACTCACATGCACTCATCCACATACCACACACACGCACACACACACATACACACACATGCATACACAGGACATATTGGCTATCTTACGTGAGTGTAAAGTGGCACATCTATATAACCGCACAGCTGTCAAATGAAAATCTATTGCCATTCTGGGATAAGAATGTTGAGTTAAAATCATGAAGACTGAAGTGAGGTGGCTGAGAAGGTGTTAAGAAATGAGACAGTGTGGCTAGCTAAGGGTTAAGTATGAAGTATATTTTAATGGCGCCAGCAATGGTTAAAAATGAAACATAAAAGTCAAGCGGCTTTCAAAATATGTGTACACTTAAAGCCCATAGCAGCAATACAAAGCCAAATACGAATACAGGCACAGCGACATGAACATAGACGACTGTATACATGTGTATATTCATTACACACACACACACACACACATTTTAAAGTGTTAATATGAAAATATCAACTAAGACAGCTGTGGCACTTGAGCCGATTAAAATGAAAGCTTGGCTTACTTAAGAAAAACAGCAAAAGGCAAGGACGTAGCAGTGGAAGGGTGAATGGTGAGAAATAATAGTCAGCAGAAAACACAGAAAAGTTAAAAAAAATTTTGTTTGAAAAAACCTTAGGCGATCAATATCACAAACCACAGCACAGCAAGCCATGCAATTGTTGAAAACTAACAAAAAGAAAGTGCAAACGCGTCTAGGTGCTCCTTGAAGTGTGAACGACCAGTGAAGACAGACAAGGTAATCCTATTAGCTCGCCACACTGTGTCCATCAAAGCCGAATGTAATGGATGTTGTTAAGTGGCAAATGGTACGAGGCAGCGAAGAAGTGGTATAAAGGATACTAAGAATCAGCTACAAAAACTATAACTACAATTTTCAAGTGTTATATGAAAATCTTAGAAACTCAAATATTTGGTAAAATATGGCAATAGCTGGTGTCTGTAAAATTTTTAGACTTCGTTCTTACTAAGCTCCTATCGATTTTGTGCACCCTTGCAGCGCTGACTTGGCATTAGGCAGAGCCCCAGAATAATAATTATTTCACGGCTGAGTTTTGAGAAAGTTATCCAAATTTAAAAAAAAAATCGTTTGATAATAATTACACTAGCCGAAAAGAAATGTGATATATGGCATTTTGTCACTGAAAAGTCGAACAGTTTTTGTGATATAGCGTAAGACTTTTATTTTGCGTCTTATATGGAAAGACTCATAATAATTATAAGGGAAAAAACTTTTAATGTTGAAAGCCGGAATTATTTTGTACGTATTTCGGAACTATTACGAGACTACTTTATAGACAAGTTTGGAACTATTTCTGGACTGCTTCTCAAAGGGTCTCAACGCGTGTCAAAACTATCCCAAACTTTTTAGAAAAAAACCCAAACTGGTCCCGGAATAATTCAAAAATAGTTTCATATTTAAAGACTTAAACTATTTTTTGGCAGTCACAATTATAATGGAAAGACTTTAATTAATATAAATCTCATGATAAAAGTCGTTTGGAGATTTTAACAAATTTGTCTCACTCATAATTACTATGAAAAGACATTTATAATATAGGTCTCAAAATAAAAGTCTTTAGCTTCTTGCACAAATTTGGCTCACTCACAACTTATAAAAAGACTTTTTATAATATAAGTTTTAAGTTAAAGGTCTTTTGAATACTCAAACAAATTTGTCGCACTGATTATTATGGGTAGACTTCTGAAATAAATGTTTAAAATAAAATTTTTCGAAAGACTTTTATATTATATGTAAGTTTTTAGATAAAAGTCTTTAACAAATTTTTCTCACATATAATTGACTTTTATATTATAATTCACAAGATAAAACTTTTTAGAAGACTTACACAAATATTTTTGGACTCATAATTATTAGGGAAAGACCTTTAAAATATGGGTCTCAGAAATAAAAGTCTTTTGAAGACTTAAACAAATTTTCCTTATCACAGAAAGGATTTTTTAATAAAGTCTTAAGTTAAATGTCTTTTGAAGACTTAAAAAAATTTGTCTCACTGATAATTATCATGCGAAGACTTTTAAAATATTAACATGGAATTAACAAGAAAGGACTTTGAAAATAGAAGTTGTTAGATAAAAGTGTTTAGAAAACTAACACAATTTTGTTTCACTCACAATTATTATGGAAAGACTTTTATAATATATGTAAGCCTCAAAATAATAGGTAACGATGATTTAAAAGACTAATCCCATAGTTAGTATGCCTTTTATAGGACACTTCGACCGCAGTAGTTTAAAATATACTACGTCGATCTTTCTCAGATTTTTCATTGATCTTGTCCGATCTGCGCCGATCACTCTGATTCAGTCAGAACTCTAAACCAAAAATTCGTTATCCCCTTTGCTATGTAGACTATGGTTTGTGGGTTCGGTATTTCAACTGTTTTCTTTTCTAAATAGCTTGCATTCAATATACCGAACAGAACAGGCCAGAAATACCTACTTAAATAGTAAATAGAGATAAAAAACGATTCGAATACTATCCCCTCTGGTGTAATGTGAGTACACGTACGTACACACAAGCCATGAGTTCAGAACTCCCTGCTGTACCTTCATACTCATTTCATATTCATTTTATGCATTGCTTACTTTATCCTCAAACAAACGAAATAAAAAAAAAAACAAAGAATCCAATAAACATCATCGTTTGCGTGGAATCGATTGAAATTTGATTAAAAACAGGATACGCAAGTTTTGCGGTTGGGTAAACAGCCATCAAAACAAATACGCGCACACACACACACATTTTCTATTTGTGTATCTACACACATAATACTTTTGATTGTGCTAGCAAAATGAGTGTTTTTTGTTGTTGTTACACATAGCTCTATGTCAATCAGCCGAAGTATACAAAGTTTGAAAGTTTGAAGGTGTAGCTGTAGCTTTGGATAAATTGATACAAAAAAAAAAACAAAATAATGCAAACAAAACGGGTTTATTTGTATTTACTTTAGTATTTAGTTACTTTTGTGCAAGTGCACTGAGTGGAAATGAATGATATGTTAAATAAATAGGTAAACTGTTTATTATAAAAAAGATAACGCATACAATTTTTGTAAATTGAATTTTTTCTAAATTTTGCATCTAACTGCAAATCAAAGTTTAAATTTATCGACCCCGATAACAAACAGGGCGCGTTTTTCTAATCGCAGATGAGCAGTAGCTCGTATAGGGATGGGCAGATAAAAAAGATATATCGATTTATGTCTTACTTTTTAAACAATATCAGTATATGAAAAGAAAAACTAACGATATTTTTACCTAAGGTCACAGTTACTTAAAGTATTATAAAAATATTCGACAGTCAAAAAATTACCAATATTTGGCAGTTTTATTAGTTGCTATTTCTACACCGAATTTATAAAATTTATTAGGTTTAGGACCTCCGGCAAAGTATTTCGGAAGATTTACGTTAGCTGGGCTCATAAAGACTTAAAAAAATATAGAATTTGATACGAATTAGATACAGTAAATATTGAAAATTGATATTTCGATATTTCCATATTTAAAAGATCGTAATTTTTATCCATTACTTTCTAAAAAATATCGATATTTCGATAAATCGATAGTTTTTACAAAGCCTAACTTGCCTACCCGGCGCGCTTGATCATGCTCCCTAGTTAAACATAGCTCTGAAAATGTGTCTCTTTGCCTTTGTTCTGAAATAATTCAAATTCGGCAATCGTTCAAGAAAAATCGCCTTGAAATGCTAATACTCAGATTTTTATTATAAAAATTTTGAGACAAATTTAAAAAGTATGACAGCGTTATTAAAGAAAATCCCTGGAGGACTAAGAATCATCCAAAATTCTTAATACTGGTAGCAAAAGAAATCGGATTTCTTCCGCAATCCTCGCCCCGTTGCATATAGTAGTCCTTACATATTTCACTATAATAAAAAGTAGCCTATGTTCAATTCCAGATCTCGATCTAATTATGTGCCTTTGGCGTGACTGGCATTAGACAACTATCACACAGAATTTGATCAAAATCAATTAATAAGTACGACTTTTGTAAATAACTCTAGTCCAGCGTCACCTAGCGGGTTTTCTAGCAGCCTAATGTTCTAAAAGTTTTGGAGTTAAGTCCGAACTATGAAAACGGCGGCAGTATATCGATTAGTTACTCTATAGGTATTTCCTTTTACTTTTCATCATTAGATATGAAAGTTGGTGCCCCCAATACTTTTGAAAGTGATAAATGTGGCGACAAGTGTGTACTTTAAAAAATCAAAGTATGGTGAGGGAAAACGGATGTCGATGTACGAAGTTAGGTGATTATTTTTTACAAACGGCTTGCGAAAAAGGTTGCTAGGGTAAATTTCTTTAATTTTTATCAACTAAACCAATCAGTCGTAAACATTAATGGGACTAAAACTTTGCAAACAATATTTTTTAGCCTCAGCCCTTAATTGGAAGTCAGTATCCAATTACTTTCAACAAAACCCTTACTTTTTTTGTTGTCTAACATAAGCTCTGAAATGAAATACCAACTTCTTGTAGAAGTTTTGACTGCCCTTCAGAAGTTAGGGCAATTTATCATACGAAAAACGCCATATTTAAAAAAAAAAACAACGAAAACCAAATATAATTAATATTTAGAAAGGGAATATTTAGAGACAGCAGTCGGTAAAAATTCAAAGCGGATTTGTGTTCGATTTCTTGGAAGTTGTGTGTAAGCGTAAAGATTCTCATATTCGCTTAACTGCCTTTGGCTTAATGATACAAACTTTTATCAAAGGGTTCTTATTAACTTGAGAATAAATAAATCTTCTACAAAAGCCCTACACTTTCTTTAGCACCACACACACACACACAACTTTGCATCAATTTCACCAAAGGGACACATTAGCTTTACAAAGTTAAACATAAATATTTTGAAATTTCTAAAAAAGTCCGCAATATTTTACAATGATTATGACTATTTAAGTCCTTAAGCGAATGTTGCGCCACATAAAGTTCCTAAGCATAGCAAAAACAAACTACTTATATATAACGGTACATGAGGGATTCGGAAGAACCGCAACCAAGTACAGTAGCGCTTCCCTTCGTAGAGTGATTATGCTTTTTGTTGTTGCAAGCTTTGCTTAGCGCATATGTTATACATCTTTCTTGACAGATATAAACAATATTTGGGTGTCCTCTGACCACACACACACACACACACATCTATTCACATATACCTTTATATACCATAAAAGGCGTGCATATGCGTGGAGAGTGTGGGTAGGATGTCAGATTGGCATTATTACAATTGTGACAGTAATAAAATGCCAAACATCACTCATGCATAGCGGTTGGAATAAGCGTGAGTTTCAGTATTATATAGAATTATATTTGCATTTGTCATCGTTTTTTTTTTTTTTTTTTTTTGTATTTAGTAGTAAAGCTACCGAATTCATATCCTTTACTGCCTAGATTAATTTCTTTTTCACGCATCTTTTCTGTGGTTTTTTGGGTCAAATACCGGCAATAAATATGCTTTGAAAACCCCAAGGAGTTTCATGTTCTCGCAAGTGCATACACATTCAGGCAGATATTCAATGTTGGCCATTATAAATTTTTATATAATTCTGGTTCATTTATATAACAATAAAACTGTATACTTTTGCCGGTGTTTTTGCTTTTTGTGGTTGATTTATTTTAAAGCATCGCGACACACGCTTGGTACAGCTAGTAGTATAATACGAATTTTAGAAATAAAAACTTTAAATTTTATAAAAAAAATATATAAAATATGCATGAAAATTTTTAATTTTAAATATGAGCTTTTGTGTGCAAGCCGATTTGAAGTGCAGCCAATTTTAGCATAATATTGTGAGAGCCGAAAATAGCTACAAACTCTGGTTGATTTTTGAGAATTTTTTTTAAATTTTTGTCTTACGTACTTTGCGCGCGATAAAATTAATAATTCTAGTAGCCCTTGCTTTAGTTGAAAAAAACATTTTTTAACAGAAATTCATTGCATTTTGGAATATAATAAATATATTTTGCAGATTTCTTTTTTTTTTCTATAAATAATTAAATATTCTCTAATGTACATTTTACCAGTGTTTTCGGTGATATTTTTGCTTGATGATGAACATTTTTTATTAAAATTATTTTGTTCCGTTCGTAGCAGTTCATAACCCTTTTTACCAGAGCCCAATATCTTTTGATGGCTCTGAGCTACGGGCAGTTAGGTGGATTTGCGTATCTAGACACAAATGCTAAGTTATTCTTCTCATATCACTCAACCGCTGATTTATTGTAATGGCTCAGAGCCAAGTCAGGTCAAAAAAGTGCAAGCACTCCTTAATTTCTAATTCTGTTTTAATAGTTATAGTTGTAATAAAAGATCCGCTTATTTTGCCACCAGCTGTATATTGCTTGGCAAGACAACAATTTCTTAGGAAGCTACAACGTAAGATTCCTTACAAGGGAACAGCGGAAAGATTCATGACTGTCTTCGGAGACTCGTTGAAAACTTTTTATACTGAATATCAGATGCATCTTAAACATTTCGTCCACATCTCCCCATCATATTTATTTTTAGACTCTGCCTGGGTTGGAATTCGCAACCTCCGACTTGCCGTGTAACTCAAGTACGGCAGCCTTATGAATTTTGCTGTGGGATATTATGGCCTTTTTACCAATACTTTGCTAATATAAACTAGCCTCGAGCTCAACAATTATTTTTGATATTTTGGCACAATGTAATTTCTTTCTATTTTTTTTATGTTCACTCGAGTGGAAAATAAATGAGAATTGAACCCCCGTTCGTGGTTTGTGCTTCAACGAAGTATTACGAGCTGGATCTTTCCATCCGTTCGGCATCTTCCATGCCAGAAAAAGTACGCAGGTTTATTCTCTCTTAATATTTAATACTTTAAGACTACTTTCATCGAGACCCCATGCGCATAATATTTACTAACTTTTGTTTACTGTCAATTCAGATATTAAATAGCTGGTTCGTCCTAAAGCTCTCTAGTATTTCACATTCCCTGCCAATTTTTATTATCTTTCTGATTTTGGCATAGGCACTACTTAGTTTCGGTAAGCGCATGATATCCACTACTTCTTATGCTTTCCGTTTATTGTCTCCCCCAAAATAATTTTTGTTGACAAATGTCATTGTCACTGACAACTCCTTGTATTCTATTTGTAAGCAGTCAATTTATGAATTTAACCTTGAAAATAGTACGACTCAGCAAATTGGTTGGGCGTTACAAATTACCCAACCAAATACAACAACCACGCGTACTCGATATTTATTATTTAAAGCACAAGCCCCGAAGGCAGACAACAATATAAACTACAAAAAGAAAAAAAAAGAAAAAACACTATGAAAACAAGTCTATGAAAAAAAAAACACAAGTAGTCAACAAAGAAAAACACTTCAAAAAGAACAATTGAATGCGAACTTGGCTTCAATAAAACTTTCCACTAACAAACATGTAGGAGTATAAGCAATAAAATAGTAATAAAAATACATAGCATGGAATAAGCAAGTAGTATTTAGTAGTACAAAAGTAAGAACTGGCGAGACATTGAAGCAATGCAGTAAGTTGGTTGAAAATTCGAGTAGGCAATTCGAAATTCCCAATTCGCAATTCAATGAGCCATGAGTTGCTAACTTTGAATGTACTCGTAAAATGTGTAATAAAAAACTGCAACCAACACTGATTGACAGTGAAGCTTTGTTTATAGCAAGGATATATGTAAGTATAATATTTTTATTTACGACGGACTGAGTCTGGATGGTAGTAGTGATTAAGTGACTTTTTGAATTAACTTACACAAATTGCATGCTTTTACAACGAAAGTGATTTTAACTAGTGTAGATTTGTGTATTTATGTTTATATATATGAATATATATGTATATATACAGTGACTCGAAGAATTGGCCAAATGGCGATATTTTTGAAATATACGCAAATTTTTTCAGAATAAATTTTTTTGTCATTTTTTTTTTATAAATATAGTTCATTCTATGAGAGAAAGCAATTAAATAAGAATTCTAAACTTCATACAAAATTTTTAAAAATTAAAAAAATTTTAACCAGAAAATTTAATTTTTTTTAATTTGAACCAGAAAATTTAAATTTTTTTAATTTCATTTATTTTTATTTTTTGTATGCAGTTTTGCAGTTTGTTTTATTATTTTATATTATACTCTAGCATAATACTGTTCCAGCTTAAACTGCATGGGTTAAATTTAAAAAAAAAATTAAAATTTGGACGTGAAATTTTTTTTCATTTAACCCATGCAGTTTATATGGCAAGGAAAATGTTGAAAACCTCAACTTACTTTCTTGGAAAATTTTTGAAAAGCTGCAGAGTGCGAGTTCTTTAGTGTAGCTTGGCTGCAACTGTGGACTCTGATTTGGTATCCGCGCCACCACTCGCTATTACCATTTTCATTTCGAAAATATTAAAACTCCCTAGTAAAACTAATGGTATTTCTCACTTCCACTGCAATAAATAAGCAATAAATTTCGCACACCACTAATGTCTTATGTTGAAATTTTTTTTTTTTAATGGCACCCAACATTGTAAGCTACTACAAAATTCACTGTCACGTTTGTCTATTCCATTAAATTCAAATGAGATATACTTGAAATCATTTTTATCGCGAACGAAATTAGTTTGTACATATAAGTACAAACATAGTTCAATGTCAAAAACAAAGCAAGTCAAATGAGCGAGCTGCCTTGAGGGCGGCGAAATTGTTCGGGATGAAGGCCAATGACGAATGTACGGGGATATGACATTGCACGCAAGGCACTTTTCTGTAGGCCATGCATATGACGACGAGCCGTGAATTGGGAGCCACGAACCGACTGAAATCCAGCAACAACTATGCAACTGTTGATACTTGTAAATACTATGTATACTAATACATAGATATCTTATTGCAGACATACTCGTAAAATGTTTCCGCTATTTACGCCTTGTAGCCCAAAAGCAAAGGGCATGGAAAATGTCGAACTTATTTTCTTATTCGTTTCGAGTAAGTGTGCGTGTCTGTGTGGAGGCGCGCATGTTAAACCCTTTGTTAATTAAATTTTAATTAACATAGTGCCATGCTTTCCGGCATGGTGTCTCTATTGTCTTAGATTTTACAATGCACGTAAAAGTTTTTATTAGAAACATTTATAAGTAGTAAAATGACAGCGCCTTCGTTGTACGTCCATACAAATATAGAGAGTCCTTTGTTGATTTTCTTCTGCTGTCTTGGCCCAGCCACTCATGAATATTTACGCATTCGGTATCTGTCTGCTGCTTCAATAAATTCCTAACACTTTGCTATTTTTAATTCTATTGTCTTCTCATTTATTTACTACTCGAAGTTAGTCTTATAAATATTAATAGGTTATTAGCGTACAGCGAGTGAGAATTAAAGTGCTGCTTAAAACTTTGAAATAAGTATTTTGTGAGTTATTTTGAAATTTGAATTCTTATTATTCAAAACCAACCTTAGAAAAAATTAAAAAAGGGAATATATATGTACGTACTTCCAGGCGACAAATTTCTGAAATTACTTAACCAAAGTTCCTATCAGGTTAATGCCATAGAATTGCGTTACTTTAAAACTCCGATGCTATGAACGTTTAAAATAGCATTAGTTTTGTTGTATTTATAGTTTGAAAACTAGGTTTTTTCATTCATCAAGATAATTATATTTAAACCGTTAAAAATTGGCAGCATTTTGCGTGATACAAAAGTCATGCCAATCAAATTCGAAACTATAAACACATATTACAAGATTTCAACAAAATTTCATATTTTTTAATTCGATTTTTCAAAGTTTATTAACAGTTTAGAAAACCTAAAAAAATGTTCATCGAAACTTCTCAATTTTTTATCAGCATTGTCAAAATTTAAAATTTTATAAACAATTTATAAAAACTCAACAAATATTCATTTAAATTTATTAACAATTTATAAATATTTAAGAAATTTTCATCGAAATTTCTCATATTTTATATGCAAACTTTATATACAATTTCCAAAAATTCTAAAAATTTTCACAATCAGATTTTTCAAAGTTTCAAAGATTGTACACAGCAAACTCAACAAATTTTCATCAAAATTTCACTGTTTTAATCAGCAGTTTCAAACTTTCAAACTTATATGCAATTTTTAAAAATTCACAAAATTTTCATAGAAAGAAAGTTGAATTTAAAGTTGAAATTTTACTATCGAATTTGGTGCATCTCAATCTCTAACCACTCGACAAAGATTTGTATCAATATATGTATATGTATATCAAGTGAAAGTGTTTGATAAGCACTTCAATATCATAAAGTATGCAATACACATTTGGTCAAAGCCCCTTCTCAGTTTCACGGCGCGAAATTATAAAAACTTAGTCTATCAAAGATAGTATAAAATTGTGATGGCATAACAGTTCTTTATTTATTTGAAAATACTATGCATGTTTATTTCTTTCATAATTGAAAACCCGTGGCATGGGCATAGACTAGATTTTAATCCGTTAGGTGGCGCACGAGTCGAGACGAGTTATAAAGAAAATCTGTATTTGTGGTGCGATATTGATAATATTAGAAAGGTATGGTGCTGGTGCAATACAAATTACTTTTATAAAAACCAAATGCGCTAGGTGGCGCTAAAAAGGAGTTATTCAGCTAGTTTTTGTTTTTAATCCTATTTTGATTCAATTAGAAATGTATAAGGGGGGGTGTGAAGTGCAGTGCTTTTACGAAAATTCATATTTTTGGTTGAATTTAGTTCAAATCTAATAAGCTTCGTGCGGTTACAAACAACGTTCTTTTGTGATAGTCGAGATAAAGTTAACACCATTGGAAATTATGTCAAAAAATTGCTACTAATTTTAGAGTCGACCTCGTCTTTACTGTGACTACGGGAGATTTTCTTAATTAATCTACGCTGCATTTTTATTGTTGAAAAATCTTCTGTAAATATGTATGTATGTAGAATTATAGTAAATAACGCAGACGAAGTTGCAGATATCAACTAATATAGTATACCTAAGTTTATATTCTGGTGTGGAAAAATTGTATTGTCTCATTGAAGTAATTAAAATTCAGCAACCCATAGGAGAACTGGATTTAAATGTATTTGGATTATTGAAAGTTTGAGTAATTAATTAGTAAATGCAGTAAACACAAAACTTTAAGTAAAGAAATGCAAAAAAGTTGGTGCAATAATTTAATTGTCCCAAAAAGAAACAAAAACAAAACACAAAGAAAAACTCCAACAAATGTTTCGTTCAACAGCGAGCAGATTGTGCTACGAGCAGTCAGCCGTTTATTGACAGTTGACAGTTGGCCAACAAAACGGCGGAAACATACCAGAACGCAAGTTACAACTTTTCCTGCTCTTCGATGGCGCAGAAAAAGTGTTACGAGTATAGCAACAACAACAGCAGCAACAGTAGCCCACCGGACTGGTATCAGCAACATGGCGCCGCCAATAGCTGCATTGCACAAGTTTCCATTTCCAGTTTCGCTTTTGTTTCTATTTATTTATTTGGACTTTTGTTTAGTTTTTGTGTGATTACAATAGAACACAAACTTTGCAGCGACGTTGAAAAATGCGATTTGTTGATTATCTTCGAGTGTGCATACATATATGCATACATATATATTTTTTGCGGAGCATGTGTGAAGGGGCGTGTGTGTGCCGTGCGTATATTTTGTCGCCCGTATTTGCCTTTGCAGACAGTGCAGTGTTTGAATCCAGCACCAGTGACAGAGTTCGTTTACTCTGCCGCAGCGTACGGGCGAGCGACCTGCGTGCCGGGAACAACTTTTTCGAAAGCACAACTGACACGTTTAGCGCCACCAGCAGCTAGCAGCTAGCATCTGCAATGACAGTCCGCAACATCTCAGCTAGCGTGCCATCAACCAGCAAGTTGGCCAGCTCAATTGGCAATGGAAAAAAGTTCAAACTGCAGTTAGCTCGAATACAGATGTCCAATTTTTCCCCAGAGACTTGCGTTATCAAATATTGTACTTTTTTCTATTTGTTTTTCTGTTTTTTTTTGCTTTACCTTTGTTGGCGTAAAAAAAAATTTTCTTTCATTTAAGCTGCTGGTAATTTTGTTTTTTTTATTCGAAGGTTAAAATGGTTTGGAAATTTCATTGCTGTTAAATTTTTTCACAAATGTTTATTTTACTGCAGTTGAGTTGTTTCAGTTTTTATTTTCCAGTAGTATCCTAAAATTTTTCTAACTTTTTCAAATGGTATCAGCTTAGAACTTTTTTAACTGTTGTCTGCACTGATTTGAAGGCGTTAAAAAAAAGTTTTGTGCTTAGGTGTGAAGTCTTGTGTGTTGTATGTACATAGAAAATTGCGAAAGTATTGAAGTTTCCAAAACAAAAAATAGTAAAGAATTTGGAAAGATTACAGTTGATGAAGAGTTTTTAATTTACTCTCTTCTTAGTGGGATAAGTGGGAACTATCGGTGAGTTAGGAGCATTTGTGCGTGACTTTTTTTAGGGTGAATTATTCTTAGCTCACTTACTGTAGGTTAAACTTGAAAGAAGTGCAGGTGTTAGAAATAAAGAGATGGATGCTTTCTGTTTTTTTTATTGCGTAGAAATCCACTAAATTTTTTCGTAAAAGTCTCATACGACTCTGAACTGAGGACGAATTTAATAAAAACAATTAAAACAAGACTTCATCGGAAAGTTAAGCATAAAATAACTACCAACAATAACAACAGCTGATGCGAGAAAATATTTAGCATGAAAGGCGACATCTGCGCGTCAATATTTAAATTGTAGGTGGCGCTTGTAATTCCCATGGTTAGTGTCTTGGCTAAGTTTTTATTCGCCCATTGCCATCTGTCTTTCGATGATCGAAATAAAATAATACAATTATTTACCAGTTAATGTATGAATTATACAAAAGTTTTAAAGTTTATTTATTACAAAAGTTTTAAAGTTTATTTACGTCCATAAATTTTTATCAAATAAGCATTCAAAATATAGGTATCCACCAATACTTCCTATTTATCACACGAAAGGAAAATAACCTCAATATTCTAAAAACCCTAAAACTATTTTATTTCGTAAATAAGAAAGGTGAACTTGTTTTCAAAATTTGTTTTCTTTAAAACTTTCGGTTTTGAAAAAAAAATTTAAATTAAAGTTTTAGGGCGTAATATTATATTTACTTTAAAGAACTCAAAATAAGTCAGATTTTCGCACCGTTTTTACGGCGGAAAATCAAATGATCAATATCAAAAAATCGCTGTATTACTTCAAGTTGTGCAATGCTTCAAACTTACAACTGCAACTATCTGCGCATGGCATGCAGATCTAAATGCACTCCTTTGCTATCCCAAACGCAGCCATGTACTCATTTGCGACTTACCTTTCGTCAACGATATAACAATTCTCTGGCGCCCATTAATCCTTCACCAATTACACTACTCGACAAATTTTGATCAACTTTAGTCTCCAAGAATAAAATAGTCCTTTCTTAAAGTGAAATTTTCTCCTGATTCCGAATATGACTTCCATTTTCTTGTGGCAGATCTAGTTTCCGAGATATCGGCGAAAATATGAAAATTCCCATTTTTGCAGAACACTACTTCATATAGGTACGGCAAAAATTTGCATTTTTCATTTTTTCGTTTTTAACTGTTGAATTATGCATTATACTAATTCCCATAAAAATTTCTTGCCTTCGTCGCCCTCAAGTATCTTCAGTAGTTTGGCCACTATGCCAAAAAACGTTCAAAAAATGTTGAAAAAAAAAACGAAATTTTTTACACAATTTCAGATTTAACCACTTTAAAATCGGAAAAATTCTATTGACGAAAAAAAGTTAGCCCTCCTATGTTGTAGGTAATTTAACTACGAAAATTTTAAGCATACCAGCACAACAATCGGACGTGCCATTGAAACTATAGCCCCGTTAACTTGCAAGCGTCTATCCTACAATTTTAGTATTACTCTGATAAAATTGGCGAGACATTTCATTTGGTCACTCTACCTTAGGGTCTAATAAATTTAAAAAGATATCAAGTATTTAATTGTCACTACTGTTTGTTGTAAATTTTGTTTTGCAAATTGTAGTGCAAATTTATACATACTATATCGGTAGATGTGTTTACGAAATGGCTTGTTGCAAAAGAGATTTTAAATGTAAAAATAATCCGGATGATTTTTGCTTTATTTGCGGACATTATATTTTCGGAAACTCAGCTCGGAAAATAACTAATTCTGTCAGAGATGCATACTTTCATTATTTCGGTTTCCGTGTAAAAAATCTCGATAAATCTTGGACACCTTATTTTATTTGCGCCTCCTGTAGATTAACTTTAATGAGATGGGTATCGGGTAAAGGTCATAACATGAAGTTTTTTGTTCCAATGATGTGGACTGAACCCTTTAACCACGACCAGTGCTATTTTTGCGTGATAGACCTTAAAGGTAAAACGAGAAAAAAGAGGAAATTAATAAGTTATCCAAATGTGGCATCAGCTAAAAAACCAAAACTACATGACCATACCTTACCCATACCTAGACCGCCTATAAGTTTTGAAGCCTCAAGCGAAAGTGACTCCGAAGCAGATAATTCAGAAAGTGGACAAGAAGGAGAGATCCCACATCGAGTCTCACAAGCCGAACTTAATGACTTGGTCAGAGATTTGAAATTATCGAAATTTGATAGCGAAGTTCTAGGATCTCGTTTGCAGCAATGGGGCAGCCTGGGCCCTTCGACAAGTACTTCCAAATTTCGAAATAGACACAAGACTTTCTCTTCTTTTTTTACTAAAAGTGAAAATATTTGCTACTGCAATGAGGTTCAAGGTTTATTTGAAGCACTAAAATTAGAAAATAAAGTGGATGATTGGCGCTTGTTTATAGACAGTTCAAAGCATAGTTTAAAAGCAGCATTACTCCATAAAGGAAATTCGTTACCGTCAATACCAGTGGCACATTCTGAGAATACTAAAGAAACTTATTTAAGCACATCAAATTTACTTGAGCTCATTCAATATAAACAATTTAATTGGAAAATTTGTGCGGACTTAAAGGTAAGCAGTTTCGGTTGTACAGTTTAAAATAAATAGTATATGAAATACATCCTAGGTTGTAGCTATAGTTCTCGGACTTCAAGGAGGTTTCACTAAATATAGCTGTTTTCTCTGTCTTTGGGACAGCCGTGCTAGAGAAACCCATTATATTCAGGAAAACTGGCCACCAAGAGCTGAGTACGAACCGGGTGCCTTCAATATCGCAAACCCGCCTTTAGTAAATCCCGAACGAGTTATTTTGCCAGCACTTCACATCAAATTAGGATTAATGAAAAATTTTGTAAAGGCTTTAAATAAGGACGCGCCATCCTTCCAGTACCTAACGAAATTTTTCCCTAAAATAACTCAAGCCAAATTAAAAGAAGGTATATTTGTTGGTCCGCAAATTAGAAAGTTGCTGAAAGACGAAAATTTTGCGAATCATTTATCATCAGTAGAAGCAGCGGCTTGGGACAGCTTTAAGCAAGTCGTTAGTGGGTTTCTTGGCAACAACAAAGATCCCAACTATAGAGAGATGGTCAAAGCCTTGTTGAAAAACTACAGTGCTTTGAAATGCAACATGTCTCTCAAAATGCATTTTTTGCATTCACATTTGGATAATTTTCCCGCAAACCTAGGTGCTGAAAGTGATGAACAGGGTGAAAGGTTTCACCAAGACCTCATGATTTTTAAAAAGCGTTACCAAGGTTTTTGGAATGAAGAAATGATGGGAGATTATTGCTGGACAATAATACGGGAGACAAACCCAGAAAATTATAAACGGGTAGTTAGAAGTACCCACGTCCCTCACTATTGACCACCACGGTAAAATCGCTCAATTTGACTTTTTTAGATGTAGATATGTATGTATTTAATGTTGTTGTCGTTGTTGTTTTTTACTGAATTGCTGATTTATACTCATATTACTCAATTGAATACAGTTTAACGTGCAAACATATGTCTATAATAAAACGTTATAAAAAAATAAAAACCTAGTTTGAATAAAAATTTTCTCTATAAAAAAATTGTAGGATAGACGCTTGCAAGTTAACGGGGCTATAGTTTCAATGGCACGTCCGATTGTTGTGCTGGTATGCTTAAAATTTTCGTAGTTAAATTACCTACAACATAGGAGGGCTAACTTTTTTTCGTCAATAGAATTTTTCCGATTTTAAAGTGGTTAAATCTGAAATTGTGTAAAAAATTTCGTTTTTTTTTCAACATTTTTTGAACGTTTTTTGGCATAGTGGCCAAACTACTGAAGATACTTGAGGGAGGTGAAGGCAAGACATTTTTATGGGAATTAGTATAATGCATAATTCAACAGTTTAAAACGAAAAAATGAAAAATACAAATTTTTGCCGTACCTATATGAAGTAGTGTTCTGCAAAAATGGGAATTTTCATATTTTCGCCGATATCTCGGAAACTAGATCTGCCACAAGAAAATGAAAGTCATATTCGGAATCAGGAGAAAATTTCACTTTAGGAAAGGCCTATTTTATTCTTGGAGATTTTTTTTGTCGAGTAGTGTTACCTTCAACTTGTCGCACTCGTGACGCAGAAACTAAGCAATATTTGTTTACACAACTCAATACACACACCGCCTTAAACGAAACCCTAAGCACTGCAAAGCCTAACCAACGTTGAGTGCAAGAATCACTAAGCATTACCATACGCTACTACACCACTAAAACCGTTAGCTACCGCGCACAGTGGTCTGATTAGCTCTAGTAGGATAATTCAATCATTATAGTGAGAACTAAAATAGTTATCGAGTTGAAATTTTGAACAAATTATACAACACTTTAAAGTCCAATTTCTGAATTAGGCTTCACACGTATGATTTCAATTTATCGAGATTCAGTCAATCATTAGATCCTTCATGGATATTACCAGAAACAACAAATATTATTCTATCAAGTATTTTATTTTTAGTAGAACGACAACTAAAAATCTGAAGTTTTCCAACTAGAAATTTTATGAGTTGCAGATTTTTTGTTAATTCTATGTAGTACATAGATTAATTGAGAAAATAAGTGTAGTAAGTGCTATGTATTTGTATTAACAAAGATTTTGTTTGCAAAAAAAAAAATTAAATAATTAGGCATATATTTGTATATATCCTGAATGTGATTACTTAAAACAAAACCCACTGCAAAGTTTAAAAACTCAAATGAAGTATTTAACTTTTGATATATTTTAATAAACATTTATTTGCAATATTATGCACAGCTTTAATCAGCAGAGTGAAAAAAATGAAAAAGTCACGTGCTGATAGTATATCTTTTATTCAATTTCTTTTGTTCAACTTGACATACACCCTTTGTCAGCTACTTTGGCCTAAGTTAGGAAGGATAGAAGGATTTCAGACGCGAACACTTCCATTTCTTCAATATTGCTTGACCATGGCCAAAAAAATATCGACATATCGAAATATCGAGTAGTTCTAGTAATTAGTAACAATAGAGATTGAAACTAGCAAAAGTAGTGGAAGAAACGAGAAAAATAGTGGTAGAAATTAGAAAAATTAGTGGAAGGAATTAGTAAAAATAGTGAAAGAAATTAGAAAAATAGTGGTAGAAATTATAAAAAAATAGTAGTAGAAATTAGTGGTGTACCATTTGTACAAATAGCGGTAGAAATTAGTTAAAAATAGTGGAAGATATTATTAAAAATAAAGGTAGAAGAAAATAGAAAAAATAGTGGTAGAAATTAGTGGTAGTATTAGTAGCAATAGTGGTTGAAATGAAATTTTTTCATACAAAAATTTGTTTTGCCTCTTAAGCAGACAATAGTCCTGCATAGTTGATAAGCATTTAGTTTAAAAAAATATTAAAAAGAAATTACTAAATTACCCCAGCTTCGTAAATTGCATCACTGTGCGCCTTGGTACTAGCGGCACTGACGATTCGTGCACATTGTAGCGGCAAAATATTTGCCACAGCTTGTGGCTAATGCCTGCGGTATCATGCTGACATGCCACAGCGGCCACAGCATTGCATGATCACGTGCTTTATTGCATGCCATCAGCGCCGAAAGTTGTGGAAGAAGGCACAGTGCAAATGGGCCAATGCACATGCATATCAGCGAATGAATGAATGAATGCCAATGAACTGCAAAGTGTGTGTGTATGCATGTGTGTGTGTATGTGTGTGTGTGTGTGTGTGTGAGCATATCATTGCGCCGCAACAAAGCACATTTTTATGGGCTAACAACGAGCCGAGCTCACGTCAAATGAATTTAGAAGTAGAAGATGCAAGAAAACGTTAGAATACTTTGTTCCAGCCCAGCAGCAGCCATCAGGCATCGAGTTGAGCACGGATTAACTAAAAAACCTATGTACAGCACGAACTTACTTCATTTACAGGTAGCTGCAAATGACTTACTGGTAGTGTAAAGTGCCGCTGATACGAAAATCGTTTAAATGCCAAACATTCATTGCTTACCTTCGTTTTTTATGCGCAAGAGCAGCTGCCGCAGCAATTTGCTTAGCTGGCGTAGCTGATGGTAAGCTAAAAGCTAGTAGCTATACATCAGTGCTGACATTTTAGCTAGAAACGCCAAACCACAGAGCCAGCTTATTCACCGCTCGCCTTTCTCTCGTGCAGCTTAAAACCTGTAGAAAGTTATGCGACTCCAAGAGTGCCCATTTTTTTTTATATATGTGTGCGTGCACTTTTTAACGTTTTGTGTATACCTGACTTTCGATTCGCTAAGTGGTTTCCTAGTAAATCGGTCGCTAACGCGAAACGCAAGCAAAATCAAAAAAGGGGGAGAACAGCTTACGCAGTTGATTTTCAATAGCGTTGCAACTTTGCTGCAGTATCGCGACTATGCTACGCTTATTTTCAGTTATTTTTATGTTTGTTTGTTTTGCGAGTTTTCCAGTTGCTTCATTCGATTAAGGTGTGATTGGTTAAAAGCATTTGGCTACGCAGGATGTTAAATTGCTTGTGAGCGTAATAATATTTGAAAATCGAATTTTAGCAAAGATTTCGGAGAAGTTTGAAATGCATCAAATTTTAAACCATCTTTCGGTTTTTTGGAATTTTAAATTTACAAATAATTGTTGCGTCAATCCGTTATCAATGGCAGTGGCTCAAACATTATGGCACCGTGATTCCAGAATATCAATTATCTCAAGTTTGCGTAGTACGGTGTGGGGTAGGATGATCTTACGAGCCGGCAATTTTAAAACTCTATTTTACAGAAGTCGCTACCGGGAGGGAAGCATGTGAGATGTATGTGTGACGTTTTTTCCAGAAGAAGAAACGAGAGCTAGAAAGACGTGAGTTTGAAGAGCTTGAGATGCTGGCTGGCAGATGACCGTTCACAAATTTACTACAAAATATGGCAACTATCAAGCGGGCAGCAAGACCGGGGTTAATTGGGGGCTATTTCAGAAAAAGTTCCTGTAAGAAAATAGATGGAAATCAGGAAAAGCCGTCCGCTTGAGATATGGAGAGAACACTTCTGAACGCTTTTTAATGCAAAACTGGGGGCTCGTTTGATGATATACGATTTTTAGAAACTATATTGAATTTGAAACAGTGAAGGACTTTATCTACGGTAAACAATACCAAATTTCAGGTGCTAACTTAGGTTCGGTAGGCAATTGAATAACAGACTCCTCTTTTGACGAACCAAAATCTCGCTCTGCAAATCATTCTCGTCATTTTTAATGGCGCAGAAACGAGAACGATGTGCACCAAAGATGGGAGGGATTTGGGAGTGTTCAAAGAACTATTCTCTATAAGATATGTATATATCGCATGTCCGCTGCGAGGGCGACAGATACTGAAAATTATAGAGCTAAGAAACTGAATGAACTCTACAATGGCATGAATATAGCAAAACACATAAAAATATAATGATGGCACTGGCTTGGGTATGTCATAAGTTTGAATGATGATGCTCCACAAAATTGATCATGACCAATTCTAGAAGGAGCTGTCTACCCATGGTGAGAATAACTGGCACCACCTTGCAAAGTACGGAGGTAATCGGCGAAATTTTCTGATATCAGCCCTGACCGACAAACGGTTGTAGTGTCAAATAAGAAGAATATAATATATCTAATAATATATCTAAGGCAATCATTCTGCTCCTCGCTGCATATCAATTCAAACAGTGAGTTCCATTGTCTTCGCCTGAAAGTATGCATACATAAATGATAATAGTTTTGATATCTCTGTAATGTGTTGTCCACGCGGATAAAAAATGATAGCATCCCGTCGTGCACAATTACGTAAATTAGAGAAAGGGTATTTGTTTTAAATAAAATATAAAAATGATATATTCTCACTACACTTCTTCAGGGATCACTACCACAGACATTTGGTAATTGGGCCCAACTCCGCACTGAAAATGGATAAGCGCAATAACTATCGTAAATAAAAATGGTTTTGTATTAAAAAAATATTTTTCTTCAAATTATGTTTCATTATGTCTTGCGAAAACATCATCTCCTGCCTGTGACATACGAGTATCACTTGAGTTCCGCATACTTTTAGTTGGCATTGTCCTAATCACTCACTTTGTATGCATACTTATGACAAATGTGCGATCATAAGAGACCCATTTATATTTATTTACGTAAGTATAGCCCCACACACATGCCAGCCTATGCGAAAAATAAATAATAGAAAGCGAAAACGAAAATTCACTGGATTGGATTGAAGAGTGTGCGCTGCTTGTTTGTGCTTGTCAGCTGCCAATGCCAAATTAGCTATCGTATCTGTATGTACACAAATATGAGCTAAATAAAGATATACGCAAATAAATGTACTCGTATTTTTTGTAAGCATAAGAGCTAACATGGAACAATGAAATGGAACCTCTGTCAATTGGCATGTCGAGCAAGATAAGCACGTGAATCAACAAGCATAGAGTTGCCAACTTCTTCGCCACAATTATCACACATGCTCGAGTGGCACGACAAATTAGGAATATGAGAAGTAGGCAATTAAAGTGGAGAAGGCTAGAAAAAATAATTGTGAAAAAAATGCCACATGTCAGCGACTAATGAGAATGACGCGGCGGATAACCTTGTGGTTGCCAAAAATATAATCACAAGTATCTTCATGCCAGCTGCAGGCTGAATGTTCTGGACTAATTGGTGTGACCATTTCAATTCAGCTAATTGTGCTGCAAGTAAGCTGTGTGAAAGGGTGCGAGAAGAGGGGAGGCAAATATAGCAGTGCGAGTGCCAAACACGAAGGCAGTGTCCAATTGCACGGGGCCTAAGTACTCGCATGTAGATTCTTCATTGTACTTGTATGAAATTTTAGATTTTCTGCAAAGCTTCGACGCCTAAAAACACGCAACACCACACTTGAGCGGTGGATATTTTACTGCTTCTCTAGCCAACTTGGAGCTGAGGAATGCAGCAGCAACAAAAACAAATTATCCAGTCATGTTTATAAAGTTGTATAATTTTGTTCACATACAATATGTATTTCATTAATGCCCATTAGTGTGCGTTTGTTAAAATCCGCATTATGCTGTGGTCTGGAGGCCTCACATTTCAACACAAATACTCACTTTGAGGTTCGCAAAGGGTCTGTTAAATTATGTTGTTATTTTTTCTGTTAAAAGCGAAAACTTTTGATGTCACAAGTGTCGGCTACTCAGGACAGTGACTGAGAGTGCCAATAAAGTTGTTGGCTGTCATGTCATTGCGTTTCAAATGTTTGCGGCTTCAACTTTTTTGTGCAGATTTTTTACTGCCATTAGAGTATTCGCTAATGTCGTGACAGTAATTTAAGGCAATTTACATTTTTTTTTTTCAAAACATACCGCTTATATATTTTGAATTTACTGCAATACGTGTTTAAAGTTTTTTATTTTCTGTAAGATAACTTAATTAACAGAAAATTAGATTTATAAAGCAAATGCAAAATTGCATGGAATGACATTAATGCACTTATCTGATTTTTATAAACTGGAAAAAAGTTTCTAAAACATATTTTTTCCTAAAGTTTTTATCAACACTTTTTTTTTGGAAGTAAAACTATTTCGATGTTGGTTTGTAAAGCAGATGCATAGATTGAAATTAATTTAATGATACTTAAAAACTTCTTCATTTCAAATTTTGGAAAAAAACTTTCTATTATTTAATTTTTAGGCTGCAAAAAAAAAATTAGTACTAATAATAAACTAATTTTTTTTTAAAGAAAATAATACTTCGAAGTTTGATTTATAAACCAGACGGGATGGTTCGAAATATGCTGATTAAAAATTTTAGGAAAAAGTTTTTATAGAATATAATTTTTTTTTTTAATTAAAATTTTAATCGATACTAAAACTAAAATTATTTCGAAACTAAAATTGTTTTGAAGTTAGGTTTGTAAAGCTGCCTAGAATAAAATTGAATCCACTTAATATATGATTTTAAAAACAAATCCTCATTTAAAATTTTCGAAACAAACAAATTTATTGTAGTACCTATACTCATTTGGTTTTTTAATTGAAATTTTTCATCATAATTATTTTTTCATTTTTTTTTTTTTATTAAAATTTATAGAAAGCTAATATTTTTTATTAAAATTTCCTTCGAAACTGAAAATTTTTAAGTGCTCGAATTATTTAAAATTTCAACAAATAAAATTGAACATTGAAAAAAATGGCATTTCAGAAACCACCAAAAAGCAGGCAAATAAACCAAACGCATAGTAAATTCCCGCGGAGAAAATCATACGAGAAAATTGTGTAGTATTTTTACATTACTCTTAAGATATTTATAAGAAACTTTACCTTATTTTAGACTTTTTAATTATATTAAATTAAATATTGAATAAATAAATTATCGGCTACAGTTTTTGGCTTTGATTCCATTTGAAAGCAAAAACTTCAATTTTTCGCTTTACAAACTGTTTAATAGTTTATTTTATTTGTTCCTTTTATATTCATTAATTTTGAAATAATTATTTTCACCACTTTTCAAACTACATCCTTCCGCTATAATTTGAAAGTTCAACAACTAAGCTTCCAGTAGAAACTTTCACAAATATACGTGGACGGACGTAGTCTCACATTCACTTCAAGCAACTGCTTCCGATTACAATGAAATTTATTTAATCTATTTGACCTAAAGCCATAACGGCAACAAAGGTAGGTTTGTTCACCGATTATCAAAGTTATAAAAGTACTAAATGTATGTATATGCGGACATACATATTTAGATATGTATGAATTCCAGTAGCTGATTACGAATACGAAAACTGCCTAGAATATAAACATCCAGGCAGTTGTTACAAACAAATTCAAGTTCAAAGAATTTAGAGCACATACTACCATACTACCTAAAATAAGCCGAAAGCTAAAATCGAGTTTTCATATGTCTACAGAGGTTTACAGAAAGTTTGAAAATGTATGCGTGTGTGCGCTGTATTCCCAATGGATTCCGTATAAAAGTTGAATGGCTACAGTTAAAGTGCAAATTTATACCGCATTTTTGGGCCTAGTTGCCGCACAATTATCTACGTGACTACAAAATGCCTATATGTACACATATGCTTATACATTTATAGCGAATTTTTCTTTTTTTTTGCTATGATATGTACAACGTTCTCATATAATTTTTGTGCTCTAGTTTGCTTGAACGTGCCTCGGCTTCTTTGCGCTAATTCACTTGACAACTGAACTGAAAACCTAATGACATGAAAACTGAAGCACAAGCCGACACACATCCACACATCCATACATACATATATGTATGTATGCACACACAGAGAAACTTTGTTGTACTGAATAACTTCAGTGAAAAGCCAGTCTAGTTCATGAACTGGTATTTAATGAGGGTAAAGCTAACAGCTCGATATGACTGCGTTTCAGCGCCTTCTCCTTTCGAAATTTAGATGTCAAATAAAAAAGGGAAACAAGTGCAATATGAAAACTAATTGAAATTACATTATTTTGTAATACTTGAACATTAATTATTTTCATTGTATTATATATTCACTAGAATTTTAAAATATATTATCAAACAAACAAAAATTTTGCTTGATTTGCAAAACTATACTTTGACCGACCAGTTACTTCGTTGGTGACATCAGCTCTGGAAGAACCAAATCTTTCGCTTATATAAATTCGGTTTTCGAACTGGTTCATCGAAGGATATGACGCTGATGCAGAGACTACTCAGTCGCTCAACTGGTTCAATGTGAATGCAGGGAAAGGCGAGTTGGTCAACTGGTATAATTCTGATACAGACCCGCACTATTTTGTCAACTGGTATAATGCAGATGTATATATAGCCATTTCGTAGCACATCGCCAAGTTAAAAAATATCTTTCGCTTACAGGGAATAAAGATAGAAAATAAAGTAGTTGAGTTGCCAAGTAAACTTACATATAGTAAGTTTGTTTAGAACCAGTGGGTTGTACCGCAGGGTTATTATGAAAGTAGGTAAGCTTGCGCTTGTGTCCTCGCTGGAGCTGAATCCTTATGAAAATTTGTATGCACGTTAAAAATATGATAGTGGTGGAAGAAATAATAGAGTTAGTGATAAATTTAAAAGTATTTGTTTTGCTTTGTATATTTATTTAATTTTATTCTAATTTAAATCAATGTTTATCAGAAAAATATTAACTAACTTTGATCAAATACTTTTTTAAGCATTTTTTATACTAGAAATTAAATAACTATGCTCCAAAACCATGGCATGGCTGCTGACGAAAAGTAAAATGTTTGCTCTAAAGAAAACATCCTATATTAAGAAATATTAAAACGAATAAGAAGATTTCGATTGTTTCACAGTAAAATCTAAAAGTTTTAAATATGAATTTTATTGAAATTTATGTTACAATAATGCAATTTCAACACTGAAAAACTTGTTAACTACAAACATTTATTGTTAAAATTGAAGTCATCAAAATTGTCGAAATAAAAGCTAGGCATATTGGAAATTAATATTCATAGATATTAATTTTTATCATCAATAAGATGCGTTTAATTTTCTTGGGAAAAGGTTTCAGAAGTACGCGTCTTATCCTCATCGAGTCAGTTATCAGTATTCCGCCAAAAATTCCGAAATCTTAATCATTCCTGATGGGACAGATTGACCGCAAATCTGATCGAGACGTCGCAAAGTGATATTGCGGCGAAAAAATATCATTAAAAAACCTAGAAATTTATATAAAATTCCATTGAATATTTTTGACTTTCGTATCGAGTTTCATTATATCTAAAGACCTATTTATATATATTTTTTTATTTTAATTAAGAATCCTAAATAGATGTAAACTAAAATGAAAGTTTTAAAACTTCTCGCATGCTTTTATTATTTCCCACACCAGTGTAGTTATAACCTCACACATAAATATTTATGTAGCCATAGATTTGTGTAAAAATATCCAACTTTGATGATAACAACTTTGTCTCGCTGCAACGCGACAGTAACCGCTACCAGCTAACAAGCTGTAAGCCGATATGTTGCTTCTGTGGGATCATGAGCGCAACTGCAGTTGCATCAAGCTTATCTGTGCTCAAATACAAGCGAATATCACACATACACACATACATACATATGTATGTATTTATACTAGTATGCAAAATTTTTTACATGCACAGCAACCACGTCTACTCAATTTAGTGCATTTACATGGGAATTTTGTTTGCCACTGGCGAAAATTGATATTAATTAATTAATGCGAAAAATTATTGGAGTGAAAATTTGTAAAAGCAAACTCGAATTAATTAATGTAAAATGCACGTAGCCACACTAAAAATATACTTCGACATATCCACACGCGGCATAGCAGCTGCTAAAATACTCAATGAACTGCCATTGGCAAAATTGGTTTAACGGATATTAACATTTACACCTCATTAATATTCTTCAGCGTAAATGTGTGACCTGAAATCTGTAATTGAGTCTTGCAAAGCTCTTGATACTCTTACGCGTAATGTTCGAAGATGGAGTTTCAGTTAAATAAATGCTTACAAAAACCTTGGTCAATAATTTTGATAGTGCGTTTTATACGCCATATTAGCTCAGAAAAATAGCGACATGTCGAAATTTGTTACATCGAAAAATATCATGCTATAACTATAGTTTACATTTATAATAGAAAAAGAATGAATTAATTCAATGAGAGAAAAATGTTAATGAATTGGGGCAAACGAAATGGTGCTCAACTTTGATGAAAATATATTTATTTTATTCATGGTTTATTCTATTTGAGTCAGAAATTATGCCGGATTTTGATTGGTCATTGAAATAACAAACAAATTACCGACAAAGTTCAACTTTAAAATAAACCCCCCGCATTCGATAAATAATAACAACCTTTAAGTTTTTTCCCACATTATATTTTTTGAAATGGGCACAGATTGTTTTTCATTTAAACTCCCACTAGAAATTTAGAGTTACCCAGCAGCTTAAAAAAAATACGGTAGGTCATAACAGAAAAATACCTTCTTTAATTAGAGTATTTCTGGCCAAAGACAATGCTCCCGAATAAATCTCTTACTATCAGGAATGCCCATAATTCTTAAATTTAAAAGTCAAGTGGATAAACTTCTATTAATATCGGAACATTTTAGCAATGGATTATTGTAATGTTTTGTGTGTTGATTTCTAAGAATATGTTCGATATTCCTTGAAGAAAATAGGTACGAATAGCATACTCTCCAGAGGAGGTATAAGAGACAAATTCGAACATCGAAATTAATCTCATTATAGGGATTTCTGCAGTGATGTTTATAATCGTAACAGGAAAGAGTTGGCAGGGCTGCTCAAGGTACTTCACAGAGACTAAACACTCTGGATAGGTCAGATAGATTTCATACCACTTCGCTGTGCGATACCTACAGCTCTCTCCTGAAATCCCACTTTCCGGGCAATATACAACGGAAGTTTTTCTATTGTTGAAAGCGCGTTTGACAACACTGCGTTTGATTCCACGTGATCAGCAGACCGTAGGCATAGGTGGACAATTAATAGGTGGATCCGCTTTTTATTATCTAGTAGATTGCTGACTTCGAATGAGAAAGATGGCCTTTGCACCTTGATAAGGGTCGAGAGAGGTGGCCCACAGTATGGTATACGGTAAATGGTAAACGGTCATCTGGACTTCATTCACATCCAAGCTTTGCGCATTAGCGTCAGGAAAATTTTGCAGGAAAGTTTGTGGAAAGACACAGGGTCTTACTGTGAATCCCGACAAGACAACTCTGATATTGTTTACGAGGAAATAACTGAATTCTTTGTGAGAAAGTAAAATATCTGGGTCTAACCCGCGACAGGAAACTGACCTGGAAAGCTCAAGTCGAACTATGGATAAATCGAGTACTGGCTGCTTTCGGACAGTATTGTAGGAAGACTAGGGGTCCGAGGAGGCTGTAGTACTTTGGATAGATAGACCTCTACTCCAACCACTCATCACGTGTTCTGCTGTAGTATGGTGGCCGTTAAACCGTCGACGACACGAAGATGAAAACTCCGGACACAGAGATTTGGAAGATTATCCCTAACCGAGAAACTGCAAAAGAATAATGTGGAGATTCATTTCGTCTCTTGGTAGGTTCGATGAAAACTTATTACACTGACGATTCCATTGCAGAAAATGGAACTGGAGCTGGTTGACACCTACAGGGTGGACGATTTCAGCCAATTCATAATATGCAGTGACAGTCAAGCTTGCCTATTTGAGTTGGGGATCGCCCATTCTAAATCTTATGCTAGCTAGAACAAGATGTATATAACTAATTTATCAAGTTCTATTGTTGGCAATGCAAACTTTTTAATCGAAATCAATTTATGCAGGTAATTTTTTGCCTAAAGTTTTTTTTCGAGAAATTTTACGCGCGTGCCATGTTGATACAACTGCCCAATTTAACAAACATATACTCGGTAAATTGTGTAAAAAGCATATAAAAATATATACTAAATATGTCACTTGTGTGCTGCTTTTATTAACCTTGCCTGCTTTCCATTACGCCAGATCTTAATCCCAACTGACCGCAAAATCCTTGCACATCCGGTTAAAGCTCAGAGGTAAACAAATATTTCATTTTTCATTACATTTGTTTCACTCTTTGCACACTCAAAATTTATTTTTGCTATCTTCTCGTGGCTGGGTAACTGAGCACACTTTCTGCATTTTTTTCTTTTGTGGGAAACCAAAGAAAATCGGCAAAATATTTGCGTTTTACTGCGACAATTGTTTTGCGTTTATTAAAAGAGCACAAAAAATGTTACATAGTAGAGTAGTGAAAAATGGCAGACATGAACAAAGAGTGTGAATTGTAAAGCTACAAAAAATGGTTGCTACTTTGAGTTTCTTTTTATTGTGCTGGGCGAAAGCAGTTATTGCAATTTTTTTTGCGTAAAAGAAAATGTAAAGGTAGTTAAACATGTGACAGGTGAGATTGCTGGTTAATTTGTAAAGAACTCAAAAAAAAAATATATTTATTTTTTTTTGACAAAAATAAAACTCATTTTTCGAGCGTCATTTATTCGCTCTAAATAAATGATTTTTCGGTGAATTGTTATTGTTTTCTTAACAACAATAAATGTTGTATACGCTTTATTTTTATTTGATCAAAAACAATCTTATATTTTCGAACTATATATTTTGTTATCAAAAGTAATTATTATTTTTTTAGTTATATTTTTTATCGAAAGTAATTTCATGTGAGCTATTTTTGTTTCAGAAATGCAATTTTTAGAAAAGCGGAGGGTATTTTCAGTTTTTCGATCTGCCAAAAAAAAAAATAAAACTCAAAATTTAATTTTTATTTCTAAGAAATGGAACAACTCTCAAAAACCGAGGTTTACTTTCGATCAAAAAAAAAAAAATATAACTCAACAAATAAGGATTGCTTTTTATGAGAAAAACATAGCTGAAAAAAGTATAATAATCTTTTATCAAAAATATAAAACTAATAAAAAAAAGGTTATTTTTAATAAAAAATTACAATTCACAAAATTATCACTATTTCAAACCGAAAAAAACAGTCGACAAACGAGTTGTATTTTTTCCAAAAATATTTAACTTGATAAAAATTTTATTTCTCAACAAAAAAATAAAACTAAAAAATTCAATATTGTTATTGATTGCGAAGTTCAAAATCTTAACAGATTAATTACATATCACTTTTTTGACAGATTTTATAATTAGTATGGTCCCTGCATTCTGAACGTATTTTCCTTGCATTAAACTCATAACTTCCCCAGCCAGAGAATCCTTTACTTACGACAAAAAAAAGAAAACAGTTACACGTCCTGTTATGCAGCATAAATATAAAAAGATAGCAAGATTCGTAAAATTAGGTCATTAGAAAACGATATACATAAATGCCCACTCCAATCCCCAGCTCAACCAACGAATAAAGCACTAGTGATTTCGAATTCCACACCATTAAAATATGTAACCAAAATGACAAATTACGGCATACAAAATATGGCAATACTTTTCGTTTTACGCTTTGGTGCGCTTTTCACCTGCCATGAGCATTTGTACCATTTGCCTAGCTCACTCGCACACAAAAAAAAAAACAAAAATGAAGCTAGCAAGCAAAGAGAGAAGAACAATAAAACAAATTTGTAAAAAATGTAGCATCTAAGGTAAAAGGGTTATGCCATTGTGCTCATAATTTCCACCATAACTTGATCCGCGTGCAAATGGTAAGCCTGCGGGCGTCTAGTTGCCCACTTTACGGTCGCTTGGCTGTGCCTGAAAGGAATGTGCTTGCCATGTATGCGAATGTAGTGTATGTATGAGTGTGTGTGCGTGTGTGTGCATGTGAGTATGTGTGCGTGCGCATTCGCATCATTTGTATGAATAACGTACTCTAACAACTGTTTTTTTTATTTTGCGTTCATGCGAAATTGCGCGAGCACGCGCTCCACATTCTAGTTCGCCCTCGAACTGGGTCACAAACGTTGTTAGAATTTATTATTTATGGGTTAAGGTGAATGTGAGTCAGCGGTTTGCCTTACCTTACACAATTTTTTTTATTTTTTTATATTTTTTTTGTTCATTTACTTTGTCCGTTATCCCCACTCTTTTGCTCCGCATCCCATCGGATTTGTATTTCTCAGCATTTGTATTGTGAACATTACCGACATTCCAGCCAGCGCTTTTGAATTGAGCGATCATATCGTTTACGATTTGCGTGGCTACAAAGTGGCAGAAATGCAAGCGTGCGAAAGGAGGGAGAGAACGCTATAAAAGTGATTAATGTACACGCAAACAAAATAATAATATTTACATTTTTGCACAATATTTGAACTTGACTTCACATCGCTGTGTGAATTTAATATTTTCGAGTGTGAAATTTATGCGCAAATTTGTATTTTTCACTCCTTATTTTTGATTTGTATGAATGTGGAGGTAAGGTCTGATAAATGAAATATGTAGGTATGAGCTTGCAAATCGTTCAACCAGCAAATAGTGAAAATACTTTTTTTTTTCAATGTATGAAAAACAAATATTTTTGTATACAGGATTGAACGAAATTGTTCAATAAAGCTTGAAAAGTTTAGAAAAGATGAGAAAAATCAAATTAAGATCCACTTTATGGGTAAGAATGTTCTCCTCTTGATTAATCTCTATATAATTTTAATTATTTGCTAAGTTAATTCTTCAACAAAAACCACTTAAATCGATATTACAAACTTTCCGAAAAAATTTAAAAAATAAAAATTTAAATTAAAATGAAACATACCCAATCAAAAATGTTTTAACCGAGCTGAAACTCAATGACTTTGTCAGGAAATTTTTTTTCAACGAAACCGATTACTTTTGAGTACTTTGTAATAGAAAATAGGTAATTTGTAAGAAAAAATCATGTGTTTTATCACCTCATGGGTAGAATTCTACCCATATGGTTTCGTAAAGTATCATAGATCACCTGATGCTGTTAATTTTTTTATTTTATTTGCTTATCCTCAATTCATAACCGCCAGTGTGGGACTTGAACCCTAATGAACGTAGCTACTGCGCCTAAAACTATGACCCATAATACAAACACCATAATGCCGTTGTCACGTACTCAGTAGGCCATGATATGTACAATTACAGTGGTCATCATTAGAGGGCTTAATCCAAGTTTAATTGGCATATTGTGGTATATCTCCTAGCGTCTTAGTACCAATCTTGTAGTGCGATATAAAATATATTTCATACGATCTCTAAGCATATAACTGTAATATTTCAGATGCCAACAGCGCCACCTACATGCCAGTTCATTTAACATAAGCCCAAAAGTATGCAACAAGTATGAGAAACAAAATTTTATCGAACATGTCCATACATACATACAGTAGCTTGCCATGAATTCAAGATGGTCTTAATACTACAATCAATATTTTTTTTAAATACCCTTATGGTAACCGGTACTAAAACAAAGAACAACTTAAGAAACTTTGCCTAAGGTTTTCATTCATGAGGAGAAGAAAAGTAAAGAATGACTATCAAGCTTCGTTTAAACCATTTGGTATAAAATAGATATGATTTTAGAGCCGCGAGTATTCTTGGAGGTCTAATTAACTCTGTTAACTTTTCCTAAGCTAAGAGAATGGCTACGTGAATGAGCAAGAAGAGAGAGAAGAGACTCTCGCTTTTGTAGGGCTATTGCGGAACCATAAGAGTGGTCAGGCGATAATTATGTTGAAAGTATGAACGCGGACAGTTTAAATGGTGGATCAATTTCAACTATTGTACTTATTATCTTCTTCACCTACTAGGTATTTCGTTTAACTAGCAAACATTTTCCATTCCAGCTCATTGTTCATAAGACAATGGAAGTTAGAGCACAATTATTGCTATTTAAAAGATGGAATGTTCAATTACACTTCTCATATTGCCCATCACACTTCTCACTCTCTTAAACTCACTCAGGAAAATTGAACAATAAAATATAATAATTTTCAAGCTAAACGTTAAAAACCTTATTCACCATTTCAAATAGTAAGTAAGCGACTTATTTTTCCACCATAGTCTTCAAGTATTGTTTAAGATTTATTTTTGTGCGATTTTCCACTTAAATACTCTTCAACTAATTGACTTCTTCATTTCATTCAATTTCTTTTCAGGTAAGTACAAAAGATGTTTGGAGAAGGACAACGGTGTCAATATGTGCAGTACCTCACATAGAGTTCGGAAAAGTACAAACACAGACTTGGATATGTGGCATAAAAGACGCTATGCAACAATGCATTGCACTCGGCAACATTACTGTAGTTTTGAGCAAGTACTTCTGCTTAAAAGCACGTGTGTATTTGTATGACCGTTCTTGAGTAGATGTGACCAATTCAATGGCATTTTTCTCTTACAAGTACATTTAATTGTACTAAAGTTCATTGGTAAATTTCTAGATGTAGTCGAATAGATACACGAGTAGATATATATGTAGTCACGAAGTGCAGTAAAGTGCAACGAAGAGTTTACTCAGGTGTAAGAACTGTTTGCTTAAAATTTTATGTGTCATATCCTTTTAGTATTTCAAAGTCTAGCATATCACAAGTTTGCTGAAAGAAGGATATAGTTTGAAAAACAAAATAACTTATTACCCATTTAGACTAATACTAATAGTGTAATTTTTAACCTTTTATTATTAACACAGAAATATACACTTTTGAGGATTTTGCATAAAGCAATTTATTGTTTAAATAAAAAATAAATGAAATATTGTTATATGGGTATGAAACGAAAAACGGTATGCGATTAAAAGGAAGTAAACTTAAAATATTAATTTAATGGAAATTATAACCTAAATAAGATACGAGCCAGGTTGCCACCTTTTTTCGAACATTGGTTTAATTTAATTAGTAAGGGCGACGGACATTTTTCAATAGAGGTGTCAAACGAAATAGCTTTACTAGAGCATTCTATGTACAATATTTTTAATAAGGCCAGCAACATATTTAAAAAATTTAAATTCAATTAGGACTACAAGATAAATGAAGTATTAGTACAGCTGTGAACCAAAAGAGGTTTAAGGCAGGGGTCGTAACGATTATAATTTTTATTACAAAAAAATCGTCATTTAATCCATACTTCATGTTTTTTTTTTATCAAAAATAATCGCTATTCTTGAATTTAACATTTTCCGGTTATAATAAACGCTAAACAATTTGTCGGTTACGACAATAATATGTTTTATGATCGAAAAAGAATATCGTAAAATATCGATCAAAAATGATCGGAAAATTTTAAATACAATAGTAACGATCGAAAAACTAAAAATTCCAAATTAACTATAAAACGTTACCCGAAAAATAAAAATCCAATAATAACGATTATTTTTCGATCGAAAAAATTAAAATCATAAAATAACTATTATGCAATGGTTGAAAACAAGAAATCTTCTAAATAAAAATATGGTCAGATTTGTCTAGGATATGTTATAATGATTTTTTTTTTTTTTTGATCCGACAAAATCAAAAATAACGACTATTTTCGGTCGCTGGTTCAGGAGTGCTATCAAAATCTGAAAAATTAAAAACAAATAATGTATGCGAAATTAGGATATCTCATACATGTAGAGATTTACAAAAAAAGGATAAAACCTTGTAAATATATAAAACCACTATTTTTGGTTTAAACCTTTTACGGCATGTTAAGCCAACAATGGAAGTAACTGGGGATAGTAACATATTAGAATTATTAACGTAACTTGTTTAGCCAAAGTACAACAAATAATCGCCAACAAACTTTTATTTAATATTTTTTTTTATCACAAAACCACTTTGAATTGTAACTGCATTGCGCTAGCAATAACTCCAAATACTGCAAGCTAAACAGAAAGGCATAACAGCTGTTCTATATGCATTTAGCGTTATCGCATTTTTCCGATTTTTATTTTTATATTTTATGCTAAAATATTTTTACTACTACATAACAGTACGAAGTACAAGAAGACAATGTCAACTCTATTTTAACTAGAAAATTTTACAACTCAGCTACAGTTTGCAAGTATCTTTAAATGTCGGGCATTGCATATCGTTTAAACCAAAATAAATTGGTGTGTGTGCACAACTTAAATTTATATGTAAATCTTAAGTTACGTCGCCAGTCAAGCAGACGCTCGGTATTTGCATACTGTTAGGCGTTATCCTTAGCTACCGCTTATGCTTTTCGTTTTGCAACCTTAAACCCACTGGCTTAGTTGGATGTCTGCCCAACTTGGTTTTTGTTACACTTTTTCGCCCGCCTTCTTCTCACCATTGTTGCTATTTTTGGCGCTGCCAGCTATTGTATTGCATTTCCTGGTCGTTTCCCTGCAACACTCTTGCCTACTACTACACCAATTTTCTATCCGCACGCTGCGTTGGTGGTGGTGGTGGTGGTTGTTGTTGTTGCTGTTATCCAGGCGACGCTATCGAGGTCATGTCACAGGATATTAATGGGTTTTTAGCTCCGCAATTGCAGTTGCAGCTACCAAAGGAGGATGCTGTGTAAATACTACGAACGTATATGTGCGTGTGTGTGCAGTGTATGTGAAAGTGTGAGTGTGTAATTGTGTTTATATTTTGGTACAATCTTTTTTGTATCGTCTTCGTCTGCTGCAGTCAAATGCGCCTTATCCTGTTCATCTTCTTTGCTGCAGTCGCTGCTACTGCTGCTGGGTTTACTTTCGCTGCTCTGGCCGCTCGACGATTGTCACCCACTCAATTGCTTGCAGTCGCAATTTCATGCTTGCATTAGCCAGCTTTTCAATGTACTAGTAAATTCCAACAGCTCTATGTATGCGATAGAGATGTGTGTGTGTGGCTTTGTTTGAATTTGCATCCATTTATTTACTTGCATTTCTTGCGGCTATTTTCTCAACGTTTCCAAGCCATCCATTCGTCGCTTCCATTGGCTTGCAGCCATTTTAACTTGACATTTCATACGCAATATATTCTACATACGTAGCTAAACATGGCACTCATTGTCGATGCAGGTATTCAGAGTATTCTGATTTTACAGCTCTGCATGATTTTATTACTTTACTTTAATTCTTTTAAAGATTTTAACATAGTTGAGCTAATGTCTTTATTAACATTTTTCAGGAAAACACTTCTATCATTCCTTGTGCTAAAATCCAAGCAAAAGCAGATAAATGATAAGTTAAACCTTTTTAAGGTCAACAAAACGTGTCTGTAGTTGGTCGGCCTAGCCAAATTGGCCGAGTCGACAAAGCAACAATACATCAAACATTTATCAGCTACCCTCTTTCACTTTCATTTACTTTCAATCTCTTTCCATTTAAGCCTCCTCACTGGTAGCAATCGTTCAAAACGAAGACTTCCAGCCAAAAGCCTCTTTCGCTCATTCTTTCCTCCTTCTCAGCCATCACTTTCCGGCCTCATCCATTTCGCCACCAAGCTGTCTATTTGTATAGCTAGCTGCTTATGCAAAATCCCTTGTAATAACATTTTGCCTAATTTGCTTGTGCTTCATAAATATTGCCAGCTGTCCGCTTGTCTGGCGAACATTTGTCGTTGTTGTTGCTCCTGCTGAGTGGTGACGCGAATTGCTGGATTCAAGTATGAGGCATGTAGTTTTCATCATGAGCAAGAAAATACTTTAGGAAGTAGGCAGGAGAGCAGTAAATATGCTATAGTTTTACTCTTTCTTGCGTCCGGCTGACCACTTGAGCAAAGTATCATTGGTTGGCCATTGTGCGGCGGTGCGTATGAGTGACTTTTATTCAAATTACTTGTTTAAGTGAGTTAACATGAATTGTTTGCTCTAAAGGCAAGTGAAATAAAGAATTTTGATTGATTGCAAAGTTTTCAGCAAGCTAATGTCTGGTAAACGAAATTGGTGGTTATAAAAGAAATTACTTAAATAAGTTACTCATACGCCCTGTTCACTAATTCTATTCTGGGTTCGAGTTTCAAAAGTGCTATTGAGTTAAACGAAATTCGGGCAGTTTCATTATTCATTTTTATACTAATTGAGGAGATATAATTGCATTGTTATGGGCATTCGCTAGAAAATAAATATGTGCCCTGAAAGTTTTGCTGACGTTACTTATACGCCACGGCGATCAGCTTATGAGGACTCTCCCGTGTGTTTCACCAATATAACCTTTTTTTTTTTTGTAAAAATAGATTCCTTAAGAGGTCGAAACTGCGATGGTAAAGTGATTTTGTGAAATTCAGAGTCGCTATGAAAATATAGCAGTTAGGATAAGCAGCTGTTCGGGGAGCTGACTTGAGCTTTAACCGAACTTCAAATTTTAAACTAGTGATTCAGAGGTTGAGTTTTAAACAAATCATCATCATTTTTATAAGAACTATAATAATCTTCTGAGAATAATTGTGATTGGGACACCATTTCTAAGTTATCGATAACTGTTAGTTGAGAATTTTATTATATAAGTCTTTCCGTCATAATTAGCAACGAGAAAAATTAGATCACGGTTTTCACAGAATTTTATTTTTAGATCTATATTAAAAAAGCCTGATAATTATGAATAAGCCAACCTTTTTTTTAAGTCTTGAAGGCGAAACAATTTCGGTACCACTTCGGGATTAGTTCGGGGCTAGTGCGCAACTATTTCGAAATCATTTCAAGACCAGCCCGGGATCATTTGTGGACTAGTTCAGTTCCCCAAAAGCCATCTAGAAGTCTAGAAGGAAAGGAGTTTTTTGTTCAATCCCTTTTAAAAAAGCTAAAAAAAATGTTTTCTCACTTATAATAACTATGCGGAAACTTTTATAATATAAGTCTCAGAATAAAAGTCTGATAATTGTTATGGGAAGACTTTTATAATAAGAAAAATCTTTTACAACATATGTTTCAGAATAAAAGTCTTTAAAGACTTAAAAAATGTATATGACTGATAATTGTTATGAGAAGACTTGTATAATATAAGTCTCAAAATAATATTCTTAGAGGATAATTATTATGAAAATGCTGCTGAATAAAAAAGAAGAAATGTGTATCTTACTACAACAATTATTGATTCGATTTTACTTTTTCCTCTTATAATAATTATAGTTCTGCTTAAGTAATTTTTTTCTCGAATTTGACATTTTGCAAAATTTTCTCCATTATATCTCGAGAATGGTTTGACCGAGTAATACATAAAGAACTAAAATAATCTAAAAATTCGTCATATTTCAATTTTTTCGTAACGCAAAGTAAAAAAAAAGTCAGGAAATTTTAAAATTTGAGATATTTTTTTAGAAGTCCGCCAAATTTATAATTTGGAATATTTTCAAATAATCCTAGTTTACTCTCTAGCTACTGAGCCGATATCATGGGCAAAGTGAGTTAGCTTTTTTTTGGAGTGGAGTCGTCGCACTGATGCTACTTACGTTATAATAGAGAAGTTCAAACGAAATTTGTTTCGCATATTTTTTGAGTAAGTATTAAATGTATTATACAAAATTCATAGTGCTATCTTTTTATTAGTCGTAAAAATCCATCCCATAAAATGCTTGAAAAACAGGTCAACACAACCCTTGCTCAGCTCAACGTTTAGTGGTATGAAATCAAACGCAAAATTTGTGAAAATATATAAAATAAATATAGCAGCAGTATACAGCATTTAAATACACAATTTCATACCGCTTAATGGCATCATAAAAAAAGCCTTCTACATTCAAATTCAACTTGACTTTCAAAGACAATCCCATGACAGGTGGCGGCCACCATATCTTGGCTATAATAAAATATTACAATAAAACAAATACCTTAGTAGCATAACATTTGCAATATCAAAAGCTTGCGCGACATTTCGCACAATAATCGTTAAATGGGTAGTAAAAATGGAAATCCGCGCAAATATCAAATTAAATGGCAAGCGCATGTAGACGAGCGCTATTACCAATTCCCCTTTTCCGCAAAATCTCAATGGAATTGTATTAAATTCAACGCGTAAAATCGTAAGTCATGTCATGGCACAATTTAGATATGCATTATATACAAATATTTGTATGTATGTATGTATGAATGTATTTGAAAAACTCTACTGCAGCACCTAACTGCTCAGGTGTGCGTAACGTTTAAGGGAATGAAGTGCATCCTTTATTTAGTATTTGTTTCGGTTTTTTTTTTGTGGAATTTCGGAATTTTCTCTATTTTCATTGCAATAACTAGCTAAATTCTTCAAGGTGATGCAAACGCACACTTTTACATATACGAGTAAATATCTACGCATTAATATATATGAATTTGTTTCTATGGCTAGAGCAGCTGTGACAGTGTAAAAGAAATCTCGCCTGCCTGTGCAGGCGTTCAACACCAAAGCAATTCGAAAGCAAAGCGTTCGCGCATCACCAGCAGGAAAAGGAGTACTACAAAACAGTATTTTATAGATGATATTCGTACACTGAAAGAACCAAGGAACATAAGAAAAATTATTTTTATTTTGATGTAATTTTTTCCTCAAATCGTTATATTTTCTTCCTTCAAAAGTAGTAGCAACATTTCATTCACATTTTTATTTATTTATATAGTTGTTTCTCTTCAATTCTAATAATTTTTTTTAAGTGTGAAAGTGCATACATATGTATGTACGTTTGTCTCTGCGCAGCGTAATGGTATGCAAAAGATTTGGCAAACTGCGTCTTTGTGACCGAAAACAACAAATTGAATAAATAATTGCCGATTGTAGGGCATGATGTGTCTGCTTGCTTATTTCGCATGCAATATATGTATATATATATATATATATATTTGTGTATGCGCTCAGCGAATAGTACATAAACTTATATCCACGTAAACCTCTACGGGCTTACAGGCTTTAATACATTGGTTTTTGTGTCCGCTATCTCTGTGCATATATTTATTTATTTATTTATTTATTTACACACATACATATCCCAAAAATATATATGTAAATAGTAGGGTGCCACAAAATCGCAAAAGTTTACTTGTTTCGCGGCATAGTCTTAAATTACTTCACTACCCAAACAAATCTATAATTTTTTTTTAATTTTCTTTACAATACAAAAAACTTAACCGGCTGCCGCCCGAGTTTAAAAGTCTAAACCATTTTAAATTGTGCAATATAATTTTCATGACATCGCTAAACAACAGCAAATGATCAATCCATAAGAAGAAAATAATACACCAAACCTAAGTCGAAAATACCACAAGTTAGTTATATAGATTAACGGTTGAATTAAGAAAATTTCAAAAGAAAGAATAACTTCGCTTTTTATTTCATTTTGACACATTTGTAGAACATCCAGAATTAAATTTAAAAATTGCAAAAAAAATCAACAAATTGGTATGAAAGCCATTTTCCGCTCTGGCTTTTACATTTGAAAAATTTTATTTGTAATTTGATTTCGCTCATATTCAGCATATATTTTTGCATCAAATGCCTAACAATATGAACGAAAAGCTAAAATCACACAATTCACTTATGCGAAAATATTTGGAATGCCCATCTTTAAAAATCCACAACTTTATTTTAATATCACGACTCCAGCATCTTCTAGCGGGAAAATTCCAAGACTAAATTTACTAAAATTTTAAAATCACTTAAGCTGAAGATTTAAACGTTTTTTCACTTCACGCCTACAACTGTTGTACAGAAAAAAAAACATTCCAAAGATTTTTGTAGCGGCTTATTATGTACCCTAGGGTACATCTCGCGGTTTGAGCAACGGAATTATTAAATGTCGGTTTATTATTATTATTATTATTTATTAGAGTAATATGAAATATTAAACTAACTTAAGTAAAAATACATACTAGCTACCAGGGCCTACGGTTTAATTAATGTCGGTTTAATTTTCCCTACTTACTCAAAAATATTTGAGAAAAATTGAGATTTACGTGAGCTGAACCGATTTAAAAAAATATCTCCAAAAGTCTAATTTTTATGCAGACCATTAAACCACTTAACTTAAACCACTTATTTTATCATTTCATGTAATTTTTTAGATAAAATATAAAAAAAAAAATATTTTTATGTATAAAAAATTGCATTTTTGAAGTGTTTTTCAAATTAGCTCAGCTCACGTAAGTCTTAAGATTTTTTTGAAATATTGTGGTGGAGGTACTAAAATGTTATAAATTTTATTATTTTCTTCGAAACACCGGTACTGATATTTTTTTTTTTTTTTTGTTTGTTGAGAGTGATGAACCTTAATGCACATACATAGCCATAGATATATAAAAAAATAGCGTTTGTGCACAAGCACGCGCTGCTCTGTTTGCTACATTTAAATAAACATTTTATTGGGCTTTATTGTATTACATTTTATTCTCCATATAACGTATATTATTTTATTTAATACTTGTACTTTCTTACTGTGCCACTACCAGTGCGTGGCAGATATCCTTTTGTATCCTTTCTTTTCGCTGTGCACCATTTGCTCTTTATACAAATTGGTATTTACTGTTGATATCCTTGTATCGAAAATGTATGCATTTCGCTACGATTTTTGCTTAATCCTCGAATTACTTTGTATATTCATGAACTGATGAGGCCGCACGATGCATCTTGAAGGGGATTTAGTGCTTTAAGTATCAGTGGTATTTTTGTTTGTTTTTTTTTTTTTGGGATTTTCGACAAGAAGTGTGATACAAGTTCATGATTATTTTATTAATAAAATAAATAAGGTAATTTTATAGAGAAAAGAATTCTGAAAAAAATTGATTTTTTCACTAACAATAACATCTCCAATTATTATTAGTAATTTCAATATGAGATGAAAAGCTCATTTGAAAAAAGCAGTTGCTGAATACAAAAGCGACTTGAATGAAGCAAAGGATGATAGCAAACGTATTATTTTTCTTTAAAATCAAATTATATAACGGTTGCTTTCAGTGATGCCTTTTGTTATATTTTTGTAAACAGTAAAATGTTCCAGATGTTCACAATATTTTGAATTTTTCCTGCTCACGTTAGATTCTAAAGCACATTTTCCGTTCTAAATTTGTTTTAGTGGTTAAACATTTCTTACAGGGGCTGGCTATTTTTAAATTTTTTTCTCTTCCATAATAATTTTTTGATACATATAGCCTTATTTTTAGGCAATCACAAAAACCACTTCATCTCAGTGAAGTAAATCCTTTGCCGAAAATTATGCCGAAAAGAATTGGCTATAAGCGATTAAGAACTGAGAAATGGATTAAAAATGTTATGTACAATACTGGCGTCCTACAAAGGTTCTTTCAGCCTAGTTTTAAAAAGAGCGCTGTTAGTCTCCAGTTTATCATATACATTAGAATCGATTATGATTAAATCTCGTAATCGAACTTATTATGCGCACATAACTAACTTACTAAATTTTTATTTAACAGCTTACTTTAATTTCAGTTTTGTCCACCATTTTCACTTGAATAAAATTAGAAAAAAACAACAGCTGATTGTTTATTGTCTACTAATCGCTCTATTTCTATTCAACTACTGCGCCTGAAACTATGCCGTAAAAACTTGCTAAAGACTGTCATCGCAGTTCCTATAATCTACTGAGTGCCTGATCACAAGGCACTCCTTCATAGTTTTAGGCGCAGTAGTTGACAGGTGAGAACAGGGTTGCATGGACAATTTTACATATTTCGTTTTTTAAGTCAAAAGTCTGCATCCGGAGAAAACTTATCCTACAGCCCAGGTTTTTTTTGCAATAGGAGCATTACCCACTAGCAGGTGCTTTAATTTATGCCCATTATAACATTTTGCTTTCACTTAGACTGAGAAATTGCGTTCGAAGCATAGAGCGAAGAGCGTTTACCATAGGGAGAGCTGTTCCTGTATGTTTCAGATGACTTTTTGCTGAAGTTACTTTAGAGCAATATGACTGAAAAATTTGCTCTGCATTAAAATTTGTCACTGTCACTATGCCAGCTAATTCTTATGTAAAATGGTCAACAACATGATGAGCAAAGCAAACCTTTAATTCAAATATCCCTTATATGAATATATGTATGTGATTATTTTTATAGGAAAATATGATTCGAAAAAAATCGTATTGTGTATTAATAATAATAATAACTGATATTTAGGAGACCTTCATTTATTCTTTGCGTGAAGGCCTCATAAATATCAACTTCAAATATTTATATCCGGAATTATCTCATGCATTTTATAACGTTTAAAACTCAACACTAATTAAGCAGCGAACCAAATAGAAATTCTATTTTAACATCTATAGTTGGACGTGTGCAAAATAATTTGAATATTTTAGGGATTTATGTTAATGTGACTAATAAATGCGTGCGTTGGAGATAGATAAATTTATATGAATACATAAACACATACACAAATATGTACCTGAGTTTAATATATATGTTTGTATTTGTAAATAGTTGATTAAATACAATGATGGAATTATATTGGCTATTCATATGCGGGCTTAAAAAATGAAATATGTTTTTAAGAAGCAAATGATACGGTAATGAATAAAATTAATAATTTACGTGTATGTGAGCTTACTACTCAGACAAAAATTAAATAACTGAATTTTATTTAACATGCATACAAAAGTTTACGCCTGATTTCAACTGATTCAATAATGTTTGACATATTTTTACTAGATGAAAAAATAAGTACTAACGAAATTTCGATACAGCAAATATTAAAAATTATGTCATAAAAGTATATTATTTTCGCCAGTGATAAATTTAAAAAAATAAAATGGCGTTGCCTCCTCATTCAACGTTACTAAAGAGCCATTTATGGATTTTATAGCAGATTTTTTCAATCATATGTATGTCTGTATGTACTTGAAATGGTATACTTCTAAGAGTTGAATTTTGGTCAACTTAATTTTACACACTGGACTTCCACGAGAACTAAAAGTTCTATCCCACAGCTGAATATATACTCAGATAGGGTTTTTATGCTATGAACCACGATTTTTACGTATTTTCTACTTTTTCTTCGCATAAAACAAAACACATCCTACCACCAAACTCACGTCATGCCTTCTGCGTGTATGATTAAATCAAGTTTTGTTACTCACCCGGGAAAATAAGTAGGGAATTTCAATTCATCATAAATAGTTTTGATTATCGAATAAATTTTCATTCATCAATCACATAATTTTGAATAGCAAATATAAATTAATATTCATTCATCAATTAATTAAGTAATTTTAACAACGAATAGATTTCCATTCATCATTCAAATAATTTCGAGGGACGAATAAATTTTCATTCATTAATCAAATAGGTTTGAATAACGAGTAGATTTTCATTCAATAATTAAATAATTTTGGATAACGAGTAGATTTTCATTCATCAGGCAAATAATTTCGAACGGCGAATAAATTTTCGTTAGTTATTAGTATTGTAAAGATACGCGTGGAAATGGATGTACACATAATTAATCCATCAATTTGTGATAATCCTTCACAAACACTTTTGTCGGCATTTCGAATTCGATTTCTGGATAAACTCTGTTAGACATGCATTTCTTATGATGCCACTTTCATGGGAAACAGGGTTAGAATATCTTCGAACAGCACTTCCCTTTGAAGTCAAATAGGAATAACAACAACGTTTCAGAGTAACCGACATCAGATATGAAAAGCACTTTGAAATCAATTTAAATTAATTTTGCACTATTTATTGGTGTAAATTCTATGATATTCAGAGAAGGTGCAACTGAATTAGTGAATACAGAAGCAGGCTCCCTGTTCTTTTAACTATCACAAAAAAGGGAGATACTGTTAACTTTATTTTATACTTTACATGTGGAGAAGTATGAAAAATAAAGCATAGAACATCATTCGAATTTTCGAAAACTCTATGCGATTGATGGAGGCGAGAATGCTTTAGTCTGACTAAATTTTATTTTCTCAAATTTGAAATTTGAAATTAGCATAAATACATTAGGATACATTTAGTTTTTCACATCCTAATTTTCCATTTTTGTTTAGAGCTCTTTTTTCGCTGCATTTTTTATTTTTCATTTGCATTTCTGATTTACATTTTTTTTATTCATTTATGTTTATTTATTTTCCCATTAGCCATGCTTAATCTGTTTGGTCTGACCACATGCAGTTTACTGAATCTAATCGATTCCTCACCACCACAACAACCAGCTCTTACTGCCTTCATATTTCTCTTTCTTTCTTTCCCTTTGGCGACTGTCACGTTCATAGACCTATGCCCTCTAGGCATGCCCTTTTTCAACTCTTTGCCTTTGCTTTTTTTATTTGTAACCTTTTCTTATTATTTATTTACCTTTCATACTATTTGCGTAAGACACAGATTTATGACACAAGCGATAGACAAAACAGTAGCCAGATTTTCTTTTGAACGGCATAACTCTTTTTGTTTTATTTCTTCTTTAGCGAAAAAAGAATGCAAATAAATTTAAAGCTGGAAAATTAAATGAATTTGAAAAAAAAAACAAAATTAAAGCAGAGATTTTGGTAAGAGCTGCCATTAACGAGTGTGAGTTAAAAATGTACAAAACTGTAGAGGTAAGTTACTTTTGTTTTGAATATTTTCCAAATACTTTATAATACCAATTTACATGTTAAAAGTACTGTATTAAGAAGTGTTTTTTGGATCACAACAAAAATTGAGAAAAGGTCAAACTATTTTGGGACAATGTCAAGAAAAGCCTTCAGGAGTGACGGAAAAACTTTGGTGCCACTTCAACAGAATCAACGGACCGAAATCCAGATAAAATGGAATATTACACCAAATGTACATTCTGACTGTTGCACCGGGAAATGAATAAGTTTTTTTTTGCAGATTTTCAACTAAAAAAGTGGCAGTATATGTATATTAACTTTTTTTATTTTTTAATTTTTTATATGATTTTGGCACATTTACGCTCTATATTTTTGTTATAAAATTATAATTCATTTAGAAATTTTTCTAGAGCAAGCTCGAAAATGCTCGCTTTTTTTGCACTCAAACGCCTATACCTGAAATTAGGCTACTCCGATGTACAAAAAATATGTTAGCGAGAAGAAATTGGATGTAACTTTTAAACTGGCACCCATGAGAGCATAGTTTTATTTGCAATTATTGGCTGTTTTGGCAATAACTGGCCTAAAAAATAGGATTTTGCCTATTACGCAAAAATGTTTCTTTGGGCAGCTGGTAGAGAAATTTCAAATACTGAAAACGTAAAATAATCAAATTTCTTTTAACGGGAAAAATTCAAAAAAATATCTGGAAAATTGATAAAAGAACTCATATTTATTTAACTATTTTTACTGCCAAATTGCAATTGAATTTTTTTGATGAGATATTTAAGTATTCAGTTACACCTAGCTGTCGTTTAAGAGGAATATTGCCAAACGTTTTATTTAAAATAGATTTTGTTGGTCTAATATAAAAAAAATGGTACGCCCAAGTATTGTGTCAAAAATACAAAAACCAAAACAAACATTACTCATTGTAAAAAAAAACTAGACACGCTGTGTAAAATGCATTACTTTAACGATATTGGTACTAACCATATCGCAGCCTGTTACTTATTTTTTACTTAAACAGTTACAACGTTTTATTGTTTAAGAATTACTATTTCTAATATAAATGACAAAATTTCTTTTTTACTGGTCCTCAATATCCCCGCACATGTATGAGAATGCGTTAAATCTCATTTGGACTTGTAATTGGTTGTTTCGTATACGCCATGTCGAACCCTAACCGAACAGAATAATCGTAATGTAACCCCAGCTCAAATTGAATGGTAGGATTCATTTGTTAGATTATTTCTATGCACAATTGGCTGCATGTACGCACAGCTGTGTAACTTGCAACAACTGATTTGTGTTAATCAACGATAATACAATGAAAATAAAGGACAAGAGTCAAATATGGAAGCAATGCTGATTGTCGTTTTGTTTGTCTGTTTGTAAGGATGTTGATGTTGTTGATGATGTTGATTGCTAACGCAGCTGAGTTAAACGAATTAACACAAAGATATTAAGTAACAAACCATATCTACATATAGTGTGTATGTTTATGAGTCTATGTGCAGATTGGCAAAGAGCAAACTACAAGTACTTACATACATACGTGCAAAAGAGCATGTTTACCTTGAGGGTGTGGTGAATTTATATGTGTGCTTATATCTGCACATCACTATATGTTTGTATGTAACTAATTGTTTTGTGTATGCTACATTTAGCGAACCATTTTGCAACCTTTACTTTGTGGGCAAATACATAACTGTCAGAGAAAAGCAACAGCCAAAATTACCTACATAGGTAGCGTAAAAACTCTAATATGAAAGCTGGAAACACCTTGCATAGATAACTGTTAATTAGTAACAACAAAGTGTATAAATGTATTGTAGCTTATCAACTAAGGGTATTCACAAGCTTATTTGAAAGGTTGCTATCAAGATTTTAGTCAACTTTGTAAAAATATTTATCATGCATATAAAATTCAAATTAACCAACTCAAAATACATTTCAATTAAATGAATGAATTTAATATAAAATATATTTAAAAAATAAGGTAAAGTAATTCATTAAACTTCCAGGTTCTTAATAGTTTGTATATAATTAGTTCTTCGTGAACATTTTATAAACTAATTTTAATTTCTTAGTAAAAATCGCCACTACTCCCACGATACTATAAAAGTTAGTATCATTTTAGCAGCTAAGACTAAACGATTCGAGCTTCTTTTGAACTTTGGTGATGAGTAGACAAGTCTTTTATGCATAGACCATTCATACAGTATTAGTTATCGTAATTATTATCGATGTTAGTTATATAATTATTTATATAGCATTCTTTCGTTGGGTTTTATTTGCATTTTTATCAATGTCGTTATTTTGGTCATTTATTGTTTCCATATGAAAGGCATGGCTGAAAATTGTATAATTAATTTTTTGCAACCTTTTTAAACATTTTATCGATAACATTATCGATTATAGATTATTGGCTATCATCATTGTTATCGTTATCTATGTTACAATATTTATCCAGTATTATGTTCCCCTCTTTACTATTCTGTTATTAATATTCTATATTTTGAATATCATCGCCTCCTTGTCGCAGTTGTTACCAATAATCTTATCATTATTATATCATTAAAAAAATTGTTATCGGTATCATTGTTATTGTAAGCATCAAAATGTTTATCAATTTTGTTCCTATTATCGATTTTTTATAGATTTTGTTCGCGTTATCGATTACCAATGTTGTAATTGATGCCGCTAAAACTATCGGTAGTTTAATCGTTGTCCATAGCATTTTAGTTTTGTTTTATATTTATATTTTCTAGAGCCTCAGAACTATCGACCAAAGTGGCCACCGATATTTTTAATGAAATGGAAAACTCCTAAATGGAAAACGCTAAAGTATTTTTTGTCTAAATAAGTAGGTTAAAGACAGTTTTGTTATTTAGTATAAAAACAAAATTACGGAAAGAATGAATGAAGTTTCCTATCGCCCTTTTAACAGTAAAAAAAACTTAAGTCAAAAAGTTTAGTTTCTGGAATATAATTTTTATATTACATATTAGCTTTATGAGAATGTCTTCAGTATAAAAACAGCTAAAGTAAAAAAAGAGTGAAATGACTTTTCATTTGCCTATTTCAATTTTTATATTATTTTAAATACTCTCTGTACGTATTGATCAAATATTTTGAATTACATATTCTCTTTATTATAATACATGATATATGTTTACTTTTTTGTCTTCTTCTTAACTTTTCACTCATTCATGCTAATTTTCACTTAGGATTTCATTTTAACTTTAAACTTTGTTACTTGTGCTAAATATCTAAATATCTTAAAATCCAATTACTGATTTTTACGAAACTTTCGCTGTACCCCTTAATTGGCAACCATTTGCTTTTAATCTTTTACTTTATTTCTCATATCAAATTAATGCAATTTATTTGGCATTCAACTGACTGACAAAGAGTTTAGAAATTTCACGCTACTCACGCAACCCCTCATCTACTCGTACATATGTACACGCGTGTACCCGCGCGCGCAAAAATACGAACGCATTAAAAAGTCATTGAAATGCAATTTAAATGCTCGCATTAAATGTTAATCTCCTTAAGGAATACACGACGTATTTGCGAAATAAATACAAAAACACAAAGAAAAACGAGGGTGTTACCTCAACGCTGCTAACAGCCAAAGGATATATATAAAGGAGCTCCCACACATGCTGGTATTGAGCACTCAAATGCACGCACGTTCAACACGAAGAGGAATTAAATTTGCTGCTTTTCCAGAACATGAAAAGACAAGGACGCAGGAGTTACACACATATGTACAATACATGGTAAAAATTCAACACTTTCATACAGATGTGGACGTTTTTGTAACTGTAACATTTGTTTGTAACTGCTCATCAGCATTGGCAGCGAGAAATGTAAGCGCACATAACACTTGCGACTTGTCGACTTAAAGGAAACCGGATTAAAAGGTGTTGAAAATTGAACGGAATATTGTGGCATTTCAAAGTCGGTAAATGAAAAGGAGTAGAGCGCAATTACAAGGATAGAAGCATGTACAGTTATGTGAAATAAAATAGGCGTATGACATTTTGACCAGTTTTGGTTATTCTTCTTTTGTCGTGTTTCATGTTTGTTAATTTTTTATACAATTTTAGCTTTTTATATAATGTAATAAACACTATATAAATCAATAACTTAAATTTTATAGAAAAATTTGGAAAACTCAATATAATTTAATAAAATTTTTAACTGTTTATCTGATTTTTTTTTATTTTTGTGCAGCTTTATTTTAGTACAATAAAATGCAGGTCCCAAGTAACTAAAAATGTGCGTTGATTTTTCATATATATTTTTTTTTTTGCTGTGGTTATCACACATTCTCTTCCCTACAAAACAAAAAATTCGAACGTACTTTGCATGACGGAAAATGCGTGAGACCGGCATTTCATGTAATTTTCTTATTTTTTTCTCAAAAATTCATCCTATTAATTAGCTTAACGCACATAACTTCGAAATAATTATAATTTTTGAAAAAAAAGTATTTAAAACAAGAATACTCTAGGAAATGTTTTTGTTTTATTTTTTCAATTTTAAATGCCGAAAATTAAAAATTAATAATACTCTAAAAAATGATACCTACTTTTTCAATAGTTTAAACGAGTGTATTATTGAAAATAACATAGCTGGATTAATTTTATCCTATGCATCTGCTTTACAAACCGAAATAGTTTTATTTTTGAAAAAGAAACAAAAAAAATAGTTTTGTCGAAAAAGGTCGCGAAAAAATCATTATTATGAAAAAAAATTATTTTAATAAAAATAAAAAAAAAAAATTTTTTTGAATTTTTTTTTCAAAAATGTATATATTTTCGAAATTTTTGTTATTTGTTTCAAAAATTAGAAACTCTTTAATTCTTCCAAACTCTAAATATACAGATTTATTGCCCATTAAATTATATTATTACAAAGTGTAACTTTCAAACAGCTAAAGACTGCCGTTCATTTTTAAAAGATTTTTTTTTTTTGCTGAAGGTTTCACCCATTCTCTTCCAAACAAAAAAAAAGATTACGAACGTACTTTGCATGGAAGAAAATTTCACTAAAAAATTTTTTTTTAAATCTGCGGAGATATTTTAAAAGGCTATAAAACTGCATACTTAAAATTTGTTACACAAATTCGAATGAAAGTTTCAAAATTTTGATGAATTTTTAATTTTGTCAACAAATTTTGAAATATGGGTCAACGCCGTGTTTGGTATATAATATAATGAGTTAGATTTCTATAAAAAAAATTACAAACAAAAGAAGAAGAGCAAAAACTGGTTTAAATGTCGTGCCTCCATCCTTTTTTCACATAACTGTAAATGTACTTAGTTAGTATACGTGCTTTTGTTTTAGTGTCAGTGGCTGCACCTTCACTGCTGCTACGTCTTTTTTATTGCTTTCTAAATGTTAGGGATTTTATTGGATTGTTCGTGGATGCAGAACATTTCAAAATGAAAAACACAGACACAAAGTGAACGAGGGAATGTCTAATGCGCTAACTCGCTAGGAAATTGGATATGAGGAGAATGCATTTAGTTGTCATTTTTTGTATTATATTTTTTATGTAAATTAAATTACCGGCTCCTCTAATCCAAAGAAAGCTCGTTAGCTGTTTTTTGCGACAAGCAAATAAATTTTTTAAATATAGTTGAAATTTGCATATCACCTCTCAATAATCAAAAAAAAAAAAAAAAATAATAATAATTGGATTAACCCAACTTAGCTGACATCAACTAATTAGAGCAGAAATGGTTGCTAGTACTGCTAGCAGATTGTAACCACCAAGCCTTCATAAAGCTGCGAGCCATAAAAATTATTTATGTGTCAGAAAAATGTTGTCTAAAGTGATGTCGCTCTGTATTGGTGCTCTGCCCATTTCGTTACCACAAGTATCGCATATCCATGACTTCTGCCGCAAACAGATAGGGCAAAGCTGTAGCTTTCCTATACGATTTCTTTTTGGCCAAGACTCCTGAGAAGAAGACACTAATTTTGTTGTTGTTGTAAATACATAAATATTCGGTGCAAGTATTAGATGATTGTAATCACAATTCTTTGTCAGGCATAAGTTTCATATAATGGGCGCCACGCTCGCCAGATCGCTGTGATCTTTTATTATGAAAGTCCGTTGAATAAAGGCACACACCTATTCCGCTCGCTGAGCCGACGTAGAGCTCATTAGGCCAATAGAAGTCCGTAAGTGGCCAGAGGAGCTCCCACAGAAATCAAGCACTCCCCGACCAGTTTCGGCCTGACCAATAGAGACCCTAAGGCCTTGATTGCAGCCTGGCTATCAGAATAGATATTTGACTAACATTACAATGGTGATTAGTCAATCGGCTGCCTCCTTGATTGCAGCTACCAACTTCGCTTGAAACACGCTACAGTAGTACGGAAGCCTGAATTTATATCTGAAGCAGAGCTCATAAAAAGTTCAACCATCCTTCGCCCTAAACGCCACTCTATCCCCATTCTTTCCATAGCGGGATGTGTTTGAAGAAGGATTCACTTTGAGCCATAAGAGGTATGCAGCGATCCATTTCTTGAGGGACAAAGTGAAAGCTGGCAAGAAATTTAGAATGCTGAAAGGCCGTAATAAGAAGTATAAAATACTGCCTTCACCCTACATCCGAAGGGTAGCAAAACAACAACAAAACAAAATTCAAAAATGGCTTCTTCAAAAACTTTAAAAGAGTTTTAGCAGACTATTCTCACTATATTAAATGGTTGAATAAGGTGAAAAACCTGTAGACAAAAAAAGGCGCATTGACGCAAATGTCACTGCTCCCTTATAAAAGTAGTTCATTGGTCGTTGAGTTGGAACCCCTTAGCAAGCACAAGCGGGTATTTTCAAATGCTATTGTAGACACAGATGGAAAAACTAAAGGCACCTTTCCTATGTAGATGCTCCAAAATACACATTTGATAATTCGACTCCCAACGCACACAACGTATTTTAAAATTTGAATTACAAAACCTACAAAGCCATAGTCAAAGCGATTACAGCGTTCGAAGCAAAATTTGCATTGAAAATCAAAGTATAATAAAAAATAAAAAGATGCTATAAAACAATGCCAACAAGTGGCAAATTGCGCTAACAAAACTCTGCTCTATGCACAGCTGTCAGTTGAAAATAATTTTATATCCAAAATGCCAATGAGAGAAGCGCTACTTATAAAACAATATGCGATACGGAAGAGGAAACAACAAAACATTCTGCTAGAAAAATGAAACAAATATAAATCGCACTCACGACAAAACTGCAAAAGAAGTTAAATCGAACATTTCAATTTCAATTTTTTATGATGCAGAAAACTAGAAAAGAAACTTTAGCGGTGCGTTGCGCAAAGAAAACAAAAAATAAATCAAACTTATTCTGATCGCTAATATGTTTGCTGTTTTGAATGTGTTTGTGTTTTATTTTTTTCTTCGTTTTTCGCTTTTTGATTTTGATTCAGTTTAACTTATTTGAGTTTTCGTTTGTCGTAATATTATTATTTTTTGTTCTGCAATTGTTGCTGTCATATTCACTGCTCGCCGTTCAATTCTTACAGTTTGTGTTTTGTCTTGAATTTGCTTTTCAATTGTTTACCATTTGTATATGCGAATTTTACTTATATTTGCTGTATTGTTTTCATTGTCGTTGATGATTTTTATGTTGCTTGTTTTTATTGCGCACGCACATTGATTGCTGTTTTCATTTCGTTGTATTTTTTTTTTAAACTTCATTCGAAATCAACAGCTGCCTACGTGTCGGCATGCGAAGACAATAAAAAAGTAGAAAAATAAGGCAAAATACCAAAAGAATAAAAGGTGAGAAGTTTATGAGGCGATCCAGCATGTTTTATGTTAACTAAACCAAAGCAAATTTTAACATTCGCAGTAATAAAAATACTGTTTCAATTTTTTTAAAAAAGAATTTAGTGTTTTGAAACTTATAGAGCGATTGAATCAGGTATTGATAACTAAATATTTTATATTCTGAAGCAAAAGAATTATTTCTTGTATGCTTAACTTCTCTCTTAAATTCTTTGTAGAAACGTCGTGTCTGCGAAATGAGAATTTCTTTAAAATAATGGTTGAAGGTGATGGTGGGAATGTAGTAGAATATATTGGACCATTTTTTTAATTTTTGTCTGTTTGTTTGCCTGTTTAAACTCGCAAATTTTAGTGTTTCTAAATATTATTAGCTTTCGGTCATCTTAATTTCGTTTCACGACTCACATTTTTTCACTCACATAGGGGCTGACTTCTATAAAATTAAGCTAAGTTATAAAAATCGGATCAGCATCTTTTTCATTCCCTAATCTAATTTGGTTAAGTATAGTATATTATTTATTAATTAGTCGAAAGGAATTAATTAATTTATTTATTTAAAAACCAGGTTGAGAATTGCTGAGTAAGTGAATGAATTCAGAAATATTACATACTTATGGGCGCATTTTCAACAATGTGACTGCGACACCGAGTGATTTCACTGCTCATTTAAATCGTTTAACCAAAACGATAGTCCGATAGATTTATTTCCGGCATCTGTCCATCAAGCGAGGGTTAAACCCAAAATTATTTCTAAACTCCATACCGTTTGCTAATAATTATTTTCGGTCAAGTGAATAAATACTTTTCCTAAAGAGCTCAAATATGCCAAATTTATGTTCTTAAATGGCGTGACTGATTAAAAGTGATTTAATATAAAACAAACAACAATTTGCTTTGCGAATGGATCAACTTTTCAAGCCAATTATTTGATTGAACTAATGCATTTTTGATCCACTTCTAAGCATAGTTTTTTCGACTCTTCTTTACAATGTAAAGACAGAATCAAATTATTTACGATAAAACTCCTCTTGGAGTTGTATTCGTAGAAGCTACGCTGATGAAGCTTTTTAATCAGGTGTTAAAAAATATAGCCTGCTTTATTAAGGAATATTAAAGTGAGAGCCAAATCATGTTTTATTAAATAAACAAAATGAATTAGTAAACTGCGAAAATATTCCAAATTGTGCTATCAATTTTATGCCACCTATCGCAAAGTTACAAAGGTACTATTCCTTTTTATAAAAGCTAGTCAAAAAATTTTACCCAAGACTTTTGAAGTGCTACCGTTTTTTGCAGTTAGCGAGCAATGTTTTTAACTGAACTTTCTAGAAATTTAAATCCATAAGATAAACAATATTATCAAATACCATGTTATGGTACACTTGCTCTAAAAAAAGTATTAAAACAATAAAATACCTGCCAATTTCTGCTTCTTCTTTACCACCATCTGCCGCAGATGATCAACTATTCCCATTGCCAATATATCCGCTTATTTAAAACGTCATTATCCTTATGTTATTTATAGTTTTTAATAACCTTAACACCGCACCATCGTAAATAGTCATTAGCGGTTGTTTGCAACAAAATGGGTGTGCGATTCTTACAAGCACAACACACTCAATTTCCAGGCATAACATGGCTACATGGATGCACTTGTGCGGAAGTGTAAATACTGATATACATACGTATACATATATTTGTTTATGTATGTGTGTGAGTTAACATGAACACTGTCATGCATGCAATTACAAGGCATTGAGTTTTTAAGTTGTTCATTTCTTATCGAGCTGTTGAAAAATGATTGTGCAATGTGGTCTTGCATCTACTCGTTTATATGTTTGTGTGTAGTCATGTATGTATTTGTGTATGTATATGCGCATATAGATATATGTACATAGATATGTATTGTCATGCAAATAAGTATTGGCAGAAAAAGTTAAAATCAATTAATACTCTTTGCGGCTTGCAACAGGTGGTACAACATTGCATTGGCGGCGTCTTTCATGTTGCAGTCAAATATATGGGTGTGTGTGTGTATGTTTGTGGTGCTTGAAGTGAACAAGCAAATATTGCTTTAAAGTTACTTACATATATACATACACATAGGTAGACTAGGGAGGGCAATTTGGCGGAAAAAAATACCTTCGTCTGATTTCTGTTCCGTTGGGTGCTTTCTATAAAAGCCATTTCAAAAAAAGGTCCACCTGCTTCGAAAATATTTGACCCTTATAGTAATAACGATAATAATTAACGCAAAGTTCTTACACCGTCCCTAGATCTAGGGACGAAGAAATGGAAACAATATATCGATATATGTCGTACCGATATTTTTAAATAATAATCGATACTTCTATATTTTTACCTCAAAAAGCAATTACCTAAAGTATTGTCAGAATTTTCAAAAAAATAAAACACATTACGCCCAATTACGGTAAAGCAGAAACAAAATTAAACTCATAGAGAACTTAAAAATATCGGATTCAATAAAAATTTGATGCTGGGAAATATAAATCGTTTGTCAATAGTTCGAGAAAAAATATCGATATTTTGGTACGCCGATACTTTTTTACCCAAGTCTACTTAAACAAAAGCCAACGGTACAACGTAGATTGGGTTAAAAAAATCGATCAAAAAAATATCATGTTAAAACTATCAGTAAAAAGTATCGGTATCGTATGCGAAAAGTATCAACATGCAGGTATTTTTTCTGAACTCGGAACAAAGAGCCACCCTAATGTACCCCTGTAACATATACAGAGACAGAAACAACGAAATATATTTTATTGAATTGATTAAAGCCACTTGCAAGACACTAAATGTCAGAGCAGAAATTATAAATCACTTTTGTATTCGAAGCAATTTATCACGCAAATCTGGTAGTATGCGACGCTATGTGGTATGCTGGCTTAAAAATTGCAGAAATAAAGGATATAGAGCAGATGGCAAATAAAGAGCCAAGTCCTTTCATTCAATAAAATTTTCAAGTAGACATGGTATGTATTTATCTTTACAAAACAGATTGCATCTCCACTTCTGCAAAATCCGTGGAACTCTTACTAATTCTTCTTACAATACTGAAGACTAAATGCAACTCCCCCTAGAGGGACCGTAAATTTGTCTGCACAATAATTCTGGAAGTAGTCCCAAAATGGTTTCCCATCCAGCAGATTCGTAGTGGAGCCGCAGGATTGCAGAATACTATACCTACCCCTGTTTCCAGGCTTTTAAAAACACTTCTTCGGTTCTGCAAGCGTCCTCAGTGTTTTATGATTTAATTTTTAAGTGGAGGGTAAGAAAGAACCGCAGTAAGAGCTCGCGCCAAGTCATCACAATAAGCAACTCGGCCGAATTTTGCAACTTTGCAACCAATGGAAAGTGACAGTCAACTCAACCTAATCTAACTTAACTTAATCAAATTTTAATGTCAATCAATAATTCACTTTCGAAGTATTACATTCAACTCCGTTATGAAAACAGAAATTCTTCCAGTTCATTTTATTTTAAACAACAGCACTTTAACATAATTACAAGTAACCCCTAGAGCTTCATTTTGCATTTTAATTAGTATTCATAGTGCATAGTTTCCACATTAAATTATTAGTTTATGGTAACACAAACAAAAAATGCCACTAATCCACCAATAAATAAATATACGAGTATGGATGTATGCCATTATCGTGAGTGCTCTAATCTAGTTATACACTATAATTAACATTAACCATGTAGACTGGCATGCAGTGCAAAAGTGCACAATTATTTTATGCTTTTTGCCCCAGAGGAGATCATGTGTTGAAAGCTGCTCTTTTCCCTGATGAATTATGCGGAGCAAAATGCTTTCGTAACTAATGGAATGAAGGAATGTTAATTGTTTTGATATTTCACGTTTTCAATAATATAATGAGAAAAAGTTAATTAATTTTTAGACAGGAAAATATATTATCAAATGGCAGCTTTTAGCTAATTAATTATGAAGTGTTCGACAGTGAATGTATTATATTGACAAATATATTTTTTAAACATATAACATAAGAGAAGTATTACCAAAAGAGCAGGAAAAAAACGATTTGTATAATTTCGATTAATTACGATTAATATAAATCTATCAAAAAATATAAAAATATCGATAACTAACTTAGGTAAATTATAATAGATAAAACGCTAGTAATACCGATATATCTAGTGGCGCACACATCAAACATGATAACAATCGTGATAACGACATCGGTAATATTGATATCGATTATAATGCTTACGATAAAGTTATCGCTAACAAATTAAACGAATTTCTATGTTAAAAGTCAATAACAAATTATTAGAGCATGTTCAAAATTTGTTATTTTGAGACTAAACTTATAAATATTTTTATAATAATTATTAGTGAGAAAATTTATTTAAGTTATCGATAACTATTATTTTGAGTTGTATTTCGCGCCCATTTCCGAACTATTCCTAGTTCTGGATCATTTTGGGACTTGTTCAAGAACGTTTTGGAACCAGTCTCGAAATGGTCCGGAATTACTTCAAAAATAATATCAAAATTGTCCCGAACTACACCCGAAACGTTCTGGTATTTCAAGATTTATAAAATCTATTCTCACTCACAAATATTATGCAAAGACTTTTATAATATACGTCTTAATACCAGTTATCGACGGCTTTAAAATTTTTTACTATATGACAACAATTTTCAAAAGATTTTTATAGCCCTTACGATAATTTGGGTAACTTTTTTTTAGCTTAACCCATTAATGCACACGGCCTCTGTGTGAAGGGATTTTGATAAAAATTCGTACATACACTAATATTCATCCCCTGAACTCAAATTTACTTTCGGTTTACCTGTAAAACTTACCTGAGCAGCGCCAGGTGCGAGTGCCATATGGCACTCATGACACAAACCTGCTTTGTTTTTTATGGTCAAGGAAATAGATAAAAAATTTAATTTTGCAGCGATTTATTTATATAAAATTAACGAAAAAAAAACAATAAACAAATATTCATTAAAATTTTCATTTTGCTTTATTGGCGATTCAACTGTGTATGATATTTGTAAAAACATTTTATACACAGGCCAACGTTACATTTTTGACACTCCGCTCTAGTTTGAGCTTTGCATCCTTCAAACGCACAATGTCGCCGATTACATGGTTGCACATAATGTGCTATACCGTCATATCTACAGTCCGCATTTGCAATATGTGCATTTCCGAGGACTGATAAATTTGAACGACTTTTATCGCGGCACGTTCTGGTAAGGTGGTGTACTAGCTTTCGACGGAATTCCAACTGTGAGAGGTTGTTTCCGGTTCTTCTAGACAGAAACCAAGCATTTTGAACTGCAACGTCGATACACCAAGTAAAAATAGACCACCACCATTTTTTCTTACGAACATTTATACGATAGGCTGCAACATTCTGGTCCATCCGGTCTACACCACCCATATATTTATTATATGCAGAAACAACAGCAGGTCGTTGAACACTGACTCTTTCATGAGTTTCTCTTGAGTACCTAGATGCAAGATCCAATGGTAATTGGCCAAATAATGTTGAAGCCAAACTCACTACACTATTATCCACCCATTTCGTTATGGTTATGTCCGTACCAACAATCTTTCGGCTTACCGAATACCCACGTTTTTCTTTCGATAAGATTTTCTTGTTGTCAATCGGACATGTTTTTGGAATTCTATTTTCACGAATAGTGCCAGTTCCATTATAGCCATTATGCTTTAAGTAGTGCAGTACTGAAATACCGGTAAACAAATTATCAAAATAGAAGCTGTATGGCAAATTTTTAATACTATTCGGAAACGAATTTATCATGTAGAGCAAAGGTGTAACACATTTACCAAATGTTTGCTCCGTGGTTGTGTTAAATCGATGATTTTTTCCTTGGTAAACATCATATGCAACACAATAGCCAAGAGGTGTGTTGAGGCACCATACCTTGTATCCGAATCTTAGAGGCTTTCCTCGGATGAATTGTTTGCAGCCATGTCTGCCATAATATGCGATCATCGATTCATCGTAAGATAGATGTTGCTCTGGATGAAAATGTTTCACAAAATTAGCATTCAATCTATCTGTCAAAGGGCGCAGCTTCCACATTTTATCCGAATGATCACTCAATTCATTTGATGCAAAATGCATATATTTACCGATTGCCACAAAACGGTTATATGGCATAGCATCAGCAACTGCTTTGATGTGAACGTCATCATCTGCTTTCCACATTAGTCTACTTTGTGGAAGAGTAGCATATCCGGAGTTTATAAGTATCCCAATATAGCACCGAATTTCATCATCCGTTATTTTTGCATCTACACTATCCGTGTACTGTGCATATTTGTTTGATTCTTCTACTATCAAATTGATCAAATTATTATCAAAAAAATTAAAAAATAATTCATGAGGTTGTTTGTTGCAGTCTGTATAATTAGGCTCTGGAAAAACTGGAATGCTTGGTAAACCTTCCCAAGTTTTCCACTTGAACTGATTACGTGAAGTTTGCAAATTTGGAGGTACTACCAATGAAGGTTCTTCCGTTGTGGTATTTCCTGGATGAGGCCGCATTCTTAGCGTTATGTTGCTGTCTGAAGTTGATGTTGCTTGCAAATTGTTAATATTGCCGCCATTATCATTTCGCTTTCGCTTTCTTGCACTTGGTGTTGTTTGCACAACAGGCAAATCTAATTCACAGCCAACCAAATGTTCAAGATCTGCTAAACAATTAATATTTTGAGCTTCATCAAAAATAATGGTTGCTTCTGAATTTTTCGACACTGTGACAATCTCACAAGTTTGCATTTGGTTGTGGTGAATATCCAATAATTCACCAGCAGAATCCTCTTCGGCGTCATCTTCCCCAGATTCGCAATCAGCTGACGGAGGTTGAATAATTATTTCTTTCACTGCTTCGTCCTCGCTTTCTTCTTCCTCAAGTTGTCTCAAAAACTCAATGGTCTGGGCCATGGATAGACTAAAATATATGAAAAAATTTATTACCGGTATGTGTCATGGGTGCCATATGGCACTTACTGTTTTTGAACGCGGAAATTTTAGACAAAGGGTATACAAATATTGCATGCAATATACTTTTTGCAAAATTGGATTGTTTCCCTTCAAGATGATGTATAACATTCATATAAAATAATAACATATATAATAATAATTTGGCACTTACCTTCTACGACTCATTTTTTTGCTGTTTTTTGCACACACGATAAATTTTGTCACTTACGTACACTTATTACATTCCACTTGACAGCTAAACTGATCAAATAAAAACACGTGTGTAAAGAGCGCGCGATTAAGAATGCATTAAATAGAACAACAATAAAAAAAAATAATATAACATGCGTGTGAAGAGCACAAAATCAAACCTATATTATGAGTGCCGTATGGCACCTGTGTGCTGTAATGGGTTAACCGATCAAAATATTATTATTATATGTCTCTGTTTTGTAGCTAGAAGTTAAATAACTTTTCAGACCGAAGTCCACGTTACTTTGAAATGTTTTTCAGACAGCGGCTACTCTCCTTAAAGTGGCCACGACTAATGACTAATATTTATCTTTCAAATACCTAAATAAAACCACCTCTATACCTCTCAGTGATGGACTTTTTACTAATCTGCTGCCTAAAGTGGATATAAGATTACTAGATTATTAATAGCATATTGTGTAAAGAATTTAAGAACCTTTGCTATTATCTTCTTCTTCTCTTCACCTCATATCGTTCAAACTGTTCACTATTTTGCCTTCCGCCTAAAAATATGCATCAAAACAAGATAACAGTTTTGAGACCTCTGTAAAGCACCATTTACTTAAATAAAAAATGGCTAGATCCCGTCACGGTCTGTTATGGTCTGTTTTCATTAGGTCTAATTTGACGTCAAATGTTGTCAGTTGAATGAAAGCAACCAACATTTTGACATATTTCGATTTGACGCAAATGCAAAGTTAGAAAATGCCAAACATGTTTTTTATTAGGCTCACTATATCTCATAGCATACTTTTCCAAAGTAAACCAAATACGTGTGAATAATAAAACTATTGGGCGTGGTGCATCTTTTCAGGTACGTACATATATGCAAAATGCACTTTGGTTTGCAAAATATCGTAAAAATTTTTTAGACCCCTTTAAATATAAAAATATACAAGGAGTAATCAACATTGTGACATAAAAAATACTTCCAATTTTCATTTCAATATTTCAATTACAAAAAGCAGCATGTCAACCAGTTAAGTTTGTAATAGTACCAACAAACGAACACATCCGCGCCTCAATTGTCAACACGCCAATTTTATAATCCACTTCACATGCGAGGACCGGAAATTTAAAATTGTATGTGTAAATTTTTGGGTATTGATGAATTTCAACCCATTTGCGCGCTTCCCAATCATTTATTCCAATCTTCAGCTGATAAAATTTCATTTAAATTTACAAGATGGAATAAGTCAATCTATAGTACTCGTAGTAAAAGAAAAATATAGAGAAAACAAATTTTCGAACGGAAGTCAAACTGTGATTTAGGGGTGGGATATATGTATGTATGAGTTTGAATGCATGGCTGACAATGAGTGAATTGCGTGTGCTGGTGCACACATACACAGGCACAAAATTATATAAATGTGAGTAATTCCGATTGCCAGCACGGAGAACAAATTTGGGGGAATTCAAAGTTGCATAGCCATCGGTGTTGTTAGTTTCACAAAAAAAATCAAACGCCGTACTCAAGTGGATTCAATTTAACGCACATTCACACGTACAGTGTGTGTTAGTAGTACTCGCGCCAATCGATGCAGAAAATACGATCGACTGTCGATTTGACTGACTGATGTCTTACGGGTTTTCTTACTTTTACCATTGTGGTTAACAACATCTGTTCGAGCTACGTGTGGTTTTTTTTCAAATTATTTTCTTTGCCTTGGCATAAGCAGTGATTGATGAATTTAAATATCCAAACCCTTTTATCATATCGTGTTGTTTGAATGATTGGAAATGTTCGGTGATGCAGAAATTGATTAATGTGTGATAAAAATGTTATTGTGACTGAAAAAACACGCGTGTGGCTTTGGAGTATGCATTTACTGTAGCAATTGATTGAACAAATTTTCGATTTTTTTGTTCAATAAATTTCTGTATGGCTGGTGCTAAAAATCAATCAATTGTAAATTGTAACTCAAAATGTTTTAGATTGAATCAATACTCATCTCAATAATCTAAAGTACGTACGCTAAACTGTAAATGAAAAGCTTAGAAGATTACTTAATTTGCCTGTGCTCGCAGGTCAATGGATTTCTACAAATGTTTTGTCAGCTAACAGCTCTATTCTTGCGCAGTCACAAAATAATCACATCACTGTTATCACACATACTCGTACTGCATCAGAAAATATGTTGCACTTCCCTATATTTACAACTTTTTAACCCAACTGTGGTGATACACTGACAAAACTCACCAACCTGACAGTTTTTAGATTTACTGCGCCTACAACTATTCGCAAAATTGGGATTCAGACCTCTAACGATGAAAACAGTCAGTGTATTTATTGTGCTCTACTGATAACACGATAATGATTTGATATTCTGCGTTTTAGTTTTAGGCGAAGTGAGCATGACAACTGTCAGATTGGTGAGTTTGGTCAGTGTATCAGCATAGGGCTCTTAATGTAGCAACTGTGGTGTGATGTACTAATGATAAGATCAGATGTGTGAAGTTAACCTAGAACTAGCTTAGATCTACAAGTGAATGGCAAAAAAGGTACAGTATAAATATGATGTAAAGATTTTATTTTCTGCCATCTTCAGCAACTTTTCATGATTCTTTGGTGGAGAGAAGGTACAAAGAGTGTATCTATTGGTATGAAGTTTATAAATCCAAAAACTACTGAAATGATTAAGCTGGAACCCGAAGGATGTGTTGGCATAGGTGTCTATTGTGCATACAAAAAATCCTGTAGGTGACGCTGATGTCGAGATATTTCTAAAAACCGCATTTACAGTCCGATTTGAATCAAATGCAAAACACGTATGAGAAACAAAAATATATATGTATATTGTATTTGAAATTTGAACCGATAGGTGGCGCTGAAATAGAAATGTCTTTAAAACCCATATTTACAGTTCAATTTAATTCAAATTCTCAATATACATATATATTAGCCACGTATTTTATCAATTTGTAGAGTACAGAAAAGCGCGCTTGTTTATAACGAGCTTATCCGAACTGCCCAAGCGGTGTCATAAACTTGTTGAACACAATTCTTATCTCAAATAATATTCATGGTTGAGTTAGGAACTTATAATAAGTACTAATCGTATTTCTGTAAGCATATTTTGTGAATATCTAGCCTTGGCTCAAAAATTAATTAGGAAATTTGCAGCATAGAACCTGCTTTAGGGACTATTGTAACCTAGGTGCTATGGATAAAGGCTTACTTTTATGAATGCAATGAATTTCGATCAAACAATTGGCGAAAAAAATCGTGTTCGGCGTTGTACCACACCAGATTCTTTTTTCTCTCACTCTACAAACTTTTTAGTCTCAGAGCTCACGCTAAGATCAGTTGATCTATACTGAGGCTTTCTGTGAGGTCCAGAAAAGTGTGGTATATTCGTACGTTTTCCTTTTCTCATACCCACCTATGTATATTGATAAAATCGATCAAGCCTTATTCATAAGTAATACTCAGGACTCAGGCTGCTTGTCATTTCGAAAAAAGTGCATTTGGATTTTTAAAAGTATTTGAGTTTCAATAAATCTATCAAGCCTTCTTCATAACTACTACTCAGGCTACTTATCATCTCTAAGAAAGGGCATTTCAATTTTTAAAAATGTTTGAGTTTCAATAAATCTACGTAGTCTCTGATTCTCTTTATTTTATAGTAGTTGAGCTAAGATCTTCTCTAACTAATCAGCGACTATTCCTTCAAACCCTGTCAGATCCTTTTCTTACTCTCTTTTGTTACCACAAAACTTAGAACCTATGCAAAAGTGCCACAAACTATATCACTCCGCAGACAGAAACTTGCATTGTAATCATGGTTCATTCTCTTAGAATGTCAAAATTAAACTCCAAGTCTTTTGCCAAAAAAAAAAAAACTGCACTGTAAACAATTTTTTTACCAATCAACGATTTTCGCAAAATATTCACCATCTTTAACAAATTTACCAAAACTCATCGCATATTTGCAATTGCAAGCAAATTGTGTTCATATTTTATGTGATTGCAACCATTTTTGTATCAATCCAAATACACACTCATACATTTACATCTACAAGTCTAGAATGAAATCCGCTTATCGATACTTTCTCTGATTGTTGATTGTATTGTGGCGCAAAAACGCAGAAAAAACGCAATGCCATTTCCATTATTCCCTATAACCTGCTGTTTCTGCCTGCTGACCGACCAATCGAAGTAAAGAAAAAATAGCAACAACAAAAAATAAATTCAAAGCAAAACAATAGCATTACGAACTCCTACAGCGAAGAAGCGATTCGGCAAATCAGCATGACTTGAAAAGAAATCAAAAGATTAGATCGTAAGGGGTAAGGGAATGAAATGGTAGAGACGAAAACCTGATTGCACAAATTGCAAACGAATAAGTTTCTGGTCTCTGGCTCTTTTTGCCATTGTATGCTAAATAAGTTGCTGCAATATTGCATTTAGAGCTTTTGGCAAACAACATAAGAAAACTAAAGGCGATTGGGAATGCGCGACTTGTTAAAAATTTGCCAAATGTATTTGTAATAGGGCGATAGCGAAATTTAACGCTGAAAAAATGGCTACTGAAAAATGTAAATAGTTTCGATTGTGGTAGATTTGGTTGCCTTTGATGAAGGATATAATTTGAAAAAAAATTTGTTCAAAGAAAAAAAGGTCAAAATTGCCCAACTGGACCTGGACTTCATGTGATGTACATGAGTATTTCCTTGAAACACTTTAAAAAATACCTTGGATAAAAAATCATGAGAAAGAATTCGTTCAAAACAACAGTGGGTCATATACTATGCAAACCTGACTAAATTTTTATTTTTGCATAACTGCAATTCTTGAGTCTAAATTTTTCCGATCATATTTGATCGATATATAGTGATTCTTATATTTTTGATCGTAAAGCATAAATCGTATTATTGTTGTTGTTGCTATTCTTGTCATCGCCTACAAATATTTTTGAGTCTACTATGATCGAAAAATTGTAAATCTAAGAATAACGATTATTTTTAATCGAAAAATAAAAAATATACAAAATATCGATCAAATTTGATCGAACAATTAAAATCACAAAATGACGATTATAATTTATCATAATTATTATCATACTCGTAATTATTTTTTTTTTAAATATAACTCACTAAAATACATTTTTATTTTATTATAACTATTAATTATTTCAACAGTTGCTAAAATTGGGACGGTATTCGGTAAATTTTTCCAAACACGTAAATAATGGACAACAGCTGTTCAAAATGATTACAGACTTTGCATGAAATGAACGAAAACTCTTCCAAATAATTCAAATGTACAAAAGAGGCCTTATAGAGAGATTCTTAATGCCAGATGAATTCAGTGTAACTTATAATTCAAATATACTGTTCTTTAAAGGGGGTAACATATTTGGTACAAAAGCTGCAAATAATTGAAAAATTTAAATTTATTTCGATCAGAACTGTCTATTGTTTCTTTATACATTTCAAGTTCTTATTTAATAAATACCTTTGTATTTAAATATTAAACTTACTAAGGCCAGTTCATTTGAAATTAATTAAAAATACGCCAAAAAAATAATAACAGAAATAAATTAGATAGCAACAAAAAACACAAAACAGCGACATTCGTCAAAATTGTTCAAAATACAATAATCTACCAACAATCGCAGGGGTTTATAAACTGCATACATATTTGGTGTACAATTGTATTTACTCCTACAATCGCAAAGTGAAAAATATTGAAATAGAACAAAAATAAAACAAACCCATAAACTTTGCAATACTGGCGTAAAATATGGTAAACTTGCTGGTAGGCATTCCACGAAACAATGCCAAGGACATTGTCAGGATACCATGCACTCCACTGCAATGTCAATAAACAACAATGTTAAGGCAATAGAAAAGGCGACAGGAAAAACGTGAAATATGAAAAACAAAATAAAGTGAAAGAACTGCACGAAATGACAATGAAAATATGCAAAGAAAATGTAAATAAAAGTTGAAATGAGCGAAGCGGCAATAAGTGACGAAATTGAAGGCGGTCTAGGTTTATATGTATAGGAACTCAGCTGTTGAAATTTTCAACCACAACCCGCGGTGTTATGGTTGACAAAAAATAGAGAAAATAATTACAAAAGCTACAAAGCGATTTAAGGTTAATCATCACTGCGAATCGATCAAAAATTTTTTAAGGGTTCAAAAAATACTTTGAACCTATAATTTTAAATTTCTTATTCAGAACAGTAAGTCGATGATTGGCTGTCTGTTGGGAATATACTGACCAAAACGAATCCATACAAGGTGGTGTTATAAATACAATTAAAAAATTCCTATGTATTTTGGCTTTTTATATGAATTCGCCTCGATACTGACTTTTTCGTTTTCGAACTTTCGGGAAACACAAATTGATGTAGTTTTGAGTATTTTTACATTATTGGAAGCATTTTTGGAGTGCCATCAATAAATAAAATGTATGGCAAAAAATTGTACTAGATTTAGACAACAAACGCAAAATAGATTTGAGGCTGAGGGAAGCTCGCAAGAAGTTAGATCTTCTGCCAAGAAAATAAAACATCGTCGATATATTTAACATATTAATAAAGTTATACAAATTGATATTGAAAAGAGGCGGGATGGAACATTAAACCGCTGAGGTTTATAAAGTAATGGCAAAGAATTTTGAATGGAAAATTTTTAAATTTTGACCTCATTTTTAGAATGCCTTTTATCAGAAAAATATGCACAAATTTTTAAGTACAATTTTTGAGCTTACGGTCACTTTTGTTTTATTTAAAAGGTATTGGAAAAAGGCAACAGCAGTTAAAGCGCACAATATTACGTCAAGTGCAATCTATATGGATGAAATATTTTTAGGCTACATTGTATCTAGTATAATAATGAGCCGAAAGCCCTGGCAGTTAGTGCTCATTTTCCTATAAAATATTAATAATATCTACAATTATTATTCATTAAAATTTTTTTAAATAAAGCTTACACTTTTTTTGTAGTACTTATAAAAACTTATTTTGATTTAAAACAAAAACTCCTTGTTTCAAAAAATTTTCAAATCGACCCAGTTCATGTATCTTTCGAAATATTTTGACGGAAGCTTTGAAACATAATAAATTTTATAATTCTGTTGGAAAACCCACCGAAACCCAATTTTTTTTTAAGGAAATCGTTTGAGTACACAAGTACATCAAGTTTTATACGTTGCACCTTTTGAGGCGTAACAAAGTACGCCCGGTATTTGCTAGTATCAAATAAAATGAAACTTTAAGTATTTATAGACTCAAAAAACGCTGAAATTTATTATTACTTTAGTTCATTACTTCCGCACAACTTTTGCTAAGCTTTTACGCTTTCACTGTATAGAATGTTGTTGAATAAAATTCAGTTCCATTTGGGCTTATAAATTGCTGTTTAACTGAGTTAACGTTTCTTCCCTAGAATTGCAATGCAGTTTTCATATAAATTTTTGTATAGCTTACCACAAAATACGCAGTATAAGTAAGTACTTCAAATTGTCAAGTATTCTGCTCATTAGCGTTCGAATTATACGACAAACTATTAAACCACCTACATAAACGTAACTAGGCTCTAACTATGCGAAGCACATGCCTCATTTGCGGTATGTGTATGTATGAGCGCGCGTGTGTGTGTGTGAGTACGTGTGTGTGTGCGTGTATTTATTACGATAGATTATTCGTAATTGCGTATCCTTTACAGCAACCACAGCGCAAGTATATTTAGTATCAGTTTTAATACGCGCTTTTCATCTCTGCTCTCAGTTCTTTACACACACACATACATATGTACATTTTTAGCAAGCACATACATAGTTACTGTGCCAGCGCTGAGTTCGCTTCATTAAGACTTATGCACACTTTTATACTTGAATTCTTATACGTACGTACTTAGGTCTGTATGTTTGTAAATATAAAACTTGATTACGTATGCACGCATGCATAAAATCCCACTGACTTATTGACCTCATTACAATTTCACACTTAATTGCGCGACATGCTTGGCATCTGTATTCATAATACCCATTTATTCTATGTAAGCACTTAAACCATTTGCCCTCCTCTACCATCTAAATAACGCTCACTCGGTACTCGTTTATCTAATGTCAGAGAGTAAAATACATAGTCGTACGCACATTGTTTTTTTTTTGCCCTGCATTAAAACTTAATGACATATTCACTTTGATATGATCTGGTGGAAGAAGAAATAGGCCAAACCTTTAAGCGCATGAATGCCCTAAGTAGATGTCTCTGTGAGTCGTTGTAGTTTACCTACCTAGAAATCCATTAAATAACAAGTACAAGTAGTTGCAGGGGTTTGATAGAAGAGAAAAGTTGTTACAGTTTAAGAAGAATCAATTTTAATAAATGTAATAAAGTAATGTAGTTTTAATAATGTACATATCTCATTTATAAAAGTCAAACGCCTGCTACTCACCACATTTTGCTCAAACAGTAAACTTCAATGCATTCAGCCTGAAAGTATACAAACAAAAAATATAATAGTTTTGATAGCTTTGTAATGAGTTTTTTATGTGAATAAAAAATGGTAGGATCCCGTTGTGTGACGGGCTTTTAATAAACAGGTACAAGATATTTTAATCAGTTGTGGCTATTCTCCTTTCCCCAATTTAAACTTTGTAGGAAAAGTAGGAAAACTCAACAAAATTGCATCAAACTTTCAGGTGTTTTTTGAGAAATTCAAAATATAAATACAATATTCAAACTTTGTGCAAATGTCAACAAAACTCAAGAATTGTCCATACAAATTTTTAATCCGAATTTTCAGAAGGATTTTTGGTAAGCAATTTTTAGCTCTTTCAATTTTAGTTTAATAAAGTACAAGTTGCAATTTGCTAAAAATTTGCATACGTAAAAAATCTATAGATACCACCTTTTTGTGATTTTTATATTATGTATGTTTTGTAATAACAGTTATTGAAGAGTTTTATACATAAAAGTTATGAAACCAAAAATCACTGATTGATTTCTATAGATGATTTTTATAAATAAAACCGAAAAGAAGCTTTTGTAGAACGAAAGTAGGTTTGATTATTATTATTGTCTCCTGTGGAAAATGGTAATGGCATTTATAATTATGACTTAAATAATACTAAATAATAGTAATAAATTAAAAACTTCAGTAATTGTTATCGCAAGACATATGTATATTAAAATCAGTCATATCGATTGAAGTAGCCAACTGGCCAATGAGCATTTGGATATGTTATATTCCCGTCCTAAATGACCATTTTTTTAGCAAGAGTAAATATTTAGCTGCTGGCAGTGTGAAATATTTTTTTCAGAAGGCAGGGCAAGTACGCTTCGAACGCAATGTTTACAACTTCAATGTCAACGTCGAAAATTATTCAAGACGCATAAGTTTTTGAAAACAATCAAATTAATTTTTGTTTATTTTTCGATTGCCTAAAATGCCGCAGGATTTGCACTCAACAAGCATCGGTATTTCGAACAATCACTACGGGCAGAATAATAACTCATCCCATTTCTTAGCTACGACAAATATGGCACACCACAACTCCGGCACTCGCCTCAAGGCAGGCGCACAATCAGATGAGCCAAATAAGCGATCAATTTTCAAAGCAGCCACCGCATATGGTCAACGAATTTTTCTCTGCCTTGCTTCGTACGATGGCAAAAATATATCAGTCAAAGCTATACTCCATAATATAAAAATCATATTGCTACTCATGCTGTGGCTCTTCGTCATCGTACTGATGGCTTCGCAAAAATTGCAACCTAAGAAATCACGCTTGCTCACCATCGAACAAAATAAGATTACCAGATATGCCATACCGCAAGATCAGATTGGCAATGAAATCGGCGTGGTAGTGTACGGGCCTTTCGAGAATCGTAACGTGCATGGTGACAAAGTGGAAGAGGGCATGATCACCATGAATATTGTGAGCGATGCAAATAGTGACACAAAAGTTGCCGATGATTGGAAAATACACTTGCTACCTGGCGATCCGGAGCGGCAGCCAATAGTACAAAAGATGCACGTTTTCAAAGTTACTGCAAAGCTCAACGAAGATGAGCAGAATAAATTGCAACTTTCGATAATAGCCACCAAACAAGTGACAATCAAATTGAGAGTCGATACGATGCCCATCAATCGCGGGCATGGCATAATTCCTGGCGCTTTGGTGTTGATCTTAATGTATGCCCTGATTGTTACGGAAATCATTGAACGCACATTTGCGTCCATACTCTGTGCCACACTGGCCGTGTCGCTGCTCGCAAGCTATGATAATGAATTGAGCATTAGGACGATTATGTCTTGGATCGATGTGGAAACGCTATTGCTGCTCTTCTCTATGATGATACTGATTGCGTTGCTCTCCGAATCGGGCATCTTTGATTTTTTCGCCGTTTACGCCTATCAGATATCGCAAGGCTTTGTCTGGCCGCTCTTGACTAGCCTCTGTCTGTTCACGGCTGTGCTCTCAGCATTTTTAGACAATGTCACCATGATGCTATTGGTTGCGCCGATTGTTATACGACTCTGTGAGGCGCTCACACTCGATCCCGTATTGATGTTGACCATTATGGTAATCTACTCAAATATTGGCGCAGCTTCTACACCAATCGGTGATCCGCCAAATATCATTATAACCACAAATGCATATATCGCAAATAACGGCGTAAATTTCGGCAACTTTATGTTGCACTGTGTACCTTGTGTGATCTTAGTCACCATACAAACCTACTATATGTTGCGTTTGATGTTCAAGAATGAAGACAAATTGAAATTGCGAACGCCACTGGAGGAGAATATCAAACGCATTGAGCGTCAAAGTGCGCACATTCAAGGGCTGGCATCAGTGGATAGCGGACAAATGAATACGAATTTGAAAAGAAAGTCGGCGCAACTTGCTATGGAATTGCAAGATCGAATGACGCGCTCACTTGAGTACCAAGTAATATTGGCAGAATTGAAGTCCAAATATGGCATCAGGGACATACAGCTGCTCATCAAATTAACCATAATATTTTGTTTTGTAATTTTGTTGTTCTTCTTGCACGGCATTCACGGTCTGCATCAACTTTCGCTCGGTTGGGTCGCGCTTGCCGGTGTACTGGCGGCCTTTGCCATCGTAAAGATTGACGATTTCGAATCATTACTGCATCGCGTCGAATGGTCAACTTTGATATTTTTTGCTTCGCTTTTCATCGTCATGCAGGTGTTGACCCTAATTGGGCTGATTGGTTTGATTGGTGAATTTGTGGAAAATATCATACTGATGGTCGATAAGAAATATCGCATGCTACTTGCTCTAATGCTGATACTCTGGGTGTCAGCCATAGCGTCGGCTTTCTTAGATAACATACCCGTTACGGCCATGATGTTGCCCATTATTATTTCAATGTCGAAGGATGAAGATCTACAGTTGCCGCTACATCCTTTGGTATGGTCGTTGGCGCTTGGTGCTTGTTTAGGTGGCAATGGTACGCTAATAGCTGCCTCGGCGAATGTAGTGAGCGCTGGAATTGCAAATCAACATGGCTACAAGTTTTCATTTATGGGTTTCTTCGTTATAGGTTTTCCTGTAATGCTGATGAATCTTGTCGTGACTTCATTTTATCTAATACTTTGTCATGTTATATTCGAATGGCATGATCCGCCAAAGTATGTTTAAGAAAGTTGTATTATTGTAGTTGCTAAATTCAATGGCATTACTGGTATAAATACATAAATGAGTGTTGTTTTTTCTAAAACTAGTTTCTTAAGTTTCCATGAAAATAACCTAGGCGGAATATTTTAAGAATTATTTTATTTATTTATCATGTGATAAGACAATCTCCCGAAGCTTGACAAATTGAAGCTCGGCAAAATCGGTACTGAATTTGATAAAGTTTCACAACATGAAAAAAATGTAAAATTTGGCAATGTGTTAAAATGTGCCAGTTGGTCCAATCTTGACAGTTTAAACAATTTCCACATTTTAACAAACTTTGACATTTTGAAACAAGTCGAAGTTTAGACCAAGCTTTGACTAAATATTAAAAAGTTGGATAAAATTGTCAACATATGTATATCAAAATTTATAAAGCTTGAAGAACCCTGACAAAATCTTTAAATTTGACAATTTGACAGAATTTGACAATTTGGCAATGTGTCAAAATATGACAGTTTTTCGAAGCTTGACAATTTTAACGACCTTTGATATTTTGACACAAGTGTAGCTAAATATTAGATAGTTGGGCAAAATGTTTAACTAGATTGAGATACACAAGACTTGTAGAAACTTGGCAAAATCTTAAAATTGGTAGTAAATTTCATGAAGTTTGGCAACTTGTCAATTTGACAATGAGTCAAAAATTTTAATGTAGATTGCAATACACAAAAGTTGAAAAAGCTTGACGGAATCCCGAAATTGATAGTAAATTTGCTGAAGTTTGGCGATTTTACAAAATTTTGCAATGTGTTAAATCATGACAGTTTTTCGAAACCTGACAATGTCCGGACATTTAAAAAAAACTTGACAATTTGACAAAATGTAATCTGTTCCATAAAAATTGCCAACACAGGAAAAATTTACATTTTGAACAAATTTTTCAGAACATGCATAAATGGAAACTTGAATAAAATTAGCTATAAAAAAATTTGACAAAATCTGGACGTAGAAGTATTTTCTACAAGAGCAAATTTAAAGGTATCTATCTGCCAGGTATTTGAGGCAAACCCAACGTCTTCAGTAAATAATTAAGACAGTGAAAGTAAAAGTTGATCGATTATAGCTTATTTGGCCCTAGGATTTAACAACCCACTGGGTCGTTACTACAACAAAAGCATGTACAATTAAATGTGTAAGAAACAACCTGCGTTTGCTTTTTCTCAATAAAATATGAAAGAACTGACGTACAAAATTTATTTTCTTCGAGATTCAGTTACACACACAATTTGTAAGAAAACATAACTTTTCAAAAATATGTCTGAGAATCAAAGTCGTGAAAAAGTCGAGCTTCCGGTCGCGCCGTCTTTTAGCCCGCATTCACTTGCCGACCAAAATGAGCCGCCTGAGAAAAAGGAGCCGCAAAAGGAAATAGAGTCGCAGAAGAAAACTGTGTCTGCTAGGAGACTCACTCGAGAAGATGTGGATAAATTACTAGATGAAGAATTGAAATTATCTGAAGCTCAGAAAAAGATGCTGCAAAAATTCGGCATGATGGCAAAAGATAAGAAGAAGAAACCACCACCACCACCACCAGAGCTGCAAATTAAGGATATTATATCAGTACGAAAGGAATGGGCTAAACCTTTAGGGTTATTTTTCGTTTGGTTGACATTTACTGTGCAATTTCTCATCGACAGAGAGCTAACGAACAATCCAAAACTAGTTTCGATTATGCCAAGTGAAACAAAAGCTTTTCCCGTACCCGATATAACCGATGAAACAATTTCTATGGTTATCAAAGGGCCATTTCTGAACGACGGCGATTTGGTGTATGCCGAACGTGAGGATGAGGCGAGATTCATTTACGTGCAGGCCAAACGCACATTTTATGATGAGAAGAAGAAACCGATTATTACTGTGGATATTGCTGAAGTGTGGCGTGAATATCTCGACATTAGCCAGCATATGGATATGATAAATCCAAGAGAGCGTTATGTCATACTATCTGTGTGGACGAATATATCGAAAGATGATAATACTAAAATGTTTCTGCACGTCTCTACCAATATCGATGAGATCGTAACGGTGAAATATAATTACGATTGGTATCCTGTGCCGACAACAATGGGTCTACTATTCGCTCTACTTGTGCTGCTACTACTCTACGTGCTGTATATATTCGAAATCGCTCATCCAACGTTATCTTCTATTATTTGCTCTACATTTGCTTTGGCCATACTTTCTATTTTAAATCCAAAACCAAGTTTCGATACTATGGTCCAATGGATTGACATGCCCATGTTGAGTGTCCTATTTAGCTTAATGCTATTGGTTGCTTTAATATCTGATGCAGGTATGTTCGATTTCTTGGCCGTCTACGCTTATCAAATATCGAAGGGTAAAATCTGGCGGCTCATTCTAAATCTTTGCATTTTTGTTAGCCTTATGACAGCTTTTCTCAACAACAGCACCACAATGCTCCTCATTTCGCCAATCATAATTAAGCTTTGCGAAGTCTCTGGCCTCAATCCGACCTATGTGCTTATCTATCTGCTGATTTGCGCGAATGTTGGTGCCGCATTCACACCGCTGGGCAGTCCGCCCAATGTCCTTATCACCACCAATGAATACTTGTTGCGCAATGGCATAACATTTGGCAATTTCGTAATGCATATCGCACCGTGTGCCATAGTTGTATTGGCGCAGACTTACTGGCAGTTGCTTTACTATTTTAAACATACCAATTTAATGGCATATAGAGATAACTCCACAATACGCGAGGAGCTACTGAATCGTGGCATAAAAAGATGGACGCGTGCATCAAGTGGTATCAGTAATTTGTTGGCCGACGATCGTAGGATACGAAATCTGATGAAACGTGTGGCTGAAGCTTTTCGTGAGGGTTTGAAGGGCGATGCCGTTCCCGACGTCGACCATAAACCCAATTACGAAAAAACACTACGCGAGTTGAAGAAACGTCATTTCAACCTTGATAAAGTGTTACTGACTAAGTGTGGCGTGGTTTTAATTTTCATAGTAACCTTGTTTTCTTTGCGCTCTTTTGAACATCTCAATATGATTGGATATTCGTGGACTGCATTACTCGGCGGCATTCTGTTACTCATACTTGCGGATTTTAGCGATTTTGAAGGTTTGATGTGTCGCATAGAATGGTCAACACTTATGTTTCTTTCCTCATTTTTCGTGCTTGTCGAAGTGCTCTCGAAATTGGGCTTTGAGGATTTACTTGGTAATATTGTGATGAAGGCAATCGAGAATACGAATGAGAAATACCAGCTATTGGTGGCCCTAATGCTTATACTCTGGATAACGGCATTTGCTTCGAGCTTTCTCAACAATAATCCAGTTACACAAATGATGGTGCGTATCGTGATATCTCTCTCGCAAAGCAAACATTTATCGCTGCCCCTGCAGCCGCTTGTGTGGGCACTGGTTCTGGGTGCAGCGTTCGGTGGCAATGGAACGCTTATTGGCGCCTCTGCGAATATAGTGACGGCCGGTGTGGCGAACAAGCATTTGTATAAACTCACATTCCGTGCATACTTCTGGATAGGGTTTACAATTATGTTGGTGAATGTTTTGGTAGCATCTGTGTATTTGATATTGATACATGTGGTTTTCGAATGGGGTAATATCTGAATAAAAAAAAACTAAATTCAAGTGTCTGGAAGAGATTCTCTATTGGAAAACTTTATTATGATTCCAGGCAATACAACAAATAAATGACAGTTCCAAAACTTGTCATCCCTTCAATGTCACTCTTGAATTTGAACAGGTGGATTCTTAGCTCCCATATTTTCCCTATTGCTGGATTACAAGGGTAAAAATTGGACACATCTATCCTGGTATAACCTAAGATGATAGACGACAGCACTTCGCGGTTTTTTGGCCAGAAGCTCAATTAATTTTCTTTTACTTTACATCCGACCTGAACAAGTTTGGTATCAGCAAATTAGAGAGATGCTACTACAAGTCGCCTTGATTTCAGATACTTTTTGATTTCGAAATAGGCAATGCAGTTCAATATTGTATGACCATCAATGCATCTATTCTACCTCCAACATAGTAGGTGTGCTGTTAAGCGCTACAGATGAACAAAGTTAATTTGCATTAATAAGCTCAAATGCAGATTTTGATTTCACCGTAACAGAAGGCAACCTTTTGTACTTAGGTCAGTGTCTGGCGAAACCAAAATAACACACACAAAGAAACGTTCTCGTGTGAACTGCCGGTCTGTATGTGTGAAAAAAGATGGATATTTAATTCATAAATTAATGCAAATAAAGATTGTTAATGCACATTAGGCTATCATCTGCCTTGCCTAAAATAAGCATAACCACACGCAGATTCATTTAAATAAGTCAACTAAGGATCTGATTGTGCCATGAGGCCCACCACGTAAAAAGATGTAACCAAGGAAATATTTCAACAAACCTCGGCTGAGGTCTCCTTTTCTTAATGACGATCACAAGCAACGGATTAATGAATATGATTTGAGAGCATCACCTGAAATATCCGAACCCTTAATGGAAAAGTTGAAGTTACCCTGCTGGTTGAAGTCCTCATGAGAGTATGGGCCATCACCACGACCCAGGAAATTTAATGGTTGGGGAAAGGTAAGAAAACTGAAGCCCCTTGCGACGTAAACTATAACTGCCATTTAAAGAACTGCCTGTCGCTCCGGTGGTCGAAGACCTCGATTCGATTTATATCAAAACAGGATTTTTTTATATCTGGCTGATTTATGCCCACGTTCCGATGGAAGCCAACAACGATGTTATCAGCTATCAATTTTATGAGCGTCTAGAATATACTTATGAGCACCAGCCTTGTCCTGATATCAAAATCGTGCTAGACGACTTCAATGTTAGGAAACAGCAGAATGAGATACACATAACTATGTGAAGCTCTAAAATTACAACTAGAATGAGCTGAAAATGGCATCCATACCGGAGAGTAGAACGTGTTATAAGTTAAAAAAAAAGAAAAATCCTGAAACCAAATCAATTAAGTGGGCTTTGAACACTCCATCCAAAAAAAAAACTGTCCATATTTTGACAATATTTTTCTTTAAAACGTTCGATTCTTGGAAGATTTCTATAAAAATTTTGATACGAGAATATTTCCCTGGTCACCATAATATCTGAAGCGCATTTTTCATAGTGCCAGGTACTCGCACAGGAAGTATTTAGTGGATTATGCCGCTTCCTCATTCCTTTAGCTCCTACATAATCGTTATGCGAAGCTCCAAACCTGGGGGGTATGTGGCCGATGCGTAGGTATTCCGTATTCGCGAAGCCGACATTTGGTTTGGAAAGCTTTAGCAGAATACCATAGGGTATTTGCTTATTGAGTGATGATCAAAATAAACGCGCTACCCAGGATGTGTTCAGATCGGTTCACCTACTTAATGGCTATGGGAGCCATTTCTTTAACTTGGCACACTAAACCGCTGACTCGTTTTCCGAGAAGATACTATGTCTCGGAACCCAGCATAGATTGAGGGTGAGTTCCCGAAGATAGGTAACAGGCCACGCTTATCAGAAGTCTGGTCAGATTTGATGATCTCCGAAATAGTAGCTATATTTGCTACTGGGCTCTTGATAAATTTGGTATAAAACTTGAAACAAATCAATACTATTTACTCACTTTAGGCTGTATTTTAATGAAAACGTTGCATGCTGAAAGAGGCTATCGAAACTGTGGCAAGTTAGATCGGCGCCCTAATGCTAACAAAACAATCGAATGCTCCAAACTATTTCCCAACCGGATTACCTGAAAATTCCGATGACCTCTTTTCGCTGCTATTTCCAACTGCATTTTTGCTCGTAAGACACTTATCAGCATGTGTTTTTTCTGCATATGTATGTGTGGGAGTTGCGAACACATTTATAATGGCGCTGTTGTTGGCCAACACTGGCATGACTGTCGCTATGGCTATGACTATGGTCATGGTCATGTACTTTGTTGGTGATGATGGTTGTGGCAATAACATTATCGGCTAGCAAGCATGTGTGCGATGTGGACATTTACAATGATGTTTAATGTTGTTTTTGTTCCTAGATAGTCTCACCTGTTGGCAATAATATTACTTTATACGCCATGTGCCACAAACTGAAGTTGTGAATGTGTGAATGTTCGGCTGCGTCGGCGGTCATTTCGTTTCACTCCTCACCATTACACATAGCAAGTTTTTCTTATCTGTGGATTTTTTATTTCAAACTCACGTTGCATACATAAAGGCGCTGACCCTGGCAAATGCTCACAACATTCATCAGCGTAAGAATTGTTTGTAAAATGCGGCAGCGCAAAGACACAAACCAACAGCACAATAACATGGCACACATAAAAACGGCAATAACGGGCACTCACCGGGGGAAAAAACAACAAGTAGCTCCAACATTAGATTGGCACTCGCGCCTTTGGTAATATTTGGCATACGAGCACCATTTCAATTGCGGCACAACAACGACTATGACTACGACTAATTCAACTTCAGAGGGGGCCAATTGCGCGCATAACGATTTTTGTGTATAGCGCTCATTCAGGCGTGTTAGCTCATTACCATTTTTACTAGCGCCTAGTCGTATACCTCCATTTTTATATGTAGTATATAAAAATCAGTATTTAGGTTTGCAAATAGGCATTTCTGTTGTTTTCGACTTGCGCTTTTCCTTTCTCTTTGCCGGGCTCGCATTTTTCATTGATTTTTTTTTGTTTGCTTTGTTGTTGTTGCTTTTATTATGGCGATCAAGTTGCATGCACCTCTAACTTTTGGGGCGTCAAAACGCAAACGACTTCCTACTTTATTGCAGTGTTTTTATACCCAGCGGTGGGCAAAAATACCTGAGTTGAGCTGAGTTGCGCTGAGGCGCTTAAGTGTCGTGGTTTGGTCTTTTGCTCGGTTTATGGGCGGTTATACGCAACCTTCGCCTTCGCCTTTGCCTTTGCCGTTAGCTTTACCTTTACCTTTGCATTTGCCTTACCTGTTAGCCTTGTCTTCTCAGACGGCGAATTCTTGGCTTTCACCTTCGCGGCTATTACTAATTTGCATAACGTAACATAAGCGCCGGTATGTACACTTTGAATAATAGTGAAAGCACTTTTGTTGGTTCCTTTATGTTTGCACTTTATTACTTAGCTGCTCATTACCATGTTTTATGTGCGGTGACCTTCTTCATAGGTGTGTACAGCGGTAAATGTGGTAAGGTCACGAAAGTGATAATGTGGAACAAAGTAATACAATGAATGGATGGAGAGTGCGAGTATTTTGAAACGGCGAAGATGGATAGCTTTCAAATTACTCTCTTAAGGCGCATAATACGACATGTAGGAGAATTTCGAAGAAAGCGAGGAGTAAGGGCAATGTAAAGCCTTCATTTTTGTGCAACAAAATTCGTGTAGTTTTTGACTACTATAGAGATATTTTGTTTACGATTTTTCCAAATGAAACGGCTTTGATTGTGACAGACGAAACTTTTACGCTAATATTAACATTGAAGCGCAGTTTAAGCTCTATATTGGTTGCAATCTTATCAAAGCCGTAAATCTTGCGGATATCTCCTTCTTAACTCTTATTGGAAATATATTAAATAGAAACATAATTCCTATATAAATGCAAGTGGGATGTACAATTATGACGACGATAAGAATGGCGTTATCGATATCACTGCCGATAAATGTTGCTAACGCTAAATATACCAAAGGCAGTGACGACAAATTATCGATAATTTTGTAACGGACGATATCGATAACTATAATGATAACAAAATTAATCGATAACTATGGATATGAACATCGATGAGAAAATTGTGGCCAATAAGGGTTATTTTTCCCCATTTATTTTATTACGTTGCTTGACAACTTTTATACAAGAGAAATATTTTTTTCCGTTACCAATGAAAGTTGTTCCCAAACGATTATTTTTATAGCTCCTGCAATTAAAATTAAATGTTAGGATATACCTCTTATCGGTGAAGAAAACATATTTCTCTTCCAATAACTGTTATGGGGCAACGTTTTTGGGGAAAAAAATTATTGTTGCACTTTGCTGAAAATGGCTACAATCGCTTAAGTAATTACATTGGGATAATTTATTAAGAAAAAGCATTTCTAGCTGTCGAATCAGAACCGCTTGCATTACTAAGCTTGTTGCGCTTTTCAGCACATACAAACATATCTAGTGTACAGCTCATGTTGGGAAAAAGAAAAATATTTGCTACATTTGCTCACCACTTGCAGTACAGCTCGTTAGCTTTCGCGTGCCACACGCTGCACCCATTTACAAGCAATCAGCTCAACTCGACTCAACTCAACTCAGCTCAACTTATGTCAATTTAATTCTACTCATTTCAATTTTAGTCAAGGCTTGCAGCTCTTTAACAAATACAAATCGTCGCCCTTGTTGCCATCGTCGGCTTGTGGCAAACATGCCAACGATGCCACATTAAGAGTGTGAAAAATTGCCACTTGCATGCAATTGCGCAACAACAACAGAAAAATGGCAATAAAAACTTGGGAAAGGTAACAACAATCACAAAAAATAGTGCAAATTACTTAGTTTGACATTCACTGAATTCATACAACAATGACTGGCATTAGCAACTATTTCAATTTTCCACTTGTTTTTGTTTTTGTTTCTGTTTTTTCTTGCTTTTAAAGCATTTTTTTTAACGCCCACTTTTTGTGACATCAAATTTGCAATTTTGAATAACAACTTTAAATGACCACATTAGCGCTTTTCACTATTATTATGCATTTACAAAATATTCAAGCAAATTGTGCACTTGAAATGCTCGCAAATGCGCCGGAAGGCAATTTAGTTTAATGTGTGAATAGTTAGGAATTTGCAGTTGGTGGTTGTTCGGCTCTTATTTTTTATTTGAAATAGTTTTATTCGTCGATTTTATCTCAATCCGTAATAAATGGGTTGAAATATGTTTTAAAAATCGAATAATTTTACCTACACCGTTTTTTTCCAATACTTCAGAAATTGTAAAGAATTTTAGCATCTGTTATATTCTGTGGTAGTTTATTGAATTTATGTTATTATGTTTACAGTTCTAAAATTTAAAAATCCAACACTTTTTATTTTATTTACTAACAAATTTCATGATCAAAACCTTGAAGTGGCTCGTAAGTTTTTAATTTTTTTTTGTTTCAGAACAATGACTTGATGTTTTTTATATTCAGTTAATCTAAAACTATTATTTTCTTTTTATTATATTGAAACTTTCCAGAAACTTGTTCATAAATCTGTTGTTTTCTGATAATATTAATAACCATAATAGTTTTTTTCCTCCAACAAATTTAAGATATTATAGGTTGCAAATACAAGTCCGTGCAGAGTCTAGTAAGAAATCTGCGGAGATCTACCACTCTGACTGTTGTTACCTTTTTCCCAATAGTTGCCTAATAAAAACTCAAATGTTATTGTTGATATGAGTTGGAAATAGTTTTTTTTTTTAAATTTCTATATGCCTGAAAATAAGTTTAAAAAATACTTTTGCCTGAATTTTATTTTCGATTTCATTTACTACTTCGAAAAAAGGTGATTATATTTTAATATCATAGCGATATGTGTTAAATTTCAATGACATTAAAAATAATTAATCTTATTTTAGTTTCCCGCAAATCATCTTCTTTAATTGAAGCGTTATATAAATTTTATAACTGTTTTGAAAGCTCTGGTATTTTATAAAAAACAATAAATCTTAACGGCCCACACCGTATATTTTTTATTATCAACAATTTTTTTTTTTGGTTTTTGAAATTAAATTTTGGAAAATATTTTGTGAGCCACTTTGATATTTTTTTTAAATTTTAGTTAATCTGAAAGTAATTTTTCTTATGTAGTGTAATTTTTCGACGTTAGAAAATAATTATATCAAAATATTTCAAATTTTTTAACAAATTTTTAAATACGGCTGCTTAGTTTTAGATTAATAAGGTATTGTAGCAACGTCTTATAATTTAAAACCAATTATTATTCTTAAATTTAGTAGCACTGAACACCTTTTAAAACAAAATTCAAAAACATTAAAAAAAAAACATCGAAAGCGAAAAATTGTGCATTTTTCAGTAGTTTTCTAAAAATTAAATCTTTGAGTTGCGGTGCTATAAAATTGTTAGTATTTTAAAGTTGCGAATTTTCATTTTTCAAATTTAAAGAAAAAACTCAATTTTTGTACAATGTTTAAAACTTGTCTTGTACAATGTTTGTAATATTTTTTTCATTTTAAAGTATTCAAAGCTATTGAAAATTTTAAAACTGGTACAGATTTTATTACTTAAAAAAATCTGCAATCTTTAATTACGCATAAGGTATCTAAGGTGGGTTAAATATTTTAAATACTTGTATTCATTTCGAATTTTACTTAGGTATAGCCGCATTTACTCAACAATCAAAAAAAAAATTCGATTGCTTGTTCTATGACGATATTATAATGAATTGCATTTAGTCTCAAACTATTTGAGTTTTATCAAAATTAAATATAAACTAATGAATTTGATAAAATTCTCTGCATAATGCAACTCATCTAATATTTCTATCCATCACTCTTTCTCTCCCATTGCAGTGCGAGCCCGGTCTTGGTGCGAGCGTTATGTACAATCTACTCTATAATAAACCGCAAAAATTAATGTTACTAGCCGGCTGCAGCACTGTCTGTACCACCGTTGCTGAGGCGGCGAAAATGTGGAATTTAATAGTGGTGAGTATGAAATTAAAATGCGCATACATACATCAAAGCACATACACACACACACACACACAAAAAAAAAATGCACATGCACATGCACACATATCTCCGCTTATGTCCACGTGTACTCCAAATAATTGCTCGCAATTACCGTTGCCAGCAGGACATGGAAGTCACACACACATACACACACACGCACACATGCATGCATAGTACACACGCCGTGACAGCGCAGCGATGATGGATGTTGGCGGTTGTGTGACTTTTTTTGTTGCCACTAATAGCAACGCATACAATATTTATGCCGCTGAGTTAATTAAAAACAAATATCGTCAATGAAAAGCGGCAGCGGAAGCGCAGGCAAACAATGGTGACATACTACGCGCATACTCGGCACAGAAAAATAAAGTGCTGCATACATATAAAAAAAAAAAGTATAAGTATATCTGCGAGTATAAAGTATGCAGCTTCTTCAATGTGAAAGTTTAAAAGCAAGGCATGGCATATTTTTAATCAGCAAGCAAGCAAAACGAGTTGCATGATATAAAGGAAAAGTGTGCACTGAGAGTGACTTGAATGAAAATCGACAACGTTTGTAAGAATTTCGAGTTAGTTGTTGAAAGATGCAAAGAAATTGTAAGAAAAAGAGTGCATGAAAAGCGCTTCGTTAAAACTTTGCAAAAGACTTACTAGTCTTGCAAAAAAGCTTAAACCTCAACTATACAGCGGCATAATTTTAAATTTACGAAAAGTTGTATAATACTTGCGGCCACAACGAATAACTTAAGGCAAATAGAGAAGAAAATTAGTTCGGTAATAAGAAAACTTATTTATTTTTTATTAATATGCATTTATAATGGGGTTTTGTATAATAAGATTTGTGGAACAACCATCGCCAAACTGTTATTATTATAATAACAACTATAACAAATTTGTTCAAAGAAAACCTTAAAAAAAACTTGGAGCTGTTTTTTAGTGTTATTTTATAACAGCACAAAGTAAGTTCTATAATATTTTGTAACCTTAATTCATAAATATATACCGAATTTCGACCAATAACTTTTAAGGATAGGTAAATAGATAGCTACTAGGATAAAACATAAATGAAGGGGCACTTCGGTCTGAATTATTATTTTTTATTTCCCAGGATAACTTCAGTTTTCCTAATACGCGCTAGAAGGTTATTGGTAACCGAATTTGCAACACTTTGGGGATCGGCCGTCAGTATATGTATGTCTTATCAAGGCCGGACGTGTATAAAGGAAATGTAGGATATCTCATAAGTCTCCAGACATAGCCAGATTTCGACTCAGCAAACCCCGCCGAAACATGTAAAAACGTAGGGTATTGCGGTCCGTTAGGTAACATCCGAGAAATCTGATATTATAAATACTAAATGATGATATCTCCTTGCTACTGAAAAGATTGCCGAAAAGCTTGATTTATTTGAGACCCCCAACAGTTCTTTTGTATTTGCTCCGCTCTGAGTTTAACCACTCAGTGATTAATTTGTAAAGGATGTTCACCTTAGGTTGAAAAATGATTCATGTCACAGAAAGGTTGTCCTTAACTAGTTTCAGCGTATACATCGGCTTGTAGAGAGACCCTGATGGCCGCTTTGAGTCCTCACATCCGTATCTAACCGTTTAGTATACCAATGTTGTCGGAAACCCGTTTGTACAAGCAACTCGGTCAAGAATACTACCCTACAACTTCCTGCTGCGTTGGAATATCATGGGAAACGAGAGCTTTTATTGACTAAAAAAAGTTTTCAAAAAGTACAAATTGACACGCAATAGACAAGCGTCATAGCGAAAGGTTTCATCTGAGTGCTCCATCGGTTTTCAAATGCCCATCAGTATTTTTCTGGTTTACGGTGTGAAGAAGTTAATTTTCCATGTTAATGTAGTCTTCGAATCTTACTTGATAAACTACTGAAAAGTGCAAAACATTTTTAAAACTAATTGCAAATTAGAGCTCTTGTTAATAAGCGACTATGCGACTAAACTGAATAGTCAATATACGTTCGACTAATCCTTGGATTTAGATTAATTCCGGACTAATTTTCAACTAGTCATAAGATCGACTAACAATTATTATTCGAATAGTTAAATTATTTCCATTAGATATTTTTTCCATTTCAAACCGGAAATATATAAATTTAATTCAATGAAGTGGTTTCATAAAAAAATAGAGGAAATAAAATAGAAATCAACGTAAATGACAAGAATAAATTGCAGCGTTCTCTAACATAAATCACAAAAACAATTTTTTCTAATACATATAATTAGTCGAGTATATAAGACTAGTGCTTGGTTGAAAAAGTCAAAATTGAATTTGTAGTCGAATTATTGTAGATTTCAAGAACATTTTTGCTAATATTTCCGAAAAAAGAACAGTCAGCTGTTCAAATCGCAGAAGAAATAAAGTTAATACACTTGCAATGTACCAAATGAAAAAAACTGAAAACAAAATCATCGACAATGCTGCAAAACAAAAAAAAAAAAAGAATTTAACAAAAGAACAAAAAACCAGCAAACATCAAACGAATGAACGACATTTGGTAATTGAGAAAAGGAACAACTTTGTAAATTGCAAAATAAAATTGGTAACAGCTGTTGTTACTTTGTTCGAGTAACGAAAAAATTTTGTCGGCAGCAACATACAAATAAAAAAGCAAGCACAAAGAAAATGGGTATGCAGGAAATTCTGCCAGCATAGAAATGATGTTGGTTTTCTGAATTGAGTGCAATTTTTCTAGTCGTTTTTTTCTATCATAAGCCAGTGGCTTTGAAAGACGAATCCGCAATTGCACTTTTGCTTTTAATAATATATATAAAATTGGAACTTAATATCGCTTAAAGACAAGGACGGAAATAATTGTTATTTAAATTTTTTGGGATAAAAAAAAAATCATCAAGAAAAATTTTTTCAAAACGAAATTCGAATATATCGATCAAATCCTAATGGCACACATATTTTGAACAAATCTGACCTTATTTTTATTTAGAAGAATTTTTAAAATTTTAAATCGTTGTATTATCCTTATTTTGTGACTTTTATTTTTCCGATCATATGTGATCGATATTTTGCTTTTTTTATTTTTTCGATAATAAATATTCGGATCACATTTGATCGGTATTTTACGATGTTCTTTTTCGATCATAAAAAATTGTATTGTGCTCGCCGACAAATTTTGTTTGCGCTTATTATGATCGAAAAATTTTAAATCCAAAAATAACGATTATTTTTTATGGAAAAAAATCGCGAAACACCCATCAAATATGATCGGAAAAATCGGAATCCAAGAAAAATGATTTTTTGTATAGATTATTTTTATCGATAAAATAAAAATCACAAAATATGGATTAAAGTTTATCGATAAAATAAAAATTTTCAAGTAACGATCAAATAGTTGGCAAATATTCCGCTTGGCACTTGGGAAGGCCAGTATAAATTCGAAACCCAAAATTTATTTCACTACCCCTCTCTTCTATTAAGGGATTCCCACGTCCTTTTGTGTAACCTGGAAAATGCAGCTTTTTTTCTTCAAATGTCTCAATTCATTCGGGCGACACAAACAATTTGCTTTGCACACAGATTGTTGTATTTTTTTATTATCTACTAATTTTGTATACAATTCAATTGGACCAAAACTTTTACTTATACACACACACACACACATGCATATACCCCAAAGTATGTCTGGGTGCTGCGCAGTACAAATTCTTATTGTTGTCGACAAATGTTGATGATGCGTTGCAAACATTTCTGCTGACACACAGCTGTCTGCACCACTGCAGTCACTCTCGGTTGCACAGACAGCCAGACGACCAGATGGGCAGACGATGGTCAGAGTTGGTGTTGGTGTTGCCAGCTCAATTGCATTGTCAATGCATACTAACTACAAACAACAGTAGCAATTTATTTGTATTTTGTTCAGCAGATAAGAAAAGCGTTGAGCAAACGCTTACTGCCCTCCAATTGCATTGATGTGTTTGTTGCATGCAATTTCCTTTATTTGCTGCTTTCTTAACTTATTTTGCTATTTGACTGTTTCATTGCGCTTTTCGTCGATGTGTCTGACCCGTCCAATGAAACAGCTAATAGAACGCCATGTGCTTTGTGCTTCATTGGTTTTGGTCAATTCCCGGTTGGCAGTTTAGATTTGGCTTTGATGTAATGATGTCGAAATAGCAGATTCAGTATTTATTGTGGCAAAAATGTAGATGCTCAGTGGGAGACAAAAGTCAAAGTTTGCGTTTAAGAAGCTAAATATTGAGCAGAAATTTTAAATAAATAAATTATCTTAGTCACTTTATCACTCCCTCTGAGCGAAGCGTGCAGGTTTTCAAATAGTGTTAACTTATTGCAATCGCAAATTAATATGCAATTATTAGTATTGGCTCCGATAACGATAACACTAATTATATCGATAACATGAAGCATATTGATAACAACAACATTACGCTATGCGATCAAGCCTTAGGCCAAAGTATGCCTTACTTTATAATCAACTCACGAGTGGCTTAGGAATACGATAGCTCAACGACAGCGTTTATGATGTCGAAGATATCTATGGTATAGCTGATATCGATATACACATCAATAACGAATAGTATAGTAATTAGGATATCGATCCAAAAATAAGAAACTATGATGATGCCTGAACGAGGGGCTATGAGGCTGGTTATTATCAATCTATCTACTTATATATATCGAGCCCTAACCGCGGAAAAAACGTAAGCGAAATTTTTTCAAAATTTTATTTTTGATGCACAAATTCTCTTGATATATTTCTGCATGAAGAAGAAAATTAAAAAACAATTTCAAGTATCGTATACTTAAAAATAAATTCATCGGCTAGATGGCGCTAGAGTTACGATTTTCCTTTTTTGCGCCAAAACCCACAGATCACTATTTCGAAAAGGTTGAAATCTTATGAGCAGGATTTGAAGATATATAAGGTGGCGACATAATCAATTCAGCTCTTCCTGCGGAAATACTTTACTTTGCCTAGGATCTATGACTTCAGTGAACGATTTAATACTGTTATTTTTTAGAAACTTCAATTTCCCCCCCCCCCCCCTTTCTTGGAATTCCTTCAACCTTTGTGCTCCACCTTTTTCATTCGATTTTTATCAATACCAAATGCTTCTATCTGTATATTCCTCTCATTGCCAACAGCTCACATCAGAGTGCCACTTTACGTCGCCCATGGCAATGCCCTTTACAAATACCAGCAACACTGTCCCTGTGTGTTAACTTCGCACATATAGTGCAAATGTACATATATACCTCAATTAGCCTTAATTAGCCCGCAAGTATAACCAACACACGGCATGGCATACAAATAGGATAGTTACTCGTACAATAGGAATGCGCGCAATGTGGCAAAATCATATTTAATTGCAGCGCTTTTGTAATTGCCGTTTTTATATTTTGGGAGAATCGCAAATTTAATTTAATTTTTTGGCATTTATTTGTTGTTTTTTTAGAGAAGCGCTTAGCTGTAGTAGTATTGAAAAAATGACTGGCGTTGGTTGGGAAACAACACGTACTAAATTTTTAATGCGGATATTACCCAGCATGGTAAAGGGAAATAAAGTTTCTAATTTCAGACTTAAGAACCGAACTCGGGTGGAGTTGTGAATCCTAGGTTAATATTTTCTGAGTCTTAATTCGAGTGAAGAGTCTCTTTGAGGCTCGCTTTGTTCTAATAACCACTCACGTTGAACGGTGCAGGGCAGATCAAGGGCTTTCCCACCTAAACGGAGAGGGCGTTTACTTAAACTTGCGGCTTTAAATTGGCATACGACTTTAGGATCTCTGATAATACGATGGTGGTCGCAATTCTCTGCTACCACAGTATGCTGAAATGTTGATAGGGCAAATTAATGCCGTTCCGCTGAAATTTCGAAGTCCTCACAGAGCATCACCCAACTGCTATTATTAAGTTAGTAGAACACACACGGTTGCGCCGACTCCCATCTATGATTTCAATTACCAATCATGTTAAATTCCTGCTTCGCGAAAAATTACCGTACAAAAAATTTTAGACGACTAGCGTTCGAAAGAGGCACAACTAACAAAATCGGTCTGGAAATTTTGCGTAGTAGAAGGACATCAAAGCCATTCCCAAAACTGGATATTCATATACGTACCAAATTTAACCTATGGGCAAGAAGTCAATCCGCATCTCTCCGATAGTTCTAAGGAGGGAGTCTAAACTTTAGACGGCGAAAGAGGTACAACATTACTGGTGATATTTCCAGCGCATTATCTACACTGAAAACGGATCCATCTTCGGTTCCTATTGATATTACGTAGTCTACATTGAGGTTCATGAAAGACTCCTACTTATACGTCTGCTCCTCAACCCGCTTAACCGAAGGCAAGGTGCCATCTTACCTGGAATCAGTTTGATAACCTTAAGAAATACTTTCCCGAACCTACCCGTTATGACTCCCTTTGCCTCCACGAGAGGTCAAAGAGACTCCGTATTCAGGAGCAACACCGCCTGTCTTGCTCAAGGGCTTGAACAATCGCACTACCGACCACTAAAAAGTCGATGCCTGCCTTCGCGACGAGTCAAGAGTTCAGAAACCCTATCAGAAGGCGCTGCTACTACTTAAAAAAGAGCACTCGGGGCTTCAGGCTGATATCAAAGCAATACATGGAATTTGGGATGGAGTAATCGATTACAAATAAAATTCTCCATTCATTTTCTAAAATAACGACATATTAAATTTTAAACTTCAACTCGATGTTTCCGTTTCGATTCGCCGCAACTGCATATTTATAATCACTTAACTTTAAATGCAAACAAAATAATCAAACATAGTATACAAAGATCGCCATAAAAAAAATTTTATACAACGCATACCGTCATGGCGTGCACCGGTACGCCACTGCTTTCTAACGAAATTAATTACATGAAAATCTTCCAGTAGCACTTTGACCACAAAACACACACAACGAAGTGCTGTTAAAAGCCAAACAAACTGCAAGAGCAAAGTGCAGCCACAAAGGTCAGCGACAAGTGCAAAGAAGTGGAAAGCAAACAAAAAAGCAACAGCAACCTCAGATGCAGAAAAACCACACTAAGTAATGCACATTATCACCACATATGCGATGAAAATTCGTGAAGATTTTATTAGTTTTCTTTTTCCAAAAAAAAAAACAAAACAAAAACCAAACTACTTTTTCACCTTTCGCCGTTACTTTTTCTACTACATTTTTTCATACTTATTACGCAACTTGTTATTCTATTTCTTTACTTTTGACTCTGAGTGTATTTTTTTTTCTGTATACATTTTAGCTTTGCTACGGTGCCTCGAGTCCGGCGCTTTCGGATCGCAGTCGCTTTCCAACGCTATTTCGTACACATCCCTCCGCTACGGTACACAATCCGACACGTATAAAATTAATGAAAAAATTTGGTTGGTCACGTGTGGCCATACTGCAGCAAGCCGAGGAGGTCTTCATATCGGTGAGTAGAAAATGTGGATGTCATTACGTCATGTGCTGATACCTAGGACAGTAAAAAGTAGCTTACGTGTGAAGGAAAATGAGAGCGTATATGACTTCTTCAGGCCACAAAATAAAAACATAATAAATAAATAATTGACTTGCAAAAAATGCCAAAGATAAGTGGAGGTGGTAATTAGATTTAATTATACTCTAAAATAAATACAAGTGGAAATTTTGAAATTATCCCAATTTCTAAACTGCAATAACAACCCGATCTGATATGCTGGACCAACACTCAGAAACTACATAGAATCATCATTAATTATTAATTAATTATTTTTTTATAAAAATGTAAATAACTCTATAAAAAAAAGTATATAATTGAAGTTTCAAACATTCTAAAAAATTTATAAAAAATCAACAAATTAAAACTAGTATCATCGAAATCTCTAAACTTTTAATCCAAGTTTTTAAAAAAATTTCGGGCATGCCATATTGTACACAGGCTATTCAATTTTACTATAACAAAAAAAAGTCTTAAGTAGCTAACATATTTTATTAATTTTTAATAATTTTTTATTTGCATGAACAAAAATTACTTTCATATGAATGAAAGTGATGAGCACCGTTAGCAAAAAAACAAAAACGGTAAAAAAATATTTAAATTTTTATGAAATTTCGTTTGAATTTTCGACTTGAGTGATATTTTTTATAGACTTTTTCATACATTTTTTATGAAAGTATAACTCCTTCAGTCAAATAAACCACAAAAACCTAAATTTTCAACTTTATAAAAACTTCACGAAAATTTCACAAACTTAAAAAATGCACGTTAATATTTTAAAATTTTTTCTCAGCATTTTCAGAAGTGTTTCGGGATTAATATTTTTGTAGCGCATTCAATTGTCATATAAAACAAGAAAATTTTAAGTTTTCAAATATTTTTATTGGTTTTTGTTCTGACGCTCTTGCGAATTTTCTTTTCCTATTTTATGTAATTTTTTATATTATTTTATTTTTTTAAAGATTTTATTTTATTCTATTTTAAAATTGAGTTATTCCGTTTTTTTTTTAATTTTTTTAATTTTGATTTTATTGTACTTTATTTTATTTTGCTTAATGGCAAATTTTTTAATTTAGTTTAATTTTTTTATTTAATTTATTTTAATCAAATTTAATTTCATTTCATTTTATTTTATTTCATTTCATTTGTTATGTTATTTTACGTTATTTCATTTCATATCAATCCATTTGATTTGATTTATTTTATTCCGAGGAAAAAATTTGATATTTTAACGTCGATTTTTCCCGTATGCTAAGTTTTTTTTTTTAATTTTTTTATAACGGTTTGTTATTGAATGAATATATTTTTATAAAAGAAATCATAAAATAATTTAACATAGAAAATGTTATAAATATTTTAAAAAATACAACTGAACCATTTTCACTGTGAATCACTCAGCAGAAGTTACGTATACGCCCCACACTCTACTAAACCAGTAAAACTAAATTCAACATTCTTCATATACGTTAAATTAATTTCAACTTTTCAATGCAAATTAACTACACAAATAGGCACTTGGTTGCTAATCTAATTGCAATGAATTATAAATTAAATAATAATTTTGGAATTATTTTAGTCAAATCATCTAACACTTTCAGCTGTTGAGCTGCTATAGCAAATTCCACTAAAAGCTATGCACGCGATTAGCATACAAAACCAACAAATAATACAGCACAGCAAAGCAGAGCAAATCAATATAAGCTGTCCAATAGTTTTCATAGACATTTTGCAAATTGCAGAATTTAATTTATTTGTCATAAATTTGCATATAAAGTTATACATATGTATGTATATTTCTATATCTACACATATACATACATATATAATTATATGTATAACCACATGTATTTAATTAACTTCACGCTAAACAACCTACTATCATTTCCTGTTCTACTCGTAACTGCTATTTCATTAAAATTTTGCTGCGCTCTGGCATTTTCATAATTTACTTGATTTAATCCATTTCCAAACAGTTAAGGTCAATTATTTAGCCTTTTCAACCGCAAAACTGTCATTTATTTGAGTGCTGCTCATTCAAACCAACCAACAGACATACACGTAAAATTCTACTGACCTTTGCAATTTGCAATTTTATTTATTTACGTTATTTGCCTGCTGTATGGATGCAAAAGTGCCTGGTACTTTATTTATGAAAAGCTCAAGTGAATATTATTTGTGAAAAGCATAAGCCAAATATTTAGTAAGAGAAATATACATATTTATTATTTTGCAGACTGTACGCTACGTAATACTTAATAAATAGCAATTGCATTCAGTGGCATATTTTGCACTTTTGTTGCAAATAATATTGCAGGAAAATAGCTGGGAAATAAAAAAAAAAGTTCTCGTCTGGTGTTCCAAATTTAATCGCTACAACGATCAGCATCATTTTACCTGACGAAATTTGATTCCGGTATCATATGCATCCTGTTATGCTGACAAAGTTAACTAGTTTGCCTTTTTGCTTTTAGATCTTTTTTATTTTTCCACAATTATTGGCGTTGAACTTTTGCTTTTTGTATCGAAAAACAACTTCAGTGTGCGAAATATTTTATTATGTATTGCATTAAATTTTATTTTATTATACTATATTTCCATTCCTATTTTGTTATTTCTTTAGTTTCATTTTATTTAGTCTTACTTTATTTTATTTTATTTAAATTTATTAAATTTTATTTCATTATATGTGTTATTTTATTTAGTTTTTTTCATTGTATCTTCTTTTAAATCATTTCAATTTATTTTATTTTATTTTATTTTAATTAATTTAATTTTTTTATTTTAGTTTCATTTTATTTTATTTCATTCAATTTTTCATTTCAATTTTCAATTCGTTTCATTTCTTTTGATCTAATTTATGTTATTTCGTTTCATTTTACGTTATTTCACTTCATGCCAATTCATTTGATTTCATTTTATTTAATCTTATTTCATTTAAGGTAATTTTATTTTATTTCTTTTATTTTTTAATGTAATTAAATTTGATTTTATTTCGTTTTATTTACTTATATATTTTTTTATTTGGTTTCAGTTTACTTTATTTTGCTTCAATTTGTTCTATTTTTTCTCATATTATTTCATCTTATATTATTTCATTTTATTTCATTTTATGTTATCTTCTTAATTTTATTTGTTCCTTTTTCGTTTAATTACATTTTATTTTAATTTTAATTTAATTTAATTTAGCTCAGCTTAATTTAATTTAGTTTTATTTTATTTTAATTAATTTCATGTTTTTTTTTATTATATTACATGTTATTCTATTTTTTCCGTTATTTAATTTTATGCCAATCGTCAGCTTTGATTTGATTTTATATTATGGAATTTTATTTCATTTTATTCCATTTCATTTTTTTTCTAGATTAATTCCGTTTAAGTATTATTTATTTCTTTTTTTATTTTTCTTATTTGTTATTTTACTTTCTTTTCCTTTATTTTGCTTAATTAAATCTTATTTTATTGAACTTTTTTATTAAATTTGGTTTAATTTACTTTATTTTAGTTTATTTATTCTTATGTTTATTATATTTAAAATTATTTGATGCTATTTATTTTTTCATTTTTGTTTTATTTTATTATTTTTTTTTACATACAATTTCAGTTAAATAAATAAATAACCACTTGCATACAAACAGAAGGCCTTTTTGCATTGCTTGCTTGTCTGTTTTGGTAATATTTACGAAACCAGCAGTCAAACAAATTTATACTGATTTTCGATTTCGATTTAATTGAAATTGTGACAAGGTGATGAAAGGACAGGACATTAAGGAAAATGCTAAGGGGCAGTGCCTGAAACACACACACACACAAACATTTTTGTTTGTCTTTATATTTTATTTAGCAATGAAGCATAAAAACTTTCTCGGTAATCATAGAGCAAGGCAAATTGGCTACTCCCTCCAAGCTAATACGTTTTTGCACAGCTTGATACGGGCGAAATACTTGCTAACTATCATTATATACATAAGTAGGTAAATGAAATGAAATATATGTATCTACTATTTGTGCGCCTGTCTTGGGCATTGAGTGATTTGACACATTATTATCTTAATGAGGTGCCAATCCATCTATTCACACGCCTTCCACTTGCTTATTCAATTTTGCCATACTACATTCGCACAGCAGGGCAGTGACTTTGGCTAACTCACAAAGTTAGCTGGTCAATTTACCGATTGTTTGTGATTTTTTGCGGTATTTTTTTACGATTTTTTGCTGAAATGTTTGTGATTAGATTTAATGGAAAACTAATTATATGTAATACATCACTTAAAGAGCGCGCTCAAGAAATCATGTATACAATTTTTTGTAGGATTTGCAAAGGCAAATTCCCCAAAAGTTTTTCATATTTACATCCAATAATTCTAATAACTTCCGATACAAATATCAAATGTACAAATATCAAAAAGGCGGGCGTTTACGAGGACACTTTTCAGAGAGGAGCATGGCTTACGAATGGCAGACTATATTTTCACAATGTGGGCGGTTGATCATCTTATTTTTTTTTTTTTTAATAAGCCCAACGTTTACCCTCTTTCCCGCCCAACCGACACGAGGGGCACAGTCCGCATGACGTACGGATCGTTTTTTTTTTTATTTTTATAATTTTTTTTTTTGTGCCAAGTTGTTAAAAGGAAAAAGTTTGTTAAGCGTCGAGATCCAAAACTGCTCAGCTACAGAAAAAACTTCATCAGCTGAATCAAATATATATAGTATACCGCCGTTAATCATTTATTGAGAAAGGACAGTACAGCTCTTTTTATGGTGAAAAGTGAGTCCGAAATATCAAAAGTGCTTGAAAGGCAGTCGAAATCTTGACATAAACATCGGAAAGATTCATTTAATTCATAATTGGTTTTACACTGTTTTAAATAAAGATGTTTAAAGTGTCTTGAAATCCGAGAAGGAACATTAAGTTTAACTTCGGCAATAAGAAATGTGCTTGCGATAGACCCTGTGAGTAGTTTAGTAATGAATATTATGCCTAGCATTTCTCTACGGCTGGAAAGAGTAGGAAGATTTTTTAGCTTCAAACGATCAGTATAATGAGGAAGATTAAGCCGAGAATCCCATCTAAAGTCTCTTAGGGCAAAAAGTAAGAACTGTTTTTGAATTGATTCCAGCCGATCAATGTGAACTTGATAACGTGGGTTCCAAACTATCGAACCGTATTCTAGCATAGGTCTTACTAAAGTTGTAAAAAGAGCCTTTGTTACATATGGGTCCTTGAATTCTTTTGACCATCGTTTTACAAAGGCAAATATCCCTCTAGCCTTATTAGCTATAGCATTAACATGACTATTAAAATTAAGTTTGGAATCCATTGTAACTCCCAAGTCAACAAAGTCAAACACTTGATTCATAGTATAGTTATTTATTGTGTAAGAAGCTGGCTGAATAGTTCTTCGTGAAAAACTCATGAATTTACATTTTTAAGGTTAAATGGCATATAATTTATGTTGCACCAATCAACTAAGCTGTCAATATCTATTTGTAATAAATTTCTTTCTTCAATCGAAGCGTATGATTTAAAAAGTTTTACATCATCGGCATACATTAGTATATTCGAATATCTTATTGCAGTAGTAATATCATTTATGAATAACAAAAACAGAATCGGGCCAAGATGGTTGCCTTGGGGAACTCCCGAAGTAACATTAATGGCATTGGAAATAGCATTTTTGAATATAACGATTTGAGATCTATCATGTAGATATGTAAGAAGAAATCCAGCGGAGGAGAGAGGGTGGAAAGCCCAGCAGATCAAGTTTGTGGATAAGTAAGGGGTGACAAACTTTGTCAAAAGCTTTACTGAAGTCGGTGTATATAACATCTGTTGGAATATTTTCTCTAAAACCATTTGAAACATGAGTTGTGAATTCCAGTAAATTGGTAATAGTTGATTTGCCCTTACAAAATCCGTGCTGAGAGTTTGCAATTGATGAAGAGATCGTATATTTTAACTGATTAGTAATAATTGCTTCAAATAGTTTTGGAATTGCCGATAGCTTTGCTATTCCATGGTAATTTTCAATCGAAGACCTATTGCCGCTTTTATGAAGAGGGATTATAAAAGACTTTTTCCAAACAGACGGGAAATTACCTTGTTTTAGCGACAAGTTAAACAAGTTTGATAAAGGCAGATATAGATAATCAGCAAATTGTTTAAGAATACATGTCGGAATCATATCAGGACCATACCTGAATGATTCTTTTAAAGATTTCAGATAAAATAATACATCTTCAGAAGATATTACTGGAACATTAATCGAATTGTTAGTATATAGATATAGCACATTATTAAGATAGATGATCCCATGGCTGATAAAAAGAGAGAGGTAGTTCCTTTTGAATATCTGCCGGAAGTCTTGACAGTAAGTCAGTATCATATCTCCGTAGAAAGAAATCAATTAAGGGGCATAACAGTTATTAGATGAGAAATATTTTTTATTTCGTCGATAAAGTAACAACCTAACGTGTATTTTTTACGTTGCTTGATAATGATTATGCGAGATAAATATTTTTTCCGTCGCTAACAAGAGTTATTTTCCAACATTTATTTTTTATGTTGTCTGATAACTGTTATTTAGAGCCGAATTTTTTCCGTTGCTAATAAGAGTTATTTTGCTACCTGATAGGGGCACTATTTTTTCCATTGCCAATAAAAGTTATTTTCCAACACTTATTTTTTACATTGCCTGATAACTGTTATTTAGAGCAGAATTTTTTCTGTTGCTTATAAGAGTTATTTGCCACCATTTCGCTACCTGATAGGGGCACTATTTTTTCCATTGCCAATAAAAGTTATTTTTCAACACTTATTTTTTACATTACTTTATAACAGTTATCAGGCAACGCAAAAAAATAACCGTTGTAAAATAACTTCTTCGTTAAAATATCTAAATTTCAAATATTTCCTTAGGCATCAAAGCTATAACTCTTCCAGCTTTTGTACTTTACGGGTATAAATAGCCATTCAAAAAACAGTGACGTGCTCGACTATAAGTTTGTGAAGCTAAAGTGATTTGAACGTTGTCCCCTTACGAAAAATTCCATGGTTACTCTGTTGCACAAAAAAATGTCTATGCATTTCTTTTCTGCAGCGATTAACTCTACCAACCTGTTTGGCCTTTCCTAACCTTTCATTTCACTAAAACAATCCCTGAAAAAGGAAATGGAAGGCATTAAAAGTTAAGATATGTATTTATACAATTAAAGAGCCAAGAGTCTAATTTGTTGGAGAAATACAATGCATAGATACGAATGGAGAATAGATATCATACGCGCAGATGCAAAACGTTTTCATTTACAATATAAACTACTTCCCTTCACTAACTAACTACCTTCCTCATGTCACAACTCAAATATTTCTTAAGCCTTTAAACCAGGCCCTCACTCGGCCTATACTCGAAAGTGACTCAAGCACATGTACACATATAATATATATATGTTCTCAACTTCATAATACTCACTGTTGCGCATTTTACAATTCACTTAAAACCACGTTAGCTCACTAACTTTCATTCAACACATTTCCTGCTTATAATTATAAGACATCAACGGCAGTTCATTATCGAGGGTGAACAGAGAGACTGACCTCTGAAGTCAGCCTGTTTACGAATACTCGTAAATGACACAAAAAGCTTCTAAAAGCTTTCGGTCAGCAATTCGGTACAAAGGGGTTTAGTATGTAGGGAATTATGCATGTATGCGGTGAACTATTTTAGGTCCAAGGCATATAATGTGTGCAACTAACTGCTACGCATCAGCGCTCTTGACCTTTCTATTTAATGCTGTTAGCTTTGGCCACTTTAATGTTCATTATACTTCTGTACCGCATGTGTTTATGCGTGTATGTATGTAAGTATGAATGTGTGGTCTGTATTCCCATTAGGCTTTTTACTAGCTGGGTTGCCATTTTTAGGGCATGTGTTTGTAGTTAGTTGATCGCATCGCTCTGCTTAATTACCAAATTCCTAAGCGCATGAATGCACAGGGAAGCAACAAGCACACACACACACATGCATAAAATGCTAATTCATATATGGCAATTGGATGTATAGACCTAAATCCTTCCTAAGTTCAGAGTCTGCCTACGTAAGCAAATTTCCGTACAAATAGAGCAACTAAATTGAAGGAAAACTTGTTGAGAAATGCGTGAATGAAATGGGATTTTCGATAAGTGTAGACAGCGCTAGGACCTTAACCGCACTTTAATCTAATAGGCTTGCATCAAATAGGGAATTTTTTTTTGAATAAATTGCGGTGAAAATTTACAACACTGTACGAATGGCTCTAAAGTGCTCTGTTATTAACTACTACTACTACAACTACACCTTCTACTACTACTACTACTATTTACTAATTCTATTTTTATTAATGCTACTACTAATTTCTACTACTATTTTGAACAATGCCACTACTAATTACTAATTCTATTTTTATACTACCAATTACTACTACTACTATTAACTACTACTACTACTACCAAAAACTAAGTTCTACTAATTTCTACCACTATTTTTACCAATGGTACTATTAATAATATTTTGACTAACTTCTACCACTAACTTTACTAATTTCTACAAATATTTTTACTAATACTACTACTAATTTCCATTCATATTTTTAATAATGCTACTACTATTTCTATATTTTCATTATTTACTACTTATTGCTGCCACTATTTTAAATAATGCTATTACTTATTATTACTACTATTTTTACTAATGGTACTTCTAATTACTCCCACTATTTTTACTAACTTCTCCTACTATTTTTACTAGTTTCTACAACTATTTTTACTACCTATAGTATTTACTACTACTATTTGCTACTATTATTTTTTCCAATTATTACTACTATTCTGAATAATGCTACTACTAATTACCACTACTATTTTTACTAGTAGTGCTACTAATTACTACTACTACTTTTTCTAACTACTACGAATTACGACTACTCCTTACTACTAACGACCACTACGTACAACTCCTACTTTCATCATTTTCATGAACATTTAAAATTAAAATTATATTACTATGATTTATGACACCTAATGAATCACCTAAATAAGTATTACTATCATTACTGCACAGCAATAACATCATTTTTATCAAATTTTATTGACAGTTTTGAAATTGTCTTACGTCCACTGTCCGCCTAGCGCTCAGCTGCATATGCCACGTAGAACCAAGTTGGAGGTTGTTTTTGTTTTAGAACTTTTTGGTGCTCTTTTCTTTTTTCAAACTACGCCATGATCAATCTCTTACATGAACTGCCACTTCACCTTTCACTCGTCATTCGCTCACTTTTCTTTAGACGCTAACCTTTCTACTAATTGACTATTCCTTTGGGCGTGTGGATTTTTTGTAACATTTGAAACAGTCAATGTTTATTCAGCCGCTACCTTAACTATGTTAACTTGCATTTTCTACCTAAGATTTATTGGTATTTTCCTGAATTTTCGTTTGGGTTTATTTCAGCACTGCCCTGCCACTTTCTTTACATACCACCATTCCGCTTCACATCAAGTGGCCAATTATGTTTTTGTCAAGGCTTTCAATGTAGATTTATTTCAACTCACTGTGCACCAAATTAATTTCTGCGCATTCACTATTTTCCAAACATCAGCAGCTCGCCCTCCTATCCTTTCCCTGTCTCTTGTGCGCCACCGTTAGTTCCCCTCATCGTTGCACCTGCCTTTTGAGTTTACACTTTTGAGTTGTCGCCGGTCATGCGAAACTTTTGACTTATAATTTATGGCATTTCATAAGTTTCACAAAAATGTTGAGCGAAAAGCATCGAATGGGTGCGGAGGGGAGGCGATGGAAGGGGTGCATATTTGTAAAATACCTTTTCACTCAATTCCTTGTAACCGTCTCGGTTCATTTACTTATTCGTGGAAAGTTTCTAAGTTTATTCGCTATCAGCATTTTCCTATTTCCTTTGATCATTCATTTACCGGCAAGCGTTTAGCTGATACTATGACCCACACACACACACATACACATATTTATATACATATGTACGTGCGCATACTCCTAAGCATGTGTGCTGCTATCGCCTGTGCGCTTGCGATGGAAATGAGAAAATTAAATTAATGTCAAGTATACGCCATGTCGACGACTGTTTGCTAAGTAGTTGACTGCCTTAGTTATTAGCAAATGCTTATGGCAGTCAACTTTTGTGGGGAAAATGTATAATTTGATTCCCAGTATTTTCCGGTATTTTACACGGCTTTTATATTTACTGCCTCGCTCGCTTCGTGGGGGGAGAGGAGCAATTCTGTTATGTGATATTCTTTATAAGACACTGTCACAGAATTTATCTACCTACTAGTTACTTTGATACAGAAATGAAATATGGAATTTAAGGACTTTTAGCAAAAGTGATGTGCGAATGTACATGGAAAAGTCATAGCACAATAAATTTCTCTGTGTATAAAATGCACACAAAATATTTGGTATATTACTCGTATGAAACATAATTCAGACTTACTATTAATTTAAAAATAGGTATATGAAATGGCCGTAAAAGTCAGCAGCTATTTCTGCGAGTCCGTATATCGAAAAAATATTACGATGCTAAATTCAGCAGGATAAAACCACCTAGCTCTTTCCGATTTTTTATAAGCAAATTTGCTGGACAAAATGCCAGTACGCATATGAAAATTGTACGATGGCAATAAAAATTGACAATATCTGTATCTTACAGAGTATGGTAATATGATTGATAACGATTTAAAGTAATAATCAAGAAGTATAGCTGAAATGAAAATTTCAATTGATTTTGAAGAAAATTTACGTTTTAAATTATGAAAATTAAGGAAAATTATATCGGATGTCGAATATTGAAACTGGGACTATGATTGCCATGGGATAATATATTGGAAGCAAAAATTCACTATTGATCAATAATAAAAAAAAAATTGGATTATTTTTAATTATTTTACTGCTTTTAATTATTTGACTATTTTTAATCATTTGATTTTGTCCAAATATTTTCAATTTATTATTTACCTTATTTAGTTAAAAAAAATTAAAACTAATTAAAAATACCTCAAAATTATACTAATCATGTGCGTAATTAAAAAAATTAAAAATAATTAGAAAAGTCCAACAAGTTTATTAATCATGTAATTCAAAAATTCAAAAATACTGTAGAAAAAACAAACAATTGCGTAATCAAAAAAGTTAATTACTAATAAAAATAATAAATTAATTTTTTTATAATTAAATTAAATTATTAAAAAGTTGAAAATGATGGTATGCAATCATTTAATGGTTAATTTAAAAAACCCATTTAGCATGGTGATATTAATGATAATCTAACAGGTCTGGGTAAAATTTTGTTATATTGTAAAATAAAGTTTTCACTAAAAAATGGGCGATTGCAGCCATTGATCGGTTTGACATGGAATGCATTTAATTCTAATGATCAATTAATCGATTATTTTTTAAGAATACATGTATTGACTTTTTTTTTTTAAATATTCAAAAAATAATCCCAATTATTTGTCCTTAAAAAAAATCACTTTAGATAATTTTATTAGTTTTGATTTGTTTTCATTTGTTATCATTAGTTTTAGTTCTTTTGTTTTATTTATTTTTTTATTGGTTATAATAGAGCCGAACCCACTAATCACAACTAAGTCCGATATTAAAATGATCGCTACTTTTATAGGTAACTCTGATGGCATTAATTGATTCTGTCAATGATTTTCTTTTGAAATGCTACTGTTGTTGAAAAAATAGCAAGCCAGCTAACAATAAGAGATCTGGCTAGGATAGAGCAGAAAATTAGAAAAATGTAAACAAAAACAAAAGTAAAGTCAAATATGCAAGGGTAATTATTAGGGAAAGTATTCTCCGCTTATTTTTGATGTTTTCATGTTAATTTTTTGATAGTAATAATTAACCAGAATAAAAAGTTTTAATACTTCTTAATAATGTTCTGATAGTTACCATCTAGTTTCTATAGTAATAATAATGAAACAATTTGTAAGAGAAAGTAGCAATCATTTTGTTTACTAATTGTAAACGAAATTTTACGACTCTACACAACATTTACTATATTATTATATTAAAAATTGAGTTGTGTGTAGCGCTGTCAACTTAACAAATATACACACAATTCCCCCTTTGCCAACATTCTAAAAACAATTTTCTAATTACATTCAGTTTTCATTAAAAAATAATTTATATTGCATTTCATTTTGTACTGTAAAATTTGTCAATTAATTGTTTGTATTTAATTTTAATTGTTACACGAAATTTCACACTAATAACAATAAATGTGCAAAAATTAAAGCAAATCCAATACAAACAAAAACAAGTGCCCATCACAACACAAAAGTATTTATTTAAATAATCAGCTGCTGTTTGTTTACAAATGCTAGACAAATTCCAACATATGGCACTCAAATACATATATTTAAATATTTCTACATGTTATGTGCTTACTTTGTGCGAGTATGTAGATATTTGCACATTCTAAAATTGTGACATATTTTCGTTGTATGTAGTTGTACGCATTTTAATAAACGCAATTGCAATTGCTAACTTTGCTTGTTTCAACAAAAGCATCAGCACTCTGGAGTGGTTTTTGCCAATTTGCAAATTCGCAAATACGTTGACATGTAAACTGTATAGATATTTATGTATATAGTATATTCAAATTTGTAAGCACGACTCTAGCAATGTTTAATAACTGCCGAGTATCTATTTGAATTTCTGATTTAAATCGGCTTACATGTTTTCGCATAGAGTGAGAAATAATCAAATTGCATTTTAATGTTGATCGATATTGCATTTCACGCGAAAGAAAATGTACGCGAGCGCACTTTGAAGAATGGAATATTTGCTACTGCAATTCAAGGAACTCTGCAATCAGAAAAAATCAAAATCATTTTCAGTTTTTTAACATTCAAAATAAAAAAATTTGGTCAGACTTCGTTAAATGTACTGCTTTTAAAGAGTTCACTCCGAGATGACTCTAGTATCCCACATTTCTTGAGAGGCGAATAACAATTTAAGAAACTTCACATCCACATTAGGTAGCTGCGTGTGCTTTTAAGAAAAAATAATACCACTCTACCCCTACGGTAAACATACAGTCTAGAAAAAGATGCTCTCGGAATCCGCATGCCTGTTCTAAGTCTCCATTTCTATCTCAGTTTCTGTCTCAGTCACAGTTTCTGTCTCAGTCACAGTCTCTGTCTCAGCCCCTGTTTCTGTTTCAGTCACTGTCTCAATCTCTATTTCAGTCTCACTCCCAGTCACTGTCTTAGTGCGATCTCAGCCCCAGTTTCAGACTCTGTTTCTGGTTTTGTGTTTATCTCTGTGTCTAGGTCTGTCTCTGTTTGAGTCGCACTCTCAGTCTAGTTTCAATCTCAGTCTCTGTAGGTATCTCAACCTCTGTGTCTATCTCTGTCTCTCCCTCTCTTTCTATCTGTGCTCTCTTTATACTTTTATTTGTGGTTCCATATTGGAATATTTGTTATGCTATTTCTAGCTTTTTATTTTTGTAGAATTATTTCCATCTCTGTCTTTTTCTTGAACTGTGCTTCTAATATTTCTGTTACAATGTACCTACACTTTTCACACTATTTAGAAATTTTTGAAATTCATTTTCATCACAAATTATTTTATTAATTGTTTTCAAAGGTAAAACAAAGCAATTCCTTAACAAAAAAAAGCAAAACCTTAATCAGTTTCCGCTAATTTCTAATGCTTCGCAACTTTAGCCAAATGAAGTAGTTAATGTAGAAACTTTAATTGCCTTTGGGCAAGCAGCTGAGCCATCTCAACTAAGGGTCAATGCAACTGACGGCTGAAAAATTAACAGTTTTGAAAAATTGAATTTGTTTGTGGCATTTCAGGCTATTGCAGTTACCTAAGCAAGGTAACTTTTGCATCCAGTGCAGCAAGTAAAACGTACTAATTTGGAAATAAATTAAAAAAAAAAAAACTAATTGCACAACGCAATGCAGCGGTAACTTATTTTCGCCCGAAGTATAAGAAGGAGTGAAGAATAAGCCCAAGAAGCAAATTCAAGGATTGCAAACTGAGGCACGCACTACGGACAATTGTGCAACATAAATGGAAATTTTGCAAATGTAAAGACCTAGAGAATCTACGCCCTTGCTGATTTTCCCTTATCCATTGCCACTACTTGACATGAAAATCAGCAAGGAAAACTTGCTTCAGGCGAGGCAGGATGCGGCTTTGCTATTCAATAGGCATATCCTGAGACACCAAATTGTACAGACTTTTGGTTGCATCTGATTTCTTACTTGTAGTTGTATGCGTGTCATATCGGAAGTGCATCGATTGCAGTAAACTTGTAGTTGTGTGCGAATTGGATTTGAATAGGCAACAAATTCGTTGGGTGCCATATGCCAATTTAGGTACTTTGCTTGGACTTAACTCTGTTGTGACCCGATTGGCCCTATTGTCCTCAATAATTTTGTAATAGATGTGACATTAGGTAACCCTATCAGAATTTGTAAAGGCTATCTATTGTCATAGGCTTGTAGAGATATTTGCGAGTTTATCCAAATAGAGTGAAGTGAAAAGGATTAGCAAGCAATTAAGGTACTAAAATGCAGAAGAGACGAGTGAAGCGGTTCCGTCTTCATTATTTCAGCGATAAGGCCATTAATAAGGAAGTCTCGATAATGATAGCAAATAGGAAAACGCATGTGGAGAGTATTTGAGTTAAAAATTAAAAAATTATGTCAATATGGATTAAGAATTTATGAATTGGGACACTATTTATCCGGAGGGCAAACTTTTCTTGTGAAATAGATTCTTTCTGGTAAAAAAACAAATTAGAGTTTAACAATTTCTCGAAATGCAAAAAGTTTTGTAAACTAAATATTTGAATTTTATTAAATTTGACACGATTGGTAATTCCAACTCTGCTCATTTTTCAAACATTTATCACTTTTTTTATAAATTTTTTAATGAAAGTTATTAACATTTATAACGAAAAAATTATCAGCAATATGAAATTTGCACTTTATTACAAATATTGAAATGGAATAGGCTACAAAACTGTTTAACTGAAAACTTAGAATCCTTGATTTAGAAAGTTTGTGTTATGGAAAGAACTACATTTTTCTAAAATAAAAAGAATAAACAAAAATTATGGAAAACCTGAGTAACTGTATATCAATTATTCTCAAGATTTCATTTAATGACAGCCCACTGTTCTCGCAATAGCTTATCTCAGTACCTGTCTCTGGACGTTCTGTCATTCGACTGTATCTCTGTCTCTGTCTCTTTCGCTGGCTCTCTCTTTGTCTATCTCTGTCTCTGTCTCAGCCTCCGTCCCGCAAATCGACTGGCTCAATCTCCATCTCTTGCCTCAATCACAGTCTCGGTATGAGTACCTGTCTTAGTCTCAGTTTATGTCTAAGTGTCAGGCTCAGTCCCTGTCTCCAACTGGATGCTCTCACAGTTCGGCTGTATCTGTCTCAATTTCTGTTTCATTCTCTGTACCAGTCTCAGTCTCAGCCAATGTCTCAGTCGCAGTGTCATTTCCAGATGCAGTCTCTGTATCTGTTTCGGGTTTAGTGCCACTCTCTGTCTGAGTCTAAGTCTCAGTCACCTTCTCTGTCTCTGTGCAATTTGATTGCTTTCCGAACCGTAATGCGTCCTTTCTTTTAACTCAAAATTAGAATCTCTACATTTAAAAATAAGCTTTTTTACGATTTTATTTACCATTTGACCGTTAAAATTTTTTCAAAAATCAAAAATCTGGTACTATCAACACTTATGCCTGTATGTAAGAGTTTAACAATTTTTTTTTTACAATATTATATGCATTCGCTTAAATATTGCAATACTGTCATTTGCGAATTCATTTGCATATGTTTTCGCATACCATTATACATCTGTCGGAATTTCGATTCGTTTAAACTATTTTTCGGTGTTTTTGTTATGTTTGTTTTTCATCGTTCAATTATACAGTTTTCCATTATTTTCATGCAATCGAGTTGATTGCATTACATGCGCCACAATAACAATTCACCGTATAATAAATTTTGCATAGTAAGTATTGCAAACATGCATGCATGCAAACGAATAGCTTCTCATATATTTAGTACATATGTACGTGCACATTTGAATTTGTATTCATTGTAATTTATTTCTGAATATTAACGCATTTATTTATGTGTAATTTCCATAGCGTATTTCGTTTAAATTTACTATCAACCATTAGTGTTCATGCAACATATGCTCCAGTGAATTTGCACTTGTTAAATATCTGCATACAGATGTCACTAAATTGTTTTTCAATTTGCGGTTTTGCCTGCGATAAACTAGATAATAGATTATCCGTTCTAACATCTTAGAATGTAGATGGTTTGTAAATTAATTTCTTGATAGGTTTGAATTGAAAGCAGTGAGTATATCAAAATCGAGAAAAAAGGCGAATTGTGTGCATGTAAATAGGTAATAAAATTGAAAGTGAATATGTCTTCGTAATAGCAGCAATAAATTGGCTACAGCAATTTGTTTAATTTAGGTTTTGTAATATAATGCTAAGTTTTCATATCAGTAGCGAAGTAATGAAAATAAATTTCCTTTTTATATATAGAGTTCTCCTTGTAGAAAAGTTCATATAAAATACAAAATATTATAGCATTTGTTACTGACAACTAAAAAGCGTCCGTCTACCTCGAAATTCGCAAAACCGTTTTTTCAAACGCTTTATTGTTTGAATATTTAATGAATTTTCTATATAATCTAGAATACACATCAAGTTTTCTTTTTTATATTGGCAATTCAAAACTTTTCTCTAGCTAATATTGCACTCCATAAAAATTATATTTGGCTCTAGCATTCAAATTCTTTTCGATTTATGTTTGTGCAGCTTTCAACGTAGTAGTTCGTAGTTATATATGCGTAGAACTATAGATTGTTAAGTGTTTAAAAGCACAAAGTTTCCATTAAACTCAATTCGCTTATAAAAAAAGAAGCAGCGATGAATATTCGGAGTGGGAAAATCATGAGCAGTTAAAATAACTAAAATCAAAATAATACCATCTGTAAAGGTGAAGACTGAATAAATTTTATTGGAAATATGATATACGAGTTTGAAGTGCTAAGTAGAAAGCTATTCAAAATATATTTTTTGTATTTAGCCCATCAAAGCCAACAAACATTATAAATTTGACTGAGAATGACGAAAATATTTCATATTTGTAGAGCTGCTTGCTTTAATTGACTTATTTCCTGCAAATCTATGAATTTCTACTTCAGAGACTCAAGGTTATTTTCTTCTGAAGCCCTGACAGCTTGTTGTTCAAATTAAGCCACGGTATATAGTTCAATTGCTTCCAGAATAATGCAAAAAATTCAAAAAAAAAAGTAAGTCTCCAAAGTCTCCACTTATGATTTGTGGCCATTTGAGCTTGCGAAAGGAAAAAAGTGCCTGATCTTCAGCTCCAGGCTATTTTCAACGAGTCAAAAAGAAAAATAGACTCAAGTCTCCCAAGTTTCCAATTGTGATTTATGGCCATTTCAGTTTCCCAGTGGAAGCAAATGAAAAAAAAATCTGATGCTCAGCTTAGCAGAGTCTGTTTTTCTCCATTATAAATTTGGCATAGGATAGCGGAATTCCATTCCATAAATATGCTTAAAATATTCAAATAAACAATGCTGTCACAGCGGATTTCAAATACTTAGCTATTTGTTTGACATCTTACATAGAGCTTACTTAGTTGATAAAGTTAATTCAGTAGCACTATTATTACAAGAAAAAAACCCTTTTTAAAAAATATTGCATCTCTTATGTAAAAAGTTTTTGGTAACAGCCGTTTGACCAAAATACAATTTAAGGTGTTTACTTTCTGATGGAAAAACTAAAGAAATATGCTTTTCGAGAAATTAAATTTTGCAAATATGTCCTTTTCTCAAAATCGGAGATTTTATGTGCATTTCAAAAAATCTTAAAGAAAGAAAAGTACGATTTTCTCAGCGAAATGAAAATCGCCGAAAAATATCGAACATTTTTTTCTTCGGTCAAATGAAAAAATACATGTCTAATCATTTTGACCAAGGAAGAATATATTCGAGTTTCATAGAAAGAGAAAAACGTGACCCGAATGGAAATGGTTGTCTTGACATGGAAAGGCTCTGATATTTTGCGGGACCTTTTTGCTTTTACTCAAATCGTGCTGAATTTTCGTATTACATGTGAATGTTTAAAATATATATTTTTTGACTTCAAAAGCAGGACTTCAGCACATGTATTGCAAATATCGAATTTTGTTATTGACAACCTGATGAGCAAAGAAACAATCAATAAGTAACCACATTTGACATTATTGAGAACCTGACGACACGAAAAAATAATAACACAACACAAAGAAGCAATAATGGAACATATATATTTTATACTTTTACTTTACCCCAAGAAAATATATATTGGCAACAATTATAGACATATGCATCATAAACTAAGTTATTAATACATATACTTTGTTCGAATAATTTTATTTTTGCGAAAAATTAAAGCGATTTTACAAGTCTCCAAAGTCTCCACCATGGAAAACAACACACACAAAATATGAAAACGCATAAAATCACAAATTTAAATGTAAGAAACCAAATATCTGTTATTTCGAAAAGTTTTCAAAGTCTCCACTCTTGAAAATAAACCTACAAACAAAACTTCTTCATTTAATTCAACAATATACTAAAACTGTTTTCAAAAAGTCTTTAATATCTTTGAAAGATTTTGTCATATGTATACAACAATAGTTGAAATAACACATACCCATGCTTGTTGAAATCACAGAGGTGTAAGTAGCACAGATATCAATGTAACTCAATTACTAAAAGGGGGCAAGTAGAATTCCACAAACACGCTAGTGTTTTCATTCAACATTTTATTTACATTCATTTTGGTATGTTTGTAAATAAAACATAGCTGCGCACACTGAAATAGAATTGAAAATGATTTCCGGTGAAACCGTGAACAGCGTCTGTACCACGTTATACGCGGCGCTTTTGACAACATAAATGACAGCGGTGACAAACAGAAATGCGCAGAGATAAACAACAAGCACAGGGGATATGCTTGCTATACACTACACACACACGCGCACATACACACTTCCAACAATTTGTGTATGCGTACAATATGTATGTACATTGGATGTGTGTGTGTGTGCAAAATTATGCGCATAGAAATGCACAAAACGCAACAAAGAAGGCAGTTTGTTTACTCCCCAAATAGCAACCAAAGTTATTTTTACATCTGTAGTATGTACAATAATGTAGGTGTGCCATATGCAAAACAAAAAAAGCAGACGAATGACAAGCAAGGTGGAATCGCACGGTGACAGGCAAGCAGCGAGTATAATACCTTAAATGAAACGCTGTTGAAAGCATGAGATTTCAGACAAATGTGGCGTCAGCTGTGCTGCTGAGAGGTCATGCAGGCGGCAATTCGCCTGACTGTTCTTTTCTTGGTGACGCGCTGGCGAATGCTGCTTTTGGCAGACAAACCACTGCAGCTTCTTCACATATTATACATATCAGTGATTCGTTTTCAGACAGATGTCGACTGTAATATCGCTGTATGGTTGGGGCTGCGAAAATTTGTTAAATTAAGGCAATTGAAATTGCATGGCAATAGGAAAATAAAATACGAAGATGAAGGAACTTATTCTTAAAACAAATGTATTGAAATTTGTAACAAAATTTCACTAAAAATTTGGTAAATCTACAAAGAAGTGAAGTAAAAAACATCCTAAAGAAATATTTTCGAAAAATGTGTGTCCAAATCGTAGGTGAATTGTTTGCAATTCTTTAATAACTTGTTTTTGAAAAGTCTACAAAGTATCCAAAGCCTAAAAACAGTATTTATAACTAACACAGGACCAATTTGAGAGTACACAAAGCTAACGCAAAGTAACATTTCGTAAAACTATGATATTTTAAAAAGTCTCCAAACTCTACACAAGTCTAAAGAAATGTGAAAAGTTATTTAAGATATGTAACGAGAGTATAAAACGGAATATTTGAAAAAAAATCACCGTGATCAAATTTTTAAAAATTTTTAAATGCCGCCATAGTGTTTAGTAAACAAAACTATCAAATATTTTGTCTTGCACCACTGTCTTTCAACTAAAACCCCATTTTTCAAATAATTCGTCATTCCCTTTGTATTCATTTATTTCGCTTACACTCCCCATACAATTCCTGATACGAGTACCTTGAAAAACACATCTTACTGTAGCATTTGGGAACGCACATATACTTATACATACATATATATTTATCTATAAGTACACATGAAATGCAAGGCTTTTCCCCATGGAAATTAAAAGAGAAATTTCCGCAACATTTCGTTTTTATTACCGAGACATATTCCGTCAGTTGCTCCACAGGAAATGCTTATTGCATTAAAAGAAAAGGCCAATCAAGGTGATGGGAAAGTGGAAAAGCAAAAAAACTCATAGAAATTTAATTTAAATGTTTTAAGCATTGAGCCAAAGCTATCTTTGTAGTGATTTGGGCACTTCTTAGGGAACAGATTATTTAACACTAAATAGAAATCAAAATGTATGAGGAATAGAAAAACGAGTATACAAATTTTCAAGGATGTAAAAGAAGTAAAATAAAGCAAAATTGCACTCATTTTAGGAAAGTCTCCAAAGTCTCCACTTTGGAAATATTAGCTAATAAACCCCAGTAGCTATTTTGCGAGTATATTAAAGAAACATATTTTCGATGCTCGCAAAATAAAATGCAATTTGTAAGTCTCCGCGAAACCAAAGCTATAAAGGATTGTGTAGAAATGCAAAATGTAAAGAAATGCATTAAAACTACTCACTTTTTGAAGGTCTCCAAAGTCTTAATTTTTTTTTTTATTATTCCAGTCGTTTAATTAATGAGAGTAAATGGTCCTTAATTCCGCGGTAAAAAAGTCTTTTATTATAAATTTCCCATTAACTGTACTGGCACGCATGCTTCCCATTAAACGACTATCCCTGGCATTTTATCTAATTTATAAAAAACGTTATCCCATTAATGTCGTCTACATTGGCACATTTGTATGCAAATCGGATTTATAAATTTCAGTTCATGCCATGAATCGGCAAATAGAAAATGCCAATGAGCAAGGATTGCGAAAAATAAAAATAAATTTGCGGCGAACATGTCTTGGGAATGAAAAGTCAAATGCACATGTGTACACACACACACTACAGATGCACTCGTATAAATGGATTTTAGTTTCTTCGTCATTCGAGCGTGCGTTCAACTTTCACCTACCATTTGACTGAAGAAAAGCAGCAAACAATAAAAGAACAAAAGAAACATAAACCTTTGCTACGCAAATTTAAATGCTCAACAACACCCGAGGCCAATTGAGAAAAGAAAGTAAAACGCTGTCGCTGGATGAGATTTGCTCTTAGCCCTTTGACTCATCGCATTGCCTATTTCTTTGTTTTTCTATACATACTAAACGTACGGATGTATGTGTAGACATTTGTGTATGTATTTATGTTTGTGCAGACCCTGGTGGTATATAGTTGAATAAGTTCTTTCATTGCGGTAAGCCAATTGTTTTACAATTGAAATAAATAAACTTAACAATGATAGTTGAGATTTGGCAAATAAAAGCAAAGAAGTGAAAGAAAGATTAGATGAGAATTTACTGTGTTGGGAAACTGAATGTTTTGCAATTTCGATTTTGTTATAATATTGTTATCGATAAAATTGTAGTTGCCGTAAACGATATGAACATCGTTATATTTTTAATTATTATTTGTAGTTACTAGAAAAACCCCGCCTGATGTTGTCCCGCCTATATTTATTTATTAATTTCTCTTTTCATATGTAACTAGAAAACGTATTCCGGTTTCTCTCACACATAATAAGTGGCAACCCTCTCAAAAATATAGGCGTGTACCTTGACCTAGCCGAGGCGAACAGTTTGTCACTCATATTTTAATGTTTTATATCCTTGTTTAAAACTTAATTATATAGAACTCTTAAAAAATGGGGCATCCCTCTTCAATATACGACTGTAATTATTTCGCCTTTGCAAGTAGGTGGCAACCCGCCTTATGAAATTAGCCTTCTCCTCAGCGAATCAAATAGTTTGGCACCCATATTTGAAGATTTCATATAACTTGTGTATAATTTAATTTAATTGGGATTTTCAAACAGGTGGCAACCCTCATACAATTAGCTATGAACCTTTTTGCCGAAACAAACCGTCTGATACGATATTTTAATATTTTATATAACTTGTTTGTAATTAAATTTAGTAGGACTTTTCAAACAGGTGACAACCCTCTCCAAAATATAGACATGCATCTGGCACCCATATTTTCATATTCCATATAACTTCTCGATAATTTAATTAAATTTGGTCCTTTCAACAGTTGGCAACACTCTCCCCAGCATAAAATATATGTACCTTATGATCCACTCTCATACAAAAATATATGTACATACAAAATTTCATAAAAATCGGGAGGAGTGTGACCACAAACACCGAGAGACGACTTTTTTGTATAAAAGGTTATTATTCATTATGATATTATTATTGCTATCGATACTGTTATTATCGGTACATTTGTAATCGATAGCATAAAGATTGATTGTGATCGCTAACTTAGTTTAGGTAAAAGCGTAGTTATTTTATTTTATTTTTCATCTTTGCTGGATTTGTGTAATAATTTCTCCGAGAAATACGATAAATAAATATAAATTTTTTCAAACCCCCACTCCAACACTGTTGCTCGTATTTATTTCTAGATGTTTCGGGTATGAATAACCTTTTATTGACGAAACAAAGTTGCTTATTTTAGAAAAAAAACGGAATAACTATAAAATTTAATAACGTTCAGTTCGTTACTTTTCCTGCAGCAGGTGCCATACGTCTTGGTACTGAATTGGAAAATATTTATGCATCGACAGTCTTGCTATGAATGACAGTAGATGAACTGAACACATCGTCACCGTCGCACAGTCTAACTAACAGATAGATGATACATATATTTATGCGTAGGAACTTCATAAATAAAAGTTGTGTATGAAATGGGTGGGGGCGTATGAGCAACCAACTACTCAGCTACCTATGTACATAAAACTATTGTTTGGCGAAAGAAATGCTGTAGGGCAAACAAGGGGAGACAAGAGCGGACAAGGGCAGATAAGGAATATTTTATTCAAACAAAGACTCTAGGGAGCAAATTGAGATTTAGAATTATGCGTGAGCTGCTGGATATGACGATTTTTTAATACTTCCTCCTTTTATAGGTAAACGGTGGTATCAAAATCGGAGTGTTGGCGCAAGAGGAAGTGTACATAGTTATCGTAGTAAAAGATGCTTTATAAAGTTTTTGTTTTATTTTTTTTTCTTTTGCTTTATTTTAATTATCTCAAAGGCAACCATTAACAGCACGACAATAGGTGAAAGGTAGTAAAAGCGACAAAGTAAATGAAATTTTGTTGAAAATATGCGCATATAACCGTCGCAAATGAGCATTTAGTCACGCACCAAGCACACATGAGGAAATGTAATAAACGATAGCACTTAGTTCGAGAGGGTAATGACAGACAGGGTAGAGCGCCAAGCTAAGAATCGATTAGATAGCCAAAGATACTCCAAATATGGTAGATAACCAGCCCTGTAGCTAAAAATTATATTTTTTTTACATAGAAAACTTTAACAACTTTCACAAAACATATAAATGTAAAAATGTTAATTTCTTTCTATTAAGAATTAGCTAGGCGTTGATCAATGGGATCGAGGTAGATATAGAAATATGATAAACATGTTCAGAATAAAAAGGGAAATCGATGAAGTCACTCGAATAAAAGTTAAGTTACCTCAACAAAACTCGGTATATTCATTTCCCTTCCTCCAAGATAAGTTGATATTAAGAATGAATTAAATCGCACAATAAGTAAATCGAACCTACATATGACAGTGCTCGACATTTATATAACAACAAATTTTAGTTTTTTTTTTTAATTTTATAAAATGGCGTGTGGGAAAAAAAATTCATGGGCATCAATATATTAGAGGTTTAGAGTTGCTATTTCTCCGAAAGTATTTCATAAAACCCTACTATATTTGGTACGCACAAAATACGGGAATAGGAGAAGGACAAGGCTTACTTTTTATAAAAGGGTATTTTCGAAAACTGCTAAACATTCGATATTGTTAAAGCTCAATAGCTCTAAATTAATATTACAGATTCCTTTATATGTAGCAGGAAATATGTGAAACACAACATTTTTTGGAACTACGCGTGTCTACTTTAAGAAGAGAAATAGGAATAATATATACTCAAAAAAAAAACTTTAACTAATTCTACCAAACTTGGTGTATACGTATTCTTTTAAAAATCCAAGAAATTGGCTTCTAACAGAATTCAGAAAATCTAAAAAGAAGTGATATTTTTAAAGCAAATTATGCTCAATTTCTTACAAATCTCACCGGCTGACAAAATACCGAAAATTGATTATTTTTCTATTCCATATTTTTGTTTTTGATTTTCTTGCAATAGAAGAATAGGAAGTACAATCAAAAATAGTCATATAATTGAGAATACCTATATTTTTTTCGATTATTTGAATTTTTGTTTAAAATTTAAAAAATTACAGTTTTTTATAAATTCGATTTATCTGTTATGTAAATAGCAACTAATCATCAAACGAGTTCCCAAAACAGAGCACTTGATAATCTCTAAAAATAATTATCATTGTTTGATTTGAGGAGCCTCCAGTTGTACGCCTACTATGAAGGTAAACAGCGTCTGTATTTTTATATTTCTCTCTCATACCGCATTTTATGCCCCAACTCATGCGCAATCCTCTCCCGTCTGTTGCCGGTTTTTTTTCATTTCATCGGTGTTTAAAATTACAGCCCAATGAGCGCTAAGAGTATACCATTCAAAAAGTGTCAGAGCATAATATATCTTCACACTTTCAATAGATCTTGATGTTTCAAATTTAATAGCAAAAATATTTATTATAATTTTTCTTTATGCCAAAGCAATCACAACGCCTCAAACTTATATCAAACACACTGAGTGTATATACGTTAGTAGTTGTGGTCGTTTCAACATAGCCATAACTGCTAGTAAAACTTCAGTAACCATTTAAGCAACAACCGACAACTTTGCCGGGAGATTTCCAATTTGGTTGAGCAATTTCCATATATATTAAAGTCTACACATAATAAAATTATATATACTAGCACTTCTACATTCACACTTCCACCACAGCATCGGCTACTTCCTCAGCAATAGCAGCAACTATTCAGACACAATTTCCCATTTAGTTTTCCTACACTCGCAGGCATCCTTCTTTCATTCAACATTTCACTACTTGGCCATCAAAACTTCGCTCAGCTTGTAAAGCGGCGGGTAGCTGTCAACTAACTTCGTCCGTCCGTTCAACTGTCACTCTACTATCGCAGCTATGTATATCAAAGGCAGTGAAGCATTTGAAATTACATATAAAGATTTCTTCGAGTTTATGGATAGTTTTATGCTTGTCTTATTTCCATAAAAGCGGTTTTCCTATGCCACAACGCAGCGCACTCGACACTTTCACCAGCATACACCCAACAACAGCAATGGGCGTGTAACTAAGGTTTTCATTTCAAATATTTCATAAACTTCAATCTTTGAAGCGCTTCAGCATCGCCATAGCAACTATCAATAGCTAGTTAGATAGCTGAGCTATTTACTTCCGCACGAATGCGTTTGGCAGACGCAGTTAAAGATTGTCACAAATCTAATTTTATTTCGTACTATTGTGTGAAGTGTGTGAAGAGCTTATGCAAAAGTGTGTGCAGTTATATAACTCACATATCCATAAAACTTCGTCAACAATTTTGGGTGTGAAAAAGTACATGGTATATAGTTGTCCAATGTCTGCTCAAGTTATCTGCTAATAATAGCCTTCAATCATTTGCCTTACGGTTTCGCATACGCGTGCAAACTATAGCATACAATAAGGCTAACATTTATGTATATATAGATATATATATATATATATATATATCTGATATAGATTACAGTTATTTATGTTGCAGAAAAGTTTTATTTTGTTAGATAATTGAAATCCTTTTGTTAGCTATATTATGGAAATTATAGCAATTTGTATCATAGCATCTAATCTCAGTTGGAATAAGAAGTATATCTTTAGGCGTTAATGCTGTCAGCTCACCTATGAGAATTCACATTTATATCCATGTATGAAATGTACTTAAATAATTGAGTTACCCAATGCAATTCGCTCACATCTGTGCACAGGTATTGGCATGTGAATGTTTTCTGTTGATTTGACAAACGTTGTGATAAGTAACTGTATTTTCGTAATTGTGTGTGTGTGTCCGAGTAGATAAACAAGAGGTATACATTTAGGCATAATTAAATAATCCTTGAATTAATGGGGATGCTGATAGTTATTGACTGAAGCATTGAGATTTGATATTTGAGAGTGAAAGTCTTGTATTGCAGCTGTTCTTAATCATCAATTAATTTGGCAAATTAATTTACTGATATATTGTAGAAGTTTAACTTATAAATATACGCCCGTGTGCATGCATTTTATGAGCACATTGATAGCAAAGGTAAGAAATTAGTAAAGTATAGAGTAGAGCAGATAAATCTCTTGTGGCAGAAAAACTTTAATTAGTAATCAAGTTTGTTTGCTGAATTTTGGTATGCCGAAAACCATGCAACAAGCAGAGATGCGCGTTTTTTGAATTATTACTCAAATAAAAAATGAAATGTCATAATCCAAAAATTTTGAAAATGAATCAATTTTTATTCGTCACTCAAAAAATGTTGAAGAAAAAAATTTTATGAAAATCTATTCGTTGTTCAAAAATTTTTTTATGACAAATGAAAATCTATTCGTTATTCAGAATTATTTTAACGACGAATGACTACACTAGTTTACAGTACATTTGTTGCCGAAGAAATTTTAGCTGTTGCTGACTACATATAATATGCTATTTTCAAAAATATAATTAGAATATTTTTATCAGCTCTAGTTTCTGAGTTTCAGCTATGTAGGTATTAGACAGAAAAAAACATGTATTTAATAAGAAAAACTTCATTTAAAGAAACAATTAATCATTGAGTTCTAAAAAACTTCGTTTTAAAGCTTTTTTCCGATGTGTCGACTTTGGAAAATGACGTATTAGAGACCAACAATAGTCAGACATCATATTTGTATCCCAGAAACCCTGATAGCGCTCTTCCATGACGCGTAAGTCTTGATGCATACGCTCTCCCTGCTCTTCGCTCATATCTCCTAAATTTTTCGGAAATCTGTCCAGGTGACTAGGGAGAAAGTGTACTTTTATACTCATATTGCATCCCATATTTCTTAATTGTAGCAGAAGGTCTTCTACAAGTTCAACATAATTTTCAGATTTCCGATTTCCGAGAAAATTCTGCATCACAGATACGAAAGCTGTCCAAGCCTTTAGTTCTGACTCAGTCATAGAATTTCTAAATTGAGTATCATTCGTAAGTTGTCTAATTTGAGGGCCATCAAAGATACCGGCTTTAATCTTTTCCATAGTGAGCTGAGGAAATTTTTGGCAAATGTAAGAATAGCAGTTCCCATTTTTATCTAGTGATTTTACAAACTGTTTCATGATGCCCAGTTTTATGTGTAATGGTGGAAGGATAATTTTGTCACGAGATACTAATGAATTGTGGACTATATTGTGCTTTCCAGGCTCCATATTTGCTCTCAAGGGCCAGTTTTTTCTTACCCAATGTTCTTGTTTAGCTCTACTGTCCCAAAGACATATAAAACAGGGAAACTTGGTGTAACCACTTTGTTGACCGAGAAGAATGTTGACCATTTTTAAATCGACACAAATTAGCCACTTATGGTCATTGTATTTTATTTTGTTCAAGACTAGCGAAATGTTACAATATTCCTCCTTTAACTTTGTACTGTGGGCAATAGGTACCCCAGCATATTTATTTCCATTATGTAATAGAATACATTTTAGGCTACGTTTTGAGCTGTCAATGAATAAACGCCAGTCATTTGGTTCGTATTTCTTCAAGCCCATTTTTATCAAACATTTTTTGATATCTGAACAAAAGGTAATGCCATGTTCTTCGGAAAAATAACACCGTAATTCTGTATCTCTTTCACGATAAAAACTTATTTTAGTATCCGAGGATAGCAAATTTTTTTCTTTTAGTCTTGATGCTAACAATTTTGAAGCTTGTTTAGAAAGATTTAAATCTCTTACAAGATCATCTAACTCATTTTGGGAAAAGCATTTTGGCTCATTAGACATAGCTTCAAAATCAGGATCATTTTGTGATGAGCTTGGTCCTTCAATGTCTTGCTCTAATGGTTCAGATATATTTTTAAGCTTTGAAGAGTGAGTTGAACGCTGCACTGGACGTTGAACACAACTAGTACTTGGGTATTGCCATTTAGCTCGATTTTTAGTGTTTAAACCGTTTATGTTCACACTACAAAAATAACAGTCTATGAGATGATTTTGTGGTTCTTGCCAAATAGTCGGTGTTCCAAATTTAAAGGCACTTCCTTTACCACTTTTCCATAATCTAAAATATTCCACACACGATTTACAAACACAATTGGGAGCCCAAGACTTCTCATTTTTATCCAAGAGCATCCCAAAATACTCAAAATAGGTATTTTTCACCAACTCTGATATAACTTTTCTACTATTGTTAAACACATATTCTCCGCATATACATATAGCAAAAATGATCTGGATTGTTTAAACAACGTCTCCTTGAACTACTCATGACGCAAAAACTAGAGAAACTAATTTTAACACAGTAAAATATGCCTGTTATCGATTAATATATATGATATAAATTAATATAAATGATGAAATCAAAAACAAAGTAACTCGAGCTGTGATGAGTGAACAATATCAACCACAGGATTCGCGGCAACAGACAAAAAGTTTAATATTGTAAACCAGTGCTATCTATTAGTTGTTCAAAATTTTTTTAATTGCAAACAAAAATCTATTCGGTATTCAAAATTATTTAAATGATGAATGAAAATGTATTCGTTGTTCAAAATTATTTGAATCATGAATGAAAATCTGTTCGCCATTAAAAATTATTTATATTATGAATGAAAGTTTATTTTTCTTACAAATTATTTCAATAACGATTGAAAATTTATAAATCATTCCAAATTAATCGATTAACGAATGAAAATAAACCCTTATTTTTCTGTCATTCTGTCATGTTGCCATTTTCAACTTTTTTAACTATACAAATTTTCGTTAAACAAATTTTTGATAGCATTTTATTTTAAAGCTAGACCCACTTATTTTCTATTAGTATGTATTAATATGTATCAATAACTTGTACTATTTTAATATTTAATTACTCTCCATTTTCCTCAACTTCTTTGCAGACCGTTGAAGATCTCGAAAATCGTTGCATGGAAGCTGGCGTCGAAATCGTCACAAGACAATCATTTCTATCCGATCCAACAGATGCGGTACGAAACCTACGTCGACAAGACGCACGCATCATAGTCGGCCTCTTCTATGTGGTCGCGGCGAGGCGTGTCCTATGCGAAATGTACAAACAGCAATTATATGGCCGAGCGCATGTGTGGTTTTTTATAGGTAAGTGAAATTATATAAACTGCAGCTATTAGAAAATCGATATAAAAAAAAACAAGGGAAACAGAAAACCGGTGGAAAGTATTAAAAATTCCAAACCAAATTTTCCTTTAATGCAAAAGTCATTCACATTCTCAATGGACAACTCAATGAAGAGTTACACAATCTGGTTTCATACTCCACACTCACTCAAAATCCAATTAAACAATTTGGCAAAGTGTCCTTAACTCATCTAACGCTCATTAGTAATCAAAAAGGTGACTACTTAATTTGTAACCAACTCACTGGCTCATTCACTTTCCGCCTCATCCACGCCACCACACCCCCTCACCCCCCTACCAACTTTACCACTTTCCTCACCTGTCGTGATTGTTTCTGTGACAAATTACCCCAAATCTTTTCAGTGTCAAATTGATTTGTCTCATACCCCCGTTTATCCTTTTCGACTACTAACCAAAATTAACTGTAACTTCTACAAAACAACTACATACTGGCGGCACTTTGTGTTGCTGTATTTTGGCTAAGCTTTACAGTGAAATAAATTTTTTGTTTTAATTTACCAGCTAAACGAATTCCACACTGTCATACTTTAGCCCTCGTCCTTTTCCTCGCTGTCTCTTACCTAGACTCCCGATTCCTGCACTCCCTAGTTGTCTTACAAAATTACAGTGAACGTGCAGATTTTAGCAGTGTACCTTTTCAAACATTTTAATCCTTTACAATAACAACAGCAACAACAACAAAATTATAAACTACGAAAACAAACACAAGGAAGCAATAAAAAGATTAGTCTGAAAAGCGCTCGTGACTTCATACCTGCTACCACTCCAACTGTTTTTGCCTACTCACCTCTGATTTTAGCGCTCAGCTTCACTGTAGCTGCTCGCTCATTTTTATTTCGGCATTATTCGGAATTCTCTAATTTAACAATTGGTCACGTTCTGCACGTTCTTAGCATAAAATTTTTAAAATTAACCTTTCCACGCGAACAGCGCATAGCGGGCGAGCAAGTTGATTTTATATTTTCCACAAAAAGCAGGAGGAAAATATAACCTTGAAGAAACGTGCTTTTAAGGTCGACCCCTGTTTCTTTTTCCTTTTCATGTTTTTGGTTTTGATATTTCTCGCCTTTTTGCTAATAGCTTAGCTTTTCAATTTCATTTTACCTCATCTACTCCATCTACTTCTGGATTAACTTGTTTCGCTCTAATGAAACTTTTCTTTGCAGCTATTTTCTGTGTAATTGTTGCTATTGTTCATTTTGTCTTTCTGTATTTCTGTAGTTTTTGTTACTATTTTGTAGTCGTAAATAAGCAAACACTTTTATTCTATTTCCTTCGAAATCCACCTAGATTGCTCACTAATAAATTTACCTTTGCTTAGACATGATTGATGCGATTGATGCCGTACTCTTAAATGGATTGAATGTGGTTTTATTACGAGTGGTAGATATATATGAAACTTAAATAGCTCTTAGCGAGAATAACCACAAAAAGTACTCAGCTTAGAGAAATTATTGTAAAGTGGCATTAAAACGATTGAATTTCTAACAAAAGAGGAAATTGTAAAGTTCGAATTGAAATTTGGGATACTGAATCTAAATTAGCTGCAGTTTTTCGTCTCTGATACTTTCATTCTCAAACATCAAAGGTAGAAATGGTCTAAGAGATAGTTTACATTATAACAAAGTTAATGTAGTAGGTGTATTTATTACAAGGATGATCTATTGTAAATATTCTAAGGAATATATCGCTCAGAGCCAATGTTAAGCATGGCGGTAGTTACTACTTATTTCAAAATCAGAATTGACTTTGTAACAGCAAGTGAAGCAGTATTAAAAATTTAAACTTTTAGAAATAACCGAAACGTCTCAGACGCCCCACAGTGTACTGAGTGTGGCAAAAAAGTTCAAGCTTCAGGCTATGATTTTTGAGTCCTCTCTACTCTTGCTCACAACTTCTGTTTTTATTAAAAAGAATATTTTAAAACAGTAAGAAGAAGAAAAATTTAAAATTTAAAATGCAATGCCTTATTCATTCTATATACAGATAGCTTTCATAAAGCGGTTGGCCTCCTTTAGCGCCAATGCACAGCTTTACGCACTTTATTAAAGCAATGAGCAATGTATCACAACTCTTCCAGAATCATTCGATCCCATTCTCGATGCAGTGATTCCCGTTAATCCTCTAAATGCCCACCAAAACCGGCCATATTCTATATCCTTGGAGATTTAGATCTTAGAAATACGGCGGTCATTCTTATGATCAAATGAAGTCAGGAAAATGAGCTCTGTAACCCGGCGCTGAGTCTTATTGCAGGATCAGTTCTTCTTCTTCCAAAGTAGGTTTGAGCTCGCGGAAGAACTACGGCTTCCAAGATTACGCGAGCGTACATTTCTATGTTAATGGTTACTCCTTGGTAAACAAAAGTCAAAGAGCTTTGCCATTGGCACAAATTCCTGCCCACCAATCACACAGGGATTATCAGATAGCTGGCTGCCTGGCTGATTAATGTTCTAGTAAAAGCAAAGGCTGACATCACCGCCGTCCAAGAGATGAGATTAGTTGGACAACGAATGAAGACTATCAGGCTTTCCGACGTCTACTACAATTGCCATACGACGAAGTGCGAATTCGAGGTCGGATTTATGATGTTAAAGAGACTACGGCATACGCTCAAAGGAAAGAGAAAGACAATGCGACTAAAGATCACTTCTATTAGCGATGAACTAAAGTCGTGATATAAAATCGTGCTTGCCGATTTTAATGCTAGGGGAGGAAGGAAATTGATATTTTATCACACAGTCGATAAATTCAGCCTACTCGACGCGGATGTTTGCTAATGGCCCTAGATTGATCTGATTTCACTGAAACCCGAAGCATCGTAGTATACTTATACAGTACAAGGCTCAAGGCTACAAATAAAAATCCAACTACTTGGCTATCTCCTCATGTAAAGCCCCAAAAATCAAATTGAGCATTAAGTAGACGGAAGGTATGTTTCCAGTGTCTTACACATGCACACTTTTTAAGAAGTCAACGTTGATTCGGATCATCATTTAGTTGCGGGCAAGATTCGCACACAACCTCAGGGCAGAAAAAAAAACGGGATTCCATAAATACAAGGAAGCTGTAATCGCAAGCCAACCACCTCTCATCTCGACTTATACTCCTGCTCTTTGCGAGCAAGGTCCGATCACACGCGACGCTAGCTATGAGGAAGCGATATCGGGGGTTGAAAAGCGGAGTCAGACGTATCTGGCACGAGAAGAGAAAAGAGGTCAAGATGTGCGAATGGAAGAATGAAAACGGCGATCAGATGACCGACATCAACAGTATATACTTAAACTATGGAGAATACTGGTCCAATCTGCTGAATAGTGGTGGCACGGAAAACGTCGGAGCTGATGAACCCATCCCTGAACGAAACTCGAATGGCAATAGCGCATCTAAAGAACAAGAAAGACCGCTAGTGCTGATGGACCGCCATCTGATATATGTAATCAAGTATGGCAGGGAGGAGCATCCAATCAGCTCAATTTGTAGAATATGGGCGAAAGAGCGCATGTCTAAATTAGGTATACCCATAAAACTAATATGGCTATGTAATTTAACATACACTGTAACCGCGAGCTCCGTCAGCCTTAGGGAAAGACTCTCAGAGTCGTTTGATACCATAACAGATTTCAGACAGCTAAACTCCCAATCGAGCGACTTCTTTTCCAAGCTGGATACAGAAGCAACGCGAAGTTTGGGCAAGTTTGTCTAGTCGTCAAATATGCGGGCAGTGAATTCGCGACTTATATCCAACAATACCGTTGACAACTGCAATTTTTGAAAACTCATTGTATATAAAAGAAATAACGTCTATTTTTCGATTTCAGCCACTCTGAGAGCGATAAACACTGCCACAGTGGCGGCAATAAAATGCTTATAATTAATTATAGAAAAATTCAGTAAATACATAATATACCTATCAATATATCCTCTAAATTTGAAAAGATGTCGTTGAATCTTTCCCGAATATCAACTTTTCGCACACTAGTCGTCCTCTTTGATATTCCTTTGTACGCATCCACCATTTACTATATTATTCACAATTTATATGAACTGTATTGTGATCACTTCAGATAAATGCAATGAGCATTTAATGTCATCACCATTGAGTGCCGTGTGACCAGTCCCTGCTGTATATAGTCGCGTCGAAGAACTGGCAAATAATCGCAATAAAAGGCACTTTAAAATATATTTACATTTGTTAAGAAACTGAAATCTGCGCACCTTAGTACAGCTGTTAGTTAAATGGCTTTCTTTGCAATTTTTCTTAGCCATTCTACTTTTAAGACTTCTTTTACACCCGTCAGAAGAAAGTTACTTCAGGTATTTTCACGCTAATGGCAGCAATAAATAATATGTAGAAACAAATGGATTTCGAATGGAAAGGATTAATTGTTATAGTAGAATATAGTATAGAAGTTTTACTACCGTACTGGGGAGTCAGCTGGTTGGACAAAGAAGGCTCAAAGCGCCGATGACTAGTGAAAGTGTGTGTGTAGATGAGTAACTTTTTATGTAGTTACTTAACTATAATCGGTAGTAGTCGACTTTTTACGAGTTAAGTGACAGTGTTTTTTTTTTTGCATCTTAATAACGTTTTTTGGAAACGACTGACGGGATTTATGGAAACATATACACTTGTGCATACATAAATCACTTGTATGCATATAAAAAAATAAATATAGAGTTACCGCACTCTCCGTAAACATGTGCAATACTCGTATGCGTAAATAATGTTACAAAGAGAGCGAAGAAAGTGGCATTACAGCGTAGTAGCATAACATATTTACTTCAATTCAGCTGATGTTGCGGCTGGTTGTGGAAAAGTTTCTAAATAAAAAATATTGTATTTTTCATCTTGATTCTTATTTACCGCTCCAAAGTACGGCATCAACGGTTATTTTTCGAATGTAATTTTTGAATTAGAAAATAATTTTTTTTTTTTTTGCTTAGTAAATAACAGGTTTTTTTTTTGGTTTTAATATTTCTTGGCTTTATTTTATGGTCAAAGAAAGGAGTGTTATGCTTGAAGAAAATACTTATATAATTTATTTTCCAGCTTTAATTTTTCTCAAATGCGTTATATTTTGAGTTCAACTTCTTCATTTTGAGTCTTATTTGCTGCGCCAAAGTACGGCGTCAACGGTTAGTTTTCGAATTTAATTTTTGAATTAGAAAATAATTTTTTTTTCATAACTTTTATAATAAATTTTTTTAGCCTTATTTCTTTAGACTAATTTTTTTGGCATAGAAAATGAAAGTAATTAGTTGAGTTTAATTCCTGCTCAGAAAATAACAGTTATATGTATGTTGAGCTTAAATTTTGTTTAGAACATAAACGTTTATTTTTTTAAATTTTTTTTCTGCTTAAATGAAATTAAGTAATTAAGTTTTTTAGCTGTATTTTTTCTCAAACAAAAGGAGGCAATTCTTGTGCTGAGAAAACAACTGTTAGTTTTAGAGTTTAACTTTTTGATTAGAACATAAAAGTTTTTTAGTATTACTTTGGGTTAAAAAAATATTTTTATAATGTACGATGACTCAAACAAGTGACCGCGACTTTTTTCAATATTTACAATGTCTTTTGTTCTTTATTCATTTTTTCTAAAACTTTCGTTCGCTCTATAACAAAAATCATACAAATCAAAATTTCAAACTTTGTACAAAATTTATAAAAATACAGCAAATATTCATTTTATTTTCATTTGGTTTGATTTTATATGAATTTCTGTTACATAAACTGCTTGCGTTAAATGAAAAAAAGTTCCCAAGACCAAAATTTCAAATACTGTCTCTTAGCATATTACTATGTTAATATTAAATAGACTAAAAACCTGCATACACAAAAGTTTTCTATAATTTCTGTTTTTATAAATTTCGTACAAAGTTTGAAATTTGGATTTATGTATATGCTTTTTGTTCTAGAACAAAAGGTGCGGCGAAAAGCTTTGCGAATATAAAAACAAATGCAGGTAGCATTTCCCTATCAAAACGATATATGCGGAAATTTGTAAAATAATCATTTTTTGTGTTCGCTGCTCTGCATGCAAAGTCTTGAATTCTGGAAATAATTGCCAGAGAATTAAAAATCGGGTACTCTACTACTTTAAAGCAATCAAATTTAACTTCATTAGAAAATTTCACTAAAAACACCACAGTCTAAAATTTAAATTTCTAAACTAGTGTAAGAGCTCTCCTCTGGGACAAACGCTTAACAAAAGTATATAAATGTGTGCCAATTATACTTAGGAGTGTACATAAATTAAACATTCCGCTTCCTACTACTTACACTAATGCAAACATATAAACCCAGCTGCTATGCTACAGTTCTCTTTGCTACCATCAAGTACTCACATATTCAACACTCTCATTACTTTTTACGTAAACGACGCGTTTTATTTGTTTCAACTGTTCTAGCAAAACTTTTCCGCTTTATACGTACACATATAATATATCTAAAAATTAATAATTTATTTATGTATGCAATATTTATATGTGTGTACAACGTGCACCATTACATCCTTAAATATACGCTATACATATGTAACGCATTATTTGCTTCCCTCAGCTGTGTGAGCTACTTCCCCCTCTCTATCATATCATCTTTATTCATGCAGTTGTTAATATTTATGATAGTAATCTTGCGCTCACATTCACATGTAATCATTTTTGTGCCAATTATTATTGCTTATGTTTTACAACTAAGGAGATAAAGTTGATAAGTTATTTTTTACGTGCAGAAATGTTTTTGGTTCTAGCGAATGTTTTCTACCTGGCGTATAAGTAATACTCGTATACATCCATATATAGATATATTCTTCATATGGTAAAGAAAGTCAATACAATTTTAGCAGCAGCCTTAAGGTGATTTTGTATATGTGTGAGAAATGTGCAGCATTGAGTGACAAATGATCTAAACTAGAAATCTTTAATTTAGTGTAGAGTAATATTTCTGCATCGTGGAAAGACAGTGTACAAAAATGCGCTGAAATCTCTCAACAGAAGTCCGAACCAGATAAAAGTAAAAAGAAATTTTGGATTGGGTAAAGACAAACAAAAGGAAGTGGTAAGCTTTAGTGAAACAGGTACTAAATATAGCGAAAAATTAATTGCAATTCATCTCTTTTCAATTAAATTTCATGTGAAAAAGATAATTCAACATATGCTGTGGATGTTATAGGGAATAGAAGAGGTAGTCTGATATCTACCTTTTGACCAACTTGTAGAGGAAAAGGGTTTCCTGCTCTATAATAGAATATTAAGTAGCATTTTTATTGATATCGGAGTTTTAACCGAGACTTATTTGAACCGTTTTATATTATATAATACACCCTCCACAAAATATACATAGCTATAAACCTTTTTTTTCAGCAAAACGAGACCTTAACTATTCATATTTTAATACTTCGTATAACTAGTGTATAATTGGGTTTAATTCGTCTTTTCAAACAGGTGGCAGCCCTCTTTAAAATATTTCTATGAACCTTCTACTCGCAAAGGCGAACCCTTCGGCAACCGCATTTTAATAACTATTTCATATACCATGTGTGTAATTTACTGCAATTCGGCATTGCCTTTGATATTCGTACTGTTATACTGTAGTTAGTTTACTTAAAGGTGGCAACCATAACTAAATGTTTGTCTGTTTTAAATTAGTTCGTGTATTTGACAGTGTAATATTATTTTCGCACTTCAGTTCAAATATTTTTATTTTAATATGGTAACATCATTTTTAAAATTTTTTAGATATGTGGCAACGCTAACTTAAAATATGGTGCATAGCTCTGTACTGTTATACTGTACTATATTTAAACAATTTGTTTAAATAGCTTTTTTGTAACTTTTTTCGCAAGAAGACATTTGCTTATAAAACTTTTTTCTGTTTAAAATTTCTGCATACATTCCCAGTAAAATTTTATTATCGCACATAATTTAATTTTTTTTTTTTTGATACCTTGAAAATCTGGCAATACCATTTTTAATTATTTTTTAGATATGTGGCAACCCTAACTTAAAGTATGGTGCATAGCACGTTCTTACTCATTTCGATAAATCTCCGTACTATTATATTGTATATATATATTATATTTTATTTATATAGTTTTTTTGTAATTTTTTTCAAAAGAAATTCTAAGTATCTAACAACACCATTTTTCAAATTTTTATAAATTTTCTCCAGATAGAAAGAAATCGAAAAAACTTTAAAATCCGAGCACACTTTAAATCGCACTGCTGATAAAAACTAATTGCTTCAATAAATTTCAATCTCGCGTTTTTATGGGTTCGCCGAAAATAATTCAGAAAAAAATATACACTTTCTAAAAGTAGTGAAAAATTGGTATTTGAATGATAAAAAGCATTGAAGAGTTTTTATGGAAAATGTCTTCAGTATCTGTCCGATCTTATTCTTAGTTTATCTCTTCCACATATGAACTTAAGTTTATCAGTTCCCTTGGTCGAATAAATTTAAGCTAACGTAATCAGGTTCATGCGTATCAAAACCTATTACAAAATAACTCTAATAAATACAAGTTTTGCCAATTTTTTTTGTCAATAATTTACCTTTCTATGGCTGATAAGGCACTTCAGAGTTTTTCAATTTAGTTAGCTATTTTTACAACCGCAGCCATGGTAAACTGACACCCGATGACTAGGTTGAGAAATATTTGAATTTTTTTAACCCACAAATTTCTGTGCAGACCTTTTACTGACGCACGTTTCTCAATTTCACATACTTTGCCTATCCTTTTGCAGCCCTCAGCCTTAGTTTAGTTTAGTCAAGTGGCTGTCTATCAATAAGGTGATTGAATTCGCAACGATTGCTTAGTTGTCACCTTTTTTATATCGTAAATAAAGGGTGGCGTTTGTTTATTTATTTAGTCTTCTGCTTTCTCTTCAACTTGTTAGGGATTTTCTAATAAAAGTGGGCGATTCAATTCAAATATAACGGCAACAGTTTTTTCGAATAGTGATATTTTTTTCTTTTAGTTGAAACTAGACCTATTCTAATTAAGTAGGGTAGAAAAATTTTTGCAAAAAGCGCCTGGGGCTCAGCTCACAGGCACTTGCACTTCACATTCATTCACTTTTTTTTAGGACATCTTATGATGGGTTTTGATTGAATAGTGAATTTTTTTCTGATTGTTGCCACTATTCTTCAAAAGGTCACCCCTTATACTATGTACTTAAAATGTGCGAATTCGTTGCTGATTTGCTATCAGTCGCTTTTGTGTGCGCATTTGTTTGGCCTCAGGCTAAGTTTGTTTTCTTTGTTTTGTTTGCTTTGGAACTTGCAAATTGATTATCACACAAAACCACATTGGGGTTACCTTTATTTTCCATTACAATGAATTTTCCTTTTCTGAACGAAATGGTTTGGGTATCTTTGCTCATTGCCAACTGCCGCTCTTTCTCAAGCAGCAAATTATTTCTTCCAGTAGAAATAAAATAAATAAGCATCCATGTACACTATTTCTGCAGTAGATTAATTTCCTTTCGCTAAACAAAAGTACGATTTTCGCTTATCAACACTTCAAAATTTCCCTTACTTGCCTAACCACAATAAGCCAAAAATTCTGTCACGCAAAAGGCGAGTTAATGAATTTTTCACTATAATCCACCTGGCATTTAATCAAAACATTTCAAGAAATTAAATTTTAACTAACTTTCGGCCATTCAATTGTCAATGAATGCAAAATTTCCACAAAATAATGAACAGAAATCGCCCCGGAAGGGAATTTACTAAAGTCAGCATAAGCCAACAGTCATGCACCTAACCCGACCACCACCAAAACTACGTGACAATCAGCAGCTGATTCTTCTTCTGTGAATGCCGCAAACAATTACCACTAAAAAGTAAACAAAACGAATGAGCAAAAGCAAATGCCGAATAGTTGAGAGGAAGTTTTAGGCGGGAATGCACAAGCTAAACAAAAAAAAAGGACCGCAATAATTAAAATGTAAGAAACACAAAGTGGCTGCGAACTTAAAAACCAAACTACCCGGATGAGCAGCTACTATTTATAAATGTATGTGTATGTGTTTGTGTGGGTGCCTATGTGTGTGTGATAGTGGCAAAAATCGACGACAACAAGGAAAACATAATTTGTGGCTAGAATCTCAATAGTAGCTGATGATAGCTGCACGAAAACTCTTTCAGCAAAGTTCAACTATAACAACAACAAAAACAACAACAACAACAATAGCAACAACACACGTAGTAACTAACTGAAAACGCCAGCAGCAATGGCATTTGTAGCAATGACTGCAAACAATCAGCAAGTCGAAAGTCAACAACAACAATTTCCAAAACTTTTATTTATTTGCCATCAATTTTAGGCAAACAACAACAACAAAAAATATGTATAACAAAAAATATAACCGACGCAAGGCGACAAAATAACCAAGCAAAAAAACATAAGAAAATGTGTTTCTCTTGTTGTGGCCAAGAGGTGTGAGTGTAAGTAACGGAAAACGAGTCGATTTCAAAATAGAATGTCTACAATAAATATCCAAATAAGTTCACTGCTGCGTTCGGTGAAAACTTTAATTTGTTTGCTTAAACTTTACTGCTTTTCTTTGGCACTTCTGTGACCACGGCGGCGCTGGGTCGTTGGTGTTGCAAATTGTGGCTCAATTAATTTCTCTATTTGTTATTTGTTTTTGTGTCCTTTAAAAGGGCAATAAGTTGTGGCACGCATTTGAGAAAACAAAGTATTAGACAAATAAATAAAATGTGGACACTATTGGAAAAAATTATAGTTTTTAAAGGGAAAATAGTAGGGGATACCATAGAGCGATAATAACAGTTATTTGTTATTTGTGAAAACTTTCATTGAAAAATTCGCTATGAAGGCAATGTTCGACTATCTAGTTAAATAATTGAATTCTTTTCTAACATATTCCCAAATTCTGTATAAAACTTTTATTTGTAATTTGTAATTTAAAACTAAAAAAATAGCATTTATTTTCAGTTTTTATATAAATTATCTACAAATAACCGATATTTAAAATTTTTGTATTATGCATATGTGCTTTGAAAATAGTTATTGAAGACTTTTATTGATAAAAATTATCTATAAAAATTAGCATGTGTCTTTTATTTTTTAAGTCATTCTTATAAAATCATGATAATTTTTCACTTAAAAAATGTTGTTGTGGAAAAAGTATATTTTATTATTGTTTTAAAACTACTTGTTTTCTGACTTAAGAATTAGCAGTCAATGACTGACTTATATTGCTTACCTTTATTTAAAAAAGTTACTGATTGATTTTTATGTATAACTTTTAAAAACAAAAGTATTAAATAATTGCTTTCAATGGGCAGTGAAATAAACCTAATGGAAATGAAATGGGGTGAAATAAAACAAACCTAGCTCAATTTGACTGAATTAAAACTAAATGAATTGAATTTAACTAAATTGTACTAAAGTGAACTGAAATAAAATAAAACAACTGAACTAAACCCAACTTAACGGAACTTAAATGAAATAAACTGAATTGAACTAAATTGAACTAAATTAAATTAAATCGAATTGAAATAAAATAAAATCAACTGAAATCAACTTTATTGAGGTGATATTACAAATAACGGTATATAAACTGAAAACAAATTCAAGTGAGGTTACATCGTGGATTATCAATTACAGGACAGGTTCCTCTGAATAGACTAAAATACCGCCAAAACTTTTAAGTTTCAAGAACATAACTAATACTACTTTAGTGGATTTAATTTGCATTTTAAATAATAGGGTATCTAATCCTAGTTTATTTAAAAAATTTAAAAGTTTCAATATTAGTTAAATAAAAATTTATAAATTTAAAATTTCACTTAATAAATGTAAATACTGAAGCGAGGGCGAAAACAGTAAATAGCTGTCTACGCAGATCACAAAATGTTTATTTTCTGTCTTTAAATGAAAAATAAATTATCATTCATTAGTGAAATATTTTTTAGTGGTGAATAAATTTTCATTCATCATCAAATAAATTTGTATTCATCATAATTCAACATTAATCGTACGATAAATAAAAATCTATTCGCTATAAAAAATTACTCAAAAGGCGAATAAAAAAGTACTCGCCATTCAAATTTATTTATATAGCGATTCGAAAAATATGCTTATTTTCTGATAACATCCGTCCTTGATTTAATTATTAATCTCTTCCGCCGTTCACGGCTCTCTTGGCAACACCTTAATCATTTCTCAATAAAAAGTAATTCAAAGTTTTTGCATGAAAGCTAAAGAAAATTGCAGAAGCTTGTGCAACAACGAAAGCTATTCAAAGTCACACTGTTTGTATTTTACTTTAGCAGCCGAAGCTGCTTAATACTCCAATGTCCTTCAAACTCTTCCTGGAAAACTTTACTATGCAAATTTAATACAGATCGGATTTCAATAACATTTAATGTTCACTTGGCTGATGAGCATTTCTGCGTTGCACTATGAAGCCTATCTTTCGCTTCCTCGTTTTCTTTTTCCTAGCCACTTACAAGTTCCTCTCCTTCCAATAACCTACAACTAAGCATTAAGTTTGTTGCGCGTAATTTATATTTTCTACGAAGCTGATTAATAGCCAATAAATTTGCTTACGCCACCTCTTTGAGTTGCCGCTCAAAGGATTAAAATATCCTGCGAGAGCTACAAAATTATATTTGCGAAGATGAGGCAAAGCAGATAGAAAATAAACTAGCCGAATTTTAAAGCAAACAAATGGAAATAGGATTTAAAAGCGTTTTTTGTTTTTTAATTTTGCCAAATGTTGTTTTATTGCTGGAAATCCGGCTTAAAAGGATTTACTATAAGTGTACTTTCCTTGTTAAGCAAATTTAATGAGTGTATAAAAGAAATAATAAAAGTAAAGAAATTTTCTGAGATTATGATGCATAAATAGCGGCAAAATCGATTTCTTTGAAAATAACTTTGAACGTTGCCACAACTTTTAATCCTGCAACACACAAAACGATCTATTTAGCAAGAGTTAGTTTAACTAAATTTGCAACTGCCACAAATATTTAATTTTTGTCGAGTAGCCAATTCGCCTAAGAATAACTACAATGTGAGCAGTCAAAAAAAAGCAATTAAAAATACATTATATAAAAATAAAATAACTCTCACTAAAGCATTAAAATCCACAAATGGATTTTCAATGTGATGACATTGAAATTATTAAAAGCTTGCTTAAATTGCGTGCAAGCTAAACCGCAAATAAAATTTCAATTAAATAACCTACATTTTAATTAACTTTTAAAATATCACAACTGCAGAGTTTTCTCTTAACTTTCCAAATTTATTCTTAGCCAGGCCCTATGGACTGCAAAGCATAAGGTTATTTGCTTCAAAATACCTGAAACTAAAAGCCACTAAAAATAGCAAAATTTTAAATAAATTAATTCCATGGCTAATGCGATTTCGGTGTTTCATCAATTTGGTATATTTGACAATAGAAATGTTGCTGACAGTTGGCAATTTACGTTGAAACTGTTGGCCCTGAGGGCAGCAAATGATTTGAGTTGAATTTGCAATTGTGAACTTCAAGTAATTTATTCCTTTGCATTGCAATAGTAAAGTAAATATAGCTTCAAGTTTCACTAAAGCCAAGAGCAACTAAAAGGACGAGAAGAAGTCACAGTTACAAATTTATGAAAAGGAAAAGTCCCCGGGGAGAACGTTAAGTGAAAATAGTAGCAGTAAACATTTTAATTTTCAGAATTCACTCAAAGATACGAATTTAAAAGTAGGAATGGGCGTTTCAGAAGGAATTGTCATTTAAAAAAATATATAAATTGTATTTCAAATAATTTTTATAACATTTTTATCCAGCATTCAAATAATTTTTAATAACAAATAAGATGAATAAAAATATATTAGTTATTCAAAATTAATTGCATGAGGAAACAAATACAATCGAATGATGAATGAAAATGTGTTCCACAATCAAAATTTTTTTGAATGGCGAATGAAAATTTACTCAACATACGAAATTTTTTGAAGGTTACATGAAAATCTATTCGTTACCCAAAACTATTTCGAAAAAATCTATTCGCCATTCGAAATTGTTTGAACGATGAATGAAAATCAATGCAAAATTATTTGAGTGATGAATGGAATCCTAGTGGTCACTCGAATTGTTTGAATGACGAAAGATTCGAGGTTATTTGTATAACGAATGAACATTTTATTTTCGTACCCTACCAGCATTCGCTTAAAATTCTCTATAAATTTCCATCACAAGCGTTCTTTAATCCCAAGCTTAACATTTTAATAGCCACTAAATATAATAGAGCGCTTATAGTCCCCCTATAAATAGTGATAATTTAAATCATAGAAACCATCAACGCGTTTTAACTATAATCTTATTGCATATATGTAGCAAGTACATAAATGCAAAAGTAAAGCATCAAAAAAACACTTCCAAACGTTTGACGGCCATAAATTCTCGCTATTAAATTCGAAATTTAAATATCCTTTTGTGAAGTGTACAAAAAACCACATACGAGAAGAAGAAAATCTTCCGACGCTAACACATAAGATCAGCAGCCACAATTTTACAGCATGCAAACAGTCAGTGCGCCTTTATGTATGCAATGATTTGCCGGAATATTCAAATTACCACATTCAATGGTTGCTCGAATTTCGAATTTAATAACAAAAGATTCATCTCACGCTTGCGCAAGCATGCATATGAGCGAGCACACACACACACACACACACACTTGCAATCATTCGCTTGTAGCGCCAGCAACAATATCCATCAACGAACCTCCCAAAGTTTTCGTTACCAGCGCCATTGTGTTGCCCATACGCTCCGTCGCTCGTTCAATTTTCTCCAACCAACCAACCAGCCGCCCTTTCCATCTTTGGTTACTGAGTAGCGTTGCATAGCTGCGCCTGCTACGCCCTATTGCTCTACTAACTTGAGATGCCAAACTTGTGATTTTTTTAAATAGAAAAATGCGCTTTTTTCGCGCCAAACTTAACCACCCTGTGTGTAGGAGTTTGCATAACCAACCAATATTGATATGCAAGTCTCAACTTTTAAGCGCATCAATTTCGTATTTCAACTTATCGCTACTGCCATTTAACTAGTTACTCGTACACATATACATACATACATATATACATTGAAAACATTTATAAGTGTCTTTTTGTTTGCTTGTTACCTACTTTCAGGCTGGTACGAGGACAATTGGTATGAGGTGAACTTGGAAAATGAGGGCATCACATGCACCAAAGAGCAAATGCGTATCGCCGCCGAAGGACATCTTACAACGGAAGCGCTTATGTGGAATCAGAACAATCAAACGACAATTTCCGGCATGACAGCTGAGGAATTTCGGTAAGTTTGTGCGGTTTAACAATGTCATGTTATGTATATATAAAATGGAGCAAAGTAAGTTAAGGTGCTGCGAAGATTTAACGATTTTGTGAGTTGCGGTTTAAGCAGCAATAATTCTTTGAGTTTATTTGCGCATCTGTGAAGTTTTGACTTGAATTACAGAAGCTTTAAATAGAAATGTTCAATATTGGTCTAGAAAAATTTAAAATCTTATTGTCTTCACCCGGCAGATTGAAAGATGGCCTAAATATTTTGAAATGAATTTCCGTTATCTGTTATTTACATAGTTTAGTTGTTTATGTGAGAAGACGTTTTCGATATTCTGCCATTTTCAGTATAATTTTGTGTTCGAGGTTTAAAATAAATAGAGTTTTACCTTCTATAGGAAAATAATTTAAAGAAAAGTTAGCAGGCTACAAATAAAAACAAATTACTTAGTAATATTCACAACTTTTTCGCTCTCATTTTTCCGTGCAATTTTTTACCTCTTTCTATAAATCTACACCAAATAAGCCTGAAAAAATGCTGTAGAATCCAAGCGGCTTGGTAAAAAAAACTGGAGGTAAATAAGAACAACTTCAAAAGATGGTCAACGAATTATAATAGTGCTGAGACGAAACCAGTACCTGAGTTATAAACGCGATGAATAGTTTTACCAATTTCTTTTTGATTAGCTGAGAGGATGTGAGGCCATAACATAAGAGTAGATCGAAAAAAGTTCCTTTGAGGGAATATTTCCAGAGATATTTATTGAAGGCTGATTTTTATTGAATACTGAACAGACTGACTACCATGCGAAAATATTTACTGTGATTCAAAAATCTAATCACATAGTTATTTTATTACAGTGTTTCAAATGTTTTTCATGAATTCGTGAACATCATTTTGGGCTGAATAAGTAAATTTAAAAACTGTTTCAGTTTTTTGTTGTATTTAGCACTGGCCAGTCTTGATATTAAGGAAGAATTGCAAACAATTTGAGGAAGAAAATTTTGAAATTAGCCAAAAGGAAAATATAGTTGTTATTTTATAAGCAAATGATAAGCCACAGGCACTATTAGAACTCCCACTCACTCTTCTCTCTCACTCTGTAGTTTTACGCATTCTATATCAAAGGCTATGCACACTTTTTTTGTAATCCATTCCGCCACCAAACAGCTAACTAAGAATCCATCAAACGCTATCAAAATATTCTATCCAAGCTAGCCACTACAAAAATTCTTTAAAACTACTTACTTTTTAACCATCGCTGCACATAAAACTTCAATTCAAATCCTCACTGTTCGGACTGTAAATAATTCTTGTTTTCTTCCACACACCACAGGCAACGACTGAATCATGCACTCATCGAAGAAGGCTACGACATCAATCACGATCGTTATCCGGAGGGCTATCAGGAGGCACCATTGGCCTACGATGCTGTCTGGAGTGTGGCGCTAGCATTCAATAAAACAATGGAACGCCTTAAGCAGCGACAGAAATCGTTACGCGATTTCACCTATACGGACAAGGAAATTGCCGATGAAATTTATGCAGCTATGAATTCCACACAGTTCCTTGGCATATCGGTAAGTTTGTCTTCTAGGGAGTGTGTGTATTCGGTTCATGTGCAATAGAGAACAATTCGAGCAAGCGAAAATAAATCAATTTTGCTAGCGGCCAACATTCAAAGTTGTTTGTGTGGTTTAACAAGAAGACAAGGTGCAAGACAAGGTGGAAACACAGGAATAGTATGTGCACATAGTGAAATATTTATACGGCTGCACTTTGATGATATTTTCATTGGAACCATTTACGTTTTGACTTGCAGCAAGTGGCTCCGCAGGCGGTGTTTGCTTTTACTTACTTGTATGCAGATTTGTAGACAAATCGTATTTGAGTGGTGCAACTCAGAGCACAGTTGGCTTAAGGCAATTTACTAAGAGAACCAATTGGATGAGTAGGCACTTGTGAACATATAAATCGTACATATAAACGATTTGGATTTAAGTAAGATGTGAAGGTTGAATTTGTTGTTTTCAGTAAAAAATAGTGAGTAGAGAAAGTGAAAGCGGTGAAGGCGATAAGTTTCTCATTAATGTGCCTTGGCGTATGAGTAACTTCCGCTCAAATCAAACAAAACACTTGATTATTATTATTTTTCTTTTTAACTGAACTGAAATTCAGATTTAGAGTTGTTTTGGCTTTGAGAAAGAAATTCATAGAAGCTTAAAACAACAAAATGTAAAATCCTAGTACTGGTACATATATTTCACACAGTAGTAATTCGTATGAAAGAAAATGCGTGACATCGTTAACAAAATAAATTATCAATTAACACCAATTTGTAGATAACTAAAACTTGCTCTTTGTTTTAATAGAATTTGATGGGTTATAAATCTGCATACTTTACATACTTAGGTTTTCTACAAATTCTCAAAGTTAACTCCATTTTTCTACAGAGTTTTAAATGTTATAAACAAATATAAAATAAATAAAAAAGAGCAGCCAAAAGTAGTAAAAATTTCGTGTTTATTTTCCTTTTATGTTTATTTATGCCAAAGAAAGCAATAGTTGTACTTCATGTGGGGAAGTTAGTATATTTTTCATTACCTACAGTTCAGTAATATTGCGTCTTACTTTTCTCTTTCGCCTTTATTGGCATTCATGAAATTCTCAACGTGCTTATGGAATAATTTGTTCAATGCGCGAGCTCATAGAATCTCGTTAATACTTAGAGCCATTCCTAAATTAGCGCATCACGCGACAACGCACTCTCAACTCAATATCGCCAAGCAAATGGAATGTTCAATTTTGACAGCGCGTTACGTCCTAAATTTGGGTACTGAAGACAAAAATGAGAAAGAGGAAAGAGCAAGTAAAATAAACTACCACCCAATGAACGAAGCGAAAGAATGAGAACGTGTCCTTGGCGTTAGGAAAAGCAACGCCTGACGAGCCAATTTAGGAAACACTGCCCCACATTTTTGTTCTTTCAAAATTACTTAGGGAGGGTGATAGGAAACCCTGGATTTTACATAAATCTTAATTCTGAAACTGTTATTAAAAATATATGTTTTAAAATATCTTGCAATATAAGTTTACAATTTCAGAGTTAGTCAGATCTCAATGTTTTTTTTGTTTTTTTTTATTTTAATCTGTGTCCCTAACACGAGTATCGATATTTTTGGCATTCGACATCGATGTTTTTTAATCGATAATTTTAAAACGGTATTTTTCGTGGAATCGAGTACTTGAGCTTGGAATATTCAAACTCGACAGATAACGTTTTATAACACTTTGTCTTTTTAATTCGATATTTCTGAGTACCCGATTCTTTTAGAGCGATACTTTGAATGAGTACTATATCGATACTTTCGGTCCGATATCGTCTCCCTAGATCTGACATCTCTAAAAGATATAAAAAATAATATGGGAGATCATAAGGAAAGCAAAAATAAATGATATAAGAAAATAACATTTCGTAATCAAGTTGCAAAACATTTACAAGACGAATGGAATAGTAAGCAATCGTTGTAGGCCTCTTCTAAATCTACTAGTTATCGACTGCTATATTTATCAACTAATATTCTCAGCTATAAATTTTTGCTTTTTGGATTCAAATCAATACTTTTAAATTAATATTGATTCTCAGTTCCTATACATCTGTGCGCTACGACATGTTTGGTCAAATTATTCATACACCCCACGCCAAATCTTTTTGCAACTGTCCTCAAATCCTTTCTCTTCTTTTACCAAAAGCAATACTTACACTCTACATAATTTCTAACTGCTGGGCTATATCAGTAAATATACTCAGGATAGAAATCTGACTAAAATCGCAAATCAAAGGTTTTGCAATGTACAATTAATTGCAATTAAGAAAATTTGCTCGAAAATTACAGCAGTCCCATAAACGAGTTGCCAAAATTTTATTTCGCTTCCACATTTATTATAGTCCAATATACAAACGAACATATTAACATGTATGTGTGTATTTAAAGTTTGTCAAAAAGTAATATGAATGCTCTTAACTTTCGATATTTGTTTTCCCTGTAACTGCAAATGACCAAAACTATGCTGCTTGCCACATCAAAGAACAAAAGTGCATTCGTGAATATTTGTTTCGTATATTCGTTCACATTTGCTAACTTTGTGCGCTTCTGTATGGAATTTGGCATAGAAAAGTGTGTAAACTATAAATTAATTTAACGACTGAAAGAAAATTTTTTCGAAATTAATTTGTGGCCTTGTGATATTCTCAGAGTACTTGGAAAGCAAAGTTTATTAAATATTTACGAGAAAATTCTATGTGTGGACAATATTGCAAAAGCATATTGTCAAAATAGTGTGAAACGTGATTTCTTTTCTATTCACTTGCCATTGAAGTGGTTGGATGGTTAACATCACTCTCTATAACTAAAATTTAAATAAAATTTAATAGTACTTCATTTATTCTCAATTCAAAATACCATTCAGATCTAACTGAATAGAAGTCATTCATGTTCTCTAGCTAATTGATTTGCTAAAATTAACAAATAACTTTGCAACCAAACTGCCCAACTTCTCTCTGTTCGCATTTCTACACTTCAAACACAGAAAAGGCGGCATTGACATTACAATTATAGGCACGATTATAGTACTATAAGTTTTGGCTGCTGGTGCGAGCGTTGGGGATCAAAGATGAGTAAAATTAAAGTAAAGAAGAAATTAACGGGAATAAACAAAAGCCAAAAGCGAACATTTAGCAATAGCAAAAAATCGTAGTAATTAAAACAAAAAATAGTTATAACAAATGGAAATCCCTATTTGGAATATATGCAATTTTTTGGTTGTTTATTTCAATGGATAAAGTGTATTGCTCTCATACAAAATTTAAAGACACATTTTTCTTTAATAACCACTGTTAACTCATAACATTGTTAGTAGACCGGATACTACGTTTAAACAAAAATCAAATAATTAAAAATAATCAAATAAGCAATAGTCAAAGAAATAAAAAAATTAAAACAATCAAATAATTTCAAATAACGAAACCTTTAAAAAAAATTCAATAGCTAAAACAAATCAAACCATTGAAAATCATCATCAAGCATTTAAAAAAATCCATTAATTGAATATAATCAAATAACTAAAAATACTCAAATAACTAAAAATAACCAAGTAATTAAAATAACTAAAATCTTTAAAAATAATCAAATAATTGAAAACAGTCAAATATTTAAGATTAACTTAAAATAATGAAATAATTAAAAATAATCCAGTGGTCAAATAATTTAAAATAATATAGTAATCAAACATTATCAAATAACTTAAATCAGTCGAAAAATAAATCATTAATTAATTAAAAATTATCAAATAATTACAAATAATCAAAAAATTAAATATGGCAAAATAATTAAAAATAACTGAAAATAATCAAAAATAAAAATTAATCAAATAACTAAGCAAACAATCATAAATTATCAAACAACTAAAATCAATCAAACAATTATAGATTATCAAATACTCAAAAATTAGCAAACAATCAAAAGTAATCAAATGACTAAAAATAATAAAATAATTAAAAACATTCAATTAATTAATATTAATCAAGTAATGAAAATCATTCAAATGATTAAAACTAATCAAATAATTAAAACTAATTGAATTATTAAAAACCATGAAATATTTAAAATAATTGAATAATGTAAAGCAATTTAAAATATTCGAAATAATTAAAATCAGAGAAATATTAAAAAAAATCAAACAACTAAATCAAGTAATCGAATAAATACAACTAATCAAAGAGTTAAAACTACTCAAATAATTGCAGATAATCTAAACATTAAAATTAATTAAATAACTAAAAATGTTTAGATGCAGAAAAAATATTTAAAAAAATTTTAAATAATCAAATCTTAAAAAATAATCAAGTAAATGAAAAAAAACCAAATTATTAAAAATTATTTTATAATTAAAAATAATCCAAAAATTGAACCAAAATCAATGGTGGAAATATTCGCAAAAAAGAAATTGTTAGATTAATTTTATCATTTGGTTGGTTTTCGCTGGCTGTAGATTTTCCAAGTGTTGCTCTGGCAATAAACCTTAATTATATATTGCATAATAGCTACTCTATGTATATTACCTATAGCTAGAAACTGAAGAAAATTATTGCTGAAAATACTTGGAAAAAATTTTTAGTTTATGTAAGATAATCCACTCAGAATGGTAAATATTTACAAAGTAAAGTAAAATACAAATTAAGATCGCTATTTGTGCTTGCCAAGTTCTTGTACTGACCACAGGTACATAACAAAAACCAACAGTCACTTGCAAATCTGCAGTCTAGTATTCAACTTATTGTATTGAATCGCAAGAATTTAACATTCCAACTCCTCACTCCATATGTATAAATTCTAGCTATCTACTCGGCACAGGTAAAAATCTGATAGTATTCCAATGTGACTGTTCACCTTTTACACAAAATATTTACCTACAATTTGACGGCTGATACGGTTGTGTCTTTTAACTTTCAAATAACTTTGTTTTGTGGTGCAACAACAATTTCGTTCCATACATACATACATACGCAATGGTGATTTATTTCTACATACAGATAGCGCCTAGAAATTCAGTTGTTGAGAAAAGTTTGACAGCGTAAAGTCTCAACTTTTGCGGTTTTCCGAAAAAGTTTTACGGTGCTTATCGGTTGAGTTTCAGAAGATGGCTACAACAATTTCATTGCATAACCAAATTTGTGTTGGCTTGAGTATGAAACGAAAACTTAGTTGTTGCGTAACAGTAATTTATGTGCAAGAGGTGCAAGAAGTTTGAAACAAATTTGAATGGCGGATAGTGAACTTAAGTAGTTAGTTAGATTTATACAAACAAGTAGCTGGGCAAATTCGACACATTAGAGAGATATTGTCAAGTACATGTTTGTTATGACTAATTTGTCATTCGCCTACTTTTAGAGTTCCCTAAATGATTGCCGCCTCTCTGCCAAAAGCTAACTAGTGGTGAATTTTTTAAGGTGCTCAGAAAAATTATCTGAGGGTATGGAGAGCATTGATGAATTACATAAATAAATAAATAGCAATTAGCTAAGAGCACATTCTCAAAAATTTATCAAAAATATATAAAATTGTATTAGTAAAATACTTGCGCTGACGTCAAAATCTAAAAAAAAATAGAGGAGAGTTAAAGCCACAAAACAAATATTTAAGTAAGCATGAAACCAAAAAAAAACACAAAGTAATAAAGCGATTTCGAATGAATGCAAAGTGGTCTATAGGAAAATGCGATTAGAAAACCACAAAAGCGTAACGAAATACATAAATAACAAAGCAGTTGGAATAAAAGGGCTAAAGAGCAGCACGTTAAATCAAATAAATAAAATGTAGTAGTAGAGTAACCGACAGTGGGAAGTATAAAAAGTGAATGAGGGAAGGAAGGAAATATTTATTTGCAGCGGGTTGGATTTATAAGTGATTGCTCGCTGGTAGAGTGAGGGAGTTAAAATAATTTGAGCGTTCTCACTTTTTATTTTTCTAAATATTTCTAGTAGTGTTTACACTAAGGGTGCATGTTTGTATAACAAGACCAGTTTAAATGCAGTTCCTTGAATATTTATAGCTTGTTCCAACTCTTTTTGGTTAGTTAAGCTTGGGACTTGGGAAATGTTTGCGTTAAGCGTTTAACGTCGCGAGCTTTTTACCTTTTCACGCCACAACGACTTGACGGATTGGAATAAAACTTAGCACACGGATAGCCTATAACATGGTTTTGACATAGAGAACATTTATTAAAAAGTGTTGCCACCTGTTTAAAAAGTTGACTTTAATGTGTATGTTATATCAAATTTTGCAATATAGGTGGCAACAAAGAAAAATATTAATTTCGAAAATATGTTTGAAGAGGGTTGCCACCTGTTTTAAAATATAAATTTAATTTAATTAATCAAATAAAGCTAATCTTGCTTTACTGGTGCGAAACGAAAGAGGTTTATATGGCAATATTTTCAAATAGGGTTGCCACCTGTTTAAAAGTTTTAATACAATTTAATCAATAAGTTAACTGAGGTTGCAAAATGAAAGAAGTTTAAGATAGGCTAAATTCAAAATTATATTCGATGAGTGTTGCCAGCTGTTAGAAAAATTAAATATAAAAATAACTATGCGTATTAGAAGAAAATTATAAGAATTTTCTTTTCCGAAAAAAGTTCACTTTTGCCACACGTTTATAGCAAATAAAGTTTGAACAATTGAAAAATATATTGAAGCCACTACTCATCATAATTATTAAGCATGGATTGACGCAAAGAAATACACGGGTTTCTGGTTAGATGAATTCCGAACAAAAAATTTTATTCTAGAAAAATATTTAATTAAAAAAAAGTGTTATAATACTGTTTTACGTTGCTTAAAAATCTAGCTACATAAGAAAAAAAAAAGAGTATTAGAAGTATTTTTTTTATATTTGGTTATCTAGTGTATTTGAAATAAAGTCTTATAAGAAACCGCGTTTGTAGAAGAGCGGTATTGGTGCGAGTGCTTTATTTTTATTTGTAATTTTTCTAAGCTCCAATTGTAATTCGAAAATTGTATTGCCCGTATGAGACTTACTTTTATATAAACTTTGTCCTTTGGACTTTGATTTAGTTTCGAAAGTAACAATTTCTGTTGTTTTTGTGGGCTTATCGCCGAAATATGGCATTTCATGAGAAACTTGTAGCACTTTCGGAATCAGTATGGAATGATCTATCAAACATTTTGTTTTTAATTTTTTTGTTTTGCGTCATGGGGAATTTTAATTAGGGCGATCCTGCTAAATCCATTAACCATCAGTACGTAGATCCAATACGCCCAATACATTTGATTCACTGGCGTGGGTTATTAATATTCATAGTGCATCGAGCGTTCATTAGAAAGTCGACATTCGTCCAGTATGATAAAAGTTTATTTTGGGGCAGTAAAACTTCGATTTGTGTTGCGCTCGCAATCAAGGCACATTTAACAGGTAACAGCCGCTGAGCAAAAGTAAAAAGCTGTGCGTATTGTGTTTATCTTTTCGTCTCCAAAATGTCAAAGCCGGGTTATCAACCGCTGAAGAAATCAAATTAAGATTGATTGTATAGAGACTATATAGACATAAAAACATCAAACCAGCTTCTAATTGCCTACAATAGTTTTCACATGGATTTTTTTTTTTTTTTGAACGGGTAGTACTGTAAACCTTTTTTTTTTATTAATATATAATGCTTCTGAAATTGATGCTTATAATTTTTTTAAACCGAAATATTTTTTTTTAAACATATTGTTTTCCGCAGAATATAAGCTTTTTTCAGAACCTTTAATATGCCAATGTTTTACAGTTGTTAAATGATTAATTTTGCTTAAAAAAACTACTAGCAACTTCGAGGCGATCTTTAACCAATACCCGCATATTTTTTTAGACTTTTCTAACTGGTTTGGTGAAGCAGCATATCACCTAAACGAAGCTTTGGTGAAATTCCCCCCTGTACGAGTATGACCGTAATGTAATACTACTGAAGTGTGACCTAATAGGGTTAAACAAACTTTTTCTAACTAGCCACTGCAGTTTAAAGCCAGGCACAAAATAAATATAAAAAAACGCTACCGCAGCTGCCGTGTCGACATGATGCATCACATCAGCCGCAGCACGAGTGAATGCCATTGCAGTGGCGCCACAGAAAAATGGTGCAAGTCCTTTGCTATTTCAGCGCACACGCGCACACACATACACATGCATACGTATACTAAAATTCATACATATGTTTTGCACTCGCATTTTGCACAACAGTCAGCAACTGGCAACTGGCAGCCAGCAGTTAGCAGCCAACAATGCGTAAATACACAAGTGAGAAGATTTTTTGCGCCTCTGTGAATTGCACACCATGCAAGCCAACGCTGCTGCACTAACTAGCTGTGTGCTAAAGCAGCAGCAACAAAAGCGGCAACAAGCAACAAGAAAAAGAAACCCAAACGCTATCTGCATTTTCCTGTTCAACAAAGCAACGACGGGCACAGCCCTCACTCCGTCGACAGCTGATTTTTACTTGGCAAATGTCAGCGTTTTTGTTTTACCTACTCCTCTCTACTCATTTTACTATTTTATTAGGGCAGCTAAGGGACGTAGTCTGTCAATTCGCAATGGCATTACAGGATGCATTTTTTGCAACAACGCAGTCATGCCAGGTTGGTTATCCCTTGGTGTTGCTGCTCCCACTCGCCGACTAGTTAGAGCCAACCGCGGGAGAGGTTTCTGTTGCTAGTGGTTACATGATGTTGCTCGCTGATTTGCCGTTGTTATTGTAGTTGATGCTGCTCATGCTGCCGCAAATGCGGAAATGCGTTTAAAATGCTGCAAGTTTTTGGCCCCACTGCATAAAAAACCCGCATAAACCAAAAATTCGCCCAGTAAAGAGAGTTATATGGTATAAACTCAAAAGAAGATGTTCTAAAATTTTATACGCATTTTTTTAGTGTGAGATGAATGTTGTCAAAGTCACCAAGCATATTTTACATTTAATTCTTAATAAAAAAAAGTATTGCAACACAAAATTAAGAGATTTTCCTCAAAGGCGACTGCAACTTTACAAACACATGAAAATTGTTTTCTTTAATTTTTTAAAATATAGTTCGTTATGTAACATAAACCATATGAATGACATTTTCAAATTTTATTCAAAATTTACACAAATTCAACAACATAAAAAAATCAACAAAAATTTTCACAAATTTCAATCACAATTTTTACTTTTTTGTTAGCTCTCGTCTTGACTGCGAAATGCCGTCCAATCAAAGGATTTGCTAGAAAATTTCGATTGCCTTTTCAATTAATCTTTTACTTTTATACCAATAGTCCCGGATTTGGCCTCTCGGCTGCTATCATAATCCGTTTACAGTCTAACCACCCTATTCTGAGTCCTCCGTAATTGTTATGAAATATCGTGAGCGTAATAAGGATACAAAATTTGTATATTCTGTGTCATACTTTTAGGCGCTGTAGTTAAGACATATGCATAGCGCTAACATAGAACTTCTATGGCATTAACCGCGTACTCGAAGACAGATCATTCCTTCGCTGAAGTTTAACATAAACCATCTGAGTTTTATATCATAGACCTAGTACTAACGTCATTCTCATCTCGGAAACATTAGTATACAATATACAAATGAAGGTATACCAATACGATCCCTTTTTTGCTTATTGGGAGTTCTAAATGCTTTCCTCCATCCTCAGAAGAATAAAGTAGAGTATGTGAATCATTGCAAATGCTTGCATTCCCAAGGCAACAGCACCATTCACCAAAAAGAAAAGCCATGTGTGTCACATCTCGCTATTTCAGTAGCAACATTAAAAACAGTAAAAAAAAATTGGTCATTAATTTTATATGAACAAGGCAAACATTAAATGGAAAAGTGGTTTTTCTGCTGCTTTTCTCCCTCATTCACTTACGGTATTACGCTTTTATGAGATGCGCATGGGAAATGCCACACAAAACTATGAAGAAAAAGTTAAATATTCAAATAAAAGAACCGAACAAACAACAAAATAATAGCTGCATTGCATTTTTGCCGCTACAAAAAAATTGTTACACTACTAGTGTAAAAAAATTAATGCAAAGAAAATATAAATGCATGAAGTTTGTTTGAATGAAATGTTGGTGTTGCGCGCATTCGCGTCAATTCACTTAATATGCGCGGTGGCACAAACACCACACATGTTTATACCTGTTAAGGTGCAAATTTATTGCATGCTTTTAGGCGAATACGCGCACCCTTCTGATTTACGTGCACTCAACTAAATCACAATATACTTTATGTATTTAAATGGCGTAGTTACTTTTTGTGAATATTTGCACTTTAAAGAATGTTAATTATTATAGCTAGATTTTTTTCAGTAAAGGTTAAACAAACAGATTTCATTAATTTAGAGTTAAAGCAGGAAATAAAGGAAAATAAAAATATTAAAAGAAAAAACCATTATATAAAAACATCATTTGGGTAAGCTCTCCTTTAACCCACTTGATCTTTACTTTACTTCAATATTGCCAATCGAGGAAAGTGACTGCATTTCGAAAATATGGTTTTTTCTTCGACAAAATGCTCAGTAGACTAAATAATACGACGTTGAAATCCAATTAATTAGGATGGCGATAAATAATTTCTTGGTATCCATAAAAATTAACATACAAAAATAGTTCAGTGAATTCTTAATCCAACGTGATGTTAACTGGGGTATCTCCTTTTTATTTATATACTTAAAAGTGGGCTTGCTCTTAACTAAAAAAAAAAGCATTGTTAGAAAATATCAACAGACTAAAATACTTAATTTGCCGGTTGAGAATTGCGTGGATATTAAAAGAAACAAGCTGCATATGTTGCATACTTTTCGGCGCACTATTCTCACTACACTCTTGTTTACAAATGACGTGAACGAAACAACCTTTGAATGTAGCATTCGCTTAAACAAATATTCGTCGTTCAAACTAAATAATTCTTAAAGTACTTGCTATATCAATTGAATCCTTTGAAAATTAAAATTTTAAATTTTGTTTTCATTTGCAGGGTGTCGTCGCCTTTAGCTCTCAAGGCGATCGTATTGCCTTAACACAAATCGAACAAATGGCGAATGGAAGGTATGAAAAATTGGGTTATTATGATACGCAATTGGATAACTTAACCTGGCTAAATATGGAGCAATGGAGTGGAGGAAAGGTGAGTACTAAAATTTTAAATTGCGAACCAACTTTTAGTAATTTATCAGGTATTGAATGCAAAGAATATATATATATATTTAATTTCAATTGTTCTGTTTTTTTCAAATACAGTTCATTCAACAAAAAAATTGTTTAAATCCAAGTTTCAAACTTTGTGCAAAATTTAAACAAATAATATAATTTCTTTTGAAACTTCCAAATTTTCGAAAAGAATTTAAAAAAAAATGGTTATGCAGTTTTTATTTATTGCTTAAACATCGTTGATATTTTACCTTATTTTTAAATTTAAAAAAATACAGCATTCGCTAATGGAAAGGTCTCAAATTTTTTCCAAAAATTCTAATGGAATTTTGAAAATTGTTGTTTTTAGAAATTTTTATGTAAATTTGAATTTGAATTGAATTAAAATTGCAGAGATGGCCGTTTCTGAATGAATTCTTATTCAAGTAAAAAATTAAATTTTATTCATAAATGTTCTATTTTTATATGAAGAATATATTTTCGTTCAGCATTCAAACAATTTTAAATTCAAATAATTTTGGATGACGAATAGATTTTCATTCATCTTTGAAATAATTTTGAAAAATAAAGAGTTTTTCATTCATTATTCAAATAATTTATGGTAACAAATAGATTTTCTTTCATCATCCAAATAATTTTAAAAAAATAAATAGATTTTCTTTCATCATCCAAATAAATTCGATGTATCTATATACAAATCGTGACAGGATTTAAATGACTGAACAATTATGAGTAAAAATCAATTCGTTATTCAAAGTAAATTAAATAACGAATTAAAATGAAAAGCATTCGATTTACTAGTTAGTTTTATCAATATTTGACTAGACAATAGAAAACTATAGTCATTTTTAGTAACAATATATATAGCTCCATAGCAATTCAGTAGATATCCTCATTCTCTACTCAGCCCAATATTGGCGTCCTCAATACTTAATACAACTGCTTGCAAATTGACTTACTTCAAGCTCAGTTAATGAAATACTCCGCTATTTTACTTAACAGCTCAATATGCACCTCTTCTATACATATCAATAAGTGCAAGCGTCGTCCTTGGCTCGCATGTGCTTGTATATTTAAGAAAATTATTCAAATGAGCCTTCACTGCAATGCACAGCGCCGCATTTCAAAGCCAGAAAGCCAGAAAGCCTGAAAGCCAGCGGCCAGAGCACACTACTCCCGCTGTCGCACGCCCATTGAACTTGAACAGGTGATAAAATGCATCTCTCTTTGCACTAAACCAAAAAAAAAAAAACGAGTATATATGTACATATAATGGAAAGCAATAACAACACACAAATGAGTGGCATTTTATAAAGGTTTTCTACTACCGACTACCGTTGATTTACTGACGGAAGTGCTTGAAAATAAATCATTGCTCTTTGGCCGAGCTACAACCACGTCAAAGCCATAGCCATCGTCGTTGCCACCAAGTCGACAGCAAATTGAAATGAAGTGACAAGCTAGCGAGTAGTCAAAGAGTGAAATGAATGAAAACAAAAAAAAAATATATATATTACAAACATATCACACGAATTGGCAAATCACAATGAAAAAAAAAAGACAAAAACAAAAACACGAATGAAAGAATGAGTACTGAGGGTGACTTGGAAAAGCTTGGAAGCGTACTCGTGAAATTGAAGGATTATTTGATTTCGAACAGCAAATGGATGTGAAAAGTGCACTCTGCCAAGCGCCAGTGAGCTTTGAATTGAATTCGCAACGCCAACGCAAAGCACTGGCTTTTGAAAGTAGGAGTATTCTTCTATGCTTTTGCCTCATTTCTCGCACTTGCATCGCTCATTTATCTATTTTCGCTATCCGAGTATTCGTTAGATATTTTAATAGGCAAGCAGTGAACTAGGCTGTTGTAGAGACAGTTATCTTTGGTTAGATGGTGAGCGGGCGAATGTGCCGGTTGATTGGTTGGTTTTGTGTGTAGCAAGCGATTTCGAATGTGGTGAGTGAAAATTGATTACTCTTATCCACTCTCTCACTGACACACACACACTCACAGCACACACTCACGGGGACAGGTGGCTAGGCTGTTATTTTAAATCGAATCGTTGTTGGCTGCTCAGCATTTCAAGTGGTTGGTTTTTTTTCTCTAATGTACCTACAAAATACTGAACATGCTGGCTGGTTCTCTCCCAACGCTGTAGGTGTGATCAATTTGCATAGTTTAGGTTGATTTTAAATCGGATTTTCTTTTTTTTTGGTAGAGTAGAATTGTTGTTGCATTAAGTATGCTTCGATTGCCGCATGTTGGGTGCAGCGGAGTGTGAATGATATATTTTTATGCTGAAAATGGTGCAAATTGAGTTTTGAAGGAGGTCGAGAAGGAGAAATGCGGCAATGATGAGTGAAGTGCAAGCGAACTGACGGATCTTGAAGACCGTATTTGAAAAGTTGTAAAAAAACAAAATTTAGATAGGAATACTGAAAGCCTTGGTAGCCAGCGTTTTTCTATTAATCATAATTTTGTAACTTATAATAATAATAACTAAAATAATAAAAATCACCGAAAAAAATTATGAAATTACCTAAATATAATGGCAGGTATCGACAGTATTGGGGATAGCGATAACGAAAATTATGACAAAATTAGTACCGATGAATGTAGCGATAACGATGACGATAACGCAAACGTCAAACAAGCCCATACCAATACTTAAAATGATGGAAATAAAGAAACCGATATATTATCGATAAATGTAATCATAACTGCATGATATCGATAAGGCCAGCGATAAAAATAGCGTACACAATAAATATGTATAACGGGCAGTTATAAAGAAATCCAATATGTTAACTACATCGGTGGAGGTAATTATATCAATAATATTCACGATAACTAACTACTATAATGGTAACGTTATCGATAACTATAATTTTGGTGACAATGGTAGTCCACGACGAAACAAAAATGATAAATAAAACGTGTATTATACATCGATAACAGTAACGATAACAAAATGAATAACAATTTTGATATCAATACCGAGTAAAAATTCAAAAGCAGCAACGAAATATTACTATAAACTGTACATATATACAAGAAAGAAGCGAAAACAATAAATAAAACGCCAATAATAACTATATCGATAACAATAACGAGTTAATAAGTTGTGGCAAAAATTCAAAAGCGGAAAAAATTTTTTGTGTTATAGAAAATTGGATTAAAGGTGACAAAATCGATAACAACAATGATATCGATAACGAACGGCGAAAAGACTTTCAGCTATAGGATATTTATGAAAAATATTGATATACATTAGAATAAATTAAAATAAATTAATTTAATAATTTTATACAAAATAAATATGAATTCAGTGGAATTCTAGCTAAGGAAGTTTATGAAAAATATATACATAACTCTTTAAAAAAAAACTCGACTGCCGGAAAGACGGCAACAATTTATATAATAGGTATATAAAAATTGCTAACCGCCATCTAATTTAGCCCTGTGCTCATAAATTTTACCTCCCTGAAATCCTTTTTGAAAGGTGTACAATCTTGAATAATAAATTTATTTCAAATTTTTTAGAAGAAAAATAAGGAAGGATCTAAGTAAATTAAAACTTAGCTATTTCACCATCTGAATAACAAAAATGTCTGAGATCGCTAAGCTATGTCTGGAAGTTTGGGTTGTAAGCTTACAACGTGTAAAAATAGTCTGGCTATTACTAATTATATTAAAAAAAAATAATACTTTTTTAGTTTTCATGGTGTCTCCCCTGCGAATGAAATGAGTTGTTAGACGAGCAGTATACAGTATTTGTAATATTTTTACATGATCTCGAAAAAAAACTTCAGTCCTTCAATTGAGGCTATAACGCATCATTTTTTTATGTTTACTTCATGTCTATACTCACAGTCAAAGAAAAAGCACTGTGCTTGCATTCCAACTCTTTGCACACTCATTAAAAACTTCCTCAACGCAAGCGTCGCATGTCACAAGTGCATTGCAATTAATTGCCGTTCCTGTGCTACTAAAAATTTCCTCAAATCAAGGGTTTTTGCAACTCAACTCTTATACCTCCACTTCACCTCCACTTCCACTTCCACATTCTTCCGATCGAATACTCTCCACTCTACAGCATCAATGACAGTTCGATTGCCTTAATTATTGATGAAGTTATTCCACTTGCCACACAACTCTTTGTGCCTGCAGTTGCATATTTTAAAATTACATAACCTCCGCTACCTCAGCGAGTTCACTTTTTTTTGTTTGCTGCTTGTGTTCCGTTACGATCTCCTCCAGTTTGTTCGTAGTTTGACAACTGCATGGCATTGCAGTTAAATTGCTGTCGCTTATAATTTTTTCGTATGCTAATTTTGCGGAATGCCAATTTGTGCCAATTCGTCTACTTCTTTGGTTTTTCGTGTTTTTTTTTTTATTTGTATAAATACGAAATCTCCGTGGAATAGTTGGAGTAAAAATGTTTAATGGCAAAAGTCACAGGCACTGATTGATTTTGGTACGCTTTTCGCTTTTCGTTTTTTTTTAAATATTTTTTTTACTCTCTCCATGCTTTTTGGGAAATCCAATAAATTACTTCTTTTAGCTTGCAAAAAGTTTAAGTGTGGCATTCAGTTGAATTCTTATGTGGGGGAAATGCTAATCGTTGTTTGTAAGTTTTCTGCTTTTTAAGCTCATTTGGGATTTTAATGTATGCTACTTTAGTGAATTCGCTAGATTTGATTTGAAAATGTCCTTGCAATCAATGTTGCGTATACGCCCTGGTGATTATATAAAACTTACCAAAGCTAGTGGCATAGATGTAAAATAAAGATTAGCAGAGTTGAATATTACAATTTTCTTTTTTGAGTGCTCTGAAAGAAAACCTCACATCTAGCATGGGAAATATTTTGGTGCGGAAAATTGATGGAGAAGAGAAAAGAAAAATTTAAAGTAGGAACAGCCCAGCGTTTTTGAAAATGTATAGCAAACTAGATGCTAAGTTCACTTAAATCAGGTACAATTAGGTCGGATAAACTTGACGTGTTTGTTTTCTTACATCTAGTTGATTTCCTGCATGTAATTTATGATCCATCAAAAGTTGTGAGAGAGATTTACAAGCATCAAACTATATCCTAATATGATAAATAAATTCGATTTAAACAAAATAAGGAGTTCAAATTAACACATGAAATTTCCAATGAACGAATTGATTATCACTATACGAACACATCTAAAAAATCGAGAAAAATCGTAATTTCTACTTCGCTTGTTCGCGCAAATCCAAATCTCTGAAATTTCTGGATCGACTGTAACGAGGCACACATTAATAGATAGACAACATTATCAGGGATGTTATACGCTACTTTTTATTTTAAAAGTTTGCCCAATAGATGGCACTGGCAGCAAAGAATCGTATTTATTATACTATGTCGTTAAAAAAGGAATGCAAAATAGTTAAATAAGGGGGCAAAGTTATGCAAATAATTTTTCCCGCTAAGAGGAGCTAAACTCAAAATATTTTTAAAAATCTTCTTTAGGGTAAATTTTGCTGAAGAAGCTTTCCACCCGCCAGGTGGCGCTATAATGCAGATATGATGAAAACTCTGCGCAATATATAAAATGCTCAGATGTTCGCTTCTTTAGGCTTACACTCGAAATAGTTTAATCGATTTTATCCGGGCTTTTACTGTTAAGTAACACTTATGAAAAAATATTACCCGCTGACAAAAACCATATAATCCCAAGTTCGAATTTCTTTTGGTAAACAGTTTTGTAATTCATTTAACTTCAATATAAAAGGTGCAAATTTTAAGTAGCAAGGAGTTACCGTTGATTTTTGAAAATTTTTCTTGCCGAAGGTGTTTCTGTTTACTTTCATATAAAAATAAACTTTATCTATTTATACTATATAAAATAAAGTTCCAAATTACATTTGAGAATTTTTACTTAAAAACTAATGAACAAATTTGGACTTTTTGACTATACATTAGATCCACACGGTAGATGGCGCACATGTCGAAATATTTAAAAAATCTGTATTTACGAACCGTCTTTGATGAAATTAGAAATTTATATCGTTAATAAGGCGAAAAATAATTAAAAATAAATGTATCCGCTAGGTGTCGCTAGAGTCGAGATATTCATAAAATCTATATGATGAGAAATACTTTTATGAAGAAGTGATCCGCTGGTCGAGGTAAATGATAGATGATTTAGTTGATGTTATTGATAGATATCCCATTAAAAATTTTATCGAAAAACTACTACTGAGATAAGCGTAGACTTTATCAGAACTGTGATCATCATTTTTAAATTTATTAAAACTGAATTTTTAGCTTCTGCACCAAGTATTTAGTATTGGCTGTGCAGATGGTGACACGCGTATCAGCTAGTTCGTTATATGGAAACAAATGCGGCAAATAATTTCTTTTTTTAAACTCTACTTGTACTGAAATTGAATGGGCTGCAAAAATGCATACTCCGAAATTTAAAAAACCATTTTTATAAGTTTGAAATTTTGAGAAATATTTGTTCAATTATTTTAAATTTTGTATTAATTTTGAAACTTGAGTTTATATTGGTTATTGTTCTTTTTAGCATATACTATGCACTCTACATATTTTTTCTAGCACTCAATTTTTGGTTTAATTTTTATATTTCCAGGTACCTCAGGATCGCACAATTGTACGACGCGTCTTACGCACAGTATCGCTGCCATTATTTGTCTGTATGTGTACAATTTCATGTTGTGGTATATTAGTAGCCTTAGCACTTATTGTATTCAACATATGGAATAAGCATAGAAGGTGAGTAATTTCAGATTTACAAATTATACAGAGAATTTTATTAAAAAATATATGGCAATAAGAGGCAGGAAGCAAATAGTAAATACAATTTTTTCTATACTTTACATGGTTCCTTGGCATGCGAAGTATATTCTTACGATTGTAGCAAAAATTGTTTTCCTATCTCAAGAACATCGACGACTATTGAAGATATCAACCATCGCGCAATGTGGCCCTTCCCCCAAGTCTGCACATTTTTGCAAAATATTTAAAAGTTCAGCTACTATTACTTATTATATATTCACGGTCACACTTTGTTTAACTTCCCTCAAGCTTTCAGCAACAACTAAATTCTTTCTGCAGCAAAAATAAAAATAAACTAAACATTGTTTCATTTTCGCTTGGCTACTTCAATAAAGACTTTTTGCATTGTCCACACTTCGTCCTTTCCTCTTTCGTGTGATGCGTTTAATTAAGCAGCAAAGAAGGAGCCATAGCTGACGAAATGTTGTCTAACTTGAAATGTTGCATTTAGCCCGAATAGGATTGGACTCTGTTTGGTAAAGTCAAACACAATTTGCTGCAACATTGTTTTCAGAATACGAGAATTATCTGCAGAAAATTGCAAGGACAATGTTGTGTCATTGACTTTAATTTGTATGCTGGCATTGAATGTCTCGTATCTTGCGCTGTCAAGCAATTGCATGTAGAAGAATTCGATTTGTCAGTGCTTCACTTGTATGCAATGCCTTCCCCTGTTGCTGACGATTTGGTTTGGTTGACTAAACTATGAAAGTGGCATTGCGTTACTCATACGACATGTCGTACCGTGCTTTGGATGCGGCATTCACAATGCCCCAAAAGCAGCTATGTAAAGACAGAAACAAGAAAAACAATGGTAGCTATTTTTTATAAAAAACTTTGTTGTGCATACTAAATAAATTTCTTTGAAAATATTCGCTAAGCATTAATATCTAATCGGCTTAGACAAAGTATTACCAAAAAAATAAGTAAATATTATTTTTATATAAAATGAAAACAAAAACTAGCTTCCTTTAGTATTGTCTTTAAATCGTACTACATTGCTTTGCATAGAGTTGCCAGCTGTCATTTGCAATCAAAATAACAAACATTGTAAAACAATAAATTTCTTCATTTACATATTCAAATGTTTGAAAAACTTGGAAGATTGAGTAAAATAAATTTATTCGTTCATCATACGGCTGCAATTCTCAACTGGCTTGTTTATTATTTTCTTTATAAACACACAAATTAAATGTATCTATTCTAATTACTTTTTCTAGATTTCTCAAGCTCTATTAAAAAGCTATTATATTTTTTTCAAATACGCTTACTTGCAAAAAAAAAATTTTGAAGGCGACAACAATAATAGTAAATCCAACACTAATATGACTTATGTTTAATGAACGAAATATTAAATATCGCAAAATGGCTATTAAATCAAATAGTTAAAAACAATGGAATAAACAATAAAAAATTGCTTACTATATAACCGCGTCGAAAAAACAGGGATCAAAAATAATCATTATTTTGATTTATGTGGATAAAAAAATCATTGGAAAGAGTTCTTTCAAAACAAAAATTTTAATACATCGATCTAATCCGTATGTCACATGTTATGCAAATCTGACCTTTTAACTCATTGCATAATATGTAGTTATTTTATGGTTTTTTTTTATTTTTCGATCACATGTGATCGATATTTTGTGATTTATGTTTTTTCGATCAAGTTTCATTGTTATATTTTAATTTTTTTTGTCGACCAAATTTTATCGATATTTTGGGATTTTTATTTTTTCAATAAAAAATAATCGTTATTAGATTTCAATTTTCTCGATCACATTTTGATACTTTTTTCAATCAAAGAACATATTATTGTCATCGACGACAAATCTGCTCGTGTTTGTTGTAATCGAATAATAACGATAATTTTTGTTGCAAAAAAAAATTACAAAATATCGACAAAATTTTATCGGAAAAATAAAAATTCAAAATAAGCTATCACATTTGATTGAAAAATGTAACACCGAAAAATACTGTCAAATCTGATCGATAAAATAAAAATCACAAAATATCGATTACATCATTATTTTAAAAAAATACAACCGCTACGATCCCTGCGAATAAGTATTCACATAACTCGCCAACCCATCACTTGTTATTTTTTTCCTGCTGCTCACCCTTGGCTCAAACAGAATTTTAGAATAACTATGCCTGTACATCAATATTATGAAATTGAAAAAAGGTTTAACTTGTCACAGCAGGCCTACTGGCGCACTAGACCATTGAGTTGTTTAAACAAAAATGTATAGGAACATGTTCAAGCGCTTTTTGCAGCTGGATATCAGCCACTTTGAACATATTTACGAGTACAAAAACGCTCCATCAGCTTAAAGCGACAGTGACTGCTCAGACAGATTTTTAAAAATTCAAACGCAGTTATAGCAGCTGACATGAAACAGTAAAAAAAAAGTAGCAACTTCTGCTGGAAGATTGCAACCAACACACAAAACCTGTGCGTAAAACTTGAAGTGAGCATAGATGAAATTCTGCATGAAATATTTGAAATACATATGTATGTAATGCATGCCAGAGCGAAAATGATACTTACATATTCATGTTACAAACGAGCGCATACACAGCATCTGTCACTATTAAATTCAGCTCAGCTAGAATTTAACGTTTCGATAGTTTCCCTTACTTAACGACCGCACATACATATGTAGATGAAGTGAAGTGCAGCGTAACGAACGTGAAGTTTGAAAAATACCCATACTCTTTGATATGTATACATGTAAAGTATGTATGTATGTATATCCATATAGCGTATGACCTATATATTTTTACATTCTTGTTCCTGTATGCCCCTGTCAAGCTTTTAAATGCTTAACTACAAATGCGTGAACTGAATCGAAGTTGCAAGTTGTGCCAGCAATCTACTAGAATTCAAAGGAGGGTGTTATTTTACCACAAGAGTGGCTGAGCTGTATTTATTTTACACCACAATTTGGGCTACTATTCCGCACCTATTGTTTGTGACATTCAAGCTGGACAATGTTTTCACATATGCTACCATTTTGTGGGATTTTGTGTTATGAATATTCGAGTATCAGTATAGAGATCTTTATACTCATAGGCACGCACTTATACGAGTATGTAGGTACATATGTATTTGTGTGGTTTTTCCTTTTGTGTAATTGTGGTGGAAGGTCATTAAAACTAACAGGCTGATATTCATACATATGTGGATATATTTTACACACACACCCACTACTCGTACCATGACTGTGCTATATTTCAACAACTAGTTACTTAGTATGGGAAACGAAAAGACCTCAAAATCCAATGAATATGCAATTCATACCAATGTAGGCCATTTTTCATTCAGTGAAAGGGCAATATAGTATTTTCATTTAAACTAATATTAAAAAAAGAATTATAAAAGCTCTTTCAATTAACGAATGGATTGGCCAAACTTTTGTAGGTTATTAAACTTTGTCAGCACTCTAAATCTTATTCATAACTCACTTTTCCAATGAGAGCAACTTAGAGAGTAAAATCCTCATATCCAAAGTTCGTTTATTTGGGGTTGAAAAAATGGGACCCCTTCTTTTATTCGCGTTGGAACATTTCTTTATTCGAGTTTCCAAAACTACAAATGATAGAGATTTAACTGAAACTGACTTGGAAGAAATGTTAAATCCTCAATCCTTTAAAAAAAAAAGCGGAAGAAGTTTCAAAGAGCGATGAGGAGGTGCGATTAAACTTCAAAAATCTGAGAGAACCTATACGGTTGGCTAATGAACTTTGTAATTTCTTTATAAAAATTCATCCGTTTCTGGAAACGTAGATGTCTTACTATCGCCTTCTAGTATTTAAAAAACTGAAGTTATTCAGGTTGTTATATAAATCAAGCCAGTCAGTGTTAAAGAAGACTCAAAAATCATATTCCAAGCCATTAACAATTCATATCCCTATATGAAAAAGCACTTGCCTTTAGTGCTAGCCGTTTTATAAATACATATGTATATAGATTTTTTTTTTAATTTTTTAAGGGTGACAATCCTACTCAAAAATGTGTCTTAATAAATGCACGTACTTGGAAAAATTTTCATAACAAATTAGTTTTATTCATAAAAATTTATTTAACTAAAACAACTCATTTTCAATTTTGGAAAAGTAACAACTTTTTTATGAACTGATTTCAATGCACTTTTATGTAAATACATATGTACATGCATACGTGAGATCTCCTGATTTTACATACGTAACGTACGTACTTTTCAAACAATTGGCAACACCAAAAATTTTGTCGAGACTAAGACTTCTATCAGTTCAATCCAGTATTGTAATACTTAATTTATGTTAAAAATTTAGTTGAATTTGAATTTTTTAAACAATTGGCAGCCCTCTAGATATTTATTTCCAGAATAAAGCTTCCTGAAACATTTTTGTTTGACACCAGTATAGTAGAATTAGTATCCTTACTATTTAAATAGAATCCACCTTCTGTAAATGTTATTAAAATTTTAAATAATTTTTTAACGGGTGGCAACTATGTGCACAAATATTTTTGAAATTAAGCTTCGGAAAACTTTTATGTTGACACTCATACTTTAGCATTTCATCAAATTTTTTAAATAAACTTAATTTGCTTTCAAACAGGTGACAACCTTCTTTCAAAACATTTTGGGAATTAACCTTTGTTAAACCTCTTTCGTGCGCCACGCGTACTGATATATTTGATTTCACTCATTGTTTTAATTGAATTTAATCTTTTAATCAGTTGGCAACGCCCCTTAAAATGGTGAATCATATAACGGACTATATCTAAATCCCTCTAGTAGTCAAATAGAAAAATATTATTCAACTTATAATTGACTATAATTATTTTTGCAAGTGGCAACTCTCTTCACACTATAACCTGTATGTTAACCAAATTTACTAGCTATTCACATTTAAAATTTCCTATAAACCTGTCCCGTTGTTTAGGCGTGAAAATGTAACAAACACACTCACTCGCACAAAAACTTTCAATTTTATAATGTTACTTAATTGTTTGACAAATATTTTATTCTTCTTTTTCTTGTAAATTTGGAATGCATCTATATTAGTGGCATACGTATTTTCATACCACTTTCACTATTTCTGTATTTGCGGTAGTTTTGCGGAACGCAAGACCCTTGAATACGAAGCTGGTATTGTGATAGGCAATGGGCAAAGAAATTTTATTTATTTAAGAGTATCAAAAACTAATTTCAATGACTCGCAAAACTCGCGTTATTTAATCAACAACATTTTTCTTCATTTTTACTATAGAGCAACTTTGCGAAATAACTTCCTACTACATAGGGGTACAAACTAAAAGTAGCTTAAAATTAATTCAAGTAGGTGCAGGGCAGCTGCTTCATTTGCCAAACACAACTCCACTTGCTTTCATATCAAAAAATGTGCATAGCGCTAAGTTATTTGATAGCTCACTCAAAAAACTACGCACAAGTTTCCAACGAAAAGGCAACTAATTAGCTGAGCACCACTTTTTCAAGTTTCAAGTTTCAAGTTACTCATACGCCATGTCGACGGTGCACAACAATGTTTCAACTATATAAGTATGTGTACGATAGATAGTATATGCAAAACATTAGGCAGTGCAAAATGTCTTTTCTCATGCACACGTTCGCTGGCAACTAAGTGCTCGTGGGTTTCAAATAACCGCAACAGTTATCTGCATGCTGCCTGTTCGCCTGTCTCTCTCTCCCCCTCACACTCAGCGTGCCTGATTGTTTCACTACAAAGCTGAAATTCATGCACACGTGCATATTTATGAAATCCGCAAAGCTCGACAAATTACAGCTATTCAAAGTGGGTATGTGTGTGTGTGTGTGTGTGTGGCATTTAATCTACGCTAATGCCAACAAAGTAAGCGCACATGCAACTCCTGCATTCCAGCAACCTGGTAGCCAACTAATCGCATAGCCTTGTAGTATTCTAGCCTCGCAACCACACTATACGTGTTATGGCATTGGGTTCATTTGAGCGGAAGAAAATTCCTGTTGCATTGAAACAATGTTGCAGTATGCGGGCAAAAAAAAACACAAGCATTCGCAAAATAAGGGGAAGAAGACGAAAAGAACAAACAAAAGGCGCAAACAAAAAAAAATAGCAGCACAAAAGCGTTGTCTAACTAGCAAATGGCAGCAAGCGCATGCAGCTGTGCAGTGGCAGAGGAGCGGATACATAATAGGGGGCTGCCAACAGGGTGCACACATCTCGAGCAGAAAAATATAGCGCGCAGATAAAGGTAGTTGATTCTGGGCGCCACCTCAGCAATGCTGATGAATAATATTTGCCTATATTCCTGCCACCGCAGCCTACTCCATTTACCTGCTCACGCGCAGCAAAATAATTTCATATCACTTCGCACTCAATTTGCACTGCAATGAACTTGCAATGACGGTAAACAAAAAACGAAAAAAAAAACAAAAGCGAAAGAAAGAAAACAGTATATAAAACAATAGCGATAGGAAAAAACTTTCCTAACGGCATAATGCAAAATAAGCAAAACGTAAAATAGCATTACTTTCGAATGCTGCTAGTTTCTGCCTCTCGGCTCTAGGAATGGAATAAATGCAAAGTGAAGAATAAATGAATTGTTGATGCGGTAAGGCGAGCGAAAAGCAAACCACTGCAGTTCATTGAATTCCCGCACAGATTTATGCCGGCAGACGCTTGATTGCTTGCATTGTTTTTACACCTGTTGCTGCTGCTGCTGCTTCAGCTGCTACAGCCGGTTGCAGCACTTAAGTTTTAATCAGTTATTTATCACTCTTTGGTTTGTTGGCTCAACTACGCTGTACATATTAATTCTATTTGCCTATTTCAATTAGTACTTTCAATAATAATGAAGGCGACTTTTTACGTTTCGCTTGTGTACAGCGAAAAAATAGTGATGAATTAATATGGATTTAAAAATTTTTGCGCATTAAAAAAGCTTTCAAATTTTACTTAGAAATTGAATGAATTAGCAAAGAATGAGTATCTGTTTCGGGGTTACACCAGGTTGGATCGAATAAGCTGATCTCAGCACTGCAAAAAAATATGTTGTTCTTCATACTAAATACACCACCAAAAACAAGACTTTACCTGCCTGAGAACTGCAGTGGTTCCCCAATACTTATCCCGCTCTAGGGTTTGTTTTGTTTCTGAAGTGAAAGAGGTTTAAAAAAACCCGATTTCGAAAATATTTTCCAACGAAGTAATTAGTTATTAAAAATATTGCATGTAGTTTGAAATAAAATAGGTTTAAAACAGCTTACTTTCGCAAATATTTCTGACGAGGGTTGCCATCTGTTTGAAAATGCAAATTAATTAGACATATAAGAAATATTGCGGCATGTGTTTTGAAAATAAAGAGGTCTAAAACCAATTTTTTTCAAATTATTTCTAAAGAGAGTTGCCACCTGCCTCAATTGCTAACTTAAACTAAATAGTAATTTTAATGAAATATTACAATGCGGACATTAAACGCAAAAGGTTTAGGAAAATTTATTTGAAATTTTTTTTTTTTTTTGAAAAATTAAAAAAAAAATAATTAATAAGTTAATTGAACTATAAAAATATTAGTGTCAAAGAAAAGAGATATGGGAAAGGTAAGTTTTGAAAATATTTTTGAAGAGACTTGCCAAGTGTTTGAGAAATTAAACACGAAATACATAAAAAAAAAACAGTTTCTAAACTATATAAAGTTTTCGGGGGCACATAAATTAAAGCTAAAGGTGAAGCGGAAAAGCGCATAGTGTAAGCCGTCATTGATACTGAAGAGGCCAGAGGAGAATCGGTGCTGTTTCCACGAATTTCGAATAAGTCTTCTCGATCAGTACGAAAAAGAGTCAAGGGCAAGATTTGGAAGTTACAGATAAAGATATGGATGTACACCTGGCAGTCACACCCAAATTCACCCATTTTTTAAAAGGGAGACGACGAGATTATTCCCTTAGGTATGTCATTAATGACAGGCTATTTTAGAAGATAATTATACATCCGCTTTCCATACCCCATTGAGCTTGTATTGTAAAATTCGGAACAGTTATACGCGGCTATTAACACTTTTGTCTAGATTTTGGGTAATTTGGTTATCTGGGTTAATTTTGGAATTAACATTTTGCACATAAACCTCATTCAACCTGATGTCCAAAAAGGTCTAAGTTCTGAAGTGAATACCGTGTTCTAACCTTATTTCAAACCTAACAGCATATTAGCATTTCCTAAAATACAATATTTTTTTGTCCACATAAAACACCCACGAAATTAAGATCATAAAATGGTGAAAACTACTTTCATAATTCCAATAAAAAAAAAACAACAACACTTTACGACAGCTACAAACCAATTAGCGTCGTAATTAATCCTCTTATTTAAATGAGTATTGCACAAAAGTCGCGTGGACATTTAATGCGAATGTACGAAGTTGTTAAATGTCTGGCAGGTGATGATATGGAAATTAATTAATTAAAATTTGTGGAACGAAAAATGCAAAGAAAGCTAACAAGGGAATGAAAACACATTGCATTGATCTTATATTCAATTTTGTCGGTGCTGGTCACACATGGCGTATGAGTAATGAAAGTAGCGCATTTTAACTAAAGTGAAGAATAAATGATTACATTGCGCATTTCAATAGCTATTACGGGAAATTTTAAAGTATAGAGTGAAAGTAAAATTTAAAGAATATAAAATAGTTTACCAAATACTAACCAAAGATAACTTTTATGTAACAATAGATAAAATAGATTAAAGATACCTAAGGGCATAAAAGAAATGATAAATGAGAAATATAAAAAACTGAAAATGCGCAATGATGAAAATGAAAAATCACAATCAGCGAAAGCCAGAAAGCCTGTGATTTTCATTTTTGCGAACAACGGAGTCTATTTTAAATTGTTGTCTTCAAATTGAATGTCGTTGCTGTTTCTGAAACTTTTAATTTATTACATTTCCAGTTGGGAAATTCACATATTTTATAAATGCAATTTAAATGATATCTTTTTATGAAAATTTACAGCAATGATAAAACACAGAAATTATGAAAAATATCGCGTGTGGTTTTTCTTGGAAATAAGTCTTAACGCTAAGAAAAAATAAATGTTTTTTCTGCCGACAGCTTGAAAGTAATATTTTTTGAATGAATTTGTGTCCAGTATTCTCAGATTTTACTTGGAGTCTTATTTTTTCAAATAAATTAATAAAGATTTTATTTTTAAATACCAGAGAGCAGGTTTTAGTTTTTTATATGTATATTTAAATTTATTTTTATATGTTCTCGCCAAAAATAAAATAATACTGAAAAATTTATCTGTATTCATGAGTGTCAAGATTACGCCCAAGAAAATTATTTCTTTAGGCGAAAAAATAAAACTCAAAAATTTTTGATTATTTCTAATTTCTTCAAAAAAATAAATCCGAAAAAATTATCAATTTTAATAAAAATATAACAAAATAAGCTAAAAATTACATTTGAAAAACGAGCTTTATATTTGTTCGAATAATTATAACCCAATACATAATTTTTATTTCTGAAAAAATAAAACTCAGAAATTTAATATTATTATTGATTGTGGAATTTAAAATCTTGACATATTGATATATACATATCAATTTTCGTTTATAGAACTCATAATGATCTCGGTACCTATTTAGTCTAAGCCATATTACCAATGTCAGTTGGGTGGAAATATTTACCACAATTACCGCACTCCGCAGTAAACTACACATTGTTTGCTGAACAAATAACTCATTTTATTGCAGTAATTTTTAATTATGCCCTGAAAATCGTTTCATTATATTTTCCATCAAATTATATTTGCTTGTCAGTTCCCTATTATTACCAGACGAAATGGAAACAATCAAATGTCACTCATACGCCATGTCACACACAACACGCTTCACTCATTCTTAGCTGAATCAAGCGTGAACTTACATGTGTACATACCTCCACAAACAACAATGCTCCGTACAACATCCTTTTGTTAAACATTAGCCATTCTAATACAATGGTTTGACTTTTTTTTTTATGCAAATTTTGTAACAAAACCAATGACACAAACGCCATCCTCCCCACTCTACTAATCTATTGTGTATTTGCTTCATTTTTTTTTTTTAGTTTTTGTTTGTTTTTGCTTTCTGCATGATTGCCTGTGCACGCGCATATTTTCTTTGCAATTTAATTTCGTAATCAATCATTTTGTTTGTGGTGTTAAAACTGTCATAGCCTTTGTCAACGTTGCTTTCATGCATACAATCGTTATATGTACATACATATCTACATTTACAATATACATACATGTGTGCGGGTGTATGCATTTGACAGAAAGGTGGACAAACGCGCAATATGAACACAAAAGCCATGTGGTTGTATATATATGTGTGCCACATTCAATACATAACCGCACTCATCCGTCTATGTATTCATTGATTTTGTACTGGCGTTTAGGTAGCAACTCAACAGTCCGTGGTTTTGTGTGTATGCTTTAAAATCATAAAGATCATGCATATGTATATTTTCAATATGTATGTATATTGATGTGTCTCTGTGTCTGCGTATAAATATTTAGTGTGCGTGTATAAACGGCATTACCTTTAATTGAACGGACGTTGTTGACAGGCGTTGACGCTGGTGAATAATGAAAATGTCATGAAAATTGTTGGGAAAACGCTCCGACGGGCAATATTTTTAAAACACATTTGTGTAATTTATGGAGCTTAAAAAAAAAAAGTGGCTAAAGTATAAAAATAATAATAATATAAAAAAATAATAATTTGTGGTATGCCTCTTGATTTTGTACCACAAATTGGGGCGGGGGCCTACAGTTTTACGCCTACTCTGAACGTCAGATAATTTTTGTGTGAAGTTTTCTCATGGCAGAAATTCGATTGATTTATTTATTTTAATTGTAGTATTTATTTTGCTTTGTTCATTTTTTTGTTTACTTAATTTTTTTTATTCCGTTTATTGAGATATTTGTATACCTTATTTTTGTAAAACAAATGGAATGAATAACAAAATAAAATAATACGTATTTAATTATTATTTATTCAATTTTTGTATTTATTTAATTTTTTCGTTAGCTATTTTTATTTCGCTTTTTAATACGTTGCTTATTATTTATTTTAATAATTTAATTTATGTTAGTTATTTTATTTACTTCATGATTTTGTTTATTATATTTATTGATTTTACACTATTTACTTCATTTATTCTATTTGCTTTATTTATTGCTTATTTATTTTTATTTAAATTTTTAATTGGTTTATGATTTTTTCATTTGAATTATTATATGTATTTACTTATTTTATTTATTTTTTCGTTGGATTTGTTGCCCCTAGTTTATTGTATTATTTATTTTTTTAATTATTTTACTTCTTTCATTACTTTTATTTATTATATTCGTTTTATTTATTTATTTATTTTCTTCTTTTTTTTTTTGTTTCATTCTTTCACTAGTTCTTTATTCTTTATTTGTAAAATTTTATTAATTTCGCTTATTTTATTTACATTTTATATTTTTTTTAATGTATGTACTTTTTTATTTTATTTTATTTATTATATTAATTGTATTTGATTTATTTATTTCTTATTTAATTTTTTAAATAAGTTTTTTGTTAATTTACTTATTTTATTTACTTTATTCCTTGTAGTTAATTTTTATTTTTTTGATTTTATTTAGTAACTTAAAATAAATGTTGTCAATTCTCAATGAAAAAAACCCCTTTAAAAATTATTTTCCTAATCAAAAGAAATTACTTATCTTATGGGCGCCAATCGACAATGTAAAACATCAAAAACTTTTCAACTTTTTCCAGCGCGCAAAATCTATTGCAGCTAATTAGACAATTTAAGAATTTCTCTAAGCCACGCGATTGATTGCTATCAACAAGTCATTAAAATGATACCTCAGTGGGAGTTGAATAGAAGTGTGGTAGGAAAATGGCAAGTGAAATGAATGTGAATTGAAAATATGAGCACAAGTGTTGGGAGTAAGTTATCGGCTAGCCAGGTGTAAACAGAGTATAAAATTTCAATATCATTTAGCATTAAAAGCAAAAATAAACAAAGAGCGGCACTAAGCCAATGGAACAGCCAAATAAAGTAGTTAAATAAAAAGCGTTGGTGTAGAAGAAAGCCAAAGTAGAAAGGGCGCAGCTCGCCAACACCAAATTGTGAGTGGTTAGTGTGAATTTCAGATGGGCTTCAATGCGAGCATGAGAAAAGCAAGTCACAAAGCCAAAGAAAGGAACAATAGCAGATATTATGTTAGAATCGCAAAGAAAATTTCAAGCCGTGAACGCAACGGAAGCAGAAGCAGTAGGAATGGCGAGCGTACGGCTAACTGCAGCAATAGAACGAATGACAGGAGTGCCCAAGTGGCAGCGGCAGCTGTCGGATTAAATGGCATCAATTGATTGACACAGAGAGATAAGCCAATTGCCAGTGTGCTGCTGTCAACGAAGAGCTACACAGAGCGGCCGCAATTGTTGAGCTACCACTAACGATGTTTGGTAATCGGAAGTGAAAACGGAAGAAGGAGTAGAAGAGGAAGTGGGGAAAAAACTGAAGAGCATGTAGAGTAGAACTCTGCTGGCGAAATATCTGCTGGCGGTGGCGGATTGGCGGATGAAAGTCACAAGGGGTTTGAAATGAAAATAAAGGCTTTTGTTATGACAGCGACGCAATTCAAAAGGATATGACCGGCCAAGAGAAACCCACAGAATACAGAAAATAATTTTACTCTAACACTTCCGCGCCTTTCTACGCTTTGTCGCTAGAAAATTAACATAACAAAGGGTGATTTATATAAAGAAAGAAATAAAAGTATCATTATACTCATATTAAGTAGATGAAGCGACAACGAAACGTAAAAGGTATATACATTATATAAAATGGAGGTACAGTAAGATGATGACATTGTGGTCTCAGAAAGTATTGTCTTTCCGTTGACTGCATGAACGGATAAGCGGCACAATGAAGCAAATAAAGGATGAATAGGGAAATGTGCAAGAAAAGTTACAAAAATGACCAGCAAAAGAGAACAATTAAACTAAAAAGTTTCTTACTTAACTCGCTGCAGGCACTTCCTTTACTTAGTTTTCTTTGAACGAAGCAGCGTTCGTATTTTCTTTATTTTTGTGCTGCAGCCACCTCAGCACTGGAGAGTTATAGAAATATTAAAAAAAAAAATAGCAGCAGTATTCACTTAGCGCATAAAATGCCCACATAAGTAGTTATAAGAAAATAGCTTTGCCCCAGGTACTACAAAACGAGTTATTTTTTTCTTTACATTTTATCACATGTCACTTTAAAAGTAAACTTTTTCTAGCATTAGATATTTATATATGCAAAGTGTACAGACTGTAAAAAAATTAAAGTAAAATGAGAAAATAAATTTCTCCTGGGCAGGTTTTCAACCAAAGGGCCTAAGGATCAAGTAAAATTTCTTAATTACTTTAACTGTGAAACAAATTTAGAAATACATTTAGAATTAAATTCAAAGCCAAGTTGCAAACCAAATCTTTAAATCCACATCTAATTTTCGCATAATTTGGTATAATGTATAGATTTTCATTCATCATTCAAATAATTTTGAATAACGACTAAATTTATACGCATCATAATTGGAGTCATTTATTTATTTGCTATACAAATTCAAGCGTATGATAAATAAAAATGAATTGGTTCTTCGAAATTATTTGAATGATGAATAAAAATTGATTCGTAATTCAAAATTATTTGTATGCCGAATGAAAAATAGGAAATATGTGTAATAGCTGAATTGATGGAGCTGATGGAGCTCCAAGCCTCGACTATAAATTTGTAAAATATTTTATATTGAAATACTCAACTTCAATATAAATTATTTTCAACCTTAATATATATTGATGTCGAATATATAACTCGTTTTTTGGAATATAAGTTCAGCCTAAGCAATAAAAATCAGGCAAGGACCTGGCACAAATATTTACGTTAGCTACAAATCTTATTTGTGAATTGATTTAGAGGGGAAAGAAACATCCGAAACAATTTGTGGGCCGTGACTCTTCTGTGTTTAAAAAATGAATATGCACTAAGATAAAATAATTTCCTTTTTTGAAACCAAACTTTAATAACTACTTTTACTCAATACAACATGTCGTATGAGTAACTATTTTTCCCTCCCTTGAGAGCACACAGAGCTTTAAGTTCAACCGCGTGTTTATCGGAAAATTCTTCTATCTGTAGGTGCTGCCTACTTGCTGTCCTTTAAATCTACCTACTTACTGTTTTTTTTATTATTATTTATTTCTGCCTCCACTCAGCGCTGGTTTTTGTTTTTGTTTATTTTTTTTAGTTCCTCTCACGATAGTGTGGGCGATTGCTTCACTAAGCTCCTTAGTAACAGCTACATTTCACTCATCGTCGAGTTTATTATTAACTGCTGCTGGTGATTCTATAAGATGATGTTGGTTAGTTCATTTTGTTGTTGTTTCTTTTTTACGATTATTATCTGCTTTTACCTGCCAACTGAATGTGGCAAGTTTATTTTTGCATTCTCCTTGCTCTACACTACGTGTACGAGCATTTACTGTAGCTACCAGAGCTATATTTAAAATTCTAGTGGTACTTGCCCTAAGCTCTTTACATGTGACATATTTGCAGTTTTTCAAAGTTAATATTCATTGTATTTGTATTTGAAACCTTGATATTTAAATGCAGGCAGCGTGTGAGCCATTATGGTGTCATTAGATGTCAGAGTTTTTATATTAAAACGTGCAACTGTTTTCGTTGAAAGAGAATATATTTTCTCCGCACGCAGTTCTTGTCTACAGTTATATACAAATACATATTTGTCATGTCAGATATGAACGTGATAACTTCATTATATTTTCCAACAAAGTACTATTACTACTATTAATAAAAATGGCTGGAGCGTAGAGTCTCTACGTGTGGCAAAAGTAAAACTTCATAGGAAAAATTCCGAAAATCATAATATTTTCTAACGTAGTAATCATTTCTTTGCTTTGAATTTTAACAAAAGCTGGCAACCCTATTCGAAAATATTTTCGTTAGTAAACATTCCTAAACCTCAACACTCCACACCACACCAAAATTGTAATATTTCATTAAACTTCTTTTAGTTTGTAGTTGTTTACAAACAGGTGGCAACCCTATCTAAAAATATAAAGTTCTCCTTTACCTTCTTCAATTGGCAATCATATTACTAAGTAATATTATTCTTCTTAAGTTAATTTCAATTAACTTTTTCACAGTTGGCAACCCTCTTCAAAAATCTTTTATTGTAGAAAACAAGATTTTTTAAAGCTCTGTAATTTGAAACCAACATAGTTTCAGTTAACTTAATAATTAAACTGAGTTCATATTTTTAAACAGGTGGCAACCCTATTCCAAAACATTTCGCCAATAAACTTTCTTAAAACGTTTTCGGTTGGCATACATACTATGATATTTTATTCATGTTATTAATTTAAATGAAATTCATTTTTCAAACAGATGACATCGCATTCAAAAATATTTTCGAAAGCAAAGTTTTTTTTTAACCTCTTCAGTTTAATACCGATATAATTTCAGTTAACTTAATAACAAAACTGGTGGCAACCCTCTTCAAAAGTATTTCTCTTTCGTTTCACACCAGTACTGTAATATTTAAGTTTTTTTTAAGTAATTTATATACATATATATTCAGCTTTGTAATAAGTGGCAACTCTCTTTAAACATATATTCAAAATTAATCCTTCTTTCGGTTGACATACATTTTGTCATATGTAATTTCATTTTTAAATTTATTTGAAGCTTTGAACGGCAACACTCTTTAAAAAAAATATTCGGAACTATCACTGAAGCCGCCGAAGTCCATACTTTCGTGAAAACTTGGAACCAATTATCCCCGAATCTATTATACTTAGTTCATTGAACATTGATACATTGAATGTATTCATTAATAGCCATTCGGACTTAGTGATGCCAGCTTCGTCAAATTCCCGAAAACCGAACTATTATGAATTCTGTGAATTCTGTTTATCAATCCAGGGTATAATCTATAAGGAAAGTTTTAATAAAATCTGTCCAGCCGTTTCTTAAAAAATTTCATTTCGTTAAGATCTGGATTGTAGAGGAATTCAATTTTTTTTTTGTAAATCGAATTAGTTGACAAAACACAAAAATTCTTCGAATACTCTATAAAATCACGTACTCATAAATTTTCCAAAACTTGTGATTAAAAAGTTTTAAAGCTTTATACTTTTTTTTTAATTTTAGGGAAATTTCACAAGTCTGAAGCTTGGTTTTTGGTGTAGCATGACTTATATTTTTAAAAAAGATAAAATTGATTAAATTTTACTACGAACCAAATAAAGTGTCGAAACTTTTCAATAAGTCTCTGTCGTATTTTTCGCGCTGTAACTGGGCAGCATACAATTTGAGGGCTAATCAATGTGATGATTTTCACACAACTGCCAATTAACAACCCATCTCAATTTGTCTTTACTGTTAAACTTAAAAAACCCCTTTCTAATATAATTTGTTCTCAATTCTTTACAGAGTAATACAATCATCACATCCTGTATGTAATACCATAATGTTATTTGGTGTCATCATATGTCTCGCATCGGTCATACTGTTGGGTATGGATGGGCGATTTGTCAGTCCCGAGGAGTACCCAAAGGTAAGTGCTGACATTAGTGAAAATCAAAAGTCTAAGTTTATGACAAATTAGACTAAAGAAAGGGAGCATTTGTTTCGAAGAGTTACCCCGTTCCTTATGATACAGAAAAATCTTTAATTTGCAATTCAAAAATTAAAATATAAGATCATAGAATCACCAACACAACTAGCTTTCGAAACTCCTTGCCTGTCGCCGATAAATCAGAAGGCAGACAGAAATTGCCATTTCTGAAGGCAATAGTCTCACGCAGTGCTCAATGGGTTGACTTTTCTACATATACGAGTATCAGGACTTATTTAAGTTTGAGGAGTTACGGTTTGTTGGTCACACCGGTGACTAAAAATAATACTGACCTGAGCTGTTTTGCTCAAGGAATGTCAGGCAAGGTTACAACTGATTTTTTAACGAAAAAGCGCCAGAGGAAATTTTCGCGAGTCAAATGGGCCAAGAACTACCCACAAAGCGATCTGCAAGCTCTCTTTAATAGAAGAAATTTATACAAGAGTATTATCCCCATAAATCTCATTAAAGTGAGCACCTAATTGAATGTTTTGACGATTTTCTTGGTCTAGGCATCCTAGCTGTTCTTAGAAGACACAAATCCATAATTTGCATTTCCGTTAGTGGTTCAGTTGAATCGAAAAAATTTGGGCTGCTATTATGCTCAGTTTAAATAGTGAGCTTAAATTCAGACCGAATTTTCAGATGAAAAGGTTGAGGCAAAGCTCACTACGTCAAATTTCTATTTCTCAGCTTAAATTCAGTATTATGCAGTAGACTTAATAAATCGAGCCAGTATTTTGACTTTAAGACTTAATTTTTGACTGATAACTTCAATCAAGGAATATGATTTTTATTTAAATTTATAATTTTTACATACACTTTCTTTGTAACTTCCATTCTTCTTTTTTAATAACTTAAATTTTGAATGTTTTTTCTTTCACAGATATGTCAAGCGCGCGCTTGGCTTTTAACCACCGGTTTTACATTAGCCTACGGTGCAATGTTCAGCAAAGTCTGGCGTGTGCATCGTTTTACAACAAAAGCGAAAACAGATCCAAAAGTAAGTAAAGAAAAATTTCTCAAAATCATTGGCGAAAAACTCCTATAAAAAACTAACCAAAATAAGAGCATATTTAATTTGTTTTGCATGTAAATTTTATTAGTACTATCTGAAATATTTCCATTTATTCAACCAATATTATTTGCAACTACAATTATAGCATTAAAATTTATAATTTTCAGTAATTAGCTTAAATGTAATTTTATTTAAATTGAAAACACTCAACTGCGTGCACAAATCAAGTTAATCAATTTTGTTGTCGTTCAGCGCCAACGCTTTCACGGTAAGTGAGTGAGTGAATCACGCAGTTGTGGCCAATTGTCTAGCCAACCAATTAACACAGGCCATCGCACAAACTATGCAGCAATGTTAGTAAAATAATATTGCGATAGGCTCGAAAAAAGGAGAAAAAAATAATTTTTTTTTTTGTGTAAATTTTTTTTAAACTGGTGTAAAAGTTATGAAAAAAATCTTTCTGACAACCATTTAGACTCTTGATAATCGAAAGTGTTATAAAACTTTGTATGACAAGACTTTTAGTTCAACATGTGAGTTGAATTGCGTTGGTAGCACATAAGGAAAGTGTTAAAAAAAAACAAAACCAGCTCACAAGCCGACTGTGGTCCATGGCCGGTAAAGTCATAAAAGAAATATGATGAGGAGAAGTAGCTATATTTATAACCAAAATTACTCATATTAACAACGTTGGTAGATTGGCTGCCAAAAAAAACCAATCACGAGGCACGAGGTTGCTCAAAAACTCCTCGAGTTCGGTGACGGCAATTGATTCTCCAAATTAGCAATAAAACCACAACGACTAAGGATTGCTTTGCGAAATAGCAACTTTGACTCCGAAAAATGAAATGCGAAACATCAACAAAAAAAAAAACACTGAGCAAAGTACCCCGTGCAAAAATAGTCAAAGACTACACACAAACCTATCAAAAGGGGTTTCTAAGCTCCTTTGAGTTTTGGGGATTTCGAAAGAGAACGAAAGAAAGAGAAGTGGAGTGCCAGTCGTACTGGTATGAAATCTCTATCATTATATATAAAGGTCTAGAGCAAACTATGCAAGTGGCAACTATACCTCTGAGCACGAATATTAGAATAAGTGCATTTAAAAATTAAATCACAGTCAGTTATACTTCATTGCTGGAGTTCATACATATATTTTTAGCAAAGAATACAATAGTCTACTTCAAATTGTGGTAGTATAATCCCTAGTAGACCACATTATGGATACTTGCGAAAGCATACAACTTTTCCATGCCACATTCCCCACATCAAACTGCGATTGCTTTTGGCAACATACAAACTAACAAAATATTAGCACACAGACACAACCATTCCATTGGCATTTAAACAATGCTTCCCCATTAAAATTATATAATCAGCTAATGAGCATTTTCTATAGAAAGCAGCTTCATCTCGCTTTGCACATAACTGGGGAAGCAAATCAAATTCAAATGAAAAATAGCTTAAAACGTATTTCAAATAATTTCAACTATGCGCAGTGGTGGCAGCTGTTCTGCTTTCAACATTGATGGGCTCAATTGAGTCGATACAATGGCACAATACCACGTAGCCAACCACAATTAGAGGTCATAATTTTGCACAAGGGACGCAGGCATGTGCCGTTTCACACACACACACAACACACACGCACAAATGCCAAGGCCTTACCTCGCCGCTAATGATGGCTTACATGTTTACTTATGTAAGCGCATACACACACACACACACACACACACATACAAACATAAATACAAATGTAAATATGCACGCAATAATTTAGTATACCCTAATGTGCATTATGATTGTTAGCAACTGATTGGGAATGCGGAGAGTACATTTGAGCTTCAAATAGCGAATGCACCTCAGCAGACTATGCGGCGAATGACTGTTTGACTTACTGTCAGTTTGTTAGACATTATGTGTAATTTAAACAGAATGCACTTGTATTAGTGCGGCCAAGTGGCATGAGCGCGTGCAGCAACTAAAATTACAAAGCACTGCATGCGAGATGAAGTTAAAGTGCCAGGGTATGCAGACAATGTAGCCGCTGTTGCTGTTGCTGCTGATGATGATGATGATGCTGCCTATGTAAACTAATTAATCAGCGCGCATTAGCACAGGGCGTATGAGCAACATTATAGATGGACTAATAACAAACAGCTACAACCTGGCATATACGGATAGATTTATCTCTCATATTTTTTGTGAATAAAAAATACTAAAACAAAAGAAATACAGGGGTGGGCAGTCCCGAGTGTCACCTATTCAACAGTCCACATATTTTTGGTGCGAAATTATTTTTTATTGATTTGAAAGGCAAAGTCAAAGAATTAGGATATATTTACTTAGCTCGATGCACCACCTTTTGATTAGAACTCAGAAAATGATTTGTTTAACTCCAAAACTTTGAGTAAAATTTTCTGAGGTTAACTCTTGCATAGCCGATCCTACTATAAGTTGTTGAAAACTCGCTAGGCGGCTGGAGTCAAGTTATTTATAGAGCCGATAAAACCGATTAAATTCAAAATTTATGCTACTTGCATATTGAAAAATGTGTTTGCAAAAAATGTACTCGTTAAGTGGCGCTAGAATCGAGTTATTCGGAAAATCTGTATTTATGGCACGATTTTGATAATATTCAAAGCGTATACCGTAAGTGTGATTAGAAAGCGATTAGAAGTACTTTTACTTTAGTCAGAGCTATTCTTGCTAGATATAATATTGAAATTTATATCAAAAATGCACTAAAAAGGATGAACAACACTAGGAATACGCACTTAATACTTACTCGATTTGTCCCAAATTACTGATCAAAAAAAAATTTTGTAAAAATTTTAAATTATAAATTTAAATATTTTCGAAGAAAAAATATGGAATATAACTTGAAAAATGCTCTCACTTTATCATATTTAAATTTAATGAGCTATAAAATTGCAAACTCAAAAACCATTAAAAAATTCTGATCCAAAATTTTGAAATTTTGAAATTTTTAAGAAAATTTATTGCGCAAAGTTTAAAGCTTGATAGTAACGAATATAAAGAAAATTACATTTTCTTTTCCTTCATTTTCAGAAAAAAGTCGAACCATGGAAGCTTTACACCATGGTATCCGGCCTGTTGTCTGTAGATTTAGTTATATTAATCGCCTGGCAGATTTTTGATCCGCTACAGCGTATACTAGAAACATTCCCACTCGAAGATCCCGTATTGACATCCGATGATATTAAAATACGTCCAGAATTGGAGCATTGCGAAAGCCAACACAATTCGGTGTGGTTGGGTAAGTAAAATTCAAAGAATAATAATATTTAATACAAAAAAAAAAGCAGTAAAAGTTGATTGCATTTACCACACATTATATTTTTAATATCACTTATAATTTTATCTCTCTCTCTTTTTGCAGGCCTCGTTTATGGCTTTAAGGGTCTTATACTCGTATTTGGCCTCTTTCTTGCCTACGAGACGCGATCGATTAAGGTGAAACAAATCAACGATTCCCGTTATGTGGGTATGAGCATCTACAACGTAGTAGTGCTGTGTTTGATCACAGCACCAGTGGGCATGGTCATCGCATCGCAACAGGATGCCTCATTCACATTTGTTGCATTGGCTGTGATATTTTGCTGTTTCCTAAGTATGCTGCTGATATTTGTGCCAAAGGTTAGTTGAAAAATATATTTTTTATAATCGTTATCACTATTTGAAATTGGCACTAAATAAAAATCAATGTGAATACAGCGCAATATCGAAATGCATTGGTCTTGATTAGAAATTAAAAAATATATAGAAAATGTAGAAATAATATTACTTCTAACATTGACAGGTCATTGAGGTGATACGACATCCCAAGGATAAAGCGGAATCAAAGTACAACCCCGACTCGGCTATATCGAAAGAAGATGAGGAGCGGTATCAGAAATTGGTTACCGAAAATGAAGAATTACAACGACTGATATCACAGGTGAGTGCAAAAATGAAGTGACTCGCAGAATATGCAGATGAAGGTAACGATATCGATAAAAATAGAGATAGAGATAGAGATAGAGATAGAGATAGAGATAGAGATACTTTTACAATAACTACAAGGATGATTATAATGATGACAATAAAAGTATTGATTTTGATTGCGATTATTATAACAGTTACGATAACGATAACAATGACTGCAACAATTGTGGCATATATATCTGCAGGGCTTCAAGTAATGATACCGATACAAATACAAATAACAAACTCGTTAACAATAAAGTTATCACTATCGGTATCGATAATGGAATCGACTACAATAGAGGTAATGACAACAGTACTGATATAGAGTCTTTTTGTTAACATATCGAAAACACTGGCAACAAATATCGTGAGAAAGTTATCTGCAGAGATTATAATAATGATGTTGAGAAAAATACAAATAACAATCGAAAACAATAGCAATAAAGTTAAAGATAATTTTATTGATTACGATATCGAATGAACGAGAATGAAATCGAATGCAATATAAGTAATGACAACAGTTGTGATAAAGAGTAATATTTTTATGGCAAACGCCTAAAATATTGTTTCGATATAATTAAAATTCTTTAAAAAAAATTTTGGCAAAACTTACACTGAACATAAGTGCAGGTGAATTTTAAAATATTTTCAAATGGTTATTTTTTCCTGAGTTTTTTTTTGTTTTGTTTTGAAACCCAACTAAAACATTGTGCGGTATAATCTAAATTATTTGAAAAATTTATGAGGCACAATTTACACTAAATATCAGTGAAGATGAATTTTTAAAATATTTGCAATGTTGTAAAAATTAATTTGCTGCTGTTCATTTATTCAAAAATTTAAAAGCACATTTTCAGATTCGTTGAATTTAAAGGCGCGCAGTTTCCAAAATTAGTTTTAAAAAATTATTTGTGGGTAAATAATTGAAGTTTGGTATTGAAATAAATTTAAAAAAAGTTAAGAACCTAAAAATTCCTCATGGAACTTTTTTTTTTAAATATTATCAGCTTTACAAAAATGGACTGTGTAATATTTTTAAAAATATACAGCAAATCTATCGAGGCGAGTTGTATCATTCCCACGACAGTCGGTTCTACGTACCGGAATGACCCGGGTTTCACCCGGCCAAGGACTGTTGTTTCGGCAATCTAACCCTGTTTAGATCGGCCTACCCCATAAGTTGTCTGTCTCTCCTGGAGCAACTCCTTGCAGCAGGGTTGCTTCACCTCCTTCTGGTCAGGGCTGGCATCGAGTCAAACCCTGGTCCAGAAACCTATTTTTGCTGCGTTTGCCAGAAAAAGCTCCATCCGAACTCCACTTCGGTAAGGTGTAATTCGTGCGACGGATGGAGCCATCTTAAGGTCTGCTCAGGCCTTAAGACCCACAAGGAGTGGTCCACAAACTATGTGGCCCCATGTTGTTCGCGCCCTATGGCGCCCATAGCCTCTACGGCTCCCCTAGTTGCACCTAGTGCACCGGTGCCTAGCACCGGCAGAACCTCTACGGTTCGCAGGAGCACACAACAACATGGTCGCTCCCCTCCCCCCCCTCAACCTAGCTCCGCCCCCCGTGTGGGGAATAGCCAGCAGCTCCTGGTACCCCACACAGTCTGTTCCGTGTGTCAGGCTAGGATATACCGGAATGCGGCATCAGTCAGGTGCAATTCGTGCCAAGGCTGGTGTCACTTTCGAGTGTGTTCTGGCCTGCGCACCACACGTGAATGGTCGGGTGACTACCTGGCTCCCTGTTGTAGAGCCTCGCAACCGCACGCGCCAGTGGCGGCGCTGCCAAACAACACCACAAGGCAGCCCAACGTGCCATTGCATGTGCAGCAGGGCCCAGGTGGGCAACATCACCCTTCCCTCACACCCCTCTCCGCGACGACTCTACCGAGGCAAACGAGACTCCTTCAGCTGAACTGCAATGGGCTGCAGGGCAAGATTGAGGAGATAACCGACTTTATGAGTCGGCATAATCTGTCAATAGCTGCGATCCAAGAAACGAAACTGCACAGCAACTCAACTCTGTTGAGTTGCAACGGCTACAATGTGCATCGTAAGGATCGCGAGCGAGGTAATGGTGGTGGCTTAGCATTCATCACCCATCACACAGTGCAGTATCGTCTTATTGAAGAAGACATCGACCGCAGGGACACTACCTTAGAATGTCAAGGAATAGCTGTCCGGTCAGGCGATGTCGAGCTCGAAATATTTAACATTTATATACCCCCTGTCACCTGCTGCCCGGCAGGATATCACCCTGACATAGGTGCGCTCCTCAGAGGTGAAAACCGATTGGTAGTAGGTGACTTTAATGCGCACCACGATCTCTGGCATTCAAGCCTACCAGCTGATCGGAGGGGAAACGATTTGGCAGAGCAGATAGACGACTCGACATTCTGCACGATGAATGATGATGCCCCCACCAGGATTATGGGTAGTTGCAGCAGCTCGCCTGACCTAACGATAGCTAGCGCAGGTCTGATAAATAGCATAACGTGGCGACCTATGCTATCGCTTGCATCAGACCACCTACCTATAATCATCTCGATTGACAGACCTGCTGACTTTGTCTCCGCGGACCATCGGACCTATATCAACTTTAAAAAGGCTGACTGGGTCAGGTTCGCGGAGTTCACCGAAAATGCCTTCAGGTCTCTTCCCGCTCCCACCGACGTTCGAAAAGGCGAACATAAGTTCCGCAAGGTGGTTGCGTCAGCTGCGGCCCGCTTCATTCCGGCAGGGAGGATCCCTGAGATCCGTCCCAACTTCCCGGCTGAAGCGGCCGCTCTAGCGAACGAACGCGACCACCTTCGCCGCTCCGATCCCCGTAATCCTAATATTCAGGATTTAAACGTGGCGATTCGGAGGCTGGTTGACCAACACAAGCGGAACAAGTGGGAAGAGCATCTGAAGTCCTGTAATCTGGTCACGGGTGTTGGTAAGCTTTGGTCTACCGTGAAGTCCTTATCCAACCCGACGAAGCACGACGACCGAGTGGAAATTTCATTCGGGGATCGTGCCTCGTCGGACCCGAAGAGATGCGCGAGCTATTTTAGCCGACAGTTTATACTGCATCCTTCGGGGGATAGGACCAAGCGGAAGGTGACCAGGAGGCTGCGCAAAATACCGAACAACAGCGCGCCTCTTACCTTCACTTGTGACGAGGTAAAGGAGGTCATCGGGAAGGCGAAAGCCTCCAAGGCCATTGGCCCTGACGGGCTAAGCGTGTTGATGCTGAAGAATTTAGGCCCCGCGGGAGTTGAGTACCTCACCGGGATCCTCAATTTGTCTATGGCCACCCTCATCATTCCAGACATCTGGAAGGTTGGGAAGGTGGTCCCACTACTGAAACCAGGGAAACCGGCCGACAAGGGTGATTCCTATCGGCCGATTTCCCTGCTTTCACCTGTGGTAAAGACACTTGAGGCCCTACTCCTCCCGTACTATACATACCACCTTGGGTCAGCTAAGCATCAACATGGCTTCCGGAAAGTGCACAGCACAACAACAGCACTTAATGCCATAAACACACAGGTGAACCGTGGTCTTAACCAAAACCGCCCCTGCGAGAGAACCGTCCTAGTAGCGTTGGATCTGTCGAAAGCTTTCGACACAGTTAGCCACTCCACGCTACTAGCTGACGTGGAATCCTCAACTCTCCCGCAGGGGCTGAAACGGTGGACCGCGAATTACCTGTGTGGTCGTCAATCATCGGTATGGTTTAGAGATACAACATCAAAACCAAGGAGGATTAAACAAGGGGTACCGCAGGGTGGCGTCCTGTCCCCATTACTGTTTAATCACTACATCTCCAAGCTCCCTCAACCGCCAGAGGGAGTCACGATTGTCTCCTATGCTGATGATTGCTCGATAATGGCAACCGGCAATGCAATTGATGATCTGTGTTTGAAAGTGAACGGATATCTCTCAGATCTTGCCCAATTTTTCACTAGCAGAAACCTGGCGCTGTCCCCTGCCAAGTCCTCGGCGACCCTTTTTACCACCTGGACGAAGGAGGTCAGGCTGGATCTTAACATCCACATCGATGGCACCCCCATTCCGACGGTTAACCACCCGAAGATTCTGGGGGTGACTTTCGACAGCCTGCTCTCCTTCTCCGCGCACACTACCGCAATCGCCAATAGAGTACAGAGCCGCAACAATGTCCTCAAGTCGCTCGCCGGCAGCTCTTGGGGCAAAGACAAAGAAACGTTGTTGGCAACATACAAGGCGATTGGCCGGCCGGTAATAAACTATGCTGCGCCAGTTTGGTCGCCGGGAACCAGCAGGACACAATGGACGAAGCTGCAGACCTGCCAGAACGCCGCACTCCGCACGGTGACGGGATGTCTTCTGATGTCGCCTGAGGAGCATCTCCACCAAGAGGTCAATGTGCTCCGAGTTAAGGAGCACAACCTCATGCTCAGCAAGCAGTTCCTTGCTGGATGTCACCGCTCGGGGCATCCAAACGGGCACCTGCTTGCCGTGGAGCTGCCCCCCAGGCACATTAGAAGACATCTACTAGAACTAAAGGACGAGATCCAGCCACTCATCACACAACCGCTGGATCCGGAGGCGTACCGGCGGGTCCTAAGCAACATCCACAGAGACACAGTCACGAACATCATTGACTCCCGCCAGGCGAATGCAGTCATCGGAGCCCAACCACCACCTGTAGCAGATGAGGAGTCCCTGCTGCCCCGCGAGTCCCGCGTCACTCTGGCACAACTACGATCTGGATACTGTAGCAGGCTCAACTCCTACTTATCCAGAATCAACCCCGACATACCCAACACATGTCCGGCATGTGGAGATTCTCCGCACGACACCAACCACCTATTCACATGCCCTCTCAAACCCACTCATCTAACCCCCCTCTCCCTCTGGTCCAACCCTGTCGAAACTGCACGTTTCCTGGGCCTCCCCCTAGATGAGTTTGACGACAACGACCATGGGTGAATCCGCTCTTTACGGGGCGCGACTAGCCGCTACAACAACAACAACAACAGGCGAGTTGTATGTTTCAAAGAATACATGTATATTGTAAAAAAATGAAAAGCAAGCAAGCAAAGTCAAAGAAATACATTTTCTACTCATTTTCAGTTAAAACTTCATGAATAAAATCTGTTGCCCTCATTGAGCTGAATTAAGCACAATTATTGTGTTTTTTTTTGCAAAGAAACATGCAAATTAATTTATTAAAAATTACACTTGAGTGATTTTAACAGCATTTAATTAAATTTCGAATGAAGATATAAATTGTTTCAAAAAAACTCGCATCGAAACAACAAACGAGCAACATTACGACATCAACTTTGTACGCGGAAACAGAGAAGGATGAATGCGCGAGTTAATCAATAAATTCTTATCAATGCAATAATTCCCCAACAACGCACAGACAGACGTTCGTACAAATGTACAGAATGGGCACACAAACAAACGAACATCCTACATGTGTGCATGTGGGTGCATTTTTGTTGTACGCTGATTACATTTGGGCAACGACAGCTTTGCAAAAAATAAGGCACGACTACATAGATATGTAGAGCTACCGGTCCATTGCAAATGGAAAAATGGTTTGGCGCTAAAGTTGCCTTGCGTCCAACGCCCAATAAATGTGCATTTGTATGCGGTTGTGTGCATGTGCATGTGTATGTGTCTGTGTGTGTACGAGTATAGTTATTGCAGCAGTGTACACAATCAATATTTTTACTGCTCATCAGGGTGCGAATTGACAAATATGGATTACACCGTGTCATCATGTCAGACGCACAAGCGCACGCAACACATATTCGTATGGATGGAGGTATGTATGTATGTATGTATGTGTGTGTATATGTGCAAGAGCAAACACTTGTATACATCACGGGTGCACCGAAGCAGCTGGAGCAATGCGAATCAGATAAAGATAAATTTGCTGCGCGAACTCCCCAGCAATAATGGTGGGAACGGGGAGCGTGCGATGTTGGCAACGCAACTGAACCGCAGGCAATGGCAATTACAAGCCACAATGGGGAGTTGCAATTGTGCGCGAGGAGCAAGAAGAAGGGGAGAGGCGGAGATTGAGAGGAACTGAACTGAGTGGCAAAAGGCCAGAATTACTGAGGCAGCAAGTGCCCTATGCAGAGCAGAAGGCAGTGAACTGTAGCAATTCGGAAACTGGCAGCACAGGAAATCAGTGAAGAGAAGGGAAAAGTTTACCAAACAAAATAGTAAAAATCAGCACGATGTGACATATTTGTACATACATACGTACATTCAAACTTGCTCTCATTCTTATGACCAGTAAGCAATGATTTGCTTCGACAGTGTTTGCAAAATCATATACAGCGTCCGCATTTTGAAGAGGAATTCATGTTCTGTGTTAAAGTCCCGCACCAAAACAAAATTGCGGTTTTTCCAACGGAATTATAAAACTCAATTTAATTCAAGAATTAAAAAAAAAAATTATGGTTTAAAGTTATTTTTCGATATTTATTTTATCGATCACATCGATTTTGTGATTTTTACTTTTTCGATTAAAAATAATCGTTATTCTTGGATTTAAAATTTAATAATAAATAATAAACGAAAAACAAAATTGGCGGCGAGTCGTAAATTTTATAATCGTAAAAATAAAAATACCAATTTATCAATTTATCGATGAAATTTAATCGAAAAAATTAAAAGTGAAAAATAACGATCCAGCTTGATCAAATAAATATAAATTACAGGATAACCTAGTATGCATCGATTTAAAAAAAAAAAAAAAATAAAGCGATCAAAATAAAGACAATTTTCCTTCTATTCGGATATCAGTTTTTTTATTTTGGTATTAGGACATTAAATCGGTCGATATTGACGACCAAATTTTTGTACATTATTGTGAAATTTTTCTTTGTAAAATTCCCTTTGTATTAAATTGATTTATTTCTTGTCACATACAATCCAAATATCTGAATATCATAATCTACATTTTCGAAGATGTAGCCGATGGAAACCACCACCCCAAAATGCACCAGGCAGTAATACGAAAAAGATATTAAAACTTCTCTATATATAGTCATGGATTTTCCAATGCCAGCATATGGAAAATTATAATGCTTAGGTCCCCGTTTAAATTAAAGTGGAATTTGTGGGAACTTACACTTTTTTCTGGGATTCTCTAGTGAAATTGGATTATTTTGTTGATTTTCTACAGCTATCAAACGAGACTCAATTGAACTGTGACAGCTGATAAAACAAAGCATTGCTTAAAAAGAGACTCGTACTCGAAAGGCCCTGTATTTACTCGTATAAGTAAATCGTATAAGGATGTAAGTGTTTATGCGAATGAGTCGGCTAATGCTGCACACAGAACTACCTACATATATCCAAATATGTCCCATTCCAGTCGACCTCATCCGATTCGATTTATTTGCACTCTTTGGCGGATGACATATCTTCCTCGTTTGCTTTTTTCCTCATTTTCATTTCTTGATATCGTGTAAATAGCATGCAATCTTCCATCTGGGACTCTTTATACTCTCGTGTGTTGCACTCAGCTATGCGCATTGGCAATCAGTAGCAAATGTTGCTCGCCATAAAGGTGGAACAACATATCGGTGAATTTGTCAGCAACGCTATCAAAAGTTATATGCGAAAAGAAGTGATACAAAAAAATAAAACTAAAAACAAAATGGGACAAAACTTTATTAGATGACTGCTTGAAAATCAACGTAATGTGATTTTTTGATATGAAGTTCACATCAGACACACCTACGTGCACACGTGCATATATTTCTTATGTTTTTGACATGTAGCAAATTATATTTGTGTCAGTATGGACTTGCTATTGGCATTTGGTGGGACGATGCGGAGGCTTATTGCTTTCTCTCAATGTACACAAACTTAGCAGCAAGAATTTGAACTCCTGTTTTGATTCATCTATCGACATATTTATTGACAGTTCTATATTGACTGTACTGCGTTACGGCACCTGCATCATCTGGTGTCATAACTTTATTATGCCGAATTAAAATGATTTTTTGCTTTAATGTATTTAGTTACTAAAAACTTACCGATAGTCATAAAATGAAAATGTGTTCAGAATGTAACTGATTGCCAGGGTGATAGAGCTGGTTTTTAAAAAAAATGCTAAGCATTTTCTCAAATTTTTTTGAATATATTATAAACTAAAGAATTTTTTTCGGCAGATCGTGGTTCAGCTATAACCAAAGTTGTTGTCTCATATCTTTAGATTTTTTAACGTTTTTTATACCATTATTGTCATCGTTATCATCGGTTTCGACATCTTTATTGCTATTACTATTGATTTCTATGCCAATCTTTTTTATACTTATCGATATCGTTATCGACGTCATTATCGTTTCACTTAGTGTTGTTGCCACTATACCTGTCAATATCGATATTATCAGCATTACCGTTATTGCTATTGCTATCAGCGTTCTCATTGATCTCGTTATTGTCATTGTTATTGATTTTGTTGGTTACCTTTTTAAACTTACCGATATTGTTATCGTTTCGCTTATTGTTATTGCTGCCAATATGACCATACTTATCAAAATCGATTTTGGCATCATTACCATTATTGTCATTGTTGCCGGCTTTATTATCGCTCTCGATACCGTTGTTATCATTATTATCTATTTCGATGTCGGTAGTTCTCTACCTATCGTTCTCGTCAACGCATCGGTTTTGTTTTCCTTACTATTATCGTTATCAATATCGTCATACTCATCACTATCGTTATTATCAACGTTATCGATATTGCTATCAGCATTGTTATTGTCATCTTTACAAACAATTCATAGTTTGGCGTCAAATTTCTTACCAATAATTAAAGCAGATAGAAGGCATAAGCAAAATACAGCAAATTACTGAATTTATTTCTCTTTTTCTCTCTCTTTCTTTATCTTTCCCACGCCCTTGTAGAAGGAGGAGAAAATCCGCATTCTGAAGCAGCGCCTTGTCGAGTGGGAGGCCACGCACAAAGGTGGCGAAATGAATGGCACCAACAGCACCAATGGCATATCCATGGCCGCGATGGCTGCCCATCAACCAGCAGCGAGTGTCAATTCTTTGCCCGGCGGTATGGGTGCTACACTAATGGGTGGCTCCGGTTCGGGCTCCACAAATAATTCACTCAATTTACAGGCAACGACGTCCTCCTTACAGCATAACACACCTGCCGCCACATTAGCGATAACACAAGGTAATTGCCAGCTAAAATCAATTGCACATTGTAACTATCAGTTTAGTGAAATCCACAACAACAACAACAACAACAATAACAACAACCACAATAAATGTGGCAACAATAACAATAACCGTAACTACAATAGTACGAACAATAAAAAACAGCTGATATTGAACTCATCATCATCCGAATTGGCTTTATTTGCATTAAATTTCAATAGCATTAAACGAGACTCATTGGTATTGCTAACAGCCGCAGAACGTCGGAATAGCTCATCGCCACTGTCCGAATACGACAGCGCCATTGGCATGTGTGGTGGCGGTCGTTACTCACAGTTGACGCGCTCGTCACGAGCCAGCCAATCATCAGCGTTGGAATTTTCAAATAATTACCTTTGAGTACTGGCACAGCTGTTGTTTTGTAATGGGGGCGGGAACGAAGGGAGTAGGGAGCAGGGTAATGCGTGCGAAATCTGAGTACGAATATGTTTTGATAGTACATACAGCACAAGAAACATGTACATATTTAAATACAATTTTCGTTTGGAGCTTTCATTGTTGTTGGTTTGTTGGGCGCATAAATATGTACTGTATATACCGTAGGCTGGAGTTCAAGCCGCCTTTGTGAAATGTGGGGAAAATTTAACTTCAATATTGTATTTATTATTTGATGTCATGCTTTTTAAAAATCATGCTTTCTTGAGGTTTAAAAAAATTACTTTTTTTATATTTTTCTTCTAGAAATACTAGCAATTTTCTGCGGCATTGGTAAATAAAAAAATATTGTATTATATAACAAGTCAAAGTGCACATATGTAGTCTTTGTCAAATGAATGACAAGTCCTGTCCAGTCCATAAGCTGTTATTTTTTAGAAAAAATTCAAACTACTCACTCTATTGTTTTTTTAACACAGCAGGTCTGTACTCAATAGACTGGGCTGAAAACCCGGTTTCTTTCGATTTTTATTGCTAATAACAAAAATATGGTTCATTGAGCTCTAAAAAAATCTGTGCGAAGGATGAAAATTTTCGGTCAATAATCGAAATATCAATGATGAAATTGTTCAACATTTTTTTTTCTTACCTTACTGCAATCGCATTTTCAGCCCACTACTAGAGTGCACTAGAGTTATCTTGATTGCATTTAAACCTTTTCGTTCTATTAGAAAAATGCTTCATTTTAATTTTGTGCTTATTTTTTTTTATTTTTTACTCGAAATTTTGTATCGAATTACTATGAAATATTGAACTCTATCAATAAATAATCTAAATAATCTTACTGCATAAATAAAATGCTGCTGTTCAAGCCTCGGAGCAAGTAAACTTGTAGCACTTGAATTCCAAAAAACAAAAATAAACACTATGCATTTGTTTTACCCCTTATTTGCCATCATAACTTTAGCAAGGAAAACTTTGGATACGCATTAGGAGATTTATTTTTTTTATTTTTTTTTTTGAAAATTTTATTCATATCAGCAATAATAGTTGCGCTCAAGGATGGTTTTTTCTTTGCAAATTATTGGAAAAAGGCAACAGCTGTCAAAGCGATAGAAATTATAGCTTCAATTTTGCAGATCACCTAATCACCTCATCAGATTTCTTTCTGCTTTGTTTGACTTCACAACCTCAGACTTGTCAGGCAAGTGCGCAGCCAGTAATCCAAGCGGGCATGTGAAATGTTGATTTTTCTCTTTCCTATATCCCTTTGGCCTCTTTCCAATATTTTTTTAATTAAAAAACTGGCCTTGTGCTGAAAAATTATTATTGATATAATTAAATTAGGGCGAAAAATTAATATATCAAAATATTAATCATGTTTTCCTCCTTTTTTATATCAACAATATTTATATTTATTAATAGGAAAACCAGGAATCAAACCCAAGTACTTGGCATCGCAAGACTAGTTCGGAACCGCTGTGCCAAGCTATAGCCAATCCAACGGAATTTAATTTTTATTGAATTTATTAATTTTTTATTTTTATTTTATGCTTTAAATTATTAGCAAACGTTGGTCCGAGGCAATCAATATTTTAAAAACTTCTCGTTTCGGAGTCATTTTTCATGCTTGGATGAAAAAATAATGGACCTCACTTCTCGTACATTGCCACATTTCCACTTTTCTGTTTTTATTTCGGTTTCAAATAATTCTTCTGCAACTCACTGGTTGCCTAGCTTTTCTCTTGAAAAGTTACCACATGAAATAAATTAAGGAATATTAAATGTTCGTTTACAAGTCGCGATTTGTATTCTTTTCTACAATCCATATACGAAATTTGGGCAAATTATCTTTTAATGTTACTGAAATATTGTATTGTACCACAAGTACAAAAATTTTAAAAGTAGCAGCTTTTGCTTCTTATGAAAACTATATATGTATATTCTCTATCTACACCTTAATCCGCCCTCATCCCTCATTCTGGTATTTTTTCATCATATTAACCTTTAATTGCAAATAAAAAAAAGCGCACACTTGCTGGAGTATAAGTTTGTGCTGTAAAAATTATATGTGTCATACCCCTTTCATAAAAACGCCATGGTTACTCTCTTGCTAAAAGGAAATCTAAATTTGTTGTATTGTATTCTCATTGCTAAGTTCGCAGCACCTGTCTGTGTTTACCGCCGCAAACTCAAAGTGTTTTTGTCCTGTACGAAAGCACCACTGTTAAAATTATTTTATGTCTCTCCGCTGTATTAAACACTGTGCCTGATTTTCATTGTGCCATATTTAATGACAAAGCTAACCAAGTTTAAGAAAATAGCCGGCATTTCGGTGCCAAATGATTAGAGGTCTAAAACATCAATGTTTAAGCAGTTCATGTTATATTTTGTCTTCAAGATTATGGCATAATGTAAATGAGTCATTACTTTTAAATGCCATGTTTGGTTTTCATTTTGTCATATTTTATGACAACATTTTAACAGTTGATGTTATTTATATTTTGTCATCAAAAAAATGACATAATGAAAACCAGGCATTATTTATGCCTTTGTATTTTGTGAAATTAATGTTTATGCGCGATGACTCGATTTTTAACACATGTTTATTTTAACATAATACTTTTTCTCTCTTCTCTTTTTCAATTTCAAATCTTTACAGATATCCATGATCATCACACATGAAAAAACGTGTCAATTTCCTTCTCGTGATAGGTAAAATATATGTAAATTAGTTAAATGTGAACCAAAGAAAAAAAAAACAAAAACGAACAAAAATCATAGGTATAACTGCGTTATTGTACAAACTCTACAGGCAATTTGTAGTTCAATGTAAATGTATTAGTGAATATGATAGTAAGTAGTTAAAGCAATTGGTGTACGTAATCTTAAGTATTTACCTACCTACCAACCTACATAAATACGAAACTAATATTATTAAATAAAAAAAGGGGGTGGAGCAAATAAAAAAAAATCTTAAACCAAAACTTTTACTACCAAAATTTATTAAATTAATATTACATGTATGAACGTTTCTATGTATGTATGTAGTGAAGTGAATGAAAATTATATTTAATTTGTTGATAAAAATTGATCTTACATTTTAAAAGTAACTATAATTATTTTATGCAAATAAATAGCTAAAAGTTAAAATAAATTAACGAAATTGTTGTAAGCAATGATGTACTATCTGTTAGTATTGTTAGTCAATAAGTTTACATTTAGGTAATATTAGAAAAAGTTGTAATAGTATAATTAACGGCAAGTGAGTCATAAGTTTTTAAAAATTTGCGTTTTCTTTCGCAACTAACAAAAAAGAGCAACTCTTTCTACCACCAAACGCTATAATGAAGATTGAAATTAAAAAAAAAAAGAAATGCCACTACTTAATGTTCTAAACATAGATAAGACAATGAAAACTATTATTCTGAATTTAAGGTTAGTTATATGTAGAAAAGGTAGCGAAGGTTGATGTTTTCATTTCTGTTATTTATAGCTACATACTTATTCATTTCCTTCACAAGATTTCTTTGTGTAAAAAATAGTATTCTTGCTTCTTTTTCTTCGGTGTTGACTACCTCGCTAAATTGTCATTTTAGTCTGGAAAATTTTATTAATAATTTTTTGTTTGTGTACTTTTTCGCGTCTTTCTGAAATACTTTTGGAATTAATTTATTATTTATATAATTATTTGTCAGTTTTTATTGCGTTTCTTCTGGGTTCTATGAGATTTCTACATTGAATGTCAATTATTGAAAGAATTTGATTAGAGGGCTTACAGCGCCATCTATTTGTCAGATCTTCATTGGTGAACTGCAAGCATCTGTATGCTCAAACCTTTCCAACTGCAATAAGTCTAGTGAAAATTCTGCCCTAAATAAAACTAACAGATACAAGAGCCACTATTTTTCTTTCTTTTGAACACTCAAGGCCCATATCATCCGATGTTGATAGCGTACATGCTTTTACAGCTTCCGAAAATTACAGCCAAATCTCTCCGTTATGCGTCCCAGCTAAGTTTGCTACACATACCTGCAGTAAATGATTTATTTCATAAGGGTAGAGTTTAGTCCTATAGAGGCAAGAGCCCTTGTCACCGTCACCGCCTGACTGTTTAAAAAATATAGCAATGTTTGGTAGGAGTCATTCGGAGTGTTGGCTATTTGGCAGCCCTATCTGATGTTTGGGTATTCTGATTAGAAAACATTCGCTGAGTCTCATTCTAGAGCTATCCGTGAAATTAGATACTTCGAAACATTTAGCAAAATTTGTAGATTTTTGTCTGGCAAGACAGTTTGGGAGATGGCCCAGAGATGACGGGGAATGACCCAGACCCAGCAGCCTCAGAGCACTCTGGTAACCATTTTATTTTATGAGAAGATAAGGACCTGATGTACTAAGCATATTGATTTGAAAAAATTGTGTTTCGTCTATTAATGGGCTCTACAATTTTCCTAACATTTGGAAGGTTTCATCATATCACAAACAGAGTTCGCCATGAATGGCTTCCACAAAACCAAAATACCGGAATGATCCTCTGGTGCATATTTGGCTGACAGAGAAAGAAATTGTGCCATATACTAAAGACTTTTCTCCCAATTTTTACTTAATTTTATATTTATTTAAAACTAGCCCAAAATTTGTAAGAATTTCACACCACTTAATTGCACTCAGAAAGTTATTAGAGCGGGATTCTGATAATTTCATTTCAACACTCATGTCACGTATACCAGAGAAATTCTTTTATTAAAAAAAAAAAAAACAAACGTAAACAATTATTATGTAAATTAAATTGCAGTTTTCATAATGTATGACCAATGCTACTTTTATACCACAAACGAAAAAAAAACGACCCTAAGAAATATGTAAATAATTTACTAACTCGCAGAGTTTCAGCATTTAAATTCAAAACTCATAAACCAACAGTAATAAAAACACAAAAAAAATCAAGCGAATTATGGCAAATTACAATTCCTACGAAATAAAAGACTTTGAAAAATTAAAAACATGAAAACAAAAACCCATAAAAAATTTAAGAAAGTTAAAGTTAAGTACGGGTACTCTTAATGAGTAGTAAAGGCTCAGACAACAAGTAAATACTCAAGTACAGCGCAAAAAAATTGCAAATACGAAGAAAATTTAAAGCATTCACAATCAGCACGAATGCAAAAAATATTAAAAAAAAAAGAAACACAAACAAAAAATGTGGCATGGAAATATTAAGAAATATATACTGTTTAAGCAAATCTAATATAATGTACTAGCTAAATATCTATGTATTTAAAGTTGAAAAATAAAATAGCGGCAGGAGGAGAAATGTAAATTTTAACCGAACGTTATACGCGACTTCACGGGTACTACAATGATGTAAATAGTTACAATTAATAGCAAATTTAGAATATATACAGACATATTTATGAAAAAAAATAAAAATTAAAAGCAAAAAAATAAATTAATAAATTAGCAAAGTAAACAGAAAATTAGGAGAGTTGGGAGTTAAATTAGACGTAAAATTAGATTACTCCATAAATGAATAATTTGTGTAGTTAAAAACTTTTAATTAGCGTAGTTAAATGTTGAATTGAATTGTGAATATAGGCAAATGTAAGAGTAAGTTAATGAAATATATGAAATTAAAAATAACATAGGTATATTTACAAACAGCACAAAAGCGATAATTTTCATACTAAATTAGTTTACAAAACTATATACATATGTATTTCTGAGGGTAATACTGGTGTTATTTTTGAATTATTGGAATTAATAATCTGTTTTAGCATAAATTGAGCTGGTTGGTTAAGACCATTCATTTAAACCAAATGCGTTTATGGTGTAGTAAAAAAAGAATTCGTGCTACGGAATAATTTTTTTTCTTTCTAAAATTTGATTATAGAATAATTAGCCTTGAACTTGCGACTACCAAATAGCTTAATGTATGTGACCAAAAAAATGCAACATTTATTTGCAGGCGAATATTATGGTATATTCATATTTTCAGAGTAGGCCTATTACATATGGCAAATATTGCATACCTTCAGCCGCGATCAATCGGCAATTTTTGATTAAAACAAAATTTGGTATTTCGAATTCCATACCCACATTAGTTGATGGGAGGGAGAAACTAGTCCTTACGAGGCATTTGAAAGCCCAAATATAAATCAATGGAATTAAATAGCTCCTATGGTAGATCAATTTAAACTAATGGATGTGGCTTTCATCCACAAACAGGGAGCTTTCGGTTGGAGAACTCGATTTGTGGAGTCTTGCTGTTCAGTGAAAAGGACTGCTATCTGGCTGCTATACCAAGAAGATAGTTAGAATTTGCTAGCGAGTCGCGCATTTACGTCATTATTTCAAAATTTCGTAAAGAATCGAACAAAGCCAAATCAATAGAAGTTGCATACTTTTACGTGTCACAATTTTGCGATTTTGCCACTTCGCAAGCATACGTACGTTGGCAATTATTCACCTAAATGTACTTCGCCCTGGCCAGAAGGTAGAAGATCCTACAGCTGGTCTTTTCAGGCTTTGTTGTTTTCTACGATGTTCAAATTTTACTGCGGTACCTAAATTGGTGTAGCGTTTTCTAATGGCAACGAGCGACAGATAGCGCACGCTATACCAGAATAAGCGCATGAAATCTACGCTCTTTGGTTCTGTTATTGTAGCAATTTGACGTAGCTTATAGCTATTAACTTGATTTTAGAAAAGTTTCTTCCTTTCAGTTTTTATTAAAACAAATATCTTATGTACTTCTTTTCAGTTATTTCTATCTTACAAAGATAAACTTACCAAACCAAAAACTCGAGTAAAACTAATAAAAATGATTATAGTACGTACATTAGAAGTAAAATATAAAAATAAATAATCCATTAGCATAGCTAAATATTGTAATATAATAAAAGAAGCTTAGACTAATTTAAAATAAATTAAATATATACAAAATCGTAAATTCTCAGCAAATACAGAATGTTAAAAAGCAAACTGAAAAAATGAATAAAAAAAACCTTGAATATTTCAAAATGCATCAAAACTTATGAATCCCCAGTAAATTGAAGAAACGAATCGAACGAGTAAACGACGCAAAAGGCAACAAAAAGAAAACCCCGAATTACCGAAAATAATCAACTGAGAACATTCGCACATTTTATTGAATTGAAAAGTAAACACAGCAAAAATTGTTAAATTTAAGACTTAGTACTAAAATAAGAATATTTGCAATAAAAAACAAAAACTGAACTATTAAACTAAAAACCAAAGCAAAAAATAAAATGAAGAAACATGAAATTAAACAATAAAATAAAGTCATAAATGTTTTCATTTTTTCTGAACTGTTGATACGTCAAGGATTGATTTTTAAAAAATCAAATACATTTTTTTTTAAGATACCACAATTTTGTAATTGGTTAAAGTGTAGAAATTACTTTTTTACATAAAAATATTCTTGATAAATTTTAATTTTAAAATTTAAAAAAGTCTTATAACTTTTTATGAGATTTAAATGGACCAACGTGGCGGATATGAAACTGAGTTTTGAAAAGTGGCCATTTATCTAGAAAATTATGTTCTGCTTTTTTCAGTTACAGAAACGTGGTTAATACTTCAAATTTTTTTATTTTTTTTAATTTTTCCTACTTTTCAATATTACCTGTACAAAATTTTCCAATCGATATTAATATGTGAACGATATTCTAATTTTTATGTGTACCGAAACTAATTTATATTTCACTTATTGCGGCTCTACGAGTCCACTTTACTGGTTTTATGATAACAATTTTGTATGGCAATTAATTGAATTTTTTAATTTGTGCAATAAATCTATGTTAAATTAGATGCATATTTTAATTAATTTTTGAGAATTTGTAATTCGTGAGAAATGTGGGCAGCAATTAATTTCAATTAACGAAATGCAAATTTGTTTCCAATAGGCCATAAATAGAGTGCGGTTTTTTATGCATTTATATGGTAAAAAAAAATAAGCCTGAAAATATATACCATTATTACTGTAAGTAAAGTGTATGCAAATCAAAATGCATAAAAAAAACCCGCACTCTAGTCATAACAATAACAATGGCAGTTGTTATCATTGAAACAAAGATGACAAATTTTAACAGCGCCATCTATTAGCGAGAAGGTGATGTAATTAAAACAATTGTCACATAATAAAGTTTGTTATTGGCGTGGGAATAGGGTGGTAAGTCTAAACGCCCAATCTTGTAGGAATAAACTTAGTTTAAGAAATACACCATAGTAAAACTCGTACTGAAAATTGACCCTTAGAGGGTTGGAATCAAGTTTTTGCGGCCTAATTTTGAGCGCAATAAGTAGTTAAGTACATGAAATTATCTACTTTCTTTTCCTAGTCAGCTGAGATTTACAATTGATGTGCGAAATAGTTAAGCGAGTTGATATAAACGTGGAAAAAAACTATTATTAAAATGTCGTCTACTTAAAAACAGCACATTTTTTCAAAATATATTCTTATTTGCCTTCTATTGATTCTACTCCACTTTAATTAGATTGAATTGTCCACAGAGCCTCTTTGAACATATTCATAAAAGTTAAGCATGAACATATAATTCGCTGAAAAGCACTGAAAGTTAATTTACAACGCTTTTTTGGTATGTATGTGCATAATAAGAAAATGTGAAAAACATAATATGGAAATTGAAAAATTGATGTATTTCATGCGCCAAAATTAACTTTTCGACGAAGAGAAACGAGATGGGAAACGGCAATGGCTTATGCGAAGTAAAGTCCTTTGCACTAAAATGCCATTTTTCGACATTATTTGTTCAGCTGCCTTCAGAACGAAAGGCAAGCGAAAATAGTTCAGAACATACGCAGCTTTACGTCGGTCCGTAAAGATGCTTTGCGGCGACAAAGTCACGTCGTGTACGCACATCGATTAAACTTCATTAATCACATGCGCGGCGTACAAATTTTCCGTTGCCGGATGGAGCTGAACGAGAGATACTGAGTGCTCTGCAACTGGGGTGAAGGTGTTTTAAAATGAGGCTGCTACTTAAAGCAAACATTGTATATAGTTAAAATAACGATTCATCCATCGTCTGCTGCTTGCAAGTGAATAGCTGTTATTACGGTAAATTAAAAACTTTTAAATTGCAAACAAAGACGTGAAGAGCGAAGAGAGAATGCTGAAGAAAATAAATGTGAAAATTACGTTTTTTTCATCACAAACAAGCAAAATAGAAAAAAACCATCGACAATAACAACAACCCGGCAATCATGCTTGTCATGTCGAAATTTGGGATATGGCTACACATAAGACTCTAAGGCGGGTATAAATGAAGAAAAAATAAACGGCGCTGAGGGAGCAACGGAAATGAACAACGCTAGTGATTGCGTTTACCTGAGAAGGAGTGCGGGGATATTGAAATTTTTGTTCATGAATATGCTAACAAGCGTATGGTAGTATCTACAGAGAATTACGCACAGATATTAACAAAGCATCAGCGTGCGATGACTGAAAAAAATTGATATGAAAAAAAAATGATAAAAGCGGAAGGAAATCACGCGCATGATTTTGATATGAAAGTTTAGCCACAGACCAGATGAGAATTATTCCCAATGAGTTTCCGGCTTTCAGGAAAAACAAAAATTCCAAATGAAAAACTCAAGCAAAGCTTACCAAACATATAATTTTGATTTGGATGGATTTTGGTCGGAACTTTTCTTTTACTATATAAAAAAGTTTTACAAATAGAATAAAATTTAAATTTTTTCGAAACTTATACAAAATTTAAAATTTCACCATTCCCCGGATCTTTCATTTATTTCGTAAACATATCTAACAAAATGTCCGAAATTTTTTGACCTCAAAAAAAAAAATGTGGCGGCATTTTTTCAAAATATTAATTTTGATGCAGAAATATTTCTGAGCCTCTAAATATATTTCTGTATCAGAAATAAAGTTTTGAAAAAAAAACTGCATTAATTTTTTATATTATATATATTAAATTTTTAGGAATTTTTTTTTTATAAAATACCTCTATCCTTATCCTAAAGAATCGTGAAATTTTCAAGAATTTTTTCCCCCTGTAGATGACATGAATATTTGAATTTTGAAAAATACGAATTGTTATAATTATAAATTTGATATTTAGGGATATTTAGGTTCTATATTCTATATTGGAATTTTCTGTATGAAGGTCCTTAGATATCCTAAAAATTTCAAGACATTTCTTTCCCCTTTCAGAAATCTTATTTTTTAAATTTTAAAGAATACAATTTATTGAATGTCTCAAAAAGTATTATTATTTTAGAAATGGTTCTAAGTTCGTTTTAATGGAGATATTTTTTATGAGGGGGAATTTACTTTTATAAAATTATTTTACATATAACGATTTTTTTTTTATTAATACTATAAAAATTTAACAATATAATATATAATAAATAATTTACCAAATATATTCTGAAAATTTCGAAAATTAAAAAAAAATTAATTTGTAAATTTAAAAAATCGAAAAAATAAAGTTATATATAAAATTTGTGGGAAAATTTTGCAAATGTTGACCCTCATATATCATTCAATTATTAGGATAGATTTTTTCTTTTAAAAATATTAAGTTTTTAATTTGAAAAATATAAGTTTTTCTACTTGATACATAGAAAAGTATTGTAATTTTCTTAGTTAAAGGATTTATTTTTTGATACAGAAAATTCCGAAAATTAAAAAACTATATTAAAATTTGATCTATGAAAATTGAATAAATCAGATGAGTGTCGAAATATTTTGCAAACGATGCTCTAACTGATCTTAATATATCCCGAAATTGTCAAGAAAGTAGTTTTCTTTCATTAAATTCAGCGTATATTTTGATAATGAAAATTTCAAAAAAATAAATTTTTTGTATACGATATCCCCAACTGATTCCAAAATATCCATAAATTTTTCAGAGATTTTTCCCCGCTTTCAACGACTTAATTTTTGAATTTTGAAAAGTATTATGATTAAATAATTCGCGTCAAAGTTAATTTTAAATGCGAAAAAGAGCTTCCTGCCAATATTGGAGGAACATGTCAAAGTGGTGCCGGAACCAGAAACAAAACAGAAACTTGGGGCTGGTAGGCAAGAATTCTTAACGCGAATTATCCCATAAAGCTATCAAGGACAATTTTGAATAATGAGACTGTGACGAAAGAACTATACAGCTCAAAAAAGTAAAGCTTCCCGTTTTCCTTACTGGGTTTGATACTAGATACCTAAATGTAAATGGTTTTATTTTTGATGTAGTCGCATTTTAATGATCTGCTTAATGAGCCAAAAATGGTTACATTTTTTTGTTATACTTATCAACAGATTATGAGAATTATGATTCGATTAAAGGTTACTTTTTTAGTACAAGAAAAAGAATTCACGCATACCTTGGTTGGGTTTAACACACTTGAAGCAGTTGTTGTAGGCTATTTGCAGAAAAAGATACTTAACAGATGAAATACCCACGCAAAGGAAACTGGAACATTAATGAATCAATTAAGTATGCAGCGAAGTAGCACAGATTCACACATACACATATGCGTATTCACATACATAAATTGATATACAAATATTAAGAAACATGTAAGCCAATCGCGGCACGTGGATAAGGTATGTATTTATTGTCTATATAAACGATACGAGAGTGGGCTCGAATCCAGCGTCAGTCACTATTTGCTGCCTTAATTAAAGCACTCCGCAATATGCTACGCTGGCAGGTAGATAATCGAATGTCGGCGTGCATGGAACGAACGCAACGAAACGAAAATTGTAAGTATATAGTATGTGGTCGACAATAAGAGGTAAAACAGCAAACCCCAATTGAAAGGAAATGTAATGCATTGGCAATAAGATAAAATCGTAATTCGAAACTATTTACGAGTGAAAAGGCGCGGTGGAAGAAAGCGGAGCACATTTGAGGGCGCGTACAGACTGTGGGGGGATGTGGAGCTATATGCGTTTGCTTATTGTGCAAATTGTGAAGATAATAGGGTGAGAGTTTATATGGAAGTAAATACTGTTTAATGCACAGAAAAATAATTTTAAGACGACACAAATATTCGTGTATAGAATACAACGAACGAACGATAATAAATAATATAAAATTACTGCTTTTTCTGCATATTTGGCATTAATTTTAAACGATGAAATCATGCGACAATAAAAGCGAAAAAATTTTTAAGAAATAATGTTGATTCCAGCTGTTTGATTACTGCTTACAATTACATTTTAAGCATCCCAATTTTGCGCTTTCGAATGAAAATTCGCATTGTTGGCAATTATGGTCACTCATCCGCCATGGTAGCTGCTGCAAAGTTAACAGACGTATGAAAGTGGGATTAAAGAAAAAAATCAGCATTATTATGTTTCCTTTAATGCTACAGGTTTATTTTAAAGTACAGATGGGCTTGTTAAAATTGCTGCTTTTAAAAAGTTTACTCATACGCCATGGCGTTGATTGCCGTATTGGGGGCAACGGATTAATAGGACAACAAATCTAAATTAAATTTAAAAATAAACGCACCAAAAGTCGGTAAAAAGTTAGAAAAAAGCTTTAAATTTCTTACTAATGCTTAGTTTATAAGAAACGGTAAAGAACATATAGCATATACCATATGTTTAGAAAATGTTCGAGTGGAGCCCACATAAATTTTTTTTAAAATTAATTGGATGTATTTACTAGGGCCCGCAAAAGGAAATTTGAATTTGAGAGCGCATTTTAGACAAAAAACAAGGTTAACACTTTAAGAAATAGCAAAAAAGGCAATATCGAATGAGTACACTTGGAATTGGTGTCAGATTTTTACTGCAATAAAATCGATTTCCCACTCATTAGTTTTATTAGAAAACTTTGAGAGCAGTCAGAGGTCTGGTAGCTTTGATGCTTCTCTGGCGTTCCTATACTAACAACTAACGAACTTCCTCTGGATTTATCAAACACGTTATTAGTGAGAATGACAAATCAATTTTTCTTTTTTACTTTCCTACATATAATTCCACAAATAACAATATGCAGATGATATCCTACCATTTTTTTACCTCTTTTGTCTGTTTAAAAATAAAAACTTGCTCTTATTGAAATTTCTTATTTTTTTGCGATTCGTAAACTATTGCGGTAAATTTGCAATTGCAATTGCACAGCTGACGTAACAAAAAAAGTATGTAGATAAAATATGAAAATATCACAAGTTTCTTTTTTTAGCAGTCAGTTAAATAAACACGAAACTGTAATGTAAAATTGATGGAAGTCGAACTAAAAGCGAATAGGTAAAAAAAACATCGAAACTATTTTTAGTAGAATTGCAAATGAGTTCAATGCAGCAATGACAGGTGTACTACACATTTGGCGTAAATAAATGAAAAATTGAATTGGCAGTAATGGGGGCGATAATGATGGTTATAAAGTGGATTATACCGTTGATTGCGAAGGTGTGAGAGAGATGAGTGTAATTGCATTTTAAACTACTACTATTTGGATATTGAATGAAATATTTAGTAGTGGTAGTCGTATTTAGTTATTGTAATTTATATTTGAATTTTGAAGGATAAATTGCATACAAAACTTATTATTGATTTGACTGCAGTTTGATGTTTGGGTTTCGGTATTTGCTTTTGAAACTTTGCTTAGCTGGCAGACTGGAAAAGATTCTCAAAAAGCTAGTCAATGAATTTCAAAGTTACTGGATTTCTCTTTTCTGAAACCGACTATGGTATGAGCTCTCTAACTGGTTTTCTAGTCAGAGATTTTCAGATGGATTTTTCTTTACTTGCCGAAATGTAGGTCACTATGAAATGGGCATAGAGGCTCGGATCTTTCAATATTGCGCAGAAATCGTTCCTAGAATAGGTCAGAGATTACAATCCTTTGCAATAATTGAATTATACTCAAAATCCCGCTTTAGTAAGATGTGAAAGAGATTTTGCTTAATGTGCCTGGGCTCTCACAAAAATGTATTACTTATATGGACAATGTTTGAAACGATTTGGTATTATTTAATAAAGTATTTGAGAAATACAAAGAGTGGCATCGCTTCCTATACAAAAAAAAATCGGCTATCTTTTTTCATCGGAATTATAAAATTCATTATATTTTAAGATATCAACCAAAATATTTCCCAATAATATTAAGATCTAGGTGAGTTCAACCGATTTGCAATTACCTCCATTTTTTTGGGTTTTTATAAATATAAATATAATATAAATATTAATATATAATATAAATATATTTAAAATATGTTTCAAAGTAATCCCTCCAGATCATAAAACGGTTCATGTTTAAAAGTTCTGCATAAAAATATTTCAAAATTTATTCAACGGAATCAAAATAACTAAGATTTTCATGCTGCCATTTGCCATTTTTGGAAAATTGGTTTAAAAAAAATTTAGCAATTTTTTTTTTTTTAATTATTTTTAAATTTTTTTTTTTTTTTAATTTCCATTTTTTAGATTCAAATCGATTGAACTTGCGGTAATCTTAATATTTTTCAGTATATTTATAACATAACAAATTGTATAATTTCAGTGAAAGCCCCTCCACTTTTTTTGGCGAGACACCCTAATGTGTACATACATATATACTTGTTGAAATTGAGCTCAGGTTTTTGAAATAAAATGTTTCAGTACACAAATACATAAAATTGAATACGTTGCATTTTTTGTTGCGTAACAAGGTACGCCGGGTATTTGCTAGTATTTTAATATTTTTAAAAAATAAATTTTAACATATGCTAGATTTTGATACAGAAAGAGCCCTAAGTAATTGGCAAAGAGCCAACAAAAGTTAATCCGAAATTTCTGTTGTACGACGCGTTGCCAAAGGGTAGTGAAATAGGAGTCGAATTTAGGAAAATGACACTAAATATTGGCAGGAGCTGTCATAAATTCATTTCAAAAACGATACTAAATACCCTTGGGTGCATTGCAAAAACTGCCAAAAAAAATATTATAATATTTATTTGCAAAATACGAAATAGGCTTATCAGCTACACAACTACATGCAAACTTATTAGTTCACTTGGCAGTTTAAATATTGTAACTTAAACCTAACTACAATTGTTGGCGTATATCCAAAAATAAGCGCGCAGAAATTCCATTTTAATGACAATTGCGAAATGATGAGGAAAACAATACTGAATGAATGCTGAAAGTTTTTAAATGAAATGAAGTATTAAATGAAATAATTAAAATTTGTGCAAAGCTGCGAAATTTAACGAGAAGCGCGCTTGGAAACTGCAGTTGTTGCTGGTAAATTAATTTAATTTAATTTAATCAGAGTAGACAACCTCCCCCCTCCCCAACATTCTATGCAAATTAAAAATTCACTAAATTCATTGCACAAATTTTGGCATTCTAGAACTTAATTCGAGAAAATCGAACTTTTTGAAAACAATTAAAAAAAGTAAAGCAATGAAATCGGAACAATAGAAAAGTTACAACAAAAATCAGTTGTAGCAGATTTTCGACAATTATATTATTTTATTTAAGAATATATAATTATTTACAACCATAATAGACAAGCACAGAAATGTGGGTGTCTCCTAAATCTATTTGAATGATATTTAAACAAGCCACTTATGAATGGAAAACTTGATACAGAAAATTTCAATTATGTATTTTACATAAACAGCATAATAGTGCGCTCCCACGTACATACATAAATAAAATATAATAAAGTCACATAAGAGAAGGCGTTCATACACAGTAGCCCACATGTGAGCGTGCATTTTTGGTTAAACGCCCGAAAGTATGTTACTACCAGTATAATTTTGAGTTTGTTTAGCCACAGATGGCGCAAGCGAAAATAGTTGTGTTTTAGTGGATAACTACCCCTTGGGAAAAATCTACGTTTAAACGATTAATGTTGTTCACACCGAGCAGTGCATGGTAGCATTAAAATAAGAACATTCGATTGATTTAACTCCTAAATATGGTGGCATAAAGTAAATATCGATTTACTTCCCTATCAGGAAATTTGGCATCTGAAAAAACTGAGCCTAAAACATTTCTCAAACGGATAAATTCAAGGTTTTGCGGCATAGTTTTAGGCACAGTAGGGATGCAATGATTTTTGTGATTGCGTAAGAATAGGTTGTTTAATAAATTGTCGTATAGTTATGATGGTGGATATTTTTAGGCTTATTTTCATTGCAATTAATTCGAACTCTAATTATTAAAAATCTGGAACCAATTAGCAATAGAAAAAAGGAAGGATTGACGCATTTGGTCAAATTTATTTAAGTTGTAGCAGGAATTAGAGAGCAGAGCTTTAAAATCGTATTGCTCTCGCTAGATTATACCCCCTATTGGAATACATATATGTATAACCCATTCCATGTAATTATAGTAAATAGATTGGCTAAATCAACCGGCAGGCACTATAACTCTATAAAAATCAAAATAAATTAACTCTGAGGTAGAGAACATTTCAAATTCCTCATTTCAGAAATATAAATGGCGAAATACTGCAGTCGTATAAGACATAGGACTGATTTTGCAACTGAAAGCTCAAATGGAAATTTTCCTGCAGAGCGCATTCACTTTCGCAGTACTAAAAGTTTTTGGTTGCATGCGCTTTGAAAATTTTGGAATTCAAAACACGTAGTTGTATTTATGTTTTCCATTGAGCTGATTGCTTGAGCTGGGTTTGTTTTTTTTTTTTGTGCTTTTGAACTTGGCCCGCTGCATGCTGTTTGCAACTGTCAACTCGTATCCGTACTATATACCCATACATATAAATATTTGCATATTCCCACGTATTCATATGAATTTGAGTAAATATGTTAACGCGCACAACTGAGTGCTCGGCCGCAACACAAACAGAATGTCAAAGTAAATTGCATTATTGTTTAGGGTAACGACGTTAAATTTATTATTGTTTGTCGAAAATATGGCGAAAGGTGAAAGAACTTTTGAAACATGTTAATTTTCTGTGGCTTCCTTTCATTGTGCGCTTTGTGTTATACAAACAAAAATATAAAATAACTGTCATTCTTGTACCTAAATAAACAAACTCAGTTTCGCTTAGTTACTTGTCATTTGAATTCAACTAACCATATACTTACTACTTGAATTTTTACGTAAAAATAATGCAATGGGGATTAAGTCATAACTCGAATTTGTGGCTCTCAGTGTGGAAGAATTTAATATCTAGTGGCATATTTAAAAAAAAAAGACTGCTTTACTGTCACTTAAGAACTCATTTGTAGCTACAAAGAAGAAGCATAAATCGAGGGACAAAGTTCAAGAGAGGAGGTGAATGCTGAATGCTATCACAGCGTCAAAAATTTAAGCGATTGGTAACTACTCAGATTTTATTACCACGCGCCAGCAAATCCTCGAAGCCAGCGACCGAATTTAGAAAAACTCTAAAGGCATTGGCCGCGAAAGTTATGAAACGTGGTTAGGGTATGGCGACATAGCGACATTTCTAGAAATTACGCGGCAGACGAATCGCAAAGGAAGAGACCGACCTACTCACAGTTAACGCTGCGCGTGATGCTGACGACCCGCTGTCTTCTTCCAAGCACTGACTCATACAGCCTTTCAGATCCCACCTGTTTAGTTAATAAACAGATCTCCACTAGTAAGCAATACCTAATTTCAATCCACCTTCTTTAAATAATCAAAGCTTTACTTTTCATCTAGAGTGAAATACTTGATAACTCGGTAACCCGTCCAGTTACCGCTAGTCTAGTGGAATACCGTTAAAGTGAACCATATCACAGCGTACCGATCACTGGGGCAATCAGATCATGTCCAACGGAGACCTTTAGTATGATTCTTCACATGCCCCGATAGGTCTTTACATCAAGGAGTGTCAGCTTTCCAGAGTGCCCTAAGTCTATGGAAACTGAGACGATGGAAAAAGCATGCAATCGGCCGTGCACGTAAGCTACCGTCAATTTACCCAGAAATTCTACTTTTCAGAAACATTGATCTGCATCCTGTTGCCTCAAGAAAGGAGTTGATGGATATTTTATCTACAGAGCGCTTTGAAGTATCGGCTTTCACGGATGGGTACGAAATGGGCAGTGAAGTAGGTGCAGGAAACTTATCAGTGGTCCCCCAAAAAGAAGCATCTCTGGGTTTCCGGATTATACAAGTGTCTTTCAGTTAGGGGGTTTTGCCATATGGGAGGGAGGCTTATTGAAATCTAATGCAAGAAGTTCGAATCGTGTACGATATGCAAGAGCCTGCGGTCCACTCTCGATGCTAAATGTACTCGTGAAGTGATTTAGAATACAACGCATACTGTCGCAGCTGCAACTTACTAGCTGCGGAAGAAACGGTGGAACATCTCCTCTGCAGCTGTTCAGTTTGTTTTTTGCAAAACTAGAATAAATTTTCTGATAAAATTTTTTTTAGAGTTGAATAAGCTGTGTAATATAGCTTCCAATGATTTGATTAAGTTCTTAAACTCCACGGGCTAGCTCTAAGGCAATTTCAAGAGGATTCGTCTCTTTTCTCCTCTCTTCTACATTCTTTGTTCTATATACGGTTCAACGACCAGTACGTAGTGCTGAAACGGCGCTTTACAGTGGTGATTGGAGTTTTTCCTTCGGCCAACCAATCACTAAGATCTGGTCAGGCATCAACGAGAAACCCTTTATATAAAAACTGACCGCCTCATCAATAGAGCAAGGCTATAGGAATGAGATATACCGCTAACGATTTTGGGCATCGCTGTATGGGCAAGGACCTTCTAGAATAGGGTATAGAACACGACCTCAGCCACTGCTTTACTCTAACAAAAAATACGATATAAAGCTATCTCCAAATACTTTTTTAGTATCTGGCTGATTTCGACTCTGTGGATGTTCGGAACCGGCAACGTTTCGTCCAAAAAACACGACGATTCTATCACACGGGAAACTGAGGGAAAGAACCAGCAAGCTCGCTCAAGTGGTATTACAATGAGCACTAACTAGCCTAAATGTTTCTCCCTGCCGTACTAGGCAGATTTTATTGTATAAATTAAAATATTATTTAAATTGGTTCAGTATTTTGAGTGCCAAATTAGTAGAAACATTTTCCATATAATCAACTGCTCTGAATTTATTTATTTCAACTCTCCGAACCTGAAACTTCCCTTTTTACCTCTCAATGGAATTCAATTTGCTTTGCTGAAAAATATTTTGCCACTGCCTCACACAGCTCACTCTCTCCCGTACATTTAATGCGCTCCGATTTGTCCTTAACCTTTTTGCCAGCTTATTGCTCAGGTGCTGACGCATATTTCCCATTCCACGCTTGCATTTGAAATGTGCTTTCAAGAATGTTGAGTGTAAAACTTTTTCTGCTCCTTTCTACTTGGTATTTGTATATTTGCCCTTTTCTTTTTTGCATATCCACACTTACTGTCCATATATTGTAGATACATACATAGATAAATATGTACATATATGAATTTCGTACTGTTGCTGCTTCACCAGCTTGCTCTGCTCTCCCACATTTTATTTGCATACAAAATTCGTTTTCATTAGAGTGCAATCGTGATTTATTTGCTATATAGCAATTTCCAAGCAAAGCACAACAACAACAACACAGTGTAGCTATGGAAAATATGCCAGTGTGCGTTTGCATTCGCAATGCATTAGAAGTCCGTTTTTCATTTCCGTTACACCGTCAATGGCTGACCAAAAGCAAAAGCAAAGGGAGTTAGTTGTAAGTGCCACTAGCTATGTGTGTGCGCATTCATTTATTTTATTTGATAACTCTGGCTGGCTGGCTGGCTGGCTGGCTGGCTGGCTGGCATGCAGTGAATGCAAATGCCTTCGAAAGTGAGCGTGTTTCATATAAACGCTTTGTACTTGCACTTCTGGCAGGATATTAATTTCTGTCAGGTAGCAGTGGTCGACTGCAGTCTAAAAAAAACACAAAACAAAACTAAATGGGAAGTCATTCGGTGTGTGGGCGTGCGGAATATCAAATAGCTGGCGTATATTGCGAAAAGTGTTGAGCAATTATTTTATTTAGCAGTTTGTTTATCTTTTGCATAGCTTAGTATTTGAGTACGTTGATTTGACAGGAACGGGAATGCTAAGCGTTGGACTTTTGCATGTGGATGGATGCTATGGATGGAAGCTTTGCAACTGAAGTGTCATCGTTTTGTACTTTGCAGCTAATCTCTGCTTGCTCAATTTTGCATTTGTTTCGCTTTCAGCAGTTAAAGTAATTATTTTTCTATGATGCAATGCAGATATAACCACAATTTGTTTGCAATTTTTGTTGATTTCAAACTCACTAGTTTTCTGTGTTATTAATTTCAGTCTAGATTTTATTTTAATTTTCAAAAAAAAAAGTTTAATATAATTACAATTAGGTGCATTTTAACTTGAGTGGTACCTTTGTACTGCCTAGGAGGTTAGTATCATTTCTTATTTTGAAAAAAATTTGCAGGATCTTCCGGAAAAAAATTTCCACACTAAAATTTTATGGGCTATGAAACTGTGTACCTGTAATTTTTGAAAACTCTTTTTAAAACCACACAAATTTTATGAAAATTTGTTGAATTTTTTCCGCATTTAAAAAAAAATGTTGAACTTGTATTTAAACGGTTTTTGCTGTAGATATTATTATATTTATTATATAAAATTGATTGTATGCTGATTTTTTGTTACGCTTTGGCTCTCAAAGAACTGAACCGATTTTAATAATTTTTTTTTAATTTAACATTTGCGAAAAACAATCGAGTGTTACATTTATTTTTTTTTTTTGTAATTTTTGAAGAACATGTACATTAAGGTGCATCACGCTCCGTACAGAAAGAAAAAGTTAGAAAATTCATTATATTCTAAAAGATCAATCAATAAATTTCCCAATAATATTAAAGTTTAGGACAACTGGACCGTTTTGAAATCCTCGCCTTTTTTGAGATTTTTTATAGATAAAAAAAGATTTTTAAAAAATTATTATAATTATAAAGGTTTCTAAAAATTCTGCGCAAAAGTAGGAAAATTTTATGGAAGTTTTTTGAAACCTGTTGAAGTTTTCTTAATTTTACACGAAATTTTATCTTTGAAAAATTGATGAAAATGCTTTGAATATATGGAATTTTCTAAATTTTATAAAAATTTTAAGCTTTAATTTGGATGTTTAATATTATTTAGTGCCAAAGTGCTGAATAAAAATTTTAAATTTTTGTCACATTTTTTTTAATGTGTTGAATTTTTTTTGTAAATTTTGTACGACAATTTAAACTTTGATTTCTATCGTTTGTGTTATATAATGAACCACATTTTTATAAAAAACTATTATATTGAATTTCGATGCGAAAGATATGGCCACCACTGTACATGTTCGCATTCGTCAACTTGTGGTATGTTGTGTGCGCCAAATACATGGATTTTAGGAATCATTGTTCGCTATGAAAAGCATATTTTTTTATGACATATTTAAATATAAATGTATTTTAAAATTTGCTAAACTTTCAACTTCACTTTACATTTTTTACACACACACAAACGAATTTCAATTTCGCCTGCAGCCACGTGAGTTCAAGAGCAGTCATGAGCTTTAGCCGGTGCTCTACAAGTCTCATAATGATTTTCTTTCAATAACTTCCACTTCTTACGCCTACTTGGCTGGTGCTGAAAATACTGCTAGAGTTAGTGAATTGAACACACATTTTCATGTCTCAATAGCTTCAACAGCCATAGAAAGTGTGAACTGCACACAATCTGGCTTAGCATTGCAATTCAATGTGCGACATTGGAAAAGAAATTTTTTTTTGTTAACAAAAAACGCGTTTGAATGAATATATTTTGCGCAAATTTATTTTATTTTCAATTTTTTGCCTAAATTTAAGCACACAGCGATTCTACAAAGCAAAGCAACTTAGACTTGGGTGCACGTGTATATTTTTAGGTATATATATATTTTTGTATTTATATTAACATATAAATACCTACCATTTACATGGGTATATTTTCATGTCTACACTTTGATATCAAATCAGACCCCAAAGTAAATGTTGGTTTAGGGATTTCCCTTCATTTCAATCAGCGTAAAAGCGAGGCCAGTAGGCCGTCTAATAAAAAAAAAAAGCGGAAAATCAGCAGCAAACACGAAAGCAAAGGAATCAGCCAAGCACCAAGTAAATATGTACAGATGGATGCAAATACGGTGACTCAAATAATTGATCACATGTTGATTTTTGTTTGTTTTTTTTTTAAATCTTAGTTTACTCTTTTACAAAAAGCATATCATTTAAGATTTTAACTTTGCACAAAATTTATAAAAATTTAAAAACTTTTTTTTTTAATTTCAAAACTTTATAATTCGTGATTTTTATAAAACTTTCGGGTATGTTGTTTTGAACCCCATTGAAATGTGCAAGTCTGAAGTGGATTTTTAATAGTTTTTTTTTTAACTTTTGGTCTTACAAACATTTTTCCTTAGAACGGATGGATTTTGCGTAAATCTCCGCTAATTTTTGTTATTTTTTTCTGTCATGTAAATTAGAAAAAAGTTCCCAAAATCAAAATTTCAAAAAAAATTTAGTAATTTACGGATCTTTCAGCTACTCAGACATTTTTATGCTTAAATCAAATGAGCTGTATTCCCACAAGTGTTCTAAAAACTCTGATTAATAAGTTTGAAAATTTGTAAAAAATTTTTAGAATTTTATTTATTTTAATTTATATGCTCCTTGTTATAGAAGGCACTAGAGATTAAAAAAGTTAGCAAAAACGAGTTACCATTTGAAACATTGTTAAAAAAAAGAAAAGAATCAGTTCTTTGAGTCACCGTATATGCAAATGCAAGAAGTCTGCTTTTAGGCGACATTACCGCTAAAACCGCCACACCAAGGCGTCACATACAAAACATTATTGCGGTTGTCTACTAAATAGATATAAACACTTACACAGCTTCGTCGATTTACACAAAGAAACAGCAAATAAAATATGCAAATATGTTTACATTTACATTTCTGTATTTATTTGCAAAAGTATATACCGTGCGTGTGTGTGTGTATGCTGGTTTATCAAAATATGAAATCTTTAAAATTCTTGAAATCGTATTTTCCTTCGTTTTGCGTTTGAATGCCTTGCACGTCGTATTGTCGCAACTGTTGTATATATATGAGCGTGTATGTGTGTGTGTGTGTATGTATGTTTGTTAGCAAATGGTATGTAAATTACAATTCTTTAAATTTGTTTGGAATTTCTCAAATTAAATTATGAAAAAGTTTTTGAATTTACAATTTGATTTTCAAGCGTCGTTAATTGGCTTTACTGATGATCCAACAATGTAGGCTAATTCAGTGTAGGACTTTTATTTTGTGAACAAGTTTCGAGAAGAAAAATCTTTGAAAACTTGAATGTAATTTGATTGATAACAAGTGAAGAGCCACCACAATCGTTATTAAAAATGTTTTGAATAGTTGCAGAATTCTCTTACTTTTAGCAATAAAATTGAAAAGCTCATGAATTTAAGCTCAGCTGTGTCAGCTCTCTCGGCGCTGTGAATTGGCCACCTCGCTGCTGCGATTTGACGCCATTAACGATTCAGGCCCTTAAGGCGAATATCGACCAACCCATTCGAGAAATAGAGCTAGAAACCGGCACCAAAGTTGTGAAAAATATTCATGGTAACGAAGAGGACGATCAGCTGGTTTCGAACGACTCCGCCCTGATATTTCAGAGGCTTTAGAGGTTGTAGAGCTTTTGAGTTTCATCAGGAGACGGTTCTCACAACACTGGATTGCAGATTTTGCAAGTAGACCCACAATACACATAATTTTCGTACTTTGGAGGGTTTTGAAAAAAATAAATAAATAAGACGTCTTTCAGATAAGGTCAGACGAGTTTCTCAAAGAGTTCGACTTCTGCATTCATTATTGTATAAGTTTCGTGACCGTTTTATAAAAACCGAAATTCTTGTAACTTACGATAGATAACCAATTTATTTTTAATATTTTTTTAGAAAATAATGTTGCATTATGTAACATAAATTGAAAATGATCAACACCATAGCAAAAAAAAAGGTATCAAAATTCACGTCGAATTTTCAGTCACTTTAAATTTGCATTTTATTTCAGTCAAACTGAATGGGCTACAAAACTCCATACCCAAAAAGTTTCTACAAATTATGAGTAAAAAGTGCGAAAATTTCATAGAAATTTTATGAAATCAATTAATATTTTTTTTTTAATTAGATGCATTTTTTTTTAATTTTAAATTTTTGTAATATTTAAGCTATTTTAAAACTTTAATTTAGATGATTAATGTTATATAGTGAAAAATTTCTGACTACAAATTTTAATATTTGATGCAAATTTTTTTAAAGTTTTGTAAAATTTGTAGGAAGTTTTAAACTTTTTTTGAATCATTTATTGAATTTTTCTGCTAAAGATATAAGCCCCACGGTACATACAATGCATAAAGTTTTCTGTTGGCTTGACTACCGAAACTTTTACATACCAAGTATTTTTGAGTGATTGAGCCTCTTTCAATCTATTTAAAACAAAAATGTTGAGCCAACGAAAGTACTGGTGTACAAATACACCAAATATACAAAATTCAATAAATTTTGAACCAACCATGCATTCAATCAATTGTGCGGCCAGCTGTCAGTAATAACAATACGCAAATAGAGCGCACACGGAAGACAACTGAGTCTGATTAGGATATACATATATATATATATTACGTAAGTATGTAAGTATACAAATTCGTAAGCACGCTATGAAGTCAGACAATTTTTGCTTGCAGCTATCAATAAATAAATCAATGAGTTCAAAAATACTTAGCAACAAAAAATAAAATCCCAGAATTGTCGGAAAAGCCTAATACAATGCAATACTCGAATGCAAAGCAATGTGCTCTTAAAAATATTGAAATTTTTACTTCATACAACATTTTTTGCCCGCCAGTTGTATTGTTAACAAAAGGAAACCTACTACTGGCTCGAAAATTGCAATCAAATATTTTCACAATGGATTATGAATGTAAAATCAGATTAGATTTTAAAATAGGTACGATTAGGATATGATATTGCTAATATTATTTTCCTGCGACTCATTTTGAATTTCAGTACAGGGTGTCTCAAGGTCAGCTACACATCATATACTGTGCATAGAAAACAATTGAACTATTTTGAACAAATAGGGGCCACCATACATGCCAAAAGCAACAACTCAACAGCCGTGTTTTAAATCGCAAATACTTTCTCACTTTATAGCTGGACTCACTGCAAATAATATCAATTTAAATACAAATTTAAATTCTTTGTAAGTTCTGGAACACCCTATGTTAGAGTTTTCCCGACTATTTCAATCTTAGCCAATCGGCATGCTTGTGTGCACCAAAAATATCTGTAAACAAGCTTCTCAAATAACTATTTATAAAGTATATTCTGATTTTATTACGAACGCATAATTTTACTCGATTAAAGTTTCAGCAATTTGGCACACAAAAGATGCAAATGGTAAAATGCAAAATGCATACTTACATAGTCTATGTAAATAAGTGTGCTTGTAAATTGTGAATTTTCATTAGGTAATTTTTTCGAAATTTATAAAGCCGCTCAATAATCTTAACAAAAAAGAAACTCGTATACAAAAAATGTTATTAATACTTCATAGGATAAAAATGATTGAATTTCGCAGAATGCGAAATATTTCCGATATTAGGACAAAGCAAAATATAATACAAAAAATTTAGGTGACTTTTCGTTTCATTGGCAATACCGTTTTCGCTGTAGCGCCATAAATGTTGCATGTTTACCATAAATATGTCAAATAAATCGACATTGTGCAAAATAGCAACAATGTAAATATAAAAATATTGTAAAAAAGAATTGTATTAAATTTTGTAAAACTTTAAAAAAAAACTCCACGTGCTCATAGAATGTAAAATAAAAAATCTTCTCAGTTAATTAAAGAATTTGGCATGTCGTAAATACCACGCGATTATAAATTTTCAAAGAAGCAAAGCTGTGCTGTTTCCAAGAACGACCAAACAGTCCAACAATAACAAGAAAATATATTTGTTTTAAAATTATATGATTTTATGACTTTACAACGCATTACGACAGCTTGTGAATTTCTAGTAATTTCGTATTACCATATCAAATGCCTCTTTTCATCTATTATACGTTATGCAAAGATTCATCTTAATAAAATAATTAACTAACTTTCTCGATTAAGTGAAGTCCCTACAATAATTCGAATAGTGCTTAATTGAACATAAATTGAGTAAAATTGTGCATGCAACCCTGTTGTTGGCCTTTTAATTACAGCGCCTAAAACTATGCCATAGAATGCAAACAATGTATTATTGGTGTCAGGTACTTAGTAGGTACTAATAATAGCAATGAGCATCGGTGTCATTAAAGGTAATAAAATCAAGTTTTTATGGGGAAAAGAGCGGTATGTTGGTAAAATGCACCCGACTGTTATTTGTTTTGATTTTAAGAAAGTGAAAATGATGGCCTAAATCAAACCAATGTTAGCTGTTAAAATTATTTTATTCCAAGGCACATTAAACAAATAGCAGCATTAGAGAAAATACAACCCTGCCAACAACTAAGAAACTGCGACAGTTTGGGTTTGAAGTAAAATGTTTTATTACGCTACCTCAGGAAACTCTTCAAGTGTATTGATAAAAAGCTAAATTGCTAGCTTGGCAGATTGGCCGGCAATAGGCAAAATGGCAATCAGCTGTTTATCACTTTTGCCGGACTTCCGACTAACAAACTGACCTATTATAAAGTCATGAGTTATCTCAGCAAATACATGCATTTGAATTTGATTTCGTTGTGTCCAAGGCGAATTCATAGCAGGTGGTGTTACACGTACAAAAACAAAGGTTTACACTAGCAAACACATCGTTTTCACACTACGTTCACCGAGAGAATTCTATCAGCTGCTTGATCAACTTCACCTTATATGAATTCGCCTTGGTTGTGTCTATAGCAAAAACTTTTTCTCATAAAAGTTTTTAATTTCATTGACAGAAGTGAACAGCACATTCACAAGTAAAACAAAACTTTGGTCATTTCATTTATGACAAGAAGAGCAGCGTAAATAAAGTCACGAATACTCAGAAAAACATAATTTGGAAGCTATTAGCTTATGATGAGAAGTTGTAACGTCCTCCTTCCTTTTTTTGTATAAATAAATAAGATAAATAAAATTTTGACAAACATTTCCTTTTAAGTGGAATTACAGGTAAAAGCAATTGGAAATTTCAATAGACTGTGATATACAAAAAGTATGCGTATATAATATGGATTCCGCTGATGCCCAGTTAGGTTAATCTCATGTGTTAAGAAATCAATTGGTCTAACCCATAACAATATTTCAAACCTTTTTTTAATCAAGCCCCTTTAAGTATATAAATGTATAACTTTAAGTTTATTTAAAATATTTTGGAGTGGTTGTTTTTCACTTTTCTTTTTCGCTTTTTATTTCATTTTTGTAACTTTTTTTTAATATAAAGCTTGGAATTTTACAGTTCAGCTGTTTATCTGCATAAAAGGGCTTACGCAGGATGAGGTAGGGTGGGGCAAGTGTTGCAGCTTCGATTTAAATTATAATATAAATCATGAAATAAATAAATGAAATTTTTTTAAATTTTAAATTAGAAGTTTTAGAGAAATTTTAGAAATTCAGTTTTATAACCCATTAAATTTAAATTTAATAAAGTGTGAGTTTGAAGTGCCTAAAAACTCGCGTTGATTTTTTGTATTTTTTTTTTTTTGCCGACGATGTTGCTCATTTTCTTCCATACAAACTAATTATGAGCACTAGAGTATAGAGGGGAGTGCCCGAAAAAATATCAAAAATCAACGCCAAGTTTTAGTGAATTGATGCTTACCCTTGCTCGACAACTGGATTCCCAATTTTTTCGTAAATATTTAAATTTAAAATTTAAAAAATTTGATGTACATTTTTTGAAATTTATTGAATTTCTGAATGATGTGAATTTCGTGCAAGATTTGCTACTTTTATTTGTATGGTTTCTGTTATGGAATGAGCTATACTTTTATTAAAAAAAAAATTTAAAAAAAAATTATAATCAACATAAGTGCCTGCTGTAGCTTCGCTGGTTTAGTTGACATCTACCTTAACATATTGGACTTTTTCCAGAGTTCAATTTCCACTCTTTGCGCCAAGTTATTTTTTTTTTTATTTAATAGGATGTAAATTAAAATATTAACTATTACGGCGATTATTTTTTTCCGACAACACTACTTGGTCTACAAATTGCCCTGGGTTGTACAACAAGGTCGAGAGAATCGTCAATACCTAAAGCAGAGTGAAGGCTTCGCTTCGTTCAACTTTGACGGAGAACCGTTTAAATGGTAAATAATTTAACTGAAATTATATTAAAGTATTGATAAGATTGGTCTTGTTAAATTTACGTTGAATTTTACAGAATGGTATATGCTGAGTGTTCATGGAAAAAAACACATCCAAAAATGAAGAAGAAATTACGATAAAAATCTTTGAAGGATTCTCTAAAGAACCTCGTCGTTTTATTTCAGTTAGATGCATTTCACTAGCATGTGATTATCAATTTAATATATGTAGAAGTGAATGTATAGCTCTACTATCTTGGTGTCTAAATGAGTTTTCCCCCTCCCCCTCTCTCTTCCCTGCTCGAAATTCAGCGAACGCCATCGTCTAAACGCATACATAAATAAAATAAAGGATTAGCACTTCTACACAGATTACTCTAAAAATTTCGCAACGCTGACCAACCCTTACGATTAAACGTTGTGTAAATGCTTAAATGTTTTTTTTTTACTGTTATCTAAAGCAAATTTTTCTTTAGTTGTGGTTACTACACATTGCGCTTAGAAACAATGCTCTTTTCAATTCACAAGCAAAAATGCTTGAGCTTAATGTAAGTCAGTCAAAGCACAACTTAACAAACATTTTGATATCCTCTCACAGGCGAGAAAAAAAAAATTATTTAAATGTTGCCAACTGTTAACAAGTAACCACAAGTAACGGAAGGAAAAAATAATTTAAAAAAAGTGCATGAAAGTAAGTGCGCTAACTTTATGCAACACGCACACATACCGCTGCGTAAGTTAGCAAAAAGTTAGTGTTGCTTTTTGTCGGCAATTTTTGTTTGTTTATTTGTTTGTTTATTGTTAAACAGCCTTGAAACACCCGCATGCCGCACAATTTTTTTTTTACTTTCCCGCACTAAGTTGCAAGTATATTTATCTAGCACCACAACAATAGCCGCTGCTAATTTTTCTTACACTGCGCTGCGGCAGAACTGTGGTAGGCTATTAAAATGTGCCGTTCCTTGTTAGTGCTGCTGTTAGAAAAAGTTGTGCTCGCTCAAGGTTGCTACATTGAAGATTCATTTACTAGTGTATCTAAAAACATGCTTGGTTACTTTTTTTTTGTATTGGGGACTATTTAAAGCAAAAGAAAAAAAATTTAACAAAAAAAAGTCCCTCAAAACATCCTCCTTGTGAATAATTGCTTTACAAGATTGGTTGCAATTTTTATATACAAAGAAAAATTAAAAAATTCTTGAGACAAGATTGTGTGTTAATTTTATAATTGGAATAGCTGGCATAAGTCTACAATATTTGATTTCAAAAGTATTTCATATGAAAAAGGTTTGGAAAAATCGTTGTCCACTGCGGTACTCTTTCCAAGATTATTCAAACGGCCTTATCATGTATCTCGAAGTAAATAACATATAAAATATTTTTTAACAAGTTTTAGCAATTATAAATTTTTTTCGCTGGAGGCCAGTTTTTTATATAATTTTAATTGGAAAGTTTGGGTACATGAAACAAATGTCAAAATGGTGGAAACTATAGCTGCTATTTCGGAGATCACCACATCTACTCATGAGATTTCTTTCTAGACTCTGCCCGGACTTGAACCAAGGAATTCATATTTGTCAAGCAAGTACAGAGCTATCGGCTTTTGACTGTTGTTGCCTTTTTTCTAAATAAAAAAAAATTATAAAAACTCTCCATGAGCTCAAAAATTATTTTTGACAATAATGTACATTGTTTTTTTTTTATAGTATTCGGAATAATTTTCGAAATACACTTTTTCCGCAAATTTTTTATAAAAATACTATAATAAAAATTACGAAAAAACAACAAAATGCAAAAAAACAAAATCTAAAAAACATGGAACAATTTAATACATTTTTATCAAACCTATAAATTTTCTAAATAGATCTTTTAGACAAATTTTAGGTATGTCGTTTTATAGCCCATTTAATTTTACGAAATTTTGTAGCAACTTTGAATTAGCTAAAAATTAAAGCAAATTTTTGAAAATTTTTTTCGTTGACGATGTTGCTTATTTCCCTCCATATAACGCACGCTGGAACAGCATCTGCAAGTAAATATTTTCAAAAATCGACTATAATTTTTAGGTACGTGAAACTTTCACTTTATTATACTACAATTGAATTAACTATGAAACCAATGCTTGGCGTGGTGCGGTTATTATCCAAGTTGTATTAATTTTTAAAGAGAATATCCGCTCCGCAGAAAATTTTTTTACAAGTTGAATTAGCATACGAATTCAAATGAGTCAAATGAGTACTAAGTAAAAACAGCAAATCGATTTTAGAATTCATTGCACATTACCGCATCTTTCCAACAAAAGCAGCACTGGGTTTTCTCTCATCTCGTAATTTAATATTCACATCACGTACTTTGTGCAATTAATAGTTTCAGTTTCATTCTATTTTACCCCCAAAGTGTCTCTATTGTATTGTAAATGCTAATAGTTCATTCGTTACAAAACCACTACAGTTCAAAAACGAAATTAACGAATTTTTTTGCAACGTGGCATTTCCTTTTTTGTCATTTTATGTGTATTTTTATTGTATTGTATTTTATTGTATGTATTAAAGTAAAATGTAGCTATTTTGCACTAGATGGTTTAACTCAATGAGAGTATGATTACTAATTTTCCATTAGTTTATCTTTACTTAAAAAACTCTTTTACTCGTAGACATTTTGCAGAGTTCTAAACAGAGACAAATTTGTAAGGAAAAATTAATTTGTACGCTATTCAGACATACATCTTAATTAAGGTGTTAGTTGCTCCTAAAAGTATGTAACCACTTAAGATTTCATTCGCAAATGCAATCAATACTCAACCTCCTTATGAAATATTTTTAATGTCATAAACTTAATCAAGTCCACCGCGCAACAATTAAACGCAGACAGAGCAGGCTTTGACAATTAATGGCCATATATATTTATGTATAATGCCAATCTCTTCGGATTCTCAATACACATACCTAGTGGGTCGGAAAAACTTGATTTTTTGAGTATATTTTTAAGTGTATTATTATTATTATTATTTAGAGTAGATAGATAGATAGATATATTACAGAGGTTTGCTCTTCGACCTAAAATATCCACTCTGCCCTCAACTGCTTAAAACTTAGCATACTCGCTCGTCTGCATTTGCCCCTTTTGAAAAAGTTTTGGGTTGAAGATATTGTGACATTGGGTTAACGATTTGCTCCAAAATATTTTTTTCAAAGGTTACGAACCTACTCTAAAACCCTTCCAAACTACCAGGGGGACTGTAGTCCAAGAAACTACTGGTTTGAGGACGCGATATGCTAAAAGGGTGGGATAAAGACAACAGTAGCCGAAGCCTAGCAATAACACGACCTTCTCAACAAAGGGGCAATACAAATCAAATATTTATCAACTGGGGTCGGGGGTTGCTACAACCACGGACCTCCAATTTCGGCCGAATTTACTGCCGGTGTTGTTCGTGCCGATATGTGAATTGTCAACCGAACTTGGACTGCTTTACGAATGGCGCAAAGAAACAGCAACCGTGGAGTTTTCCACTACCCTCATAGGGCAAAAAGCAAAAATGCCGCAAAAGCGGAAAGTTGCGACACCCCTTATTCAGCTCTCATCGCGCATTCTCATGTTCTCCATATTCCTTCGGGGATTTCATGAGCATTGCCATCGTTGTAGAGAAAGGAGGAAAAATATAAGCAAAGGTGAAATGAAATATTTGGTTTCTCTCCACTCAACTCTCGTCCACGAACTCTTCTTATGTTTGAATCACAAGGCAACACATTATTATTATTTTATATTATTAACCTCAACAACAACTATTATCGGCGATAACACACTTTACATTCCCACGAACGGCCTCTTCAGTGCTGACGATGTAATAAAAGTTCTCCAACTCATCGAGTACGAGTATCTACATTCAAATTTACCTATGTTCATATACATATATATTAATGATTGCCGACTGATTGCCATATATCGAAGCGAATATATGTACATACATATGTATGTGATGTATGTAGTGTTGTGACTGAAATCAGCAATCAACAAATGCATTTACTTAGAATATTTCTCACCGTCGCGCATTTTCTTTCGAATATTACCGTTCATTTGCCAAACGGCCACACCGAACTGCCAATTCAAGTTATTACCGAACCGCAAAATGATATTTCCATACTCGTACTCGTAATACAAGGTAGATGGCCAACTTGGGAGGTTATCAATGGTAGTTGATAGCAGTTAGTTGCTGGAGTATTGAAGTACATTATAATTTGCTCAAATGGAAACACGTGCGGAAATCAAAAATACCGAATTACGTCTGAGAGCACACAGGTGCTAATTAAGTGGTGGCAACAGTAATGGCAGCAACATACAGTAAATGTGGGGGTGAGTGAAAGAAAACGTGACTTGGAAAGCAGATATTTCATTTGTACGCATCCATATAATCGTAATGAACAAGTGCATGCAAATATGTATGGAAATGTATCTACAGATCGGACTACGACTGAGCTAGCTATTTTTACTAAGAATCATTAAAGTGGTTCCTACAACCGGAGTTTTGAAATTGCACTGCTATGGCGTCGAGAAATGGCATCGGTGACTTGTTGTCGACATCTCAAAGTGATTGATTAACTCTCTTAGGCCTTTCCAACTTCTTCAATGCAACACATCAGGCCGATGGTGTCAATTTCAGAAAATTTGGTGTGGCTTTCAACAATTTGCTTCACTGCAATCATCACCAAGGTACGGAGCCGCAACAAGGTCCTTAAGTCGCACTCGGGAAAAATAAACTGTTTTGCAACCTACGCAAACTATGCTGTGCCAGTGTGATCGCCGGAATAATAATAGTACGAAGCGTAAGAATCTTCAGGCCTGTCAGAACGCCATACTTTGTACCGCCTTGGGATCCCACCTGCTGAAGTCAGCTATATAAAATTTTCACAGCTAGCCACAAATGCGCTTAATATCAAGCTCAGTAAGCAGTTTCTGCAAGGTTGCTACCACATATTTTCTGTCATACATGATCTCTTTGAGGTCTAACTGCATTGAGCATTGGACGACGACACTCTAGTAGCAAACCATTTCTACAAATTATCCTAGAGCGTTCACAGAAAGAAATAAGAACATTAGCAAAGCTCACTTTCGTATCCCATTGCAAATTAGCTGTGTGTTTACCTCTGGCTAGTAGATAGGCACTTGCTGAGCATTACTTTTCGATTTTGCACTCTAAAAAATTACGAAATTGGCCATTGCAGCTCAAAAAAATTGGTGAGATGACTGCACATGCAATTATTTGTCGTTTTGCGAGCTCTTTACAATTTTAAAATTAAAATTCGACTTGTGTGGTTGTACTTGTACTTTTCCCCCCTATTTGCGGAAGATATTATAATGCAATTGTATCTGATGTGCATTGAACTTTTTTCCCTCAATTGAGCTGCACGCTCAACCCATTTACGAGTGTGCCACAAAAACTTTGCCACGACCTTGTTTTTAGCCCCTTATTGCTAGCATATCAAAATTTGCTAAAATTTTTCACCCTACTCCAAAACTTTTACTATAAAAAATAGTTGATGATTAACAAGCAAATTATTAAGTATTCACACACATGCTTCCACCATTTTACGACTTTGCATTGCACGAGTATGCGGTGGGGCAAAATTGTTTATATTGTCTTAATATAAACAATCTATCCCCCCTTCCTCAACCAACACACTATCAACCCTCTCTTCCTGCTTTTTTAGTACACCAGTATAGCAAAGTATATTAAGATAAATTTTAGTTACAGCATCGATTAAATAAGTTTATATGGGTCTCTAAGGATCATGGCCAACAACAAAACATGTTACTACTTACAACAACTACAACTGCACTTGCTGCCTGCTTCTAACGCTTGCAGAGCAACACACAATCTTGCTGTGGATCTTTCGCTTAGGGATTAGAAGGAAGAAGGAAAATTTAGTAATATGTGGTTAAAAAGGATAAAATAAAAATAAACTGCCATTAATTTCGGCTATATGGGCTACAAAGCCATGAAATTTTGTTAATGCGCAAGTGAATAAATAATCGTAGGGCTGTGAGGACGAAGTGATGAGGAAAATTTTATGAAAAAGAAGCTGCTGCGGCCAATTCAGAATATCTGAATTTTTGCGCCACATAAATTGTATGTAAGTTTTGCTGTTTTCAATATAAATCTTTATTTTTATTCGGCCCAAAGAGCTAGTACTAGCTAAGTCCAAAATGGAATAGGAAACAAGAGAAATTAATATGAAACATGAAAAACTATATGTGAAAAAATGTAAATGGTAAGCCAAATATCAAATCATAAATTTCGCAAATCAAATATCAAGCATTGAATATTCAATATCTAGTAAAAAATATAAGTTATTAATATGAAGTATTGCATATTGAAATCGAATATAAGTTATTAATAATAATTTGACACATACATCATATTACTCGATGTTCGTCCGAGCTTCTCTTTAAATTTGTGGTGTTCGCCAAATAAAGGAGTATAGAATTTATCGAATATGAGATATTAAATATGAAGTATTAAATCACAGACATCAAAAATCAGATATTCAAAAAAAAAAATATCAGCTATATGGTATTAGATAAGAAATATCAAATATCTACAATATATATTAATGGCTAACATAAATTTCATTATCGTTCGTTTGGCTACCAAAAGCGCCATTGGGAAGATTTTTGGCGTAGAATACGTCTTACCTTACGGTATGGGCACCAATGTCAGGTTTTTATTGTTGTAATCTCTATTTCTTTAATTATAAGGAAACGGCTCGATTTATTTTTTTTTTTTTTGTAGTCAAATGAAGATGTTAGCTTTCGTTTGACATACATTTCATGTTGGTTGATATCTTCCTAATATTTAAATTTCTCAAATGAAAATTGTATAAACACATGTACACAAATATGTGTGTGGTGTTTGGTTGAGTGTTTGCTGTTGGGCGATTTAAATGTACTCGTGCAGCCCTTTCTTTGTATTGCATAATTTTAGGCGGGCAAGTTAAAGTAGAGTAAAAGAAGAGAAAATGCTGCCAAGCACTGCAAAAAAAATAATAAAATTGATTCGCGTATGTTATTTATCATTTATCTTTACTATTGATAACAGCCATTGACCTCGTTTTTGCGAGAAATTTAATTGATAATTTAAAAACATTTTTATCCTATTTTTCCTATCATAAGCTTATGTACATACATATATCATCCAAAGTAACTATCAAATAAAGAAATTCATTTGCTTGTATTATTTATCATTTATTGTAACATATGTTTTCTGTCTTATCGGATGGCGTATTTTACGTTAAACTTAATGGCCGTGTCTCTGACACAGCCTGCTTCTTTTTTCTGTAGATGAGGAGAGTTTTATTGACTAAAAATTTTCAGGGTTGCCACCTAATCAAATATTTAGGGGATAAGCGGTGTAAGGTTAGACTCGAAACCAAAGCTTATAGAGAATACTTAAGACGGGCAGGGCTGCAAGAATTCTTTAGCCACATTTACTTATCGAACAGGGTTGCCACCTTTTTAAAAAGTTAATATACGTTTAATTTTTTTAGGTAAAACAGGCAAACAAAAGCTGTTATTGAGAATTATTGAGTCACGATATACTCTTGAGTAGAGTTGACAACTATAATTTGCAAAGTGAATGAGGTACGATAATTTCGAATAATTTAGCTTTAAAATTAAAGCTTATGGAAAATACTCCATCTCCAATGCAAACCTCTTAAAATATGAAAACTCAAAAAGCAAGGTTAAAAAAAGAATGTGGGTATCAAAAATACTTTTGAGAATACTATTTCCACACAAATCTTATATTTTATATTTGAATGAGCATTTTAAACTACGACTTTAACGGGTTTTTTTTCCGTGTGCGAATGTTCGAATGTAGTTTACATACTCGAAAACTACATAGAGCAAACACAAAAACTTTCGATAGGTGGCGCTGGAGTCTAAACCCCGTATTTACACTCCGATATGGTAATTCGAAGAGCCAGCTTTAAAGTCCTTCTTCAGTTATTTTTGAAAAACTAACTTTTTCTTTTTCGAAGATTTCAATGATATTATTTGGCGATCGTGGAAGCTAGCAGTGCTACACATTTTAGCCGAAATCTCTTTCCAAGATATCCTTGAAACCAATCCATGCAAATCTAATTTATGCAAATGGCAAATTCGTGGAGGTGTTAATTTAGAAAGACAAACCAATCCTGCCATGAATTATTCAACTTGAAATAGTTTTGAAGACAAAACTATTGCCAACACCAATCAATGTCAGCTAAGTACTTATGTATTTTGCATTGTGCCAAGTGTGAAACAAATTGATGCGGTCATAAATTTTCCAACTGTCAGCTTCACCTTTTCACAACACAGCACACAGAGCTCAAAACGGGGAGAGCGACAATTAAATTTAACATCCGAACGAATGAGACAATTTACAAGAAATGCATACAAATTTGTAACCAGTTATGTAAAGCAAAAAATGCAAATGACAGAAACAAAACACGACAAAACTGCTACAATGAGTAGAAGAAGATAAATAAAATTGCAAGCTACATATTTATCTGGAAAACGAACAAAACACAATAACGAAGTAGAAAAGCATATCAAATCAAATTCAATTAATGTCATGTGGGAAATAGACGAAATTTTTAATGAATAACAATGCCAAAGCAAAGTGCAATGGAACTCACAAAAACATTGTAGCAACTTATGGTAAAACAAGCACAAAAAAGAAGAACAAGAATATCGAACATAACTAACAAAAGCTCACCCACTTAACAACAGAGCAACAAAGCGCAACAGGCAACAAAATCTAAATTAAATATTCCAGCTCACCGGCCGCCTGAGTGACCAACACAAATCACTGCCATGACACCAGCAATAAAACCAACAATAGCAGCAATAGCAGAAATAGCAAGGCACAGCGCAGAGATACAAGTTAGAAAAATTAAAAAGATGACAACTGAGCTTCAGAAGAGAGAAGTGCAATTAAAGTGGTATGTAAATAAGTAAATGAGTGCTGACTGCTGGGTGCTGAGTGCAAGGTGGAAAGGTGAGTGGGCCCATGAGCGGCGGATGAAAAATTGTGCAATGCAGTGTGCGGTTATTGCAAATTAGAGACAGAATAGAGTTCCAATTGATGGAACTGGGGAAAAGGCACCAGTTGTGGTAAAAATAAATATCAGTTGAGATCGCTTTTCTTTTATACATTTTTATCACCCGTATGGCGCTGGTGAACTATGTATGTACCAAATATGAAGAGTTTTGCGGATCGGGAAAATCTTTGGAGTAGTTAAACTCTAAGGGAGAGCTATAAAATGACCATAGTGTTTTCTAAAAATAGACGAGCAGTAGGGTAGCAACATTTTTTATCAAAAGGAAAGTGCAACGATCACTTGTGGATATAATCACTAGACTAGCATATGCCCGCCACAAGTATAATCGAGAAGTGTCTTCCGTCTGGATAGGAAGACACAACAGAGCATAATTTTTTGATTTCGTTCCTCCCCTGCTGCGTTTTTTATTTCACGACAGAATTCTTAGATTCGTTCCATAGTCAAGAAGGGTTGAAGAGAAGTAAGAAAAGTTCCTTGCTTTCGATCTTGCATGTCTTAATGTTCTTTCTAAAGTCTTGCGCACTATGGGCAACAGTACACAAGAGATTATGAAATCACCCTTGCCTTTTTGAACTTACTCAGTTCCACAAACGGTAAACTAAATACAGTGACCTATACTACAGTTAGTACCGGTACAGTTAACACCGCTACTTTGGTTTCGTCGATTTTGTCAGTTCTCAAGCAAAAGTAGCCTACCTATATTTTTAATGAGATTTAAATAGTCACTGTTTTAGGTATTTTATAACTTTATTTATTAGATCTCTATCTAGCTTCACATATTTCCATTTCATTCTTCTTTTCCCCACATTCTTCCTTTACTTTTTTCAGATATGTCACTATATACAGAACGGCGGACTCTTGTATTCCATCATTCTTCGTACCACCCGTTCATTCAGAGCAACGTATGCCAATTCACTGGAGCTTGTATGAAAGGATATTTTAGGATGAATTGTACTCTGTCTTAGCCAATATGTCGACTGAATGTTTAATGAAACCACTTTTAATACGAACTCTCTGAATGGAAGACCAGGGTTTTGTGATTTGGAGGTTGCTAGCCATCTGCAAACTCAGCAGTTCTAAGTGAATAAAATTTGAACAACCCAAGCACTCAGTGAGCAAGAAACATTTTTTTTTTTGGTCAAACCCCTTCATCAAAGGCGTTGTGTAAGCCAGTTGTGACTCTATTCACAATCTACCTGAAAGTGGTTTTAAAATGTCACAAAACAAAAACAAACAACATGAATTAACGTCACAGTAGCAATAAGGTGGAAAAAGTTGCTGCAGAAAAATCACTACATTTTTATTTGTCACTTCCATTTGTCGGACAAAACATGTGACCGCAACAAAAACGCCAAGCGAAAGCAGTTAAAAAGAAAATACGAAACTAGAAATATGCTGGCAAAAAGTGTGAACAGAAAAAAAATGTGCCCACATATACATATGTACATGCAGATATAGGTAAAACAAGAGTTATACAAAACAAGTGAGACAAAATGTCGAACTGAAGGTTAAAGTAAAGTGGACTCACCTGGATGACAGGCGGAAATTCAGCAACACGTGCACACTACTACCTACACATATATCTTTGTATGCATATTTATAAATATACACACACACACACATATATATACATATATGCACACACACACGTACTATGCACTGCAGTAGAAGAGGAGTTCTTTCCGCCAAAACCTAGTGACATGCAAATAACTCGGAACAAATAGGCGTGTCAACGGATGAGAGTTGTTGTACACGTTGCTCTTATTGTACGAGTATGCAGACGTTTGTTGAGTACTCCCTGTTGACATTTAAAATTTTGGTGTTGATGTCATGTCAGTCAGAAAGCATTGCAGTGAAAATATTTGCCCACTTCCACTCTTTTCTACGCCCACGCGCTCACTTTTCGTGTGGCGCCGTCGGCGATGATTTGTTGTTGAAAATATTTGCTTGCATAAAAAACTTGCACACGAGAGTAACTAATACTTGTCCAGGCATGTGGGAATGATATTTGTACATAGCCACATACATATGTACATATATAGAGTGTATGCATGTAAGCCACTAGCTGGCATCTTAATGCACTTTTAGTTGATATTTCTAGAGTTTGTTTTTTTTTATTTTTGTGAGAAAGTTTTTGAGTGCAAAGTCATTTCCACTGACATTATTCGGACACAACGGATGCATTTTGTGAATACGTCAGGTCATGAAAGCGTAAGGTGAGGCAAAATAGTGAATTTCAAAACCATTTCACTGTGATGTTGTGATGTGTGCAAGAGTTTGTGAAAGTTCAAGTTTAGATCGAATGCAATATAACTTTTCAAATTTACTCAATGACGGGAATAAATGCTATGAACTGCAAACATTTATTGTTACAATAATAAGTTATTTTTAATACATTTCACCAAAAAAAAAAAAATTTAAATAAAAAAGAAAGATTTTATTTTCTAATTTCTTTCAGTAATTTGTTCAGAGAAATACTAAATTACTTAGCACAGTAAGCGTAGATAGATGGCTGCGGCCTTAAATGAAGAGAAGACCAAGCGAACGAAAGGATTTAAACCAAAGGAAGGGGATGGGTGTTGACAGAAAACTGAATAATTGAATGTCAGTAAAATAAGAATACATTTTTATTCGCGAATGAATTTCCATTCGTCATTTGAGTAATTTTGAATAACGAATAAATTTGTATTCATCATAATTTTGAATGAAATTCAAATAATAATATAAAAATATATGGCCAATATTTTAATTGGAAGGATGAATGAAAGACTATTCTCTCTTTCAGAACAGAAAATTTGTGAATACATTTAAATTTTTTATTTGCATAATAATTTACTCAAAGATGGACTTATAATGAAATGTGCGAGTAAAGTGAAGAGCACTAAAGACTACGTACTGGAAAAAGGTAGTATGTTGAAAAAGTTTGCGAGGTAAGCATATCATATCATCATATTTTAAAGGCTAGCCTAAAAAAGGTCCACAAAGGCCAAGGGGTTACTGAAACATCCGAGAAATAAATAGTTCGACATAGCCCAAAGAGTCGGAAAGGTCGGTGCAAACGTGCAAACGTTGACCAGGTGGAACAGAAGCTTAAAATAGATTTTTATCGAAACCCATTATACGACTGCGTGCCTTGGGGTTCCACAGACTATATCCAGAAGACCCTGGTTACCAAAACTCATGAACCGTAGTCAGATTAGGGCCCAACCATTGGAGAGCTTGACTGTCTTAACAATGGGCTTGAAAATGGACTGCTAACTTGGCGCTGGAATTTCCATTGAGCAATATAATCTAAAGTTATTCTTTCAGGCCGAAACGTTTGCAATTAAAGAGCCAATAAGATCCTTAAAGCAGAATGCACCCACGAGAATACAGGTAGGTAGCCAAGCGGCTATTCTGGCAGTATCTTCTACCTCGGTAAGATATCAACTAGAGAATTAGTGTAGGAAAGGGCTGATCCCGATATCTGACCAATATGAGAATACTCAAATATGGGTCCCGTGGAAGTGCGGCTCGAAGAGGATCGGTTTACCCCTCAACAGTTTCTGTCAAACTGCGACGACCCTGGGTCAAGGAAGACAATCGAAAGCTTACCGGTAAGCACCAAGCTCTCGCAAGGGTGCGGCTACGAACTTTAGATAAACCATTCTGGCAGACCATTCCACTGTGCAGCCGCCTCTCTCGTTATGACATACTGAATTATATCCCCCCTCCGCTAAGCAGTTCCTGTACCAAGTTCAGCTAACATTAAGCTGGCCAAAGAATTTTATTATTGTGGCAATTTCGTTTTGAAGTTTTTTTTTTAATTCCTAATTGTAGCTGTTCGCGAAACCCATTTTAACTTTCGGCTCAGTTACTTTTATTTTTAGTCTATTTAAAGGCCTTTTAACTACGTACACGAGGCTGGAACGACTTTACCTGCCATTGACTGACATCGATTTATTCATAAAATTTGCATACTCAACCAATGGCATAGCAAGTGAATTCGCTTTAATACCGAGCAATAATTGAATAATGCGCGGAGGGAAATAACTGAAATTTGGATAAAGTGAAGTTTGTAATCCGCACATACCGCAATTATGGAAAGGCGTTAGGAAGAGTTTGTCTCACACAATAGCGCATTGTACGTTCCTTGTACCGTTTTCACTGTAGATTGCCTACATTTTTCAAATATTTACATATACTGTACATATATATCGCTCGGCGAACTTATTTCGGTCCCATATCATTCACGCTGACATTTTGGCATTTCAAATTTTCTCATTTTCACATTTGACATTTGGCGACATTGCATTGAGCTCATTAGCATTATTGAATCGGCGATGGCAGTTCAAGAGTGCATGAACCGTAGGATGTGACGCTTCAACTGCACTGCCATTATCGCCCCTACCATATCCTCCCACCTTCACTGCTATAGATTCTTTGTAAAAATGGCGCTGTATGTAAATCAATGTGGTTTGGGGCAGGAGTATAGAGCACACTATGGGCCAGTGTAACCGTTGGCGGTTGATTTCGTTGCCCGGCTGCGGAAATCATTTAACTTTTGAAAATTGAAATTGGAAATTTGTGCAACCACAATTGCTGCAGCTGTCACCGTCAAAATAGCGCATTCGATGAGCAAACGCATTTCTGTGGCAACATTATCATTTTTGCGGCATACACTTCTTGCTGATATGGAAAGCGTCGATGGCGGTGCATTTACTGCTGCTGCTTTGGATTTTATGTGAGTGTAGCGCACCTGTGTCACAAATTTTGTAATTTTAATGATGTTCGATCTCCTTTGTTTATTGCATTCTAGGGCCAAAGCCAGTGCCAGCTGTTTAAATGACTATACTGCGGTTGGTCAATTTAATTGGCTCTATTATATTTATTCTCGGTTGTCACTTAGAGTGCACTTCAACTTTTTTATTATGCAGCAAGTAGTCAAATTAGATTTATTAACAACCTCAGGTGTTACTTGCTATGAGATCGAATGCAAAGTCGTGCTAATTTGTATGCAACGTGACATGGAGTTTTATTAAAATTGATTTACTGGTGTTTTTAATAATATGCTTGTCATTGACGATATTTGAGATGTTTCAGAATATATATAAATTGTATCTTAAAGAGAGTTGCAGGCATAAAAAGTCAATATAAAATAATTAAACAATTTAATCGAGCTTTATTAGCCAATTATTCGATATATATATGTACATACAATACGGCGACAATTGTTTGAGATATTATGGGGTGGTTGGTTTAAGTGGATTGTCAGCCTGGCGGTATGCAATTAGCAAGTTTGCCATTTTAATTCCAGAGAGAGGCGGCTGCACTCTGAAATATTTTGCCGGAAAGTCTTTAGCCTCATCCTTGCGAGAGCTGTAAGTCTTCGATTATCTCCCTTGAGCCAGGGTTTCAGGGTAATCTAACCCTTTCGGTTGTATTAATTTCATTTGCTCATTCCTTAAAGAGCCAAACCTATGAGGCAATCCTAAACGAACCTTTAAAGTTCCATCTCTACTCAACTTTCGAATAGTAAATAAGATTCCTAAGTTTTGTGAGTTATAAAACGATCTAAACCCTTCGGATTTTTACTATTTATAGATTAACTTCTAATATTTCGTAGACTACTGCCCTCATAGAAGGAGAAATGGCTCATACAGGGCTCTAAAAATACCTCATTTATGAAAAAAAGGCTCCGATATATAAAGCTTTATATAACATAATATAACCTTTTGGGATATTTTTTTGGAAGTATAATGACTAACCTCATTTGTATATATAGGTTCAGGTTTAGGCCCTCAAAGAAGCACCAAAAATTTTAATCGTATTGTTCAAAGTGCAGATCAAGATCAAAACAGAGTTAATTTGCATTATTTAGCATAATTGCTTTAAAATTTCGTGCATTTACGGCGAGCTAATGCAAATTAGTATTAGGATAATTAATGAGTTAATCCAAATTAAGTGGGCATCGAAATTGTAAACATAATTGATAGGCGTGAGTTATTCTCAGCCAGATAGAATTAAGCCTAATATGATTAATTGAGTAATACTGAAACTTAGCGCTACATGATTCCAATATATCAGATGAATGTCATAATAACCTAATTCTTTCTACTCGTACAATGCGCTTTTAGTAAAAATTTGTATCAACATTCTAAACAAGTGAAAATAACCAGCGGAGGCTACAATACCAACGATGCCACATTCCATGTCATAGTGAAACAATTGACGAGCTATGTTTACGCATAAATGTAAGCGCTGAACAATAAAGATTAAAAACTAAAAAACGAGGAAAGGGTATTGCAAAGTGTTGCAAGCGTTGTAATCGCATTTTATTAAAAAGCGCAGCTGACTGACGCCTCTCGGACAAGATTAAAATGGACTAGGCAGCTGGTAGGTAGTGAAAATGTAAATCATATAAGTACAGGGTGTTTACATATGTAATATATAATAGGACATACAACGTACTATGTAAATGCTGTTGAATGCAAGCGACCTTGCAAACTTTTATGTACATTTGTTTGTGTGCCATCACTTTTAAAGTTCATCATAAACATTTTATGATGCTTTCGTCAAGTTAACACACACACAAATGGGTATAACTATTTATGTATGTATGTATGTATGTATGTTTTCATACTTTATTGCTTTGTTTACTTAGAACGTACTTTGGTAGCGTAGCATGTGGCAAGTAAATAGCCATATGCTATGCATGCAACACGCAACATGCAACATTGAAACTCGACAAGCAGGCCTTGACTGCGGCGAAACAATGGCAAAAGCACACACACACACACACACACGAACACATACAAATTAAAGTTTGTTTTGCATAAAGGACACAAGCAAGCATACCAAAAGTCCACTTTGCACCACCCCTTTCGTCGGTCTGGCTTTTCTGTGAAACTCCCTCAATGTTTGCGTTTGCTGCAAAATTAGCCTTCAACTTTAAACTTAGCATTTTTATTGTGCAGCCACATTGCACTTGCCACACCAGCCAACAACAATTAAGCGCGCACACATGCACAATCAAACATAATCAACAATGGCGCATAACGTTGTGCAAATACATTCACACCACATGCCGCACGCTCGAGCGATTGCACGCACAAATTCAAGTCGTCCTCTGGCACTCCGGCGGCCACCACAACCTCTCATACGCCAAGCCTGAAGCATCACATTTTCCACGGCGGGTACTCTTTTTTTTATACATATATTCGCATATGCTCTGTGCAATGGGCAGTAAATGTATGTACATAATTGTGTGTGTGTGGGTGTACGAGAGTGAGCGCATTGCCAGTTTGTTCTGCTTGCAGCTGCGGGTGCTTTCGACCACCTCCAGCCGTTTTTTTTTTTCTTTCTTTCATCGCCAGCAGCTTGAAATAGTTTGCATATGTAGTTGATTGTGTTTGTTTGCGCCCTGTGGATATTGCCCGCTTGCTGGCAGATTTAAGACGCTTTTAACCAACTTAATGTGTGCTATAGTTTGACCTCAATTTGGTGCGAAATTCCAAGCAAACTGATTAATGAATGCCATTTCGGGAATGTGCAGTAAAATTCTTTTGCAGTGAATTTTTAGTACAAGCACTTTATCTTCTAAATTGGCTACAGCGTCACCCATGTATGCATTTGAAGTTAGCTCCACCGAGCGCATAAAATCGTATTTGCTCTAACGGTCAAGCGACGGAAATTGAAAACCACAAATGCGGCTAAATCAAGGTCGTCTGACTTAGCTTCCGCATTCATTTATTTTGTGGATGCAAAGTAATTTAGAGGATGCAACAGTTACAGGATCCATCTAGTGGCATAACTGAATCTCCTTTAGATGTGTTATCAAGGAATTTAGCCATATTAAAAGTACTTAACAACTTCTGGCTCTTCCACGTCATAGCAGCTTCTGCAATAATCGTTGTGGAAGGATCTTAGTTGTTCAGCGTGCCTGTCTATGGGAATAGGTCCAGGAAATAGTTCCGTAGCTAGCGTTAACTCTTTCCTAATTAGCGAGAAAAGTCTCGCTGTGTTTCCATAGCATATTCGCCTCTTTGAGAAAGAACTCCCTAATCCTGACCTTGCATAAAGCGAGACAAAGTCAGATCTTTCAGAGCTTGGTATTTCCATGAATTCCATTAGCAGTATCGTTTTCGTTGTCGTTGTAGATCTTCCACAGCATAGCTAGTTCTCTCGAATGTTCCCAGAAAGCGAACAACTTCGTCTTATTCTCGGTTCACCACTTGACGAATATTATTCGCCTTCTTCTTCTTATTATTAGGCATTACCAAAATTTATCGTATTGGGCAGCGACCAAAACACTTCGCCAATTGCCTATATCCTTTGCGAAGTTGCGCCAGTTATCCACACCACTGTGTTCGCGGCCCCTTTACGCAATTACATTATATCATTCCATCTTCTTCGTGACCTCTACCTCCGATGGACAGGACCACAGATCTTGTGTAGAATAGTTCTCTCGAAGAGCACCCAAAGCCTTGTCATCTAGGAAGATCTAGTCAATGGTGGATTTGTCTAGACTCTAGCCGCACTGATAAAGTCTAATCAGTCTAATGGTTCACAAAGGGTTAATGTTAAGGAGACTTAGGTTTGAGATTGATAGTACCAGTATCCCAAGTTGGAAAAAAATTACCTTCCAGGCCTAATGGTGAGGCGAATGCAAATAAAATTCCATCTTAAATGATAAGTAGCTGCTTGAACCAGTTGTTAAATTGTTAAAATATGTAAGTCACCATACATTAAATACTTCCTCGGTCGCTGCCCGGTAATATAATATGAAACTATATGGAGAACTGAAACGATTAGAGATAAAGTCGCTAAGGGTACGATACGATATCTAGAACAACAGGGTTACTTTGGGCCATGAGCTTAGTAAGTCACATCAGGGTCACTGGCGTTCAACATAAGTTTCAAAATAATTTAGTTGTGAACGTCTTTGATCAGTTTTAATATATTCCAGGTGATAGGTCCCGCTTCCTTTCCTAGAGGGAATTATGTACTGTGTGTCAGTACCCTAAATATTAATTTTAATAAAATACTCTATTCTGAATAAATTTTGTTTTACGACTTAGCTAACCAGTAGATATAAATACGGGCACTATATTTAACCTTTAAGTATGTTGAATTCTGGATATCGTACTCCTTTCCAGTATGAAAAATCAATATCTTCATAACCTTGAAGCAATTTATTGTTTTACATGGCTAGACTTGGTACAAGTTAAATATTCCCTCCATTTTATTCATTTCTGAAATAAAAATTTAAAAAACCTTCGGAATTCACAATTATAAAGTATAAATATCCCAATCAGAATGCAGGCATTTATATTTCGTATATATTCAATTAATTAAGAGATGAGGTAATATCAAAAATTTAAATTGCAGTAAAAGCCCACACACGAACCGCAGGTGGTTGGGCTTCAATTTGCCACATGTCAACGCCGCAGCTGTGCTAATTAACACCACAGGTTATTTTATCGTGACATAAAGATAATTATAAACATAATAGTTAACATACATATAAATGTAGATATGTTTAAAATTAAAATATTTATTCATTTATAGGTAACTGAACTGCAGTAACATTTCCTTGGTGTAGTAATTGGAACAGGTGGAGCTTTTGTTAAAATGAGAGGAGCTTTAAATAAATTATTAATGCATTATAGAATTTCCAAAAAAAAAGTTCGGAATTTATAGCCCATTGAATTTTAATATAATAAAGTACTACAAATTACAGTTATATGGAAAAAAATCGGCGAGACCGTAAATAAAAAAAATTTTCAAAAATCAAGGCCAATCTTTAGTCATTCAAACTTCCACTTTATTGTACTAGAAATCAATGGGCTGTTAACCCTCGTATTCAGAAGTTTTCTGAAATTTTTGGTTTTGGAAACTTTAAAAATTCATTATAAAAATTTGATTTTTTCATGAAAATTTGTGAATTTTTATAAATTATAAATATTTATAAATTTATAAAATTTTCATGAAAATTTCCTGAATTTTTAAAAATTTTGTAAAGTATTAAAAGTTGATGAAAATTTGTTGAATTTTTCTATAGTGTTTATAATGTTTATAAAATTTTCCTTAATAAATTTCACATTTTTATCAAAATTTGTTGAATTTTTATAAATTGTGTATGAAGTTTGAAACTTTAGAAATTCTGATAAAAATCTAAAATTTTCATAAAAATTTGTTGAATTTTTGTAAATTGTATTTCAAGTTTGAACCTTTGCAAATACAGATTAAAAGTTTGAAGTTTTGATGAAAATTTATTGCATTTTTGAAAATTTGGATTAAAACATGTAAAATTTTAAAATTTTTTGAGTTTTTTGCGTACAATGTTTAAAACTTTCACAATTCTGATGAAAAAACTTGAATTTTTTAGCAAAAATTAGTTGATTTTTATAAAAAGTATGTAAAGTTTCAAACTTTTTCAAATTTCGAATAAAAATAAGAAATGTTGATGAAAATTCGTGGAATTTTTATAAATTATGTATAAAGTGTGAAATTTTTAAAATTTATTGAATTTTTTAAATTTTGTACAAAGTTTGATAATTAGAAAATTCTGATTAAAAATCTGAAAATTTAAGAGAATTCGTTAAATTCTTATGAATTGTTCATGAAGTTTGATACTTGGAAAAGTATCATTAAAAAATGTGAAATTTTTAAGAAAATTTGTTGAATTTTTTTAAATTGTGTTTGAAACTTTGATTAAAGTATTTACTTTTTTATAGTTTGAAGTATATTTTTATAAGAAATTTACGAAAAATATTTATCATGCCATCTATCTGCTTCTGCTTCATATATGTAGATGACAAGGATTCGATCTCTGGTCGCATGTTATTTTTGTGCTTGAGAAGGTTATGCAACCAACTGACCACTCAATCGAGAAAATATAATTATTTAATCTTTTGTATTCACATAAATTCGCATTACACAATCGATACATCTATTTGTTTTTATTTTTTAAAGCTTTTGCTTAATCGGCTCATTAAATAACAGATTTAATAAATGTAATTAGTGAAAGTCATCTGTAGGGGCTTTTTTGTGAACCGCAAAATTCGAGCGGAACAGCAAAACAAATAAAACAGAGACGACAATTCCATTGAAAGGTTAGAAAAAGTGCAAAACGAATTGAAACGAGGAACGACAAGTGCAAATGAATGGCAAGGCCAACCACAATGTGTTTTGTTATTTTTTTTTGTTTTATAATCACCAATTAATTAAAACGCACCAACGAACGGCGGCTATAGTGAAGGAAATTTTTTCACAACTTGCGTAGTTCGAAAAAAAGTGGATTGTAAGTAAGGGAACTGGGAGAAAAATAATATAATATACACAAAAGCAACAAAAAACTATGCTAAATGCAATTAAAATTGTGCGGAATATTACCGCAGACCACAATTCGTGCTAAAAACTATAGTGCCAATTCTGAGAGAGTACTTAGTCAAAGGCGTGAAGTAATTTGTTTAAAAAATACTAGCGATTTATTCATATTCGGTTATGCTGTAGCGCGAGTACAACGAACATCGGAAGTAAAAGCTGAAATATGCAATATGAAATATGTGGCATGGAAATTAAATATGTAAGCAGACACGCATGTCTTTTTGAAGCATTCGAAGCCAAATCCTGAAAAAGGACTCCGAAATGGTTTTGGAAACTTTATATACAATTTATAAAAATATCGGCATAAACCAAATCCTCTAAGATTGCCATAGCCAATTCAGAGCCAAGTAAAATTTCATGCAAGGGTTATGAATTCTACGTTCTGGATCTATCTACAATTAATATAAATGACCGGTGCAATTTTTAAACGATAAAAACAAACAAACAAATCCCACCACTCGCCTTGGTCCGAAAAAATCTTTCACTTTAAACAAATATAAAGAATAACGAAGAAAGCAACTGCATTTTAATTCTGGCATTTGGCGAACATACATATTTAACGAGTTCGAATGTTTTATATACAAGCAGCGCCAACTGTGTTTCATTTTTCGGAAATAAGTTTTGGTAATCTAGATATAACTAAGCAAAGAAACCCAAAGGAGTGTTTCTAGTAAGTTTTTGGACGGACGGTTCTATCGGGGGAGCTGTCTTCTACTACTGAATGGATTTTCATAGGGCTTTAACTAGTGGTCAGTCATTACCCTCGGACTAACATACGGTATATTTTTCCAAACTATTAAGTGCAAGTTTTTTTTCGTAGAAATGATTTAGAATCAATTTCTTATGAATAAAATGTAGTTTTTTGTTGCTAGTACTCAAATAAATATTGATTGGATTGACTACGCTATTCAGATATACAACTTAATTAAATAATTTATGCATTTTCTCGTATAAGGTGTTAATTGAACTCGATTTAATCCAGAGAAGTTATATTTCTTAATTATTCAATTAGTCCTTAATTGAATATAAATGGAGTAAAATTGTACATGCAACCCTGTGGAAAAAAATCAAATTTTTATGGCATAGTTTTAGGCGCAATAGTTAAATGGGGGTGGGGGGGAATGGAGCAATTAATGAGCAAAGGCAATCAGCTGCCATTTGTTTTGATTTTATTAAAGTGAAAATGATGAACAAAAACAAATTAAGGTCAGCTGTTAAATGCTAATTAGCATTGCAAGTGAGTTTTGTTTGTGTGAGTAGCAAATTCGATTACTCGATTTTAAACCCAATCGACTCGATCATCATGCTTGGCTTCAAAATCTTAAACTTCTCAGCCAAGTTATTTATTTCTTTTATAGTGAAATATCATGGAAAATTAAAAAAAAAAAGCTCTGTCTACCCTAACATGGAGTACCCCAAAAAAATGTGTAAAGATACACGCTGGTGTGTATGTTATTGTATACTGTGCAATTCCATACAACGCTCTGTTGCTTCCAATATGTATTGTTGTTGTTTTGTGCATCGAGGCATAGATGAGTAACCACAAATAAATGTGCGTTGATTTTCCTTATTAATGACTTCCACATCCGTTTCCGATGCCATTATTTAGACTTACTCGCAGACGATGGTTCTCCCACACTGCTTCCAGCTGCCACCGCTTCTCGCACTATACTACTTTCTTCCCATACCCACACACACACACACTCCCGAATGCTTGCATAGTAAATTACACCAAGCAAGGCCAATACCTAAACCAAGCTTCCTCAGGTCAGCCCTTTGCCAAGCAGCTTGTGGGTCAGCATGCGGGTGTGTGTTGCTTAGAGTATTGTATTGGTGATTGTTGTGGTTAGCTTGTAGTTACTACTACCGGCTACTGTTAATTATGGCTTGTATTTAAACTAATGAAACAACAACAACAGCAACGACAAAATTTTAGGCTGGCAGTGAAAGCAATGTTAGCAGGGTCGACGGTCAACTAAACTTACAAACACACACACACACAGGTGCTCACACATTCATACTTTTACAATAGTGTGTATGTATATTAGACTTGGTCGCGAAAAAAGTTAGAAATTATTTCCCTTAGTTTCACAGCTGAGAGAACTTTAAGCTCAGAGAAATTTTCGTCCTATCGAGTTCACTGCAGAACTTTTTTTATTACTAGGTTAAAAGTATGATATAATGATAATTTTCAGTACTTTATTGTAATTCTATGATCCAAGAAAGATACATACATATATAGCAGGGACGGAAAATAACAGTTATTTCTGAAAACTATCATTTAAACATTCACTATGAAAGAAATGTTCTACGGTCAAGTGTAATATAGCAATCAGATTTTAAAATACATTTCTTTGGCAATTTTTATGGAAAATTCAAATAATGGTCCCTGTTATGTAGTACTCAAAATTTTCTTTTCAACAATATTTAATACCTTTGAATCGATTTTGGCTGCCTCTAGGGCACGCCAGGGACAAAAGTTGTATGACCTCCCAAAGTAAACTTTCCAACTAAACTTGCAAACGTTTTTCTTTATTTTCCGACCAGGTCCAATATATATTATATGCAAGCAATTTAAGTGATAGCCTATTAGACATTATCGATTGCAAAGAGGTATTGTAAGGTATTAGTACAGTTATTTATTATGCACTCTGACTATGGCCAAGCCAATGTCACAAGAACTGCCAAAATGTTGACTAACCCGTAGTTTGCAAATACACTTGTATACTCTCGTACAATAGTAGAATATTTACTTGAAAGCATAATTTATGCAGGATAGGTGTAGTTAGAAACACCAAGCCACTTTGGCAGAAGCTTAACATATTGCCAAATTGTGGTTACTTACAATATTTAGTACGACTATGCTTACATTGAAGCTTACGCAGTCGTAGGTGGCGGCTTACTATAATGATGTACGAATATAGAATTTATGTTTGCAAATTAACAATAATTAGGATTGCAATGTATATTTTATGCCAATTTGAATTGAATGAACTTATAAAACAAATACATGCTTGTGACTGTTTGGTCTTATTAAGTATGAATTGATACTAAAATGTAGGTGGCTTTGCTACGCATTCGACACAAAAACGCCTCTTAGTGTGCGTGCGGTGGAATCTAAATGTGCATTTGGGTTTACTAATGCAAATTAACTCTATTCGTCTGTAGCGCCTTTAGACTTGGTCTCAGTAGATGCTATAGTCTCGAGAGCGACCTGACTATTTGAGAAAATCACCGTTATTTCTTTCCTGGTAATGTATGTTACTTAGGATTCTTCACATATGCCTAGAACTTTATCCTGAAATATGTTGGCATGGCTTTGCACCGCGACCTATTTTGGACCCGTCGGTATAGATACATATGGCTTCTTTATCGGCAGCTTGGCAGCTTGGCCGCTTCCCCATTTCCTTATTTCGTATACCGTGGTCTTGTTTGTTATTGAGCTAAGCCCACAATTTCTCGTTTTCGATAGGCCCGACCTTGTGAGTCTTACAGCTGAGGCATGCTTTAGGTATAGATGAATGGGAACCAAATTTAGAATGATATTCAGTGTTTCCGTGGAACAGAATTTAAGCCTTCTCTTTACGTTTCTCTACGTTAAGTTTCCAGTTTAGTTTAGTGCCTACGAGAACACCCAAGTATTACGAATGGGAGGAATAAAATTTATTTTTAATAGTCTGAAATCGGATGATCCGAAATGTATATACTGAAATTGGTTTGCCCGAGCTAGTGAAGTTGCGATACGAGTATATTTTTGAATACTTCCCACAAATACTGAGACCCGCAGACCGCAACTCCTCTCTTTTTCAATTGGACAGCATCCTCCCATTCGCTGAAAAAATAATCGGATTTTTAACTATTTCTATCGTTTGTCCGCTTATTTTTTTCTTTGCTCTCTCATTTTCTAGCTATTATTACGTCACTTTCAGTTGTACTCAATCAAGAACCAATTATGGAACAAATCTGTGCCGGCTCCAAATTGTATCGATAATAATGGACAAATGTGTTCTCTCATAACCAAACTAGACGATGCATTTTTAAATATTAGCATTGCACTCAAATATTCCTTGATCTTTACTACTTTTAGAAGCTTTATTTTGCGATCGTAAATTAAAAAAAAACTTTCACAATAAAATTGAGATACATATATTAAAAATTTAATCAATCTCTTAGATTTCACCCTTGGATCAAAGATCTTGTAGCTACAGAGCTGTCAAGAAAAATTAGGAAGGACACGTATGAACGCGCTTGGTTAAAGCGAAATAATTTGTATGAAAATAAGTAATTTACGTTACATCAGCGATAAGCTGTAGAAAATCAGCATATGTTTCATTTATATGTGCCATTTTAGCGTGTTTTTATGTTAGAAATCAAACACTCGACGTTAATAGATCACAAACCCACACGGAAACCCAACCTTTTTATCACTATTCCTCTTTATTGCACTTCGGATCGAACTTAGCATTGCCATTAATTTACTGACGTTCGACAAAGTGCATCCATCTTTTCTAACCACAATTTGCTGGCGCTTCTTCAATACACACATATATAGTAACTGTGCAAGTATGTTTCTGGTTTACTAAATGCGGATCAGCGTATGCGTATTTGGTCAACCGACGTTAGACACATATTGACTGTGGCATTAAGCGCATTGTAAAATATGTTTGTTAGTCAAACGGTACTGGATATCTAAACAGCATAAACCGCTTACAAATTAAACCTGAACGTCAATATACCACCATATTACAAATTCACATATACTTATGTATATGCAAAAACTTATACATACAAACATCGTCATGCAAATGTTAAGATGAATTGAAAATATTGTATGCTCGGATGTAAGCTTCTTCAATGCATCGTTTGCGCCAGTGAATGTCTGCAGTGTAAATTTATCTTTTCATGTGCAAATGAAAACAAAACAGCGTGAATAAAAGTCACGCTTACGGAAATTCATAGAAGCAATGAAAGTGGTAAATTTACAGAACCATGACGGCAGAGAAATTGAGGAAGTAACAGTCAAAACTAAAATTGAAAGTCAAACCAAAAATAACTAGCTACATATAAGGCGTAAACAGCGCGTCGACGAGAGAAGGGCTAACAGCCAAAGAGACAGCCTTAATGAGAATGCATGTAGCTAAGCAAGGAAGCAAGGAAACAAACAAGCGGCACACTATGGCGGATAAATGACAACGGTTGTCAAATTAGTCAAGTTGCATAAACGAGCGTACGCTAGGAGAATTTGAGCGGGGAAGGATAAACGCCACAAGTGACTGCCGTAATTAGCAGTCAGATCACTTTAAATTAGTGCTGACAATGTGAGTAATTTAAATTGGTGCAGTGTAATGAGAGCGAGCGGCAAACAATGCAGAGAATGTCAAGGGTAACGGATACAGCTCGTAAAAATGCATTCATTTTTAATTGCCCCACAGAAGCAGGGTGCATACATATGTATGAGCTTAGCTGTTGGGGAATTATGGGTGAAGAATATTTTTCCGAAGGTTTTAAAGAAATGTGCAAAACAAGGTAAGCTGAAGCGATATGGCCATAAAAGAGTTTATAGTGACTAAAGTAAAATAATGTGCAAGTTTCAAGTAGCTAAACATTTACGTTGACTTTTGATTTTTTTCCTTGAACATTGCCACACATTCTCTTCCATACAAAATAAAAATCGAACGTTCTTTGTATAAACGAAAATGCATGACACCGTCAGTAAAAAAAATACCAAAAAACACTCGGAAATTTTCAGCTAGTGGGAGCTTGCATTTTATTTACTAAAATTTAATGGGCTATAAAGCTGCATATTTCAATTAAAAATTTTGAAAGTTTAACGTAATTTTGTAAAATTTTCCTATTTTTCTACAGTTTCAAAAATTCTTATTTCTGAAAAATACACCAGCGCCCAAACGCGGAATATTACTTTGAATCAAAATAAAAATTACAAAAAAATAATGATTACTTTTCATGAAAAAAATATAACTCAAAAAAGTATAATTATTTTTTCATCAAAAAATATTTCAGAGCGAAATAATAACACACGAAACAGAAGTTTTATTTTTGATAAAAATAAAATTTAACTTATAAAATAATGATTATTTTTCATGGAAAAATAAAACTCAAAAAATTATAATTATTTTTCATAAAAAATACAAAACTCATAAAATAATTATTATTTGTAATGAAAAAATAACAATTCATAAAAGAAACCATTATTTCAGAGCGAAAAAACACACGAAAATCGAGTTTTATTTTAGGTAAAAAAATATTACTCGTTATATTATTGTATTTTCTGGGCGATTAATAAAAATCTAAAAGTAATTATTAATTATAGTTTTCAGAGATATCACTCAAAAAATTCTTAACCGTAACAGACAGGGCATAAAAAATGTGCATACACATTTTCTCAAAACTGTTCGGGTTTTAGGAAGCTTTTGTTTTTTTTTCATTGAAAATAATCACTATTTTCAGTTTTTGAATTTCTCGCATTCAATGGTATGGTGTTAGACAAGTGGAAAAAAAATCTTTTATTCACATCAAGCTAAAAACAATAACATTTTAAACCCAAATTACTTGTCAGAAAATCATCAGATTGCAAAAAATCAATATTATGTTATTTTAACTCTTTTTTTCTCTACATCCAACAAAAATAACAACAGCAAAACTTCAGCTACTTCAAAAATTTTATAATTTTATGACTTTGCGAAACGTTACAACGTCTTTTGAATCTCCTAAATATACGTAAACTTACCTAACAAGCGCTTGTTTATAAATGGTAATTTAAGTTGCTTAAACTTTACACATTTACTATACATACATATAGTTACATGCTTGAACTAACACCCTCCGAAATTCATTTGCAACTTCCTAGCAATTATGCTCTCCATTTTGTTGTGCAAACTATTTTATTTAAATTGCTTGCCATCATCATCTTCCTGCCACCTATTATTTTTAAGCGCTATTTTTAGCGCTGTGAGTAACTTCACACTTTTTGCACTTTGCTATGTGCTAGAGTGTGTATTCTATTCAGACATACATATTTACATGTGTTTGTTAGCTGTACTTAAGAAACTTTCAACTCAACTTTAAAAGAAGCACATTGGCATAACTTTCCATTTCCCGGAGAGACACTTCGAGAAAGTTGCGCAAGTCAAACTACTTGTACCTACCTGTGTTGAGACAAAATATGCTTATAAGTATACATATATATATATATATAGTATATACCTTAAATATATGCACCTGACATAATGTTTGTATACGCCCAAGTGTCATTAAAGTCTACTTAAGCAGGAAATATTGTCACGCCGCTTGCTAACATACTACATGGATGCCACAAGTTGGCAATTTCTACTGTCAGCAGTAGTAGGAACAGGAGCTACAAGCTACTCATATAAGTTCATTTGTATGCAGTTATATGAATACCCTGCAGAAAAAGCATCAAAACAGCTAACTTCTAAGTAACAGTGACGTCTAATTCATCATTAAAGTTCTCCAGAGGAATCCAAAACTAGCGCATCAATTTTGCAAGTTAATAAATTAAAATCTCTAGGTGGCAATCACAGCAATCAGCTGTTGAATGAAAACAAACATTAAACGAAAACGAAAAAGTGACGACACAGCTGTAAAAGTTACAATGCTTGAGGAATTTAAATAAAAAGTACTAGAAAAACCTGATAGACGTTGCCCTGCCTATATTTATTTATAAATTTTCCTTTACTTATCCATTGTCCATGTGCATATGAGGCAACAGTCCCAAAAATATAGGTCTGTATTCTAATATTTTATATTCCTGTGTATAATTTAATTGAATTTGACTTTTTTAAAAGATGGCAACCCTCTTCAAAATATACCTATACACTTTCTCCTAGCAAAACAAACGGTTTGACACACATAAATGACTTTTTCAGATACACTGTATATAATTTAATTTAATTGATATTTTCAAACAGGTGGCAACCTTCTCAAAAAAAAAAATATAAATCTTATTCTATGCAAAATTAAACGTTTGGCACCCTTATGTCACTATTTCATGTTAATTTTATTAATCTCGATTTTTCAAGCAAGTGACAACCCCCCGCTATGCTATAAGCCTTTTCTTCAGTAAATTGAAGAGTTTGGCACTTAAGTTTTAATATTCCATATATCTTGCGAATTATGTTATTAATTTAGAATTTTCAAACAGGTGGCAACCCTCTTCAAAATATATCTAGCTGTATAATTTAATAAAATTTTACGTTTCAAACAGGTGGCATTTGGGTGAAAAGTTAAAAAAACGGAGAAAGCGTGAATTTTCTAATTCGAAGAAAATGTAAAATTAGAAATAAAAATAAAACAAACAATTTTGGCATTTTCACCATGCAAAGCAAAGAGAGAACAAGCATTCAGCACATGGGACACAGTTTAGCAGTTGCTCTAACAAATAGATTGCAAAAATCAGGGTTGCACAGAGTAGATTGGCGAGGTATATGCTATAATTATAAGATTAAGTTTTAGTCTTGGCATTTTATTAAGTTACTTAGATTCGTTTCCTGCAGGGTATGAAACTATATACAAATGTTTATGTATCTGAGTGTGTAACTGCGTTTACAATAGGTATTTACGATATCTTAGCACGACCTACCTTAAACTGTGGTAACTCCAACCCATCTTAAGAACACAAGCCACATAACTACAAACACATTTACATAGAACCGAATACATACTAAATATTTATGGGTGTGCTAGTGACATTGCGGTAGGTTGAAATCATTACCGAACAGCCTGGTTCCACTTGCGGCTTGCTGCTTATGGCTATGCCTATGCCTATGACTATGACTATGGCTTAAGGAGGACGACTACGCCAAACTGACAACTGACAATGCAGTAATATTAACAAATATTCAGACATATGTACATATGTGTTCACAAGTATATGTATATTTAAATATTCAATTTAGCTACATAACAGCGTACAGCTGATTTTCACTTTACTTAAATTTGCTGACCTCGCTGTCTACCCTCTACTTTAGCGCCCGGAAATCAGCCAGACGCTATTAGCCTTGTAAGCAAGCCCGCATTACGCCAACTATCGCCACATATCGTTACAGCCACAGGCATTTACATATGTAAAGCTAATCTTATATAGTTATATTATTTCTTTCGTCCTGCCAACGTGAGAGTCTACCCTAATTGACTTGGGAACATGCACACATGTTGCTCATGGCCAGAAAAGTGGCATGTGTGTGTATTAACTGCTGCAAGCTTTTATTATATTTCAACTTTTTTGCCAAAAATCGCATTTTCATTACATATATTGCAAGTTAGCAAATACCTAGTTATATGAATAAGAAATGCCAATAAGTCAACGGTATACAAAAAGAAAATGAAATAATTAACACCTAGCATACGAAAGATAACTTGTGGGATATGTGGCATGGTTTATGCAGCTTCTTAGTCCCTAAAAAAATTAGAAACGATTGTGTAAATAGTTTTGCAAAACGCTCGGCAGAAATGATAGCGGTCGCTCAAAGCAAATGAGGATCCGCACAGTGCACTCTGGAGGTTACCTTTTACCTTTCAAGATTCATCCCATGACTATTGTCATAGGCACTGCGCTTGAAACTATGACGCAGAAACATAATGACAGGTATCCTCATTAGAGCGCTGAAACCAAGTTTTCATGGCTTAATTTTTGGCATAGTATTTAAGACAGTTGTCAGGTGACGAATTTTGTCATTGGCATAAGAAAAGACCTGGTAAGTACTGCGCCTAAAACTATGTGGAAAAAATCTTGATTTTAATTGCTGCTATGATTACAACTGTCAGTGAAACAATGCGCATATTCTGCATCATAGTTTTAGGAGTAGAGGTTGTTGTATCTCAAATTGAGGGCCCTACAGTTTTACGCCGACTTCGATCGGCAAATGATTTTTGTGATAAGTTTTTTCATGGCAGAAATACATTCGGCGGTTGGCCATTGTCTGCCGTGGGGCGACAAAGGAAAAAGTATTTTTCTATAATTTTTGGGATCTCATATACCGGCCGAGATTCGGAATGCCCCTCCGTGTTATAGCTACGCACTCGGCTACGGAGGCAGTAAAATTATGAACAGATAATATTAAACGAACCCGAAAATCTGCACTGGTGATTGTTAGAAATTATGGAGCTAAATCTGATGTACTATATTTGAACAATTAAAGCCACTAAGGCTATTGCATTGCGCCGCTGCGTAAAAATATCGCACCACGACTGCAGATCAGTTTTGGGTAAGACTTGTAAACATTTAAGGCAACAAAAAAATACAGCAAGCTCCAAAGCTAAAGGGGACTTCTCAATTAGAGCACAAGACCCACCTCTTCTCATCCTTCGAAATGTCGAACATTAGCTTACCTTAGTTAAAGTTTTGAAAGGCATTTCTTAAGTTTTATGTAAAACATACATTAAGCAACTTCCATGCAGAAGTTAAAATTTCATGGAGCTGAAGCTATTGTAGCTAATATATCCTAAAAAGACAACGTACTTATTATACCTGTATGTTTATTTTTGCCCTTCTATTTAAATTTAACATCTCCAATGAACTATTTAACTTTCTTGAATATGTACTTTCCCCAAGAAACTACAAGAATATTATTACAAAAAAAACTGTGTACATATGTATGTAGATATCTGCACATATATGAATTTTAAATGTGTTCGAAAACTTAGCGACGAGTCTTGAAAATACTTTTGTTGCATGGCAAAAGTTCTTTCGTCTACCAACATGATTTCTCTTTTTTCACTCTGCCATCTTTGGAGGTTGACGACATGCTTTTGTCTGATCTTTCCTATGGCAGGCGCAATGCAATTTACTTGAAGATAATTGAAAAAGGCGCTCCTACTTAGCTAAACGCTCGCTTAGCAGCACCACCACCATATCAGCGGTTGGCTGCTTAAGAAGCTCCCTGCCTGCTTGCCTGTCTACCATATCTGCTTTACACTGCACTTTGCTGGTAAATTTATTGTGGTTAATTTGTTGTAATAGAATCCGGTAATGCGAATTTTCTCTGATGGTAAATGTAGTTCAGCGTAGAAGGTTTTCTTTTCCTTCAGCACTCAAGTATTTGTATTATCTTTCGCCGCTGGCAATTTGCGAACTTTTTGGTTAGTTGAAGCATGAAAATTATGAAACAAAAAAAAAATATTAATGAGAAGCAAAGCGTTTTCGTTGTTTAAATTTGTATACTTGAAGGGAAGCGATTAGTGAAATTAAGTAAATTAAATTAACTACAATATTTTGCGCTGCACGCAATTGCTCAAACAATGTGGTCAATTGCTGAGCTTTTTATAATATTCGTAATGTTTTTCATAATACTGATTTTTCGTTAACTTTTTAGTAGTTTTATGTAAATCAATTTTTATAAAACTTCAACAAATTTTCAGACGAGTAAATTGGAATTTTTAGAAAATTGATTGAAATTTTAACAAATGAAATATTGAAAAATAGGTAAACGATGAAGGTTTAAGAAAGCTTTATTTTCAAAACCCTATCACTTGCTTAAAAAAGTAAATTAAATTGAATTATTAAAATTAAAGAAAGTAGGCTTAAGAAAACTTAATCATGAAAATGTGTTTAAAAGGTGTTGCCACCTGTTTAAAATTATTCATTTAATTCAAATTCTAAGTTTACTGAAATATAACGTACAAATTTATATTGGTGTTAAATGAAATCGTTTATAGGTAAACGTTTTTGTAGAGGGTTGCCACCAATCAAAGAGTTTTTATTTAACTTAATTGGTAACGTTACTCGATGAATTTTTTAGATAAATAAAGCATTGCAAGACAGGTTTGAACTGGTAGAGGTTTACGAAAACTTGGTCTCGAAAAAATTTTGAGGTGTTGCCAATTGTTGGAAAATTAAATATTAATTTACTAATAACGTAAGTGATATCAATACTATATCCCATGTACATACATATATATTTAATGCAATGCTTTTTGAAAGCAGTTCATAGAAGAGTTGTCGATTTTTATTACTTTATGCTCTTCGGTGTTGGCAATATGCAACTGGTAGAGGAAACTCTTGTGTGCCAAAATTATTTTTAGTGCATAAAGTAAGTAGTCACAGGATCTAAGTTGTAATCAAGAACGCGAAAAATTTATAACCACACAGATTTTTCACTCACGCGATAAGTTCCCACGATTTTTCTTCATATTCTTGTGTAAAAGAAAAATCACTTTTCTCCAAATCATCGATAAGAATACCACTCAAAAGTGAAGGGCATAAGTAATCTGTGCGAGTTATGCCAAGCACTAAAATGTCTATCATCAAAATCATGAGCTCATAACGGCTTGCATATTCATAGCTCCTTCTATGAATGCAACCGAAATGGGAAGAGCCAGCCAACACATGCAAAGCCATCGAGGAAGTCTGTCAGAAGTGCAAAAGCATACAAGCAACAAAATCATCATTATCAACATCATCATCATTGTCATAAACAAGAGCATCAGCAGCGACTACGACGACGACAACAACAACAACACGGACCGATATCAACACAGCATTACCAGCTATCTTAACAATGCAACTATCAAAATTTTTGTGTGGAAAAAGCATAAAATAAATCACTTGCTTGTTGCCACACAGTAGTGCCGTTAGAGTTTGATAGTGCCTGTGAGCTTTTGAATATTTTTCAAAATATATACATACATACACACCATACGCATGCATGTAAAATAGTTTATGTGTGTGTGTGTGTGTGTGTAAGCATAAATTTGAAAATCGTGTGTAATAATAAATCAAATTTATTGCTTTACTTAGTTTCATTTCAAACTTTTATATATCAACATATGTGTGTGTGTGAAACATATGTATGTATGTATATCTCGTATTCGGCAAGTATGATTTCCCAATTTAAGGCTTGAGAGGATATTATGCCTTAAAGCACATAATACAAATTCACAATGACGCTTATCGGCACAAAGCATGAGGTAAAATGCGCCAAGAGTACTTTATATGTAGCTTATTACTCAATTACACAGATGCTCAGCATTGATGTTCGCAAGTTTACAAACAAATATTCAATCATCAAAAGTTACAAGGTTGTTGGTTAGCATGTGAGGAAAGTGAATCAAAATGCACAAATCATTTATCATACAATAATTTCAGCTGATATACTGCGTATATGTTTTTATACATAATCTGGCAGATTTTATATGGATCAATAAATTGTTTTTGGCTTTATGTTAAAGTTAATAAGTGTCACGATTTCAGTTGCAACTAATTAGAGAAAGTGACTTGCTGTGGGTGCAATTGGATTATGCTCTTAATCATTATAGGTATATGTAGGGACCGTGACTGTTACAATTTTTATTTAAAAAATCATGATTTAATTGTTGTTATGTGATTTTTATGTTTTGATCATATTAGATCGATATGTTTTCATTTCTATTTTTTCGATTATATTTAATCGATATTTTGTGATTTTTATGTTTTCGATTACATTTGGTCGATATTTTGTGATTTTCATTTCTTCGATTAAATTTGAATCGATATTATGTGATTTTTATTTTTTCGATAACATTTGATCGATGTTTTTTCATTACTATTCTATTCTATTAAATTTAATCGATATTTTGTGACTTTTTCCATCGATTACATTTAACAATAATTTAGTTTTTTTGGATCAAATGGATATATTGTAATTCTCATTTTTTCGATCAAATTTAATCGATATTTTGTGGTTCTTGATCTTTCGATCAAAAATAATCACTATTCTTGTTTAAATTTTGCCTATAATATGTGAAGATATTCTGTGATATTTAGAAAGTATACCGCAAGTTTTTCTAAACGAGAACAGTGGAGAGGCCCATGTGCTCTCTCGGAGGTTCGGTGAAAAATTTTTGCACTGGCAGCTCCAACACATCAATTGAAACTGGCGCTGGTTGCCATCTGGATGGCGATTTCACATGGGGTGCCATGGCACTGCGGTGTTAAAGGTAACGAACTGGCTGTCGCCGAATTGGCTAAATGCGGATTTTGGAAAATTCTATGGGACCCCGGTCAATTATAGGGTCAAGCATAATAGGGACGGACGGCTGCATCAGGGTTGCTCCGAATAAGAGCTACGAGACCTGGTTGAGTTGATTACAGGACACAATGCATGTGGAGAACACATGATCACTATCGGCATCATCGATGGTCCTGTGCACATCTTACGTGGAGGATGATGATAACACAGACCATTTCCTTTGTATCTATCCTGCTTTTGCTAGGCTGAGTTGGAGCATATCGTGGCATAACTGCGATATATTTTCTCTATATTTGGGTCAGATATATAGGGAATTAAAAAGTCTATCCCTCGACCAGCTTCTCAGATTCATCAAATAGTCTGGAAAATTTGTGGAGGAGAAATGAAGTCCCATTGCCACTTTTTTCTCTATCCTTGACCCTGCGTTCGATCAAAGTACAAGGAGTCAAATAAATATATCAATATACTGCTTCGGAGCTATGTACTTACTAATAACAGCAAATGGAAATCCCGACATCTGTACCTACTTCCTTCTTGGTTTATGTTCGAATACCGAAAAATACGAAGCCTACCAAAGCTCGCAAAACTGAAGGTGTAGGGTCAGAATCCATTCAGAAATTCTTATCTACAGACTTTACACTTCAGGTAATACACTGGGGAAACACTTCTTTGAACGGCCTGCCATTCTAGCTAAGGTCTCGTGCGGAAAGCTGACTATATTCGCCGAAATGTAGAAATGGGAAAACATTTTAGAGGACATTAGAATGGTACTTTTTGGCCTATAAATGAACTGTTTAATTTTTCATATTAATGAGCTAATTATGTTACTTTGAAAAGAACTATCTAAACAATAAGTCTCGCCAGTTACTGCATGAAAGCTCATTGGCCGCCAATAAATGTCATTTCCGGTTGTTGCGCAATACCGGCATCCAACACAATACTCTATACTATGTACAATAACAATAGCATTCTCATTTCTCTAAGAATAGTAAGCGACAACAAGGTCTACCGCAGTACTATCGTAATATCGTAATTGAGTGTCTGCCGCTTTATTGAGCGCATTGTTTTCCCCTTCCATTGTTACTATTCCACTTATTTTTCGCCATTTCTACAACTCTGTCGTTGGAATTTTCTTGTCTTTCGCAATTTGTATAGAAAATGAACTCGATACTTTCGTGGTTTGCTATTTCCATTCTTATCGTTACAATTATTGCTGGCGCATTGAAGGCAGCACAATATTCTCATTTCTTTTCACCTCGTCGCATCTTACTGTGCGAAGATATCGAATATTCGTTGCAACAAAAACAACAAAAATAACGTATATCCATTTGTATTAAAAATATTGAAGACTTTTTGTTGCAATTCACAAGCCAAGCAAACAATAGTGGGTTATGAACAGAAATAGCAGTGGCATAACTGCAGCAACTATTTAATACCCCTAAAGCACATACAGTGCCGACAAAAAATATTACGACAGTTTTTTTTTCATATCATTCACATTGTTTTTCACGCTAAAACTTTTTCGCTGATTTTTTAATAAAATATAGCTCGTTTTTAAACAAAAGCCATGTAAGTACAAATTTCAAACTTTGTAAAAAATTTACAAAAACTCTGAAAATTTCTAACTTTTTACTCAGAATTTTTACAAAAATTTCAAGTACGCAGCCTTTTAATCCATTCAATTTCAGTGTAATAAAGTAAAAGTTTTAAGTGCCTAAAAATTCCCGATTACTTTTGATACATTATTTCCCGGTAAATAAATTTTTCAAATGGGTGTTTGAGGCACTTAAAACTTTCAATTCATAACACTAAAATTGAATGGTCTTCAAAACCTACCCAATATTTTTCTAAAAATTCTAGTCAATTTTTTTTAAATTTTCTAATTTTATGTCAATTTGTACTTATATATCTTTGGTTATAGAATGTGCTATATTTTGATTAAAAAAAATTAACGAACAAGTTTTAGCATTAAAATTTTTGTGGACATTATAAAAAAAATTACTGTACCAATACTTTTTTCCGGCACTGTATGTTTACATACATACATCCACAAACAAATTAACGGAACAGTTATGTGCTAATAACATTAAAGTGTAGCATATTCGCGAAATATTGGCTTACAGTTTGATGTTTTCATTCCATTTCTGGAGCCTTCACAATAATTTCTGAAGAAGTTTTAAATAGATTGAAGATTTATGCCCACCCAAGACTCTCACAGTTTGAAACACTATGTTAAAAATAAGATTGCATATATTGACTCAAATTTAAAATTTACTGAATTTTTACTAATTTTGTATAAATTTTGAAATTTTTTGTATATGATTTTTGTTATATAACAAACGAGAATTTAAAAAAAAATAACAAAACGGACTTGGCGTGAAAAACATTGTAGATGTTGTAAAAAAAAATAACCATGTGGCCAATTGGTTGAGCCACTGTACTTATAGATAAGCTTAAAAAGTTCGATAGCGAAAGTTTGCTAGGCTACATATTAAATAATGTTCAGAAAGAAGAATGAGAAGAAATATAACGTAAGATATGTATGTATATTAGAAACAAAACGTTGAAATGTTCTATGTGCTATTTGAAATGACTTTTAAAGTAATTAGAAATTTAGCATTTTCCGGAAGGAACTACCTCTAAACCTTTTGCAAAAAATACGTAAAAAACCATTTTTTTCTCTGGGGTTAATCATCATGCGGTCAATTATTATTGTAGTGTCATAACAAAGCAGACAAACAATATACAATTAGCATAACCGGCTTCCAGCGAAAGCTACTAATGAGAAGCTTATAAAATTATAAAAAATGTGAAATGCTGCTTTAAAAAGATTCCCTTCATGTATTGAAATTCAAACATTTTCAATGGATTTACGTATATGTACATATGTTATAGTCTGCTTATATTTACCCTGTTTAAACAAAATTACGTCACGTAAAATATGTCATCATCGTAATTCAAAAAAAAATTTAACTAATTCGAACAGTAAGTACCAACGGAAACTGTTTGAAAAGAAGTTAATTGCCGTAAAATGTGGCACCCAAAAAATTGAAAACAAAGAAATTCCAGCAAACACGATTTTATAAATGTAAACAGAAAATTCTAAAATAAAAGCGAAAAGATTAGTTATAGAAATTTCCTAATAAAAAAAAACAACTAAAAGCCTATTCAGCCGAAATATTTATGTTAGTAGTATATTAGAAAGACCTAAAAACAAAAAAAAAAAAAAACAAACAAAAACAGCTATGTATGCACTTAATGTAGCACTTTTAAAGCGTCTCCTTTGTGTACGATATGAAACCGGCTTTTCGCAGAGCTCTATAAATAAAAACAACCACGCGATTTTCCAGTCACAACATTTGAGTATATAGTGTCTGTATACAAATTTTAATCAATTTCCTGTGTGACCATTGTCAAAGGATTATTTGAATTACAAAAGCTTTCAATAATATTTCATGTCACATCATAACCAAAGAAATCATTTAAGTTATAATTCATGCATGAATTTGAAAATTGCCAATTATATTCATGATATGACAACAAAATTGACTTAAAAGTTATGCAAAAATATTCGTCAAATATTCGGCTATCATTTGACTGACATTCTACAAAAATAAAAAGCATAAAACAAAAATCGCATAAAAGTCAGGCGAATCGTCAAATCAGATAATTAGCATGAGCGCGATCAACGCCAGTTTCATGCTCATATTATTTAATATTTATGGTTCACTCCACATATAGAACGGTACTGCTGTCATCTCGCCAAGCAATTGTTGCAAAAAATAATGCCGTCAGTTTATCAAATCATTCTCGTTTAATCCGTTCACATTGAACGCACATGAATAAAAGCGTTGACAACGTTGACAGCCAGTAGAACTCACTAAATGTAACGATATAAAACTAAGTAAAATCAAATTAAATATTAAATATGAAAAATAAGCTGACAGCTGAATTAGAACGCATCATCAAATATACGCTTACATATGTACAGTGCCGCAAAAAAGTATTGGTACAATAACTTTGTTGATATTGTTCGTCATGTCATGCTAAAAATTTTGCATAAGTTTTTTGTCAAAATACTTCTCAGTCGAAATTTCGAACTTTGTACAAAAAAAAAAATTCTGCAAATCAAAAAACCCAAAATTTCAAAAAAAAAACTTCAGAACCTGAAAGTAATTTTTTTTGTACTAGAATTGAATGGGCCAAGGCGAATCTATAGAAGGTGTTTTCTTCCCATCAGCTGATTGCTTCTTCTTTTTTCGCCTTGAATGGTGAAAGTGTCAACTAGGTTGTTTTTTGTTTACATCTTCATTTTCTGTTTACATTTTCATTTAAAAATATTTTTAAATTCAAATTGATTTGAATTCATATATTCAAATATTCAAATATTTCGCGAAAAAATGGGAAAGTGTGTATTATGCGACAAGATAGTAAAGCGTGGAACGGGTCCGTTTTTCTTGGTTCCAAGTGAGCGGTTAGTGTGGTCCCGATCATGCCGGGTGCAGTTGAGGTGTAAAGATGTCATTTGCGCCGATCACTTCCGTCGTGATGATATGGTTTTCGGAGGAAAATGGGCTCGATCACTAACTAAAGCCCTTCCATATCCAACATTTGAGAATCACAACTGCACTGCGGCTATTTCGGCTGTTCAAAGTTTAACGGACTTTGGATGTGGCCCGTTACCACGGTACTTTTTTAAAATCATTTTAGTTTTGGAATTCTCTATTAATTCGCTTCTTTTTTACATAAAAAGATTGTCGGAACTATCAATAGACGCTGCATTAATTGTGGCAGTTCATTTACTCGCATATTGCACTGGCACTTTATGAAGAGTAAGGTTTCAATTGCGGTCGCTATTGTAAATTTTAATTTAAATATATTTACAAATATAGTTTTGGCCAACTGAATCAAAAATAAACAGTTTTGTTGTCAAATTCGTTCCTATTTTGGCATTCTCTCTGCTCAAAATTATTGTTCTATATTTCATTTATCTGACATTCTCACCATTCAGAAGCAAAAACAAAACATGTGGAGTTTGTGTGTATGTGCTCTTGCGACCACCTTGTATTGAATTCGCCTTGGAATGGGCTATAAAATTCCATAATGCTCATTTTTTAAAAATTCGAATTAAAAAGTTTTGAAATTTTGATGTTAATTTTTTGTGTTTGGTGAATTTGTATGAATTTTCAACTAAGTGTAAAATTTTAACTTATATCGTTTTAGTTATAAAATAAGCCATATTTTGATAAAAAAAATTCACGAAAAAGTTTTAGCGTGGATACTTTAAAAAAGATGATGTGCCAATACTTTCTTTCAGCACTGTATGTCTGCATGTTTGTTAAAAATTTAAAAATTAATATGGCATTTATTACAAAAGTTCTTTTGAGACATCTCGCATATAAAGTATGTACATACATACATGTATGTATGTAAATAATAAAAAAATGTGGTTAATTACATAATGAACGCAAAAAAATTTTAATTGGTTTAATTAACATTTTTTAATATTGCAAACTTTATGTGGCACGCTTCAAAATTCGCTTACATATGTGCGTGATATATTTTTAGAAATATAATGCGTTTAAAGGATCGGTGTATTAATTTAGCAAGTGTGTTTGTCGTATACTTTTTGTTTATACGCTTAACTGTCGCGGCAATAACAAGTTTATTCTCTCAGGTACCATATACAGTGCTCGTCATAATTAAAGTGAACGCGCATATTCACAAATTCTGACTATTTTTTTCCTTATTTAATTTAAGTTTTTTTATAAAAATATATTTCATTCTGTAACAAACACCGGTTGAATCCGAGTTTCAAACTGTATTCAAATGGGGAAAAAATTCAACAAATGTTAGACAATGTTTTAAAAAAATTTAATTCGAATTTTTAGCAAAAATTTGGGTATGCATTTGTATAGCGTTTTTAAGTTTAGTATAATAAGTGTTAATGTAAGTCGCTACAAATTACCGTTGATTTTGGGCATTTTTCGCCTGAAACTCTTCCATAAATTCGTCCATATAAAGCATTCTCGGATTTTTTTATATGGGAAAACAACGCAATGCTGTTAGTAAAAAAAAATTTCAAAAATCAACGGCTATTCATAGCTACTTAAAACTTTCACTTTCATGAACCAAAATTATATGGGTTTTCTAAAAATGAAAACTAAAATTTTTTAAATATTGAAATAATGAACTACATTTAAAACATTATAATAATTAAAATTAAAAATTAAGAAAAATAATTTGTCAAAACTTGTGAATATATAGTGGTGCTTTAGTTATGGCGTTCACGTAGATAGCGACTGGTTTTTTTAAATGATATGCGACTCAAACTTTTAAAACAGGATTTTATAAAATCACAAAACCGCTATCAAATTTACATATTTAAAAATTTATCTTTTTTTGTCAATAAACGGAAACAAAGTCTGACATATCGAAAAAGGGAAGTATGGCATTCCCTGTAAAAGTATTCCATTTAATAAATAACAAACGATATAAAAAATACCTACCAAAAATTTCAATAGCAACACAAACGTATCCCAGCAACACAAAAATTTGTAGAAGCAACATTTAGCCAACCACGCAACATGTTGACATAAACATAAGGCACATTGTTGCAGATACAAACAAGCAGCACAACGCGAGCAAAGCATTGGCAAAGTAGTATCAGCGTGCTAGCTAACTGTTTTGTGCTACCAACAAGTTCTGCTACGTTTTGGATCTTTTGCAATTGGCTGCCGTAGCCAACATCAAACGAATCAATTAATAAAAAGCTAAAGTCAAGCTTCAATTCAACGCAGTGTTAGTGCAACGCGAGTGACGGCAACAGCGTTAAGTTTTTAAAGGTTTGAATTGATTTTACGAATAATTTAAGCCCACCGCGGAAATATAAATTTAAAACTTAACTGCAAACAATGAGGTCGCTTATTTGTTTTTCGGCAATACTTTGTGTGGGTATAATTTTCGACAAAGTTGAAGCTAAATTGCAAGAGAGATTTTCGTGGAAGCAATTGGAGTTCGATTGGCCAAATCAGCAAGATGAAAAAGAGGCCATAAGCACGGGTCGTTATGTGGCCGAGAATAATTTGCCATTAGGTTTGGAGCGTTGGAATAACAAATTATTTGTCACTGTGCCAAGGTAAAGTGTAATAAAAGGTGAAACTACAGAACATACAAAAACAATACAAAAAGAAAACACAAGCAAATAAATGTGTGGAGTTAATGACTCATTGAATAAATAATGCGGGTAACATAAATGCTGTTGTGTGATGTGAATATTGAAAAAATATTAAATATAAAGCGAAATAATACTACTTTAGAATGAGTTTCGGCTATCGAGATGAAGATAAACTAGTTTTAAAAGTAGTTGTTGGAATAACTTGAGAAATCTTTGAATCACTTGCCTGCGGCTGCATTTAGTTTGTTGTTAAATAAAATTTACACTTCCAAACTAACTTACTCGTTGTACCCAAACGCATTTCTCCAGATTTTATTCTTTTTTCGGATGTGGGGGAATCACAAAATATTTGCCTTTTAATTTATGGTAAAAGGTGAACGAAAGCCAGAAGTATATATGTATGTATGTAAAGAAAACTAGTTTCACTACTACCGGTTATTTTTCTATAGAGTAAATTTGTCAAGTTCATGATAAGAGCAGCAGTGAGAACTGCACTAAAATAAATACGTACGGATATATGTTTACACTGCTTGTTTGTATGTACAAAAAATGTGTATATCTGTGAACTTACAACTTGCTTAAGTTTCACAAAAAAAAAAAACATCTTTAGGTAACTTGTCGTTAAAACTTAGCATCAGAATAAAGAAGTTTCAAGCTTTACTGCAATTTTTTTTTAAATGGATTATTTTGTTAAAATTTTATGGGTATATTGTAAAGCTCAATGTCTATATATCTACATATGTATATCCTAGTATATATACATATGCGAAAATTTGAAAATCGATTTGTTTGTGTCATTTTGTTTGCTTGGTAAGGGGTTGTCCTCTCTTTGAAAAGTCGAATTTAATTAAGTCATCCACTACAGTTCGTTTCCGTGAGAAGAACGATTATTCATAGCTATATTTTGAATAGGGTTGCCACCTGTTTGAAAAGTGGAATCAAATTAAATTATACACAACTTTTATGAATCAGTAAAATATTGTTGTCAAACTATTCCCTTTTCTGAGGACAAGGTTTATGCTAGCTTTATATTGAAAAGGGTTACCACCTGTCTGAAAAAATCAAATTAAATTAAATTATACACAAGTTAGGAAAGGCGAGTTTAAATAAATTAAAATAATAATAATAATTTTATCCCTAACTATATTTTGAAAATTTCGAAAAAAATGTGGCTTATCTTTGGCCCAAATACCCACACACTTAGGGCGGTTAGGGATCGACATAGTTATAAGTATTTTGAGTAAGCTCTAATAAAAGTAAGTATTTTATGGCAGTTTAATTTAATTTTAATTTATGTAGTAAATAATTGTTTTTTTTTTCAACGTACCAACAACGGCTTTAATTTACGCACGCCATGAAAGTCGCCATTTTTTCGACATAAATTTGTCATAATTCGATTTGTTACGTTACATTGTGTGTAGTTTTTAATTGTTTAACTATTTTGCTGCATAAATTGTATTTAAAATATAAAGCATAGAAAATATATAAAGTGCCGGAAAAAAGTATTTTCACAATAATTTTTTTAATATTATTCACAATATTTTCATGTTAATATTTCGACACTCATTTTTTATCAAAATTTACCTCATTTCTAGCTATATTTAAGAAATTTAACAAACTTAACCAAATTTTCATCAAAATTCAGAATATTTTAATCAGAATTTTCACAAAAATATTGAGTACACTGTCTTATACTGCATTTAGTTTTGGTATAATAAATTCAAATTTTTTTTCTTCACAATTCCAAACTTTTGATTCAGTATTTTTAACATTTTTTTTTTTAATTTTCTGAATTTTTGTAAAGATTTAATTGGCTGAAAATACCCTATGATTTTTGATAATTTTTTTTCGTCGTGTTCATATAAAAAAAACGTAACACCGTTGGTAAAAAAACATTGTCAATAAACAACGGGTATTTTCAGCCATATGAAACTGTTTACAAATATTTTTATTACGCAGTTTTGTCAACCATTCAATTTTAGTATAATAAAGTCAAAGTTGTTTTTGACAAAATTTAAAAATTTTAATCAGAATTTTAATTTTTTTTTTAAATTGGCTGATTTTTTTGATATTTCTAAAGATTCAAATGAAATTTGCTGTACTAATACAATGAGCTAAATTTTAATACATAATTAACAAAAACTAGTCATAGAGTGAACAACTTTGTGAATATTATAAAAAAATGTCTATGCCAATACTTTTTTCCATGTGTGTTTGTGTTAAAAAAAATTTATTATATGCTAATGTCGTTTGAATTGACAACTTTTACAAGGCCTACGCAATTTTTTTCTTTTTTTATCAATTTTACTTCGAAAAATATGAATTGCCAAAAAGTGTGATTGCTTGTTGCCAAATTAACATATATGTACATATGTAGATATGTACACATATACATAAACCAAATGTTGCTTACATAAAAAAAACATATTTACTTACATAATGCAAGCATTGCTGCCAATAAGTTAAAATCTTACTTCGAACGCTTACGCAGCCATTACATACCTCGTTAGTGATCTGTTTGCAAGAGTCCCCGCACCCCTATAAAACACCTAAGTATTTACTAAATGTTGCTCTTTCCTGCCAATTCATTGTTTCTTTGTTATTTACAATTGCAAATAGAGGTTTGTCATGGCTATAAGTTTGTTTTGCAATTTCATAAACACAGACATATATACATATGCACTTCCCTACATACACATACATACTAACTTATTTAAATTCGTTTTGAACAAATGAGCAAAGCCATTTGAACCGCTTTGCTAATCTACAATTTGCTGCAGCCCCATGGTTTTTGTTGCAAATGTAGTTAATTTTCTATTAAAGCCAATTTCTAATTATCATCTTGCAAGCTCGAAGACCTTAGTGTCATGCAATTAAAAATTACAATAACAAAAGTATTTGTCAACCTTCGATCTTGGTGCAATTCAGCTATCATTTTGTGCTCTGTTCAGTGAATACAGGGAACGATTGTAGTATATTTTGTTGCCAAAGAGACTAACCAATTTGATTTTCATGGTTTGTTAATGTGCAGCTTTTTGCAATTTTTTTGCTTTGCGCAGCATGCAATTTAATTGCTAAATTCTAACTGTTATTATGCAAAGTAGCGGAGATATTGCCAAAGCAGTTGAATGCAATTCTTCTATTTCTATTTAAAGTAATCTCCACTGTGTTTTTTTTTTGTTTTTGTTTTGTAAACCACTACACTCGCAGCTCTCCATTTGATGGGCAACTCGATGACCGCGTGCAATCGCCAAGTGTTTTGTAGTCAATTTGTAGTGACTTTGAGTTTTGTATTACACCGCAGCCGATATGCTGATTGAAAACGTGATTTATTTGCGTAAAGAATTAATTTGCCAAAGTTGAGGCAGATTTATACAAATGGTCCAATTTATTGTATTCTATTCCCTGCATTTTCTTAATGAAATTTTTAATGTACATACACGACTTTTCTATAGTTGTATTAAAATATACATAGAAATAGATTGGGGTACGGTTTAGTTATTCGAACAAATGTTGCTTGTTATAGTGCCAAAATGCGTGACCCGGTCAAAAAAAATTTCATTTGCATATTTCTTACTATTGCACCTTTCATAATACATGCAAATTAAATCAAAGAACTTGGAAGAAATGAGAAGCGCAAATGTTAAATGAGCTGTTTGATCAACAAAATTTGCTCGTGCAGCCGAAAGAATGCACCAGCGGAAAAATTAACCACCATACTGAATTTAAATCTACCATACCAATAAAAAAACTTTTTCACAATCTTTTGATATATTCTGGGCAGAGGTGTTGCCTCCGAGGCAGGTGGCTGCGTACGCACAAGGAGTCTTGTAAGTTGCACGTAGCAACGGAGCGATTTTTGAAATATGTATGTATGTACCGCAATAAATTTACTCCGATTGCAGTAAGCTCCCAACCCTGAAGCCGCTATAGGCAAAGGCTATCGCAAAAGTTTTCATTGCAAGTATGTGTGTACTATGTATTATGTTTTATTTTCTTAAGTTTCATAAATATTTAGGTCTAACCTCACATAATTTATTGCTAGCACAAATTTTGTTGCCTTTACATTCCTATTCATTTCACAGAGTTTGTTTTTAAGCTGGCCGCAGGCCAACGATGCTCACCCTCGCCTAAATAGCACTTGCAAAATAAACATTTGAAAAGCATTGCCCGGTTGAATTTTTTATATATTTTCGAAGAAACGAGTACTACTCTACGTTTTTATTGATACCTTTTGTTATTTAAAGCTATATTTGTCACAAAATTTCGCATTTTTCACTCGCGCTGCGGAAACTTGTGCGGAATGTATGTATAAAATGGTGGCGGAAACTAAGGAATTGCCACTTTTATACCTGTTGACGGCGATAGCAAAGCTTTGGTTGGCTATAGTGACCTCTGCGGGTATCCTCAAAGAACCATTTGAAAATATAAGCTTAAAGGAATACACAGTTCTTTAGCAATTCCGACAGAGGCCGCAAAAGTCCAAGTGTCCAGTCTCGGACGCCATTTTATAAAATCAATCAGGCGAAAAATTGGCCACCACACTGAATTTAAATTTACCATACCAATAAAAAACATTTTCACCATATTTTGCTATATTCGTTGTAGAGGGGTTGCTGCGGGGGCAGGCGTCTGTGTGAGTGCAAACAGAAGACTAAGTAAGAAATCAAAACCAAAATTTCAAAATTTTCAAAGTTTTTAATTCGTTTTTAAAAAAATTTTGGATATGCAGTTTTATAGCCTATTCAATTTAAGAGTAATAAGGAGCAAGTTTCAAGAGACTAAAAATATGGGTTTATTTTTCTCATTTTCTGACGGTGTTGTGTATACCACAATTTTTTTTTTTTTTTAATCGAATTAAAAGCTTTGAAAATTTAATATGCATTGTTTGTAATTTGTTGAATTTTTTTTTTGAATTTTGTAAAAAGTTTCAAACTTTTATTTATATGGTTTCAGTTATCGAGTGGACTAAACCTACATATGTGCGTATGCATGTACATATGTATGTATGTATGTATGTATGTATATACAAAATTATTTTAAAAAAATTAATACAAACATTTGTCGCATGTGTATAGTGAAGATTTTTAAAAATTTCAAAATATCGACTTCAATTCTACTGACCAAAGAACGTAATGGCTGTTTGTAGCGACAATTGGAACGCAAAACACATACAACAACCAAAAAGTAATCAGCACTGCTGTACACCCTACTGCAAATTCCATTGGTTCTTCATTCATTTCTTTCGGCTACTTGCGGAACACTACTCCCATTCCCACTACCACTGCACACATATTTTTTTTTGCGCTGGCTGCTATGAAATGACGCTCATTCACATTAAAATTTAACTTGCAAAATAAACACTAGAAAAACATTGCCAGATTAAATTTTGTATACATTTTCGAAGGAACATAAACTCAACTATATTTTTATAAATAAAGCACTAAATTTAAAGCGATATTCACTACAAACTTTCACATTTTTCAAAATTACTTTTGCACCTTTTATAAAACATGCAAATGAAATCAGAGAACTTATTTGCAATGAGAAGGCGCAAAGTTAAATGAGCTTTTCGATCAAATCTACCATACCTATAAAAACATTCACCATATTTTGCTACATTCTGTGCAGAAGGGTTGCTGCGGAGGAAGGCAGCTGCATGCATCCAAAAAGAAGAAGACTAACCAATAAACAAAACAAAAAAGAAAGGGGATAAATAAGTAACCGAAGAAACCCCCCATTTCTGGATCGTGGGGGCAACTTGAAAGGGCAGAGGAGTTATGCAACAAGTGAGCATAAGAGAAGGGTGAAAAGGGAAATGTGAAAATGGTCAAAAGAATATTCTATTGGTTTTTCGGCAATTTCTGTGTCGATCGCCATCAGCGCAAATTATGATTGCCATGAATAAAGAATATTATTAATATATTACGTACATATGTACATATGTATGTGTGTATGTATGTATATTATATTAGATATTAATATATAAATACATATGTACATATATACATACTACATACATATGTACATACTTATGTGTTTACATACACGGGATGTCTAAATATAATAAATGATTTAATAAAATAAATTTATCCAAGTTATTTGCATTTATTAAATTCTTAAAAATAATAGGTACCTATATACATACATATGTATGTATGTCATAATAGTTAATATTTTATTTTACATCTTATTGGTAAAATCGGCGTAAAGCGTGAGACTTGAACTCTGGCCAAATACGAAACTCACATTTTTAGAAAAATTTTCAAGTGACTAAACATTTTGGTTTATTCAAGATAATTTTATTTGCTAACGGGACGCATTGAATAGGCTATAAAACTTGATACTCAAAATTTGTTTAAAAATTCGAATTTGAAAATTTAATATAGTACATTTATGTAATTCGTTTAATTTTTCTGAATTTCGTAAAAAGTTTCAAACTTTTATTTATATATGTATATACACTTATGTACATATGTACGTACACACAGATTACTGTAATCTACATTCTTTGTAATGAATATTGCAACGCAAACACATACAACCACAAAGCAAATCTACGCCGCTGTACGGCCTACTGCAAATTCCATTGCGCTGAACTTTTTCAGTATACTCATTTTTGGTAAAATTCGGTTCTTCAATTGTACATACATACATACCTTACATTTTTTTCGGCTACTTGCGGAGCCCTACTCCCATTCTCACTACCACTACACAGACATTTTTTTGGCGCTAGCCGCTTTGAAATGACGCTCACTCACATTAAAACTTCACTTGCGAAATAAACACATGAAAAACATTGCCCGATTAAATTTTTTATACATTTTCGAAGGAACGAAAACTCAACTACATTTTTATTAAGAAAGCACTAAATTTAAAGCGATATTTACTACAATATTTCACATTTTTCACACGTGCTGCGGGCACCTAAGTAGATTTTATAAAATGGTGGCGGAAACTGAACATTTTGGATTGTTCTTCACCTATTGGCGTCAAAGCTTTTCTTTGTTATTGCAGCCTCTGTCGGTAGGGTCAAAGACATATTCCTTAAAGCTTACTTTGTTTCTTTGCTTTACTTTCCTTTTCCTTCTTTTAGCTTCCGACCAGAAAGACAAAACTGTGTATTTAAACTTAGCATTATTGGCCTGGTACTCACCCTGTGTGACATCTGTTGCTTTGAATATATCCTAATTTTCTTTACTAGTCTAATAAGTAGTTTCTCGATGCAACTTCAAAATTAACCATGTTTTTTTTCTTCTTATTTTATTTCATATTCCAGATGGAAGGCCGGTGTTGCTGCTTCACTAAATTACATCGATCTCGATACTAACAGCAAATCTCCCAAGTTACGCCCTTATCCCAGTTGGGCCACCAATACGCTCCCGATTGATGTGCAGCCACAAGCTGCAAAAACTCCTGCTGGTGGTCGTTTGGACGCTGACAAAGCACAATCAGCAGAAACCGAACTGAAAGATAATGCTACCATTATTTCTACTTTCCGTATACAAGTTGATGCCTGCGATCGCCTGTGGGTTTTGGATACTGGTCTAGCAGATATTTTGGGCGATCCCAAACAAATTACACCGAATGCTATTGTTATCTTTGACTTGAAAACCGATCAACTCGTGCGTCGTTTCGCAATACCTAAAGATCAGACAAAGGAGGATACCTTTTTTGCCAACATTGTAAGTATAAATTTTGATAAAGTACACTTGCTGGTATTTTAATTTGGTAACTTATTTATTTTATCTTTTAAGGTGATTGATTCCAATCGCAATGAGTGCGATAATGCCTACGCTTATATACCCGATTTGGGTGCCTATGGACTAATTGTTTACTCTTTCCGCGACAATAGCTCGTATCGCGTTAAGCATAACTTCTTCCACTTCGATCCACTGCAAGGTGACTTTAATGTTGGTGGCGTCAATTTCCAGTGGACAGATGGCATTTTCGGTCTTGCCGTGGGCCCAACGAACCCCGACGATACTAAAGATATATATTTCCATGCTTTGGCCAGCACGAAGGAATTCAAGGTGTCCAATCGTGTACTGCAAAATGAAACTCATGTAACTAGTCCGGCTGCTTATTATGATTTTAAATTCGTTGGCGATCGTGGCATGAATGGTCAATCAACGGCAGAGGTATACGATAAGGAGACAGGTGTTTTATTCTATACTCAAGTAAATAAGGATGCCATTGCTTGTTGGAACGTGAATCGTCCATATGATTTGGAATCACAAGGCCTTATCGATTCCGATTCTCACACCCTGGTATTCCCCAATGACATGAAAATCGATAATGAAGGTACAGTGTGGGTACTGTCGGATAAGATGCCTTCATATCTATATAAGGAACTAGATCCTGAGGCGGTGAACTATCGAATTTTGAGTGGAAATAATCGTGAGCTAATCAAGGGTACACCATGCGAGCCGTGAGAGATGTTAGCAAAATATGTTTGTGGGGGAAAATAAAGCTTCAATAAAGAGAATTACTTAGATGGCGTTTGAGTTATTTGCGCAGAAACACAAATACATACATACATATTTTTAAATTCACATATCTATGCACAATAGTTTTAAAGTTATTTTTATGTACGAATTTGACTATTTGTTTTTTTTTTTTGTGTTTTAAAAAATGTTCACCTACTCACATTGTGATTTTATGCAACATTAAAGATACATTTTATTGTAGGCAGAAAATAAATGCATTTACTAATTATTTGTCTGTGGCAAGTGTTTATTAATTCGGATTCAAATATCATTTATTTCGGCGAACCGAAATATTATCGAAACACACATACATCCTGCTAACAATTTTTTAGGAGCAAAAAAGCGTGACTATTGATCTGCTATATTTTGTTTATAAACTATTTTATCAATTTGCAAGTTACATACCTATTTCGTGTTATGTAAATTTAAAAATTACATTTCGGTCGTACTACATACTATAAATACATATCAATTTCAGTTCAGTAAATATAAAGCGTCTTTTGTGCATCTTATATATCATCATTAAGTAAATTACCAGCCAATTCAACTTTCTCGCCAGGCTTAAAAGCAGGCATGCCTAGATAGGGACATGTTGAGCACCGGAAAGCATCGCCCAAGTAGCACTATTAAGATTTTTTTTTATTAAATGGAAATTTTTTAGCAAGTACAATTCACTTACACTGCCGCAGCTGGACTTAGCATTAGCAGTGTCTGCTTTAGCATTCTGTGCTGCCTCAGATTCAAGTTCCTCAGCCAAACCGCAAGAACAATTTTTGCAAGCCTTCCGTTTACCTGTGGTGCCGCAAACTATATACAATAAGAAGGAAAAAGATTAATGTGCCGACCTAAGAAATACATTTGCTTACACAAGTAGTAGTAATTACACACCTCTCAAGCTCTCCGGATCCGGTTTTTTCTTATCTTCTTCATCCAACAGCTCATCTTCATCAATCAATTCTTCATTACCATCGCCGTTTACTTTCCATATGGATTTTGTTTGACCATCTTTCTTGCCGAATGACAGCTTGACCGCCGAGCCAGTTTCGTAATTTGGCTTCTGCGAGGTTAGTGTTCCGTCTTCTTTGTTTATGGTAACATTAATAAATCCAGATAGCTTTAATTCTTGTTGAAATACTTCCGGCGTCCCGAAAATACTGGCCAAATATAAATTTCCGTTTGGTTTCAGAAGACGCAATAGCTTATCGAAGGCATCTGTCAACTGCGAGTTTTCAACCACAATGAGATCGAATGTAGACTCACCGTAAGTAGCTTTGTAGGAGTTCCAAAGCAGTTAGTTCTTAGATTTTATGCTTAGTCATTTGGCTACAAACCAAGTAGGTACTTACCAAAAGATAAGCGATTTACATTTTCCAAAACAACTTCTCCTCCTGTTGCCTCTTTCAACTTTTCCGTACTTGCCTGCACTAGCGCCGATTGTGCCCATATATAAAGCGTTTTCGACGCACCTTTGAATTGCTCCATTATTTGATGTTTTTACTTTTTCTTTTAGTTTTTTTGCCAAAAGTTGCAATGTACCTTCAAAATTTATGTACCTTTCGTTCGTGTTTTTGCCACACACATACAGCAATTGATCAGCTGTTGAATTGACAGCTTTTTCGAATATGTGCTGCCGTTTTTTTTATGATACCAATCGTTTTCGGAAATTCGGTTTGGATTTATATAAGGCGATGTCACCCGATTTTTTTTCTTTCGAATCGAAAAACCGTGACGGTAAAATTTTCGCCTATGTTAGCTACATTTTAAAGAAGCATGTTGTGAATCAACAACCGTGGTAAATGAAGAAGTACAAAACTGAACCATCATATTTGAAATACCGAAATTCAACATTATTTAAAATATTTTTTAATAGCTTACAGATTTAAAACATATTCCCCTTTTATGAATTGGCGAAAATACAAAACCGTTTGTCATATTATCATCTGTGAGCACACTCACTAATGTTCGACTGATTGTCAAAAATTCGAACTGTCAAAATTACTTTTTACACGACTTTTGGCTATTGGCAACTCTTTTCTTTTCTCCATCTTGGACCGCGTGGACTTCTATCCCAAAAGGTTAGTGAATTTTGTCGAAAAAGTGCTATATTAATATCAAAATAAACGACATAATTGTGTTCAAACAAGTGCACTATATCGCAAAAAATGAATTGCATACTAAAAATTGTGAATTTTGCAGGCAACCAAGGCAAACAAAAATATGACCAACTCAAAGGGTTATCGTCGCGGCACCCGAGACATGTTCTCGCGCCCCTTCCGCAAGCATGGCACCATTCCGCTATCAACATATATGCGTGTCTTCAAAAACGGAGATATTGTTGACATCAAAGGCCATGGTGCTGTGCAAAAGGGTATGCCGTACAAAGCCTACCACGGCAAAACTGGCCGTGTATACAACGTTACCCCACATGCCGTCGGCGTCATTGTAAACAAACGTGTTCGCGGCAAGATCCTACCCAAACGTATCAATGTACGCATTGAACATGTGCATCACTCCAAGTGCCGTGAGGATTTCCTCCGTCGCGTTAAGACGAATGAAAAGGAATTGAAAGAAGCCAGAGCTAAGGATGCGTATGTGAATTTAAAACGTCAGCCAGCTGGGCCAAAGAAAGCGCACTTCGTCAAGCAGATTGAGGAGCCGATACAATTGGCACCAATTCCATATGAATTCATTGCTTAAGTGGTGTTATGTTGATCTATGAAAAAACATTTTTTTTAGAAAGTACGTGGAAAAATATATAGAAGGTATTTCTATAAATATCTTAAGTTGGTCTAGACTCTTTTTTTTTTAGCTTAAGGTGAGTTTATAAAACTGAACAAATGTGCAGATATTCCAGAAAGCCGGCAGAAATACACTCGAAGGTTTGCCATTGCTTGCGAGGGGCGATCGCTATTAGAAAACACTTTTCCATAATTTTGATGATACTTTGCCCGGCCAAAATTTGATCCCGGTATCCACCGAATGAAGCGCTCATACGCTACATACCCAGCTACTGGGCAATAAATTGTTACCGACTATGCTGGGTGTTCCGTTATTACTATAAAAATATGACGAATTTAACAATTTGAAAATTTAATATTGCTTTAAGTAAATATTAACAGTCAAAAATTCAATATTCTTAACAATTCATAACATATTTGAATCGAGATTACGTATTATAAGAAGATATTTCAAGAACCCTCGGTCATTCCCAAATTTCTCCAATAGGATTTATGAAATATTACGACTTAGGTAATTGTAACAACAAAAGTAGTCGTAATTTCGTAAGTAGTCGGGTTTTTCTACATCACTAAAACCATTATGCTGAAAAATGCATCTCTGTCGCTCAGCCGTCAAATAAACTTGACCAAAACACAACACTGTCTTTGGACATTTTGACAATTTCGTGAAAATCTCGGCAACGTGCTTTTCAGTTTTCCATACACACGTCTGCAATTCTATTCAATCACGACCTAACCGTCGCAAAACCAATAAATTTGGTTTTACTTTACTTTAAATAAGAAATGTTAGGAAATTTCGAAATAAATATTACGAAGTTAAGTAAAGGCGAAGTTATTCAAGTGAAACGCGGAAGTAAAAGAACATTTCAAAGATTGTCACCGGAAATTTGCGACACTGCCCCTGAAGGTTAATTACTTTTTTGCTATATCTGCATAAAGTTAATACCCAGACTGGAAGCTTCCCACACCGAAGCCTACACTGATTGTGTATCATTGTGAAATCATAAATTTCATTTTTAAAACATTATAAATTGAGTTATAATGTCGATGTACAGTATGAAAACTGGACTATCGTCCATCCTTAAAGCGTATTCACCAGCTGAACGGGAGAAGGCTAAAAATATTGCCATCAATAAAGTACGGTTTGAAATGCCTAAACAAAAGGGAATCGTAGATGCCGTAGAAGCAGCAAATGAACATAACAACTTTCAGCCGTTAAACGAATATGTGGCATTTTTGAGAGAAACCGAGTTAGGTGTAAGTTTTTTAAACTAACAATTGCTAACTAAAAATGTTATTAATCATCTTTAACTGTGTTATCCTTGCAGGATGCAGAGTTCATGAATGTCATGTCTGAAGCGCATAAATTAATAAATGATCTCAGACCAAAATTTACCAATCTAGTAGAGACGCTTATTTCGCTGCCATGGACTAAGCGCGAACCACATGCTATACAAAGTTATTCTGAATTTTACATTGATATCATGGTTGCACATAATAAATATGTGGAAATTGGTATACCAAAATTGATTTCGCTATGGATACCAGCGGATGCAGATGAAGCACTATGGCCGAATGGTTTACCAATAGAAAACGTTAAGAATGAATTAGAGGCTGTACATAAATTGTTGGATCGCGTTCTAACAGCAATACCAATGAGCTTTGAAATTGTGTTGGAGACTATTGAACATAAATTTCCATATTTCAAGAAAGCGTCACATGTCATCGCTGGTTATCTACATAGTATGCTCTGGCTAATCGATTACAAACCGATTTTCACCGAGTTCGTAGTGCAATTAGCTTTACAAAAGTAAATTTCTATAAAATTAGAGTATAAGAGCATATGGTTTTAAATTTTATGTTCTCCCCTCCTTTGTAGGCTGGTGATGTTGGACGTTAACGCGCCGCGCAGCGAAATTGAAGAAACAGATTACGGCGATGAAGAGTTGGAAGAGGAGAATGAAGATCCGGAAATTTTCGAAATGGACGACTGTCAAAAAGGTAAGCAATGTAGCATAAACTATTTTGCTGCTATTTTCAGTCAAACTTCTATAATTTTTTGGGCTAATATTATCCACTACTTTAGAAGATGTTGATGTGTTACCCATGAAGCATCCAATCGCTCATACGCTCGATGTTTGTATGGAAACATTTTTAAATTTTTTGGATAAGAAAAATTCTAATTTATTCAATGCAAATTCTGAACCAAAACTGCAACTGAACAAATTTTGGAAGATGCTACTCTCAGCGTTTGATAATGTGATACTACCTTCCCATAATACACACCACGTACAGTTTATATTATTTTACTATTGTAGTTCTAAGGTGAGTTTTCGTTGCAGCAAATAAAAAACATAATTCTAATACGTTTTTGTTACTGTAGTCGACCATCGCAGAAGATTTCCTAACCTCACTCAGGGACAAAATGAGGAATCCTAATGTTTCAACAGTTATACGCCAGGCTGCTGTTGGTTATATGGCCAGTTTTTTAGCGCGAGCAAAATTTGTACCACTACCGTAAGAACGTGATTTGATATCTTACAAATAAATTTTATTTCAAATTTTATAATTCTACAGCCTTCTCAAACAATACCTGAAAGACCTGTGTGATTGGGCGCATCAATATATACAACGCTGCGATCAATATCGTCAAAATGGTTCGTTAAAGGCAAATATCGTCTTCTTCTCGGTGTGTCAAGCTGTTTTCTATGTAATAGCTTTTCGTAGTCGTGATCTAACGGCTGACAGAAAGAGTATGTTGTCGACGTCAGACATAAACGGTTAACAATATTATTTTTACGCATATTACTTATTTCAGGTTTATTGTTCTTGCAATCGCTACAGTTATCCGCCATAGTCACCTGCAATTTTAATCCATTACGTGTTTGCCTGCCAGCTGTTGCAACCGCATTTGCAGGTGTTACTCGCGCCTATCAGCTGGCATATTGTCATGCAATATTGGAGCGGAATGCACGACGAAAATTAGCAACGGTATATGCAAATGACACGGCCACGCCAGAGGAAACACTCGACACCTTCTTTCCGTTTGATCCCTATTTGCTAAAAATGTGAGCATTACTTGAATCAATTTCGATAGAAGTGTAATGATTTAACTATTTTACCTTTTAGATCCGAAAGGAGGATAGCTTCGCATTATTTGAAATATCAGGCCAGTGAAGCCGAGGAAGCCGCCGTTGTTGCAGCTCCTCATAGGTCGTCGTTGCATCAACGCAAACGCGGAGATTCGGAAATGTGTGATGACATCGATGATTTCATAGTTGCTGATAAACGGCAAAAACTTTTAGAATTAGCGCGTAGTCAAGAGCGAGAAGCGCAATTCAACTACGGTTTATCCCCAGGTTTTCATATTTAGACTGGATGAAGCGTTATGGGATAAGTAGTAATACATATTTTATTGCGAAAAATTGAAAAACGTTTTTCAACTTGGTTTAAGCGTGCAATTTTTGTGTAATAACTGAAAATGTGACAAATGTGTATAAGAAGTTATTTACACATACATACATATATTCATTTGTTTCTGGTAGTTTGCAGAAAACTTTTTCGTACATTATTTTTTTTTTTTTTTTTCAAATACTAAGTCTTAGCGCTATTAGCAGATGTTTTATAGACCACTAGCAAAAACCCCGCGTTCTTCTCAAAAAGTGAACTGAAAAAATTTATTTAAAAAAAAAACTTGTGTTATTTTGGTTGATGTTTTAAGATATAATGAATTTTATGATTTCCATTCTTTGTATGCGAAGTGAAGTACCTTAATATACATACATACCAATTGTATAAAAAATTATAGAATTAAGTATGCCATTAAAATCAGAGCCAGATCGTTACACACATTAACCATATATTTAATTTTAGTTTAGCAGTGTATGTACATATGAAAATCTATGGTTTAGATTCTAAAATAATTCAATTCGTTATGAAATGTATTTTAATTATCATTAATCTATATAAAACATTATTTTAATTCAGATACATATGTATGTATGTACATATATTATTTGTACGAATATTACAATGAAATCAAAAAATATTTTAATTGCGACAATAACATTCGCGTTTTCTCACTCTCTTTAGCTATTTATTTATGCAATCTATGTACGACTTTCAAGTGAGCTATTCTTTGGCCTGAAGTGCGAAATTTGAGCTCACAATGGTCGCAGTTAAATGGTTGCACGCCGGTATGTAACCTTAAATGCACATTTAGCGATTTTTTTGTCGCATACGATTTTCCACAAACAATGCAAACGTGTTTTTGACGTTCCGTGGCATGCGTCAACTGATGCTGTTTCAGTGTACTGCTCAAGCTGAAACACTTACCGCATTTGAAACATTCATATAATCGCTCACCGCTGTGTATCACTAAATGACGTTTTAGATCACAAAGCTTTTTGAATTTACTCGAACAAATGTGACATTTATGTCGGACGGTCACTGGTGATCGGGTTTTTGGCGCTTCTGGTAGTCTGCTTTTCGTTTTCGGGGATATTACATTGAATTGAACAACCTTAATTGTTGTTTTAGTTGCTGTATCCACGACAACAACTAAAGCGTTGACAACACTCGGTATACATGACATTTGTTTCTCCCGCACTTGACTAGTGGCATTCGAGTTCAGTAAACGTCTCAAGTGGCTAAGCATGTGAACCTTACAATGCGATTGATATTTGAAATGTCGCATACAGTAAACACATTTGAAGCAGCGCATTGTAGTAGGCGAATTGAAAACACAACGCTTATGGCCGAAGGTACCATGGTAAACGCGTTGGTGTTGACGCAGCACGGACGAATTGGAAAAAAGCCTACAAAGAAGTTAACAGAATTAAAATGTATATATTTACCATAGTAGTTAAGTTACCTGTCACATTTAAGGCATTTACAATTAATCTCGATTTGCCTTGTTTTTGTTGGCTGCCTAAAATTTGTATTTGTTGTTGCACTAGCATTATCACTTACTTCAATTGGCATTGGTAGTAGTTGTTGTAAGAATTTTTGATTTTCATTCACTCTGGCATGCTTATGGGAGCACAACCCCCTGCTTGTATTAAATGTGGCTTCACATATTTTACATATATATTTGACCTTATAAGTTTCCGCATGAGTGCTGTATGGGGAAAATAATTAAAATTGTACTGCTCGCTCATTCACTGATTTTAGATAAATACCTCATGTGCACATCCAGCAATTTCACAGCGCTAAATGTTTCATCACAAACTGCGCAGGGATAGTGCTTCGTGAATACCCCTGTATGTTCGTCTAGGCGATGTATCTTTACGTGCTCTTGTAGTTTGGTTTTTGTGCTGAAGTCCCATTGGCAAAATGCACACTTATAAGGTCTCTCACGAGTATGCACCCGGCGGTGTCTTGAATATAAATAAAATGTCATTTAACGAACTATATGCAATACTAAAAAATCAATTGCGTTCACCTTAAGAAATCGTAAGGTTTACGAAATGCTTTCTTACAGTACTCGCACACATATGAAGGACTTCCGTCCGCACACACAGTCCGCTCCACACGCAAATAAACTGCTGTTCCCTGCTCATTTAGACGATCTCTTAGCTGCACTTCATTCATTAAAGGTTTGTCGAAATGCTGTTGCAGCAGTACTTCATCATAATTGACAATTTGGGTTGTTTGATTCACCATTGGCATCTCCACATTTTCAGTTGATTCGGTAGTTGGCATCGTCAATTGCATCTCTGCTTGAAAAGTTTTTAACTGCTTTAAAATACTTTGCGTCAAAGCTAAATCATCCAGCTGCTCTAAGTTTGTGCCACCCAAATTTGTGTCGCTGTGTACAGTATTTTTGTGTCTACTAAGCTTTTGTTTGTTTATATATACGCAAGCGCACTTATCGCATGCGTGTTCAAAACTCTTAGCTTTTCCAGCAACCTCTGGCGGATGAACCTTTTTGTCATGCTGGCGTAGGTTGCCCTTTTGGCGGAAACTGATTAGAGAAGTTTAATTAGTTTCAAAAATCAAGCCACACGATATATAATAAAACAAATCATATCAATATCTACCTGAGCGGACATTTAATACATTGGTAACGTTTGTTGTTCGAGTTATGTTGTGCCGCATAATGACGCTGCAATGAGGAACTCTGCGTAAATCGTTTGCGACATTCGGAGCACTGCATATTAAAACAGGGAAAAGAGAAAATAAATGATTTTGAAAAAAATAAGGTAATATTGGATATGTACATACTTCAAAAGGCTTCTCCGTCAAATGTATAACTTCATGGCGACGTAGAAGACATGGTTTTATAAATCTTTTATTGCAAGTATCACACGTGAAGCGACCAGTCTTATGGGTGGATGAGCTTCCAAAACTGCCAGAGTGGTATGGTTTCTTTTCCTACAGAACACTTAAATTAGTAAGATTTTCAAGGATTCAAAAATCAAGCTCACAGCATTAAAACCCACTACATCGGTACTAAATATACATATAATATATACAGGACTTCTCTATAATATTTTCGTAATGATATTGGAATATTATTAATATTAATATTGGAAGTATGAGCACAAAAGCAAAATAATAGTTTAATTCACAATTTGTTGTATTTTTATGAACGAATTACAAGAACAGCTGATTTCTGTTTTGATTTTTTGCTAGACAGACTCATACGGAATTCGATTATTAAATCGATAACAACTTGGTTTATAAAATGGCTATAATTTTGATGTACATTTAAAGCACAAAGAATCGATAATCGTTTTGACAATTTTTTAATTCTATTGACGAAATTGTAAGACAGCTATTTTAAATTTAAATTAAGATTAAATTAATTAATTCCATTTCGTAAAACCTGTCAATAAATTTATATGAAATGATGTATTTTATCATAATACAAGAACCAAATCAAGTGCAAACAAGAGTCGGCTCTGGAAATTATCGATAATCATCGAAAAATGTGTTCTCCAATAACAAAACTAGACGAGGAATTTTGCACACAAAAATGGATTTTTTCGATATCAACATTTCACTCAACTGTAGAGTAAAACTAGGCAAACCTGTGGCTACAGAGATGTCAAGATAAATTTGAATTTGCAAGCTTATAATTTAATAATAAATAAATTAAATAAAGAGATAATACGAAATTTTTAGGTAAACAATTTTAGGAAAAGAACCCGTACGAATTTTATCGATATCATTACCTTTAGAATCTATAACTTGTGTTTTATGATGTGGCAACATTTGCATGCTTTTTTTCGACGTTCCATGTCATCTTTGATTTCATTTTGTGCAACACTTTTATAGTAGGTAGACACGTTCTTAATTTTTATAGACTTTACTCTCAAAGTGCCTGCATTTTAATAGAAAATAAAAACCGACTATGTCACTATTTATTTTGGATGCCACGGGCAATACCAATTTATTAGAACTTGAATCTCACGGCACTGCAGCGGTTAAGAACAAATCACAGTGGCGTACTTTGGAAGAGAATGTCAAACAAAGCTACTTCGACGCGCCAAAGACAACAGCTGCATCATCTGAAGAAAACAGCGAAAATGAAGATGATGAGGATTATTTTGGTAAGCTGACAAAATTGTGAATTTAATTGTTTATAAATATATTTAGGTACGTATGTATGTAATTTGTAGGCTTACCACCTCCCCACGTGGACATCTCACAAATTATTCGGGAGGAGCTACCAAAGCTAAAAACTCCAAAAACTAAATTCGAACAAGAGCTTGATGAACTCACTCATAAAATAGATGCAACCATAGTGCAAATGCAGAAAAAACCCAAAAAATTGTCCAAAAGGGGCAGCAAAATGGACTTCTCCGACTACAATCCAGCAACTGGGAAATTTGATATAGAACATCAAGTGAAAACCGATGTTGAGAAAGAAATGTCAAAATCACATTTGATGAACGGTTTTGGTAGACTTAAGGAACATCCATTTTTGACTAAAAAGAAGCAACGCGAAATTAATAAAGTAAGTTAAGATATAAAACACTATTATGCTTTTAAATAGTAAATATGATGATATATTCGACATCTTAAGCCGTAATTACATTGTTGCGGTCGATACCGTTAGGCATTGCTGATAAAGATTTCATACAAGACTCGGAGCATATTTGCTTGTCAAAACATTGGTTTCACTCGTTGTAATCTTAGCAGTTGTGTCAGAACTTGTGACAATTGCTGTAAGGCCAGCGGGACAGTAATGTTTATATTAGACTGTTTACGGCAATTTAGTGCTATGCCGTGAATTTACTATTAGAACACACATTTTTATTTTATTATTTTATTAAAATGAAACAATGTTTTGCTAATATAAAAAATGATATCTTTGGAGATGCCCAACGGTAAACATTGATGACCTCTTTAGTAAGCTGAAACTTCTAGTAATTGGTATTAAATAATTTGTGTTCGCATAGCATTCATACATATATCTAAATTTTCACAAAGGTGGAGCGTTCCAAGACGAAAGGTCCTGGATGGTATAACTTGCCTGCCACTGAAAAAACCGAAGAAACCAGAAATGAACTCAAAATTCTTCAAATGCGCTCTGTACTCGATCCTAAACACTTTTACAAAAAGAACGATCTTAAAGTATTGCCTAAATATTTCCAAGTAAGTTTAAATACCGTACCCACGTATGATGAACCAGAAATAAGAATTCCTTTAAATATTACAGATTGGCACTGTCCAGCATTCACCTTTGGATTACTATAGCGAGCGTGGTACGCGTCACAAAAAGCGTTCTTTAGTAGATGATTTGTTAGAGGACGAAGCAGCTCAGAATTTCACCAAACGAAAGTTCAAAGAAGTGATAGCACGTCGCGAAAAGTATGCTCATCGCAAAGCTATGCAGAAAATGAGGAAACAGAAAAAAAAGAAGTCTTAAATTTACATATTTGTCTTTTTTTTAATATAATTTTGTGCATATATAACTACTAACAAAATACAGCATAAGTATATTATTTGGTTTCCTGTTCGGCTCCACTCGATTCCAACATCTGCACTAGAGATTCAGCTAACTGCCGATAACTTTTGGCGTATTCTGTATCTGAATATTTGAGTACTGAAGGTATACCTTCATCACAGCATTCCGTAATAGTTCCATCCAATGGAATGGATGCCAATACTTTCGTGCCTATTTCTTTAGCAAAAGAATTTGTTTTATTTTTGAAGAACTCCAAGCGTGCTTGACAATTACTACAAATACCGTGGCCCATATTTTCTGTCAAACCCATTATCGGGACACCCAATTTCCGATACATTTGTGCACCACGAAGTGTAACTTCTAGGGCTGCCGTTTGTGGTGTGCTAACTAATAAAACACCTGCGATTGGTACATTTTGAGCTAGCGATAGATGTACATCGCCCGTGCCAGGTGGTGTATCCACAATGAGTATATCAATTGGCGCCCAAAGCGCCCCTTTTAAAAGTCGTTGCACTGCAGACATTACCAGCGGACCACGCCAAATGATTGCATCAGTTTGTTTGGAAAACAGTCCCATGGATAGGCATTTAACACCATAGTTAATTGGTGGTAACATTAAATTCTGTTCATCTACTAAGGGTTCTTCGTGTATATTCATCATTAACGGAACAGACGGTCCAAAAATGTCTGCATCTAATAGTCCGACACGTTTGCCCATGTTTGCAAGACTAACCGCTAAATTTACTTAAATATATAAAATTTTCACTAGGTAATTTTTGTATTTAAATTTTTCCTAGGTGTCACATACCAGCCACGGTGGATTTTCCGACACCACCTTTTCCCGAGGCTACCACTATAATATGTGTTACTCCTGGCAGAGCGGCGCGTTTAGGCAGGCCACGCGCCATCAGCTCCTTTTGTTTAGGAGTCAGTTCTGTGGCTAAAGTGCGCTAAAAATTATATTTTCTGTGAGTGGTTAATTATTTTGTTTTAACAGAAATACCTTGCAAAAATTTAATAATTGCGAACGAAGCATTCTGAGACGAATACAATTTCTTCCGTTTATATAGAATGGTGTAAACAAACATCAGCTGATCACTTACCCAAATGCAAATTTAAGGATGTAGTGAAAATATAACTTCTTTAATACAAGAATTCTCCAATATTTGAGTTATAGTTAAAACAAAAGAAAATATATACAAGTTTTTTCTTTCCTCCGAAAACACATGAATAATAGTAAATTAAAATTTTAGTGAAAATACTGTGTATAAAAATATATGCATATATCTCAATAAACTACGAAACATTTCATTATGATATTTGTTCGCGAACGAACTTTCACCACGAATATCTTCCTTGCCACCCATTGTATAGTATACCACTATCTCTAGTATGCTAATTACATCAGAAGTTCAGCTTAATAAGTTACACCGGTCGATATCTTGTAGAACCTTTTCTTATTTCTTGTAAATGATACATTTGAAATAAGAAAAATAAAGTGAAAAATGAAGATTAGCGAACATAAAACTTGAACAGCTAGCATGAAATGTCACTTTTTTCCAGCTATTAAAGCACAGTATGGCAACACTTTGTTACGAATTTCAATCAATTTCTTCTCTTCTGCACGAAACGACTGAAAAATTCCTGTGAATATTATAAGAATTAAAAAATACGAATAAATACAATAATTTTGCGTTTTAAATGTGATACATTTAAAAAACGCTATTCTGTTACAAAATTTAAATTGTTTCTAATTAATTGCGAACAAAGTTTTGCAAACGAATTGTGAGGTGAGTGTGTGTGTCGTGTAGTATATTTTCGTTGTTGTAGCAGTGGCGGCAGCAGCAGCAGCAGCAGTGGCTGTGTAGCTGAAACAGGCAGGAAAAGCAGGCATATAGAATCGGGTGAAAGAGGTGAGGAGTGCAAGCAGAGTGTGCACAAAGTAAAATATAATCACAAGAAATGGATGGACAATAGGAAGCAAAATACGAGATTGTCAAGTTTGAAAAGCGAGCGTGAATAAAGTAAGAGAAGTGCAATCGATCAAACGAATACGAAAAAAACATACATAGAGACAAATGAAAACTATTTGAAACCAGGAAGAAAATTTTAATACAGTAAAAATAGCAGTAAAGTGGCAAATATTTTCTAGGCCAGACTGTCAGCTATCAAGGATCAGAAAGCAAAGTGTCAACAGAAGTACGTAGTTGTCCATAGCAACGCCTGTGTCACAATTGCAATTAAACTCAATTAAGTAATAAAAAGTTGAATTAATTTGGAATGTCGTGAATTTTTTTTATATTACGACTGAAATGAAAGAGCATAAGGTTGTACTACGACGTGTCAAGTCGAGAAGTGAGTGTTATTGCAGCTTAAGCTATAACCCAGTCCATTGTTTGTTGCAGTACTCGTAGTTGTGAATTTCTATACTACACTACTATAGTGCAAAGTAGTATAACAATTGTATCTTGTGCATAATAAAGAATTTCTACATTGTCATTCTGTGCATCAGAAAAACACTCCGCGTCAATCAGCTACCAGTCAACGACATCGCAGTGATTGCTCGGTCACATTGGCTTGTGGAGCCATTAATAATTTATTGGCAGTCAACAACAGTAGTAGTGTATTACTGTGTAATCGACTCTAGCGAGAGGCCCGGGTGGAGTACAACTGCGAATACAACAACAAACTGAATGACAGAGAACTGGGAGCGATATTAGCTGCATAAAAAAACCACTGTAGCTGTTTTGTGGGTATCGAATTGGTCAGTGTATGAACATCTTGTTTTGGCGCTTTAAACTATTGCACATTGCACGCCGTAGCAGACTATAACTATTTATTATACAAAAGGCATGGATATGTTTGTATATCGAAATGTGCAATTTTAAAAAACATTTTCACAATTCCGTTAATTTTATTTTGGTCATCGATCCCGTTCGTCTATCACATTTTATAATTATGTATAACTTTCTTTTTGTATACAATGGTAGTTAGTTTATTGATACCCCCACTTGCTGCATATTAATGCCTTCATTTGTTCATTTTTCAATCAACACGTTGCTGTCATTTGCTTTCTGGTTTTCAATGATGCATAGTTATGGGCGATTTGACACACATTAAAGTGGAGTGCCAATTATAGGGCGTGTGTTTTGTTTTTGTTCTTTGAGAATATATACTTTTATTTCGATTTTCGTTGCTGAATTTCTGTCTGCCCTGCCTACTAGGTATGTCAGTATGTACATATGTACATGCATACATACATACATACATACATACATATGTGCCATATATTCTGCTGAGGAAATAAAATCAGCGGAGAAGTTTTTGACCCATCATTTTATTTATTAAAGTCAAAAAGATTTTCCAACTTTTTAAAAAGTTAAGAATATCTATTTTATTTTGTTTTTTATACTGTTGGTTTATGTATTATGTACCTACGTACGTAAAAATTTATTCGTGCGGCTATTCTTGTTATTTTTAAAGAAAAAGATTTCCTAACTTCCATGTTCCAATAGGCTGGGTGGATAAAGATTACAATAAGGCAAATGGCATTTATGTATATACAAATGTACATACGTAAGTATGTATGTATGTATGCTAAAAATAAGTATGTATACCTACTTTCTGGTGTTTGCGTTTTTTGATAATTACATACATATAATACTTCTATGCTTCGTTGTATGAATTCTATTAATTGGTTTGTTTACATTACGCGTCATATAATAAATTTGAGTTTGGGTGTAAATATGTACATTCATACAATGGTACATTCATTCATATGTCTGTATTTATTTGAAGAAGCAGGTGTGTCGGCTATGTCATTGTTTATTAGCAGAAGGATGGTTACTTGGGCATGAATATTACTGCCGAATAATAATAAACCAGATTTTATACAATACAATGGCGCCCCTCATTACCTCGCTAATAGGCTTGGCAAAATAACCTCACAAGTATCTACTTGTTACACCCTTACATCGCAAAGAAAAATAATTCGCTAAATAACCTTTAGTTAATCCAAAGCTATTCCATTAATTTTTATGTACCTATTTAATTTTTAGTTTATTCCTAAAAATATTTAATTGTAAACATTTATGAAGGTATGCATTCGTTGATAGAGTTGCATAGGAGGCCACGAGACGCTTAGGTAATCGAGTTTTTGTTCGACGAAGCATATAGCAAAAATCTAACTACGAAACATTTTACGCAAATTTTCCCAAGAAACCACAGTTTCAAAAATCAAAACGTGATCTGAATTGCAGAAAGATGCTATTGAGAGACGTATCATATCTATGATCACGAAAATAGTACCAAAATTTATTGACACAATTTGAAAAATTTGTATTTCCTTATTTAATTTCAATTTTTTTTTTAATATAGTTAATTCTACCACGTCGTCGAAGTTTCAAACTGCCTACAATCCGGTTTCAAATATTGAACATTTTGAAGGCAATTTTTTTTTTAATTTATCAAATTTTTATAAATATTTTAGAATGTTTGAAACTTTTTTTCATGGTTAGTGTTGTAAAATTATTTGTATTTTTTTAAGTAATTAAAATTAGATATGGAAAAATAAAATTGTCGATATATTTTGCCACTATCTTTTGAACACAACTGTAAATGTGTATTAAAATTATAAAATAGTAAACTAAATCTGTGAACAAACTGCTATCACATCAATTATTGGAACATGAAGTTTTTTTAAATTAAGCACATCGACAGTCTTATAAATTTTATACTTAAACATTTTTTTAAGGAAATTTGTATTAAGGCACTTAGTAGTTATTTATTTACTACATCTACTATTTACTTCATCCATATTGACAGCACTGCGCTATTGATAATCATGCCGCTGCTCGCCAACTAGCACTCATTGATATCAGATACATAGATTGTATATACATATGTATGTACATATATGTATTATAATTAGTTTTATATATAGTATGATATAACATAGTTTTCCACATTTTTATTTTCTGTTCAGTTATGGTTTTAGCCAGCAACGAATGGCTTAACAATTGCGAAGATGAACAAAAGTCGACTTCGGGAAATTCGCAAACAACAACGAGTGCAACCGCTACCACACCCGCAACAAGAAATCACGAAATATCCGGCACAACGCCGGTTGCCGCCACAACACTGATCACTAGCACGAATAATACCACAATAACATCGAACACAACAACAGTGACAACAGCGCACACTGCCAGCGCAAATAACGCGATTATGTCCGAAAATGCAGATAGTGAAACACAACAAGCAATGCAACAGCAGCAGGTGCAGCAACAACAACAACCAACCCAGAATCAAAACTGCAGCATCAGTGAATCATTGGCAGCGACAGCTGTTACTAAAGATGGGAATGCGCTAAGCGCTCAAGAAATTGCCAATAATAATAGCGAAGTGTTGAACTGTGATACTTCAGATTTAACTTCAAATTCTAATTTAAATACCATAAATGTCAACAGCAATAGTAATACCAGCATTAGTGACAATAGTGGCGTTGCTAGCGTCATTAGTGTGATAGCAAATACCAACACTAACACCAACGCCCCTATCAATAATGCTAATTTGTATTCCAATCCGAATTCAAATGCGAGTACTTTACAATCTGCCATTGTGCGTCAATCGAAAGGCGCTAATATCACCATCGGCACATCGCAACCAGGCATCCACTTGCCACTCAGCAGTCCGATTACCCCACAAGCGCTTAGCAGTGCACTCCAATCCGTTATGAATGCTAGCAATAATGCAAATGCAACAAGTGCTGCAGTGGTTGGTAATTTACAAAATACTTTCCTCAGCACATTGGGCATGGATATTGGTATAGCAAATAGTGTTTCTCTACAACAAACCGTAAAAGAGCTGAGTTCGGCTTTTTGCGGTGGTTTGGTGGAAACACAAACGAATCTGTCCAATAACGCCAACAACGTCGCACAGAATGTGGGCAATAACAGCAACCTTAGTATTAAACTGGAAGCCACGGAAAATAATGGTCAGGCAAAAATTGTATTGCTTTGCGAGGCCAACTCACATCCGTTCCAAACACGCACCATACTCCTCATGCCGAACATTGAATGCAAAGTGGGGCGTTTGATAGCGAAAAGCAAAGCTTCCGAGTCGAATGGGATATTCGATTGCAAAGTACTCTCGCGCAACCATGCTGTGCTATGGTATACAGATGATGGCAAATTCTGGGTTAAAGATACAAAATCATCAAATGGCACTTTCATAAATGAAAATAAACTTGGCACTGAGGCGGCTGAACTGCATTTTGGTGATATTGTCAAATTCGGCGTCGACGTACTGGAGAATTCACGTAAAGAAGTGCATGGCTGTATTATTGCTTTTGTAAAGTTGTACTTGCCTGATGGTCGTGAAGCGATATCAATTGATACGACCACCCAACGCTCACAGTACTCTGGTGAAGGTCGTATCAGCTACGAAGAGATGCATCGTTTGAATTTGTACATGCAAGAGGTGTCACAGCGAGAAAAGGCTTTGAAATCGAAACTTTTTAATATTCAAAATGTCTTGGATGCAACGCGTAAAAATTCTGCGTTGTGCTGGCAGTCTCTCATTGCTGAGGATCAGTTGCTGCATCGTATCAATTCACTAGAGAAGAAATTGCAGATTATGGAGAAAAATGTGCCAGAGAGCGTATTGCGAAATGAGGTAAGAGAGGTTAAAATATGACCTTGAAAGAAAATTTCCGTTTTATATAACAAAATTTTCTGCAAATAAAACAAAAAAAAAAGATTCGATTTTCTAAAATATTAATATTCTGGTGAAACAGTTTTTTTTTTAATTTTTTAAAACACTAAAACAGAGAATATGTTTGCGAGGCTAAATGGCCCTGTAGCCGAGCCTCCAAATATATTTTATAAATTGATTTATAAAATATAATTTTAATAAATAAATAAATAAATAAATAAATGTTTGAATTTCAAAGAATTTCTGAAAAGAATTTTTAAAAAATTTTCTACTTAATTTACAAACGAAAATTTTCATAACAATTTCAACGAAATTGTATAATAAAAATATTGTATTGAAATAACTAAGCAAATGAGACAAAAGAGGCTTGGGAAAAAACCTTCAAAGAAAATTTTCGTTTTAGATAATAAAAAAATTGAATTGCATACATACATATGTACATACATACCAAGGCGTATGCATACAAGGTGCAGTTACTATATCAGCCGATTTAATTTTCTATTCACCTATGTACATGTATTTTGTTTTTGCTTTTGCGTATGAGCTCTCAAATCCGTAAAGCAAAAACAAAATGTATATAAATTTTGACAACTCTTACGCAGAAGCAAAAACAAAATACATGGGAATTTTGTAGTTGTATTTATAACACCACCTTATATGAATTTGCCTTGATACATATGTACATATAGTACATACTTTCCAAAATTTTAATTTAAAAAAGTTTTGGATTACTATTTTTACAAATTGAACGGTCAAGAAAAACGGTTTGTTCAACAAAGTGCAATATTTGAAAAAATAGGCATTTTAAAAATTTAAATTTGTTTTACATGTTCTATCCACAGGTATTAAAATTGCTCGAAGATAAGAATTCGTATCAACTTACAGCCAAAGAAGCCTTACGCAAAGTCTACCAAGAGCGCTGCGATGCTCTACAAATGCTCTCGAAAATGGAATTAGCTTATGCCAATTCAGATGGCGAATGTAAAATCTTACGCGATCAAATAATGAGCACGAAACAGTCGTTACAAGATGTGAACACCCGTTTGCAGCGTCTCGAAACTGATTACAATGAATACAAGGAGGACGCCGAACGCAAACAACAAGAAATTAAGGAACAGGAAGAGCAGCGTATTGCAGAGATGTCAGAGAAATTACATCTGCGTGAATTGGAATGCGACGATTTGCGACGCCGTGTATCCGAATTCATGCTGCAACGTGCTGAGCTGGTAGATGAGGAAGAAAAAAAGCTGGAATTGCAGGCCATCGAGAAGCTAGATGCTGTTATAGGCGATATGGATTTGGGGGAGGATGACGTTGATGAAGACGAAGAAGATGAGGATGCAAATAATGATAACATAGCGAAAGGTGATGAAGGTGATGGTGAATGCAAGGAAGATGAAAACGAAAAGGAATGCGACAGAAAAGCATTGCGACAACCGAGAGTGACAAGGAGTCTAGAGGCAATTAACGGAGAGGGTGCGAAAATTATGAATAGCAGCAACGATAACGAGGTAAGATTAACAGCAGCTAAAAATAAATTTCAAAAAAGGATAGCCTGTATTATTATTACCCTAATTAATTGGAAGATGAACATGAACTAATAGTAGACGATGCACATTACATTTCAAAAACGCTTATTTGAGTTCGTAAACTTGTCTGCATGAAAACTTTATTAAAAACTTTTCGTTTAGTATCAATATTGAAATACACGATGCAGAGGAAAAAAAAAGGGGACGACAAAAGCACTTCCGTTACTTCGACCTTGCCTCGTTTGAAGGATTGAAGTGCCGAGCTTTGTATTGTATTGTGACGTGTATGCTGCCGGCGTTGTCGTAATCTGGTTTTCCATCATTCTTGATTGAAATACATATTACAATTTGGAAACGAATTCAAATTTTTGAATAGGTGGCGTATACATTTGAAAAAATCCCTGAATTTGCCTATGATGTCGGGATTACAAAATTTTACTTAATATGCATATTTAACTCGCGTATGGTAATTTTTTTACAATATTTAAAATGTTTTTCATGATAATTTTTTCATTTTTTATAAAGATTTAACAAATCAGAATCAAAGATCAAACAAATTTTCATCAAAAATTCAAATATTTTATTTTGAACTTCTTGAAAACTTCTTGTTATGCAGTTTTGCAGCATAATTAAATCCAAGACTCCAGAGCCAAACAAATTCTTGTTGATTTTTGACGTTGTTCTGAAATTTTGGTGTTGGAAACTTTTTGTACATGACACAAAATGTGCAAGACTCTTGTGGTCAATTGTTTGAATCACTGTAATGATTGGTACCAATATTGCAATATTTAATAATAAATTTTTGCCTATAACCCGTCGTCGAAAGCTCTTTATATTTAAAACTTTATAAATATCGGTCGAACTGTTTTCAATATTATATCACACCAATTAGTGCACTTTAATAATAATAATAATTAGTTTCCTTTTGTAGTTCGAGGGCAACTTAGAGTGCAATGAGAGTGACGTAAAGAGATTAACTTTTAAACGTTCAATTATATATTTGTGTGTACATTTATTTTTCTTCAATTGATTTTCAGATCTTAAACACTTCATCCGAATCCGATATTGCACTTCAGAAAGGCAAGCAAAAAGGCAGTGCTAAGGAATCAACAATTCTCAAATGGCTACAAAATTCCGATCTGAATCAAAAGGAAGGTTCCGTCGATATTTTCAAGGCAATTTGTAATGAGTCCGATTCGAGCGAGGAGCAAGATCTTCCACTGATTGAGAACGATGCGGCAAACGTTGATAGTGAAAGCGGTATTGACACGAATACAACTTCAGCCGAGGAGATCAAATTAAAATATAAAAAATCGAAAAACAAATTACAAAGCGTATATGCCATACTATGCCAATTGGTGGAGGCAGAAATGGGAAAAGAGTGCTATAAATCATCCGGTGCTGAGGCAGTGGAAGAGCAGCATATCAATGCAGTGACAAAAAATGATGTGGATTGCGGTTTGGTAAATGACACGCAAAGGTTGGTTTTACTCCAGCGCAGCGTAGCCATGCTTAGTGAAGCATTCAAAGAGCTCTGCGATAGTCTGAACGAGCAAGATCTGCAAAAATCATTGATAGGCGACATACAAGAGATATCACCACCACCCTCAATAACCGTTCAAACACAATTCCAAAACTATTCGCCATTCAATACAAGTGGGAGTGCGACAAGGAAATTCTTTACACAAGATACCCTAAAGCCTCTAACCGAAGAGATTGCTGAAGATGATGCTGCGAACTCGTATGATTCGGATGAGAATAAGCTGCTGACGGAGCAGACATCGGAAAGTGATGAGACGCGTAGCGAAGATTGCACAACTGCAGTTACTACGCCTTCGACAATCGTTTCGCCCGGCGATCTGGCGGCCAAAGAAATGAGTATAAGCGCTGAGGTGCGCGCCTATCAGGAGCAAATAAAAGAGTTGAATCTTAAGCTTGAACAAGTGGAGAGCGATGCGCAGAACACGCTTGAGATAATGCAAATTGAATGTGACACCTTCAAGGAAAAAGTTGCTCAGTTAACCAAAGTTGTGCAGAAAGCGTGCGAGGAAAAGTTGGAACTGCAGAGACTTGCCGACGAGCGACGAACGCTAAGTGTAGAGAAACTGGCGATGATGGCAGAACAAAACAATGCAGGAAATGAACAAGCGGTGGAAACGGTAATCAAAGTGCCACAAAACGCACCGCAACAAGTAGTGTCTGACGAGGCTAACGAAAAGGATAAAGAAGAGAGTGCATTGCACGAGCTCAGCGACATAGATAAGGAACTCAACGTTGGCGACAAGCTGGTGGATAAAGATTTCGAAGCGCAATTACATGATGATTTAATGGCCATAAATAGTAATGCATTACAGCGCGAAGAGGAACTGATTGTGTACAAAGAACGATTGGAGAAAACGCAAAGTGACAATCTGCAGTTGCGCAACGAGATAGCAGCGCTGCTGCTCAAATCGGGCACACAAGCTCAATCGCATATGGTCAAACAATTGCTAGCTTATGGCACAGTAGTGGTGGCTATTATGATTTACTTTGCCACCATGTATTTCTAAGCGCTGGTTGTTTTTCTTTTTGCGTTTTTTTTTTTGGAATGTTTGTAAAACTGAAGTAAGCGCTTGCGTATATGATAACATAAAATAGCATATAAAAGTTAATATAAGGAATTGGAACAGAACGAATGAATACCTAGTTGTGGAAATGCTCATAATGCTCATAAGAAGCCAACTCACAGCAGCAAAGGAGCGATATTCTCAATTATTGATATTGAATTATTTCTACCAAGTATTTATTCACCTTATATGCGCCACATACAGATATATTTAAAAAAGAAAATCTCAATATATTGAAAAAAAATAATGGAAAATAATGTAGATATTATTAGAAAACTGCTAGTATGTAAAAATATTGAATTTGCCACAAAAAATAGTTATTACTAAGGTAAACGAAGTAACTAGTAATTGTGGCGTATACAAAAAACACCAATTGATACAAAAAATTAAAGTTCTAATTAAATACACAAAGCCTAAATACATATACGCTGAAAAATGTATAGCTTTAATGATAACTGAGAAGCAAATACAAAGCGGGTTGCAAAATCTTTAGAAATCATATATATATATATGTATATATGTATATAATAAGATACATATGTACATAACTATGTAAAACAAAAAAGTGTGCGCTGAAAAAAAATCTATTAAATAGTGTGTGCATTTAAAATTAAAGTGGCACTATTTTCGAAAAAAACATATACGAAAAACCAAACGTCTAAAAAGCAAGAACAAACAATTCTAAACCTCACAATTTTCTCAGCTGCTTGTTGTGCTGCTGTTGTTACCAATTGCTACTGCGCTAACATTGCATTGCAATTAAGCGAATTTTGCATTTGTTTAATCTTAATTTAAATTATTGCATACGTACATAGATCACAAACAAAAAGAAAAAAAATATATATACTACATATACACAAAGAAAATTAGCAAAAACGTGTACATTTTATAGAGGCACGTATTATTAGAAACTCTATTTTGAAATCACAAAATATTCTATATCCTTATGGCGCTTATTTAACACTAAACTAACGTACTTCGTTAATAAAACTATATTTACCACTGGGCGTGTGGCCAGCAAAGAACACAACTCCAAAGCAGGTTTACGAGTTTGCGCAATGCATGCAATGTTTGATACATTTGCCCAAGAATATTAATTTATAGTTGTTGGTACGATCGCCCGACTACGCCGAACTGATTACACTTCCCTTCTTTTGTCGTCAAACACGTAGGTGGTAATGTAATATAAAATATTTCAATCTTTGTTTTTTCATCTATTTTGTTCTGCTATTCTTGCTTTTTCTACTAATTTAAAAATTATTCAAAATTGTTAGAAATAATTTTCGAAGTCGAACTCCCACCCGCGCAGTACAAGTATAATCACTCGTAAATGAAGTTTTATATTTTCCAAAAAAAAATTATTAGTATTTGTAAATTGATTTTTTTCTGTTGTTTATGTAATACAAAAAAAAACCAATCTGTTTTTGTTTGCAAATTTTATGCTGTCTCACACTCACTCACAATGTGTGTGAAGATATTTTTTATATTTTTTTGAAAATCGCAAAATTGAGTGCTCTACATTAATTAATGACGATTATTATTATTATCTTCTGCTATTATCATTACTATTATTTAAATTGTTAGTTTTTAGTTGAAATTATTATTATTATCATAATTTGTAATATTATAATTTTATATATAAAAAAAAACAATGAAATATGCAAAACAAGCGAAATATACAATTATTTGGAATTTATTGTGCAAATTGTATAGTATATTTAAATATGCTATCTAATACAACATATAGCCAATCACGTATCTTTTTGAAAACGAAAAACGAACCATAGAAGTTAAAGAAAATCACGAATAAAAAGTTATGAAAATTCTTGTATGACTAAAACGTATTATTTATGCTAGGAAGTCAGGTTTCAGTCAAAAATAAAAGTTAAAATTCTTTTTAACCGTTATTTTTGATCGAAAAAATATATCGGGTTTTACCTATTATTTTATTCATCGAACAAATAAGTCGTATTTTAATTATTATTTTCTACCGAAATATTTAACTTTTATTGAAAAAAGTCAAAGAAATTAAGAGAGAGCTAGCCGCAGAAGTCGCAATCTTGTATTCTATCATTCTTGGTGTATATACACACATACAGTGCCAGTGTTTCACAAGTATTTATTGGTTTTTTATGATCGAAAGTTTTTCATATTTAAATTAGTCTGTTAATTTTTTATCAAAATACATGTAGCTCATTCTTTAACAATATCCATATATGTGGGTACAAATTTCAAACTTTTAAATTCGAATTTTTAGAAAAATTTTCCGTATGCAGTTTTGTAGACCATTACATTTTAGTACAGTAAAGGGAAAGTTTTAAGTTACTGCAAATATCCGTTGATTTTTGACAATTTTTTTCGCTGGCGGTATTGCGCACTTTGTTTTGGTATGAAAAACATATAAAAAGTTGCTGTGCCTATATTTTTTTCGACACTGTATGTATCTAGAAAAATGGCATTTACGAGTACATACATACTTTCCTACTTGCCGAAATATGTACTTAGCTAGACATTGTGACGTCCATCGCCCACTCCACAGCTGTTCATCATAAAATGCATTACGTTGTTGTTGTTTTTGACGTAGCGGTGTCAGACAACTTGGCAGCGTTTCAATCGGCAGCGATATGTAGGCGATGATCGCGCCTCATGCATGCGATTTCGATTGATTTTTAGTTTTTTTTTTGATTTCGTGCCTTTACCAAATTTCTCTTTAAATTTTAATTTAGTTTTTCAGCTGTTTTAGGTTTGGTGTGCATTCACATGAATAGTACTACCAAAGGGAAGGGTGAATCGAATAGGCCGACAATGTCAAACAATGAAATCTAATATAATAACAGCGTTAAACGAGAAATTAACTTTGCGTTTCCTTTGGAGCAAAACGGTCAATAATCTTAAAATTTATGTTGTAATTATAATCGTTGTAATCGCCCTGTTAACTTAATAAAAAATTTTACTCTGAACACCTTGTTGGTGAAATCATTTTCCAAATACTTTGCGAATTACCATTATAAAAATATTTATGTACTACAACCGCTGAGAGCCAGCTTTAGAAATTTTGACGTTTGCTGGCATTCAAAAAAATCTTCCCGCAGTGTATAAGTACATATGTATATTAGAAATATTTCATGTTGTTACAACAACAGCAGCAGCTAGAGACATGTTTTTAAATGATAGCAAACATAGGCGTCGTTTTATTAGCAATTACCGGAATAATGTAGAGTGAATCCCTGTCAGTTTAGATACTTCTCTTTAAAAATTGTTTATTTATTTATTTGATGTAATAAGGCACGTTAGTAGGGGGTGACAAATGAAGATCGAGTGTCTTGTGGGAAAATAATATAAGAATTATTGCATTTTAATAAAACTGAGAATTTAGTAAAATACAATTTGAACTATTTCAGACAATTTTATTTATTTATAAAATGTTCGTTGGTTGGCTAACCAACCAACTCACATTATTCACAATAGCGCAATCCTGCACATATTTTAAGCCGATTTTAACGAAAGTCAATAATTTTTTAGTCAACTGTTAGCCTATTAAATAACATATTTTATATGTATATTTTTTATATTTGTTGTAAGTTCTAGCGTTTATTTGGTAAAAAGCTTATTAGTTGAAATGAGGTAATGCCAGCGTAGCCCTGTCTTATTAGGGTGTGTGAATATCGTTCACAAACGCATCGTCTTCTTCTTCCCCGACGACAACTCCGATTTTTTACGTTGCGCTGTCATCGGTTCATTTGTAAGCTGTCAGTTTCGTTTTTTCTCTGATGTGTGTGAGTACTTTTTGCGGCGGCTTGACAAAATATTATTGGAATTTGTGAATTTTATGTTATAGTTACCAAGGCAATTAAGCAGTAAATAATTAAATAGTGGCTGATGGTGCTGAACTAAAAAATAGCTGAAAATAAAAACAGCATAAATATAAAAAAAAAGTTTATGCAGTGCATTTATCAGCAACTTAGATATATGGGCGTGTGGACTGCCAACCTGCCTTCGTTTTTGATGAGTGCGTATGTGTGAGTGTGCAGCTTGAACTTTTGTGTTAAATGAAAAGCAAAGAATTTAATAGACTGCGGTAATTGCGGATATGCTGTAGTATATTTTTTAAATCAATCGTTTTGTGTTTTTGGGGGACGAGGGAAATTTAATTAAAAGCTTTCCTAATACAAAGGCGGCAATTCCCAATTGTAAATGGAATGCAAAGTTGAGGGGTAGAGGAATAGACAAATGTAGAAAATTGAAAAGAGAGAAAAAAGCCGAAAAAGAAAGGGGGGCGAACAGTGGCAGTAACCAATGAATAAATACCTTCTTTATTTCCAGTGTTGCCAAAGTCAAGTGACTAATAAATATAATCGACTGTTATTGTACTATAATTTAATTTGATAGAAACATTCATAGAAAAATAATCACAAGCGGCGAGAAATCAAAGAGTTCTCTATAGACACATCTCCTGCAAAAGGGTGTATTACAGGATTTCCTTTTGTATATGGAATATGCATGCATACATATGTAAATATTATGCACGTATATGTATATGTATATATGTATATTTACATATTTATATCCGTCTAATATGGCTTCTTTAATTTGCTAAAATATTGTTAATTTACAAGAACTCTTATATATTAATTATCGTAAATATCGCATTATTTTTGTGATTTCTAGTGTAAAAGTGTAAAGATATTTACTACATCCTAATTGGCTTATCAACGAACGAAATACCAACGAATAAAAATTTGAGCTGGAAAACTATTGGAATTTATATTCGTGAATTAGCAATAAAAATAGGAAAAAACGAAGTAAAAACAACGGACGACGACAAACGCAACAACCGTGGTAACAACCACGATATTCTTGCTTCCGAACGATATCAATTTCCGCTAACGCCGGTGAAAAATAATCAATGAGGTGAGTAATAATGGACAACTTAGATTATAGATTATCAATCAATCATGCTTGCAAAGGTAAAAAACATTGAGGTTGGACAAGTGTAAGAAACATCTGAATTACTGTTACCCCCCATAGGGGGCCTATGGAGCGTGATGACCGAGTGTAGATTTCATTCTATAATCGCGCTGTTTTGGACCCAAGCGAGCTACTTCAGTGGCAATTTATATTGGATCCTTGCAGCCTGGTAATCCGGCCTGTGGAGATTCTCCGCTCGATACCAAAGACCTATTTACAAGCTCCTACTTACATATCTTGGAAATATCCTGACTTCTAAATATATTTACAATATGTGAAGAGTTCTCGCTCGTCACCCACTTATTCACATGCCGTCAAAAGCGAACACATCTATCACCCCTTTCCCACATTTCCGTCAGAATTTACATATTTTTTAATAACTTGCTTTTATTTATCTATGAATTTTACTTTATTTATTTAACCCACATTTATGTAGTTAACAAATATAATTTCTTAAATAATCTTCAACTTCTATCTTCATAAATCTTTCGAATTTTAAATGCGCCAGACTGTTAACACAATTAGTTGTTGACTGGTTTTGAATTTTTCTATTTTTTGTTTAATTCAATGAAAGAACCGGAATATACATATGTATATAGTATAATGATACGTTAAATTTAAAAATTTGTCTTTTCTTTAAACATGCCTGCCTCTGAATTTTAAGAAGGTTTTTTAAGTAGCACATACGCGTTAAGAATTAAGATTTTGCAATAAAATGGCAGAGACGCCGAAAAAAACTAAATTTATGGTAACTACGATGCGAAGCCTTTCACTGAAGTTGTGAGAAAAAATGTTAAATAAACTGATGAACATTGAAAGAATTTCAATTTACTTCTTTGCATTCAAATTTAAACTTCAATTTGCTTGTCATGTACATACATACATATGTACATATTTTGTATGGAAGTATAGTATACTATCAGCCTCTTAGCAATAACGATAATATGCAATGCTCTACATACATAGTACATATGTACTTCCACACATATGTACATACATACATATTTATATAGAAAGTCATATTCGCTTTTGCGTTCGTTTCTGTTTTTAACACGTTTCTTACGAAACCATGCGCCGAGTTTATGAGCGTCTGATGATTCATAGCAAATTCAAGCATACTACATACATATGTACATACAATCGCGTTTAAATTCACGCATTTTGTACTATAAACCCATGTAAGTATGTACATTTGTATGTCTTGTACCATAGATATGGATATTATATATAATTTTTCATTTATCTACTCCTATTTGATTCACATTTCGCATAACTAGCGATTTTAGTCCACCGCTGTCCGAATAGATAAAGCTAATGATTTATTTCTGTTTTGTTCTTTATTCATCAAAATATTTGCTATATGTATGTATGTATTGTATATACATAGGTTATGTCTGTGTGATATGGTTTGTGCAATAAAGTTTAATTTCTATATACATAATTAGTAGAGAACGACCGAACTTCGTCCAATTTCGACCGAAGCCAAACCAAACATTTTCAAGGTCGAAAATAATAAATAATCAAGAATTCTATATTTTTATTAAAAAAAGATATATTTAGATACTTATGCTTGTAAAATACCAAAACACCAAAAAAAATTTGTTTGATTATTGATTTTCAATACCATTTTTATGCAAATGAGCTTCTCTAAAAAAAAATCTGCCTAACAGTTAACTGTTGCCGATTAAACTAAGCTAGTGTAAAAGCACTTACTTAAAAAATATTTTTTTAGACTAATTTTAGGTCGCTGAACAAGTAAATGAACTTAATTTATTTTTCCAAAGAAGCGTTTTCGAGATATACATATGTATGTATGTAGGTGAAACCCGTTCGTTTTAAAGGCACATTCAATCTCTTTCTTTTTTTGTGTTACTGGGGTCTAAATGCAAAAAATAAAGCAATTTTCGAGCTTTTTCGAAAATTGTTAATATTTATTCACTCTTTTTAGTGAATAAACTTTGTACAAAAATAATTTAAAATTTCATTGCAAAAATGTGAATCATAAAAGCGCTTAAATTGGACGGAAAATGTACCTAAAACTTTTATTTCACGGTGAAACAGCTAGAATGTTCATTTGATGTAATATCACATTTTATATGGATTTGACTACGCTGATACGAATAATGGCATCCAAATTTGACTTTTCTCAATGTTTTTTACTGTATTACGAATCGGAAATATAATAACTGATCTGAGCTCAGCATAAAATTATGTAAATTTTGATATGCAAAACGTTTGCATTCTTATCAATTTTCTAACTGCTAGAGTCAGCTTTATGCCAAAAAATGGATAAAAAACGAGGGACCTAACTAAAGTTCGCTTTTGATTTCAATTTGTTTCTTAAGCCTATAGATCCACTCCTCCAAACAGTTTTCCAAATCTTGCTTTTTAAATTATCAAGTTCAGAATAACCACATAAATTATGTTTCTATTAATTTTTGGAACTAACCAGATGATAACTTAATATTCGCGAAACAGCAGAAATTCAAGACCAATTCATCAGCAATCATCTCTTATGTCAATCGTGGATCTTCGTCAACTTTGGACTTCACCACAGTCACAGTTATGCAATTAGTGGTCGACCTTCTCGGGTTCGTTCTCTACAGAAAAATTCACGGTCGAGAATCTTCAGAACTACTTGGAAAGAGTGTATATAAACGGTGCAATCGTTTCACATGCAATTTGGTACTCATTAAATATTTGTAGTCTATTTAGTTTACGCCGAAAACCTTAAAGAATAACATAACGAATAGATGTGGATTTTCGACTGATCCATCCTCAGCTATTTTGCGTTTCCGCGTATCCATTTTAGCCGATTGCTCTGAAGTTTTGGTAGTCCCACAGTATTTGTAATAAGCAAAAGAAAATTGGTCATTTAGTAAAACAGATTCCACACCTCATATGCGGAGTTGCCTAATATGCAACAACTGAAAACACAATTTTTTCAAACCCCTAATAAGACATAATATCTTAATCACTCCATGTGGAAACGATTTAATACTTCACTCGACAAGAGTGCTAGCTATTTTTCGCTAAATTTTCTACTTTATATCGAACAAGTTTTAATTACTTTTTTACTCGCACCAATGAACTTTTTAATAAACTTTCTCTTCGAACGCTGACATAAATATGAACTTAAAGGCACATTTACATATATGTATGAAAACCAAGAACTAAATTCCTGCATACTATCGCATCGGCATATTTACTGAAACTTACGCGTGTATTCATTTCGGTAGGCAGAGCCTCATAATTGGCTTTTTTAATAGGCAATGTAATCGGATAATAAACGCGAGCAATGTACGCAAAAAGCGTGCCAGCGCCCACAAGAAATAAAAATAAAAAAGAAACACAACAAATTGCAAAAGGTTGCATGGATAAATATAAATCATGAAAAATGAAAACGAAAGTTCAATTGAAATCGCCAAAAAAAACCTGTATGAATTCAAAACTAAAATAAAAACAAAAACAACTACCATTGCGGGCAGGGATAAATGACCGCTTGCCAAAAATACAATGGAATACGTAATGCAAAACTAAAATAAGATCAAATATTGCCAACAACGCTAGACTCAACGCACACGCCCACAATACGACGCTATCGGCGTCATCACCATCACAGACTTTTCCGCCGTTGGGCAGCGCCACACGTAGATTTGGCAATTTGCCGGCAAATAAATAAACTAATGGCAAGCTGAATTCGAGCGCTGTGGGCTGTTGAAGGCGTACGCGGGACACATCTTGGCACCTATTTTTGTCTGTTTTTATTGCATGTAGCTTTATATGTATGTATGTATTTGATATGTGTTGCTGTGAGTTAAGTCATCCTAATCGTAGTGACACACACGCTGAGAAATGTTCAGGCAACAACAACATTGTAATGTAAACAGCATGAGTGCGATCATCATTATTGGCGTATCGCTCAGCCAGTTACAGAAGATCAGATGGATCGGCAGATGGGTGGTTGGATTGCTGAATGTGCATTGCCCGCTGTCAGTTCACTGGCTTGTATTTGCATTATTGTTTTTTTTTGTTGTGATTAGTGTTGGCGTGTCTGCTTCATCGCCTACGCACATAGTTTGAATATACATACATACAAACATACATATTTATTTATTTACTTGCATTGAGATGGATGGATGCGAGTGTGGCTTACAAATGAACGTTTGTGTGTGTGTGTGCATTTGTGATTAACCGCTAAACTGTGGTGCTGTAATAAAATTTTACTATTCATTAATTGGTTCAAGCGTAATACTTCTACATACAAATTTCATGTAGTTACAAATAAAATTTGCAGTGTTGAATTCTTAGTGTTAGTTACCTCGTACATATGTACAGTGCTCGTCATACTCACAAGTTTCGAATATTTATTTTTCTTTATTTAATTTTTTTTTATAAGAATATAGTGAATTCTACAACAAAAACGTTTAACGCCATTTAAAAAAACTGTGAAACTTGGATTTAGCCGGCTATTGTTGTATAATGAACTATATTTGTATGCAAAATTGATTAAAATTAAATAAGTAGTCAAAACTTGTGAATACTTACATATATATATGGTTGTGTTATCGTTATGACGTTCACTGTATGTAACATGTACATATTTTTATTACGTATACGCCACACTGTCCTAATTTGGATATCGCGTGCTTTATATGTACATATGTACAGCTGCAAAAGAAAAAACGCTGCATATTTCTTTATGAAGAAAAACATTTGCATATTTATGAATTTGTTTTCGTTTTTTTTTTTGTTTATGGTAACACTGTTATTTGTAATATAATTTCCTCCTTTTGGTAGTTGCCTTAATTACCTAATACGTTTCTATGCACAATTTCGGTTTAATTTCGGCTTCAAGCTAGCTTTATGGCTTGTTAAAAGCAATAATTTACTTGCTCTCCGACGAATGCCTGTTTCAAAAGTGTTGCAAATACGAGGGCATGCGGCAGACAAACATTTTAGCTTAAAAAAAGAGAAAACACATTGTCGGCGAGATCACAATGGAATGCCCTCAACTAATATACATACATACATATTTCTATCTTTGGGATTCAATTCATATTAGTTTGCTCCTTTTATTCGATTTTTATAAATATGTACATACATGCATACATATGTATATAGTCAGTTCTATAACAAAAATTAAGTGAGTCGAAGTTTCACAGTTTCTCGAGAAGAAAAAAATCGGTAAATTTAAAAATTTTAAAAATTTGTTTGTGGTAAAATTTAATGGGCTACAAAACTGCATACTCACAAATTTTCTAAAACTTCGTGTTAAAAAGTTTGAGATTTTGGTAAATATTTTTTTTTTTAATTTTCGACATTTGTTTTATAAATCTTCTAGAAAATTTGAAACTTCAACTTACACGATTTTTGTTGTAGAATTAACTAAAATTAAAAAAAAAATATTTTAATTACATAAGGAACGACAAAATTGTCAAAACTTGTCAATAAATGTTGCTACTATTTTGGTGAACGCGACTGTATTTATTTAAAAGTATATTTATATTTACGTCTAACCACCAGCCAAAGCGCAAAAATGGCATAATAAATAAACAAAAATGCTAATGCTATGCAAAATTAAACAAATTAAAGAATCGTCTCACAGCGAAATTTTCCAAAGCATTCACATTAAGCAAAATAATAAACGTGAGTTTTTATTTTTATTTGTGTACTCTCCATTTCATGCTGCTTTGTTTATGTTAACTGAAAAAATATCAATGAGGGGATTCATCCAGACCTAATACAAATCGTACGAATACTAGAATGTGTCGTTACATTTTAATTATTTTCAACTAGACTTTACGTAGGTGAAAAACGATAATTTTTATAATATTTCCACGACTGATTTGTAGAAACTCGCTTCTTCAAAACTTCAAAGGGTATATTATATTATATTCTTCTCGCTCTGATCGCTACCTTGAATTCCCTTAGGAAATTCAGTTTGCCTCTTTATCGTACTACTTTTGGCGTAGAATACGTCTTACCTTACGGTATGGGCACCAATGTCAGGTTTTTATTGTTGTAATCTCTATTTCTTTAATTATAAGGAAACGGCTCGATTAATTTTTTTTTTTTTTTTTTTTGTAGTCAAATGAAGATGTTAGCTTTCGTTTGACATACATTTCATGTTGGTTGATATCTTCCTAATATTTAAATTTCTCAAATGAAAATTGTATAAACACATGTACACAAATATGTGTGTGGTGTTTGGTTGAGTGTTTGCTATTGGGCGATTTAAATGTACTCGTGCAGCCCTTTCTTTGTATTGCATAATTTTAGGCGGGCAAGTTAAAGTAGAGTAAAAGAAGAGAAAATGCTGCCAAGCACTGCAAAAAAAATAATAAAATGGATTCGCGTATGTTATTTATCATTTATCTTTACTATTGATAACAGCCATTGACTTCGTTTTTGCGAGAAATTTAATTGATAATTTAAAAACATTTCTATCCTATTTTTCCTATCATAAGCTTATGTATATCATCCAAAGTAACTATCAAATAAAGAAATTCATTTGCTTGTATTATTTATCATTTATTGTTACAAATGTTTTCTGTCTTATCGGATGGCGTATTCTACGTTAAACTTAATGGCCGTGTCTCTGACACAGCCTGCTTCTTTTTATATTACAGCGATTTTCTTGTTTTTAAACTTAGTTAACATTTATCTTACAAGTATTCCGTAAAATATAACATTTAGCAGGTATTAATATAAAGTTTTCACAAAAAGTAGTCAAAAATCTCAGTTTTGATTTAATACCTTGGTACGAAAAAAGTACTAAATTTACTATTGTTTCCTCAAACGGCCTTCTTTTCTTCCCCTTTCTGTCGTTCTTGCCAAGCTTTGGGAGCTTCGAAATGAGCTATCATCATCACCTTTATTTATTTCGTCATGGTCTGTAAGAACAAAAAAAAAATTTAAATACCCTTTCGCTTCAATAATTCGAACAAGTGGTTATAAATATGGTCATTTAATAATACAATTAAATTTGGCTACGGTTAAAAGATATCTTAAAATATTAAGTTTTTAAAGGAAAAATAGAAATTATTAATATCGAATGCCAAAGCCAGAGAAGTTGTTTTGCCAAAAGTTCACACCTATGGAAATTATTGGGGCGTATTTGTAGTCACAATTAAGCTGGTACTTAAAGATAGTTGTAGCTTTTTAGGCAGATAACCCATTGAAAATTATGTGACTTATTTTACAATATTTTTAGTTTGTTTTTTAACGTATCATTCTTAATGCAATTTTCCCTTCAGCTTTTTTAATAAATTATTGTTTTAATTTTAAGCTTTTTCTTCTTCGTTTTGCACATTGATTTTGTAATTTTACTGTTGTCTGACAAGGCACGACATATGACGTGTGAGTATGTCATGCGAGTAGCTCATCTGCTTCAGCTTGAACGCCCTCGCAGTCGACCCAACCATATATGTATGTATGCATGTGTGTATGTACATATTGAGATCAGATTTCAAATGCCAACATTGTGGCTGTGGCTGTGACTGCCGCCAACGTTAGTTGCAGTTGTTGTTGTAAACATTGTTGCAATATGGTTTATAATTAGCAGCAACTGTTACTTTGCCGTTATATTATTTAGCCATTGCTGATGTGTTGCTGTGCAAATGAATGATTTTTGCTTGTACTTGTATCAGTCGCATCATCTCGTCATCACCATGATCTCCATGCTAACTACTCTCAACTTTCATTCTCGTCGTTGTAGGTGGCGTCAGTCGCCTCGGTTAACAAAAAAATATATGTATGTATGTACATAAGTACGTACATAAGTATATAAATATAATAAAAGCCATATGCCATATGCAATGTCAATGTTTTTTTTTTGTATTGCTGCTATTCGTTATGATGCTAACTTCGCGATAATCAAGACAACGGTTTGATGATGCGGCTGAGTAAGGCTTTTTCTATATATATAAAAATGAAATGCCCCACGTATGTTACCTCATCACTTGAGAACGGCTTAACCGATTTTCTTCATTTAAATTTTATTTGGTTTCCTTCTGACTGTAGATGGTTTGTAAAAAATAAAAATTGTAAATGGTGTTGCCAGACCTCTAAAAAATAAAAAAATAAAATTTCTTTGGTTGGACTACAATATGACCGTTTTTTTATTTTTGGACAGTGTTACCATTTATAAAAAAATAAAAATTAATATAAAAAGTGGTGAGAGAGTTGCCATCTTTTTCAATTAATCTAATAGGTTAAATCAAGATATGCAATGCGGGTATCAAATGAAAGAGCTTTAAAAACCTAACATTTCGAGAATAAATTTATTAGTGTTGCCACCTGTTTAAAAATTTAAATTCAATTCAATTTTAAGTCAAGTAAAATATTGCAATTTGAAATGAAAGAGGTTTAAGAAGTCTCTAAACTAAAGGTAGTTATTGTATTCTATCTGTTGTTCATACATAATGTATTTAAAAATCCACTAATCACTTCGCAGCTTACCTAAACACTTGAAAGTAGTCTACATACGAGTATATTTATATATAAAAATGAAATGCCCCATGTATGTTTCCGCATCACTTGAGAACGGCTTAACTGATTTTTGTTGTTGTGCTCATAGTTGCCAAGACAATGTTTGTATGGTAAAAAGGTACAGCCACGCCCTAAAGGTTTTCTGCAATTTATTTTTACTAACAACGGCCACTAGGTTGCATTTTGGTGCAAAAATCCATATTTTTAGGTTTTTCCGACTAAGAAGGTAGTTATTGTATTCTATCTGTTGTTCATGCATAATGTATTTAAAAACCACTAATCACTTCGCAGCTTACCTAAACACTTGAAAGTAGCTCGCGCGATCTCAAGTACATCACTAAACGCTATTAAATACCCTTAATAACAGCTTGCACAAAAACTCAGTACCTGCCATCTTTTTATTGTTATGTTGTTCTAAATTTGGGGTGGTATATACAAATTCGCTTGCATTGGCGAATGTATGTTGTTGTTGTATGTGTGTTCAACTGATATTGTAAGTATAGGAACATTACATGTTGTTAGGCCTTTGTTTTTTGTTATTTCGCTAAATCATATGCGTTGGCGGCTAAACAATAATTAGTCTGATCTAGCACATTAGATCTATAACATCAATAAACTTAGTTGTGAGATTTTCGAAGTAATTTTGTTATATGTATCAACATTGTTTGTACTGGTGCACTGGAAAAGATTATACATATGTATTTGTTGTGTTTGGAGACATGCCGCCAATAAAGCGTCAAAATATCGGTCGGCGTACTCGCAGAGCAAGGGTAATGACTATCAGTCGGGACGACGAGAGCGTTGTAGACCGTACCCAGCGTTTGGATGCAAATCGAATAAGAATTTCTCAAGCCCGATCAATTATGACTCCGGAGCAAAGGGCAGAGTCGGGTTCGACTCGCTCAGTTGAAAGTAGCGCACAACGCAATTTGGAACGAAGACAAAATAGACGATCAAATGTCACAATTCGGCATGACCGTTTGGCGTTCAGATACGATCCAACAATCGATTACGCCGTGGATTTATCGGTAGACTTTGGAACCATGAGCACTGTTTGTCAGCATTGTAATGCTTTGAAATTTCGGTTAGAACCACCAGGATTATGTTGTGCAAACGGAAAGGTTAAATTACCACAGATTACACCACCACCTGAGCCACTAGCATCGTTATTTTCCGGCCAGGATTCTCTATCCAAGCATTTTTTGCAAACCATTCAAACATACAACAGTGCCTTCCAAATGACGTCGTTTGGAGCTAATATAATCGCAGAAAGAGGTTTTAGGCCAACTTTTAAGGCATGTCCATTTTTAATTATACCACATGTCACATACACACGACGAGCCCGGTGTACTTAGGTTTTTTTTTTCAATTTGATATTTAGATTCAAGGACAAATACATCATCGTACTGGAGCATTGCTACCGCCTGTAAATGAACAACATAAATTCCTGCAGGTTTATTTCCTTGGAAATTCAGATGATGAAATCAATCAGCGTTGTGCCATCAATCGTGCGCTAAAGCGAAATATTATTGCACAACTGCAACAACTCTTACATGAACATAATGAGTTGGTTAGATTGTTCAAGACAGCACTAGAAATGATGTCTTCAGATGATCACAAAATAGTGATCAAAGCAGATAAAAGACCCGTAGGTGAGCATGAAAGGCGCTTTAATGCACCGACGTTGAATGAAGTCGCCATTGTCATTGTGGGCGAGAATGTGGATAGTCGCGATATAGTGGTTCGTCGGCGGGATGGAAACAACCTTCAACGTGTCACCGAAACTCATCGTTCGTATGATGCATTACAATACCCGCTAATATTTTGCCGAGGAGAGGATGGATACCATCTTTTGATCAAGATGATTAGTCCAATAACTGGTACGCAGCAGTGTTGTTAATCGTTTTTAACTAAATTCAAAAAAAAAATATATGATATGTTATTCTTTTGATATTTTAATCAACTCAAGTGTCGTGTTTATAAAAAGTTTACCTTTGATTTGTAACAGGTCAAGAAACAAACAAAAAAGTTAGCTCAATGAACTTTTATGCCTACCGGTTGATGATTCGTCGAAACGAGGACAACCATATATTGAAGTGTCGCAGACTATTTCATCAGTTCGTTGTCGATATGTATGTCAAAATAGAGACGGAACGACTGTCATTTATACGCTTTAATCAGCTCAAATTACGTTCAGAGCAATACATCCATTTGCGAGATGCCCTCAATGAAGATGGAAATGCCAACAATATCGGCCAACTTACCATTTTGCCATCGACGTATGTTGGAAGTCCGAGGCATATGCACGAATATGCGCAAGATGCAATGACATACGTGCGTCAATACGGTCGACCGGACTTATTTATAACATTTACGTGCAACCCTAAATGGACCGAAATCACACAACTATTACTTCCCGGTCAATTATCCAGCGATCGCCACGATATTACAGCACGAGTGTTCAAGCAAAAACTCAACGCGTTGAAAAATTTTATTGTGCAGTATCATGTTTTCGGAGACGTGCGATGTTGGATGTACACCGTAGAATGGCAGAAAAGAGGACTACCTCATGCGCATATTCTGCTGTGGATGACCGAGAAAATAAGACCGGATGAAATTGACTCAATCATATGCGCAGAAATTCCAGATCAAGAAACAGATCCAGAATTGTATGAAGTTGTTACAACGAATATGATTCATGGACCATGCGGCAGTCATAACCGGGAATCGCCATGCATGATAGAAAACAAATGTTCTAAACGTTATCCGCGTGCTTTATTGGCTAACACAATTACTGGTAATGACGGTTACCCCCTATATCGTCGTCGCTCGGCAGAGGATAACGGTAGGACGATTACGTTAAAAATCAAGAATAGGGACGTTGTAGTGGACAACAGTTGGATTGTTCCGTATTCTCCTCTGCTTTCCAAAACATTCAAAGCGCATTGTAATGTTGAGTACTGCAATTCTATAAAGTCCATCAAATATGTTTGTAAGTACATCACTAAAGGAAGCGACATGGCTGTGTTTGGTATTACATCTCCTGATTACAAAGATGAAATTTCGCAATATCAAATAGGGAGATATATCAGCAGTAATGAAGCAATTTGGAAATTTTTTTCTTTTGCCATACACGAACGTCATCCCACTGTGGTCCACTTGGCTGTGCACCTCGAGAATGGACAAAGGGTATATTTCACGTCAGAAAACGCAGTGCGGATAGCCCAACGTCCACCAGCGACAACGCTAACAAGTTTCTTCTCGACATGCGCAAGTGATCCATTCGCAAGAAGACTGCTTTACTCGGAGATGCCTACATACTTCACATGGAACGCATCATCAAAAAGGTTCCAACGTCGGAAACAGGGAAAGCCTGTTCCTGGATATGAAAATGTATATTCAACCGACGCATTGGGACGCATTTACACAGTTCATCCGAGGAATGATGAATGTTTTTACCTGCGTCTGTTATTGGTTAATGTTCGTGGACCGACTTCATTTGAATTTCTACGAACTGTTAACGGTGAGTTGTGCGCAACATATCGAGAAGCGTGTCAGCGGTTACATTTGCTCGAGGATGACATTCAATGGGATTACGCACTTGCTGACGCTGTTATTTCATCTACTGCACAGAAAATTAGATCACTTTTTGCCATAATAATTTCAACATGCTCTCCATCTAACCCACTTCATTTATGGAACAAATACAAAGACGACATGGCTGAAGATATTTTGCACCAAGCGCGTTTGAGAACAGTGAATCCTGATCTTCAAATTAACATTGAGATCTACAACGAGGTATTGACTTCAATAGAGAATTTGTGCTTGCAAATGTCGGGAAAGATGTTGCACGAATTAGGGATGCCAGCGCCGAATCGCTCTATGCACGATGCATTCAATCGGGAGCTTGAACGAGAACTGCATTACGATCGAGATGTTTTGAGTCAATCAGTGCGAGCGAAAGCCCTACTTTTGAATCAGCAGCAAAAAGCCGCATATGACACATTGATGATAGCAGTCAACGACAACAATGGAGGAATATTTTTTCTGGACGCACCTGGTGGAACGGGAAAAACGTTCCTAATATCACTGATTTTGGCTTCAGTTCGCGCACAAGCCCAAATAGCGCTGGCTGTAGCTTCATCAGGGATCGCTGCCACTTTGCTAGAAGGAGGACGAACAGCCCATTCAGCGCTTAAACTGCCACTGAATTTGCAAACAATAGATGAACCAATTTGCAACATTACTAAAAATTCAGCAATGGCGAAAGTATTGCAGAATTGCAAAATAATTATTTGGGATGAATGTACGATGGCGCATAAACGGGCATTGGAAGCACTTGATCGAACGTTGAAAGATTTGCGAAATAATCAAGACCTCTTTGGAGGTACGATGATTCTGCTGGCCGGCGATTTTCGACAAACCCTGCCAGTCATTTCGAGGTCAACAGCTGCTGATGAAATAAACGCTTGCTTAAAGTCATCTAATCTGTGGAGATACGTGCAAACCCTAAAGCTAACAACAAATATGCGAGTTGCGTTGCAAAATGATGAATCGTCACACACATTTTCAACACAATTATTAGACATTGGTAATGGAAAAGTTCCTATTGATCCATCCACTGGTCTCATTTCGTTTCCACCTAATTTCTGTCAATTCACAAAGTCGAAAGAAGAGCTGGTCTCGAAAGTGTTCCCGAAAATTGGTGCAAATTATAAAAATCATGTTTGGTTGAGCGGACGAGCTATTTTGGCAGCGAAAAATAAAGATGTAGATGATTTGAACATAAAAATTCAAAGCAAAATCGCTGGTGAATTGCACTCATATAAGTCAATCGATTCAATTACCGATCTAGATGAGGTTGTCAACTACCCAGTTGAATTTCTGAATTCATTGGATTTGCCAGGAATGCCGCCGCACAATTTGCAACTCAAGATCGGTTCAGTGATAATTATGTTACGCAACCTGAACCAATCGAAGCTATGTAATGGAACAAGGCTCGCTGTTAAGAAGCTGATGAACAACTTAATTGAAGCAACGATAATCATAGGAAAGTTTAAAGGCGAAGATGTTCTGATTCCAAGAATACCTCTTATTCCAACAGATTTGCCATTTCATTTTAAGCGTATCCAGTTCCCTGTCCGCCTTGCATTTGCAATGACGATTAATAAATCGCAAGGTCAATCTTTGGAAGTTTGTGGAATAAATCTGGAATTACCATGTTTTTCTCATGGGCAGTTGTACGTAGCGTGCTCGAGAGTGGGTAAACCATCGGCGCTATTCGTTTTCTCTCCCACCGGAAAAACAAAAAATATCGTTCATCACCAAGCTTTGCGATGAATGGTTTACTTAACTTTTCCAATGTAATTTTAATATCATTTTTGCTTTTGTACATGTTTGTAATATTACAATAACCGTGCTTTGCATCATTATCTCAATATAAAATTTTAACTGAAAACAACTTATCTACCATGTAAATTTTGTACTAATTGTCAATACAACGACTGACTAAGATAAGTTTCAGACGGGTTGTCACCTACTTGAAAATTTAAACTTAAATAAGTTGATAAGATAAGCTAAATATTAGAATATAGGTGTCCAATGGAAGGTATTTGAGAAATCTTTGACTAAGAAATCTTTTTAACTAAGGCATTTTTCCAGATTAAGACCATACGATTTTTTGGATGTATTGTACTTTGTAGTAAGAGGGGCAACAATGCAAAAATACTTTAAAGGCGCAGCGAAGCACGCCGGGTATTTGCTAGTTTTTTATAAATTACAGACTAACAGTTTTTGAAAATAAACTAACACAACCAAATACTTACATCCTAAGCGTTATAATCACCACCAGACAATATTAGAATTATAGTAGCCTTTTAAAAAGGGTTTCATTAGCTACGGAAACTAGTTTATTAGCATCGAGCGCTGTACCGTGCCGTTGAGCTTTTTTTTTTTTTGGAAAAGTAAAATTACATATGTATTGTTGTGAATTAGCTGAAGGCTGAATATTTTAGTTGTCGATTTGAAAGCCACATCTCTTATGCCTCTTTTATGCCATTCCCTCTGGCGGTATATTGCGGTCACTCTAACCATATGCTTCCGCTTTAATTTGCTTTCGGTTTTTTGCTCTTTGCAAATAATTATACCAAAAAACAAAACGTAAAAGTGGAGCAAAAAGGCTAACCTTCGAAGTAGAAAGTTAATTTATATTTAGTCCAGTTTAGTCGTCAATAAAATTTTAGCATTATAAGGGTTTCTAATTAAATATTTCATATTTTCTATTTCTATTACATTTTTGAGAATCTTCTTGTTAGTCATAATTAATACGTTAGTGACGCTTTTCGACCGAAATATCAATACCTTGAAAATTACGGTGGCAATTATTGTTGGTTCAAATTTAAGTCTCTTCCGTTCATTGTAGGATGGGAGGATTTGAACTGTCAAATTCATCTAATCTAATTTCTAGAGGGACGTATTGGGTATAGTAAGTTTGTTTTTTTATATCTAATATTCACAAAGTTTTTCATGCTAAACCGTTTTAGTTAAATCTTTTATCAAAATATAGCTCATTCTATAACAAAAGCCATATAAACACAACTTTGAAATTTTGTACAAAATTCACAAAAATTAAGCAAATTAAAAAAAATTTCATCATGCTATTTTGCAGACCATTCAATTTTAATACAATAAAGGAAAAATTTAAGGTGGATTTTAGTTGATTTTTGACAATTTTTTTGCTGACGATTTGCGCATTTTTTCCATATTCCGTATAAACAAAATTTACATTGTATATAAAAAAAATTATCAAAGCCACTTAGAAATTGCACATTGTTTTACTAGAATTTATTGGACTACAAGACCACGTACTCGAAATTTTTGTAAAAATTCTGATTCAAAAGTTTGAAGCTATGATGACAATTTTTTAAATTTGCTGACTTTTTTAAATCTGGATTTACATGGGTTTCGTTATAAAAAGAGCTATATTTTGGTAAAAAAAGAAAATGCGAAAAAGTTTTAGCAGGAAAAACAATTGTGAATAATATGAAAAAACCTACCAATTTATTTAGTAGAGTTATGTATGGAGAATGTTTATTTCTTGTCACCTTTTTTACTTTTTTATTACTAAAATATAGAGATACAAAAGAGGCCGTTTTACTCCATAACTATCCTCAAGTTCATTTTTTTTATTCACCATTATCAATTTATTTGCCTTAAATTTCATCAAATTGTAATTGTTAGCTAGCTATTGCTTTGACGTAAACACACAATATGGCTTGATAGCGATCTGGCGTTGGTAGATACATACATACATACGTACAATAAAAAAAATACTGTGTCAATACTACTACAGAAGATAATAAATGTAAAGAGAATAAGAGTGAAGACAATAATAAGCAGAATGTTGACCAAGCACGTCAAGAGGAATAAATTAAAAGGTAGGAGTGGAGGAACGAGGAATGCATATTTATTAGAAGCAGGTCATTTCGATAGAAAAAAGTGAAAGTGTGATGGAATTTTATATGAACGAAACAAAGTGGAAAACAGAGCAGTGCAAAAAGCTTGCAAATTGTTACTATTAAAAATTAGTGAATATTCATATTGGAAGATAATGCCAAAACATTGCGTGTGTACAAAGCGCACAACACGTATCGTATCACGTATTTGCGCAAACTCGATCGTGTCAGGTGGCAAGCGCGCATTCGTAGGTACGCATGTATGTGTGTATAGGTTCGTACATAGATATGTACGTATATTTTTTATGTAAATAGAGATTGCGTGCATTTTAACGCTGAGCCGGCACTCGTCAATCGTCAATAGTCAATGCGCAACGAATCGCTTGTAAAAGGTAAACACAAACAGCTGTTTAGCAAGTCGAAACCGTTAGCAACATAAGGGGCACACATTTATATACAAACATACAACATGTTGTATGTGCATCCATCTGCGCATCATGTTGCAAATTAGTAAAAGACAGACAATGCTGCCTGCCACCACCAACACACCAGCGCGCCAATACAGATCAGTGCACTGCTGTGGAATGCAACAAACAAAACAAAAAACAACAATGCAATAAAAATAATCACAAGAAAACACAACACGCGATACATGCATTTCATTGTACGAGAATAGCCACGAAAAAATAAAAATAACACACACCTCTACATTTGTATATTAAAAGTGACGTTAAGTCATTTCTGTTTTTTTTTCATTTTTCTTATTGCTATGTATAAATCTATGGGTGCTACCAACAACAATGCTGATGACTTCGTCGCAAAATTATTGCCACTTGCTTGAGCAGGCTGGGTAGCCCGGGAAGCAGTATACGCCATACGCCTTGGTGTATTGTCACTGCCCACCATCCCCTGCATCGTTGGCTGCCAAGCACGCAAATGATCATATTACATACATACATAGACACAGTGTTGGGAAAATAAAAGCGAGATCAATTTTCAGATTTTCGATTAATTCTTTAAATTAGCTGACATTATAATAGTGCTAGAAAAACCCGGCAGACGTTGCCTTGCTTATATTTATTTACTAATTTCCTTTTCCCTATGTAACCAGAAAACGCATTTCCGCTTCTTTTACATATAACAGGTGGAACCCCTCTCAGAAATATACATATGTAGGTATGTATGTGCCTTGTCCTCGCCAAGATATACTTGACACTCGTATTTTAATATTTAATATCCTTGTGTATAATTTATTTAAATTTGACATTTAAAAAAGGTGGCAACCCTCTTTAAAATATACCTATAAACTTTCTCCAAGCGAAACAACTGGTATGATCACCCATATTTTACTATTTCTTATAAGTTATGTATAATTTGATTAAATTCTAACTTTCAAGCAGGTGGCAACTGTCTCAAAAATATATGTAGGTATGAATCTTGATCTTGCCGAGACGAATCTTTTTAAACTCATATCTTAATATTTCATAGAACTGTGTAAAATTAAATTAAATTTGATTTTTGGAACAGGAGGCAAACCTGTCCCAAGCATAAAACATACTTTACCTATCAAATATACGGAAAAAATTCATAAAAACCGTTTAAGCCGTTTCGGAGGAAACACCGTGACACGAGATTTTTATGTATATAGGAGATAACAATGCTGCAATAGCATGGAAATAAAAATTGGCTCAAGCATTAATTTCAGTTTTATTCAAAGTTTACTGAAATATATTCTGCTTATCGTCGCGGCACGGAGTTGACTAAGCTTTCACAGATTTTTACAGGAATCAAGTATTATTTCCCACAAATCTTGCTTAGTTCTCCATTTTTGTGTCCCGATAGCTTTATTCAACACTCCCCTCAGGTGTGCTATTGAGTTGAGATACGGCGACTGCCAATACGGGAAGGCCAATCTATGGCAGTAACTTGAGTGTGTTGAAACCGTAACTAACTATTTGTAGACATTGTACGAAAAGATATACTTTGGTATCATCAGATCACAGAACATTAATCCAATATTTTTCGAAGCATGTCCCTTTGTGCGAATTGAAACTTATGGTTCACGTTATTTTTACTCAAAAACTGAACTTTTCTTGCACGTCTTCCGTTGAGTCCCACTTATCGAAGTCTGTTACGAATTCTACGGCTTGTTACTGGAGCGTTCAGTAAAACTGTTAGTGGTCCGCTTTCGATTGTCGCAGAACTATATTATCAAAACACGTTGATGTTTTATGGTCTCTTCCCCTTTTTTCCTTTCGGACACTTGGTTTGAGAGCATTGCACATAATTTTTTTTAGCATTGCAATTTCTCAAATGGGCTTTCCCGAATTTCTAAATTTTTTCATATGTATGTAGTTTTATTTTCTACTTCCGAGCAGTGTTTAACGCGAAAACGCATTTCAACCGAAAATAAAAAAAACTGATTATCTACTTTGCACTTGATTAGAACAAAGTACTATAATGGAAATATACAGATTTGTGGTATGAAAAAAAGTAAGGTCATGTCCCTATTATTTTTCCCAACACTGTATAAATATAAAAAACATCCAACTCACTTTGCCTGCTGCCTGAAGCATAAAAAATGCAAGAAAATTCCTATGACTGCTCATTCGATACGATGGCCCACGTCTGTTTTTTTATTTATTTTTATTTTCACATCTACTACGTGAGTTGTTGACTCTGTGGAACACCTTTTCGGGTTTCGTCATACAGACGATTGTCGGATTTTTTGTATCTTGTGTTAGTCGAGTGCATGCGTTTAATTTATTTCTGCGTGTTTTTTACGTTTCTTTTGCCATGTCACGGGCAAAGTATTACTCATCTACTTCCACATCGATTTTTGCAAGATAAAACAGTAGAAATACAAATGTAATCAAATGCAACTGCAGTGCAATTGCATCAAATGGCACAAAATGCAACAACAACAAATATGTATGTACACGCAGTTAAGCAAATGTGTTTGACAAGTGGTTTGACTTGTAGGCCATTACATAAATGTCATTCGATGACACATTGATTGTCTTTTATTTATATGTATGTATGTATTGCTCAAATGTCAAAAACGTAATATTGCCTTTTCTTGTAATACTATAAAATTATGCGATTTGTTGTTATTGAATATGTTTTTTAAGATAGGGTTTAATAACATTGAAATTGCGGCTTATTTTCAAGCACACATACGAGAATTTATTGATAGTGATGGATACAGACAATAGTGAGTTTGACAATTGGCATTCAACTAAACGCACTATTGCCTGAAAATGTTTGTTAAAAATCTGCAAAGTGGAGATAAAGACTTCAAAAAATAAAAAAAATTAAAACTTTTTTTTGAAGATTTTCATTTACAGACTTAAATTTTATAGCAAAACATAAACAATTTTATTTAAGAATAAACAAAAAATCATTTAACTAAATAGCTATATCTCCGAAGCTACTTGATCCAACTCAACCAAATTTGCTACACAAGTTTGTTATTTTTCCATATTTTTTTATTACTTCTCAAGCTTCTTTGATTTTTTTCGAAACCTGTGTATTTAGATTTCCTAATTTTCTTTTTATTTTGCTGCCAACAGTAAAACTTTCTCTCGGCTTTAGTTGAGAACTGACCACAGTGCCAACTTTTTGTGTTTGACTAGCCGCAACGTGGCTTCAAAGTTTTTGGCACGTATTATTGAAAGTCGTTAGGGTTTCTTTATAATTCTTCTACGATGTTCTTCTTTTAAATGCAAAATTCATTTTGTGAAATTTTTGTAGTTTCATCACACGAGTTTTTTTGTGTTATCCACTGCACTTTCAATGGCATACATGAAGCCCTTTCTAGTGACAACCATTATGACATTTGGCAGTAATAATTTATATCACTATATATCAATGCGAATATCTGTTTGATTGTGCTCTTATAGGTTTTTATCCACGTGAAATTTCGCATATATAAAATATACACACGTTACACATATACTATATACAAGTTATATGAAATATTAAAAACGGTTCACCTCGGCAAGAAGGTTGATAGTTTACTTCTATGAGGGTTGCCATCTGCTCGAAAAGTCGAATTTAATTTAATTATACACAAGTTATATGAAATAGTAAAATATGGAAACCGCTCGATTCGCTAGAGGAAAGTGTATAGATCTATTTTGAAGAGCATTACCACATGCTTGAAAAGTCAAATTTAATTAAATTATACGCAAGTATATGAAATATGAGTGTCATAAGGTTCGTCTCAGCGATGACAAGATTCTTACCTTTTGAGAGGGTTTTAAGTTTGAAAATTGTAATGTAATTAAATTATACATAAGTAATATGTGAGAGAAACCGAAATACGTTTTTTGGTTACATATCGGAAGGGCCTTTAATAAATAAATGTAGCCAGAACAACGTCTGTCGAGCTTTTCTAGTTATTTATATTACTTTCACTACAACATTGATAAGAAATTGGAATAGGAGAATAAATCATGTGAACCCTTTATGGGTTTGCCAGGCGTGAGTTCAATGATTTTTGAAGTAGTTACCTGCTCAAAGCACTTACCTCCTAAGTACTTTTTTTCATCAGTGTATACAACTTGAGTAGTAGTAATAGTAGAAAGTAAAAAGAAACAAGAAACATTTCATACAGATGTGATGTAAAAAATACCATTTCCATCCGCAGCAAACCGGTCAAATAGAAAAGAATATAAATAAAGTAAAACACTAAAATACGTCGATGCCATTAAATGTGAAATCAGCAGAAAGTGCACTCGTGAACGATTTCGCCGCATTTACATTTGCTCATAGTTATCAATGGATGTATGTACCTTTACTTTGCGCTCATTTTTCATAGCGGCTTTCTTTGCTAGCAAATGTAAGCCAAGTATGCACTAGTGGCAGCCTAATTGACTAAAAATCTTACAGCTCGGTACTAAAAACCCGTAGAACAATACAATTATGTGTGTGCGAGACTACAAAGCCAAACACACTATGAAAAAAACAATGCTCAGCAAGCAGCACAGTCAATCATTAACGCTCTTCCTCTTTCGGTAAATGCAGACGATGCAAAAAAGAATGGGTGCGAATCACTATAGAGAACAGCTTAAAATTTCAATGAACTTTGACGCCGCCGAAATCATGTTAATAATACAGTCAACTATTCAACAACAATGAAGAAATATTTGCTAAGATGAGCAAAAAGTTAAAACGCGAAAATATCAACAAAAAAAAAGTGCGAACGAAAGCGGTCACTGACTGACTGTGGGGATTGCAAAAAGGGCGTTTCCTGGGTTATTCTGTTGGCTGCGCATCTGACGAAGCAGTATTGAAATGAAATCAATAAAATGCACTACACGTTGAACGTTGCTGAAATGACAATTTAAAGCAAAGTAAAAAATACGCTCACAAACTACCCATGGGTAGTAAATACCGTGATTATATAAAATGTAAAGATAAATTTACGTCGCGCCTATAAATATTGCAAATTCATAAACTTATAACCATAGGGAATTCCTTCTTGAATGTCATTGCACCAAGAGCAAATTGTATTAATTACGACAGGACGGTAGCAATTTCTATGTAAATACGTACAGTGCCTGAAAAAAGTATTGACACATTATCGTTTTCATGTTAAAACTTGTTCGATAATTTATTTTGCTAAATATTTGTCGATTTTTTAAATCTGGGCTGGTTTTTTGCGAAAAAGTTTATGAAAAACATTGTGAATAATATGAAAAATAAATTACTGTGCCAATACTGTTTTCTGCACTGTACCTATTCTGTGTACAAACATAAAATTAGCCTATGCTTGTATCTGCCTACATGGTTTTTGCTCCTCATAAGGTGATTAATATTTTTGTTGGCTTGACATTACACCCCACGCTATTCATCTTGTTCATAAATATCATTTCACGCCTTGAGAATTCAATCTACGTTTTGATAGGAATTTTCCCAATACTTAAATAGTTTTACCAACTCATTAATATTAACACATAAGAAAGATTTTGATTTTTATCAACATTATTTCATTCTGCGCTCTTCAAGAGTTTGATTGATTTACTTAATATATTAATAGTTAGTTTCATTACTTTTGTTTTTGTATTTATGTACCTATGCATGTGTCTTCGCTTATGTCTGCTAGGCTGAAATCAATTTCAACACATTGATAAATAACCGCCCCTGTTGACTTGCCGCAAATAATACTTATGCTATTCGGTTAGAAACGTTGAGTAGCAAAATAAAAACAAGGTATTTGTTTCTTCTGGCTAAAATAAAAAATTGAGTGCTAAACGTTTTTATTTTCTTTCATGTTTGTGTTGACATTTAACCAAAAAATGTTGGCAGATGCTAAGTAGAAAAATCTCGCCACCAAACACACTTTACCGTCGCAGCTGGATCTGTGGCAACTCACCCACATGCCGCGTGCACATTAGGGAGGTCTAATAATACGGTCGGGGAAATCAAACTTTTGGAATTTGTATGCTTTCCAAATATTTTTTAAAAATTTTGGTTTAATAAAATTCAGATCAATTATCCTTGCCTTATACAGTTATGTTCACAAAAATTTTAGCAAAATGTGTTGACAAGTTTCGACAATTTCGTCATTGTTTATTTAATTTTAATTCAAATTTTTAATACGATGTACGTCCAGGTTTCACACTTTCCTGAAAATTTATAAAAACTCGTAAAATTTTGTACAGAAAAAATCAGCAAGAATTTTTTAAGTACTTGAAATTTGTATTTTATTGTAGTACAATTGAATGAGCAACAACACTTCATACTTGAAATTCGTATTAAAAAGTTAGAAATTTGAAGGATTTATTTTTATTTTTTTTTGACTTATATGTTTTTTTTTTGTAGAATTAACTTAAACTTAATACATTGTGCTACTTTTGTACTGATCACAAGTGTATGTATGTACATATTTTTATCTAAAATTACATATATTAACTTTTTCCCATAACAAGTAAATAACTCCACAAATGAAAAAATGGAATAAGTGTCGTTTTGAGTATTTCTAACAATGTTATCCGCAATTTTTCACTCGGAATTTTTGTTAAGAACTGGCAGTTTTTTTCCATAGTTGATTGGTTATTATAGAAATAGTTAGACCAATATTGAAAATAAATATGCATTATAACTTTCCATGTAAATATTTTTTATTCGATTTTGTTTTCTAATTTCTATAACTATGAAGGATGGTTTATTGAAACATTTACTTTCTGACCAACCTAATGTACACACTAGAAGAATATGTACCAAGGCCAACATCTCTGGGCATGTCTGTATGAAATGTAATCTACAAATTGTTGACAAACGTGCAGATGCGCCAATCAACCAGACAGTTGTACAGATCAGACAGTCCAACAGCTAGACGGGATAAAGGAGTAGTCATACCAATACGATTATCTCCTGGAGAATTGCCATAGATTCTTACCCGCGTACAGTACTTTATCTACAAGAACCCTTTTGTTTGAAAAAGGAAGTATCAGCATGCTAGGCTTTACAGTAGTACAATGTAATAAATATTTGTATGTACACAAATGAAAAGTACCGCTAGACCTGCAGGATTGGAGAGGGAGTGGAATATGTATTGTATTAGCGCCATAGCTGTCATGTGGATACCAAATAAAAAAATATAAAGTGAAAAAATACATAGTCAGTCAGTCAGAGGCAGACATTCCGTGTTGTTAGTGAAAATGTTGCCAATGACGTTGTGTTTTTTGTGGCATGGCAGCAGTCGCACTGCGCCCAGTAGCACCATATTGTTGTGTTAGCAACGTGTGCTCTTAGGCATGGCCCGCGTGCATTTTCAAAGCAATTCATTTTCGGTAAATACTGAAGTATTCTGTGCGAAACAGACTTACCATTTTGTCTACAAGAAATGTTGGTTGTTATGTGGAATGCAACATACTTTTTGATATACATATGTACATATGTATGTACATATGTATGTTAAATTAAGTAACGTCTGATTTAACAACTGGCCTTTGTGCATTTTATTTCCTTCTTACATTCTGTTTTAACATTTTTCTCTCTATTTCTTTTTTTTTAAGGATGAGTAATGATGGGCTTTATTTGTCATTTATGGTTGCTGCTCTGACATGCTTATCGTCATCTTCTTTTATTATTATTATTTATTTTTATTTTTTTCTGTCAATTTTCTCTGACTGGTTTTTTTCATATATGTATATGTAAAACCAGCAGTTGCGTATACCTAAAAAATGTATCTTTCATCATGGAGTATGTATTAGTGTACATACATACATACATACATATTTTTCTAAAGCAAGTCAGACTTCAAAAGTTAGAATGTGCTTGGAATTTTAAATTAACTCCTTTCATTTGCACTGACACTGCTGTAACATTTGTCTGGTTCTCATTCCCTTTCTAACCCACATACATACATATGTATAATGTACATACATATATACATACAAATGTACGCATGTATGGGAATATTCCCTGTGGATTTACCTGAGGGTAAACGTTAAGTTATGTCATACAAAATGAAATGCCATTTCATTTTACTCTCTTTATGTACATTCATATATTTGTAACATGATTGCTTGCATTTTTATATCTATGAATAAATGTGCGGAAGAATTTCTTAAATTTTTTTCATTTTCGCAAAAGCTGAAAGAATTAAAAAAAAAAGTGCGTTCACAGGTTTCATTCCTATTTATCTTGACAGCTGGGTAGCCACAGGCTTGTTTAGTCGTTTGGTCAAAGGAGAGATTGTGCACGTTTTCATTTTATTTAAATTTTATTATGCTAAAATATCTTTTTTTTTAGTTATGATCACGAAAAAACGCTTCATTTAATTTATTAACACATTTTACAAGTCGAAATTACTTAACTGCATCATAATTTATGCATAAATTAAGAATGAGCCGTAATTTACGTTAGTGTGTCCCGTCTATAACATCTTAGTTTACTTATTTTGTGAAGTTATACCACATCTCTTTTATCTCTTAGTTTAGTTTAGTTTAACTGAGGATCTTGCCGTTTAACATCACTCTAGTATTATTTCTGGAAATACCAGATTTTCGTTATTTTTTCAGCAGCGTAAAAAGCATGCATTCCCATGAATGTCACTCTTAGGTAGTCATCTCTAAAAAAGTTCGGTCACCTTTCGAGTCATGAAAAGTGTATAATAAGACTATGTAGTACATTACAGTGGCTGCCAAACTGCCTATTTCGTCACTTGATCGAACTCTCTTGATACAGTTTCCCGTGCGATAGAACCATCGAGTTTCCTTGACAAAGCGTTACAGATTGCGGACATCCACCGACTCGAGATCAGCCAGCGGCTGAAAGAAGTATGTGGAGAATGCGTTAGAGTTCCACACTCTCTATCTCCTCCTTATCCCTGCAGCTACGGCAGCAATCGTTAGCGGGATATACCATTCGTATATCGGGCGCACCGGTAAGTAATGCCCAGTAATAATACTGATCACTACACTGATGATGAGCGAGTCTACTTGAATAAGAGTTTTGGATCTGTTTCCATCGATGCTTGACCAGATCTGTTTAGTAACTAAGCAAATAGGTCCCGTTGCCCGAGAAAATAGGCGGACGCCATCATCACACCCTTCCCTTGCGAGCCGCTGGGCCAAGGTACCACCCAGAACACGTTAATCGCAACTTTCTCGGCTAATCTCTTTAGGTCCCTACATTCTATCGCTTCGGAGAGGTGTTGCCGCACTATAGTGATCTGTTTCATGCCTGGATGTCCAAGTAAATAGTAGTAGGTTGTAGAGGTACTGGAGCCATTATTAGCCAGATGGCGGGCTCCCTTAAAGCTGTTAGTTCGACCAGAAAAACGTTGTAGTAATAGATAAGCCGCAAACTGATGTTTATGGAGAGATCTCTGGCGTGGATTCCGTTGCCAACCCTGCTATGTAGCTTTAACACATCAGTAAAAATAGCAATGAATGCGAATCTAAGTCCAAGCGGTCTATCCATTCGCTTCTGTCCGAAATTTTTGTTGAAAACTTGTTTGTACTGGTGTTGTCCGGTTTCCGTAAAATGACTTGAACTGAGTTAAGAATTTTTTTGTGACCAAACCTAAGTCCCTCCATGTGGTGGTTGCATTCAGTGGTAAAGATCGGTAAGAAGAAATGGTCCAGCATTCTGGTGTTGAAGTTCCAAGTATAATATTAATAGCTCGTTGATCCTAAGAGTTGTGATAAAGATGAATTTTTCTTCAAAAAATAAAAAATAAAGAAAAACATTCGGCCAAGGAAGTAAACGCTAAGTTTTAGTGGCGAAACTTCTCTTCCACTAGATCACTGATTCTTCTTATAAATCACGAGATACTCTTGCTTTATCCACATCCCATGGCTTTAGTATTTTACGAATGTAATCCGCCCAGCCGTTTACTGTGTTTGCCTTCAAATTATAATCGGCAACGTCTTTTTTTTAGGTTCTGAATGAGCATGATCTATGAGCAACTCCTCCGAGCTAGAAAAACCTGGTTTTGTTTATTTTAATTTTTTTTTTTAAATATGTACATATACATAGATATATACCCACATACATACGTTTACATATTTAGTCTCAAACTTTCTCCAATCTAACTGCCAAAACAAACTTTGTGCTAACATGAATTTGCATAGGTAAAAAAGAAAACAGTGAGATTATAACTAAAACTGACGGAATGAGTTCTTTCATTTAACTTATACCACATTTCCACTTTTACCATTCGCAATGCCCAGTAATACGATCACGTATCACGCAGTCAAATTATAGCAAACAAATCAACAAAACGATGGCAAACAAAAATAAAAACCAATCAGCACAATAATTTACGTACATACATATAGATTCGTTTGTTTCAACGTAAATATATATGTATGTATGGTATATATGTATATGCTTTCGGTTAAACAAAAATAATGTATTGGCGACCTAATCTACTTTTTGCTAGAATTATATACACGTACATACAGTGCATGGCATAATGATAACACAATTACATATTCACAAGTTTTGAAAATTTTCATTTTTTTTCAGTAAATAAAAACAAAGATCATCAAAATAACAAACTTTTTTATCAGGCTATAAAAAAAAAATCAAGTAGTCCATTCAATTAGCTAGTTTTAAGTGGCTAAAACTTCCCGACGTTTTTTTATATTTTTTTTTACTGGTAGTGTTGCCAATTTCTTGCATATTTATCGTTCCCATACGTTATAAAAAAAACAACTACGCAGCTCTGTATATCAAAATTACATACCCGAAAGTTTTCCAAAAATTCGAATTAAACAAAGTTTGTAATTTGTACTCATGTATGTATATGGCTTTTTTTTTAATATAATGAGCGAGCTATATTTTCATAAGAAATTAACGAAAAACTTGGAAAAATTTTGTGAATATTTATAAAAATATGGCTGTGCCAATATTTTTCGTCGACACTGTAGTTCATTCTACAAAAACACCGGTTAAATTCAAGTTTCAAACTTTGTTGAAATGTGGGAAAAAATGCAACCAAATCAACACTAGATTTTAGATTAGAATTTTTAGAAAAAATGTGGGTATGCAGTTTTATAGCCCATTTAATTTTAGGATAAAAAAATTTCAAATGGCTACAAATTACCGATGATTTTTGATAATTTTTTTTTCTGATACTCTTCCGCAAATTCGTTCATAGAACGCATGCTCAAATTTATTTCTAAATATGGAATAAATGCGCAACACCGTCGGTAAAAAAATAATTGAAACTAAATAAAGAAAAATAGATAGTCAAAAGTTGTGGTCAAAATATGTGGTTACACTATCGTTATGACGTCCACTGTATGTATATAAGGTGAGAGAAAATAAAAATGGAATGCATATGTGTATGTACATATATTAAATTCACAGTGAAATAAAAAGTGGAATGTAGCAGGCCAATACAAACACGAGTTGCTCAATAATTAACGACATTATTATTTTTATAATTTTTCCATCCAAAGGACAAAAAATCCCCAACAATTGCTGACTTACTTACTAGTACAACCGCTAGAATTTGTGCACTTGTACATACATACATATTTAATATGGATTGAGTCCATTGCCGACCTTGATTCGTCGAAATTTTACGATTGTTCTTTTGTGAAGTCCCTTTGCTCTAGGCATTTAATTAATCAAAAGTTACCTGTTTTGGTTTGTTTAATTATTTACACAAATGCACATATTCTTAGTATGCACATATGCATGTATGTGTGTATATAAACGTATAAAATAATTGTTGCATGCTAATCTTATCACGTAATAAAACGTTACCAGAAAAGAAGAAACAAAACTGGACAAAAATCAATAAATGCGAAAGTCGAAACATCATAGGTCAACTCAATTAAATATGAAATATTAACCAGATTTGTAGCTTAAATCTCAATTTTTGAATAATTTAATTAAAATATTGGCAGACATTATCCCAGTTTTATTTATACATAGCTCTTCTCCCGGCTTGTTTAAGCTAGTACTAACTTCGTTCAGTGTTGAAACACTGTATTGATGGATTCTAAAATATACATACATACATAGTATGGTGGGTTGCAAATCATTTTGTGTTTTTAGAATTTTCATTGCTAATAGCAAAAATGTTATTCAATAATTTTAAACAATTTTAGCAGGCCGATTTTCAACCCACCCTAATGCATAGTATATATTTATTAGAGGGACCAAAATAGCTCTTATCGCGAATTTACAAATTGAAAACTTTAACGGAAAAATTGTTTCATTCGAGTTATTAGAGATTAATATTTTTTTATTACACTGTTAAGAGTTATGTGTCAACGCTTATTTTTTTTGCCGCCTGATAACTGATATCAGGCAACGGAAAACATAAACATTTGGATATAACTCTTACAAATAAAAAAATATTTATCATCTATTGACTAATATGGAGTGAGGGACGCTTTTTTGAAATAATTTAAAAATGTTATTTATATTTTTATTTATTTGAGAAATGAGGTTTTATTTGTTAGCCTTTTATGTCCGCGATTTATTTTATTACCATGGTTGAGATATGAAAATAATAATAATAAAATATTCTCGATTAAATAATTGAAAGCCATGCCAATACGCAAAAACATCGGTATCAACTTATTAAGTTTACCACTGATTTTCTCGAAATCTTGGTTTCGAGATATAGGTGGCTTATAACTGACACAAGGCGCATTTACAAAACGTATTACCCCTGCTATTTCTATCTATGCGCGAAATTTTCCAGAAAATTAGCAAATAGGTGAAAATTGTGCTGACACTGGCTAAGTCAACAAAATAGTGCTAAATGTCCAAGTCGCGCAAACATTTGCATAGTTAGCAATGCTATTTTTGCACTCACCAATCATTCGGTGGCTAATGCTAACAAAATAACGGTTGCGCAAATATGTACATATATACAGTGTCAAACTGGAATATTTTTAATTAGAATTTAAAAAAAAAAAGTATGCAGTTAGAACATTAAAGTTTTTTTTTGCTCTCTCATTTACTTCCATAAAAAAAATTCTTGAACGTTCTTTATACTATGAATGAAAAAATTTAATTGACTATACCATTTTGTTCCGGAAATGTTTACCCACCCAATCTCAGTTATTACCACACTAACAGGGCAAGTAATAGAAAAGTGTGGTTGAAATTTTTTTTCCAAATTGCCTTTCAAAAATACCTAGATTGGGGGGTGTACGCGAACTTTTTTTTTGTGATGCCAATCTAAAGCCTTCATGCCATATCTGATACGAACACAAAGTGAACTATTTTGCCACTAGTATTGAGATAGTCTAATTTACTGAGTAGCATACAGTAATCAACGACTTACTAAATTTGATACTATTTACATTTCATTAACTTCGACCTGTCAACGAGAATTTATGTCGCCACACAAAAATTTCCATTTAAAGCACTAACAGACAGACTAATTGAATTGTTTTCCGAATGAGGTGAACGTTTTGTGTGAAATTAACTTAAAATATACCACAATCGGTTCATTCAAATAGGGTACTTGTAAATAAAGTCAATATTCGTAGAAAAGCAATTCGTGCTTGTTAAACAAATTGAATTAAATACTGAATAGCATTTAAATTTACACTTTTGTAGAAACTACTTATTTGTGCAGTGTGTGAGTGTATTATAGCCGCTCAACCGCACAAGTGTAATGACAATTTTTTTTTTTTAATTTACTCAGCACAGTGTCTGTCTATAAGTCCACGTCTACAGACAGCGTTGCTTTGTCTGATGGCAATTGAACTTGAGTTCGTTAACACTCAGCATCGTCACACAACGTACTTATAAATATGTACTCCCATTTATAATACAAATATTATAAGTACGAGTATATTTATCATTTACCACGGCAGGCTTTTGTCAACGTACTGGCTGGGTGAAGTACAAATCGTTGTAAGCACTCCGTTTTTCTTATTTCTCCGTTGATTTGTGATAGCACAGAGTAAGCAGTAAACATTTATCATTGGTTAAATTAGCACGCTCCGAATGCATTGAATTTTATGGCAATTCATACGAAATTAATTTTATAAATGAAATTTCTAGGTCCATCAATACCAGCTGCTATTTCGGATCGCACTTCTTTCTAGACTGACTTGAATTTAATAAATAATTCCACCATACCTATTATGCACTTATTATACCTCAAAAATATTTTTTTTAATAACTATCTTTCGAGTTTTTTACAATAACTTTTTTGCAAACTTTGGACCAGATCCTATTTCCTTAATGAAGAGAAAATCGAATATAAAGTCAACGAAAATACACCTAGTTCCATATCTAAATATCTCAACGTATTCTCAATAAATGCGAAAGGAAAAATTATTTCGCCTATCGACATTTTAGCCCGAACAAAATTTCACTTCGGATCAGCTGATGCTCTATTGCGAATTAATTGTGATCAAATTAGTTACTTGCTATTGTGTGAAATTTGTAAACAAAAATAAATTTTTTTAAAAAAGTTAAAATAGCAGATACCCAGAATAATAATTATGTGACCGTTGACTTTCAAAAGTCATCCTAATTTTGATAATAATTATAAAATTTTGGGAAATATTATGAATCAGATTGCTTTTTAAGTTATCGATAACAAATATTTTGCAACTTATATTGTACAAGTCTATATAATTATGAGTAAGAAGACTAGTTCCGTACTAATCCTGAAAAGGCCTAAAAAATTGTTCCTACATATATTACACAAAGGAAAAAGTTAATTACATTTTATTTTCGTCTTGTGTTCGGCTAAAAATCAAAAATTAATAATTTTGCGTGTTTCCCTTGTTCATGTCACTCGAATAAAAAATTGCCATTATGGCGAAATAATCCAGTTGAATATAAATATAGTTTGAAAATAACTTTGTAAAAGTGGTTATTTCCAATTTAAATCATTTTTAAAAACTGTCATATCAAATTCGTTTCTTGCCTTTAGATCGAGAGAAATCCAGGTATCACGGGGGCGTTATGCCATTCGTTTGCGTAACGTACACCTTGGATTTTCGGTTGATTTAACGAAATTATTTCGCTGAATAATTGTGCGTGGGAATTGCTTCGATTAATACAAAAATAAAATTATGCAAAATATAAGCAGCGTTGACAGCCGAGAGATTTCAACAATAGCATTTCTTTTTGGTTCCTCTTCTATTATCTCTAGTTTCATATATCATATGGAAAAAAGTTGCTGTTCTTAAAATATCTATGCACTCATAAGAATGCAAAAAATTCAATCCAAAACTGAAACAAAAACAACAAAAAGCCAACCAGAAGCAGCACTTGTTTGCCAACGCACATTGCCAAGCGCTAAAAAGTATGACAAAAACAAAACAAACAGACAATGAAGCAATGGATAGTTTTTGCACAAATACTCGTAACAATGGATGCTGGCTGCTTCCTTTCATTCTCAGCTGTGCATTATATTCCAAGCTAAATGCTTACTTGTTGTAAATGATGCAAATAAATGCATATATTTGTTTGCTGGTGTGTGTAGGTATTTGTTGTGCGCACACATTTGAAAATAGCGTTAAAAACATCGAAAGTATGCGAAAAGTTCAAGGATTTTCCTATACCACATATATGATGTACTTCTTCTAATGCAGGCACTTGTCACGCGATACTCGAAGTTAAAAAAAAGTGCAGTGGTAATTAAATAAATTTAAAACGTAGTAGTTATGGTATTTGTTACAAAATTATATAAGCGATGTGAATTGATAGAGAATTTCAATAACTTATTTCAAGTGCTGAAGTTATACAGAATATATAAAAAGAAATACGCAGTTAGCACTTGGAGCCAAATGACCTCTCATATAATTCTCTTTTATTATTACTTTTCGTCGCTTTTTTTCTTCTTGAAATTCTACCATACCTTTTGCCTTTCTTCTTAGCTTTTATTAATGGTTCACGCTATAATTTTTTGTCGCTTTTTTACCTTCTTAGCGTAGCCGATCACGTTTTATTACGATTCCCTTGATTTCCACTTCTTTCTTTCACTTTTTTTGCATGGTAATGTGCTCCATTAATGACCCGTTTTCCTCAACGACTATACTTTCGCGGGATATACATAATTATTATGCACGGTTTATGCCGTCATGTACATGTACACAAATATTTAAGATGTAACAATCTAAGCAGGTTTGTAACGTTTTTACATAGTTTGCCTCGTGCCTTTGGAATTTGCTTGGCGATAGAAGCTTATTCGGATAGCGTGTTGGGTGGGTTTTAAAAAATTGAATTTTCCTGGATTGCAGTTATGTGAAAGTTTATGTGAGTATGTTGTTGTCTTTTAATCTGGATTAGCATATAGCGTATATGTGAATAATAGTTTTCAAAGATACATATGTACATATGTAGTCCGTTATATGGGTTACCATAGAATCAATTTTTTTAAGGAAGTTGGAATCTATTAAAAGGTTAATTTCAATTAAAACAATGGGTGAAATCAAATATTGCTATATGGGAAACAAAGGAAAGTCACAATTTGTTCCGAGAGAAGGTTGCCACATGTTTTAAAGTAAATTAGGCGAAATTGCTAAATTAAATTAAATTTTACAATATGAGTGTAAATCTAAGAATTTTAAGAAAACTTAATTTCAAAAATATTTTAAAGAGTCTTGCCACCTATTTAAATATTCAGTAAAATTATAATAGGTTATATGAGATATTGAAACGATAGAAGTTTAAGAAAACTTAATTTTGAAAATACTTTGGAGAGGGTTGCAACCTGCTTAGAAAAAGTAAATTAAATTAAATTCTTAAGTTACGGCATTAGCTTCAAAGGAAGTAAGTTTAACAAAACTTAATCATGAAAGGGTGTTGCCACCTATTTAAATATATTAATTTCATTAACATGTTTAGCCTTCTTAAATATAACAGCATTGATGTGAAACGAAAGCCTTTACACGTAAACTTTATTGAAGAGGGTTGCCATCTTATAAATAATATTGGTTCAATTTAATTGGTAAGCTGAAATAAAGTAATAGTATAATAAAATTAAATTGTTAGCAAAAAACAGTTTTAGTATATCCGTTTATCTAGACATATATTTATATAGTATTGCCACTCATAAGAAATTTTTTAAAATCTATGTATTTATGTATAAAAGTACTAGCACGAAAGCTAAGTTCTTCTTCATACTGGTGCATACGTTTTCAATATCCCGGAATATAATTTTTGAGGCTTCCTTAGCACTGAAATTAGCACTTATCGCAAGAATTTTGTAATCCCACTTTATTGCTAAAATTGTAGTAGATTTCGTTTTAATACATATTTAAAATTTTAAGACTCATGTAAACGTACATATACATACATATACATATGTATGTATGTACACAAGTGATTTCAAAATTAATATTCTTAGTAAGTTTCAGAAGGAATTCGCAAAATTAATTCGATTAAGGAATACGTATGTATGTATACAATTTTATTAGGCTTGTTTTTTAACGACTCTCAATTAATTGCTAATCGGTTTTAATTGATTTCTTAAAGGCATCGTTTTTTTTTACATTGATAAGCATTTATGCATACAGTGATGACCATAAAAATGTGTATTTGTAAAAAACCCACTTACATAAAAACTTTAAACATTGCTTTAGATACATCCACTTTTAATAGACTGTTCGATGAAAATAAAAGTTCGACATGTCGCTGTAAAAAATTTGGCTTAAAGGGAACTTGGCTTTGTAAAATTTAAAAATTTTTTTTTTTTGTAAATTTTTCAAAAGTGACGTTCACGCTTTTTCGCGGTTAAGTGTATCGTTTAAGAATTTCCCAGATTTAGAAATTTTAAAAGTATTCTAAAAGCCGCTTTATAATTATAGCTATAACTTTAAAGCATATTTTTCGAAACAATTTGAAAAGCCTGACTAATTGCAATCACTTAGTGTAAAAAGAAGCAAATCTTATTATAACTACACGAATTCTATTCTTCTTCCCAATAAATACAAACATTCTCTTACAATTTTGAATTGCTGTAATCTTTATCATCTCTACTGATATTTTCAGTGGAGTCAATTAACTGCATATCAAATTGGCGGGCAAATAAATATTTTTTAATTGTTTACTGCTGATTTTATAGCTGGGTTTTATAAATATTCGATTCACGAGCTAGACGAAAAAGCTTACTGCTCGCGTAATAAATACAATTCTTTAACTCATGGAATGTGCAAATACTGCGAGCCTGTTGTGAGTTAAGAGACTAAAGGAACTGCAGTTCGCCTTCGTAAAATAAAATACATTTTTTTCTTATTGGGGCATGTTTGTGCATAAATGCATTTTAGCGCGAGTTTCGTCGATTGAAAACCAAAACCTAAGGCGAAAAAATATAATTGTGCCACTGTCGGTGGTTTAAGAGTCTATCGCATGAGTGAGTATATTGGTGCTAAAAGCTAAAATATGTAACTACCACAATGAACGCTACTGCTAATGCCACCACTCAAATTACTTGTTTAAGAAGGCTTATACTTCTGGTTCAAATATAAGTACTTATATCTCGTATACACGGCGACAATGGAATATATAGGAAATAAATGGTTTGCTTGCCACTCAGCAGCATTTGTCACGGCGCATGAAGAACAATAACAGCAAGTAGACAATGAAGTTGTGATCATCAGTCGCCTTTCGCACTTGAAAGTCGTACTTGCATTGCAATGTGTCTTGTATGTACGTATTTGGAGTAGGGTATTCGGATAAAATTAATAAAAAATTTACAAGCTTTCGACCAAAGATCTTCTTTTTTTTTTTGGCTGTAGCTGAACCGAAACCGAACCGATCTTTGGGGGTCGAGCATAGCCGAGCCGGAAGTTCGGTCATTCTCTTCTTCTTTTAAAAACGTTATAAATAGTAATCTAGGTAAATATCGACAGGACTCCATAAAACACAATAAATAAACTGCACAACTTAATTCAAAAGTTGCACCCTGTAGTGGTTTCGTATTTGGGACTTTTTCTTATCTTCTGGGTTAGAAGTAAAAGCGACTGTAGCGACTTTCAGCCGAAAAAGTCATGTTTTACAATAAGAATTAGATATTGCCTGGAGTTCACAATCAAAAAGAAAAAAATTAAAAACAAGTTTCCGAAAAAATGTATGTATTTAGACTGGTTTAACAAATCAGACTGATCACCCTAATGTGTCTTAAATATGAGTGTTGGTGTACTATTTTCGCTTGTAGAAAGGTGAATAGCTAATACGAAAGCCTAATCATGACTTTTGTGCTGTGGTATTGAAATTGTCTTCCGGGCATTGCTACAGACCGGCAGCGACGAGCAGCGAATCAGCCAAGCGAAGTAAGACGTTTCAGTGTAGCCTGCATACGATTCGGGGTAAATGTACATTTCACCCACACTTTGAGAGTGTGCTCACATTTTCATTTGTTAGCTTTGAGCTGCTGGCACCCACCCGCATACTATACTATACTATACTATACTATACACTTTGGTTTTTGGGCTTGTGCAGGGCCACATTTAGAATTTAGAGGCCTTGGGCCACTATCATGTGAAGGCCTGGATGCATGACAGAAAATTTTCTTAAATGCGCACTGTTTTCCGATATAACTTCTCTAGGATAATAATTGAGAAGGCTTCTTTTGGTCATAATTATTCGTCAGATATTTTTACATAAAATTTACAAACCGACCACCCGCTATCTAATATTTCTTTTCCGCTATATGGAAGTTTTTTAAGCTGTTCCCTGTTATATATAAATATTTGCTACCACCTGTAACTAGGTGGTGCAAACCCTGGTGCCATGGCCCCACTGTCTCATTGCTAAATCCGGCGCTGTATGTTTGCCTACACTTGAATGATTTTGCCTCACAAGAATCTCTTACGTCTACTAAAATATTTTTGTGTGTAGTTACTCAGTATCTAAGTATTCGCATATACTTATATTTGCTCTATCGAAAATTAATCAGCGCTACGTTTACGACTTCTGCCGCATTGCGGCTTAGATGTTTAATCGTATGGGAAACCTTTGAGCTCCTTCCTCCGCACCTTGTTTTTGCCAACTATCAGTTGTCGGCTTTTCTGTTTACCTTTATTTGTTTTCTTTGTATTTTTGTTTATTATTTATTTTTTCCTTACTTTACCTTGATATTGTGCTGCATTTTCTAAAGTCATTTTCTTCTAGCGGTGTATTTTCATTGCCGGCCATGCGTTGTGACTGTGTACTCAACGGAACAATGAATTTTATTTGTCGCAAGCGAAAGCAAAAAGCAGTGAGTGGAAATCGGTAGTTAATCAGTTGAGCCTGAAATACTTTGATACAGTAAGAGTACTAGTGCAAATATAAAAATTTATGTTGCCAATTAAAATATTGATTAATATATTAGAAGTAAAGTTGATTTCACCACGTTATATAAAAATATGCACAGTATTTTTGCGCGTGAAGCGCAGCTTAGTTCAATTGCACAGTAAGTTCAGTTACACAATTCAGGATGAGACGATTTGAGCTCTCTCGCTGTAGTCAAATCTAATTTTCAATTTCAGTTCAAAAATCATGTTTTTTAGAAAGTTGAAAACTTGTTAAAAGTCCTCCTGTGCGAAATACCTTTTAAAAATTCCTTGAAAAATATTTGTATTTTATTTCGCCATCACTGAAGGAGAAATTTCTGGAAATATCTGCTTTACCTTTTCAAACAGCTTTGGCGAATAGAACGTGTGATTTGGCACTAAAACACCTCCAGAAAGCTGTAGGCGTTGAAGCTGGAAAACGGGTGCCTAATACTTGAAAACTCTATGTCGTGTTTTTGCACTCGTCTGGAACTATATCATACTGACAAAGATGCAGAAGGTGCCATAAAGAATATTACTTGGCTATAGCTAATAGCATCTGTCTTTACTTCTGGAACTATCATCAACCGGACTTAAAGAACTCAATTTTTCTAACATTTTAATTTTTTTTATTATATCACTGATGCCGGTATAACAAAACACCTTGTAAAAGCTATTTTAATAAACATTGTCGTAAAAACTTTGATGAATGGACAAATTTTCTGCTCTAAATCCGTAACTCAATATAAATTCAACACATGCAAAATCACAAAGCTCACGCAAGCGGATGAAATGAATTTGGTTTGAGTGCATATTCAAAATTGCAATAGTATCTCTTGTACGATAGTATATATTGATTGCTATCATAAGCATATAATAATCGTAAATTTGTTGACTTTGTTGGATTTTACTCAACTGAAATCATTGTGAACTCTGGCATTTCATGAAAAATGTGTACATCTAATGAAATTGCAGCAGTTGCGGCACCATTCGCTTTTCATTTGCAACATATCTGTTTGTATATGTACACTATGAAGCAAAACTGGATACATGGTGACTTCTTTTAATATTAGGCAACATTTTGCATGATTAATATTTTCCTAACATTTTCAATAAAAAATATATGTAGTTCATATTTGTTCTGCATAAATTTTGAAACTTTGTTTGGGATTTTCTAACATGATTTTCTTATAGTATGAACTGTATTTTTTATAATAAATTGATGAAAAATATTTATCTTGCCAAATACTGCCCAATATCAAAAATTATCCACTTTTGCTCTATAGTGTACATATAATTTGTTTTACATACATACGTATTCATTGTTAGATTGTTTTCAATAGACAATCTGGCGGATTCCCACATTCGCATATTACCGAAGGTTGTTTGCCGCACAGCACTTGCAGTTTCCGTCAGCCATTAGCCGCTGATGAACACCCACTCGGCCGGGTTTGCGGGGTTTGCCATAGAGCAGTGTGTATTTTTATGATGGGTGTGTTTGTTTGGGTTTGGCATTGCCAAAAGTTGTTAAATTCAACTTGTTAATTTAATCATTTTAATGACAGAGGCAAATTTGGTGATTGAAGTTCTTGTGTTTTTCTACCTGTTCATTGAAAATGAAAATCTCTTTCTATTAATTGTTGACAGAACTGAGATTTCTTTAAACAAGTGTACAACTTATATAATCTTTTTTTTTAAATAGCATACGACCGAGCTCAACTTTCTCTGCCGAAACCGTAGCCGAACGCACGCGCCTTTTTTGGTTCGGCCGAAAGCTATACCTAAACTAAACCTATTAAAAAGACATTTTTTTAATAAAATCACATACTAAGTTAGTCAGCACTCAAGTGATATTTTAATAGGGATATTCACGTTTTTTGTTACTCTGGCGGCTCGTTAGTTGTGTCAGTCCGGACTTTCGGACATTCTAAAGACAAATGTCAAGGGTAACCAGCTATTTGCCATTTTACCTATTGGCGGTTAAACTGCTAAGCTACATTTGCAAAAACAAAATATATGTTAATGTGCCAAGTAACCAAATAAAAAGCTTGGTATGAAGACCCCTAATGCTAAAACTTATTTTGAGTTATTTTTTGGTTTTGCAGAGAAACCGTCCCAATCTATTGAGCAATCGAATCGATTCCGATCGTTTAATAAGACACTACTTTTAAATAAAAAAAATCATATGGGACTCACATAAACTAATTTTCTTTTCTTTTGATTCCAGGTAAATTGGATAGCCGAAAGACATTAACACAATAACACAATAGACATAAGGTAAATTATTGGTAATTGCATTTCCAGTTATCGCCGAACCGAATAGTCATTGCGTCATAAAAATCATGCCGTGGTGATCATAATATCCTTAGCACTAAAATTAAATGCAATAATGTTTGCCACTTACGTTTATTAAGTGATTTATTTTTAATGATTTAAAAAAAGTAAGAAAAATTTACATGAAATTTTCAAAAATTTTAATCAGAATTTTTTGGTATGCATAAATAAATAAAGTGCCGACACTTGTCAATCAGCTCTATCGCTTAATCCATTACGTCGCTGAGTCCGAATGACAACGAAAGAATACATTCAAAGTTCGTACTACGATAGATTTGGTGATAGTTTTTCCGTGGATTTCACGATAATCGGGACTGCGATGAATTCATTGATAGCCCCGAATAAGTCCCTGTCTTATGGTTATGATAAGCAAAAAATAACTTTCGAAAAAAAAAATCTCAAATAATTTTTGAATTACAGCCGCTCAGATATCTGTCGTTTTTTAAGTGCAGTTCTAGTTCCAATTAGCCAATGGACTTGAATATCTCTTTTATTGTATTTAGTTTTTTTTTTAACTATATAGTCCATCCAGTTTTTTATTTCACGTACTTTGAAAAAAAATGTACTCCATAAATACAAACTATTCTCTAAATTTGGAAAATACTCAATGCATTGATTTTTTCTTTAAAAATCACTTTTTTTGGCAACCACACTACTCGCGTCATATTTAAAAGCGCAAATAGCAAGTTGTCGTGTCATTGTCAAGTAAAAGTTTATGACGATGTCAAATTGTGTTACACTTTCTCTGTATTCAGCCCTTTTTTCTTTCAAAACAAAAGTAACTGCATGTCCATTAAATGTTGAACACTCTTATTGATTAGCTGCAGGCAATAAATTTTCAAACATAAACTTTCAAGCGAATTATTGCCCTCAAAGACCTTGCGAAATTCAATTTTTTTATTCCGTTGTTGGTGGTATCGACAATTTCGCTATAAATCATACATGCATACACACTTATAATACTAGCATACATATATGCATACTTAAAAGTATATTTTACGAGCGAAGTCACAGAAACGTGATTTTATGACGTAAAAGTCTAAATAAGTGGCATGCAATTTACCATTTTGTACTATATAAAATAATGGTACTCGGCAAAGCCGTGGCTAATATTTTCTTTAATAATAAATAAGGCCTGTTAAGCTATCAATTCATAAAATAATTGATTATTCAGAGAAATAACGTTCATAAAAATTCCTTGCTTTATTTAAATTCGTGTTTTTCAAAAAAAAACCTACAAAAATAATTGATTGCGAGTTTATTTTTATACGAAAAATTACTAAATATGTGCATACCTACTTAGAAAGGTGTATACAGTACCGGAGAAAAGTATTGGCACAGTTTGTTTTTTAATATTCACAAAGTTTTTCCTCCTAAAACTTGTTCTTTAATTTTTTATCAAAATATAGCGCATTCTATAACAAAATCCATAAGTACAAAATGACAAAAATTCCGCACATTTATTTAAAAAAAAAAACAAAAATTCATCAAAAACTCAAACTTTTTGATTCGAATTAAAAAAAGGGTATGCAGTTTTGTAGACAATTCAAATTTAGTATAATAAAGTGTCAATTTTAAGTAGCTGAAAATATCCGTTTATTTTTGGCAATTTTTTTTTGCCCGCTATGTACAAAATTTCTGTAAAAAATACTACCAATGGAGAAATTTGTCAAAGATCATGCACCTTTATTATTTTTTGAGTTGAATGGACTACAAGACTGCTTACCCTAAGTTTTATTTTAATCTAATCGAAAAGTTAGAAATTTTGCCGAGATGTTTTTTTAAAATTGCTGAATTTTTGTGAATCTTGAATTAAATTTGAAATTTTTTTTAAAAATTTGCTGAATTTTTGAAATCTGTACTTATATGGTTTTTATTATAAAGTGGGCTATATTTTGATAAAAATTTGGCGAACAACTTTTGAGAAACATGAAAAACATTGTGGAAAATATAAAAAAAAAGAAGATAATTCTGTGGCAACAATCAGAAGCAACTAAAGCCGATTTAGAATTCAAAAACTTTAGAAAATTAAATTGTCCAGATTGAATATAGAAGTAATCAATGTATCTGCAAAGCAACATTTTTGGAACACAATTCGGGAAACGCGTTTGGTTGTGACTCCTTATTTTTAGAATTTGTAAATTAACAAAAAACAAAACTGTTTACCTTTGGTACCTTTGGTAAATTTGTACCGCGCTGAAAACCCACTTTGAATTCAACACAGCAGCACACTATTCCACTTATCTATTTATTTCACCTCTTACCCGTTTACGCCATACTAAATATTTTACTCGATTTTCCAGTGCCATTTCCCTTTTAATCGAGAATCATGAATAAATAACTGAATGAAGAAATCAATATTGAAAGTCATATAGTACACGCGCATGCAAATATAGTTATATACATAAATAAAAGTCAAACTGACACTGAAATGCCACAAGTTCAAGCCGTTTTAACAATGTCTGTATACTACCTTCAGCGAAGATGGTCGCTGGGGTAGAGGAATAAAGCTACATCGTCACAGAAGAGCACAAAAGCAGTTAAGCGTAAAAAAAGAATAATAAAAAAAAAATCTACAAGAAATTGGTCAGTTGTGTTGTAAGCGATATACCTTACCTTCCATATAAAGCAAAAACAAATATTCAAACCCTTTTGTGATTATCTCTGATAAATAAATATTTTACCAAGTAACCAATACAACTTGACCCAGTGGTTGGCAATCAGTGAAGCAAGCAATCAAAAGTCGGCAAGTTGCACTGTACTTGAAATATATGTGCATACATCTTAACATATGTGCGGCTGGTAGTAGCCTACGAATTTGTCTTGGGGCCCATCAATCAATTTTCGCTTTAAGTAATTTTTCGCTTAACGAGAGCAAGAAAATGCGATATCGCAAATACAGAAAATTTAGTTGGAGCTCTGAAGAACAAGTTGTACAATTGACAAGGTAATTTCAATATAAGTAATTGTTTTTATGCTTCAGTGGTAGTAGAAAAGAAAATATTTGAACTATGCTAATTATTAAAAAAAAAACTGTTTTTGAAGTATATACATTATTATAATTTGTTTTGAAATACTGTTTTCGAAATAATATCGAAATTGCAATTTGAACTCGAGATGTATGCTACTTATTTAGGCAAGAAATGTAAATTGTTTTCCAAAATAGTTTTTATAAACGGTTTTCGAATTAATTTCGAAATTACAGTTTGCATATTTTTATATTACTTTTGCTCAATTTTTTAGCAAACTTACGTTTATTATAACCACCGCTTGTAGAAAAGCTGATTTTTACGAATTAAGTAAAAAAAATTATATTGTTAACTCGTTTAAATTTGCTAAAATTTTGAAATGTGAAAAAATTTGAAAAATTAAGGAACAAGTTTTAGCATGAAAAATATTATTAAAAAAAATATTGTGTCAATACTTTTTTCCGTCACTGTATTTCGTTGAATAACTTTCTTAATTTTATTTTGCCTTCAATCTGGCATGTTTATTCCTGTCAAAAGTTTTGTTTCAAACCTTTTTCTATGGCTTGAATTTTTATTAAATTTTTAGCTCCGTTACTTTCGTTTTCAATAATTAAAAAAAAAAAATAGAAACAAAAAGTTTAAAGCACATAATTTTTAATGGAGAATCTTGAAGCACCAAGATAACACCACACCACAGTGGGGTTAAACTGGTTTGCGTTAGTCAAAAATGAACAACTGAAGAACAGACTGATTTAATAAATCTAAAATCTATTAAAATTTCTGAAATTCTTAAGTATTCTAATTATCTTTACGAAAGTCGTTCAACGAAACTGGTCATTATTATTAAACGAAACGCCAACTACTTAATCTATTACACACTTGTATTAGGTACTTTAGTTAAGTTTTTCCACGACACGCCTCATGATCTAATAGCTAAACAATACTCACTCAGTATTGTATTTTTCCCGATTGAATGCTGAGGCCAAAGTAGCACCCTCGAAGGAATATAAGATTCTACTATTTGTTTTCTTCATCAACATTTTTTTTTTTTTTTTTCAGTTTTAAGCCTATGAATTCGTTTTCGGTCGCACTGTGCATACCAAAAATGCAAGTAAACACCCGACTGCATTTCCATTCAAACCTGGCATACATATGTACATATATGTATGTATAAGTTTTTATACCATTTAATAATGACTGTGTGCCTCCATTCATGCCACATGCCATGGAGGTATGTACGTGTCATGCATGCGTGAAAAAAATATGTAGATACACACATGCGGATGCAAATAGAGTGGTAGAAGGAAAATAGGTCAAATAAGAGTATTTCTAAATATGGAGGAAAAATTCAACTAAACAAAAATGCCGAAGATGTAGCGATGGTTCTCCTAATGATCGAATATTCTATCCATTAGAAAAAATAATCATTGCATAGTAGGGAAAATTTTTAGTGTAAATAAATAACTCAAACGCTTTCTGGTGTTATAAAACAACTGCGATTAAAGAAATGCCAAATTTTTAATAGTTTTATAGGAAATGCATACAGTGACGGAGAAAAGTATTAGTACAGTGATTTTTTTAATATTATTCACACAATTTTTCCTGCTAAAACTTTCGCGTTAATTTTATATCGAAATATAGCTCATTCTATAACAAAATCCATATAAGTACAAATTGCAAATTTTTTTTAAATGTACAAATTTAAAATATATTCAACAAAATTTCAAACGTTTTAATTAAGCAGTCTGGTTCAATTTTGGTATACTAAAGTAAAAGTTTGAATTGATTTTTTGCTGACGGCGTTTTCCCATATTTTTATATGATATCAAAAATCATCGGGAAGTTTCAGCAACAATACTGTGTACTTGAAATTTTTGTAAAAATTTTGATGAAAAGTTTTTTTTTTTGAAATTTTGGATTTGAAATCTTGACGTATGTATATGGTTTCGACGGGCTGCAACAAAATTTATAGTAGCATCCGTTTTAAATATTTAGCCGAAAAATTCTTTTCTACTATTTACACATGTTTATCCATATATGTATTTTACCCGAGTGGACTTAAATTTATGTACGGCTTTCTTTATTACTTTTTACTCTAACGTCGTCTTTTTCCATATTCAATGTAGTCAAAGTGAAATTTCAATCATACATTCTTCTTTGGTTACGTCAGCGGGCATCATTTTGCAATGCTATCTACATCTCATACAATTTACTTCATTCCCGTTTGACGAGTGATGAGTTTTTTTTGCAGTATACCTACTTACATAGGTAGAAGTATGAGTGAAAGTAGTGAGCATATCTCACAGAGATAAGAATTTCTTTGTATGGAAAATTTTGTTTTGCAAACAACTACTTGGGGAACAGATCTGACTACATGTAATGTTTCTTTTTCTTTCTATTTATTATTATTATTATTATTTGAAAGACGAGTGATAAATCATTCGCTTACATTATAAGAGGAGCACTAGCGTCTAGGGCATTCGGCTCGCTTATTCTAATTACACTTATTAGACTTAAACTAAGATGATGATACAATTTTGGATACAGTTAATTTTGAAACGAATAAGTAGAGATATTTATATACATTTTTTTAATTCGGTTTTTACTAAAAATTCATTGATCAGTTTTATTATTTCTGGGTCTGTTTCGGTCAGCAGGCTCGAAGGTCTGATTTTATCGAATAGTGAATTTCTTGTTCGAGCGTATTGTGGGCAACTGTCCAACAAATGGCAAACGGAGAGATCGTTTACACCACAGAAAGGGCATTGAGGGGAACTCGATCTCGAAAGAATATACATAGCTGTGGGTGATAATTGTGTGCCCAATCCTTAGACGAATAAATGATTTTAATGCGCTACAGCTAAGATTGTATGGTAAAGTAGGCTTTTTGCATTCTGTGTTGATGGCGGTAGTTTTTCCATTATTTTTTCTATTTAACGCGATATTCCTATTTGGTATCGCAGTGAAAGCAGTTAAGAACTCTGTTAAATTCCATAAATTCTAAGTTTTTCCACCTCATTTTAGTTAACAGGAAAATTAAAAAATGTTATCTTAACCTTTAGAAAATAGTGTTTTATACGACTTATCAAAGCAGCACACGACTTATCAAAGCAGCACTTTTCTTGTTGCCATATTAAAATATTTCTGCACTACAAAAAATGATATCTCATTACCAGTTATAGTGGTTACACGATATGTTTTTGCTCTGTACCTGCCACTTTTTACATATGGAAAGTCAAATATACCGTGTAAATGAAGGAGAAATGTTTAAACCGAAATTCTTCAAAATTTATAGCTTTTTAATCAGAATTTTGAGAAAATTTTAGAGTATGCAGTCTTATAGCCCGTTGAATTTTACTCTAATAAAATGCAAATTTAAAGTAGCTTGAAATTCGTGTTGATTTTTGATCATTTTTATGGTAACAGTGTGGCCTTTTTCCAAAATTTTCTTTTGTATCAGCTAGAATTTCTAGCTACTTTAGATCGCACTTAATTATAATAGAATTGAATGGACAACGAAACTGCATACACGGCACTTTTCGAATTCAAAAGGTAGACATTTTTACGGCCATCTTTGTTTTAAATTGTCGAATTTTCAAAATTTTATAAATGTAGAACCGTGCTTGTTTTGCAAAAAATTTGGCCGTACTTCTTACGTATGTACTTACATAGTTTATAAATTTTCCCATAAAGTCATCACTTGGTCATCAACCACAGCGCACATAAAAAATGTATGAAACTATACCCAGAAAACGAGCATATTCATATCAAATATTTCAAATTTATAACTTTAATAAGTCAATTACATATAGTACATACATATCAATGTATGACGAAGCATACACTTATCCATAAATAGTACATATGTATGGACATAAGCATTTTATCTATGTGTTTTGAATACTCCACAAAGCCACGGCCAGAAAAGAGGTGCTGCCACAACCGAGCTTTGACTTGAGCAATAAAATCTTGCCCATTCGCTAAGCAAACTTAAGCTTTAATTAAAGCGTGCAAAACGTGATTGAAATAAAAAAAATAAAAAACGAGATACGTGTATGAGTAGTACCTATAGTCCGTCTTTGTACTATGTAGTTATGTAAGCGAGTCGGTAACCAAACACACTTAAAAACAATATACATATGTACAAATGGGGCATTCCGCGCCAAGTCGGATACCATTTGACTTTTGCTGCTCCAATTTTTTCATAATTTTTTATGTTGTAGAAATCGATTTTTGAAAAAAGCCTTTCCTTTTTTAAATGCTCATATCTTTGTGAAACACGGACTGATTTGAACAATTTTTTTTTCGTTTTTAATACAATTTCTTTTGTTAATTTAAAAAAAAACACGTACCAATCGATTTGCTTGACATTTTTTTTCTAAGAAAACTGGCACTCAACTTTTAAGCCTAGTCCGACATTGCGATAATAATGGGATCAATATTTTTCGAATATTTTAATTTGAATGATGTAAGCAATCCTCTGCATTCATCAGTTTCAAACACAACGTCTGCTAAGATTAATTAAATATTGTAAATTAAAAATTTTTTTTTGTTGTAATAAAACCATAGTTTGAGTGAAAAAAATTCTCGATCTTACTACTTTTTAAGATCGGAAGATTGTTGGGGTTTTTAGCAAAGTTATCCGCATTTATAAACAATATTTTTAAAATTTTCAAAATCGATATCTCGAAAACGGCTGAACCAAAAAACTTGAAACACATGGTACTATAACATAAAAAATTATTTAAAACAAATCGTACATTGTGTGCAAAGCATGAACATTTGCGTGTAGAAAAAAGTACATACATAGGTACTTAATTATCTATATACATTGATCTAAATACATCCCCAATCAATTGCGCATCTACATATGTATGCTTCTCTCAATGTGTGCGCTGAAAAATTAATATGACTGTTGAAAAGTGCAAGAAATTGCTTAATACACGTAAAAGTAAAAGCAAGCTACAACTTACCGGCACGATTGCACTAAAACTATGCTCGTGAGTCATAAGCCACTCTAAAATGAAAACCAGTTTCCCGTTCCTGCAACCAGTTGATTTATAGCGTAAAAATTGTGGGAGGGTCGGTTAAAAAGCAAAACAAATCAAAATAGTGAAAGAAGAAGCACAGCGAAAAAGCAAATATAATATGCATTTTCATAAAAGGAATGTGTACATACATAAAACCGTTAAGACGAAAATCACATAGCCATAGATAATAGTGACGTAGTTCCTAGCAAACTCATTTCCAATAGCTGCAAATAGTAATATTTTAATTTATAGTTTTAAATTCAGTCTTAATTCCCTTAAAGTAATTTGCTGTTAGAAAGTATTTTCCGCTTTATGAATAGTCCTTTTGTATTAACCCTGAGTGAGACAAAGTAGGACAAATCTTTTTGTAACAATTTTCATATAAAATTGTTTTCGTCAATTTTCTATAAAAATGTGGTTCCTGCACAGTTACATAATCACAAGTTTAGATTATGTACGCTTTCTTATTTAATTGTAATATTTTGTTTTTATATTCCCGACAGACGATTTAATAAGGAAAGGTACCTCTAACCTCCTGCAAACACCGACGAAACTCATCGAGGAGGTAAATACCAGGTGTACCATAGAATTCACCTGTCAGATTACCAGACAAGTTTGACCAAAGGTTGACGTAAAGCGATCCAAAGGTCTCACTCGCCTTGGCCGCCCTTCTCTCGGACTAATGGTCGGGGTAATTAAATTGGTATGTCTAACCAAAAATTTCTGTGCTACGTAAGGCGCACTCGGTGGTTCTCCTTGTAAGGGAAGGAAGAACGGAAATAATTAGCTCCTGATAGCGGTATCGCAACGGGCTTTGTTAGCCTACGTATGCCTCCATGGTCTTGCACGGAGCAGCCACTCTAACCTAACCTAGTGTGTCATTTCGCCAATATACTTTTGCTAAAATTAAGTTTTATTAACAAAATGACAAAAACTAAAATGTTACAACTTTATCCGTCGTCTATTTCTAATTTTATATGCATTCTCTTCATACAATGTGCTAGTAAGCTCATAAAATCTAGTAGTTATGACCTCAAAAAAATTATTCGCCACTTCTTTCTTTCCCATTCTCTGCTAGCGGCTAATGTCCAAAGTGTGAAGAAACTTTCCGCTAAATAAAGTGAAAAAAAAAGAAATCACTTACCTTCCTCCTCTACACAGACACTTGAGGCCTCATTTGGGCGCGTCTTTTGCACGCATATTGTGTAGCGCAAAATGGCGTGAAATTTGTGAAATGCCCCAAAGCAGGCAGTTGAATTCTCTGTGTATTGAGGTTTTCCGTGGTCTACCACCGACTGGCCGAGTGGGGTGATGACTTCTAGTTAGTGATGGTTACTATAGTATATATTTTTTGATTCTTTTTCAGCTTATTTTTTCCTCAGTTTTTGCATTCCTCACCCATTCCTTCGTTGCATTGTTAATGCTGTGTATTTTAAGGTGAGACCGAGCAAAAAAAAAGCTATGTATTGGTTCATTAATGTTGTTAAAGCTCAAATTAGGACACTAGGGCGCGCAATGGTCTACTCGTAAAATACTATGGTCTGTAGGTTTGGCGATGCGGCGGTGTTGCTTTGAGACAAAGAAGCGCTTGAAGGAATGTAATGTACATATGTATTTTTTAGTAGCGTTAACCATTTAATACTGGTCTGTATTTCGCTCTATTCACCGGTCTAATTTTGTGTTAGTGCCTCCAAAGGCATACTCCAGACTTTTTATACTTGAAATAGCTAAAAAGGTGTGTTTTGTGAGCTTTATAGATATATACAGGTTATATGTATATCTATGTACATATATATATACATACATACGTATTATGCAAAAAGTACTTATGTATTTGTAAACATTAGCATAGCGGAGTAGGCTAAGGATGCCCCAGAGTCCAGTAACTAGTGCGAATAAAGAGACATATGATATCTTAAGTGCATGTGCTCTTAAGTTGCGCTCAGCGAAAACTATAGGTGAACATTAGGGTGGTCGATTTTCGCTTTATGGAATATTTATATTTGTTATTTTAATAGCAATTTGACAACTTTTGGACGTGTACTAACTTAGTGGAAATCATCTAATTCTCCCACTTGTTTCTTTGTGAGAAAGCCAAAAATGCTAGAGAATACGAGATACTATAAACCTCGTTCTGAGGAACATAGTAATTAATGCGCTAACATAAATTTTGTGATCGTTCGTTTGGCAATTCCACCGAACCAAGGGCATCATTGGAAAAATTACAGGGTTGCCTTCTATTAACAATTTTAGTATATTAGCGGTATTAATTAAGTAAAATACAGTGACACGGACTACACGTCAAAGTTAAATGTGAATAGTTTAGTTCTACTGTGTTTTGCATATGATCTTGAAAAGAGTTACCGCCTATAAAAAATTTAAAATAAATATAAAATATTTTTAAGTAAAACACAGCAATGTGAGTATCAAACGAAATATTATTGACCAGGGTTGTCACCCATTAAAAAATTAAAAGAGATAGAAAGCATTGTGGATATCAAAGGAAAGGTTATTGAGAATTCTTTAGCCACGATATATTTCGCAACTGGGCAACCTATTAAAAAGTTAAAATAATTTTTTTTTAATAAAAGAGAGCAATATGTATATCAAAATAAAAGTTAGTGAGAATTCTTTAGCCACTATATATTCTGGAACAGGGTGGGTACCTATTAAAAAAGTTAAAGTTAATGTGGATATCAAATGTAAAGTTTTTTAGAATTTTGCTTCAAACTGAGCAAAAGTGGCATCAAAGGAAAGGTTAATAAAGATTCTTTACCAGCGATATATTCCAAATAACTAGCTGTCTGATAAAAGTATAAAACTGAATAAATGTTCGGAAGTATTAAGAAAACAGTCTTTCTAAAAGAATTTTTAATAATGCTATAAAAAAGCAATTATTTTACTGCAATGGGTATCAAATCGCAGACAGAAGCAATACAATTTATGACTTTGGAACTTATGTTACATCCTAATGTCGATATGTATGTACGTAGTTCTATGATAGCAAACATAGTTGTATACTTACATATATTTTTCAAAAGCAAACACTCATCAACGTTTTACGCTTTTACAATATGAAACAAGGCATTTTATAAACACCTCCAAGAAAAGGTACCTACATAGGGTATATATGTATGTATTTTCTTGAATACACAAAGCCACATATTAAAAGAGGTGCGCGTTAATATTCCATTAAGCTGATTACCATCATCGTGGAATACTGACATTTTACACCGAAATTGCTGCCTTTGCATGTCCTTAGAGAGTTTGTTGAACTTAAATGAGGTCAGTGAAAATTATAAATTGTGTGAGAATATTTAATTTTATGTGGGAAATTTATCTTTATCATGCAAACAATATTAGTTTTTCATCACATCTTAAATATTTACTACTATGCCTTCTTTGCCAACGTTGAATTTAATCATAACCACTACCTTGGTTAAGGTTTTTGAGCTGCGAAAAAAGTAGATATTTTTATTGTGCTTCGTCATGCTGTCAAAATAAAACTGTGCCCGAAGATAGGTTGTTTTGTAAGAAGCTTTTTGAGTGCGGAAAATCATTCAGTTGTTCCCACTACTAGTCGAAGGCGAACGCTGTTAGTACGAACATATTGCTGAAATATCCCGCAATCAATTGGCTAATAGTGGATATAGTCATTAAGTTTGGTTTGGATTTTTATGCATCATTTGGAACACCCATATCTATATGCATATGTACATATGTATGTATGTACATACATACATACAATCTACATACATTTGTATGTATGCCCAACCAACTAAATCGAAGTTTTTAATTTAGCATCGTTTTTATGGCACATAATTTATTATGTATGACTTTTCCAACTTATAATATTACTTGCTTGTACATTTCTATATTTATGAACATTAGACTGCTTCAAAAATGTATGTACAATTTTTTAATATTTTTTTTTTTAATTCGAGTTGGACAATCTGCGCTGATTTTATTAAAATATGTCGAAAACTCGAAATCGACTTACCATCATAGGAATATGCAGTAAAAATCAGAATTTTTCAGGATTTTCTCTAATTTATTGTTCTTGTTATTAACTTTCCGTTTCTTTTCAATCAACATAAAGATAATTCTCTAGCAAAGATCATATAAACGCAACTTTCAAACTTTATATAAAATTTATAAAAATTTAACGAAAATTCATCAAAATTTCAAATTTAAAAAAGTTTTGAAATTTTTGGAATATGCAGTTTCGTAGTCCATTAAATTTCAGTTCAAGTGGCTAAAAATTGCCGTTAATTTTTGAGAATTTTTTTTTTGTCAACACGTGGTGAACTTATATTAGCTACACGCATCGCGAGCTTGAAACTTTTGCTCGTACTAACGGTAGCGATATTAAAGAAAAATTAAAAAAAATAAGTACCTTAATATTTTTTTTACCTATGTATGTATATATTTTTTGGCTATTAGAATCATTTGAGGCTATGTTTCATAAAAAAATGAAGCGCCCTAAAAAACATACATACTTATCTACATATTATATTCAAACAGCCGCATACATTGCAGCTGTGAATATTTTATGATTGCAGTCAAATTGATTCCACACTTAGCCCAGCCATTCGAAATTTATAACTTCATTACAGGGATTAACAGCAAGCATAATAATTTCGGACGCTTTAATGAATTAAAGATAATTAAAAAAAATATATTCATATCTGCAGCTAATTTAATAACGGAAATTTATTTTGCCATGAGTATATCGTCATTTTTCATACGAGACATTGTCTATGTACATATATTCCTGCACATATGTATGTACATATGTACATTTATATATGCACTAATAAATTATGTAATGATGAGTGTTTGCCAAAATTTAATTTTTTTTAGATACATATATTACAAATTGCATTAAAATCCCCTGTGGCTACTCATATTAAAGCCAAATTATGGCTGCTTTTTCCAAAAATCTATTCGCAACAATGTAAGTATATATTGAGTGAAAATCCATAATACGGATTTTTTTAAAAACGGTAAAATGGATGAATTGTATTGAGCCTTTTTTTGTGGTACAGTCAGTCTCTAGAGTTGCAATTTAGGAAGTTTTACTGCTGTTTTCTATTTGAATAATAGTCATACCAATTTCGTCGCAGGCGAAGATAACTCCCATAATACTCAATTACTAAGGAGCAAGGAGCAAGGAGTATAACTAACTACTGCCGTAACAAATCGCAATCAATCAAATTGTACAACTAAATTAAGTAACAAACAAATTCAGCACTAGATTGAATGAATTCCCATTACTCCTTGTTTGCATTCGTGGTGTCTTACGAGTTTTGAATATTGACATGAATTTGACTGCTTATCATATAACTTTTTCAAGAAATGATAAAAAAATCGTGAAATAAAAATTTCTCATTCGTCGAAAAAACTAGAGGAAGATGTAGAAAAAATACGCTACCGTTTGAATTATATCTCCCTGAAAAAATTTAAAATAATAATTTTTTCTATGAGAAAACATTTCGGGTGCATTAAAAGAGAGCTTAATTTTATAAATTGCAACCACCAGCCAGCAACCACCTAAGTTTCCACGTGCTTTGCAAATTGATGTATTTTGAATTATTGCACTTTTGAAGAACGTGTGCGGTATATTTGAGGCCAACAGAACTATAGTAACCTAACTAAAAAAAAATGAGTTATGAAAGAGAAACGCAACCATCTATTGATATTTCAAATTTTCCTAAACCTATTTCCTATCCTTTATTAAGTTCGAAATACTTGCTTGTTAAGTCTTAGACAAAACAACTACATCTAATAAGTTAGACATTTTATGACAATTTAAAAAAACGCTCGAAATGGTTTAGAAAGTTTAATAGATTCCATCCGACAGTATACAATTTGTTGTTTTATTTTGCTCATGTAATTTGTATGGCGTTTTTTTAATATTCTTCCAGCTTATTAAAATTAATTTGCACGATTTGAAGTGTATGGGGAAAATAAATATGCTGGTCTATAGATGTGTATGTGTTTATAAAAGAATGCAAAAAGATAAAAGCAATTTATATATAAACACATACAAATTTACTGTTTGTCTACAATTAACACAGGGAAAATTGCAAAAACTGCTTTGTAATTTAAAACAGAAATTATACCAGTTTTGCAATTATTCGTTTATTATCTTCATATCTATTCTTATGTAAACGTGCATGTGTATGTACATACATTAGGGTACCTCCCCAAAAAAAGTTCCGGGTTTTCCAATGGAGTTATAGAATTTGTTATGCTTGAAGCATAAATAACACTAGAGAAACGGGTTTTATTTTTGCTCAAAAAAGTATAATTCGATACAAATTTATGTATTATTATGATTGGTTACAAAATCTAAAATCTTAAAATAGTGATTGAATAATAATTTTTTCGACAAAACTCATAATGACTACGGTCCCTCATTTTAAGTCTTCCACCAAAATATTTCGAAAAAATATTTACATGTACGTTAGCGGGACCGATTTGAAAATATCTAAAAAAAAAAAACGGAGTTTTTTTATAAATAGTTTTTTAAGCTTAAAAGATCTGTATAAAAATATTACAAATGTGTCAATTGGAATCATAATAATGAGATTTGCAAAAGGAAAAATTGGGACGTGAATGAGTTTATTTGTAAAGAAATAAAAAGGGTGGGAAATTTCTTTTCTAATGATACCTCGATACCTTCAAAGTCTTCCAAAAAAAAAAGCTCAAAAACAGCATAAAAAATCTCATTTTATGATTCCGTTCGAAAAACTTTTTTTGTGTAGACCTAAGCTTAAACTGTTTTATCATCTGAGATTTTTTTTTTTTTTTGAAAAAAATACTAAAAAAAACACTCCATTTTTGGCTGAGTTATTCAAACTGTTCAAACTGTTGAAAACAAGTTTTATTTTTATTTTTTATGCAGACCTAAAGTAAATATAATTTTTATGTATAAAAACTCCATTTCTGGCGGTAATTTGGTAATTTCAAATCGGATCAGCTCACTTCAGTCTAAATATGGTTTCGAAATATTTTGGTGGAAGTACTATGATATAAAAAAATGTTTAATTAAACGTTTTATTTTTTGTATGGAGAGCGATGCGTCCTAATGTTCATGTATATATCAGTACTATAATTAATCATATTTTCCAACAAAACAAAAAAAAAACACAATAACTAATTTAAATCTTTTTGAATGTTTCTTTTTCTAGAATGGAAGTTCAAACGGTGAACAATCACCTAAATAACTCTCTCATATCACCGCCAGCCTTGTCACAATCACAACAAGCACAATTAAATAGCAGTATCATTACACTTAGCCGCAGCAATAGTCCGGCCAGTTCGAATTCGGAAATCGAAAAAGAGCTGCAAGATTTGGACTTGAATAGTTCATTGAATAGTGGCAGTGTCAGTTTGGGTGCCGAACTAAATTGTAAATCAAATGGTTCGTTGAGTGGTGCCTCTGCCACAAGCTCGACAACGGGCCTCACAACCTCAGTGACTAGAGCAGCTGTAGTAGCAACAACGACTTCGTCTACCGAAGCATTGATAAATGGCAATGGTACTGATACAATAACAACAAACGCTAGCAATGGCTCCTTAGCTGCAGCAGCCGCCAATGTGGTGGCGCAGGTGAAGAAGCGCATTTCTAGCAGCCGAACACCAACACGCAAAGCGAGACGAATAAAATTCTATCGCAATGGCGATCGATTCTATCCGGGTATTACCATTCCAGTCTCAAATGAGCGTTATAGGTGCGTAAAATATAGTATCTATATGCATACATATACATACATATGTATGTACAAGGAGAGTTCTTTTTTTTTGCATGATAAATTTTTTTCTTTGATTTTGTTTTAAATACACGTAGTTCGTTCTAAAACAAAAAACATACATACATATATCTATGTACTTAAAATTTCAAACTTTGCAAAGAAAATTATAAAAATTCAGCAAATGTTCGTTAAATTTTTATACTTTTTAATCAGAATTTCTAGAGAACTTTTTGTAGCTCATAAAAGCTTTACAATTTTTTGGATTTTTTTATTTAACCACTACACTTTATAAAATCCTCCATTATATAAAGAAATGTAAGTTAGACCGAAATATCAAAAAAATTTTCAAAATTCAACCAGAAGACTGATTCACACTTGCAATTACAATGCTAAAAATTAATGAGTTACAAAACTGCAACCCTAAAAGTTTCCTAAAAATTCTGAATAATAAGTTGAACAATTTTTTGAATTGTGTACAAAGTTTGAGTTCTTGATTTATGTATGTATATACATACTATTTGTTATAGAACGAACTAAAGTTTTATAAGAAATTAATAAAAGAAAACCTATCGTTAAACACATTGTAAATATAGTAAAAAAAAATCACCACGTGGTCAGTTATTTTAGTTACCGTATTTTATCAATTTGGAATTGATTTTTTAACAACAAAAATTTCATTGAATCAATAAGTTTTGACCATTAATATCACACTAATTATACTCATCATTCTACAGATCATTTGAGAGCCTTTTTGAAGACTTAACACGATTATTAGAGGATACCGTAAAAATTCCAGGCGCTGTACGTACAATTTATACCATGTGTGGCAAAAAGGTGAACATCAAATCAACAGCAATTCCTATTGCTGCTCTCACTGTGTGTTTACTTAATACTTTTTATCTAACTACTACTAGATCTCCACTTTGGACGAACTCGAAGACGGCCAAAGCTATGTTTGTTCCTGTAATAACGAGAATTTCAAGAAAATCGAATACAATCTAACCTCACAACCACTGGCTAATCTAACAGTCTCTAATAAGACAAACAATCGTGTATCAAAGACCTATCGTCCGTCGTCACCGCTTAAGAATGGCACTGCTTCGTACAATAGCGGTGGTGGTGGTGGTGGTGTTGCTGGAAGTGGCGCAGGTGGTAATGGTACAAATGCCACATCTGGTGCCACTAATGGCAGTCCAGTATTGAAACTAAGCGAACGTGACAGCGTCGTACATCCACGCATTGTGACGCTGATAAGAAATGGAACTAAGCCGCGTACAGTAAGTAACGATTGCAATAATTTTGATGTCTATTTTACATTTCAACGAATTTTATGTAAATGTCCGTTCATTCTATTATTTTAAAAATTTTATAGATTATGCGTCTGCTATTAAATAAACGCAATAGCCCCAGCTTCGATCATGTACTAACCGCCATCACTCAAGTGGTACGCCTTGATACCGGCTATGTGCGCAAAGTGTTTACGCTCTCTGGCAGTCCAGTTGTACAGCTGGCTGATTTCTTCGGTCCCGATGACATTTTCTTTGCTTATGGCACAGAACGTGTCAACAATCCAGATGATTTTAAACTTGAACCAGACGAACACAAAGCCATACAGGCGATACGAAAATCACTGCGTACCGCAGGAACTACTTATAAGGGTCCCAAACCGAAAATGCCAGTGAAGAGTAAAAATTTGAATAGCGCCAAACATCAACAAAATCATAAACAGGAACCGTGCGATCAGATTGTTGACGAAGATTTGGCGGTGTTAAACGAGAGTGGCATTGATGCAAGCGAACTGCCTGGTGTTATACGTGAACGTTACGCATTGGGACAGATTATAGGCGATGGCAATTTCGCTGTTGTACTGAAGATCAAGGATCGACAAAGTGGCTTGCCATATGCATTGAAAATCATCGATAAAAGCAAATGTAAAGGCAAAGAGCACTATATTGATGCGGAAGTGCGTGTAATGAAAAAGCTACAGCATCCACATATTATTTCATTGATTATTGATGTCGACCAGTTGTCGAATATGTACTTGGTGTTGGAGTATGTGAGTGGTGAGTGAGTGATAAGCATTACTATTTTGGAAAGAATAAAGCTTATATTCAAATTTTATTTTGTAGCTAGCAAATAGCCGGCGTACTTTTGTTATGTCTCAAAAAGTGCAACGTATTAAATTTTATGTGTTTGTATACTGAAAAAATTAGTTTATAAAAATTTGGTACAACTTAAAAAAATATACAGATGTACATACAAAAGGGTGACTCGCTAATAAAAATTGTTAACTGCCACTGGAATAATAAAATTGATTATGTTTTAGCACCCGCGCCAAAATATTTCGAGAAATATTGAGGTTCACATGAGATGGATCGATTTGAAAATGTCTCCAAAAATTATGTTTTTTATATAAATAAAAATTTATTTTTTTATTTTTGGGATCTTGTTTTTAAAAATATGTTTCAAAAAAATCATCTCACATCGTAAAACAGTTTAAAATATCTTTATGCAGAACTTTTAACCTTAAACTGTATTATGATCTGAGAATGCTTTTTGTTTTTATTTTAATATTTTAAAAAGCTTTTTTTAATTTATAACAAAAAAAACCAAAAATGGAGGCAGTAAAATATAATAAATCTTATAATTCCGATGCAAAAATAGTTCCGATTTTTTTTTTGTATGGAAAGTGAAGCACTAACATGTACATACATATTATCATTATTAAAAAATATTTATTAAAATCGTTATGCAAATTCACCATATAATCAATTTTATATAATAGAAGTATGGTAAATAGTAAATTTTTTCAACATTTGTCTTGGGGTTTTTTCGCAGGTGGTGATCTTTTCGATGCGATTACTCGTGTAACACGGTTTTCTGAAAATCAATCACGCGTGATGATCAAGCATTTGGCCTCAGCCATGGCCTACTTACATTCCATGAGCATTGTGCATCGTGACATTAAACCTGAGAATCTATTGGTAAGTTTTCTATGAACGAAATTTTGATAAAAAATATTGTAATACAATGTTTTTTTTTTTTACATTCTGCAGGTTGAGTTGGACCCTAATGGCTATGTAACCGAACTAAAATTAGCTGATTTCGGTTTGGCCTGTGAAGTGACTGAGCCATTGTACGCCGTGTGTGGCACGCCAACTTATGTTGCACCAGAGATACTAATGGAAACAGGCTACGGCCTGAAGGTAAATTTTGGCAACGGCCCATACAGATAATTTATTTGGTATATAAATATGTGTGATAGAATTTCATAAAGTAGCTTTGAAGTTCGAAAGTAGGTGTTACTACGCCCATATTTTGAAATTTAGATCTATACATATGTATGTATATCTTGAAGATATATTTACTTATTTTCGTTATACACATCTCACTCAATTTTAGAGGATTTTTTAGCTAGTAAATCATGTCAAATTTCTACAAAACTTTTCCGCAATTTTTATGCTGTTTTTGAAGGCCGAACTAACTGAACTTTTTTACAGTTCAATAAATAATTGTTATTTTTTCATTGACATGTTTTCAGTCAAAAATAAAAATTTCACTTTTATTTTTTCAGTCAAATATAAAAATAATATTTGATATTAGTAAAAAAAATTATAAATCATATAGAATTGGATTCCTGGCGCAACAAGCATCACTAAGTACAAATGTTGAAAGTGTAAATTCTTTCCGACTGAGTAATTGAATGGAAATTTCAAAAATAACTCTGATTTTTTTTTTAATGATTTTTACTTTATTTTTTATTTTAATTCCCTACAGCTCGTTATGCTAATATCCAAATATTTTTAATTTACTGTTTTAAGAAATTATTATAAATTTCATCGTGCGTGCTTATTAATATAAAAAAATAATGAAAAAATCACTTTATTTACAGATCGATGTCTGGGCAGCTGGTATTATACTATACATTCTGCTTTGCGGCTTTCCACCTTTCGTGTCGCCCGATAATCAACAAGAGCCACTATTCGATGCCATCATATCCGGAGTCTATGAATTTCCTGAGCCCTATTGGTCAGATATTGGTGATGGTGTACGAGATCTGATTGCAAACATGTTGCAATCGGATCCCGAAGTTCGTTTCTCCAGCGAAGATATACTTGATCACTACTGGACTCTGGGTGAATGTAATGAGTATAGTAGTTGAATTTGTTGCCTACTGAATGTGGTAGAAAAAGGGGAGGGAAGACGTGAACAACAGAAACAACAACAACAACAAGATCACATTGTGGGACTATAGCTATTTGATTAGGTGGCTGTGCTTGCTTGCTTGTTTGTTTGTCGACGTAAACACATACATACATACATAGGTTTAGTATTTGGGGGCGTAGTATTAGTATTCTGTATTTAATTGCTTATTAAGAAATTATAATTTACGATCATTTATTTATATGCGAAATTTTTTTTAAAGATACATGGTGGCAATGGAAAAAAGAGATGTTGCTAAAAAACTGAAAAAGAAACAAAAAAAACGAAATTATTGATGAGTTTTATAAGCGCTGAAAACTATAATTGTGAAACAAAATTTAGCTATTTAAATGTGGCACACAGTTACAGCGACTTTGCTAAATACATTCATATTTAATCACACAAACTTACATAAGTATGTACATATAATCACAAATGCAAATATGGTTATATGTATACTTAAGTATTTTATAAAATTATAGTATTTATAATTTCTTCTTTTTTTTTTAATGGTAAACTTTAAAATTAAAACACAACTTTGGAAACTCTGACAAAATTATTCAGTGCACTATTGATATGAAAAAAAAAGTAGACGGTAAAAATATTAAACAAAAAACCGACCGCCTGTGAAATTGAAATTCAGCCATCATTTCACAACACAAAAATTAAATTGTATGGAATCGAAAAAATCAAAGAAGATAAAAAGCGAAACGCTATTGGAAGAGTAAAAACACCAAGCAATTAACTGCTGTTACTAATTCGTGTATATTTTTATATATAAATATTTTGTATGTACATTTTTATTGGTTATTTTATATTTCAAGCATTTACCTGTTACTGTTTCCAGCCGATATTTTCCTACAAACCAATATATTTTATCCATTTTGTGTATTATTTTCACTTAAAACATTTAATGTTAGTTCTATTGCAATAAGGGTTTAGATGTATAAATTTAAAATTTATGTTTCTGTCATTCAATTTTTCGTTTTCATTTTAAATGCAAAACAAAAAAATCACAAAAATGTCCCTTGAAATGCTATTTAACTACTTATTAGAGTTTTGTATGCATATTTAATTGAATAATTATTAAATAATAATTTAAAGCAAAAAAAAAATTATATTATATTTTCTTTTGCCAAGCTAAAGTGATTTTTTCAGGAAAATTCATGTAGCTATGCAATGTTTTGAAAATTCTGTTATTGCAATTTGTGTAGATTGTTCGCCCAAATCTGTAAATTAGTTAATTATTTTATAACACCACATTGTCCACTGAAAACATATTGTTGGTTACAAATCATTAAAAAAAAGGATTAGCTGTACCATTGCAAATGTTGCATTTTGTGATTTCCGAAAATTCGAACTAAACGATCGAGAATATGTAAATTTTAGAATGTGTTACTTTTTAAATAGAAAATTTATGTATTTGCTAAACGCCTGCAATTTTATTGTTTTTATTTTAACCTTTTTGGTTTGTCCAAATCTACAAATATAATCAAACGCTTATCAGTTAAAGTAATTAAAAAACTAAATTTATATTATCACTCAAAATAAATTTGTTAGTGTCACACAGAAAGTCCATTTGTTCTTACATATGTACATATACAATATTGAGGTGCGTTCATACAAACATTGTATATGGATATTTTATAAACTTAAGTAGACACACATCTCCAAATATTATTACTTCAGAAAATTATAATAGCAAAAAAATTAACGAAAATAAAATCAAAACAAAAAAATATAAAAATAAATCACAAACAAAATAAATAGCAAGCAGAAATGTTTGACTAAACCCCATAATACATATTTATAAACGTTTATTGTATTTTGAAAAATGAAATTTTACATATATAAAATATATATATATATAGAAATATGAAGGCATTCAAGACATGGCGAAGCAAAATTATTAGAAAGTGCTAAAAACTATTGAAAATCAAAAATAAAGGAAACAAAAAAATATTATAAAAGCCGTTTTATTGTTGTACAATGTGTACATACTTGAAGTTAAGTATTTATGACACAGTTCCACAAAAAAAACGTCTTTTGAGCAGACCATGTTTATCATATGTTTTTGGGGTCGCTGAATCCAAATCTGAGGTCAGTTTGGCGCCATCGCATCAAGTTTTTCATAATCTGAAATAAATGGCAAAAATATCAAAAAGTAGGGGCCTTATATGGTATACCCGTCATTCTCCTAAACTATTTACTCTGTGAAAACGCCGATTACGCAAACAGCTGTTAAATTGAAAAGAGAAAATGAAAAAGTTGACAGCTGCGACAGTTGTAGAGTTCTTCTTCTATTGCTGAAAACATGTGGTAGCACTTTTTGAAGATAATACGGCGGAAGAGAAACCATAGATTTTAAACAGCATCGTCCTTCGAACACAGAATTAAATAATAAGAAAAAACAGAAAAGATAAAAGAATCTTATATGGGGCAGGCCAATTTGGTATAGTATAGCATATTGCCTCGCACACTAACCTGCAGCGCATAGCCAAAAGCCAAAAGTCGGCAGAGAAACAGGAAGGCGAAGGTCACAGGCCATCGGAAGAACGACATCGCCTTGAATATTAATTTGCACAAGATGTTATATAGCCTTGAAAACAGCTAAACGGTGCGTAAGTATAAAAGAGAATTTGGTGATTAAGGCTTATGATCCGGAAACATGTACGTAAGCCGGAAGCCGAAATATTTGCTTTTTAAATGTTCGAAAAATGTCTCGTTGCCCATGCCCTGTGTACGTTTATTGAAATGCTTTATATAGTGAATACTATACATACATATGTACATATAATGCGGAAATTGAAGGAAATACAATTTTCAATCAAATGAACTCATAAATTTTCAATGTTTCACAAAAACCATTTTTGTATGTATTCTCACAATGTGTGTATATTTTCCAACGTATATAAAAATATTAGTGTGTATTTTTTTTAAACGCGTACTGCAACATATTTTCTCAGTTTTCTCCACCCGTAAATCAAGTATGACGTCACGCCCAAATTACTCTCCTGAATTTCACACCAATCAGCGCCATCTTGCATTCTATCATTCTTCGCTTTTTTTAGAAATCTCCATATCCTGCTCTAGTTTCGGTTTAACCCTTGTTTATAGTTTCAATTGCAATCATCTTATTAACCTTCAGATATAACGTTCATATTTGGAAAAATATACAAAAAAGGTTAACCAAATGGAAAAAATGCGTTACGGCAACACTGTTCTTTGTTTTACTGAACAGCTGACTGTGCAGTTTCTTCTACATTGTGTTTTGTTCGGGGCGACAAGTGTTGCAGTTTTACATTTAAAATTAAATAGAAAATGAAATAATTAGTATAGAAACATTTAAAATAAACCAATAATATAATAACTCACAACGTAGCTTTGAAACATTGATATCCGCTCATTCGCTATGGCTGAGCAGGAGCCTATTAACAATAGCGTAAGTAAAACAACAAAATAGCAATTCCACTTGCGAACAAATGATCACAACAATTTATTAGCAGGATACAGAAACTGATAGCACTGAGGATGAAATTGAGCCGAAATTTAAGTACCAGCGGATTGCCAATGATCTACGGAAAATTCTGAACTCAGATGTTGTTACATGCAGTGCGGTGCACCCAAAGGTTTGATAAAAGTGATGTTGATAAGAATTTTAGTTCCTATATAGTGTGATCATCTCTTATCCAAAATATAGTTTTTGATGTTTGGCACATTTTTGGGTCGTGTCTATCTATTTGACCATCAAGGCAATTCAGTGACTTCGCATCTTTCAGACGGCCCAAACGATTTTTCGCATACTGTCGCCGTTAATCATATAGACGTGGACTCCAAGGCCGAATATGTGGCCACCTGCTCTGATGACGGCAAGGTAAATGTGAATTTATTACATTTTAAGTACGCTATTAAAACACAAACCCTTAACTCCCTGTAGGTAAATATAACCAGCCTTTTCAGTGATGAAAATAATCAAAACTTAAACTTTGGGAAATCGATAAAAGCTGTAGCGCTGGATCCCGATTCCAAGACTACAGCGGGAAAACGCTTTGTTGTTGGTAAGTGTATAATTTATCATATGACTGCAAGGTTCAATGCTATAATTTTAATAACCTCTCCTAAATAGAAAACCACCATTCTACAGATTGGCATTACATTTTTTTATTTTACAGGCGACGATAAGCTAACACTATATGAAAAAAATTTTCTAAAAAAACTGAAAACTTCAGTGTTATCTAGCGCCGAGGGTTATGTGCTATCGGTGTGCTGGAATGGATCCTTTATAGCATGGGCCAGTTACCTAGGGGTACGGGTTTACGACCTGAATGAAAAGTGTTCACTAGGCCTCATGAAATGGGAGGAACCAACGAAGTATGCTATTTTATATGCTAATGGCCTTATTAAAAAAATTATAAAATAGATTTAAAGGACTTTGTAAAGTGATATTTTCATACAAATTATCGATTTGTAAAGTAGTTAAAGTCTGGTTTATTTTTTTATGAATTTAGTTGTAAGCTTATATGCATTTAGGTAATTAATATTTTTAGCGCACGTTTGGAGAATTTCCGCTGCAATTTTCGGTGGTCCAATGCAACAACATTACTCATAGGCTGGGTGGATACAATACGAATCTGTGTGATACGTAAACGAAATTCTATTGAAGTAGCTTCCCGAGATATGCCTGGCTTTATAGTAGATCCAAGTAAATTAAAATTTCCAAAACACTATTTATAGCGATTTACAAATCAAATAATTATTCTAGTATCAACATTTCAAACAACCTTTTACATTTCCGGCCTGGCGCCTCTCACATCCAATCAGTTGGTCGTATTGGGTTGTCCAAAAGAGAAAGATACTGAACGTAAATCATTGAGACCAGTGCTCTGTGTTATGGAATATAAGTTAAATACCAGCGAAGAGATTTGCACAGACAGTCTTTCATTGCGTGGGTAAGAAGCTATAACGAAATTTTAAAATGGCTTGCGTGCATAATTACTTAACTTTTTTATATTGCAGTTATCAGGAGTATACAGTTAATGATTATAGTTTGGGATGTATAATTGAAGAAAATCGTTACTTTATCGTTGCACCAAAGGATATAGTTGTTGCCAGTTTATATGAAACAGATGATAGAGTCCAATGGCTGGTCGATCATCGGTAAGTGTGCATTTTAGTTTAATTGGTATTGGAAAGAATTTGTTCGGTAATTTATTTAAAGCAGGGATCTATCGGTTAATTTTATTTAAGAAAATCATTATTTAATCGTTACTTAGTTATTTTTGCTTTATCGATCACAGTTAGATCGGTATTTTGTGGTATTAATTTATTCGACTGAGTTTGATTGCTATTTTTTATTTTTGCGATAAACTTTAATCGATATTTTGTGATTGTTTTTGATAAAAAAGTTGTTTTTGGATTTACAATTTTTCGATCATAAATTCAAAAAATTTGTCGGCGATGACAATAATGGCAATATCACCAATAATGCGATTTATGTTTTATGATCGAAAAAATAAAAATCGCAATATATGATCGGAAAAAGTTAACTCCAAGAATAACGTTTATTTTTTGTCTCACAAAATATCGATTAAAGTTTATCGAAAAAATAAAATTTTAAAATAAATCCAAAATAATAAAGATCCAAAACATAAAACTCACAAAATAACGATTATGCATATGACATAAGGATTAGATCGATATATTCGAGCTAACGCGATTCGATGACGGTAATTATTAATTAAGACCAGAAATACTTTGGGTGTGCACCGATTAACATTTCTCTATTACAAGAATAGCTATATCAATTTAAGAATGAGCCGGGATTTTGAGGGCAATTAACCGCTAAAAAAATTAAGAACCGCGATGCATCTGTATGAATTTTATTTGTTTCAGCAAGCTTGCTTATCGTCAGATTTTGAATATTTAAAAACAAATATACGAAGTACGAATTGATATTAGATACCTCGGTTCTATTTTCGTTTATTTATTGATAATATTAAGTAAATACAGTTTTTTTTTAATAAATAAAATTTAGAGATATGATTTATTTCCTAAAAAAAAAAAATATGCGTATCGGATATATCGATTGGTATATAAATGAATATGCATACATATTAAAGCTTTCTTCATAGCTTTATATTTGAGCTTATTGCTGCTTACTTTACAATCGTATCACAGCATTTATCAGCCGGATTCGTCCAATCATAGAAATATGGTTTCAGAAGATTGTTTTGTCCGCCTTCATTTTCATCCTCTTTTCCATTTCTTAAACATATGCTTCCATCATCTATTTGTTGCATTTCGTCTTCGTTAAGCTTGTGCAATACTATGTGATAACGCCGACATTTACGTGGTTTATACTGTGTATCAAACCGTGGATCATGACGCCGATAGACGAAGCGCAGTGGCGCAACCCATAAACCCATAGAAACATCCTCATTTGCAAAAGCGGCAAGTGTTTGTGCATGTGTTGAAATATGTTCGCAGATTTTACGCGAAATCACGTATCCACCACCCAAGGCATACGTTATGTAATGAGTAGATAGACGGTAATTTGAATCACGCCACTTTCCCTTCGTCTTCACATTTGCCCTACCGAGGAAGTATCCCCAGTAAAGCGCAGGCAATGGTTGTCCATTATACTCTGCAGCTTTACGCGCCAATTTACGATCATAAGACACCAATTCATTTAGCAAGATGTTCAGCTTGACGTAAGTGTCGTCGTCTGTTTTAAGTAAATAGCTGAATTCGTAGTGATTTGTAAGCGCTTCTATAGAATGCAACATCTTTTCACTTAAATTTTCAAAGTTATCTTGCAAGCGTGGTAAAAGCAACATGTCGCCATAAAGTTTCTGCTCACGATTCAATTCTGCGAGCAATCCAGCTGGCGTACCATCCGTGCCGACGGCAAATACGTGTCTTACTTTAATAAGTCGTCGCGTTGATTCTACATTATTCAGACTGTTATCATACCAATGTAGATAAGCTGCCAAACGATTCGATTGATCTACCACACTCTCCATCATCAAATGACCTCCCTCACCATATTGGGGTACATAAATCAAAGTCTCTGGATAGTAAGGCATATCCAGCGGCTGCCCAAGACGCAACCAAGTTTGGCGCATTTTCTGTCGTCGATTAACATTTTGAGGTGCAGTTGTCACCAATATCATCAAGAAGATGTCCGGATGCGGCTCCAATCGGCTAACACCGCTTTTATGTGTCAAACACTTTTCATCGCTGCTTATCATACCACTTAAAAAACAACCGAAAAAAAATGCAACCATTGCGGTAAATAGTGTTATTAAGTTATTCATGCGCCTCATTTTGTATGAATGAACAGCTCTGCGTTGCTTTATTTCAGCTTCATGCTCCTTCTCGCGTGCCTGAAGCGAACGAGCAGATGGACGAATAATTGTGAGGCTGTTATTCCACTGCAGCACCCTAGTAAAGTTTGTTGATTGATTAGATGCATGCGTATCGAGCTGTGTGTGTGAGTGTATGCCTCGCCACTACATGCTAACAAGAGGCTTTTAATTTGTTTTAGCTGGAAGATTAGTAGTACAAAATGTAAATAGTTTAATTGTTTAGTGTGTATTTAGTACATACCTACGCTGATTTATTATTATTATTTATTTTTTTATAAGCCCACGGTGCCAAAACGTACTTGCTACCGATTTTCCATTTGTTTTATTGACAAAAAATAAAAACAGTGCTGCCACGTTAATGTACAATATGCGCTTCAGGCAACATTTCACTTCCGTTGTCTGTCATATAAGGGGCAACATTGTTTAAGGAAGTGAAAAAGATTATGCGATACTTAAACTAGGCACTTGGCAAAACTTGTTAAACTATTATATATCCATAATTTTCATTATGAAAACGAAAATTATTAATTTTTTTATTTTTTTTTTAGTAAATTTGAAGAAGCAATGGAAGTGATATCAACCCACGGCGGAAGTTGGTCGTTACTATCTGTAGCCAAGTATGCATCGCTAATAGTTTGATATTTCCATTTGAACTCCTACCGAATACTGTTATATATTCCCAACAGATTGTATATAAATCACTTAATCGCATTGAAGCAATTCGATGATGCTGCAAAATTATGTCTACGCGTATTGGGAAATAAAAAATCTCTTTGGGAGGAGGAGGTTTTCAAATTCGTTAAATGCCAGCAATTGCGTTCAGTTAGTGCTTATCTTCCTACCTCCGATGACTGTAAGCTTGATCCACACGTTTACGAAATCGTGCTATATGAATATTTGAAATACGATGCCAAGGGTTTTTTAAATCTCATCAAGGAATGGCCTTCTCATCTTTACAATTGTACCGCGGTCATAAATGCAATCCACGACAATTTTCGCAAACAGAATGCGAATGAGTTATTGGAGGCGCTGGCAATACTCTATTTACATCAAAGGGACTATGAAAGTGCATTGCGAATGTACTTGAAGTAAGTTATCTGAGAAATTTACTTTGGTAGTTGCATTTTTTAACAGAAACACTTTACTCGAACCGAAGATTACAAAACGCAGATGTATTCGAAATGATTCGTCGCTATAATCTCTATGATGCTATACATAAAATGATTATACCACTCATTCAACTGGATCGTGAGCGTGCTTTTAAAGTTTTATTCGAAAAAAATAAAATTCCACCGGAAATTGTAGTACAGCAGTTAGACCAAAATCAAGAATATTTATATTGGGTGAGAGTTATTTTATTACTAGCAAATATCCGGCGTATTATTTACGCCTCAAAAAGTACCACGTATTAATAATAATAAAAAAGTGAAGTGAATGAATTAAGAAGGGTAAGCAAATTCCATAACAATGAATAGGACAAATTTCCGTTGAGATATTCAAGTTTTTCTTAAACCAATCTTCAAAAAAAAAAAACAAGAACAAATACATCATCAAAATTTTATTATTATGATATTTTTAAATGTATTGATTCGGCACTTTTAAGCTTAAACTGTTTTATTATCTAAGGTGATTTTTTTTTTTATTGAAAAAATTAAGGTAATTTCAAATTAGTCCCACTTACACAAATCTTAATATTTTTCCGAAATTTTAATTAAAAAAAGAAATAGAAAATAAGTATGCAACCTTATTATTAAAAAAATAATAATTAAAAGATTCTCCATATAATCAATATAAGCAAATTTTTCTAATAATTATAAAAGATGATACACCAAATTTTGCAATCATAATAAAAAAAAGTAATTATATTCAATAGTATTTGGATGCTTTGGACAAAGTCGATAGAAGCGGTAAATATCATTGGAAACTAGTAAATTTGTATGCGAAATACGAACCAGAAAAGTTGCTGCCATTTTTGAAACGCTCCAATCACTATCCAATGCAAGCGGCGTTGGATGTATGCAAACGTGAATTGTTCTATCCTGAAATGGTATATTTGCTGGGTCAAATGGGTAATACTATAGAAGCACTAAATATTATTATTGAAAAGGTAATTTGCAATAAGAGATGCAAAATCACGAAATTGACCTACTCCCATAAGTTCCTTTTTAGATAAAAGACATTGAAATGGCAATTGAATTCTGTAAAGAACACAACGATTCGGATTTGTGGAATATATTGATCGATGAGTCGGTCAAAGAGCCTGCAATTGTGCTTAAACTATTGGATGGCATAGTAGGTATGTGTTTTAAATCGTAACGAAATAAAGTAAACAAATTTGTACCTACAAATTATTAAAAACTATTAAACCTTCACTTTTTAAAGCATTCTACCACATAAAACACACAATATCCATATTTATAATTTACACAGATTATGTTGATCCGGTCGCAGTTGTCGAAAAAATCAAACTTGGCCAAAACATACCAGGCTTACGCGATGCAGTAGTTAAACTTTTATGGGACTATCGTTTACAGGTATACCCAAGAGAAGTTTCCTTATTTATAGAAATAAATCTTATATACATAATTTTAGGTCGAAATTCGTAAGAGCGTTCAAAAGATTCAACTAGAATTCTACTATGATCAGCATGCCAAAGTTGTACGAACACAACATCGTGGTCGTTACGTTTCATCCACCGAACGTTGCTTAAAATGTAATCGCTCTGTAATTAGTATGAATGAAAATATTGCGCCTCTTAATGATGTTGTTGTATTCATATGCGGTCATGTTTATCATAGCAATTGTGTTCCGGGTGGCAATGACAATGGACACTGCGAATTTTGCAATCCTAGCGATTTTAATAAAGATGACGATTTCGCACTGCTTTTGCAATAGAAAGGTATTGCACAATTTAATTTTTAGTTTATATATTTAATAAACTTCGAGCTGTTATGTTTTAAAACAATTTGGAACGACTATATTGCGGATCGTAAACAACACCTGTTTCAACCTCAAAATTAAAGAGTTCTAATTTTTTTTAAATTGCAAGTCAACCATTTTAAAATATTTTCGAAGGTTTTTTTTTAACATAAAAATGTAAGTTTAGTATTGAAATAACGTATACTGACTATATGACTGATATTTCTTTTAAAGTTTGCATGAACAATTTTCAATCTTTTTATCAGCTTTAATCAAAAATTTTTAATATCCTATAAAATTTCAGATTATGCCTGTATATCAAATCACGCTCCTTTCAATATTTAACACAACAGCTCGAAAAGAGTAAATTAAATAAAAAAAAAAAAAAACTATTTAACATGTTGATAGATGCAATAGTAGTAGTAATTATAAAATATTCTTAAGACACTTTCCACCAACATATGTACATAGTTGTATATACTTGGATCTTAGCTAGACATACATATATACAGTGCCGAAAAAAAGTATTGACGCAGCAAGTTGATTTTTTATACCATAAATATTTTGACAAAAAAAACTTAACGATAAGATTTTAGCATGGAAAACATTGTGAATACTATAAAAAAAATACTTACTGTGTCAATATTTCTTTTCGGCACTGTATATGCATTCAAGGCGATGGTGTTGGGTATAAAAACAACTCCATTTTTGATGTTTTGTCTACTAATTTAATTTATTCACATTAATTTTGATTTAAATATAAATACTGGCTTTTACGAAAGCGGTCCTCGTCAATTCTTGTTCGATTATTAAGCGTTGAAAATTTTTTCCTAGCATTGAATTCTAAATAGCGTTGGAGTTAAAATTTTTATACTTGACGCCACTGTTCTAATTTCTACACAATGCATGTATTTGCTTATGCATACATATTGCATTATCTGATTGGGCTTTAGCAATTCAGACATTTACTTTTGCTTTAAGCGCAACATAACGCTGTTACCGCGTTAAGTCTAAGTTCTATTGTACACTTATTTGAGTATTATAAACAAAACAATTCGATAATAAAGCTTTTTGTATGAACGTACATAACACCTAACAGATTGGTATCGCTGTAACAGCAAAAAATATTACCCATAAATTCTTGCGATTGACCATCCGTTCTTTATTAAACATACATTTTCTAAAAAATTTTTTCCTTTTGTTGACACGACAAATATTCCTTTCACCATCAACCACACATATAAATAAAATTCATTTTTACTGTAAATAAAAGCCTATTTTATTATCATTATAATAATAAAGATTCAGAGAAAACATTTTCCAAATTTTTCCCTACAAGTCCGTCCGTTTAAGCTTATTTAAGCGTCCGATTCAGACTTCAGCTTAGCGATGTAGGCAGCCTTGTGTTCGGCCACCTTAACCTTACGCTGTTCATTCGTGAGTTTCTTAGCGTTCCACCGTTTCTTCACGCCGCCCTTAGGTTCCTTCCTCTTGTGTGTAGGATCGGCGCGAATGGATTGGTGGGCTTTCTTGTAGATAGTTTCAAGCTGAAAAACAAAACGAAATGGGAAATTAGTTTAAATTTTCAAACAATAATTTTATGAGCTCAGGTGCATTTATTTATTTAGATAAATTTCAGAAATAATTTTAGTTTCGGGAAATGTACGATCATAACAGAAAATGTATCACATTGATTAGTGACAAATTACGAACACAGATCGCTTGAAATTATTGTGGTCCACTTTTGGCACAGCTTGCATCGTGGGTAACAAGATGCAGCGGTAATTTTGAAAATGGACGTATCAGAAATTAGTTTGAAATTTTAAAAATAAGTTTCAGAAATAATTTTAGTTTCGGGAAATGTACGATCATAACAGAAAATGTATCACATTGATTAGTGACAAATTACGAACACAGATCGCTTGAAATTATTGTGGTCCACTTTTGGCACAGCTTGCATCGTGGGTAACAAGATGCAGCGGTAATTTTGAAAATGGACGTATCAGAAATTAGTTTGAAATTTTAAAAATAAGTTTCAGAAATAATTTTAGTTTCGGGAAATGTACGATCATAACAGAAAATGTATCACATTGATTAGTGACAAATTACGAACACAGATCGCTTGAAATTATTGTGGTCCACTTTTGGCACAGCTTGCATCGTGGGTAACAAGATGCAGCGGTAATTTTGAAAATGGACGTATCAGAAATTAGTTTGAAATTTTAAAAATAAGTTTCAGAAATAATTTTAGTTTCGGGAAATGTACGATCATAACAGAAAATGTATCACATTGATTAGTGACAAATTACGAACACAGATCGCTTGAAATTATTGTGGTCCACTTTTGGCACAGCTTGCATCGTGGGTAACAAGATGCAGCGGTAATTTTGAAAATGGACGTATCAGAAATTAATTTGAAATTTTAAAAATAAGTTTCAGAAATAATTTTAGTTTCGGGAAATGTACGATCATAACAGAAAATGTATCACATTGATTAGTGACAAATTACGAACACAGATCGCTTGAAATTATTGTGGTCCACTTTTGGCACAGCTTGCATCGTGGGTAACAAGATGCAGCGGTAATTTTGAAAATGGACGTATCAGAAATTAATTTGAAATTTTAAAAATAAGTTTCAGAAATAATTTTAGTTTCGGGAAATGTACGATCATAACAGAAAATGTATCACATTGATTAGTGACAAATTACGAACACAGATCGCTTGAAATTATTGTGGTCCACTTTTGGCACAGCTTGCATCGTGGGTAACAAGATGCAGCGGTAATTTTGAAAATGGACGTAAATCTATAATACACTAGTGCATTGCATTCAGTTACTCACATCATCAGCACGGATTCCCAATTTGATGTAACGGCTAAATTGGCGCTTGAAGCTCTCTTCATCGTTCTCTTCAAGGGTGCGCATGTAATCGGCGACGTGTTGACCGAAAATGTGAGCGCGATGCACATCAGCATTGAAGCTTTTACCCTCGGCACTGTAGCCAGGGAAACGCTTCACAGAGTGTGGAATATTCAAACCACCATCAACAGCACCCTTCATCGCACCGAATACGCGAGCACCAGTCGTTGTACGTGCAAGACCAACATCCAAGTAACAACGGAAAGCGCCTGGACCATCATCGACAGGTTCAACATTGTATTCCTCGCCAGTAACTTCGGTGCAACCACCATAAAGGGTATCCAGACCCAATTTATTGAGAATGCGACGAGCAACCAACAAACCAGTACAATATGCTGCAGCGTAGTTAGTCAAACCGACCTAAAATAAATAACCAATTAAGATTTGGCAACATAGACATAACCTCATTTCTAAAGATAACAGGAATGTGAACTTCAGCTTATGAATTCTTTACCTTAATGCCGTACTTGGGCAGCTCATGGGAGTAGGCAGCGCATACAACACGGTCACCTTCAATTCTAGCGTAGGCGATTTGTACGGTAATATCCTTGTTGGACAGACGTACAATCAAACGATATTTGGGCGTGTTGTACTTATTTTTATCCTGGAAGATTAAGCGTTTCCTGGCATAGTAATCGGTTTTACCCTCACGACGCCTGCGGAATTTCACCTGGTACCGCTTGAAGTACTGTTTATTCTTGACTACTTTAACGAAACCCTGTGGAGTTAGATGGAAACACAAAGTTACTTATTTAGCTACATATACACACAGCCGATTGGACGACTTTTCAATCATAGAATTTCGAAAGCATCAGCAGAGTTTATTTGAAACATTCACTTTCTTTACATGCACTTAACAATTGCAGCTTAATTTCTTGAGTAATTTCAATTTAATAACTCACCATTTTCACGAAATTTTTTATTTAAATTACACCGACGTGAAATACGCGATGCCTTCACACGTAGGTGAAAGAAAAAAGAAAGGGATGTCGATATTGTCCATTGCTTTGACAGAACGGAAACAAATATTAAACAAAAAGCGCAGCCAACTTTATTGACAGAAAGCAGCACTGCGTCTTGTTTTCTTACCCCGCAGTTACACGATCAATAAATTACTTTCAAGTTGATCACACACATTTTGCTTTTCATTGGACGCGACCGTAATTGTAATTTGGCGTTTACAACAGGGCGAATTCATATAGGGGGTCACATAACGCCGACAAACAGTTTTGAGAAGACAGTAGCAAACACTTGCGCTTGTTTACTAAGGTTGACGGCAGAGTACACGCTATAAGCGGAGCAAAGCAGTAAAGCTATATCGTGCTATAAATAGCATCATGTATTTTCTTATGTGTTTGCTTGATGCATGTCAGAGTGTAAGCGAAGAGCAAAGCGTATTCATGCTATAAATGAAGCGTGAAGCTACAAAGTATGTTGTGAACTGCTTTATAGCATGAATTTGCTTGAATTTTTGATATTCTTCTTGTTTTCTGTCATTTTAACAGCTGTTTCGCTCTTAAATTATTATGTGTTTATGGAAAGTGAAAAGTAGTTAACTAAATGACATTTATATTAAGCAAACTAGCATACACTCTGGCATGTGATAGCTTTGATTATAGCAAGAAATATTATCGCTTCAATCTTCGCTCCGCTTATAGCGTGTACTCTGTCGTCAACCTAAGACTGCTTTGCTTATTCCAAGCCAGCCAAGTGTCCAATTCGGTTATATTTCTTTGTAATTTATTGGAATTAAGTGTATAATTGATTCCAATCAAATACAAATAATTAAATTCACTCGTAACAATACTTAAGGACCGACCACATAGGACTTTCGGGTTGGCGTTGCTTAACAACTAATTATGAATACGTGCAATTTTATAGTTATGCCCACATAACAACAACAACGCCAACACCAAAGTTAACGCCATCGAATAAAAGGTCAACTCTCATCTTTTTATGCGCGTTGACAATCAGCTGATAATTATAAATGAAATTTAATATGAATCTACATATATTAATTTATTAGACTTATAAACAAAAACTTTAAATTCTATTTTCAATGAAAACAATAGTTATTATGTGGACCGCCCTTTTCCTGTTGCATAAAAGTGAATTGATTCGACGTATACGATACATGCGCAACTGTTCTTTGTGATCAGTTGTTTGGCTTGGCTATCAAGTTTCCGCACGACTTGAAAAGGAAAATTGATATCAAGACGACGTTCAAGTCCGGAAAATAAAATTGTATTGGTAAATTGGAAGTCAACTTGAACAAAAACTTAATCGTGTAACTACCGGATTAATCAAAATATTATTGTAACAAGTTTAGTAAGACCCAGTTTTTCAAAGCGAGTTAAACAGTTATGCCATTCCCAGATCAAAACTTAATCTTGTAGTTATCGTAGCCTGCGGGTAGTAAAAAATTTAATTTCCAGAGTTTATACTTTTCTATCAATTAGTACATGACCTATAAGTGCATTCGTATTTTTTAACAGCTGTGACTTCGAGTCTCGAATAAAATTTCAAAAACAAACAGCAAAACGTCAAAACGTCAAAAAGCTGAAATGTAGAATTAACAAATTGTGTATGTGGAATGTTTGTAAATGCAGTCGCAAAGCGATAATATTCAGTGAAAGTCCATTAAATTAAAGTATGTAAACGGGTTAAAAAAGTGTAGTTTTCATAAAAATTTTTAGAAAGAGTTGAAACGCGCTGGAATTAAGTTAGCGGTGCGATAAAACTAACGTAATGGGCAACGATAGTAGCCGTCTTAAGGGATTAGTAATTGATAAGAACTCTGTGGAAGCAAACGATTTCTGGACTCTATACAATGCAGAATCACCAACCACATCTAATGAAGATGGTCGTCAGCAACTTTCGGTGTTTCAAGGGGAACCCGTGGTAAATGGGCAACTGTGGGTGATACAAACACCATTGGAACGCGCTATAAAGGTGAGTATTAACTATTCTATGCATAAATAAATAAAAAAATATATATACAATTGCCCACAGAATTTAATGATCTATCGACACCCGTATATTTTGAAATATGTAACCACCTGGGAGAAAGGTGGCCAAAAGCACTTAGCCACAGAACGTGTACGCCCTTTGACTGCCGTTTTATCAACACAAAACAATTTACAAGTTTGCCTTGGACTGCGAACTATTCTCTGCAGCTTGATTTTCCTCGTAGAAAAGGTAAGTGGGATTATCTATTAAACTTTTATTAAATATCATACCTCACCTCTGCTAAAATACCTTTTTTATACATATGTATGTACATATCTGCATGTTTCACCAAAAAATTGTCCGTTATTATAATGAAGACACATGCACATTTCTATGGGCTTACCAAATTATTATTTCATTTAAATTCGTTTCATTCTTTACGCTTAAAAAACACCAAAAAATAAAATTGTTATTGCTTTGAATGTGTTTAAACTCTTAACCTCATACTGTGACTCCTGTTTTAAATACCGCCCTTGATAGGCTCTGGGACGGCATCTCAATATTTGTATCTCATCAATTTACATCACAGATAATGGTAGCTGGCGTTTAGCTGGTTTTGAATATGTATGGAAAGATAAAGAAATTACAAAGCCATTGTTGGATTTAGCGAAAACATTCCGTTATGCCGCCTCAGTTGACCCCAATCAATGTAATGATGCTAATAGTGATGCCATTGAGCAATTTGCCTTCGCAACACTCTGCGAGGAGGTTTTGAAGAAGTGCAGCAAAAAAGAAACCACGGAAACTCCACATGCGCAAGAATTTGTGGAATATTGCGCCACCCACCTAAAACATAGTAATGCGCAATTGCGTCCATGTCTTTCCGCCGTACTCTTGCACCCATATTTTAATCATGAATTCGTACTTATACATTCCTTTCTGTTTGAATTGCCTTTGAAAAGTTTGCAAGAAAAGCAGAATTTCTTCACAGGCCTAATCGATCGCCTACGTTATTTCAATGAAGAAGTTGTTGGTGCGCAATTGGCTGCCGATCTTCTCTCACGTATGGTTTTGCTAGACCCCACGGCACAGTTGTGTGTTACGCCCTATGTGCTGAAGACAAAAATCGATCACTCAGCGGCTTTATTCTCTAATCAGACCTATGCGCGATACGTTATGCCACATATAAAAAAAATGTTTCGACTTCGCGATGCACAGATGCGTTTAATATTACTAGAATACTTTATGGAATTTGTACGATTGCTTTCAAAAGATGAATTAATGGAGTGCATACTGCCATATTTACTTGAGGGTATGAATGATACAAATGATGTACTAGTAGCCAAGACCCTACGATGTATGGCCGATCTAGTACCAATTTTAGGCGCATCTACAGTAATTGGCGGCAATCGTACGCGAATATTTTCTGATGGTCGTCCGCAGGCTGCAGTTTCTGATGCGACAACTCATTGGGTCGAACCACGTTCAATAACGCCCGTGATGGGTAATAATATAGACTACATGGTTTCAGATAGTCCGTTACCGGATCATGTGGACTTGAGTGATAGTTTCACTTCGTTGCCACAGGTGGAAACAAGTGAGCAGTTGGGAATGCCGCCGCGTTTAAGTCCAGATGGAGGTGAAGATGATAAAAGTGCTGCTTTAGGAGACGGTGTAGGAACATCCGAAATCGTTCAGCAACAAGAAGTGGCTAGGCAAAATGTTAACGCATTCGCAGAGGAGCAGGAAATGGTTGACGTTGGCGAAGCAACAACCTTAATAGTTCAAAATATCGAAGAACATGTTATTGCAAACCTAGATGGCACTTCTACTAATATTAAGGAAATTCAAGAATCAACTCTTAATGGCTTCCACAGTCAGAGCGTTGCAGAAAATAGCGATGCAGATGAAATTGAAGCATGGTCAGATTGGGAAACGGATGAACTTCAAAAACTTCACAACACCACATCAGCCGATACGTCTTCTGTATCAATACACAATTCAAAAAAGTCGTTGAGTGCAATTACAAATAACGTCAATGCATTAAATCCCAACAACAAACTGCCTGAGGCTGTAAGCTTGTCAACAATAACAAAACCTGCTGCCGAAAACGCAAAGGCACAACTCGCAGCGGTAAATAACTTGAAATATTAAAATATCAATTACTAACTAGATAATATTAATATTTACTTTTTTTTTACAGACTTCTACTAGAGCATCCAAAAGTAGCCCAACAGCTAGCACACAATATACGCGTACTATAAAGATTAATGATGATCTTAACGCCTTTGATATCGTCGTACAAAAGACCGTGACTCCACGATTGGACGGCAATGCAGAGTTTGATTTCTTCAAAGACATGGAACCAATTATTGAACCGAGTGCACCATTGAATACAACGAAATTGCCAAATAAAGACGACAGTGATGGCATAGTAATAGATAGCAGTCGATTTGCTGCAATGGCTATTCATGCTGAGGACAATTCTGCAGATGATGATGGCTGGGGCATGGATGATGACGTCGCGGATGCGTGGAAGGAATAGCACGTTGCTGATGCTGTTTAGAGTACGACAGCAGTTGGTATAATCAACGTATCGCCACAACCATTGCCGGAGATTACAGTTTGCGTCGGCATCACATCTTGTTAAAATTGTTCTTATTTATCATAGTATTTAGACAAAATATTAGTAAGCCTGTAAAATAGCTTGAACGTTTGCATTTCATATTATGTATTTCCTCTTCATGGATTTGCAAGATTTACATTTTACAGGGAAGACACTTGCAAAACAAACAGACATACTAAATTCAACAGTAGTGTAAGCCACTGTTGTATATGTATGTACATATTTAGAAACATATATGTGTATATTTTAGTGCAGAAAATCAAAATAATAATATAATGAAATTGACGCATTAAAAAATCATTAACAGATGTAAATGTCACATTAGACATAAAAGTAAAGGCGAGCTCTAGGCGAATTCATGCAAAGTGTTAGCGTAGCGCACACAAATATAAATATTTATTTATTTATTTATTTATTAAAATATAAATAAATATATTGGAAGAAGAAATCAGCTATTTAATAATACCGCCTTTTACGAATTTGCCTAGGGCGAGATGGATTTCTTTTACTCAATTTAATATATTTTGTAAGTAAATAATATAAAATAAAATAATACCTTTTGGTTTGCAATTTCAGTTTTAACAATTTGAATCGTTTTTCATTTATTTTGTATTCTGTTAATGTACTTTTTTGACGGATTCCGTTTTTCCTTTTTTAATTTGATTTTGAGAAAACCCGTTTTGACAGTTGTACCCATGATACAAATATTTATAAGGTAAAACCACTTTCCAATTGAGCGCACGGTTTTATCTTGTAATGTTTGTATACCATCCTCATATTTCATTTTCGGTAACGAAACCTGAGCCCGAAATTTCTCATTACTTTTTCAAAAATGTCTCTCCTTAAGCTGCCGATCAAGGTGGATAAATATAAGGTGATGACAAAATAACCAAGGCTATGTATACCAAATAATTAGGCGAATTGGGAAATAAGAACATAAATGAGCTGATTGAAATTTTGATTTATATGCTCTTTGTTATAGAAAGAATTATATAGTATTTCATGAAAAATATTGCGAATATTATAAAAAAGTCGCTATGTGGTAAATTGTTTGAGTAACTGTATAGCCTGCCAGAACGAAGAAAAAAACAAGGAATTATTTTATGCTACATTGTTTTTTTTTTCTTTTGACTTTTCATGATGTCAAACAAATTGAGAAAAAATGTTCCGGCGAATTCCGAAAAGCAGAATATTTTTTTATTATCACTCAATGAGAAAAAAGCCGAATCGACATTATGTTAACTTAAAAGGAAGGTTTACTGTTCTGAACTTAATTACCACCCATTATAACTGCTCGATTAGCTGGTGTTTGCAACTTTTAAGATATCTATAGATATTCTCTTTCAGTATTCAATACTGTGATAGTATGGCGATATTTTAGTGTGATAATTTTGCCGAGTAATGTTTTGTTAGAGAAACCTGGCGGGATCTGCTACATTCTTTATAATATACAATCCTTGCAAGCAACAGAATTTGCACGGCGTTCCGTTTCCTATAGCAATATCTACTTATTCACCACGCCAAAAAGCAGTTGGGCTTCTCGAAGGAAAAAAAAATTACTTTAAAAGGATGTCTTTTAGTATACATATGTTTTTTCTGTTCTTCTGTAATAAAAATTGCTAAAATAAGTACTTTTGTTTTTTGTGGGGAGTTTTTTCGTGTCGATAGTAATTTTTGAGCTGCAGACGGTAAATTTAAAAAAAAAAGTTCAGTTTTTTTTTTAAAGTAGGCAACATTTTTTTTTTGCCATAGTAAATGAATGAAAAACTGAGAGTATTGAAATTAGATGGACTAGAAAAATGCATACCCAAAAATTTACAAAAATTTCTATTTACAAGTTTGAAAACTGAACCTTGTTAAATCTTCGTGAATTTAAAAAAAAAACTTTTATTTATGTATATGGGGTATGTTATAGAATGAGTTATGCTTTTATAAAATATTATAAAACATAGGTGGCAAACTGTTTTATATTAAATTTGATTCAATATGATATGTCCAACACTGTATATGTTTTGATTGAGTGGCTACGTGCAAATAGCTGATTTTTTTAAATTATTTTTACTAATAAATGTCCCAGATTGAATATTAAAGTTGCTTAAAACGCTTTTAGTCTTTATTGCCACAGATTATTTTTATATATAGAATTGAAAATATTTCTATCTTCTTTTGTATTATTAACTTTTGCCAAACTTGCGAGTAAAACAACACCATCAAAATTTTGTCTTGCAAATACTTCAGTATATTTCATAAATATGGTATTTTCAAATAATTTTTAAATTTCTTGTATGTTTTAGCTTTAAAAATTTTGCATTTTACACTTTTTTATGTTTATGTATTTTTACATTTTTTTGTGTGACTTCTGAGTCGATTTTTAAAGTGTCTTAAATCCCTTTTGGAGGTTCCATCTATACGTTTGAATGTTGTGCGGATTTCGCTTTTCGCTTATCTCTTTTATCGATTTAATGTAAATTTACGCTTTTTTCTTGTTAAAATTTTTTTTAAGTTTAACTTGGTCTTTTGTTTTTGCCATTTTCGTTTTATATGCGCCACTAATAATTTCTTGGAGTGCATTGACAAAAAAAAAAGTATATTGTCAAGCGCATACCATATTATTTAACGTTGTTAAATACGAATAAACTTTTTACGCGATCGTTTATGCATTTTCTATACTGTTTTGTTATTTTAAAAATTTTCATTGATGTAAAATATATGTACATATGTATGTATGTATGTAGGTACATATGTATTTAGCTGATGTGAATTTAGCTAGAAAATTTTTTCATACGTGCTGCATACGTTAAATACATACATACATACATAAATATATCAGCTGGTAGGTTTTCAATTTCTATAACCTTAAAAATTTTTATATTGTAGAAACAATGTATCTGTCAGGAGTAAGTCGCCAGCAACAGCCTCATTTAATGTTTCTTGTTTTTTTTTTTTAATAAGTGCAAGTCGTTGGTGCTAATTGCCGATTAAACGCGCACATGCGCATTATATGTGTATTTGTTATATTTTTTCCTAAATCTAGATCAGCAGCAAAATGTCAGGTGCTCGAGTGTTATACTAGACAAGTGTAGGGTCCTCTCTGGTATATGTATGTATGTGTGTTTTTGATTTGATTTCTAATCTTAAAATTGATGTAAATTAATCTTTGATTAAGAATTTGTGAGTTAAAGATTTAATATTGGTAGTAGTTTAAAGTAAAGTTATAATTCGTTTATATAGAATTTATTTTTTAAATTTCAAATAAAAGTGAACTTGTATCGAGTATATGTATATTTTGGGTGCTGTGAACTTTTTTGCGTAAGGCTGTATACAATGCGCGTTATAACAATAGCACAATAACATATTCACAGGATTGACTACTTATTTTTCTTTATTTATTTTAATTATTTTATAAAATATATGGTTCATTCTACAATAAGCAGCGGTTAAATCCAAGTTTCACCAATTCAACCAACTTTACACAAGATTTTAATTTTTAATTAGAATTGTTAGAAAAAATTGAGAGTGGCTATAAATTACTGTTGATTTTGGCATTATTTACTATAACCCTCATCTGTAATTTTTTTCTAAAAATTCTAATTAAAAATTTTAAAATCTTGTGTAGAGCTTTTTGAATTTTCCCACCATTTGGACAAAGTTTGAAACTTGAATTTAACCGGTGTTTGTTGTAGAAATAACTTTATTTAAAAAAAAAGTTATTGAAATTAAATAAACAAAAGTATATAGCCAAAACTTCTTATTGTGCTATCGTTTTGTCGTGCATTTTATGTACATACATATTTTTTAAGATATTAAATGAAGATATTTTTAAATTTTTTACATTAAATACATATATTTTACTTAAAAAATTGAACCGGTGTCGTGAATTAAATAATTAGTTCTGTGTCAATTCCTGCAACACGCTTGTGAATTAAAGTTTTTATTTTTTCAATCAACATTTTTTATATTTTTTTATATACGCAATTGTCCGCCAGCTAATCAAAGGGAGACATTAGCAGATCTACAATTTAAATCGTGTGTCAAAAATCAAACCACTATGCAAAACTCTCCATACTTTTTATATTCAATTTATTCAATTTGTCGTTAGTTCAGAAGAGAAATTTTACGTTTTTTTAATTTAACTTTTAAGCAATCTAAAATTTTAAGTAAAACGAGCCTAAGATCTGCTTAAGCAACTTTCTTGTTTTATTTCCCTTTCTTAATGGTGTTTAAATATTTTCTGGGGCAGATAACAGGTACACATATTTGGAAGTCACTCGTGGGGATTATTTCGTTGGGAGTTAATTCATGTTAGCTCGGTTATTTCCTTATTTGTTCTCTTAGTCCCGTTCACAAGTTCAATTTTCAGATTTTGTGTCAAAAATAAAATGGAAGAAAGCAGTGATTGATTATTTAGCTCTCAATAAAATTGCTTTAACTACTAATTAAAAATAATGCGTTGGCTTAGCTTTTGTACGCCTCATATAATTTTCAAGTCCGCATTGAAATTTAGTTAGGAAGTTCCTTTAATATATGTATTTGTGTTTGTTTATGATTTATTTATCGGCAAAAATTTTGAGAAAAAAACTATTCTCTGTATTCAGCTAATATGGGTTGAAAACTGTTAAGTATTTATGGCACAGCTCAAACTCGTGCCTCAATTGAAAATATATGTTTTTATTTGCGAATTTTTTAAATCTTTTATATATAGTTGATAATGATTTTTAGCGACCTTTCCAATTATATTTGTTTAAGTCCCATAAAAAATGACTTTCGTTAATTGTATTTTTAAAATAATTTTTTTTTTTTTTTTCATTTCATAATTGCATAATTTCCAATTTTTGTTTTTTCTTATTTTTGTCGAAAGATGTGAATTTTAATTTTAAAACGGTTCAATTTACAAAAACTCAAAACCAATGATTGATGATACAACATAAGAGAAAATTAGTTTTTTGAAAGTGACCTGAACGTATTTTCACATAATGGTATTTGTTTCCCGTCCAATTTGAGCAAACTTATGGGTGTAAATCTCTGAAAATTAAATCACCGCTAAGCGGTTTTTACTCCAATTTCACCTACTTTATAACCGTAGAAGTGAAGTCTACGATTGTTCTCACGGCAGTCGCGGCAGTTAGCGAAACGCCCGAATTTCTATCCAGCTAAGAGCTTTCACTTGCAAAATGCCACAGGCTTTCGTTCCCTATGTCAAAAATGTAGTCTTATTTCACTACACCAAAAACGAATTAGATTGACCAATCAACTAAAGTCAAATCCGTAGCATTCCCTAAAACGTATGACAAATATTTTATGCCAATACAAACACAAAAAATTTCTCAGTCCGCTATAAACTTAAACCCCATTTGTTTAGGAGGCCCTGAGCCGCAAAGAGAAAAGTATTTTGTGGGGGTTGACGCTAATTTTATAAAAAAAGAATTACAATTTTATGATCTTAAGAGGGTTTGAACCCCAAAATATTTCCCTTGAGTGCGCCGATGGGGAGACCAATACATTTCTAGTTAGCTACAGGCGATCTTTTTACAAAAATTGGGCTTAATTTTTTTCGCGATTAGGTATCGATCCCTCTGGCAAGAACGATGTAAATTTGTGGTTATATTCGTTGTTTGCGCTGAGTTCGTCATATGATAAAGTGCTGAATTCAAGATTCGAAAATTTTGTATTCAAAATTTTATTCGCCATAATTATAGATTTTACTAAAAAAAAAATGAATTCACTATTTCCTAATACTGCAGTTCTAAAGACTGCTCATCGGGAAGCTGTGTATTTGCATGTATTGAATATTTGAGATATTATTTCACTTAAGCTTTGTTCATATTATTTTTTGTATATATAATATACTTGAGCTTTATACGTTCTTGTTTCGCTTGTTAAGAATTTAAAACCTGCGAAAAGTTTTTTTTGTTGTTTCTACGACAGTCGTGTCTACGTTACTGTAGCCGAACCGGGCTTACAAGTAGCTGAGCGGGGACTAACATTTCAGCAGCATTCTCCTGAAATTCGTCATGATTTAAAAGAGGAAATAAATTCATAAACAAATAAAAAATATGATGTTGCATGAGTAAATAAAATATTAATAAACAAGACATTGCATTTTTTTTGTAATAATATTTTAAATTTTTATTTTAAAAATTAGCTTAAATCCTTTTTTCAAAAGATTTAAATTTTCTTTTTTTGTTTTGTTTTGTATTTACTTTTCATTTGATGATTTTTGTTCTTCAAAGTTGTTTGTTATAATATTCTTTTAACTTCACCTCTTTTTATCATTTTTTCGATTTTTTTCATGTTGTTTGCTTGTAAAACATTTTCATCTTTTATAAAGTATTATTTGCATAGGTTGTAGTTGGGGGTTGTTTTTTGTTTTTGCCATTTTTCGTTAATTGCAAACGTGCATGTTCAATGAATGAATACATAACGGAAAAACGCAAAAATAAAAAAGTTGACCTAGAGAAATTAGGTAATTGGTAGTTTAATTGGGCGTCATATAATGCGCCCAAATAGTTTTTATAATAAATTTTCATGAAGCGGGGTAGAGGCAAGGAAGGAAATGAAGCAACATATAAATTTAAGATATAATTCAATAGATGTACATATGTATTTATAATTGTAGTGTGAGGAGAGCATGTGAGTGAAGTTAGCATAATCATTTCTGGGACTCTTCTCTCCCTTTTCGTTTGCATTTCGCATATGTTGCTGCAGAAACCTCGGCGACATAGGGTGACAGCAACAAATGCTTCCTTTTTTATTTATGTTACGCTTTTAAAGCTTGGCGACAATTTAAATTGCTTGTGTGATTGGAACGTACTTGCAAAAAATCCAAAAAAAAAAAAGTACAATTTATGAATTTATGGAAAGTAAATTACAAATTGAATTAAATTTGACTACACGGAGCAAAACGCATATGTCTTAATTAGGCAGTACATATGACATTGTAAATATTGCAGTTTACGGTGTTTTCAAAATATAATGCTTATTTCCTTTTTCCCTGTTTTTGGAATCTCTCAATAAATTTGTATGTACTATTTTTTAAATATGATGTATGATTGTATGTTGTAGATTTGATATTTTTCGCTTCTTTTTTCGTTTAAACACACTTAGATAACTCAAAAAACAATAAAAAAATTAAACATAGCAAATTAAAAAAGGAACAATTGAAAAAAAAAGTTTCGAGTGGTTCTTGCAAACGTAATACTCCTTGTTCTAGTTGGTCGTTTGGTGATTTTGTAGTTGGTTTTCATTTTTTTGTTGCTGATGTTGTTGTAGCTCTTGTAAGAGGTGGTAATGATTTTTTTGCTGCTGCAGCTATCGGCTGATGTAATTTAGAAGTGATTCAAATGTTGTTTTTTTATAACAATTGTTCTTTTTACATTGGCTGTAACGCCCAGCGATCAATTCAACTCCTTGTCCTCTAAGTACTTGTATTCAAAAGTGAACCCCTCCTTTTTGCGTTGACTCCATTTCTCATAATCAAAATAGATGTACGTACCCTACAATAAAAACAAAACAATTTATTAGTATTTTTAATATATTTCTTAAATCGTTGAAATCAATGACTAGAGAATATGGTTTAAAATGTTCCAATAATGTTTAAATCCTGAAAAATTCATATATTTAACATGATATATTATTTATTTTTCTTTGAAACTGGAATACCCCATTACAAGCAACAATATAAAGTCATTAGACATAAAAAAAAAAGTTTGCAATGCCAACATAACACTAACCTGTTCGTAATCATCGTTAATAATTTTTGGTTCCTCATGCCTTTGGAACCACATCATGTACTTTGTGTGAAATCGCCAGCTTTGTTTTTTTAATGCTTTCGCTGCTAAATATTGCGCCTTCGAACCTTCCATATAATAGAAAACAAAGAAGAGCGTTTCGGTTGAGAGACGTTGATAAAATTCAACGGTATCGTAGAGTGGAAGTTGTTGCTGTTTAACGCGCAGTAAAGAGTATAAAAGTTGTTATATTCATCAAAAATTGAGTTCATTACAAACAAAACAAAAAAAAAAACCAAAAAAAAACCCTTTCAAACCAACCTGAGGAAAGTGCAGTGGTGTCGGCATTGGCGTTCGCGGCAGGTATAAATTCAATCTCTCCGAATCGGCTGGTGTCGGGAGATGGTAGTATGCGGCTTCCATCATTTTGAATTGCAATTGATGATCTTTATGCAAAGGCAATGTGCCTAGTGGTGCTACGCCCAATAATGGCGTTATATGAGCTTCATTTGTGGGTTGTTGTTGTTGCTGCTGATGTGTTTTACTACCCACGGGAGCATTACCACCGTTATTAGTAGCGCCTGGTTGCCCCACCGTTGCGTTCGTCAAACCCGCCAGTCCACTGCCCACTGCATTGCCAACTGGACCTGCACCCGCCGTAGTCGGTCCATTCGTTGCTGCTGCTGCAGCAGCAAATGCGACAGCTGCTGCTGCTGCCAAGCCTCCCGCTTGCTGTTGTTGCTGTTGTTGTTGCAAATTGGCAGTTGTATCGGTTGAGAAATGCTGCAAAACCTGCTGTGTTTGCTGTTGTTGCTGCCGGTTGTCCATTTGTTGGCCAGACCCTTGCGTCAATGAATTCGTGTCGATTACCGATCGATTAATGGCTTCCTGAGCCATCGTTTTCAATGATATCGCATCCACAGCATTATTATTGTTGTTGTTAATGTTGGCTGCAGATACAGGCAATCCATTCATATGTTTCGGCGATAGCAGGCCTGGTGAGGCGCGTGTGCTATTATTGGCCATACCAATAACTTGTTGTTGTTGTTGCTGTGCGCCAATTACTTGCGAGAGACCATTCGGAGAAATGCAATTTGCTAGATTATTGCTGCCAACGTTATTCACCACAACACCGGCGGCGGCGGCAGCGGCAGCGGCTGCTGCAGCAACAGCTGCGCTTCCTTGTTGAACGGCGTTCGCTAAACTATTTGATGCGTTGTTGTTGTTGGAAGTGTTGCTATGCGCTTTGGAAACACAATGGAAATAAATATTAATTAATTTATGTGTAGCAAAAAAAAGTAGATGTCAAGCGAACCATTTTGTAGATGTGAGGAATTCGTTTGAAGATTGGATAACTGTTGTTGTTGTTGCTGCTGTTGTTGTTGTTGCTGCTGGTGCTGCGCATTCGACCCTACGATGGATGCTACCGTTGGAGCCGCCATCGCATACGATGTCGCCGGATGCACAGGTCCATTTTCAAGATGTGCTGAAAAAATACAAAGATAACAGTAAAAAATTTTCGCCAGCAATATTTCATAAACGAATAACCGGAATGTAAAATGCAGTGATGAGGAGAATACACAGTAAATCATCAATCCAATATACGTCAGCTCTGACCTATGGCGTCTCTTTTCAAAATATTTGCCCCTCGTATCACTTCACGTACTTACATGTATTATTTTTCGCTACAGCCGCAAAAGCAATCGTTGGCGTGGCTTGAATCACAGATTGGCCTTGAATGTTGTTGTTACTATTGTTGCTAGCATTATTGGCTGCAACTGCAGCGGCTACCGTTGTCGCTCCGCCCGCTGCAGTCGTTATACTTGTGGCATTCAAACTAGGCGCCGGCGCATGCTGCTGCAATGCAGGACTGTGTCCAACAGCCATTGCTGCCGCTGCTGCGACGGTGGCCGCCAATGTGGACGCACCACCACCACCTATGCTATTTACTGTGGCTGCTGTTGATATTGGCGCTGGTTGACCCGCCATGGCCGCTGCTACTACTGCCGCTGCCGTAGGTTGCTGTTGTTGCTGATTCTTATTAGGCGTCGAACTTACAGCTTTGTTTGAAGACGCTGTGGATAAAGAATTTTATTTGTATTGGAATTCGCGAAATGTTATAGAGATGTAACGAACTTTCTGCTGTTGAACTGCTCGATAATTTGCCGCTAATATTCGCAGCTCTCACTGCCGTTGGCTTAACAGGTTGCTAAAAAGATTTAAAACAAAAGTAATTATTACACATAAACCAAAGAGTAAATTGAATATCGATTACTCACTTTTGCTTTGCTACTCGAATTACTCTCATTTTTGTTCCTTTTATCGCTGGCTGTCGTGTCTGCGTTGCCGGTCGCCGACGCTGTCGCCGCCGCTGCTGCTTCTGCCGCATAATTCATATTGTTGGGGATATTACTTAGCTGTTGTTGCACCGCTGACGATGTATTACTTGGAGCTGTCAGCGCCGCTGTTGCTGCCGCCGTCGCCGCTGTCACCGACTGTTGTTGTATCTGCTGCTGTAATCCCGTTGCTGGCGGTGGAGATTGCACCGGACTGCCACCCGAAGTTATGCTGCTCGGCGAACCACTCGTCTCGTTGCTGTTGTTGCTATCTGTAGTCGCTGACGATGGAATACCAAGTGAAACACCTTTAGTATAATATTCAATTAACACCATCAATCCGTCATTCATTCAACATCATTCAGACAACATTTTGTTTTTTTTTTTTTGGTTTGTTTGTTTGTTGTTGATGTAGAAGAACACGATCCACAGCGTTTTAAGCAAGCGTATGGAAATCGGATGGTTTCGATGTTTTTTGTTAATTTAATAATTAGTATTATTTATAATTTATTTGTTTTTTTTTTTTTTGAGGATAACACGACATACAGTTATTCATTAGGTTTTTTGTTGTTTGTGATATATAACAATGCACACGCAAATTGAGGCAAAACGGTTGCATTGCCAAAAGATTTTGTGTGGTTGTTGTGAGTTGTTAGATGGCCGATGGATGACGTTGTTGTTTAACAAATCAAATCATATTCATTCAACACATTTTACGGGATTTTTTGTTTTTTTTTGTGGATATTATGGTTTTTAATCACACATTGAGAACATATTTATGTTAAGCCGTTGATGTGGATGATATTCAGTTTAAAATATGAAAATAAAGGCAGAAACATACATATATAAAATAAGTATACGACTGCACAAAAATCTTTACAAAGTGTAAATATTGTATGTATAATAATTTATATTTAAAAGAGAACCTAAGGCATCTGTACATACAATATGACCATTATATGTACGAAAACATGATTTGCACAATAGTGTTCGTAATTATACCTCATATTAAGTAATTTTTATATGTCATTCACACTCTATAGCATCCACACATTACTCACCTGTGCCAGATAATTCAACTTCGTCCAGACCAATAATGTCATCGTATAGAAATTCATTCTCTTCGAAATTCGGCTCTTGTGAGGATTCAATGTAATATTCAACATCATCCTTGATTTTATTTACCTGAGGGGGGTATGATAAAATAAACAATCACTTCATTAGTTTCTGTTATAAATTAATGAACATAAATTGATTGGTTTGGCTTGTGTGCATTTTTCTGGTTACCTGCTCCGCTTCAACACCATCATTGTCGAGTAGTCTTAACAGTGTTTCTAGTTTCATAACGTGGAATTTATTACGATCCAACTTAACACGAAATTCATCCATTCGATCTTGTTTATCCCGATCAAGGCGTTTCTTTTTAGCCGCCAATAACGATTCAATCTCACTTTCGTATTGATCTATTTGCAATTGCAACGAACTAATTGATGATGTTAACCAGTTGCGTGTCTCATCTTTAATACGTTGAGCTGGATCCATTTTTTGTGCAGCGCCAAGACCTTCTTTTGAATAAGCTTTCGTTTTTGTTTCGCGTTCTACGATTTTGAAACGCTCCATTTGCTATAATGAGGAAATTTTATAAGAATAAAATTTGTATATAATATACAAAAAAAATATCGTAACTATTTTGTTGACAGAATAAAACCTTCAAAACTCATGCAACGTAAATTACCGTTTCAATAAGACGCCTATTCTCCAGCAGCTGGCTTTTATCTTTGATCTCTCCAGATGCAATCCACGATTTAATCTGATCGCGTAGCCTTTGCAACTTTTTAATTTCCTTTTTAAGATCTGCTTCATATTTTTCCTAAAAATAAGATAGTATTACTAACTGAATAATTTTATACTTCATATGACATATACACGAATTTATTGTGCTGGATTAAAAAAAAATTATTAGCTTGAAAAACGAATTAAGACTTTTTCTAACCTTCTGATTACTGTTAGTAGCATTATGCACTTTTTTCCATATATCCTCGAATGTTTCCACTCCTTCCGCAACCTTTTTCAGACATCTGTCTATTTCACCTGCGAGAAAATAGCGAACGATTTTTTATTTGTTTTTTTTTTTTTCTATATTACTCTTTAATATGCACGTATTTGAGTTCACATAATACTTATGTATATGTATACATACATATAAAAAAATTGCACAGGGAATGTAATCAAAAAATTCAATAGAGCCTTCACTGCGTAAATTTTCCGTAAAAATGACATTAAAGCCAAACTGGACATACACAACGATAAACGATGCCAAGGGTTGTAAAAAAAAAAAACAAACTTCATAAGAGCGACTGTGTGAGTTGGGTAGTTTTATATTTTTGTTTACTTCTATGTGTGTAGTGTGCGAGTTATTGCGGGTGGCGAGTGGGTGGCGTAATTATTATCTCCCTCTGTGCCACCCAACTGCAAGGAAGAATTAATATATCTAGTAATCCGTCGGCCCCTAATGAGTGATTACTTGCTCAAAATTGCAGCGTTGATTGCTAGTGGCACTTCACATTGTTTTGCTGTAGAGCGATAAATAAATAATGTTTTTTTCTGCTTGCATTCCTTTATTGGTCTAGTCTCATTCTTTATGTTAAGGTTTGTGTGTAAAAAAAAATCTCTTCAAGACATTTCTTTCTAGACTCACCGGGGAGAATAATTCATACATCTAGAATTATGAAGATCATCACCTAGTTTTTACTATATCCCTATAAATAGTTATATAGAAATCTAAGTTGTACGTTGCATTTTTTTAATACTGTCCTATCCACTATAGCATGAAGATAATTGTAAAATGGCTTAGCTATGACAACGAAACATATTTGTTGTAACACTTAAGAGTACTCAACACGGTCCAAAACGAGCGCATGCACTAAACATTCATTCAACGGTACTCGTTGATGTACAAAAGGGGTCTTTTATATACATAAATGTATGTACGTAGTTATATATCCATGTCAGTCATTGCATTGACCTATTTTTTGCTGCATTATAAGAGATAAGAACAGCTGCATTCTTTATGAATGTAATGAAATATTTGATTATCAAAAAAGTTGATGAGAAAGTAATCATTCCGTCAATCCAAATTTTTCGTATTACTATTATCTTATCTATCTACCAGTGAATGAAACAAGAACGCAGTAAATATAAAATAAAACACCTTGAATTTCAAAATAACAAAAATGCTATAGCAATTTAAGAAACAACTACAATAGTTGTCGGCAAAAAACCGGCAATGCTATATATATGTATATCAAAAACAGCTGCAAATAAGACCATGTGTCATGGAAAAATTAAAAGAATACTAATAAGAAAATATTTGAATAAATATAAACAAAAATGTTATCTTTCGATAGACCTTCCTTCGTTTATTTACCCGAAATCCATACATCACTCTTTACTCAAATTATGTTTGATAGCGATCATTATGTGACTGCAAGTATATTCGCTGGCTTTTGTTTTTGATTGAATCATTTCATTCTTCGCTTGAATTAGTTATCTAAACTAGTGTGTGTTTATTAAATGGTTTAATGTTCACGGTTACAGAAAATTTTCTGTCCAAATATATTGATATACTATTCTAATACAGTTGTTGTCGTTGGCGTTAGGGTTAGGGCTATAAAACTATATTGTAGACCATGGTAGCACGCTCGTAAATCCAAAATCCCACCATTAGATGGATTATTTACTCAACGAGATGTTATTACATTCTTTTTTTATAGCAAAAATACAGTTTTTATTATTTGTGATTTTAACTACCTACATACATACATATACATACATACATATGTATATGTACATTAACTCTAATTTTAGTCAATATTTAAAAATATTGAGTTTACCTAATCTGAACCAGGATCGTAACTTGAACTGTTCGTATGTATTAGAATAAATGAGCTCTGTTCATTAAATTGCAAATTTTTTGACATCTCTGGATTCTTACAAATTAATACGATTTGTAAGATACGCTTCAGTCGTAGTTGGTCTGGGCTACGCTATTTATTACTGGTTTCCCTTGTAAACTTCTAAGGTATTTACTAAACCTTGCTACTCTAAATAGAAGTTAGGAAAATATATGATTTTCCTAGTTCTTATATTTAAACGTAATCTGTACTCTCCTAAATCATTTTAATATTTTCTCTAATATGGCAAAATTTAAGTATTTTTTTAATAATTTCGTCCACAACCAGATCAAACAATTTATATATTTCTAAACAGTGATAGTGATGTTTCTGCTCACCTTGCAACTTTCTCGTCGCAGCCATGGCTATGTGTGTTTTTGTACTCGCCGATGCAAATGCTCAGACATAGTCCAATAGAACAGAAATTGTTTATAAGTTATGGATGAACTTCACAGTAAATAGTTGTGAAGTGTACGCTGAATATGTTGTGCGACGCTGGTGATAAGCGAATTTTCACGAGAGCTTATGAAGATTTATAATTCCGTATTAGCCAGTTTTGATGTTGCATTTGCCGATTGTTTTGGAATGAAATGTATCGATAGTAAAGATGATTAATCCACCGATCGGATAGTTTTAATATCAACAATCCTCCCAAAGGAAATTCCTTGAATAGCGTAGTTTTGTAATTATCCCCCGCGTGTAAATTAACAGCTTATGTTATGATCGTCTGAGTGAATGTTTCACTTAACGTATGATGCTTTTTAAATGGGATGAGGGGCTTTGACAGATTGATTGGCAGAAGTAGATGAAACGAGTGATTACCGTCGCTCTCCCCTTTTTCAGATTCGTGCTCCAATAGCAGCAGCACTAATGCAAATTCAGTACCGTTATTAAGTGTTGCACACTATTCCACGGTGAGTCAAAATAAGCACGTTGTAGGCTAACTTAATTTTGTTTGAAATCTTGCGGAAGATAATTTCTTTTCGGCTGGCGGAAAACGCAACAGCAAGAGGAACGCAAAAGGGAAAACGAAACTTTTTCCTACTCGTCGCCTTCGCAATTTTTTCGATTCTGCTTTCAAGAGCTGCTTCTTTAACTTTTTTTGCTTTTTCTGCTGCTCCAGTTTTAAGCTGTTTTTTCACAATTTTCAATTAGTGCGCTTGCCAATTCGTTATTCGTTTGTTTGGAAATGCTTTTGGTGCCGGAATTTTAGGTAAATGTAAGGAATAATTAAATTTTTGACGCGATTTTTCTGCTCGCTGGCACTGTCAATTGTTTCGATTTTTCTTCTTCCAGTGCTTTTTGTCTAATTTCCAAGATGGCGACTTCTCGGTTTCTTTCAACGCAGGGCTGCATCGTCAAAAATTTTATAATTTGAAATGTTTTTATAATAATCGATATCTCTTGGTTTTAATGACAAAACTATTTCCCATTTGCTTTTTTGGGATTAAATCTTCATAGTTATTTTACATATGAATATGTTTTTCCTTCAATATATGCATTTCAAACAAAAAATTTTGATATTGCCATCGTATCTCATTGCTGATCGGATGTCATACATCTACGCTTAAATATGTATTGGCCCTTTATTACGTTTTCTCAAATTTTTATTGTTATTCAATTTAAATTTAATAGACTAACTGAAGTTATTCAAACAATTGTGTCATATAAAGTTCTTCCTTTTGTAATATACAAATTGAATATGTATTGTTACCGAAACAATTTCTTATAAATAATAATTTGCCGCTCATATCCAAGAATGAGAGAATACAAGATAGCAAATTTCGCAAAAATTATGATGTGCGTCCGAATCCGAACAGCAGATGACTTTTGTGAGAAGTTTTTTCGTGGCAGAAATGCACAAGAAGGTTTGCCATTGCCTGCTGGGGGCGACCGCTGCGAGAAAAAGCATTTCTATAAATTTTAATGATGCTTTCCCCGGCCGAGATTCGACCCCGGTGCTCCCGGAGTGAATGAATACGAATATTATATAATCAACTAAGACGACTCCTACGTTTTTTGTTTTTAGAAATTCTCCTGCAATATGTGGTGTGCGTCTTAATGTTGTTTTTTTCTTGATAGAAATACATTCGGAGATTTTCCAGTGCCTGCTGAGGGGTGACCGACCACTAGTCGAAAAAAACGTTTCTATAATTTTTAATGGTACTTGCCCCGGCCAGAAGTTGAACCAGGCAACCACCGAATGAAGCTCGCACACGATACACACTCGGCTACGGCAGCCACCATCGATTTAGTCTATATTCTATGGAAACTTAAGTATAAATTGTGTTGGTAATATTTTCTGAAATATTTTTGCCGACGCTTTCAACACACGCGATGGATGTGCTCGTTCTGCTATAATAAGTAAAGAGAATGAAGAAAAGGGACAATTTTTACTTTTATATATTTCGCATTTACAATCCCACAGTTCTGAATCATTTTTAAACATCTCTATCAACTCCAACAAAAATGAAGACTTTAAAATACAAACGAATAAATAAATAAATAAATAACATTCAAATCTGTTACACAACGCGACGAAATATCAAAATCTTTTGATTTTCATCTGTCAAAACGAAATTCATTTGGTCAACAATGCTTATTCTAATTACACTTATTAGACTTAAACTAAGATGATGATACAATTTTGGATACAGTTAATTTTGGAATGAATAAGTAGAGATATTTATATACATTTTTTTAATTCGCTTTTTACTAAAAATTCATTGATCAGTTTTTTCCTGGTTCTTTTTCGGTCCTTAAGTTAATTGGTTTCGTGTTGCACAACAGGTTGACACGTTAGTGGCTTGCATAAAAATACGTAATTTTCAAGTTCAGTACTTTTAATTGCGACCCTTCTTTATGTACCATATTTGATTATTTACGCTATAAAATAATTGTCATCTTTGACAATAAAGACGAGCATTTTTCATCTGATATCCATTTAGTATTTTTCGTATAATTTATTAACAAAATAAATAATAAATATGGATTTGTATGACGATATTGATACAAAACCTCGCGCCAGCCAAATAGACGGTTGGTCATCAGGTATTAAAATGCTTCAAACACAGTTGGCTATTAAAAAAGCACAAGCTCCAAAAGAGCAACTTAAGAAACCGGTGAGCTTCATAAGTAATATATATACATATTGATGGATCTTATGGTTTAATATATTTAACTTGAGCAGTTAATGACCCCAGTTGTAAATTTGCGTGCTAAAAAAGCAGCAGCCGAGGCGGAAGCAAACCAACTCAACAACTCTATGCATAAAATGGATATACCCTCTATGTCACCAAAAACAGTAATTACTGCCAAACCATTGGAACCTGTAATTGAAAGAGCGAAATCAGATGACTGTTGGGATTTTGTCGACGAATACGACCCAATGTGGCCAAATGAGTACGATAAATTAAAAGATAAAAATCAAAACAAAGAAAAAGAGCATAAGGGTGGCGGTGGTGGTGGAGGTGGTGGAGGAGGCGGTGGTCGCAGCGAAAGAAAACGAAATCGCGGCCGAAATAATGCCCGGGATCAATCACCACCCGTTAAATTTTCTGGATTTGGACAGCGCCAAACTGAGGAAGAGAATTATAGCCCACCTGCACAAGGTTCAGTCTCTAGTAAAGGTGGCGCTGCAATCGCACCACCGCCTTCACTACAAGAAATTTCTATAAATAACGAAAACGGTGACGGTTCGTCGAATGTAACCATACCCTATTCTGCAAGTTCGGTTGCTGCAAAGATTATGGCAAAGTATGGCTTTAAGGATGGTCAGGGTTTGGGTAAACAGGAGCAGGGTATGTCCATAGCTTTACAAGTAGAGAAGACTTCAAAGCGTGGTGGTCGCATAATACATGAAAAAGATGTATTTTTGCCACCACCTCTAGCACCTAACAGTCCACCTTTAAGTATGGCACCACCAGCGATACCAGCTCCAGCTACTCCGGGGTTAACACTAGCGCAAGCTGCCGCTGAGGTGCCAGCCAATGAGCCTAGTATCACCGAAATTATGAAAGAGCCCAGCAAAGTGGTTTTATTAAGGGTAGATACAGAACATAGGAACATTTAATAATTCCTGTAATTAATTGTGTTTTAAATCTAATTGTAGAATATGGTTGGGCCAGGCGATGTCGACGAAGACTTAGAACCAGAAGTGAAGGATGAATGCAACACCAAATACGGCGACGTAGCGAATGTTTTAATACACGAAGCATTTGGAACAACGCCCGAAGAAGCTGTTAAAATATTTGTGGAGTTTAAACGCATTGAGAGTGCTATTAAAGGTAAATATAATTTTTTGTATATATAAAACAGCATAGATAATCAACGAAATCTCTTTGCAATCAATTTAACAGCGGTCGTTGATTTGAATGGGCGTTTCTTTGGTGGACGTCAAGTGCGTGCTGGCTTCTACAATTTTGATAAATTCAAAAGTTTTCAATTACATTAAATTGTGGAAAACTTTAGTAGTTTTAATTTATAGCATTTATTTGTAAAATTCAGCAACACATTTTTGCGTAGACGAAATAACAACACTATTCTTACATTACTATTTGCGTAAGTTTTTTTATGCGAGTTTAACAGGTACACTAAATAAGTTCAATTTAAGAAAGCCACCATGGTTAAACTCGCACTGAAATACGGGGCCTTTAATACAACATATTAATTCAAGTGAAATTTGGACTACTTTGAGATGGTGCTTTGTTGTTATTTTGGCGCACGTACCTATGTACATATATCAATTCAAATAGATCTAATATTTTCCATGATTTAATATCGCAAGTTTATATTGGCTGTGTTTATAAATTATTTTTTCTAATTTGCGGGTCCGCTATCGCCTGATCCGGATCACAAGTAAAGGAGATGGTAATAGCGTATCTAAAATATTCGAAAATGCAACAGAATACATACAAATTGAACTTTTAAAGACTACATGGTTAGTCAACATACCTTTCTCCCTCTGTGACTTGCTCAACATGGTGCACATTCTCTGCGCCTGAAGTGAATGCACTGACTCGTGCCTTTTTTGGCTCGATCGCTGATCTCGTAATGTTTTCGCCACTACCATCGATGAAAACGAATCGACCGCCGTTGTAATCTCTTTGATAAGTGTTTAAATAGAGTAGTGATGTATAATGAAATGATTCGTATGTGTCCTGTGATATAAATAAGAGATGGCATACTTAATTTATTTTCCATTTTATTTCTTATCTCATACATATGTACATATGTATATTTATGTATGTATGTATGTACATATATATGTAGTTAATTCCCTTACCTTATCAATATGTTCATGCCAGTATTCATCGTTCATGGTTCTAGCGGTGGCATTTGTTAAACGTGAGAAAAATGTGGGATCAGTAAGATACAGACTATCAGTAGGTATTTCGAATTGCTCGGCTATAGCGTTTTTGATTTTGTTTTTAACATTCTAAAAGGGTACAGGAAAAAATTATTCAAAGCTTTGCTTTAACTTGTTGACTATTTATTTTTACTCACATTGTATATGGCTAAATGATTTTCACGTATTTCTGCCACTACCTTTGGCACGCGGTATGCATTTACAAACTGTTCCTTATACGAAAGTGCACCAGTGTGTAAATTCAGTATTGATGCGCCGCCAGATGAACCAACCATTGATAAAATAGTGCGCGCTAAAGTTAATAGAACTTCAGCCTCGTCTGATTCTACCAATTGATCGCTCACAAAGCGACCACATTTCTTGGGCACACACTTCGGAAATCGACGTATCTCCGCTTTGTAGCTTTTTGAACATTCAAATTTTTGTACACGTAGTGGCAGTTTCTCTTTAACTAAGGCGAATTTTGTTTCTCTGTTGTGAGATTTTTGTTGAGCATAAAAATAGACGACAATCATTACGGAGGTAGCGATCACAGCACGCGTCCACAAGCGATGTGCTGAAGCCCCAGTCGCTTGCTGTAATTCTGCATTAATAGTTGCACTAAGATATTGTAAAGTAAAAAAAATCAATAAAGCAAGCAATGTGTACAGTTCGGAAACTTACAGTTTACTTTGCGTTCTTGTAGTGGTGTTCGGATTCGGAAAGTTAATATTTTGAGACTCCTTTTCCTTATTTCCAATGCTTCTCTGCCTTAAAGATCCGGTCGACATTATTCCAGCAGTTTAGTTAGCCTCAAGTGATATGCTAGTTGTAATAAAATAGTTTATACATATTTACGCATATATGTACGTATATAATTCCTTCAGTGCATTTACAACTTACAAGCTCACAGTTTGAGTGCTGCAGCAAAATACTTCTAGCTGATTTTGCTGTTTACAGCTAATGTGTAACTAATTAAAATGCTATATATAAACTGAACTACAATAACAAATAACTTGTGTCAACCCTTAACTAATTTTGATTTGCATTGATAAATATAAGCGGAAAATTTATTTACTAAATTTTATTATTAAGCGTTACAAAATTTTTGAATGGCACTGCCATATGGAAATCATCTAGATAAGCTTATACCAATTGACATACATATGTGCGAACTAGAGATGTTCGCAGGGACATGGGGCCCACGGGACTAATTTCAAAATTATCGACCAATCCGCTGGTTCGGGAAGGACTTCAAACATTTTCGTGCGGGACAGGAGAAAAAAATCTTTCCGTTACTATCACCAACTTCAAAAAATCAGAAAATCGTCTTAAGGAATTTTATATGAAATTAGCGCTTAAAGCATTTCCAAACGTAAATGCCGCCGCCTTCAAAAGCGATTATTTGCTTTCGAGGTCTACTGAGTTTTTTGCCGAGTCTTATGTAGATCATCCCAAAGAGAATAGTGATGACATTGAGCAGTAAACGTAAAAAAAAAAATATGCACTTTAATTTTATAAAAGCGTCCAATAATAAAATGTATATCTACGGTTAAATATGCAAAGTTTGTTAAAAAAAATATATTATTTTAATCTAATTCAAAATGCCTGTGAGATGTCGGGTCCTACGAAACCCCCGGGACGAATTTGAAAAACGTCGGTATGGTCGGGTTCGGTACTTAGAAATTGAATGTCAAGATGGACGGGATTGTGGCCGAATATTTAGCGCCGCGCCCATCTCTAGTACGAACATATGATTTTGCAAATCGCTACCTGTATTATGGTGCAATTCTTCATAATTTATTTATAAACAAAAGTAACTAAAATATCCGGAAAGATGTCTCGATTTAGTGGCGCCTTACAGTTAACTGACCTCGATGATTTCATTACACCATCACAGGCAAGTCTTTGTAATAATCGTTTGTGAAAAATATTAAAATGTGAAAGTGAAATAACAATTTCCAGGAGTGCATCAAACCCGTCCCTATAGAGAAGACAAAGTCGAAAACTGGGGCAAAGATTACTATACAACAAGATGGTTATTATGAAGAAACAGCGGTATATATAGAAACAATTATCCATCAAATAAAAGATACAACAAATTATTTAACCCACACAGGCAGGCAAGCAGAAATTGCAAAAAGTGGAAATAACGCTACAGGATTGCTTAGCTTGCTCTGGTTGTATTACATCGGCTGAAGGTGTACTTATCACACAACAAAGTCAAGAGGAACTATTAAAAGTGCTACGTGAAAATGTTGCGTTAAAAAGCCAAAGTGCCAGCGAGGATATACGTACAATTGTTGTAACTATTTCACCACAACCCGTCATTAGTTTGGCGCATCGCTATGACTTGAAACCGGATGAAGCTGCAAAGCATTTAAGCGGATATTTCAGATCACTTGGCGTTGATTATATACTGAATACAAAAGTTGCTGATGATCTAGCATTACTCGAGTGTCGCAATGAATTTGTTGAACGTTTTCGTGACACCAAAGGTACTGAAACGGCTGTCGCGTCACCCTTGCCGATGCTAACTTCCTCCTGCCCAGGTTGGGTGTGTTATGCAGAAAAGACTCATGGAAATCTAATTTTGCCTTATATTGCCACAACTCGTTCGCCGCAACAAATAATGGGCGTGTTAGTAAAACAATGGCTGGCGCAAAAATTAGGTGTACCTTCAGAGCGAATCTATCATGTGACTGTAATGCCGTGTTATGACAAGAAATTGGAAGCTTCGCGTGAAGACTTTTATACAGAGGCTACTAACTCGCGCGATGTGGATTGCGTGATTACGGCAAGTATGTAAAGTAAAAGGAAAAATTGTAATTTAAGTTATTACTAATATTTTATTTTTGTGAAAATAGTTTTATTATCAAATCTACGTGCTTTATTTTGCTTTAATTAATTAAGCAATATACTATGTAGATTTAGGAATTTATGTTGATTGAGCTTGCTAAATTCACCACAGTAGATATTTTTATTAAATTTTTTAAATTAATTATTTTATGACTGTTTTTCTCAACAATTCAAAGTCGAAATAGAGCAAATGCTCACGGTTGACGATAAAGCTTTGCATACATTTGCACCATCCGAAATCGATTGGCCATGGAGCGCACGTAGCCCTGAAACCACTGTGTGGGCGCATGAGTTCTCCACTTCTGGTGGATATGCAGACCACATCTTTAAATACGCGGCAAAAGAATTATTTCAGAAAGATGTGGATAATTTGGTGTATAAAAATCTGAGGTATGTTCGTATAAGATTCAAATCTTTTCAATCAAATATACGTATAAAACATTAGGAATCCAGATTTCCGTGAAATTACATTGGAACATGAAGGTCAAAGCGTACTTAAGTTTGCTATTGCTAATGGTTTTCGTAACATACAAAATTTGGTACAGAAACTGAAACGTGGAAAAGCTCCGTATCATTTCGTGGAAGTTATGGCTTGTCCGTCGGGTAAGATTTGATTTTATTTTCATATAATTATATATATATTTATTTATTTAGGATGCATTAATGGCGGCGCTCAAGTGCGGCCTCCGACGGGAGTGCCAATACACGAAATGAACCAACAATTAGAGAAACTTTACAAGGAATTGCCGAAATCGATACCAGAAAATGAAGATACTAAGCTGATTTATAATAAATTTTTCGACGGCGCGCATACTGATAAAGCAAAAATGCTGCTGCATACCAGTTATCATGCGGTGGAGAAAATGAATACGGCGCTAAATATTAAATGGTAAAGGATAAACGTTTAATGCTTACGTGTAATATTAATGATAAATAAAAAATAGTAAAAAATATATCGCAATTGAATGTGTTTTGAGAATCTAACTCTTCATTGGAAGGAAAGCAATTGGGTGGTTTTGCTAAGGTTTTAATTTGGCGAACATCAAAAAGTTTGAACTCTGTTTTAAAAAATAGTCCATATTTATTTTTATTATATAAAGTTGTTTATATTGAAAATGTTGGCAATGATTTGCGAAACACAATTGATTGGCTTACTTAGTAATTTTTTTTTAAATAATATGCACGTTAGGGTGCATCACTCACCATACAAAAAAATATGGTGACTTCCATTTGTGTGTTTTTTTTTTATAAACAAAACGGGTTTTTTAATATGCATACATACACACATATGTATTTAATAAAAATCATCCCAGATCATAAAACAGTTTAGGCTTAAAAGTAAAATATTTAAAAATATGTTCAACGAAGTAATAATAAAGATTCGTAAAAGATTAGTTTAAGAAAAACTTGACGATTAGGAAAGGTATTTTATCCCCCATTTTATTTTATTCATGTCCCAAATAAATTTTCTCATTATCTTTCCGTCCAACAAATGTGTAATTTCATGGCAGCGTGCCCTTTAAGATTACACTGTTTTATCATCTTAACTTTTTTTTAATATTAAATATTTTTTATTTTTAAAAAATTCCATTTTTGGAGACATTTTCATTATATTTTTTTAATGATATATTTTGACGCAATTCATAAAACCAGGGATTAAAATAGTCGTAAACTATGCAAATCTGACCTTATTTTTATTAATAATATTTTTTGTTTTAAATCATTTAATCATTCAAAAAATAATCATTATCATTATAGGTACTATTATGATAATTCTTTCAGTCCACAAATACATAATTGATAAAGTCGTATCAATTTAATTATGAAAAGAAACGGTCCAAAATTAACTTCCTTGTCGATAATAACCGTGCCGTTTCTAACAGACAACTATGGCTTTATCAATTCATTGAAGGTCAACTGCAAGCCTAAAGTAGCTAGTTTTCTTAGCAAAATTTTGTGCGATAACCTATCGAAAGCCTTTGAAAAGATTTAATATATAGTGTCTACTTGGTAAGCAGCTTCAAAACTTGAGAGACACAAATCAGCAAAAATTACAAGATTGGTTACAGTAGACCTTCCATTAACAAACACCGTGCTGATTCTAACTAATTTGATTAGATGATGCTGAGCTCCGCACTCAAATAATTTCGGAATTGTTTTTTATGGCAACGTTTTCATTTCCAGTTTTCAAAATTGGCGTAATATGGGCTTTTTCCCAATCGTGTGGAAATAATCCAGCCGAAAGCAATTTATTGTAGATTAACTGCAGTTTTTGAGCATACTACTACTAGTTTGTAAATGTTGCGAATGCCGTGGAAATGTCACACAAGGATTTTTAGGCGCATGTGCGTAGCTTGAAAAACGTTGATTGTAAGTTGTTTTATTTATTTTTGTGTCCATATGGTTAGGGATTTAATACTCACTGTGAGTTTATATGTCGCAGTTGGACCGCTACCTTGGTAATAGTTGGAATAAGAGTTTTAGTTAAATTGTATTCTTACACAATATTTCGCTTTGAGTTTCGGTAATTTTAAACCAATGTAATGAATTTATTATATTTTAAGTAAATACATGTTTTCACAATCGTTATCCATATAAATATGTATGTACATAACTTCATATCTAAACAATTGTAAATAACATAGCCTATCTTGGAGTTGACCTCCTGATATTTGTGTTTCTCGAAAGCTTACACCTCTTACAAAAGCATCTGTTTATACTTATGTACGTAGTACATGGTTTATACATACTACATATCATATTCATACACGGTGTACTGAATACTGTATTCTATCATTCTTGATATTCATATGTATATTAAAGCAAACGTCTGTATTCAAAGGACTTCATTAAGGCCTCTGTCTGTGTACGTTGGAAATGAAATAATAATCGTCGGCTTTATAACGGAACATGCATGAAAAAGAAGAAAAAGAAAAATGACAGTAAGAAGGTCAAGAATTTTCCCATACACTTGCAGGACTACAACGTGTGCAGGGGCTGAAAGAAGGTGGCGAAAAAAGTGCAAGCTTCTTTAATAATCATTTCATGGCGAAAATTAAAAATACCAAATTCTGGCAAGTAATGTTTCGTAAATAAAACGATAAAAGAGGCGAAAATTTAAAATACGTGCTATACGGTCAGCGTTAACTAGAGCGTTGTGTCCTAAAAGTAGGCTGTAAAAAAATACATGAACATTGCGGAAAATCGAAATTAAATAACTGGAAATCGAATATTGCCTAATATTTGTTTTTCCAAAACATACAGAATTTGATTTGGTACGAGTATATAAACTAGGATTTCTACAATTTTTGCATTTTCAAAAGAAGTTGTGTGTTTTGAACCCAAACGGGGTATTTAAGAAAAGAAGCAAAACTGTGCAATTGAGTTTTATATAAGTAAAACAAAATAAATTGGTGAGCTCCACAACAATTGATACCAAGAATAGAAATTGTATTTTTGACACGAGTTCTATAATTATTGATCTTATTATTGAAGGATACAAAATAAGTTAAATACGGAATACGAAGTTTCTGAAGAATTTTTAAGCCTTGTTATTTACAGTGCCGGAAAAAGTATTGGCTCAGTATTTTTTATAATCACAAAGTTTTTCACGCAAAAACAATTTTTTGTTATTTTTTATCAAAATACTATGTATGACTCATTTTATAACAAAAACCAGATTAATCGAAATTTGAAACTTTGTACAGAATTCACAAAAATTCGACAAATTGAAAAAAATTGGCATCAAAATCTCAAATTTCGTAGACCATTCAGTATAAGTTAAAATTTTAAGTGGCTGAAAATATTGGTTGAATTTTAACATTTATTTTTGCAGGCGGTGATGCACTTTATTTTTCATTAACGAATGAGCAAAATTTACTTTATACATATGTATGTATGTGTGAGAAAACGGATACCGGTGAAAAAATTATCACGAGTCATCGGGAATTTTTGGCCACTTAAAACTTATTACATATGTATATTTAAACTGAATGTACTACAAGACTACGCACTCGAAATTTTGGTAAAAATTTTGATTCAAAAGTTAGAAATTTGTTATGACAATTTTTTTTTAATTTGCAAAATTTATGTTTCAAATGTGTATTTATACATATTTATTTTGTTATAGAATGGTACTATATTTTGATAAAAAGGCAACGAATAAGATTTAGCGTGAAAAACTTTGGGGTCATAATAAAAAAATTACAGTCCCAATACTTTTTTCCGGCACTGTACATATTAATTAATTGTAAAATATGGGTTTTCAACTACACTAAGCTCTTACCTAGTATTTGTATAAAACTCTCCTATATTCTTTGAAAAGGTTAACTTGGAAACACAAACAAAAAAATCTACTCGTTTAAAAACATCTCATGTCAACACATTTTTCTTTACATTTTTCAGCAGTCATCATTAAACGTATAACTACCAATTTTTAAAGAAAAGTCCACGGCTGCCAAAAAAAAACATACATACGATCTTAAGGATACATACGACCAAACGACAGCGAAAACATAGCTAAAAAATTAAATCAAGTACCTAGGATGTCTGCAACGAATTCCTTTAATCATCCATACGGTGTGTCTGCCGCCGTCGCTGGCACTACCGCATCCACGTCCACAACAATATCACCCGCTGAAGGTGCAAAGCAGAAAGCTAATTCATCAGCTATGCGGCGTCTGGACTCGGCTGTGCCCAACAAACGTAATATGCCCAATAATCAATACAATTTGCAAAAGCAGCAGCAGCAGCAGCAACGGGACACTAACGCTTCGCCGAAACGTCAATTGCAAGTTGCTCAACGACAACAACAACAGCTACAGCAACATCAACATCAGCAATACAGCGACGCCATGCAGAGTGAGGATACTTTGGAGTATTTTATTAAGTTTCCCACAATGAATTATCGTAATGATGCTATTGATACTGCTGATTCTGATTTTGTATTCGTATACAATGATTCAAATGTTCCTATAGTTATGTTGCTCGGCTGGGCTGGCTGTCAGGATCGTTACCTAATGAAATATTCGAAAATTTACGAAGATCGTGGGTGAGTTACTAAAAAATGTTCTTATATTTAGGTACATACATTAGCTTGTAGTACGTTTCTTACAAAAAAATAATCCATTCCGCTATATTTTAGTAAATAGAAATTATGGTTATTTAGTTGGAGGCGTGGGTGGTAGCGTTATCCTGTTGGAAAATTATGTTTTCTTCCATTTTTCTTTCATTCGCAAAGCAAATATTCTTTTTGTTTACAGTGATCCATCTTCTGTAAATATATTAGCTTGATAATTTTTTAACTTTAAGCTTTTAAGTTATTCTCCTTTTTACAGCAATGATACGAAATTCAATATAACAATTAATATACAAGTTCTGCTCGGACTGAAGAAATAAAAGTAAAATATTATTTTTTATATTTGACTAAAAAAAAATTAAAGAAACATTTTTATTTTTGACTGAAAACATATCGGTGGAAAAATAACAATTATTCTGTAACTCTTCTGAACAAAAACAAAATAGTCGCTGTATTTACATATGTACATATTAATGTATAATTATGTTAAGTATTTTAATTTTCCCTAACCTACAATATGTATGTGCCTTTATTTGTATTCTTTCAGTTTAATAACCGTACGCTACACCGCCCCAGTAGATACGCTATTTTGGAAACGTACCGCAATGGTGCCCATTGGCGAGAAAATATTAAAACTAATGTATGATATGAATTTTAATTCACATCCGGTAATTGTTCATATTTTTTCGAACGGCGGTGCTTACCTATATCAACACATATCGCTAGCAATGCGTAAGCACAGGACTCCTATTCAAATACGTGGCATGATTTTCGACTCTGCTCCTGGTGAGCGCCGTGTTTTAGGCTTATATCGTGCTATTGGAGCTATTTATGGCAAGGAGAGAAGGAAGTGCCATTGTATCACAGCTCTAATAATAACATTAACCTTGAGCATTATGTGGTTTGTTGAGGTAAGTTAATTATTTTTATTTTTTTTTTATTTTTTGTATTTTATTTATATCAGCACATACATACATTTATATCATACATACATATGTACATAGTACCAAGTATCGTAGTAGTTATTTTTTGGCTTGTTTTCGTTTATTAAAATCTTTGTGTGAAATTCTGAAATGTGAATTGCATCGTTAACGCTATCGGAAGGTTTTCGAAATACTTCTTTTCCATTGCGACCTAGTCTTGAATCGGATGTGTGCAGTTCAGAAACCGGAAACAAACTCTGAACATTCGACGAGCATTCATATATTCGGACAGACTTAAGCGGAAAAAACGAAATGAAGTTTAGTTGGTGTAAATAAAATGTACTACATATGTGTAGGGTGATTGACAAATTTCAGTAACAAAGGTTGCACTTACACAGGTCCTTTGATAGAAAAGTTATATGGTGAAAGAACTTTTTACTATGATGATCAAATTGTACATTTCTGCTGTGTCAATTTGTAACTTTTTATTGTTGGATGCCTTTGCTGATTACATCAACCGTTTTAGCAATATTACAGCAAAAAACCAAACCATCTTCTTGATTATGCCTGCTGTCAAATTACTTACTATCACACCTCGACAATTATTATTCACCTCATGGTTGTCAAAAATTTACTTTCCAGTGTACTTTTCTAGCAATTTGCTCAGACTCAAAGACCGTACGTACGTATATTGGTTTCTACCTTTTGCAGCTATTTTTCCCCTCAAGGAGGAAAAGGAAAAAAATACAAATATTCTTTCCCTCGCCCACCGTGTTGAAATAAAAAATGTTGATGCTTTATAATAAATTTACAAAACAAAAAAAAACGACTTGTGTAGATAAAACCTTAGTAGCGCAAATCGATTTCCAACAATTATTTTTATTTTGTTTTATACTTTCTTGCAACTTAATTTCTTTACCACTTTTTCAAAACTACGAAAATGCCCAAATTACGTTTCATAGTGAAACGCCTAACTAAACTTTTCAATTTAAAACAATCTATTCAAAAAAAAATGCTTCACTTAGGAGACTTTTGCCGCCTTTAAAAGCCTATTTTTCAAATCTGAACCGGTACAAACAAATCCCTTTAGTGATTTGAAAAATGATGCGATCAAAATTCCACAACTGTTCGTTTATTCGAAGGGAGATGTGGTTATACCCTATCAGGTTCGTATCTTTTTTTAAAGAAAATTAATCAATTAAATATTATTATAATGTTTTACTTACGAATAATTTTTAAGGACATTGAAAAATTTATTAAAATACGCCAAGAGCGGGGAGTGGACGTATCCGCAGCATGCTTTGAAGATGCTGAACATGTGAAGATCTATACAAAATATCCGTCACAGTATATCCACTGTGTATGTTCATTTATAAATAATTGCTTATCGCGGCCTTACAAGGGTGACAGTGGTTTGGAGACAATCACTGACAGTGGCTCACCTACCAGTTCGGTGCGTTCGGTGCGTTCGGTGCTTGGCGCTTATTCGGCAAAATATGATTAAAATAATATTTAAAAATGTTTGTGAAACTGTTGTTAAAAGCGTACGTATTTTATATACAATAAGTATGTATTCATAATTAACTGATTTTGAACGTCTGTAGTGATCAGGTATAAACGTGCTGAGAATTCGTTCGAGAGTAGCATCTATTTAGATGGTGTGAGTGTGAGCCGCTTATAACTTTTGCAATATTTAAACATTGTAAGTGCACAATGTGAAATAAATAATCTGTGTTAGCTTAATTTAACTTCGAGGTCCTATATAAAAAAAGAAACTAATACTATTTTTATAACTTTTAAATAGACTACTTTGTTATATTTCTTTACTTCGATGCTTTAATTATGAAAGTGAATACTGAATTACGAATCGTTTGATTTTAAGTAGACGTTCAAAATGTGATACAGCAGAAACATATAGAATTGAAATATAGAAATTGTAATAGACACATTTTAAGAAAGGATTGTGGATCGTTTTAATCAAAAGTTTATGAGAATGAAATATTTTCCTACTTAAAATAAATACATGCATATTAAAATAATGAAATACGTATATGGCTTTAAGTAGTGAGCTAATTTAAATAAATGCCCGATTCTTGAGAAATGAACAGTGGTTGTCTTATTGTATTACTCGGAAGAAACAAAAAATGACAAACTCGACAATGACAATTATTATTATCTATTATTAATATTAATATTATTCTTATAGTAATTATTATTTTTACTACTATTATTATTATTATTATTACTGGAAAATACCTGTCGTCCTCTGTTATGCCCCAAAAAGTACTACGTATTAAATTTTACGTATTTGTATACTGAAACAATTTATTTAAAAGGACTTGGGCCAACAAAAAAATTACATATACATATGTATATGTACGTTAGGGTGTCTCAACAAAAAAAGGTGCGGGCTTTCTACTACTATAAAATTTGTTAGGGTGTAAGACTTCCGCCAAAATATTTCAAAAAATATTAAGATTTGCGTGGGGGATCGATGTGAAAATATTTACGATAATTGAATTTCTTATACATTAAAAAAAGATGTTTTAGAAACACCTAAAAGGTCTGCCTAAAAATATTTTAAAATTTGTTTAACGGAATAACGAGATGAAAATTGGGCGTGAATGGGGTTATTTGCCAAAAAATAGGAGAAGTGAGAAGATATCTTTCCAATGATATATTATTAGCTTAAAACGGTCAAGTTTTGGATGCGTTATTCAAGTTTTTTTTTTTATTATTTCTTCCAAAAAAGGTTAAAACAATTTCAATATTTATTTGTATGCAATATTATTTGTGTGCAGAAGTTTTAAGGTTAAACATTTTTGCGATCTGGGGTGATTTTTTCCTTAATATTTTTAAAAACTCTTTATTTATAACAACCCCTAAAAATTGAGGTAATTTTAAATCGGTGCAGCTCAACTAATTCTTAATACTGGTGTGAAAAATTTTGGTTGATTCCGTTGGAAAAGCAGTAACGATTTTTTTATGGGGAGTGATGCACGCTGATGTTCATATTCTAAAAAATTAAAAAAATAAATGTGCCATTCCATCGCTTTTCTCAAATGTTTCATTTGAAAACTATTATTAAAACCGGTATTAAATCGTTAGAAACATTTTTCATATAATCAATTGTATATAATAAATATTGAATAACTGAAGTGCATATTAATTTTTATAGTGGACTGGCCATTACCATATTCCTTTTTTGTTGTTCAAAAGATAAATAACATTCACTAGTGTTTCACTTATTCCAAATGTTTCATTCAGTAATGTTGGTGCGACTAGCAACTTCATTATTTTTCACTTTACATCTGGCGGGTGGTAAACAAATATTTTTGGTTCAATAGGCTTGGAATAATGGCAAAACATCATCCAGATTTAATATTTTGTCGTAAGCAACCTGGAGTTGGTAAGTTTCTAAACAAGTTTTGTTTGCACAGATCTTATGGCCATATATGTATTTGTTTTTACAGCGATTGGTCGATTGTGTGAAAAATGTGATGGAAAATGTGTTATTTGCGATTCCTATGTTAGACCATGCACTTTAGTACGAATTTGTGATGAATGTAATTACGGATCATACCAAGGACGTTGCGTTATTTGCGGTGGACCAGGTGTTTCAGATGCCTACTATTGTAAAGAGTGCACCATACAGGAGAAAGATGTAAGTGAATTTATAAAGATAGTTTATATCTCACAAAAAATAACTCTTTGTAGCGCGATGGTTGCCCGAAAATTGTAAATCTTGGCAGTTCCAAAACGGATCTTTTCTACGAAAGAAAAAAATATGGCTTCAAACAAAAGTTTGTATAATTTTTTCACTACAAATCTGTTCATGAATAATTTAATTTTATTTCCATCATTTCAGTTACTAATAAGTGGAACCGATTTTTTACGGCAATTCGATGTGGAAAACCTATGTACATATTAATAATATATACTGGAAACTAGGAAATTTATACGTAAAGTTTTGTTTTAAATACTTTTATTTAAAATATTTATGGGCCTGCTAGTTAACAATTTTTATAAACTTATACTTGTACAGCTTCACCTCCGTCCAATGAATATTGTAAGCAAAGCTTGTCAAATTCAGTTGATTTCTTCTCCAAATCGGACACGAATTCACTCTTCGGATGAAATTGTTTGAGTTGCTCCCAATAACGTGAAATACTTTCATGCGACTTTCCCGTCAAGTGTGCTAGCACCATCATATTGATGAGCGTGTCATAATCATTGTGCTTCTTAGTTAGAGCATCACGCAAAACAGCTTCTACTTCCTCAAATCGTTCCAATCCCAAATGAACTACAGCCTGACCATTTAGCAGCAACGGAGTGGGATTATGCTTTTCACAAAACTCTTGAAAAATATGGAATGCATCTTGCATCTGGTCGGTACCAAGACTTAGTGCAAGCCATGCTTGAGCCAATTGTGTCAAGGTGGCGTCATCGGAAATTTCTTGCATTTTAGCAACTACTTGCTTTGCTAAATCAACGCGATTTAACCGCAACAGACACTGAACGCCCAAAGCCATTGACTCCAAATTTCTCGAGCCATGTAAAATTTTAAGCGCATTTTCAAATTGTCCATCATAGCAGTATACTATGGCTGTGGCAATATGCCAGATATTTGTGTCATCCTCCTCGCTAGCAACCTTATCTGTTAGGTTCTCCAGTATGTTTTCAATATTCGATGGTTGCTCGAATGCTTCATGCACGTAACGTAACGCTAATAAAGCAGTAGTGTTGGTTTCTTTAACATCTGTAGCAATGAGGCGTCCCGAGTCGATAGCCAAATATGAGAGATACATATAGGAAAGGAGCTCCGTGCTAGCTGTTCCTTGCTCGGGCAGCACAAAGTTGATCGATCCCATAAAGTTACCGATATAGTATTCATTGCGTGCATAGAATAACGTTGAGTTAGTATCCTCCTCGCTTTGCAGTGCTTTGCTCATTTTGCCGTTGATAAATCGATTGGAAAGTTGTAAAAATTAAGAAAATTGTACGTAGTTTAATGTATTTTGATATTTTCCTCCAAATGACGTGTAACAAATACAATGTCAATTCTTGGTCTTATTTTTGGCTACAATTCAGAATGACTTTATAACCCCACTTATGTACACCCTGTGGTCTTTTGTCTTTTCTTCCGCACCCACATTTAGCACACCCTGCGCTATTCGGATTATTTCCCGCTTCGTAGAATATACATATGGTTTGGTTAAAGTGATTATCAGAAAATTAAATATAATTTATTAGTGCAAAAGATTAAAAATTAATTCTCACATGTTACCGTGAACCTACACTCAATAACATGCGGAATCTCTTCAGAGTTGGAATTACTCTTCTTTGAAAAATTCCGCTGGTTCCCTGGGTAAGTGAAAACAGCAATATAAATAAGTATATACAATTGTAGTGTAGATTTGTAACATACATATACCGGAAACCAAAAACTAACGAACGTAAAATTACACTGAAGATGTCACAACGACCAAACCGGTTTGTCTCCAAACCAAACTTGACAAGGGATGACGGAGAATCGCCGCAATATGCATCAACTTTTCAGCTTGAGAAAACAAGATCATAAAGAAATAAAAGCAAACTTGTTGTTTGAAGCTAACTGTGCATATCAATCTATACTGCGCTCATGTAAATCCCGACTACCTAACGAATTTCAAGTACAGATAACGGGATATTTAGGGGAATGTTTAGTTATTTGTACAAATGTTTTGGTTGAAGTTAAGTTAGGACGTAGGTTTCAGCAAAATCTCCCTTCCCCTCTCAGGTGCACTTGCAAAACATATCAATGATCGTTCCAGCTCCAGCTATGTCATCGAAATAGTTTTGCGCAGAACTCTTTTTGGTGTATTTACGAAAAAGTGGGTTTTCAAACCGATTATCCTAGTTAATTAGTGATCAGAAATTCCAAAGTTTACGAAAAAAATTTTTTAGATCGGAGCACGCATTCGTACACTATAACCCGAAACCTTTGTACAAATAACTAAACCGTACCCGATTTTTTGGTTATGCTGATTGGTGTATTTATGTACATATGTACATATATTAAACCATCTTTTTCAACAAATAACTATTTATCAAAGAGCCTTTAACAGGTACTTCCTCTATAATATCAAAGTGATCACATCCTCGAATCATTTTAAAATCGATTTGCAGTCCCAGCTCTACCAGTTTTCCCGCAAAAGCTCGAGATTGACCTCTGAAAGATTCGCTGTCGTTTTCCGCTACTATAATGTAAATGCGCAAATTTATTTTCTTCGCAAACTCAATAAATTCCGAATTCAGTTCCCAGCAAATTGGCGATAAGGTTTCCACACTATTTACATCCATATTCCATATGTTCTTGGGATTAACGCATGGCAATGCCCAGCATTCGCGTATATCAAAAACTCCGCTGATAAGAAAAACTGACACTAGACGATCAGCGTTAGGAAAGCTGAGCAACTTTTTGCTAAACAATAGAGTAGATAAATGGGCACCCGCCGAGTGACCACTAAATGAGATTTTACTAAAATGTGAAATGAAAAATTTATAACTCAATCTTACTAATTTTGGACTTACATACTTACAAATGTATGTAATACATACCTCGCCTGTGTATCCGCTGCATATTTAAATATCCATTCATAGCAATCAGCTATTTGCTCAGTAAGCGTTTGAAGTGTTACAGAAGGGCATAGATTATAATCAACAACGATTACACGATAACCACGTTCGACTAGTGGTTCGACGAAGGAAGCGGATGTGTTTCTATCCAATTCTTGCCAGAATCCGCCGTGTATGTAAACAAAAATGGGGGTGCCTGGTGAAATTAAACACATACATACATACGTATACCCAAGTAAAACTCATTTGCTGTAATAAATTGTTGTCTAACCATGCTCCTTATCTTTAAAGTAAATGTCTACCACTTGGTTATCCATTGCATTAGAATCAAAGTTCTTTACATAACTTACATTCTGCCGAACTCTGTATTTTGTACGTGCCATTTGTGTTTCTAAACGGAATTTCAAGCTGTAGTAAATTAAGAGGATAATTTAATTAAAAGTAACTCACGTTGTGTAGTAATCCTCAAAAACTGTTCTATAACTGCTTTGTCGGGTTCTGCAATGTCTAAAAAGCGTTTGGAATTCTTTGAAGGTGAATATTCCTTGACCAAGTCAATTTCGCCAGCATCTCGGCTAGCTTTTTTAGCTGTATACATTTTTGTGGGAAACAAATGTGAGTACCTCAGTCGTTGTCGTAAAGATGATAATATGAAATCTTTGAAGTAGCGATCGTTCGTATCTGAGTTGATGAAGCCGTATCATTCTAACACAAACGAACCATAGTGTATGTATGGGTACATATTGTATACATGGATTTGTACATTGAAGTACATACATATATTGCATATTTATGTATACAGGTACTCACATAACTGTGAACTATCTTGAATTGTATGCGATTGTAATATATAAGAGATAAGGAAAAATCTTTGATTAGACCCATATACTCGGATGCATAAGAGTTTGGTTAAACAAACGCCGGTTAGGAAAATTGTTCAATATAAACATTTTCAACGAGTTATCCTCTTAATAGCATTGCAACCATAGCAAATTAATTTAAATTTTTAAAACTCAATGCTTTATTTACCACTAGTTTTTACCCACGGCTTCGCTCACAGGGCATCCAGATTTTCTAGATAAATAAATACATATACATACATATGTACATATGCAAACATCAGGATGTCTCAGATTTTACTTACATATGTACGTTGTTAATGAATTTGTATTTAATTTTCAAACGGTTGTCAACCTTTCAAAATGTTTTCGAGACAAAGCTTTCCTAAAAGTAACTAAAAATTTAGTTGAATTTAATTTTATTAATTAAGTGGCAACCCTCCAAACCTTTTTTCCGAATAAAGATTCTTTAAACCTTTTTCGTTTGACACCAGTATAGAAAAATTTCAGTAACCTTGCCAATTGAGTTGATAAAAAATATATACGTGTAAACGCTTTCGTTTCACACCAATAGTGTTTCATTTTAATGAATTTAGAATTTGAGCACATTTTCATGACTAAGTTTTCTTCCTTTTGAATCTCATGCCGTAACATTTCCGTTGAATTAATAACTTAATTTAACTTACTTTTTTTAAGCAGGTGCCAACCCTCTCCCAAGTGTTTTCAAAATAAAGCTTTCTTAAACCTCCATCGTTTCAATATCTTATATAAACTATTATAATTTTAATGAATTTTTAAAAGATGGCAAGACTTCAAAATATTTTTGGAACTAAGCTTTCTTAAAATTCTTAGTTTTACAGTCATACTGGAAAACTTTATTCAATTTCGCCTAATTTACTTTAAAACAGGTGACAACCTTTTCTCCGAAGAATTTGTGACTGAAGCTTTAATAATCCGCTTTCCTTTGTTACGCATGTTTCAATATTTGATTTCATTCATTGCTTTAATTGCCAGGTGGCAACTTTCTTCAAAAAATGTATTCTATGGTAACCCATATGACGGACTATATATGAGCCAAATTGTATCCAAATCTATCCAGTCGTCATATATCAATTTATGGTTTAACGTATTTAATTGACTATAACTTTTTTACCAGGTGGTAACCTTCTTTAAAACATAACGACATACATATGTATGTATATGTTAATCCAGATTATAAGCTAGTAATGTTCATATTTTATAAAATTTCATCCAACCGTTTGGGCCTGAAAAATAACAAACATACTCTCACACTCACTCGCACACAAACTTTCAATATTACTAAGATTGTACAGGTTTACAAGTATACAAATACACCTTTAGTGATGTTTAACCATACCTTCCACCATCCTTTCGCGTTGCCTTCACTTAGTATAAAATTATTCCAACTTTTATTCTGTCCAGATAATGTAAATAATGAACGAATATCGGTTGTAAATTGTCAAATCCCATTAAAAATTCCAATATGAAAGCTCACTGTTTGTGTGGGGACGGAGAGAGCGGCAGCAAGTTAATATGTATATGTAGGCTGAGCAAGGGAACATTTTTAACAAACTTAGCATATTAAAAAAAAAATTAATATTCATGTGCCCACATAATTGCAGCAACATTTTTGAAAAGTAAATTGTGATCAATATAAGCGGGGACCGTAATTATTATGATTTTTTTCTTTTCAAAAAGGGACAAAAAATAATTGTGTTTTTTCGCCTATGTTTTCCGGCAAAAATAAAACTAAAAATTAATTTTTTTTTTTAAATTTACTTTTATTTTTTTTGGTCAAAAATAATAGTTAAAATACGACTATTTTTCAATCAAAGAAAAAAGTTGAAATATGCCGGGTGAAGTGAAAATTTCCGAGTGAAAGTGAATTGCATGCCTTTTGGACCTTTATTTTTTCGATCGAAAATAAAAATAAAAATTGTATGCTATTAAATTTGACTGCACACGTTTAAGATGCAAACATTTTGTTACTACGTATAAATTAAATCCCGAAATATATTTACAGAAGTTTCATTTTTTATTTAGTACACTGATATTTTTGACCAAAAAACGTTCCCACGAGAGTCGTCGGTTCTACGATACTGGAACGACACGGATCTGTTATAACAACAACCAAAAAATAAAAAAATGTTAACTGTTTTTTTTTACTGAAAAAATTAGTGAGGTTTTAATTTTTATATTTGACAGAATAAAAGTTAAAATTGAAAAAAAAATATCAATCAAACAATAGCTAATTGGTGACTTTTTTGAAAAAAGTATAACACATTTAATTACATATTATTAACATTCCTTGGCTAACAAGCGTTACACTGCTATACACGAATATTAAAAAGACAAACTCCAGTTATTTTTGATCCCTGTTAATAACAATTTTCCGTTACATTCAGAACAGAAGTTTCAAACTCGCATTCTTAGTATGTATGTAAATCCTTAAATTTTATTGCCGTTTAGTTTTGAAATAATTACGCATACGATTAGATGAGCTTAAGACTAAAGAGATTTTAAAAAATATATATATATATATATATATATGTATATCTATGCATTCTCAAACACATATTTATATAACTAATGTATGAATGTTAGACATATTAAAGTATATAGTACTATATAGTATGCTTGACGTAAAAATAATTTGTAGTTTCATACGTAAACATAGAGAGCACAATTTCAATTAACATACGTTCGCTCTGCACCGGTATGTTAGATATATTTTTTGCTATTAGCTCTAATTTACTTATTTAAAAATTTACTTAAATTTCTATGCAGATTTACAATTCACAGTTGGATAAAATTTTTTTTTTCGCATGGTATGAGCTTCGACATTACATTTTTTTTACAACTTTTTTGCGCATTCGTTTTTCTACGTATGTAGTTCAAATAATTGTTTGCCGTGCTTTTTATTTTTTAACTTCCTTGTTCTCAATGTATGTATGTATGTAGAGTTAGTCGTATTTCAAATATCCACAATAAATTTGTATAGTGAAGCTACTATACTTAATAAAAATTGTAGTATTAGTGAACATTCATACTCTTGACTTTTTTGTAGCAGCAAAATTATATTCATTCCTGCCCACACCTAACGTGCTAATAATTTAATATATACTATGGCTATTAGCAAATAATTAATGGGTTCAAATAAATAATTCGATTTCTTTTTAATGTTTATAACAAAAGTATACATATGTACATATATACGTGCTTATAAAGTATATTTACAATGAAAACTTAGTCGGCTGTATATAGGTTTAGAATTGAAAATAAAAACACAGTTTCCAGTAGAAAGTTTTAAGTAATGGTTGTTGCAAAAATTTCATGATACAACGTATGTAAATTTCAATTTATTAATAACCTAAAGAAAAACAATTGGGAGCTCATTCCAACGACACTTACTTGATTGACCCGGATTTAGAACTAACATAGCACTAGCAACAAATCGTAGAAAAAAATCAATTACAGAGCTTTTCTGTATGAGTAACAAATTTGTGAAGTGTGCAACTAATTTTTGGAAGGTCAAGCTTTATTTTTGTGAAATTTTTCTGGGTCACAACCATAAAAAAATGTTTGACGATTTTTAGAAATATTTCGAAAGTTATAACCTCTAAGTGTCTTCAAAATTGTGTAGATTTTAAAATTAATATATGTATATTTATTTTCTCGCTATTTGTAATACCGATTCTGCTAATTTTTTAAACACTTAAATATGATGATGTCTTTTTACCATTTTAATTTTTAATTTTTGTATGTATATATATATTTTTTTAAGTTATTAAAATTTTTGAAAATTCGATTCGCCATTAACCGTTTTAACCAAAAATTGATGCTTTGCGCGCCAATAGAAAACGTTTCATTTAAGTGCGTAATTTTTTTTTGCAAAAGGTTTTTAATAGAAAATTGGGTAACAAATTAATTTAAGAATAATATTTTTAAAAATGTTAACAACTTTTACAAAGTTTCATATAAAAATAAAAAATTAAAATGATAAGAAAACGCAATTTTTATGTGTTAAAAAACTGACCAGAATCGATTTTATCATGAGAAAAAAATTTAATACAAACCATTTCGAAAAAACGTCGGGCTATTTCGATTAGTATTTTAAAATCAATTTCACAAAGAACTGGAACTTCGCAAAAATTATGACCCATTTCACAAATTTTTACTCTATTTTAGCAATGCCAGCAAATTTTCAATTTTGAAATCGAATCAATTGAATAACCTCCACATGCTGAACGAAATGTTAAAAGGAATTCTTTATTTCCGCAACAATTGTCGTAATTTGCAAATATTCTGGGTGCTAGTAGACTCGTTTTTATAACCGTCGATATTTGAAACTAAAATATTCAAAATTACTGGTGTATTCTTCAGATTAGGTCTGAAAATGTCGATTGTTTGGGCATTAAAAAATCAATGGAGTGAATTCCATCTTAAAGTTTTTTCAATAACTCTGGAGGACTCTGTGCGTACACAACAAATAGAAAATGGACAACAGTCAAGAAGCAAATTTAATTGAAACGTTGCAACGCTTGCAGTCACAACTACGATTCCTCATCGGAGATAACAATTTCTGCAACTGTGCGTTGTCTTTTGATCGCTTTCGCTGGCCTCTGTTTCTGTGTTGGCATGGGCATTTTCGTTAACGAAACATCCTGTCGACCAGACTGTTTTTTATCAGCAACCGTTGCGCTACTACCCGTAATAACATCTCTTTTTTGTAAACTTGAGACGGAAACAATTTTTATAGTTGGTGATTGTGTTGTTGGCTTTATGACGACACTGCTGCTGCTGTTGCCCCCTGTGACACTTTTCATGCGGCCATTTGCAATGGCTGCGGCTTGTTTGCTGTCAGTCTCTGATGTTAGAGAGGTTTGTGTGCTTATTAAAGATGCATCGCAGGCTAAGGGATCTGCAGTCTTTTGTTTCGTTAGATTGTTAGTTACAGACGTTTTCGTTTGCGTAAGCGTTGCTGCTGTTGATTTTGTGACGACTGTCACAGCACCTTGTGTACCAGATGTTGTTGGTTTTTTCGTTGTCGTGTTTGCTGTCTTTTCACTTGTACCGACCCCTTTCGTATTTATGTCTTTTGTGAGTTGTTGTTGTTGATCCGAATCCTTACAGTTTGGTTTAGAATCCTCGTTTATTTCAACGGCAGAACGGTTAATTACAATCTCCACATCGGATTCAACATCAGAGAGGTCACCGTTGGCCAGTTTTTCAACATCCGCCTCTAGATCACTGCCATTCACTTGGTCTTCATCATCATCTTCATCATCGTCCTCTTCATCTTCATCGTCATCATTGTCACAACCGCTGTCAACATTATCGACAATTTCACCATTTTCTCTTTTATGCTTATTTTTTCGCAAAGAATCAGCTTTTGCAGCATTGGTACTAGTACTGGCAATCGCATCATCTTCATCATCGTTACTCTCGCTTTTTGAACGCCTCGCCACTTTAGCCTGGCGCGCCTCTTTCAACTCCTCTCTAATCATATCCTGTTCGCGCGCAAATCTAAAAATAAGAAATACAGTGCTTGTTTGTAAACCGGGGATCGAAAAAATAGTTATATTTTAAAATTCAATTCAAAAAGTCAGTCGGAAAGAATTTGTCTTTTTAACATTTGTATGTATATAGCAATGTGTTGCTTGGTAGCCAAGGAAATAGTAAAAGTCAAATTTTAACTTTTATTTTTTATCGAAAAAATAAGTCATATTTTAACTTTTATTTTGACTAAAAAAATTAGTTAAATCTTAACTTCTATTTTTAGCGGAAAAAATAAGTAAAATTTTAACATTTATTTTTGATCGAAAAAATAAAGGTCATGATTTAATATTTTTCTTTGAGCGAAAAAATAAATTATATTTTAATTTTTATATTTGACTGAAAAAATAAAAAAGTTATATATTAACTTTTGTATTTGACTGAAGACATACATATGTATCGGCATAAACAAATCAATAAAATAAAAATCGATGGAAAAATTGATTTAGTGACTGTTTTGAAAAAAAGTCCCTGGAATAAACAAAATATCAACTTACTTTTCAATAACATCACTGATACGTGTTCGTTTCTTTTGATTGTCGCTTAGTTTTGCCTGTAGCACAGGATCTACAATGGCCGGATCTTTCTCGTGCGCAGTGAAATGTGTAACAGTTTCATAGAGATCAGTCTTACGGCGCGATTGCAGTAATTTTCCAACCTTAATAAAGGCATCATGAGCTTAAAAAGATAATCAAATTTTCTTTATAAATTTGCACAGTCTTAACTGAAATCAGTTTAATAAACAATAACTAAAGTATTACGTATGAGATAAAACGGCTTGCGGCTGCAACACCGACAAGCACTCACCGATGCGCTTCATTTCGAAATTTGCCAATGCATATTCATACTGACGATTACAGTGTTCCAGCATTCGCAGCACATCGAAATAGTCGGGAAACTCCTTCGTACGATTGACGTACGCCTGCAGGGTTTTATTGAATTGTATGTAGGAGGTACCGTTAAAATGTATTGGCTTCTTTACCAAACGATGTGCATTCTTGCTCTCCCCAGTAAGATCACAGATTTTTTCGTATATCTGAAAATATATATAAATATGCGTACATATTGTATATAGTTTTTATTACAGACTTGGATTATGTTTGTATATTCTCAACCAAATATCAGTAGTGGGAATCTAAAAATTGCTGCACTAAATTTTACCAATGTAAGTAAATGCAAGCATTGCCTAAAAATATCCAAAAGGAAACCAAAAGCACCAATTTATGAAATTGTCCAGAGGATATTTGATATCACAGTTTTAGGCACCACTTATATTCACATCAGAAAATTTGGTATAATACCCGATTTTCATTGGGTAATTAGTTTTGTCTTTGAAAATTGAAACAACCAAAACTTTGACATTTTTTGATGCAAAATTATGAATTGTCAGCATGTTGTCGTTTCGTAGCATATTTCCTCGTCAAAAATTTGATCTAATGAAAACGGGGTATAATTCATTAAATCCCAGGGCACTTTTTAAATTTCGTTAACGATTAGTAGCCAATAAAATTATGTTTTTTATTAACACAAAAGAATTATTTTTATTTTTAAATCAAGTGATTAGTAATCATTATAATTAGAAATAATGCAAAAATAATCGGTATATTTGTTATTAAAAAAAAAAAAATTGAAAAATTAAAGAAAGCTAAAAATAGAAAATTATGAAAAAAAGGAAACCAACTTATCTTTTAAAATGTTTAAATTCACCAAATTTCATGATTGCTTCTTAATTTTTTTCGGATTTATATTCGGCTAAGAACTGGTCGACTAACATGTCAATAATATTTCAAAAGATGTTATTAACTTTTCCAAAAAAACAAAATTTATTAAAAATGAAAACGGCAAGAAAACAAAATTTTTGTTAAGTGTTTACAAAATGAGCAGTATCGGTATTAGTAATCGCGAGAAAATAAATAAAATACAAATATTTTGAAAAATCGTCAAACTTATAGTGACTGATATTTACAATACTGTATGCAGTAAGTACGCGGTTGTGCTGAATAAAAACCTATATTGTGGTGGTGTGAATACCTCTATTCGAAATTTTAGCCATTGAATAAATTATTAAAAATATATCCACTAGTAGTCATAAAAACTATTTGTTATTTAAATGTACGAGCTCTTAGCTGCCATACCTGACAAGCACGTTTTTTGAAACGCTCCACCTGCAGATAACTTGAATCTTCATCTTCCCAATCGACTTCAGCTGACTCCAACACCTCAATACGCTTTGTGAGTATATACAATGCTTTATTCAATTTCTTAATCTGCTCGTCTGTATGTTTGTTGCCAGTACTACTCATATCTTCGGCATTACTTTCGACGTCACCACCACTACCGCCGCCGCTAACTGTTCTGTCCCTTTCGTCACCACCACTACCACCGGTACTATCTGTCTTTTCTTCGATTTTCACCAATACATTTGGCACCACTTCCTTGTTCTTGCTACGCACTTTCAACTCATCAACTATTATCTTAAGGTGTAGGTATACCAAATCCGGTTCTTTGCGTATATTTGCAATAACTGTGCGCAAATTTTTGCCAAAACCTTTGGAATGCACGAAATCTGGATGCACATTATAGTAGTATTTTACAAGTTTCGTCTTTACTAGTTTCTCCATGTCTATTGATTTATCAACTTCATGACAGACCTTCAACAACTCCTCGTAATCCTGTGTAAGGGGTAGGCGTTCATCAGCAGACTTACATTTTTCATTCGAAATCGGTGTGATACTTTTTGTTGATTGCGTCGTGGCATCGCCGTCACCGTTTGTGATAAGATCTAAGGGCTTATTTTTTGCTGATGTTTTTGGGGAAGTTATTGGGGAAATTGTAATAGTTTCTGCGCTTCGGGTAGAGGTCGTCTTATCAGGTGAATCTGTAAGATCGATTTTCAGTGGAAATGCGGGTCTATGTAATGTTGATTTTTGTGTGCTAGAAGTTAGGGATGCAGGTTTATTAGCGAGAGGAACTGATGCCGGCGATGTTTTTTGGATTGATGCTGCGTGCGGTTTTGTTATATTTTGGAACGTTTCTGCTATTTGTGATGGTGTTTGGTGTCGCGTTTTTGTTGTATTGGGCGAATCCGGCAATAGTTCTAATACTAGATCGTCATCATTGAAATTCTTTGCAGTTGTCGTTATTGTGGGCCCTGTGCGCTTCAACCATGCCTCATCGTTTTTACGAAGCAATGTTGTGGGCTTGACCCGACGCACACTTGTCAATGCATTCCCAGCCATCGATGTTGTTGTACTCGTGCCAGATGAGGGCGGATTTCCCAAAGACGCTAGCTGCGCTGCCGCTGTTATTGCGACCGGCACTACCGTTGCCGTTGCCGTTGACGTTGAAGTTTTGGTCTTGTTTGTGGTGCAGCTGCTTGTTTTATTGGTGGGTGGACTGATTTGTGCAGCAAGGCTATTCACATAGGCTATGCGTGGTCCGGTACTAGACTGCTGCAATGCTACTGGTGTGGGAAGTGTGGCTGTTACCGGTGATGAAGTTGTTAGATTTACACCAACATTACTGCTACAACTTTTTGGCGGTAACATAATTTTAAAGTTATTATTTATATTTTTATTATTATTGGATAAACAATTATTGCCGTTATTATTGGTGTTGTTAGTGTTAGTGCTGCTAGACAATTGTGGTCGGGCGGCTGTAACGATTGTCGATGGCGGCAAACTGCATGTGGTATGCATTAATTTTGGACTAAATAGTTGCTGATCGCTAAATGTTGTCGCTGCACTATGCGGTGGCGTTGCCAGCAACTGGAGCGGTGGCGTCGCACCAGCCGCCATTGATTGTACTGATGAGATTAGCGGCAATAGTGTGGCGTTGGATGTGACAGCTGTCGATACACCACCACTAGAACCGATTGATGTGATGGTGGAAGGGGGTGTATTGAGTTTGCGTGTGTGTGCATCAAGTTGTAATAATTGTGGCTTCTGTTGCTGTTGTAATTTAGGCGGATTTTGCTGTTGTTTGGATTTCTGCAGCCTCGGTAGCTGTTGTTGTTGTTGCGTTTGTATTTGTTGCGTAGGCGATGCCGCTGCTGTCGATAAACGTTTACGCAACACCGATGGAGATGGCTGCAATTGAGGCAATTGCGATAACAGTGGCAATCCTTGTTGAGACAACTGTGGCTGTTGTTGTTTCGATGGAGGCTGCATTTGCTGTTGTTGCTGTTGGGGTTTTTGGTTTATATGTTGTGGCGACGGCCTTATTGAAGTGGCCGCTTGTTTTTCCTTAACATTACTAATCGAAGTACCTGCATTCTGTTTGATAAGACTTGGTGTTGCAGTTTTTGATATCATAGAATTCAGTTTGGTGGTTGCAGCCAATGTCGCCGCTGAAATTTTCGCTGCTAATGAATCACTCATATTGGGCATGGCACTCGAAACCACAGGAGGTGTGTTCGAGTTTTTGCCGCCCGAATTGGAGGACACCAGATTTATAGGACTGCGTCGCGTGATGGTGATACCGCTTGGTATAGTACGTGGTTTCATCTTTTTGTGTTTTAGTTGATTTGTGGACACGTTTGAGGGGCATTGTGTGTTTGTTCCTTTTATTGGAGTTATTGTGGCCGGAATGGAAGGAGCTATGAATGCTCTCTTTGCTGGCACCTAAAACAAAAAAAGAATAAATAAATATAACGAAGTTTGTTAAACATGATACATTTGTGTTTAAATGGTTAGGAGTGTTTAAATGGTTAGGAAAACCATAACCAAATTCGTTTCATAGAACCGTGAAAGATGTAGGACACGAAGGTGTAGGCCTATGCCGGAAAGTTTCGACTTAATCTGTTTAAAAATTTTAAGAAAATTTGTACAATTTTCGTAAATTATGAAGATAAATATTTCATGAAAATTACTACATACATATGTACTTGTTTTCCTGAGTAACGGTACATATGTACAAGCTCTTTTTCGACATTTCTCGAAATTGAAAAAAAACGGTTTTCCTAAATTTTTGATAAAATAATAGAGCGCATACCGGAAATCGGAATAGAAGTTCGGTAGCGGTATTCGTATGTACAGTTGCTGTCAAAAATAAGTAAACGAACTAATTTTCGGAAATCAAATCCATATGTTTCGAAGTTTATTTTTTTAAATTAAAAAGTAACACTTATTTTCATAAATACAATACTTAAGATATAAAAAGGACAACTAAAACTTGAGTTCATATATTGATATCAAAACATAAGACTAACGAAGGTAATAAAAGCTAGAACTGTATGTGTCATAAATAAGTGAACACTTTAGTTAATGGCCGCAATGACCGCCATTATTTTGTGACATTCTTGCCAATCGTGATGGTAGAGAAAGCACATATTTTCTGCACAATTCTGAAGTGAAAGTTGGCCAAGTCTCAAATATTAACTTCTTTAATTCCGCCAAATTTCGTGGGCCTCTCTCACTTATCCGAGTTTTGAGCCATGCCCATACATATTCGATTGGTGATAGATCAGGACTTTGAGGAGGCCACTCCAAAACATTAATATTTTCATCAGCAAGATATTTTGAAACAATTTTGGCTTTATATATTGGGGCATTGTCCTGTTGCAGAATGAAATCCTCCCCAATTAATCGCTTACCCTCAGGAATTATCACATCTTTCAGTAAGTTAAGATAAACTAGAGAAATTGTTTTTCCTTCGAGCACTACTATTTTGCCTACCCCATAAGCAGAAATGCATCCCCATACCATTAGGCCCTTGTCTCCGGATTTAAGTGTGGGCTTTACACATTTGAACGACAATGCTTCACCATGCCTGCGCCAAACGAACATCTGACCACCACTATATTTCATGCGAATCATAGATTCGTCCGTCCAGAGTATTCTATGCCAAAAACTTTCAGGTTTTAAAACATTATCGGAATAAAACTTCATCCTCTTTTGCAAATTGATTTTGTTTATGTACAGAATTTTTCGTATAACACGACCGTGCTTTCCGTCTTCATATAGCCTTCTGCGTATTGTGGATAAAGATGGTGTTTCCTTGCCTTCTAAAGCAAGTTTAGAAAGAATTTTTGGGGCAGAAAGTGTTGGATCTGTGTTGGAAATATTTTTAATTCTTTTATCTGTTTTTACTGTGGTAATTTTTGGCCGCCCTGGGGAATATTTGCGATCTACGCGTCCGCTATCTTTAAAAGCTTTGACCACTTTGAATACAGAAGCCGGAGTTTTATTAAAAATTGCTGCAATACTTCTGTAGGTTTCACCTTTATCGTATAGCTTAATTATAGCTTTCCGCTCTTCTGTAGTTAGACGCGCACAACTTGCCATTTTTTTAATTTTATTCACTTATTACCGAAAATAAAAAGGAGAAACAGAATCTAAAAAAATACAATAAACAATTTTGTGTATTTAAATTAAAAAGCTATCAATTAGCTACAGCTTGTATTATTTACCTATTTGAAATTAAAAACTCCGCTTTTTAAACCGTTATTTATTAAACATCTGCCAAGCAGAGACTGTTTACTTAATTCTGGAGCGTCCGCGAAGTAAGTCCGTTACTAAATTCTTACACAAATAACTAAAAATGAGCAAATGAAATTTAGCTGCCCCTTTAAATAAGAGAGGAAGATGTGGCTATTCTTAGAACGGTAAATTTTTGAACAGTGGACCGCTATGTCTACAGCTATGTAATGCAATGGCAAAGTGATTCGCTTGTTTACCTATTTTTGACAGCAACTGTATGTCGTTTTGTACATGTCGAAATCTAATTCGCACCTCCCACTTCTCTCATTCCGTACTACCAGCTGAGCACAGAAGTCAACAAAAAGAAATGGCGGGAAAATAAAAGTGGAGACTTGTCGCGAGCAAAACAAAACCACTACTATGAATGGTGCGGAGACATTTTCGAAAACATCGCATGTGCGACGAATGGAGCTACCGACGCTGATAGTCAAGCTTTTCGAGCTATAGATAACAGCAGCGGCACTGAAATGGTGGCGATATAGCGATAACGAAAGTAAACAATAGCGAGCACTAATACAAAAAAAAAAAAATTATATATACATATGTAATACATACATATGTACATATTTATATTACTAAGATGACGATATACATATGTATGTAGCTGTATTGTAGATATTAATTGCGCTTTAATTTTCATTTTATTATACAATGAAAGAACTCCGTTACAGAGAGTCGCTAGCCGATACATACATATGTACATATGTATGCACATATATAGAATAGAGGCGATGGTTGTGAAAAGAGTCGTTGTTACTCTCCCATGTGTTCATAGTACCCACTATAATAAAGCTTTCAATCGAGACTTATTAGTTTGTCGTTAGTAAACTAAACAATGATATGCAGCTGAGTGATTTGGACGCTTCATTTTAAATACCCATACAAAGATATCATTGAATGCCTCAAAGTCCATTCGTATGCTCATTATCAAAGAACATAGAGCAATTATATGTTCTTTGTCATTATTGAGTGTTAAATAGGTGCTAAATATCAAGTACCGATTACTCAACTTATATTTCTGATTTATAAATATTATTTTTTACATTTTTAATTGAAAACTCCATAAAGGATAGCCTTAGAAGTTTAAGCAACCATCACATCTCTGTAATACGACGCAAATGTCGTAAGGATCTGTTCAAGGCGAAATTTTTTGACATTGGCATATACTAGGTCAATCAAAAAGAAGCAATCAGCAGCTCTACTAACATTTAAATTTGCCATGGATTCGTTTAATTTACATTTTTCAGCTTTACAGTTGTTTGGTGGGACAATGCAAAACATGTGATATAAACCAACATGAAATATATTAAAATAACGTCTTCCATACATATTTCTATAAATATAAAGTTTAAATTAAGCGGATATAACTATTGACTTTATCTTTGTACAAGTTTTTTGTCTGAAATTCGTAATTAAAAACAAAAATTTTTTACAAAGGATATTCTTGTAACTGTTCATACCATTATAACTGGAATCACATTTGTTCAGTTTTGTTAATACAAATATAACCAGCACATAACTGTTTTCTTTCAGCATTCAATGAATTGAAATAGTAAACAATCACAAAGCAGGGTAAACAAAAATTTGTCAATTGTTTTTAATGCATGAATTCGCCGCAAAAAAATGTGTGCCTTACGAAATTACAACTGAACTCGCAAACAACTTTGCTGTTCTATGCAACCCTGGCATTAGCACCAACGCTGTAAAACCGCGAAAGAAACGACTACTCCCATTAATCTAACACTTTCAAAGGCATTTAACCACTTGGCAGCCATCCATTCGTGTATGTATATGTTTCACTGACTGACTGGCCTGTACATTGTAATGATTGTCTTCGTACGCGCAGCTATTCATCATAATCATCACCACCTCCATCATTTCAATTGGTATTCGCGAGCAATCGGGAAAGCCAAGTCTCCATATTGTAGCACTTCGCTAATACACTTTGTAGACTTTTTTCTTTAGAGTTTGAACAAGTACAAATCTACAAAAAAATGTATGTATGTATGTACATAACTATATAATATCTGCTGTTGTCCAATAATTTTTGCAGGCGCACTAGCGCGTATAAATGAACGTCAGTGATGCCGATGCTAGTGTATATGGTCGTGATTTTGAGCCGTACAATTATAGCGCCAACCTATACATCGATAGAAAATGAGCTGTCGATGATGGCAAAAGCAGCCAACACCGTCACATTGGCCAAAGCAAGCGAATACGAATTAAAAATGTATTCAGTTTCACATTTTTTCTGTATTCATACCCATACTACTTTTATCGTTTTCTTTTTTGATTTACTTTTGCTACCATTTTACCTCTTCTTCGTCGGAGGAGTCCACTACAATCACAGAACTCATTTTTTCACTGCGAATATTCCGCTTTTTCACATTGGGCTGCCTGCCTTCTTCTAGTCGCCCCTATTTCTGCTATACCACACCGCTTGTAGCGTGCACAATATTCGAAATATCACTTATTTCACAGCTACGTTCTGGCAATTAATCAAAATTTATGTCTACGTGATATATTTTTGTTCACAAATTCTGATTATTCCACAGAAAACGGATGAATCAATTACCCCGGCGCACTTTATTAGTACAGCAACTCTAGAATATCCACATTCGACGGCGAATAATTGACTACTTGTGCAATAATTGGGATGTCGCGAGTTAAATGCTATTTTCGCCGCATTGCCCTCTTTGTATTGTGGTCGTTTTGTTTTCTTCTTGATTTTTTCCCGAAGAAAATGAACAAATTTCGATGTTTTCGATTGGAATCACACATTTTGTTTGTGACATTTTAGTTTTGTTCGCCGCAACTGTTACCTATTTTCGCCGCAATATGAGAGTTGCGGATGTCGTCTCTCACAGAAATGCTTGAAAATAAGCGAATTGGAACGCTTGACGAACATGGGTGGTTGGCGTATTTACTACTTGAAATGTGTCAGGTCAATTTGTAGAAATTTAGATACTTGCATTTGGAGAGAATGCAGGGTTGCTTTTATCAGCAAAACAGACTTGTAAAAAATAGAAATTATAATGAAATATTTAAATAATTGCTTTGATCATTTTCAATATATGTATGTATGCACATAATTTGTAACTTGTCTTTGATTATAACAGAAAAAATGCAGCAGTTTTAGAAAGTTAAATATTTTTTGTTCTTTTTAAATATGGCAACTCAAATTTTATCCGTCAGTTCTTTCAAATTACGGATACAAATTTGTAGCCATTTACAAAAAATTTTGAAGGACAACCATAGATATATTTGTCAAATTTGCTACTGAAAACACAAAAGTTATTGCAATAAGAAATAATATATAGCCCTATAGCTTTGTACTGAAAATCTTAATTCTTTTTTCGGCTTAATCTTTGCGAATTTCGCGAAATCGATTTACACATTCAAGAAAGGTAAACCCCGCTGTAATTATGTGGAGATTGCAGTTGTTTTTATGCAGTGGTATTTGCCTTTGGTTCTTGGCTTTATTCACGATTTTTCCCAAACCATCTACAATGAAGATGGCATTGTCAGATCAACGGAAAGCTCTGGCTAATGAGATCAAAACACTGATTGTAGCCAATCGGTCAATTGCTATCGCCAGCGAGCAACCAATACGTAGTGTTGTTGTTACTGGATGGCTGTCGGGCTCAAACCATCTTGTGAAATATTTCAATCGTGCTCCCGGATACTATCAGCATTTTGCGCCATTATTCGACTCAAATTATCATATCATACGCGAACCACCGAAAATTGTTGATGCGATGAAACATTTAAAGAATCTATTTTTTTGTGAATATAATACTACCGATACACTTTTGCAAGTTGCTAAGAAACATTTTACCTACTATTCATATTATGGGCATCAACGAAAACTTTGCCGGAAATATCGCTTACTTTGTTGGAATAGACATTTTCTATCGGAAGTTTGTAAAATGTATCCGTTTCAAGCAATGGTTGTCTATAGGATGCGCCTTAAAGACATTGGTGAAATTTTAAAAGATAAGAGGTGAGTAATTGATAACAAGTTTTTAGATGTTGTGTTTTTACTATCAGATAACTTAAATTTTTCCCCGCTCAAGCAAAATATTAATTAAGAAATTAATTAATTGAGAAATGAAGTACCATTGTGCTTGAGCGGGGAACAATTTATGTTATCTGATAGTAAAAACTCATTTATGATATTGATGTACACACAGTGGAGGAGAAAAGTGTTGGCACAGTATTTTAATTTCATGGTATTCAAACAGTTGTTCATACTAATTAACTGTTTTCTTTTTTTAATCAAAATATGGTGCGTTCTATAATAAAAGCATAAGTACAATATTCAAACTTTGTGTAATATTCGTTAAAATTCAGCAAATTTAAAATTTTGAATTAAATTTCGGATATGACGAATTTCGAGCAGGCAGTCTTGTAGACCAATAAATTCTAGTGAACATTTTTTAAAAAACTGTAAACAAAAAGTTAGCAATTGTTATCCGAATTATTTTTAATTTACTGAAATGTTGCATAATATGTATGTATGAAATAAATACTGTGGCAATATTTTTACCCCCCACTGCGTGTATGTGCATAGATGTTTGGAGATATGTACATATCTAAATACATATGTATGTATGTATAGGTTTTTTTTTAAAACAGAAGGAAACTTCCGCAATAATCTACATTGCATTATATATTTTTTAATTTATTTTACACTTCATAAAACTTCCAATCAGATTAATGCAACACTGCATTCCAATTACATCTAAAGGCTTGCCACATTTCCGTAAATAAAACCAATTTTACGAATAGCGCCGTAAATTGTACATCGATATTTTAGTTATAAGTCATTTAAAGTTAAATCCTATGCACTTTGTATTAAAGACTATTTTTTAAGTTTGCTTAGACATTTATTACACCATGCACAATTCTCTTAGTATGTAATTTAAATATTAATAATAATCCGGTAGCTTTCGCCACTGTTTACATCTGACAGCTGTCTGTGGCACAAAGAGGAAAGAAAATATGTAAATTCTGCGACAATGGAGCAGCCGAGTGGAGTTGTGCTTGTTTTTAGTTTGCCCTCGGACTGTTTAGTTTATTATCACGGAGTTTTATATTGGAGACAAAAAATAAAGGTTTTGTAATTTCATTCGGTTAAGCAAAAACATGTGCACTTTAAAACTAATAAGTAATTTTATTAAATCGGGATGTTAAAACCACGAAATTAATAAACACGGGAGTGGTTAGCGCCTATGTTATAAGTAGCTTCTTACATGTATTTTAAACAAATTTGATGTAAAGTGCTACCGTCGGGCACATAAATATTTTTGTATATATGCTAGTACGAAAGCCATAAATTATCGGAAAACAAGTAGACGTAATCTGTTCGAATACTTTGTGTACAGTTATGTTTGCACATACAAATAACTGCGTACTATGTGAAAACTAAAAAAAATATTTGCATATTTTGTGTTTTAAAGTGATTCTTATATTTCAAAGTGTATTCACTAAAACTTTTGTGAATTCAGAATTTTCGTTCTATTACATTCATAACGTAGATCGCTCTCGCGTGGAGCGCTGTGTCTTGAAAGTCGAATGTCCCAAAAGACGGATCCAACGACCATTTCATTACTCACTGGAGCATCCGTGGATAGCGCCAGCAGGACACGCGCTCAGCAACGCATCAGCCTCACTTCAAAGCGACGAAAAATGTCACGTCGTGCCAATCTGATAGGCATTTGTGGTGTTAGCAGTCTTTGCATATTGCTGCTGATAGCGACAACCCAACATCGACCTGCCTCTATGACCATATCTAACGGCATGGCCGTTGGCGTTGGTGATATATCTGGCGTACAAACAGGTTATGTCGATCGGCATCATGTGGGCACTGCGAGCATGGCTTACAATATGACTGCTACAATAGCGGATGTCCTGATGGCGCAACGTATGAAGATTTTCACTGAAATGGAAAACTTCGAGTATCCACAGGGGCGTTTTGGTGTCGATGCCGAAAAACTGTCCGACATGACTCCTGCAACCAATGGTACACCGGTACGAAGCGTCATAATAACAACTTGGCGTTCGGGTTCCACATTCTTGGGTGACATCTTAAATGCCATGCCAGGCAATTATTACCATTACGAACCGCTGTTGTCTTTTGGTATAAATCAAGTGCGTGATGCCTCCGAAGGAATCGAAGCGTTACGTATGTTACGACAATTGCTGCATTGTAACTATACAGATATGCACGAATATTTGGACTATGGCAAACAACATTCATATCTCTTTGAGCACAATGAGCGTTTATGGAGTGCATGCAAGGAGTTTCCACATTTTTGCTGGCAATCGAAATTTCTAACACCCATATGCAAACTGTTTCCAATGCAGAGCATGAAGGTTGTGCGGCTACGATTGTCGCTGGCGAAATTCTTGCTGGATGACAATGGGTAAGTTTAACCATTACATATGTACGTATGTATTTTACATACATAAGCATCTTGCTCATACATATTTGAATTAGAAACATTCACAGTGATTTTTTTAAATATTCCGTTAGCAATTACCTCAATATAAAATTTGCAGCGGAAATTAATTATTTTTAAAATGCTCCAAAGATATTAAATATGTAAAAGAAAAAAACTGCTAATGCAGCGACTATTGAATAATATGTTTGCAATTCACAAATCGTACCTGACCACTAAAATAAACTTTCGGTGTAAATCTGGTCGTTATTTTCTATGTGTGTGGCAAAATACGCAACTTCTCGCTTAATCCGCATTTAAGTCTTAATTTTCAAATAACTATACAGGTGTACAAATATCTGAAATTTCTTTAGCCGAGCCCCTAAATTGTTTTTGGTGATTTAGTCAAAAGCGCGCTACGGTCTGTCTGAGGCCATTGAATTTGAAATGCTATCTGCATTTGTAGAATACATACACATGTCTTATCATAAAATTGATTAAATAATGTTTATATACAGGAGCGACAACAAATGAGTACACAGGGATTTTGTTACAATATTAACAATTTTTTTCATGATAAGTTTTTTGTAGTTTTTTTAATATGGTACATGCTCTAAAAAACTTAAAGGGGACAGTTTCAAACTGTGTAGAACTGTTATTAAAAATTGACGTTGCCCAAATAAATTTAGTAAACTAATACGGATTGTTTTTCAATTTTGGGTTAAGATCTGTTTTTTATTTGCGCATGAATTCTATACGAAGAAAATGCGCAATCCCGTCAGAACAAAATAAAATTAAAAAAACAACGGGAATTTGTATAAAATGCATCCGTTAAACATACATACATACATATATTTAAATAAAACTGCTTCAAACCAAAATTAAAAAAATAATCGGCAAAAATCAATTTTTAGCCACTAAAAGTAGGTAGATAACCTAATTAAATACCCATAATTTTCTAGAAACTCTGATAACAAAGTTTAAATGCATTTTGTTGTTAGAAAAATAAACAAAAAAAATGTATCATAAAAAATATTTAGATTATTGTTAGAAAATCAAACACTGTGCACTCATTTGTGCTCGCCACTGTATACATATGTACAAAACACAACTGTGTCGATATCTTGCGACCTACCGCACTATAATTCAACTGTATTAAATGTTTACACAGCAGATACCTAATATTTTTCGGCGTTTCATTATCATTGCCCCAACTCGGCACACGAATGTACATACATACATATGTTTTGTACCGTTATCTAAATATGCATGAATGTGTCAGATACAGTCATTGCCAGTCAAGGACTACAATAAATTCTTATCAGTTATGAATGAAACCGATGCTACCTATGATTCACCGCATTTTTTTTTGTCTTGCTGCCTAGCCCTAAACGGTTCGATGAGCGTTAACCCTTTACTATTAAAGGGCATTAACGATATTATTCTCTTAAGAAATTATTACTATTTATTTTTACTTCTTTTTTTCTATAAACGTTTTCAAACTTTTTAATCAGATTTTTTACACAAATAGTATATTAAAGTGCAAGTTTTAAGTGAATTGAAATTTTTTTATAATTTTCTTCACCGGAAATTTTACTGGTTTTCTTCAAGAATGATAGAATACAAGATTGCGCCTTCCCGCGGTGAAATGACAGATCTCGCCTTTAGTAAACAATAATACGGGAGAGAGAAAATTGAACAACTTCCAATATTTCATTGAAAAACGTGTTCTAATTGTTCTAAAGTGTAAAAGTATGAATTATAGGCAGACATTTAATAAATAAATTCGCAAAATACTAAAAAAAGTGTCTCTTTTTCTTAATTTGTGAAAAAAGCTTTGTCTAGTTGAAGTTGAGAATTGTCAAACCCGGCAAAACCAAAGTAGCGGTACTTCTAAAGGCGTCACCTTCAGTATTCAGTACAGCGTGGGTTTTCTTACATAGAAAATCAAATTTTGGTCATACATATGTTATATGAAAAAAAATGCGCAACAACGTCCGCAAAGTTTGCCTTTTGTTATATAATAAGCAAGATATATTTTGATAAAAAATTAACGAACAAGCTTTAGCATGAAAAAGTTTGCCAATACTTCTATATTCTACAACAAACGTCGCTTAAATTTAAGTTTTAAACTTTGTTCGGATAAAACAAAAAATGGTATACGAAAAATGTCTTCTTTGGTAGCTCTCGAATTTCCAAGAGTCACATTTTGCATTTGATTTTTGGCAATTGGAAATTTAACAAAATTACCCTATTAATTTTTAGTTAATTGCAGATTTCAAATTAATCCGCCCTAGAACTTATTGAAAATTATTACAATAACTCTAAACATTAATAAAATATAAAAAAAAAATTCAGTTAAGCGCTTAATTATAGCCAAATAACGTTGAAAGAAAAATATAAACGTCTCTCGATCAATAAATTTCTCGATAAATAAATTTATCAGTACTTTAAAGCAACGAGCGACTAGGCGTTTAAGGAGTCTCAAAGCCGTTCTCTAGGGGCTGGCATATTTTTTTCAGAATAAAAGTAAATTAAAAGTAGCAAACACCAAATAACACTCGCCACTAAAATTAAGGCCTAATATATTTCTAGAAATGTACGCTAGGTTAGTTTGTTAAATATTACTTCTTATCTGGACAATTTCTTTACCGCTATTTCATGTTGAACAAATCTTGCACCTGTTGCTCTGTTTTTTTGCCAGATTTGGAAAAATTTAATAGCTAATTTTCAAGCATGGAGTGGGAATCTCATCATTGTGCAGTACTTTTTTTTTATAGTGCGGACCGGGTCACTAAAAACAGTTAAAAAAGAAGAATTTTTATTTTTGTATTTAAGTGCCCAGACTGACTGATATTAAAAATGAAACAACAAACAACCAAAAGCAACAACTTGTAATTTAAGAACCTACTCGAGTAGTTGGTTATTGGTGTTAGTGCCGTTACTTTTATTAACAAATATACAGCTACTTATGTACATACAAACATAGGAATGTGTTTATATGGATGTACATATGTACATACCTATCTATGTATATATTTAATATACTTACTTGCAACATTGCCACTGGGCATACGACCGACAGATTTCTATTCATATTGTATATACATACATATGTACAATTGCGCAAAGGCATTAACCTAAGAAATATATGTACATACATACATACCTTCTTGAAATAATAATGCTTTTGTTAATAATAGACTGCATGGCTACTGCTGCTCAAAGCCGATGGGTGGCCCACTTCACTGTCCACCAATGTTACCAACGAACGTCATTGTGTCGGTTGTGGTGGCGCATTGTCTAACATTATTTGCTCCACATTTTTTTTACGGTTACGTTTCATTGCCTCATAGTGGCACACAGTAAATATGTACATACATATGTACACACATACATACATACATTCATTAGGGTGCCTCACCAATAAAAACAAAATTTGTTGCTTGGGAGATCAAAATATCCGCCAAAATATTTCAGAAAAATATTAAGATTTAGCGGCGCTGGCCCGATTTAGTTTTTATAAAAAAAAATAATTTTTGCTTTTTTTCTGTGGAATGTCCAATTTGCACAAAAAAAAGAAAATATCTTTGCAATGATATCTTAGAATTCTAAATCGGTCAAAATTTAGATGAGTTATTCAAGTTTCTTTTAAAGCAAACAATTATTAATAAGGAAAACTCCCTTTTTGCAGGTATGTACATATATAATTTTAAATCGACCCCAGCAAGTAAATCTTAACAAATACTTTTCCGAAATCTTTTGGTTGTTGTCTTAAAATATAAAGAATTGTATAATTCCGATAGAAAAACTGTATCGATTTTTTTTTGTGTAGAGAGTGATGCACCCTAACGTACAAACATACTTATGTATGTACATACATAGTATGTGCATACCGTCGGCGAATTATTTTTATTGTGCCTTTGGCTTGTTTGCCAACAACAAATGAAAATTTGCTGACACTTTGATTCACTGAAAGAATTTCTGGCTGGAAAAAAACGTTCTCATTGGTGAGAGTAAAGTATGTAACTTTATTGATTAATTCGCGCTACTTCGCTTCTCAAATGTCATTCGTGTAGTTAATTTTATTTGTCGGCAATGTAGTTGCCGTAATTTTATTTGACTTTGATACATCGTAAAATATTCATGTTTATTTTATAAAAGAAGCTCAAATCTGCCAAGGTTAGTAAACAGCCTATAAAATTTTGATTTAAATAACGTACGTACATAGATACTATGTGCTATACATGAATGTTGAGTTTTAAACATCTTTGAAATTCGGGACATAGTAAATCATTATGAGAAGAGCCAACTGATGTCGTTTTTGGATTCAGTGGCCGTTTACTACCTTCCTAAGTTATCAATATCGCACCAAAGCTTAGTTGTTTATATGGTTTTTTGTTTCTTAAAAGTTATACTACATTTAAAGTATAATCTAAATTAAATTTATTCAGTATGACTATCAATCACGTAACATTTTATTGTCTAAACAAAAATTCCAAAAATTATGGATATGTTATCAGATTTTCTTCTGTGTATTGCCATATATTTTGGTCTTCTCGATTGAGTTAGTAAGATATGTACGTCAAAAAGACAATTGGGGTATGTAGCTTTGGTCCATGGGAGCTTAAATTGCTATAAGCACTTCTTAAATCTTGACTGAAATTTAGCGTTAAAATATACAAATACTAGGTTTGCTTCATATATGAAGGTAAATCAACTTAATGCTCACAATTTGAGAAAAATTAAATTAAATTCAGTTTTTACAATACATATTGGGGAGAGGTACTAAATTCTGCTTTTCAAAATTCTTTTGGATGAAAATTCTGTAAAAATAAAAAAAAAAATTCTGTCCAGCCTAAATTCTTTTGGTTCAATATTCTGTATTTAAAATTCTGTATGATCAAAATGATGGAGAACTGAAATTCTGTATATTAAAATTCTGGAATCAAAATTATTTTCGATCAAAATGCTGTAAAAATATAACCAAATAAGCAGATAACCTGATAAGCACGCTTACCTGAATAGCACATTTATTTTATGAATAATGGAATTCCGATTTTATAGAATCAATGGTATATATACATACGTCAATTAAAGAAAAATTCAAAAATTCATTCAAAACAAAAGTTATTACATTATAATGGCGAAACAATTATTATATTATTAAATTTTTAGCAATTCGCTTTAGAAAAGAAACATGCCTTAATATAAGCCTTTTTTTTGTTATTATTTTAATTCTGTTGTTTGCTTTTACAGCCTTCTTCGTTTGACTAATTTTGTGACCATTTTGAAATTTCTGAAGCTATAAATACATACAAACATATGTACATTTGCTTTATGTAAATCTGTTTTGATAATATAGGAAACCATATGGGTCAAGACAAGTCATGTATTGGCAGTATTTTGTTTTGCAAAAAAAGTGCGCACTTTTTTTATTTATCCATATGCTCTTCCGATTTTTCAATACAGAGTTTTGCAAAACAAAATACTGCCAATACATAATTTTGATTTACAGAATTTAAAATTACAGTGTTCAGCAATACAGAATTTTAACAGTACAGAATTTTGAATTACAGATTTTTGAATACAGAATATTGAATACAGAATTTTAAATACAGAATTTTGAACCAAAATCATATTGTACCCAACCCTACATATTGTTAAAAAAAAAAACATAATAATCATTTTTATATTTTTTTGATAATCGTCCTCCAAATCGCATCATATTTATTATGACATTTTTAGACCAATATGCAAACATTGGTAACCGGACCTTTTAAAACTAGTATGTCGTACTTATAAAACACTAATTTGCTGCAAACCAAACTGGTTTTAAGAAATAATGTCTACAACATACACATACACCGGTACATGCATGTATTTACTTTTTAGTAAAAAAAAATCTACAACATTTTCACCACGCTTGCACTCATTTATACTCTTAACAATTCTCTTATAGTATTAGCTATGCAAAAAAATTAGATATTAAAGAGATGGTAAATGAAGTTGTATACATATGTGTTTTAAACAGTTTGCTGTAATAAAATTTTGAAATGTAATTTTTTCTCCAAAGATATCGAGAAAAAAACTTACTTTACAAATTTTCTTTTTGATGCAGAAATATTTCTACAACATCAACATCAACAAAAAATTTTGAAAAAAAAATTTACTATACATATATGTATATGTATGTATGTACTTTTAGTATATGCTTACTGAAACTACAACAAAAAAACATATAAATCATAGTTTCAAATTTTGCGGAAAATTTAGAAAATTTAGAAATCTCTTTCGTACACAAAAATTCCGAGCATCATATGGAGGAAAATTAACAACACCGTTAGCAAAAAAAAAGAAAGACCAAAAATCAACGGATTTTATGTCACTGAGCCATGGGCTAGATAAATTTCTAAAAATTCTGAGTAAAAAGTTTGAAGTTGATGCGAACATTTTTTCAAATTTTGTTTCAAAATTCAACAAAAATACATCTAATTCAAACATTTTTTAATCAGAATTTTTAGAACAGTTTTGAGTATTCAGTTTCAAATTTTAGTCTTTGGGTTTTTTTGGTATTGGAAACTTTTTGTAAATTTTGTACAAAGTTTAAAATTTTCATTTATGAGCTTGTCGTTCTAGAACAAACTAAAATTAACTCACTATGTGTTTAGTTGTTTAAGGCGCCGTAACGAATTTTTAGTAAAAATTAGTAAAAATAAAACATATACAAATGCTTTGTTAATACGTTACACTACTAATTCAATGCTCGCAGCTATCTTAAAAAAAAACTTAATATACATATATGTATATACATATGTACATATGTATATATGCATGTATATATGTATGAATGAATAAAATTAACGCGTATGATTAATATGCGTAGCTGTTGCTGGATTTTACCTTCTTAAAAAATCTGCTTACTTATGTGCATATGAATTATATTGTATGTACAAACATAAATGTGTATGTACATATAGTCAATCAAAAAAGTTTTGGCACAGTGATATTTTTAATAATTTCTTCAATTTTTTTATGTTCATTTTAAATAAAACCATGGCTATGGTATTTTAACAAAAACTAAACGAATCAAAGATTTAAATCCGGAGTAAAATTTATAAAATTTCTTTAAATTTGCATCCAAATTTTAAAATTTGTTATTGGAATTTTCGGAAAATTTTGAGTACGGAGTTTTATAGTGCATTTAAATTCTGAACAATGAAGTAGAAGTGTGCAATTAGAAGCAAGTGGCTTTTTTTATTATACATTTTCTTTTAATACGGGATTTACATGCTCAATAATATTTACATGAATGGATATTTACAAACCAGACAGAAAACAAATTTAAAAAAATCAGCATAAACTCTTAAAGATTGTAACTTCTAAAAATTTCGATTTAAAAAATTCAAATTTCGTTTTTTATAAATTTGGCAAAAAAGTTTGAAGCTTTTATTTATATAATTTTTGCGATAAAAAACACACAAAAAAATATTGAATTACTGTAAAAAATATCGCTGGGCCAAAACTTTTTTGAATGACTGTGTAAGTACAACCCATCTCAAATACCAATTCGTTCGAAACATTGTGTGTCAGTTTATTTGTAGCAGAATCCATGCAAATCATTTTTAAATGTGCGTACAAATAAGCTAACAAAAAGCTTGGCGGTGAGTGTGTTTGCCCAGCGTAAAAGTGAAAGAGTCATCACTTTCACTAGGCACCCAAGCAGACATACTGATAAAAAAAGTAAGGGGCGCACCCAAACAGCCGTTTCCATCACACATGCATAGATACTATGTGCAGATTTTATGCACATACAATATTTGTATATTCCTGTCGAGCAAGTTGATAGTCATGGACAACAGAAGCAAACGAATATACCCGTCGAATGTGTTAAACGCTTTCGAACATTAGCCGGTTTTTCCCTCGGCTAAAAGTAGAATTGTTAATGGTTATTAAATAGACGGATAGGTGGGTAGGCGGTGGTTAGGTGGGTTAGGTAAATACATAGACGGTTAGACAGGCTGGTGGCCAGCCACGCGACACTCAATTGGTAAATGAATAATAAAAAGAAGTCGAAGCAAGAAGGCTATGCAACAAAAAGAGTTGCAATGGTGGGAGCGCTATGTCACGATTGTCTTGTACGCGCTGTGGTGACAGTCATCAGTCATAGTTGGAGCCTTGGTACAATTAACAGGTAGCCGCTTCAGGGTTGCAATTTTGATTTTTTTTCTGTTTACTTTTAATCTGAATTGTCAAACCTTGTTTACATTTTATCAAAACAAACAAATTTGTTTACAAGTGACTTGTGCTGTGAATTATTTTTGTTAAATTTTTATTTTAAATAAAAAGTGCGAAAACCAAGAAAATTCAGAAATGGGGAAGTGTGTTATTTGCAGCAAAAGATGGGTTAAAGGGGGTGGTCCCTTTTTCAAAGTACCACAGGATCCGCGGAGAATGGCCGATTGGAACAGAGCTTGTGGCATCACGCTCACAGCAAACGACGTGGTTTGCGTGGAACATTTCGCGAAATCGGACTTAATTGGTGGTGCCCAACGAACGCATCTGATGCCCAACGCTTCCATAACTACAAAACAATGAAACAATTATTAGTTAGTTATGTTCTTACTTATATTCTATACCTAAATTCCAATACACGACATAGAAATGTGCATTTAAAAGTTTATAAATTTAATATTTAATTGTTTTTACTCACGTTTCTTGCTATGGCGTAGATTTTTGAATTGTCAAACTGTATTTACACTCACAAAGTTTGACATTTCTGTTTAGACACTTTAGGTTTTTCAAACAACAACAAAATACAAGCAGGGTTGAAATTTTCCTAATGCCGCTACCTGTATTATTGTACCAAGGTTGGAGCGCAAAACAAAAAAAAAAAAACTCGTTTGACTGAAAATGCCACAAAATCGAAAACACGGGAACAAAACCAAAAAAAAATGATCGGCAAAGTTAAATAGTATTATAAACAGCGAATTACAAATACAATCACAAAAAATTGCACATTTCTGCATACTGACATACGAGGGAAATATGTACATACATATGTATGTACATACATATGCAACAATATTCATAGCATATGGAAGCTAGGCAAACCAGTCAAATATAGTTGCCGGCAGCCAGTACTCAGTATACATACATATGTATGTATGTATGCCATATACTTAGTTGTTTTGTGGTTCAATGACTCCCAACATTTCGTTTCGAATCGACTTCAATTATTTGTAGACAAGACTTGCTTGCGGTATGGCCCCTTTCATTCGATTTGTTTGATTTAATTTCTTGTCTTATTTTTTTTTGCATTGTATTACCAGCGTGTGGTGTGGTTGCGCGCATGCGCTTGCGGCTGCATAATTTTGTTAGTGTTTCCATAACGTTGTAGCTGTATTTCACAGCTATTGGCGCTTAGTTTGTTTTGCTTCGATGTTTATTTTCATGTATGTATGTATGTATGGCGGGTTTACTTTGTTGACATTTGACTCTGCGTTTGCTGCTGCTAATAGGTCATAGTTGTCAGCTGATTCAACATCTGCTTCTAGCTTATTATGTAATATTTTTTTGAAAATATTGATGGTGGTACGAGATAACTTTCTGAAATGTGTAAAAATCATGACGCGATTCGTTAACTATTTTAGAATACTGCGGGAGATCTTTAAGGTGTTTCGCAAATAAAATTGCCAATTTTTTTTTTTTTTTTGATAAGTTATAAATTTGGCTGATTCAAACAAGTTATTCATGGAAAATACGTTTGATTTTTCCACATAGTATTTATACTAAGTGCAGTTGGATACATCCATCATCATCTCATGATTCTGCTATTTTTAATATACCCCAAATAGTACGATTTCTCGAATTCCTTGAAATAAGCGTTGTTTTTCAGCAATCACTGCTTCAACCGACTCGAATTTCTTATCTTCAATAAATTCAAAAACACTTGGCATAAAATTTTCATTTAAAGAATTTTAAGAGGATTTTCCAGGATATGAACTTTTTAGCCATTTTTATTGTTGCCAAACTCTATTGCCTGGAGGTTTTTCGTAGAAACATAAGGCATATTTTTCTCTAAATAAATTATATCTAATTCATACGATGCTTGTGCGGTGTGCCCTACTAACTTCGATCCTGCTTTGTTAAAATTGTTGTCGAATCAATCCAATAGCTTACATAGTTAGATACGGTCATCAACTTAATCCTTTTCGAAAAAAAACGGTGGACCCTCCGACGAAGAGGGCCATGGTACGATTTACCACGAGCAGTGGACTGCCTAAATTGTTCCTTAATCTCTGGCTCAAAAATTCGTTAGCTATAGGAAAGACATATGCCAGCCTTAATTTGCATTAACTAATCGATTATCGCCATACTAATGTATATTAACTCGCCGTAAATACGCGAAAGTTTAGTGCATTTAGACCAGAACGTAGACGCGCGAGACCGATAACAATAACGACCTCTTGTCATCTGTTATGATAAAATCTAAATGTGCATTTGTGCTTAATGATGCCATTCAACTCTGTTGGTCTGTCACGTCTTTTACTCGCTCCGAAATTAAGTAAACTAGTAGTGGATTTTTCAATATCATTTTTTAAAGTACTTAAGCTACAAAGATTTGCCAGAGAACTTCATCTGCTAAACTGACGTCAAACGGTTGCACCGTGCTAACCTAAATTATTCATCACTCATTAACTCATTTATTTTCCAAATAAACGAGCATGTTCTGCAATTCACTTTCACTCAGAAATTTAGAAAAAATAGGCACAAAATGCAAATTCACTCAATGTAGAACATGGATGGTATGCGGAGATTTGCACACGCCAGGTTCTGCTGAACATTTTTCAACTCTATACCCATTCCTTTTTCTGGTTGAAAACCTTAATATACTGCAAATTCGAAATGACGTTGAGTTTTTGGGAAAATAGTAAGGCAAAAGTACGTTTGAAACTCACACGCTAGTGCGCCCGTCCCTGAACTAAATATGTTCGCACTACTGTACGCACTTTCGTAAAAAACTAGTTCATTTAATTTCTTTCTAGCTAGCTTTTACTAGTAGCATTGCTCCAACTTCTCCTTAACTTTCAGAATACATACTTATCTCTGTGGCATCTCGTTGCTTTTCTTCTTCCTTTTTCTCAAGCATCAAATGAACTTGCAACAAAAGATTCGCTACTTTAGATAATGATTGCCTTCTCGTTTGCTTTAGTATAAATACTTTAAAATTGTGCCTTATGTTATTTTTTGGTCAAATATAAAAGTTAAAAATCTGGTATATCTTTTCAGTCAAAAATAAAACTTAAGTCAATTTTTTTATTTTTTCGATCAAAAATAGCAGTTTAAATATACACAATACAATGTGTTTTAATTGAAAAAATTCAGTTTTTCATCTTCTATAAATATATTTCCTTGACAAGCATTTGATTTCTTTAATTTAAGCTTTAAGTTATTCACCTTTTTACAGCAATGATTCGGAATTCAATTTATTTTTGATCGAAAAAATAGAAGTCTAGTTTAACTTTTTTCTTTAACTGAAAAAGTAAAAGTCAAGTATTAACTTTCATATTTGACTTTCATTTTTGACCGAAAAAAATAAGTCATACTTTACTTTTTATGTTTGACAGAAAAAATAAAATTCAAATTGTAACTTCTGTTTTTGATGATGAAAATGATTACTTGGCCTTCAGATAGATACTGTGTTTAAGTTTTCGAGCTTAAACACAGTATTGAATAGAACAACTGTTTAGTTATTTTAATTATTTTATTTGTCGATATTTCGATCTCAATTTAAGGTCATCCACAGGAACTCTTGAATGTGCCTGGTTGACTATCGAAAAAATAAAAAATTTTTCTTTGACTGAAAACATAAAAGTAAAATTTTAACTTTTATTTTTGATCGAAAAATGAATGTCTTTTTTCTATTTGTTTTCTATTCTTGATTGAAAACTTGTCGGTGAAGAATAAAAAGTTATTTATTGACTCTTTTGAAAAACGCAATTAAAGGTTGCATATTTTTCTGGCCGACTTCTATTTAAGTGCAAAAAATGTAGAATAAAATTTATTTTTTTATGAGAATAAATCACTTAGAGGTACAATTGGTGTGGCCAAACACATTTTGCGTGTTCGTCCTATTTTTCTATTTTTACTAATATTTTTTTGTACAGAATAATGTCCATAGTAAAAAAGGCCCTCAAATTTAAGTGCGTATTTATTAGACAACATTTCCTTCCCCAATTACGAGTATGCGCGTTTTTTATATGTTTGTTCCAACTACTGAAACAAATTTCATGCTTTCTAATTGTCAGTAATAACGCGCAATAATTTCATCACTCTCATTAGCCGCAAGTAGAAAAAAAATAAATCATCAATTACTCAGATGGATATAAAAAGTTAAAAGAAAATTAAAACAAAATTTGTCAAAAACATTAATGCATCTCACTTGCTTGCCGGCTTTCTAAATATCATAGATACAAATGCCATTTGTCTTTTTTAGGAAATTTAATCGTTTTCCACAATTTTTCAAGCGTTTAACTGTTGTTTTTTTTTCTTGGTGAACATGATCACAAGTTCATTTCCAATCAGTTCGCTACAAGTATAGCTTTTTTTCAACTCGTTGCCACCATGTGGCGTTGACTTCTGCCATATTTGTAGTGATTGTTATTTGTTTCGCCAATGCTACATTGCATCTGCTTTTTTAATGACCGACAAGCAAGTGTTTTAGTACCGTTGTTGTTTTGGTTGTTGCATATAGCTCCTGATACTACTACTACTACTATTATTTTGCACTGCCGGTATACCTACCTACATATGTATGTAGGTAAGGTAGGTAGATGTTAAAAATTCCAATGCCACTTACTATCGCTGCTATAGTATCGGGTCTTGCAATAGGAACGCTACAAAAGTTTTTTTAAATAAAGCAAAAACGGTTTGGGATATGAATTAAATTCTTTATCCCTGTGAAAGTACATTCGATGTCATTATGTATGGAACTCGATTTCTTTTGCATGGACACCGCGGGCACGCTTACAGAAGTTCAGACGCTGAACCCAATTTTCGACGGTTTTCAAGCATAAATCGGCCGATACTGCTGCAATTTCACGTTCGATATTCGTACGAAGTTCATCAATCGTCGCTGACTTGTTGGCATAGGCCATACACTTGACGTAGCCCCACAGGAAATAGTCTAACGGCGTCAAATCGTACGGCCGAGGCGGCCAATTGACTGGGCCATTTCGTGAGATAACACGTTCACCAAACTTGCTTTTGAGCGGTAGCGATTCCCATTCACAGTAACGTGCCGGTCTTGATCATCACGGAAGAAGTACGGCCCAATGACGCCGCCGGCCCATAAACCGCACCAAACCGTAATTTTTTCGGGTTGCAATGGAGTACGTGTGGATTGCTGCCTGTCCAATAACGCATATTTTGCTTATTGACGAAGCGGTTCAGCCAGAAATGACGACGACCATAAATTCGACGTAGCGCTCTTAAAGTTGAGGCTATTGACTCCGAATTTCGGTAGTAAATTTTAATAATTTCGACTAGCTGTTGGATCGTATATCTTTTCATGATGAAATGGCAAACATTACTGAAGAGAAATGTCAAAAGAGCGGAAAAAATATGTCGTCGTTTGCTGTCACTATCGGTCTACTTTTGTAGCGTCCCTATTGCAAGACCCTTTACTTGTAGTAGCACGTAGTCCTGCTGTTGTCAGCACTTTGATGACGAGTAAAAGTTTTTCTTTCTCTACTTTTATAAATTGCATTTAATTGCAACAACAAAAGTAACAAGCTCTTTGCTGCTCCAACTACTACGAGTACAATAATGAAAATGGAAATTGGGAAAAGCTTTTCAAGCTACTGGGCATTGATGGAGTGACTGCACTTTAATTACTTTCAAGAGCTGAACTGTAGATGTTTAGTTTTCAATGGAACTTAAATTTACATACATACATATTTCTTAATTGATTTATACAAATGAGTTTATGGTTTTTATTTTATTTCTGAAAATAAACTATTTTTGGTAGAGGCTTTAAAAGTTCGCTGAAGTCTATTTTCATAATTAAGCCTTAAAATATTTGCGGTCCCTTTGGTTAAGGACGCGCATCTCTTAATTGAAGTGAAACTGCTTTAGCGGCATGAGTGATTTTTCAACTTCGCGCCACGAAGCAACGACACGACCCTTTTGTGAGATAAAACAAATACACATAAATATGTTCAGGACTATTTGAGGATTAGTTCTGGATCACTTCGGAACAATTTTGTCACTAGTCAATTCTCTTACCATTTCAGGATAATTTAGGGACTATTTCGAGACCTTTGGCAAGAACTATTTCGGAGCAAGTTCGAAACAAGTTTGAAACAAGTCTGGGATTGGTTTGGAATTTGTTCAGGACTATTTTGTTTTTCGTTCAAAAGTAGCTGGGAACTGGTTTGCCCTACTGAAAGCTGTAGGTTTTGTTCTGCAAAAGATGATTTATATTTGTTAGCGATACCTAATGACAATTAACTTTTACGAGGAGCTTCACTTCAGAAAAACATGACGAACGTCTCGTTTTTGGCTCAAATATATGCCGTAGCAAATAGTGTGGCATAAAGGCTAATGACATTACTTTATTTAAAAATTTAAGACAATTTATATTATAATTCTTTGCCTCAAGAAATACGTACCACCACCTCCAGAAGGCAGTAGCAAGTAGATTCGATGTCACCGCCTTCGCTTTTACCCAACTGTTACTCTACATAGCAGCCACAGTAAAAATGTGCGCTCTATTTTTAATAACCTGCGTTTTTGTATATACAACTCAAGAGCTACGCTTATAGAAATACATACAAGTTTGCTAAAATGCTACATATTCAATATTTTAATCAAAATAAAGTTTCGCCAATGCTTTACACATTGTAAATAAAACTTAAAAAAAAGTAAGAAATAAATGCGATCGAGATTTGCTACACGTCTGTTATTTATTGCAAGACAATTTAGGTCATTCTGCCAGCAATGAGAGTGGTTTGGCAATTTTCGTGTTGTCGGAAATAGTTTATCAAGCTTAAGACAATTTCAGCAAAAGTGAAAAATAACACTTTGCCTTAATAACAACAGCAACAAAAAAAAACAACAAAAAAATTATGTGAAATGAAAAGCAATGCCACAGCGCACAGAAATAATGTTATGAAGCATTTTCTTCGTTTCGGCGCCACTTTATTCAGCCTACAGCCAACTGGTACCCACTTTTACGACTTAAGTTCGAAGTTGTTTGCCGCACATTGGCTTGACTTTTGACGTTCTTTGCAAGCACTTATGTATACGTAGGTACATATGTACATATGTGGATAGATAGCACATAAATAAATATATGTAATTATAAATTTATATACTACCGGCTTTCAGTCACGCTGCCGGTTTTCCGTTCACCGATATTAGCTTCATGTTAGTTTTCTAGTAAAATGAAAGAAAATGTACCAAAAAAAGGGTCAGGGAAGTTATAACTAGAATGAAATAAAATATTTAATAATAATTTGCTGCTTACATCATATATGTAGCTCGATGTTGGGCCGAACTTCTCCTACAATTTGTGATCTACGTCTCGATTTGTACCGCACATTTAGTTTTACGACGATTCGAATGGCAGTTGATTTTTGTGAGAAGTTTTTTCATGACAGAAATACATTCGCAGGTTTGCCATTGTCTGTCGAGGGACTACCTCTATTAGAAAAACCACCGTTTTCTAAATTTTTTGTTTGATTTCACGTACCCTGCCAATATTTGAACCCATGCCACTCCCAATGATAGAATGCACTTACTACTAGTGAGAGTATTTCAAGGAGCGGTTCCGTCGAGTCCGGTTCCAAACAGAATCGGGTATTTGGACCGGTTCCGGTTTTAAAAAAGTTGTAACGGGAATAAGCACTATCGAATAGCTAAACAAAAGATTATAAAAAGCTTTTACAAAAATTCAGTTCCTTTTCTGATTTTTATGTATTTTATGTATGTAAAGAAATTAACAAAATATCTAATTATTTATTTGATATTTGTTAGAAAAAAATTTAATAATAATAAAATACATGCAATTAAATTTAAGTATCTACGGGTTTTCCATGATCAGATTTCATTTAAAACAAAATAATGTTTCCTTTTAAAACATAATTGTTTCGATGTTGTGTGTATTATTTTCTAAACCGGGTTTGTTTATTTAGGGCCTGTTTTTCCATTCTCTAATAACTGAAAATGGATTTCTCATACACAATATATACATATATATATCGATATTTAAAAACAATGTGGTTATATGCAGAGTAAAAAATATCGATATTTCGACTCGATATATCGATATTTTTAGCTCAAGGCACATTAATACATATTTAGCATACAAGTTAACGTAACATCATTCATAGGCAATATATTTGGTCGCGTTCTCAACTATATTGCGCATAATTATGTTCAAAAACCTTAACAAATTTGGAATTTAATACAAATTTGATACTTTGAAATAAATATCGAACCTCGATATTTCGACACTAATTTCTGAAAAACTATCGATATTTTAATACATGCGAAGGGCACTTTTTGATTTTAATTTTAGTTACGCTACTCTCTCTTTCTCTATCTCAGTCACATAGTAAGCTAAATATTTAAAGTTAGTGCGGAGGCTATCCAGCTCCGTAGGTAATATTTCTTGCATAAAACTACGTGCTTGGCTTCGCTTCATAAACTTCAGATCTCATGTCAGTATTCATATTTTGAAAAATCTTTAAAAAATATTAAGAACGACTGAGTTTTCAAAACATTTACACTGAACAGAAAAAACTTAAAAATGAGAAAAATTTAGAATATCAAAAGAGTTGGTTCCACAAAAATTTCGGCATTTGTTTATTCCCATCAACAATTTGCTTTCACATTTTTAATAGCCAAAGTGTGAAACGCGGGGCTTTCCACCCAGCTCGCACCCATTGTTCTTTTTATTTTTTTTTATAGTATTTTGTTTCATTTTTCTCTATGCCTATTTACTGCTTTTCGTTGTATTCGGTACTATGAGTACGAGTACAAAGCCGTCAACAAACTGCAGTTGTACCTGTAACAAAGTCATGTCAAGCAACATCTTGTTGCATGAATGATTATGTCGCTCATACTCGTAAACATTGTGTTAGGCTAGTTGACTCTCTTTTTTTTTTTTGCTTTGTTGTTACTTGTTTATTTTTAATTACTCATTACGCTCTAAATATTAATAACCGCACATTTTTTAGTAACCACCAGAGTGCCTTTCACACTTCCAAAGCACTACAAAGAATTTATGAACGAGTACGTACAATTATTTTATGTTTTCCACACTTGCTGGTAACTTCATGTAGCATGTGCCTTGTGTTGCAAGTGTCACGGCAGTGGAGAGGATACCACGTCTGTGCATACATATTTACGAGTACATATATGTATGTATATACTATATTGTATTCATATACATGGCTGATTGTTCCATGCCAAGCTTTTGTTCCGCGCACTAAAATGAAATAATGAGGCCACTTTTATGCAAGTAACGTTTATACTCCGAAGACTACGAGCTAATGCCAGCTAATGAACAAGCTGAATATCTGAATACGGTATATGATGTTGAAATTACCCGAAACGATGGAAAAGTATAAAGCACTACCTACAGTCGATTTTTCGGCATAAAGGCATAAATATTAAGATATCCTGAATTTAGTGCTGAAGGGACTCCCAAGACGATCAACGACATTTTGTTCGACTCGAACAAACCAATCTGAAACTATGCAACTTCTATGATTTTGATGTCAACTTGCTTCAAAATCAAAAGAATATTAGGTTAACATCTAGGTGATTTTAGTTGCTCCAAATATATGTAAATACATTTCCTAAACTAGGATACTCCTACACACTAGGCTATGGTAGTGAGGCCGCCTATTGATTTTTGTATGAAAATATTAAATTTTGTTGTATGTATATACATACAGTGCCGAGAAAAAGTATTGAGACAGTTATATTATGATAAAAAATAGACGAAAAAGTTTTACCACTGTGAGTAATATAAAAACAGTTGCTGTGTCAATACATTTTCGGCGAAGTAATGGAGTCAAACGTGAAAAAGCGATAAAATTACTTTCATACTTCCTAATTGAAAATTTACAATCGGATATTTGATCGGTCGGGGTAGTTCAGTGTTAAAAGCAAAAATATTTTAAAAGTTATTTTTATTAGATTTATATATTGCTCAAAAAACAAGGCAATTTTTGAGTTTTTTTTGTTTAGACAAAAAAATTATTTTTTAATTTTATTTTTTGCTTCGAATATAAAAGTTTTGAATTTTATTTTATATCTTAAAAAGAAAAAGCTTTTAAACTTAAACTTAAATCGCATTCAAATTAGTTTTAGAGTAGAAATATAAGCAAAATATAAAACTAAGCAATAAAAAAATTGTAATTAACTTGCATTTTCCAAGCAAATAACAATACTGCAAAAATAACTGTTATTTTCTTAACAAAAAATTAAACTAAAAAATAACTATTATTTTCTAAGCAAATACATATAATATTCAAAACAACTATTATTTTCCCATCAAAAAAATAAAACTAAAAAATTTACTTATATTTTCTAAACAAAAAAATAACTAATTTTCTGAGTATACTAAGTAATAATAAGAAAATAATTTTTACAATTGATAGAACAAACTAAACAAAATAAATCAATCATACTTGCACAAATAAAAATGAATGTACCTAAGGTTAGTCCACTTCCATTTCAATAGAATTTTTAATATAATTTTTATTTGCGGCTTTTGAAGTCATATCACTTTGCCAAAGGGCACAATAAATTAAAAATCTTGTCCGTTTTTTATCAATGTGAAATGTTTTAAAATGAGCTTTTGAGAGCCAGCACGAACCGCCGCTGTGGCCAGTCTGCAGTCGCTTTTCGGTTGATCGCTGGAACCTTTGAAAATAAAGTCATTAATTAACAAAACCCAATAATAGTAGTATTATCAATATTATTTTGTAAACTAAACTCTATACCAATTAAAAATAGCTGCATTTAAAAACTGAAAATAAAATGGCCAATAAACACAGAAAATATTTTTGTGGCTAACAGTGAAATCGGGTCAAACAGTTGGAAAACTTTTAAATCACTTGTCTTATCGACTATAACCTCCTAACATGCATTTCTGATTGCATTGCTGAGATTGTAATGAATACCTAGAAAACAATCAAATGTAGCGGTATAGCAAAAAAGAAAGCACTAAGAAAGCGTTTTGCCATGACTAGCGGAAGCCAGTCAGCCAGCTGATGCCACATTAACCAGCACTGCGGTTGTAGCTATAAATAAACAAACAAAACAATAAAAACCACTGCTGTGTCATTTTAGACAGTCAGCCGAGAAACCACCCGCCATCATCATCGGTATATCAGACATTGCATCCGATAATGTGTTTGATAACGTACCATCGAAAGACCATTGAGTAATAAAAACACAGAGAGAAAGCAAACAAAAAAAAATTCAAAGAAAAATTAATTGAATAGCGTACGGTAGACCACAGTTATTTTTATGACTAGTCAACGCTTAGTACAAATAAGCTTAAATGGCTTTTAGTTTGGTTAATAATGAACGCCAAACACTTTAACCTCGATATACTATCTACGTACACTTGTAATCATTAAAATAGTAGCAAAATCCTTATTAATTTTAATATTTCTTTTTATAAATAGTTAATTCTATAACAAAAGGCATGTAAGTCAAAGTTTCAAACTGTCTAGAAAATGTATAAAAATTCGACAAATCTAAAAAAATTGTCTTTAGAATTTCCGAATTTTCAGAAAATTTTCTGGTCCATTCAATTTTAATTGAATAAAGTGCAAGTTTGAAGTCAAAATCCATATAAAATGGTTTGCCGTGAAATATGCGTGAAATTCCCCAACATTTCGACGACAAAGTTCTCGCAGTGAAAAGGCTACCAACATCTTAGCAACATGATGCCAGCAAAATAACAACAACTGCTTACTACAAAATTTTCTAAGAATTTGGGTTGAAAATTTGAAAATTTTATTGAGATTTTTTTTGTTTATTTGTCGAATTTTTATATATTTTCTAGAAAATTTGGAATTTGGGCATACATGATTTTCGTTGGAAAATTGACTATATTTTTATAAAAAAAATAATTAAAATTAAATAAGGAAATACAAACTTGTCAATACTTTTGCTACTCTTACCCGGAACGCAACTGCACATACTTTGTAGGTATAAAATGGACGAGACGACGTCATTGCCAAATTCTGTCTGCTAACAGCCATCAAACAGTTAATCGCTATAACCCACCACCACCTACTCGTAGAAAATGAATTTTAATTTTTTGCTTTGTTTTTCTATTCCTGCCTGGTTGTATGCAGCTGTGTGGTAGCGGATTATTAAAATAGAACATACTCATCGCACTCATTCATTAAACATTGCATATTGCTGTATCTGTGCATAGGAGATTTGTCTAGCTTTGCCTGCCTTGCTCATCATGCAACTAATATTTCCTGGTTTGATGAAGCTTTCGGGCAGCAGGTCACTGTGCTAAAACTGTTCGTCTTTTTCTGCTGCTACAATTGCTGTTCATGTCTGTCAACTTACTTTCAGTTCATTTATTTCGAAAAGGTAAATTTTACTACACTATATATAGGCTAAAAAATTATTAATCTGCCATCAGCACTGATTAGACTTTAGCACGATACACTCTAACAGTTTGGTAATGTGGCGGCCTCTCTAAGCACTTTTGGCCTGCTTTGTTAGTGTCCGTTTCACTTGGTCCGTTCCGCTTTACAGCTCATTTCTCTGTGAGCCTTGTAATTTACATTAACAACTATTAAACGCTGCGTAGTTGTTGTGTCTAATATGGTCATAAACTGGTACAAGCTTTAAGTGCACATACATACATACATAATCTTTTTATGTTAATTTTTATATGAATAAAAATAATTCGACAAATTTTCCAACTTTCAATCAAAATTTTTAGAAAATTTCTTTGACATCTGCACCATAAGTTACATGAAAAATCGTTTCCAAGACCAAAATTAAAAAAAAAACACCAAAAAAAGTTGCGGGTTTTCCACCGGATTTTATAAAGTGATTACTTTTTGAGACTTCAGAAAAAAATTTAAAATTTTCGAGGCATTATCAACATTCTCCATATAGTAAATTTTTTATAAGTACAGGTTAAATCCATAAATCACAAAATTTTTGTTTTGAGCACTGAACTTTAATAAGATAACTGAAAATTTGAAAGTTTTCCACAGATATTTTATATTATAATTAACCATATTTTCAGCCCACCCTAATGTATAATAATTATCTTCCTCTGAGCGAACATGTCGCATGCTTAAAGGCTATTGTTCTATTATTATAGAACAACTATAATAACATTGCCATTATTTAGTGGATAATCATATACACACATTTATGTATTATTCAAAATGGGCCATTAAACTTCGGTTGTAAAAGACGCAATCAAACGTTTTATCAAAGTATTATGTGTGCGGACAGTGTTATTATTTTCCTACTAAGCTATGTATAACTAGCTATGGACACAGTTGTATTATTTTTTGTTGTGCGTAACTCTCTTCTATAATGAAAAAGTTTTTTTTTGCCTCTACTACTTTCGCTTTTTAAGTTTAAATAACTTTTTGGCGGCCGCAGTTGCCGAGTGTGTAGCGTATGCGTGCTTCAACTGGAGTATCCCGGGCTCAAATCTCGGCCATGGCAAATAGCATCAAAAATTATAGAAAACACCTTTTTCTAATAGCGGTCGATTTTCACCACAAATTGTTGGAGAAGTTCGGCCAAATATCGAGCTGTTTGAGGTAAGCTTCAAATTATTTTTTTATTATTATTATTAACTTTTTTGTGTACACAATGTACTTCCATTAATGTCGTTTTTATTTAATCAAAAGAAAAATATTTGAGGCAAATATTAGTATACCGCTGTTTATATTTAAGAATACAATTTGTTGTACTTAGAATTTAGTTTACGGCTCATAAATTAGTTTTAAGCTTAATTTGTTTGCTAGCTATAAGATAGTTGAATTTTTTCAAAATACTATTCAACCCTAAATAAACTGAAATATAAATATTCCACCAGTCGTTTACTTACGCAGCATTTCTACCTAAGTAAATTTGTTTATTATGGTACTCACTCTGCAATCACGCGATGCTTTAATACACTTGCTATCATTGTTATTTTTGTATTGTTGTACCGTACCTACAGAGAATTATTCAAGAATATATCACGATTTGTTATGGTTTTTTTTTGCAAAATGAACGTTTTTAAACCCATACTGTTTAAATACTTTTCGAGAAAAATACTCCTATTTGGAATACAATTTTAATAATTAAAAGCTTATAAAATTAATTTATTCAAAGTATGTTCCATCGCTAGTCGATTGCTTTCGTTAATTGCTAAGAGAATTTTTGTATTGTATCTTTTGAAAAAGTTATCAGATCGCTTCGATTATCGTGTGAGCGGTGGTTATTTTATAATTCGATTCGATTATAAAACTTTACGAATTCGAACGCTTGCTACTATAATAAAATTAGGCCTTTAAACGAACTACTTTTCAATACGAAATACAGAATAATGACCCTAAATAATATTCCATTTGTTTCCGTTTTTTGCTACGGTGTTTTCTGTCCTTTAAACACATAAATTTTACTGAAACCTCACTTAGTACACATTTATTTATGAGTGCTAAATATGTTGAGAAAACTACAGGACTGCCTGAAAACCACGCTTCAAGAGCGAAAAAAATAGCACAAAGAAACTATGAAAAGAGTACTGCAAAAAATATAATGTGATAAAATGTGAAAAAGGAGTAAAACACAAAGAAAAACACACTCTTTGCATAATTCATTTTATAAAATGAAAAGAAAAATAAAGCACAGCAGAAATGCAGAGGGAAAAATAAACATACGACCTGTTAGGCTCTTTGGCTGGCTGACTGGCTGGCTGGCCGGGTAATGTGTTGAAGGGCATACAAAAACACCCACGCCCATACCAACCGGCACTTTAGGACTTTCAAGATAGTGATCTGCGTATGTAGAATGACACATTTAGTGTGCTAATAGAAAGTAACGCTACAACCTCATTTCATTGGTATGTGGGTTGATGGTATATAGTATATGCAACTATGCGACCTGGCTGACCTTCATATAACGGTGTTATTTTCATTTTCACAGCAACGTGTGCACGTTTTATTCTTGGCTTTTTTTTTGGGAAAATGTAATAAAAAAACCTTTGTAAGGCTTACGCTTTGTGATAGGTAGTATTAATATACTTAATTGTAGTTTTGAACTTAGAACAAATTTGTAGCTGTTGAGAAAAAAAAAACTTGTCAAGAACTACTTTATAAAATCTGTTGAATGTATAATTTATAATATTAATAATCTTCTTATATATAAAAATCTTCTGTCACGGTGTTTGTGGTCGAACTCCTTCGAAACGACTTAACCGATTTTTATGAAATTTTGTATATACATATATATATATATGTATACATATATACTTGATAGATATGAGAATAGGCTGCAGAGTATATTTTATGCTTCGGATAGGGTTACCACCAGTTTTAAAACACAAATTTAATTAACATAACATTTGTTTCGCTAGGAGAATGTTTATTGGTATATTTCGAAGAGGGTTGCCACCTTTTCCAACTTAAATTTAATTAAAACTGTTGCAAAGAAATAAAATATTAAAATATGCGTGCCAAACTATACGTCTCCACGAGAACAAGGTGCATCCCTTTACTTTTGGGAGGGTCACCGCCTGTTATATGTGACAGAAACAAAATGTGTTCTCAGGTTACATATGCAAAGGGCAATTAATAAATAAACATTGACTGGACAACGTCCGCCGGGATTTTCTAGTAATAATATAAAAAGAATTTGGCGCTTATATCGTATAAATAAATACAAACCAGTGTTTGGCCGAAGTTCCTCTACAATTTGTGGTGTGCTTCTTATTGTTGTTGTACCACAAATTGAGCGATTTGTTAGAAATTTGAAATTAAAATTAAATACAGCATTTGTTATTGTCTTTTATAAAATGTATGTTAAATAAAAGGTATATTGAAGGCATAGCCTTTAATTCTAAAATAACCGATATTAGTAAAGATAAATATTTTCTGTATATTTGATGCATTTTTCTTTTATGAACTTTGTGTTCTCCTTCTCTGCCACAAAGTATGTACCTACCGATAACAGTACGTACAAAATATCAATTTCTCAGCATTCATATCCGTAATGCATAAACTATACATATATGTATATGGATGTATGTATGTATGTATATTGCATGTTTGGCGCTCCGGCAAAACTCAGTCTTCTCAGCCAGTTAGTCGGCAATGAAAACTGCAGCAGTTGAAGAAAACTTTTGGATGCGTGCCAAAAAAGTGAAGGGTATTAAAACGAATGCACCAATGTGCCTGCCCACCTGCCCACCTGCCCACCTACCCACCTATCCACCTATCCGCCTACCCGCCTGACTAGCTGCCTGCTGCCGAGTAAATTGGTGCGAAGACGCAAAGTGAATGAGCGTCAATCACTGTGTCGGAATAAGCGGGTGAGAGCTACTCTATGTATGCACTTTGCTTGCAGTTGGGTTAAGTGGCAAAAGCGAAAGGCTGAATTGAATGTGGCGTCAGTCAGGCACCATGCGTTGCTCGAGGGAAAACGTTTCACTATCCGAATTCGATTTAATTTTTGGCTTTTATCCAGTTTCACTTGGCGTGCGTGTGCAAGTTTCTCTTTCCTGCCTACGCTGATATTTCAGATTTTGGTTCATTTTTATTAGGATTGCTCTGCTTTGTGCAGGTGAAGGTAAAATTAGACGATATTTTAACAATAAAGCGCGGAAAATCTATTTTTGCTACAACAGTCCAAAAACCAAGCAACTTGCAATTGCAAGACACAAGGTGCCGTAATGTCGTAAACTTGGATATATCCCCCAACAATGTGTATTTTTCATGATTTCAATTTCCTTTCAATGCATTTTATTACTCTGTTGCGGACTTGGTTTTAGCGAAGCATTTATTTCTATTTACATATCTAAAGCGCATTTTCTGTTCCACTTTCGGGCTCTTGTTCGTTGGCGACTTCAGTATTTAACCTTTTCACTACCGTACTATAAGCGGGTGGCTTACACAAATTTAGGTAATTTTTTCGGAGAGATATAATATCCAATAAATGGGAATCTACCAAAGCATTCAAAATATAACGGCTCTTGACACATTGAACAAATCTACGTTTTCCCTTTTCCATTGAGATGCATAAAATATAGCCGTCTGCTGCGATCTATTTTTATTGACATATGGTAAGGGGATTTCCTTATTATTTTTTTGTGTTGCTCTTTTTCACCGAAGGCCTATTGTTAAACAAAAACTACACATGAGTCTTTCCATTTGCTACCACTATACCTGTTTCACTAATTCGAAATATATTTCTCCGAACCGTTACTTATGGTTGGAAAGGTTTTTGCTATTTTGAATAAATAAGGATGCTGAGGAAATATACGGGTTGGGTACAATATGATTTTGGTTCAAAATTCTGTATTTAAAATTCTGTATTCAATATTCTGTATTCAAAAATCTGTAATTCAAAATTCTGTACTGTTAAAATTCTGTATTGCGGAACACTGTAATTTTAAATTCTGTAAATCAAAATTATGTATTGGCAGTATTTTGTTTTGCAAAACTCTGTATTGAAAAACCGGAAGAGCATATGGATAAATAAAAAAGTGCGCACACATCCGGTTTTTCAATACAGAGTTTTGCAAAACAAAATACTGCCAATACATGACTTGTCTTGACCCATATGGTTTCCTATATTATCAAAACAGATTTACATAAAGCAAATGTACATATGTTTGTATGTATTTATAGCTTCAGGAATTTCAAAATGGTCACAAAATTAGTCAAACGAAGAAGGCTGTAAAAGCAAACAACAGAATTAAAAGAATAACAAAAAAAAAGGCTTATATTAAGGCATGTTTCTTTTCTAAAGCGAATTGCTAAAAATTTAATAATATAATAATTGTTTCGCCATTATAATGTAATAACTTTTGTTTTGAATGAATTTTTGAATTTTTCTTTAATTGCCGTATGTATATATACCATTGATTCTATAAAATCGGAATTCCATTATTCATAAAATAAATGTGCTATTCAGGTAAGCGTGCTTATCAGGTTATCTGCTTATTTGGTTATATTTTTACAGCATTTTGATCGAAAATAATATTGATTCCAGAATTTTAATATACAGAATTTCAGTTCTCCGTCATTTTGATCATACAGAATTTTAAATACAGAATATTGAACCAAAAGAATTTAGGCTGGACAGAATTTTTTTTTTGATTTTTACAGAATTTTCATCCAAAAGAATTTTGAAAAGCAGAATTTAGTACCTCTCCCGAAATATACATCCAAATACTTGCAGCTCATTGGAATTTCTTGAAATCGGAGCTAATATAATTGGTTCAGTCTCTGCAATAATGGAAAATCGAGGATCAAATAAGTACGATGGTTCTCCCCATACTACCGACTGGTAGATTGAAATTCTCATTGGGCAACATTGGTAAGTTATTATCATTCTCTGAATCTTCATCAGAGGCTCCTCTATTTCTTCATCTGAATAGGACGCAATAAAACTGCTGAGCGCAGAGTCGCTGGTATTTAGCATCACTGCCACTTCATTTTCCGTCAAATTTCCTCATGGTCTATTTCTATTCATTCTACAAATTGTTAAACACATAAATTTATAGTTTAATGTCATCAATGTTAATAAAGGGTTAATATTAAAAGGTTATAATATTACTCTTTCACTGTTTCAGGCACTTCAAATAATGTTTTCTAACTCCCAATTCTCATTCGCTATTTTCTGTAACTGCTACCATAAAGTCTAATTAATTTTCTCTCCTTTATACTTAACTTACGATACGAGTATATTTGAGAAAGTCCCACGACTATTTTCCGCAAGCATAACTTTCTCTTATTTTCTCCATGCAAGGTGTAATGGGCATGCATGTATGTAAAAATTTGTATTTTGAAAAATCTTTACGTAATAGCATGATGACCCCAGACAACGAGGCGCAGCACAGAAACTTTGCAATTTGTGCTTGGCCGGTCACGTGTTTGGCATTGCTGTTTTTGTTCTTATTACAATACTGTAAACTGCCAATTGCTGGTGCTGGTGTTGGTGCTCCTGCTGCTTTATAGCTAAGCGACAACTTTCCATTTTCTGGGTCAAAACTGACTCGCCACTGACTTAGTTGTACGAGTACGTCAAATGGTTGGTTTGGTCGATTTAGTGAGTCGTTGCTAAAGCAGCTAAGCTTCACTCTAAAGTTGAAACAGAAAATTATATTGCTTGTTGACATGCTACTCCTTGCTTCGGGTTGTCAAATGTTTTTCTATATTTTTTGTTTGCCATTTAGTTGCATCATTATACACATAGTATCTATTTGCCGCTTATGTAGCTGTTTCTCACATTTATTTTTTGTAGACGCGAAGTGAGTATTTTGACCTCTCTCAAATTTTTAGCTGCCGAGGTTTACGAGGTTTATCAAACAATGAAAAAATAGATTAAAGATTAAAGATGAAAGATTAGTTTTTATAAGATGGCAGGCAGTGTAAATAAAAAAGTAAAAAACCGCTGAATAAATTTTGTGATTTGGATTTGGATGCAAATTAATTCTTCATTTAAAAAATTCTTGAATACAATTTTATTTTTCACTTGAATAATAATTCTCTCAAAAATGGCCATCCCTCGTGTTGCATACACAATTTTTTGTGTACTACTTAAAATTGTAAACAGTTTTCTTTTCCGAATATTTCTTGAAATTATTCGAGGTGTGTGTAAAAATTCACCAAAGGTTTTATTTTTGATTTTTTTTTACTTATTTTCTTGCGCAGAACTTCAATTAACTCCTTAAAGTTTAATACTTAAATTTCAGTAGAATATCTCCATCCCCCTCCACAAGTAATATTAATACGGCGCACATATGCACATACATACATAGTACTCGTATATGTATACGTACATATGAGCGGTCTTTGCTGTATTTATTTATCGGATTTTAGAAATAAAATAATAAAAAAAAAAACAATACGCAATTGCGTTTTGCCACATCTGCACGAAAACACACCTAAGTATTCCATGTAGCATTTTTATTTCGAGAAAATAATACGCTTCCTATCTCCCTCTCCACCCTCTTTTGCTCGTGTAACATCTAATGGTGTTCAAATAACGTGCAGGTTTTGTCGTTGCATTGTTTTGAAATTTTCAGCACTTTTTGTTGCAACTACAAATGTAGCTGCTGTTGGATTACCCAATTCTCTACTTCTATTTCTATCCGCGGCTCAACTTTCGCTTTTGCCCTGTATGTATAAACCAAACAAACCTACTTTTGCACGAACTTATTTTACATTTGTAATTGAAATTTCGTTTGTATTTTTGTGTTTTTAGATAGTTTGTATTTTTTGCATTGCATTTACGTAATATCCTCATAGGCGCTTTGTACTGTATCCAATGCATATTTTATATGCAATATAAGTACACAGTTGATTGTACAAACAAATTGTCGCACTGTATGAATGATAAAGTCCATAAATGGGAGGGATTTAATGAATTATTACTGTGAAGATTTTCAACTTTTTTACCGGTCAGGCTCTAAACTGCTGCAACATTTAAGGTATTAATCATTAATGCTATCATTTCTTGCGTCTATTATACCTGTATGAAATTTTAATAGCCACCCAATACGCGCATACTATTAAAAAATACGAAATATTAATTTTAAATAAAACAATGCGGCTAAAAACTGTTATTGTAATTGCATTCTTGCTTTAAAGTTTTTTATTTGTATTTAGATTTGACCTTTTTTTCGATTTTCAAACTTGTTTTGGCGCTAACTGTGAGCAAATCCAGACGAATGTAATGTAAGTTTTTAGAATTGCGATTCGTAAAAAGGCGTTGGAAAAAATTGAGAAAAAGTTAATCTATGTTGTGACAAACTCATAAAAAACTTTGAGCACCCTACTATATCTCAAAATATAGACGTGATGGACAAATTTGGGTGCCACTTTCAGAATCAGCGAACGTAAATCTATATAAAAAGTGATATTACATCAAATGAACATTCTGAAAGCAGCACCGTTAAATTAATAAGTTTTTGGTAGATTTTCAACTGAAATAGTCAATGTAGCAAAAATGTAATTAATTTGTAATAACTTACATTTTCTTATCCGACTAAGAGCTCCTCCAAAAAATAAAATGTATGTACATATGTATTTATTGACAAAGTTTATCAACGAAAAGGAATGAATAAAAACTAACAATTTTCGAAAGGGCTATAACTGCAAAAGAATCCTCTAAGCACGGGGATTGCATATACCTCAAAAACGCTTCTTTGGAAAAATAGACGAAACTTATTATCGTGTTTAGCGACCCAAAATTAGTGAAAAAAAACACTTTTTTAATAAAGTACTATTGCGTGTATACTTTTGTAAGAAACTAATAAGTGATTTCGCAGAAGCAAAGTAGTCAAAACATGTCAAAATATCGATACCCTACTAGTATTTTGTCGGACACTACATATACATATACATACAATCCAAAACGTATGTTACGCCCAACAAAATTAACACAAATTTTAGTCTTGGTTGTTGGCAGTTTTTAGTTTAAGCAAATTCGAGTTACTCTATTTTAGCTGCGCTAAATGAAACTAAAACGATCTATGTATACATACATAATTGTTATTCTCCCGCTCATTTACCTTTTTTGTTCGAAACAATTTAAAATACAAAAATTAAAAAAATAAAACATTGTGAAATCCCTTTTGTGCTTAAGTGCATTGCCCTGTTGACATCCGCAGCCTATTCCTCGCACTTAATCTGTCACAATTGTACTTAATTTTTATCGCTGCGCTTGCACTTGTTTTTAATTGTTTCCAACATATTGTTGGCAACTGCGGGCATCAACTGTCTAAAAGCGAAAAAGAAAATAGTATGGTGCATCAAAAAGGGCGCTTAAACAGAAACTATGCAAAAATTCTGAGAGCCGCTCAAATAACAAAAAAAACAAAACATGTGACAGAGACAAGAAATGTCAACTGTCAGCCCAAGGTAACTACGAGTGAGGACATGGCAGCCGAGTTTTACAATACAAAAAAACAAGAACCAACAACTGAGTTTTTTAACAGTGTAAAATAGCACAAATAGCACGAAAAATTGTACAACCAATGAGGCTAGCAATTCGCGCTGCACAGTGGTAACATTTCATATGAAATTCAGGCATAAACAGATAGTTATTATGATTCCACCCTCCAACTGCTGAAGTAAGGTACATCGGCACACATCAGATTTGTATTGTATAAAATGTTGGTGGTAGGATAATATAGAATTTCGGCTCACCAAACCTTCCAATTGCTGTCTGCTATTAATACTCATTACATGGAAGAACGAGAACTTTTAGTCACTTCAAACATACACTTTATTATAGAGGCCACAAAACTGCATACGGCAAAATTTTATTCAAATTATGATTAAAAAGTTTGAAAATTCGATGGGAATTCTTTTTTGAAGTTGTTTCATTTTATTGATTTTTCATAAAAAAATATTGTATTACAAATAAAATATATTTGTTATTCGAAATTATTTGACTGATGAATGAGCATCTGTTCATTTAAATGTATTCATTTAAATAAAAATAGAAAATTTGCGAATACGACTTAATTTTTTGTTCGAATAGTAATTCACTAATCAGCGTGCACTGAGGATGGTTTTAGATTTCGTGGAAATGTTTTTTCATTGATATATGTAGATTCGCTGTCAGGCGGTAAAAAATTGTTTAAAATAATAGTATGATTAAAAAATGATTTAGAGCAAGATGTTGAGGCATTTTTTTTTACCGCGCAAAGGAAGTGACTTTTTAAATTAAGAAAAGGCACTTTCTATCGGGTTTTCGCTTCCCTAGTTTTTTTGGAAATGGGTTCTCGTATCTATAACCGTGTTCAAATGAATATGTGTAGCTTAAGGCACGTGATAATTTTTTATAATAAATCTTCAGACTGGTTTCAACTTGCTTCATACCACTGTATTTCATTTCGTTAAAAACAATTTCGAATACAGATAAGAAAAAAATGTTAACTGCATAAATACTTTTGTTGTGTACAATTGTCTACTATGGAGGAAAACATAGAAAAAAATAACAATGATAGTCACAGCAGTGTATTGTGGGACCTAACACGAGTTCAAGGGCGTGGAATGCTGGTCAAACGTATAAATCAGCAATGCAATAAATATATGTAAGTAAATATTCGTTTGCAATATTTTAATTTTTTTAACTGCCATTTTTAAGGTAGCTTGAGTTCGCATGAACATGTGCTTGGGTATTTCGTATTTATCCAGTCTATTGTTTGATATCTTATCTTCAATATAATTTAATTTAATTAAATGCATTAAAAAATGCAACTCTATTATTATGCCACTTGCCTAGCTGCTACCTCGCGTTCATTGCATTGCATTGTGACCATCACTCACGCAGTGCTGCATATTTGTGTCACTGACACGCCTTGACCAGCGGCTTTCCACAAACCACAACCGCAGCGACAAAAGCTTTTAATTAAGTGCCACAACCAGTCAATGCGACAGTCAGCAGCGGCTATGGTCACAAGTTATCGCCGCACACATAAGTGATAATTAAAATAACAATTGCCATAATAATAATTAACTGGAAGAGTGTGACGGCAAGATGTTGACAGGAAAAAATAAAATATTGTCAACACATTTCTCACATGAGTACCAATGACGTCCGATTTCCTGGATGCTTGTCACCGTTCATTAGTTTCTGTCAAACTTTCTTTATTCTTTTTTTGTATAAACTAGTGAATCGTTCATATTTTTCATACATACATACATACCCGAACACACAAAGCATTTATGTTTCTTAAGATTTATTGTATTTTAACTGGAAAATTGTAATTGCCAAGAGATTTCTGCTCGCCGATCGTCAAGCTTTAATGAGCCTGAGCCGCAACCTGTCTAAACAAATGTTTGTTGAACGAGTGAGTGAGTGAATGCTTGAACGTAATTTCATACTCATTGTTCTCATACATCCAGTTTCTTTTCGCATTCCCTGCTAACATTCTTGCTATAATCGTCGATTCATTATAATTGGTTTGATTGTGATAATTGTTGCTCATCTGTTACGTATTTATTTTTACACTTACCTTGAGTTATATGATTGGCTGGTTTTTAGTGACGTAATGATTACTAAATATCTACTAGGATTTGATGCGTTTTTTTAAAAAATCGAAAAACCGATTATCGGACCGTGAAATATCAATATATTAGGTTAAGATGTTCACGAATTCTCTCAGTCATTTGTATCTTTTAACAATTTTTTGAAATCACCTTCTGTCAGAAACTTTAGTTAGCGATAAAATAAATGTCGAGCTTTACTTTTAGAAAATACTAATGAAACGCGGCCCGTCTTTGATTGCCGCAAAATTGTCGCACAGTGTTGTTTGATGGCGACATAATTTACGTGAAAGACTTCCTTTATGCTAATTGGATACAGATTTCTGATAGAACATAATTCCTTCAATATTTCTAACTCTTTTTGAACTACTTAGCGCCGCTAAATTATCTAAATTTTCCTTAATAGTACTGAGAGACTAATGTTTAGCTCAGTATACCGTTTTTTGAACAAATTTCAAAAAAGAAAGAAGAAACCGTAGAATGCGAGAATCAGATTTGGGAACGGCATTGGTTGCAGAATAGATTCCGAACTGCAAGGGAATTGAGAAGAAGTCTAGAAGACACTCACTCGGTGGAAATAAGCACTCGCACTGTAGTCCGACGACGTAACAAGTTAGGATTATTCGCCCGCAGTCCTGTAAAACAAAACCCCTTTTGAAAACAATAATGAAGATAAAAAGGGCAAAACCCACCATCATGGGCTGTAGATGACTGGAAACAGGTTTTTTTTCAGATCAATAAAAATTTGTTGATTGGGTCCGATGACAGAACTGTGATGCGCAGGAGGTCGAATGAACGATACTCAGGCCAATGCATTCTATTAACGGTGAAGCATTCCCCATATGGGGAGCCATAACATATTGGAATCTTGGGGAGATAATACTCCTGAGCGATTCTGTGAATGCTGCTATGAATACAGAAATAATATCTATAGGCGTAAGCCCGACCATTGAAGAATTGTCGAGCCATATTCCACATCAAATTGAAGAAAGAACTGGACATTGAGTCTCTCAACTATTCAGAAAATAGTCTGGATCTCAGTATAATCGAAAATTTATCTTCCAACCTTTGGATAAAATCATCGAAACGCTCGAATGACTTGAATAATCTTATAAAAGATGTTTGGCATTCCCCGCAAATCGCAATGGAACTGAAAACTGTTTATCGGTCCTCTAAAAATATCCGAGGAGGCTTAACTAAATAATAATGCAACTAAAAACGAACAAATATACATTAGTATTGCATATTAAAAATATCTTTTATGTTAACTTAATATTTCTTAGTTTTAATATCTGTTTATAACCTTACATTTGGTAACTTGAGTGGTGATGCCTTTTTTTTGGCATGGAGTGTTGATAATACTAGTAATGTAATGGCAACGCGCTCGCGTTCGCGCACGCTTTACACATTTGCAACAACGGTAATGATACTCGTAGCTATGGAATGTCAGCTGGTCGATCGCCTTTGCTGCAACGACGCTACTTACGGTGTATGTGATGTGTGTGCCTAATGTTGATCATTCTGATAACGTTACCTTTAGTTATGCTGACGTTTCACTGTAGCTATTGTAACTCATTGTTGTTGTTGTACTGATGGAACACTGTACTAAAGCATTTATGTTAATACCTATAATGATAGCGGGTTGGTTGGTTGGCTGCTGCTACGGCTGCGGTAGCCCGGCGTTGCTCGCCTCACTAAGCGTGCCGCTCTACTAGCGCCTGCCAACAGCAACAACTAATGCAATTCGACCGGGGAAAATTGCGGAAAAATGTGCAAGAATCTCTTCCGTTTTTCTTTCATTGCTGTGCAGGTTTTCTCGCCGATTTCCTTCACTCTTTTTATTCTTTACTATATAGATGTTACTCGATTGTAACAGGCGGAGAAATTAGCAACGCCCCGATGCAATTTCTGATTACTTCATATGCGGTGAACGCGTGCAAAAACCATAGCATAGAAATAATAATACCTTGGCGATGCGTTCACAGAAAAATCATAGCTTCCTTGAACTTAAGGCATCTATGACATTGCGGTTGTTAATAGAACGTTAGGTTAATGGACGCACTTTACACATTTCTAAACAATTGAAATAGATGCAACCCTTCTGCCACCATCCCGCTTTCTGTTTCTTCAGCAGTCGTATAGACGTTGTGTTAGTGATGGAGATATGGAAATTATGCTTAGACATTCGCCTCGCGCATTGTACTCGAACTGTAATGCTTTTGTGGTCCAGTGTTGATTGCCTTCTATAATCTACAATAATTGCACCCGGCGGATGAGCTTCCGAGTACTTAGATTTGGCGTAATTGCACCATAGCTGCCATAGCTGCAGTAAGCCAATTAGAGTTTATAAACGCGGGTATTGATTGAAGCATTTAGAAGCGCTTTGTTTTTATTTTATTTTTAAGTTGTACTAAAGATACGATTTTCTGATTGCATTGACGTTTTTCCTCTTCTCTATTTCGAGAGTGTTCGATGATTAAATCAAGATTTTAGGGCGGGGTGTAGATTGGAGGCCTGTTTCAACCCTTAATTCCGAAAACGTGGATTAAATTACAGCTATATACATATATATATATAGTATAGTATTATCCCCACTGAAAAAATGAAATTCCGATTATTGTAGTATTGCAGTTTGCTTTCAAATCTAAGAAAAAGAAAAATTATAGAAACAACAACAATGATGGAAGTTATAGCTATTTCAGAGATCACTACATCTGCTCATCAGACTTCATGCTGCTCGATCCCACGAACCCCACGGCTAACTCGAAACTTGTGTTTGATAAATAGGAAACTGAAAAAGTAACAACAGTATACACGGCTTACTTAGTATAAGTGCTTAAGGCGCTGCCTAAAGGAGTAGGTGTACGAGTTTGCCGTGGAGGTCGTGGTTTCCATTCCCGGAAGATGTCTGATGAGAAAAATTTAATAAAATCAAGACCTTGGAAGTGTTAAGTGCACTCAAATATTTTTTATCACATAGGTAGAATGGTTTTAGTCTAAATTAGATAACAATTTTAGTTCCTCCCACTTTGTGACTTTGTGGGAATGGCGACTTATATTTGCCTATTTTTATTTCCACCCATACAGCTAATCCTACCCATTATATTCTTTCTTCTATTATTTTCTTCAAAGCGCTGCACACTCTATTATGCTTAACCTTTCTTTACGTAGAATTCGCTCAAAGTTCTTTCATTTTTTTACCCAGATATAATAATCGGGTATGTGCATTATACTTATACTTTATTATTTGGTGCATAAAGAAAATAAATGCAGTTCAACGTGTGGCATAAATGAGGGCAGGCAGGCAGCACTCTTAAATAAGCTCATATGCGATTGTGCGATTTACAAAATGCCTTGCATTCAAGACAAAGCCATTCATTTGCCCGCTTTGTTATGTGTATTAGCCCTACCTCCCTGCATAGTACCACCTAAACATACTTCCTTCCTTTAGCACTCAAAGCTATTGTGGTCTGTGGTTGCTGAGGTTGCATTTACTTTTTGTAGCACCTACGTGCAAAAATTATGCGCAGGAACCTTTCTTCTTGCAACGGTGTGGATTATATGAGAATTGTAATGTACCACCACCTCCATGTTGCATTTAACAACACAAACATATTTACGCGCCTATAGTATATACATATGTATATAAGTGGTAGGTATAATAGCCATACAGCCTATATTTTCTCCATTTACCATTATCATTTGGACCATTTGTTGTATGTACATAGATATGTATATTGTTTGCTGGCATCGAGTAATTGCGCATTTCTTCTTCTAGCAAATCCGCGAATTTATGTATAGTACTAGCATGCACTTCTGACAGTCTTCCTACTCAAATACATACGTACGTATATGCTAGATTTATCTATATGACTATAGTCATTGTGCATTGTAGTAGTGTAGTGTACTCCTTTACCTATGCCATTACCGCCATTCCCAATCCCTTCTCTGCGCTGCATACGCCACATCTATTCGTATAATTTTCTTTATGATTTGTAGCTCAGTTTAATCTGGAATTACAGCGGATAATTGATTTGATGATGTGAGTGATTTATGAGAGATTTAAGACTTTTGATAAGATGAATTGTTGTGCCGATGGCAGTGATTTTTAAATGTCTTCATAATACGATACTCATGGTTTTTTGATTTCGTTTCTTAGACTTTATTTTGTATTTTTTTCTAATTGTTATATTGTCTACTTAAATAAATGGATAATAAATTTATATTAATCTATTATTTTTCTAATTTCAGGTAAGCACTGCGTGGTGGAGGCAGCAGCCTAGTTCGAAATGGAAGGGTTGTACTAAGAGAGTAAGAATGTCTGTATGTATGCCGAGTATACCTTAACTCGAGATAATTTTTACGGTTCGGTATTTTTTCATTTGGGTAAATTATCGTTGATTCAAATTGTACAAACAAATCGAGTGTGATGGTAAACGGCCATAAACTCTTGGGGGATTTTTTTTACTTTCTCAAGCACTGAAGACCAATTCGACATTTCGATATTTGCACTTTGATCCTTAAGGTTTCCAAAGTGATCTCTAAGAATTCTTGATTTTATACTAGTCAGCGTTATGTAAGAAATTCGTTTACAAATTTAATGTGATATATATTTTTCAGTATAAAATTAGAATTATGTTTCACAACGACCATTGTTACAAGACTTTTTACTTGGATCGGTTCCATGAACTCTATAATAACCGATTTCTTATACATTTACACATACATACCCATACCCCTTTCGTCATACAATAAAAAAAATGATGACACCTATTCCACTAAGCTAATAGCTTTATCAATGAAAATGACATTATAAGGCGCTGCGTTGTTTTTTATCACTTTTTTTAGAAGGAAAATAAAATGGTACAAATACATTCAATTTCAGTAGCCGCTAAGCATTTCATCCTTTTATGTGATAATATATGTACGCATTTAATACGCGTTTAATTCAATTTATATTATATTCAGTGAACATGTGATAAATAACATCAGAAAAATGGGTAAAAAACAAAAGCCAATATTTTTAAATTAGAGACGGAGATTTTGATGCGGTTAAATCGGTAATAGAATAATAGAATAATGCAACTTTTTATTGATTTAAAAGTTGCGTTGCACATCACCAACCAATTTTAATAAATATACTTACTTACTAATAAATATATATCGCATCGATATTTTTCAACAATATCTTTATATGCTAGTAAATTTAACTAAAATGTTTGTTCACTTATCTGGAGTTACATATCGTTGCTCCAGCGACCAGAATCAATCGATCTTACAATATGAGTTGCATCCGATCTTCGACTATGGTCGAAAGACCTAATCGAACGAAATTTCATTTACTATTATGGCGCTCATTTGGTGAAGGATAGCGCTTTTGTAAATTTAATAGTCAAAATAAAATTAGTTGAAGCTTAATTTGACTTTAAAGCAAGCTGACTTTATTTTGACTAGGATTTCGTGCTTTCATTTCTACCAGCTGATATTAAAACTAAATATAATTTTGTTCCTCCAAAGAAACCAGAATTTGCAATTGCTTTTTAGTACTCACAACCTTAAACCTGCATAAAATTAATAAAAATAGTTCAAAATAGTGTTTTGTTTCCACTAATTTCCCAACCTTACGACGACGATGTACGTCGATAGCATAATTTGTGTTTTCCACACTACTCGTACTGTATCTAAATGTGCCAGCGAATGTTTGTTTTTATTCTTCGGTATTTCATAACTGCCATGGCACTGAACCAGTTAACTTAAAACTACTCAGCTGTGACAGCCAAGTACTAACTGCTTTATACTCGTAACTAAATACAAAACCTCCTATTTGTGGTTTTATTTGCTTTGATCTTCATTAACGCTGAAAGGCTTTCATTACAACCGATTTTTATGCTGCCTGCCTGCCAGCCTGCCTGCCACTACATTGTGGTTGACACAAGAGGAATTTGTGCGGAAATTGACTTACTTTCGTATTAATGAAGATTTGCTCTGGCACACCAACAAATCACGCCCAAGCGAGTGGATATATTTATGTGCATATGAAAGTAAAGTCTGCCGGTTACTGCCCACACAAATTCAAGAACATTTAGCCTACGTAAGCTTGAATCTACGTGATATAGTGTGTAAGAGTATACGGCATGCAGTTAAATTCAAAACTCGTGAAGACACATTTTAGTTCCTACGCCAGAATTTGGAGAAGTGAATGCTGCAATTGTGGCTAGTAATGGTATTGCGTTTTTCATAATAGTGTCTAGCCACTCAATTTTAACGGGGTGAATTAGTTACTTAGCTTGTAAGAAGAGATGTGCCTGACATTCGGTTTGAGAATGTGACTGGACTCACCTAATATTTTTCTGAAAACTATTGAACGAACGGTGTTGTATCAATTCGACAAATTATTGTATATAAGCAGTTCCATGGGAAAGTGAAATGGGGATCAGAGAATTTGCTTAAGATTTGTAGTTTTGTAGTACTTGGGCGCCAAATAGCTTTACTAAATAATTTCTCAAAACAAAATTTTATTTTGCAAGATATTCGCAATTGAAAATTTTACATTTGAAAAAAAAATCATTTTATTGTACAAAGTTTTATAAATAATGCAAATTTTTTATATTATACAAAAAAAAAATTAAGAATTAAATTTTTTAATATTTTGTTTAAACACTAATTTTTTATTGTTCAGAAATCATGCTAGGAATCTCATAAATTATCAAAAAATATATTTTCCTAAAGTTTTAACTTTCTTAAAAATATATGGTGATTTTTGTCATTTCTGAAAAAAAAGTTTAAAGTTTGCACTCCGAGTGAAAAAATGTTTCTACTTATGAATGTACTTCACCAAAACTTAGCAACAAAATTTATTTCAACTGCTGGCATGTAGAATACATGCATAGCTATTTCTTTTTTTAATTGTTTATTTTTAATAATTAATAATATAAAAACTTGATATTTTTCTTAAAATTTTTATAATAGTTTTCGACATAAAAGTTATTAAAAAAGGTAATTTCTTCCAAATTTTCAATTTTAAAAATACATACAATATACATATAGCACAAAATAAAAAAATAAAAAATTGTGTAGCACAGTTATTAGCCTAGCCCCCCAAGTACTACGAAATAACAGAGTTTAAAAGAAAAATCGGTGATCCCCTTTACAAGATTCCAACTTTGAGTGTTCAAATATTCAGTTGAGCAGCCAAACGAACTAGTGTTTCGTTAGTCACGAAGAAGTAGGTTTAACTACAAGGATATTGCATCACTTTTGAAATGTCTGCATATGCATTTGCTTCATACCGAGGAAGATGGCGGCATGTTGCATGCTACAATCGCAATCGTACCATACAGACGTACTCCAACGCAAATATTCCATTAGTATAATGCTTCTCAACTGCAGCCAATAAATAATTTAACTGCACGCTTTATTCGCACTTTAAAATCGAGAAATGTGTACTTTTGCTATTTTAGGATCTTCAAATGTCACACAAACCGACAAGAAGGCCTAACAAAACTTTATCCCAGAGTAAAGAAAAATTGCTCCTAGCGGACTAGATGTTCCTTGCCTTTGTAGAGAAATGTAAAGAAAACGAAAAAGTTTTCGAAATATACCTTTACCGGATATCAATACACAAATTGAAATCATAATACTGGAAAGTAAATATTTACATGGGAAAAAACGACAAACTTGCTCACAGTGAAGTAATCGAAATTTCAAATTTTTGTAAAAAATTCAGCAAATTAAAAAAAAAATAATTGTCATCAAAAACTTATTATTTGTAATTACAATTTTGTAACCCATTCATTTCTGGCATAATAAAGTGCAAGTTTGAAGTTTGAACTTTCGATTTATGTATGTATATGGTATGATCTTATATCATTCATTCCGATGTTTTACTTAAATTTGCTTGAACTAAATGCATACCGCAGAAAATTACTTTGCCCATTAGTAGTATTCTTATATAGTCATGCATGATAAGCAGAAATGCTTGTCATAAGTTAATTTCCATGCTAAATTAGTTAAAGCAAAAATTGTTTATATCCATTTTACGATAGACAATTATATAATATGCAATAATTACGAAAAATAATTTAGGGCATACATATGTATGTATGTATGTATGTACATACATACATACAGTCGTCTACCATAATGAGTTAGGTAGACATATGTGTATGAAGAATCGTTTACATCAAATTTAAGTCTTATATTAAAAATTCACTAGAAATTTTTTCCAATGACTGAAGTTTTCGAAATTTACACAAAAAAATTCAAAAAATAGGGCTCCAAGCTGTAGACCTGTGCAAACTTATTAGCAAAATTGCTCGACTGCGGAAGAATCCTATATTATTCCAATTAGCTTTGTTTCAGTTATATTTTACTTAGTGTTTTTTCTGGTCGCAGAACGAACTTTAATTGTAAGTATTGTCTTAATATCAATGAATCTTCTAAACGTTTTACGCACGATTGATCATAACTATCATTGCCCCAATCCTCTACAATATACAAAAAAATCGAGAAAAAACTCTGCTGAAGCAGTTTTGGTTGCATGGCTTTGATGACCGAAAAAATGAGTTCTTGATATACATACAGTTTATAGGCTCGAAAACTACTTAACAGATTGAGCTCAAATTCGTACGATGTATTTGCAATGGTGTCTAATTGTGCATAGGGCAAAAAAAAACGATAAGTGGAGCTGAATTCAAAACATATATTACTTATTCCAATTTTTGAGTTTCGTTATTTAATTTAATTAAAGCCATACAAGAAAAACGTTCATATTTCCATAAAAATTCTGCCTTCCTTAACATTTGGAGTTTAATTTTTCGTAAGGCATCGGCAAGGCAAACGATTACCATTTATTTAAATTCTCGCGCAAATGCAGCAACATTTCCCTTGTGACTACAAGCGCACTCAAAACAATCTAAAAATACATTAAATGCAGTTAAATTGTCAAAAACTGCTGGTTGTCACAGTTTACCATAAAACTTGAATATCATTCCACTGCTACTCTTGTAATCAAAGTTTCACGTCCGTTTTTGTTGCTCTTGGTGCTTTTCTGCAAAATACAACACTTATTTTTTTTATTGTTGCGCAACGGGCTGATACGTTGCCCAAAAGTGTTCCAAATTTATTGATTTTACAAAGTAAATGCCAAATAACATGCGTACAACACAAACAACACCGACGTAGAGCAATTTATTGCATTTGTGGCATTAATATTCGACGAAGGCATTATTGGTCAGGAGGGAGGGGTGGGGTGCTTCCAACCAACTGACTTCATTTCATTGCAACGGATGCAAGAGCAAGAGTACGAATTTTCGTACCAGGAGCTTGCGGTTGAAAGCTGGTTAGCCGGAAGGGGTGCCGCTGTTTGGCAACGCTTGCACAACGTTACCCATGGTTGTTGTTCTTGTTGAGCGCTGCACTCGTTGGCGTTGGCGTTGGTGAGTGGGAATTTTTCGACACTTTCCGCAGAAATTTGATTACATTTTACTGCATGCATACTCGCAGATAAAAAAAATTCAGATTTTATTGTATAAAAACTTTATATGTACGTTCAGTGGGTCAAAAAAGTTTACGTACAGTAAGTTCTTTTGCAATATTCAAAATGTATTTCTTAATAAATGTTTTTCGTTAACGTATTAAAAAAAAAATATAGTTCATATTTTAACAAAAACCATATAACTGAAAATTTTTAACAATGAAAACAATTTAGAAAAAATAATCAGAATCTCTACCTTTTTAATCAGGATTTTCGAACTTGCGTTTTGTTATAGTAAAATTAAATTAGCTATAAAACTGCATACCCAAAACTTATGATTTTTCTCAAAATATATCGATTTGCTAGCAGCTATTATTTCTACCGTTCTGACTGTTGTTGCCTTTTTCCGACATTTTCCGAATAAAAACTGGCCTTGAGCTCAAGAATTATTGTTGGTATAAATAAAGTAGGCCGAAAAATTAATATATGAAAAACATTCTGAATATGTAACACTAGCACGTACATATGTACGTAAATTTTCTTGGCCCACTGAATTTACGTACATATAGTAGATAGTAATTTTTACTTACGCGCATACATATTACATATGTATAGTACACATTTTTAAATTTATTAAAATGCAGTTTGTACTGTGTGGCTAAATATGTCATTCACGTTGATGCTGAAGACCGGCTAATGCTTTAATATGCGCGTTCGAATATTAAATTAATCAAAAACAATAAATCATTGAAAGCTGTTTTTACATTTTTTTAATAGAGTTTTCAGAAAATAAATTACTCATACGTGCAATTGATATCCAATAAAATTGTTAAATGAAGCCAATATACAAAATTATGGGCTAACAAAAAGCTGCTGAAAAATATTTAAATGTCTATATTCACGGTAATCTCGTACAGAGTTAAAACTTACTAAAACTCAACATTTGGGCATTTAGACTATAAACTATATAAAAAGTGATACCTTTTCCCTTACTTACGGCATAGAGGCAAACCTGATTCAATTTTATTTTGGAACAATAATTTAAACCTTCTAGAATTGTTAACCCGTACTTAATACCGAAATTAACTTAATATTGACACTTATGAGTAGAGAACGACTTTGGCTTCCGCCATATCTGGCCACCAAAGTTCGGTTCGGTTTCGGCCCAAAAAAAAAGCCGAACTTTGCCCGATATGAAAATAATGATTACTTGCAAAACGAAAAAATTGCTTTAAAATATCTGTCAGCTCTTCTATTTAATGTACCTTTCTTTAAAAGCAATTATGGTCAATTATGTAAAGAGTATTTTTTTTTAGACATGAGGTTTTCTAGAAGGAATAAAACGCTAACAATTTAATGCTATGCCCAATAATTTAGCTGATTTATAAAGATACTCCCAATGAGGCAATTTTTTTTTGTTAATTCAACCAAAAGTGAGCTTCATCGCTCAAGTGAGTTTCAACGCGATGTGTCGCGCGAACCGAGCCATTATTTGGGTAATAAAGTCTGTTCATTATGAAATGGCAAACCAAAATGAGTATAAGTCAAAAAGAACGACTCCGAAAAAAGTGTTGCCTCATTGAAAACAACACGTCTAACAAAAACACCCTTCAGCAGCGGGGTAGCGCGTACAGGTCTGTGAAAATATACATACATACATACAACTTTGGCCAAGAGGAAAATGTTCGTCCGGTACTTAACACCAGTTTTTTTCCTGCTATCATAAAGTCACTGCAAAGATAATAAAGAATCCGAATCGTCGCCAGCGTTGGACGGAATATATAACCCATTATACAAACAAAGGGCTATGGATCATGAAACCATATGTGTTACAAACTTAAACTCTTGATTTCTTTTTTTTTAATCTTATCGTAGTGTTATCTTTGTAAATTATTCGCACAGCACCTACTGATTTTGCTCTCTCCTCTTGCTGGAATATATAACTTAAATTTTTTCACTGTGTTTATTTTAAGGAATTCTTTTGGAAGCATGTGCTAAACATGCGACTGGGTATTTAGGTCCATGCAATTTGTACGAATAGTATATATTCTTATCTACTGGAAACAACTTGCATTTCTTATTTATTTAAAAACATTTTCTTTTAGTTGATAAGAAAAACTTACAAGCCTTTGCGAAAACATGAGTACAAAATGCAAAATGCTGACTGACAAGAACAGTTGTTATCTAAAAAATATGTATATTAATATACTTATGTATATATATTTACTTACATATGTATATATTTGCAAGCAATGTTTAATTAGACTTGCATGTGAAACTAGGAAAGATAATAATATAGGAATGTGATTTGAATATTCATGCGACGTGATACAGTGGTGTACGGCTTACTTAAGTCGTGCTTTTAGAGTTTTTCAACTTTGGGTTGGCAATTTTGTATTATATGCGATAATTTTCCAGGCTCAACCCCAAAGTGCAATTTGCAAACTGTGTATAAGTATATTGAATAATATGTACATAGGTTCATCTACATAAATGATACTCGTAATACATATGCGGCAGTCGGACAGCTCTTACAGCGGAAATAATAATTTCCATACACATTTCCATTCATTAAGTCAAATTTTTGACGACAAAATAGTTGCATGTTGCCATTTTATAATTTCGCATTGAGGATAAGTCATATTTTTGTGATAAAGCTGCAATACTTATTTCGAATTTTTAAGGACAAAAAATCTGATTAAAAAATTTAAAATTTTGATGAGAATTTGTTCAATTTCATTAAAATTGTTCATCTGGATTTATACAGTTTTTGTATTTTTGAATTGTATTTTTTTAAAGCATTAATAACAGTTAGTAATTAACAAATAATGGCTCGAAGCTTATCAAAAAGTCTCTATTGCATAGTTTTGATAGGCAAAATAGTATATACATCATATGCATTTGTTGACAAGCGAATTGCCTTCAAATACGTAAATATACATCCTCGTATGTATAAATATTACTTCTTAGAGAAAAAAATGAAATCATTCGGCACAGCTGCGAAAATACATTTAATAATTTATATTTATCCTCAATGAAAAAATGTGTAATATAAACAGACGATTGCACAAATACTCGCAACAAAGCAAACTAACTTTAGTAACACAATTTCAAAAAAAAAAAAAAAAAGTTCACCGTAAATATCAAGAGGTAATGAGAAAATGAAAATCAATGCTGCGTGTTTGCAAATACATTCACACATTCATATTTATTGCTTCACAGTAAGTGTATGCCCCGTAGGGAAAAGCGTTGATACCAAACTGTAAATATGTAGGTGTGGTAGTAAGAACCAGAGTAGTCTACAGAAAATTTCTTTCGAGTTATATGAGAAAATCGGGTTTATAAATAAGAAATGGTGATGCATTTTTGGCAACATCATTGTTTTTCATAAGTACCACATCGTTTTCGATAAAGTACCTACATTCCGACGAAGATTTTAAGCCGTCACGGTATGCCCGATTGACCTGGAACGTCCCATATACATATGGAGTGTGAAATCATTCTATTTTAAAAAGATATAGATACTAAAACGTGAAGCAAAATAATATCAATTTGTTTTTCTTCAACTTGTTTGTTTCATTTTTTAAAGATTTTAAATTATAATTTTTTTTTTAGTTTTAATTTTATTTTATTATTTTTCTATATCTAAAAACGCAACAAAAAATTTGAAGCCACTTTAAGCTTACACTTTATAATACTAAAATTGAATGGGCTACAAAATTTCCACAACTTTGGATCAAATAGTTTGAACATTTTTAGACAAGTTGTTGAAATTTGTTTAATTTTGTATTAAGTGTAAAACTTTGCTTTATATGGTATTTGTTCTAGAATGAACTTTTTATAAAAAATGAATGAAAAGTTTAATATGAAAAATTAAAAAAAGGTAAATGACTTAAGTATTTAAGCGGAACTGTATATATGTAATCCGAAAACTTCAACACTGTCGCAAAGGCGGGGAAAGGTAAATCGAGTGTTGGGTCTGCATCAGTTTCGTGTTAAAATCGAAAAAACTGATTTAAAAAATATAAGCTTCATGCCAACTGTATGTACATATGTACATATGTACATATTTGAGGAAAAGTTGGTACTCGTAGGACCAGGAAAAACGTAATTTGCCTCAACGACTTACGTTAAGTGTTAAGTAAATCTACACGACGTAAATATTCCTGCCACAGACAGTCAACAGCTTCGCAATTTCTAAATCTTTAATTACAATACCGATTAACTAATTTATATTTTTCTGCAGGGTTTGAGGATTTTAAATGAGTACGTGCATGGGTACTTGCTTTCGTGTTTGGTGGGCTGTGTCTTGCCGGTATTGTAGCTATGCAGTTTATCCGCATTCTCCAAGTAGTTGTTATCTAAAACCGTCACATGCGATCCAACGAAAATGTATTTGTGTAAATACAGACATTAGGGTGGGTTGGAAATAAAAGAAAGTAAATAAAAATTTACACAGGAAAATAAATGTACATACTGTATGTAGAGCACCTCTTTCAATGCGAAAGTCTACACATTTCTATGTTAACTCAAATTACGCGGAGTGCGTTCTTCTTCTCAATACTCAAGTACTGATCTCCCCATAATAGGCGGTTTTGTACTTATAAATTGCTTACGAACTAAGCCGCCAAATATTTATCAGCTCTGCCTGGTAATTTTTTTTGTTGCTTTCACATTTAAATTTTTTCATTAAGTAAGAAGCAGACCTGTGTAATACTGAGTAGTAATGGTACTAGTACGTACTTAAATACTTTAATTTTTATCTTGAAGTACTTAGTATGTACTAAGTACTTTCAGAATTTTCAAGTACAAGTACCAGTAATTGAAAAATACTTGAAATTTTAACAAATATTTGAAAGATATTGGTTTCACAATTGTAAGTAATTGAAGGTACTTGAAAAGAATTGAAAAATAGATTCAAGTACATTTTTCAATTCTTTTCAAGTACTTTCAATTCTTTTCAAATACTTTCAAGTATTTGTTAAAATTTCAAGTATTTTTCAATTACTTGTACTTGTACTTGACAATTTTGGGAATGCCAGTACCAGTACCAGTACAATTCCTTTAAAATGTACTTGTTACAAGTCGTACTGGTACTTGATATTACTCAGGTCTGGTAAGAAGAGAAGTGGTGAATAAAAGACCCCAATATAAAGGTAATTTAGACAAAAAGATGAGAAATGGCCAGGTAATTGTTGTAGCCAAATATTTACAAAAACGTTAATTGTTCACAACTTTTGTTGCACAATAGTTTCAATCATTGAGTAAACCTTTTTTGTCGTTCAATTATCGTGTTTATTATTTCACGCTATGACCCTCTTTTTTGTAACCGCGTAACAAAAAGCGCTCCAACTCGGATAAAGTTTCGTTTAGTTAGAATCTTTTATGAAACATGCGATTTGTTTAGTGCTATTGAAGAACAGAAACTATGTGTGATGGTAAATTTTTGGTTGATTTGATTATATATTTAAAAATACTATTTAGATAGAAGCGGATTAGGTGATAAACTAAAATCTCAGATGTACTTTCTTAGAATACCGCAGTTTTTTTTTTTTACTTCACAAAACTGCATCTCAGATCAGCTGCATTGTACTGAGTAGTCTCAACTAGTATATTTTTCCGAGTTTGTGTTGCTTCTTTATATCCAATTTGTTATCCTGCCAAGTATTCTTTTGCCAATAGGTTACAAAAAAGCGCGCCTATTATTATTATTTAATTTTGTTTGGGCCATACATATATAATAGGATTTTATACTTTTTTTGCCACAAAAATGGACTGCCATATTACACAAAGATTTGCTTACCCACACAGAACGTATGAGTGAATTGGAATGTCGTAGAGAAACGAAACAATTGAAATTTTTGTTGTTTTTTTGTTTTGTATGTACATGGTATGCCTACATAAATATATTATGTATTTATATGTAAGTCAATGTGATTAAAGGAATATAGGATGAAACATTTATAAATTTGTTCCAACACCAACTAAATGGCGCAGTTATCGAAACCATTGCCATAGTCGTAGGATATAATATTGTTATATATAGTATGTATGCAAATCGAAAACGATAGCAAATGCCTAGTAGATATAAATATAATACAGCTACCAAGGTACTCGCAATATGTGACACATTTGTGTTATTTTCAGTCCATAGCATTGCGTTAAGATTTTAAATTGAAAGTCATTTTAAAATTAAATTTGTTTAAACATATAAATTGATAAATAAAAACAAGCGTTTGGAAATTCACAGCCTTGTAGCATTCAGATAACGATGGAAGCAAACCCAAGCAAACTGTTAATATGGAAATAAATGGCTAATTGCCAAATAATGTAGTGTTCAAACTTATAAAATAAAAAAAATAACAAGAAACGGTGATAAAGCACTACATGAGGTATCAAAAAGCTGTCTCTTAGTTCATATGTATTTTCTAATTCATTACTAAGTGGCGTTATAAAATTGCAACCACTCCTCCGTTGAAAATTAATGAGCTATTCAAAAGCTTATAAATTACAAAAAAAAAGTTGCCTCATTGCTCTTTTCGTCAGTTACCAAAAGAATAGTTGCATATGCTCATGTCTGATATGTATATACTGGCGAGCAAAACCGGTCGAATGGTGATATTTTCACAATATTACAAAGGGTTTTCATGATAAATTTTTCCGTTAATTCTAAATAAAAATATATGTAATACTATAAGTAAAACCATGTAAATTAATATTTCAAAGTCGATAGAAAATTATGCGAATTGTATAGCTTCTTTACATAACATAAAACGCATGCATTTTATAAAAATCCCCGTTTATTTGTAATAATTTTAAATGCGACAGTCTGGTCTGGCTGTCTACATAAAATATGTGCTTGTATTGGCGATATATGAAAAAACTGTCCAAGATCAAAATTTCAAGAAATTATAAAAGATCTGATGTAGTTTCTAGCCACCACAAACTTGCTTTTTGGTATAATAATTGTATAATTCAATGTATAAAACAATACCCGAACATTTTCTAAACACCCTTATAAAAAATTCTAAAATTTTGATGAAAATTGTACGAGTTTTCGTAAATTTTGCATAAGGTTTGAAACATTACTTTACATAGTTTTAGTTATTGTATGACCTATATTTTTTATATAAAATTAACACAAAAAATGTCTCATGAAACCCCTTGTTACTATTGTAAAAATATCTCCATTCGACCAGTTTTGCTTTGCAGTGTAGTTAGGTATCGAAAAGCAGTGAAGAGCTTGCGTTACTAATTGTCAGCATTGAAAAATTAATCTGTTAGTCATTTTTTAGCGATCTTTGTTTATATAGCATTTCAGAATGAAAATAAAATATAAAGTATAAGTTCCTAACGATAATTTAACCTTATGCGGTTATGGTTCAAATACGTGAATTATTTGGGCGTAGATTGGCTGAAATGTACCCGATGATCGTGAATGCATATCCTCATATCAGTGCACATCATATTCAAAGCTCTTAAGTGGCGTGGTGTCGTCACAAGCATTTCCTTTAATAAGTGAACAGAATAACTTACATTTATTTTATGTAAACTCTCGGCGTAGCCTTCTGAAAAGAAACTTTATTTGTATTTTGCTGCCAGCTTTGCAATTTCGCTGCTATAGAACCAACTCAAATAAAGTATGGATATGTAATGACCACTGTTTCGCAAAACATACGTTTTCTTCGAGGCTGGACAGCCTCAATATGTGTAGGTAGAGACCCATTGCTTAATTTATATAAAAACCATAGTAAATTTTATGAATTGAGTGATAATAAAGTTTAAGCGAATGTTTTTTAAGCTAAGTATCCAGTTCTCCAGAAAAACCGAAAATCATATAAATATACGCTCATGTAATGAAAAAGAAATTTCCTTCTAAAAAAAATTTCTCAAATCAGTTTTCAATTCCCAAGAAATATCGGGTCTTGCAATAGGAACGCACAAAAGTTGTTTTTAAATAAAACAAAAACGGTTTGGGATATGAATTAAATTCTTTATTCCTGTGAAAGTACATTCGATGCCAACTCGATTTCTTTTGCATGTGCACCACGGGCACGCTTGCAGAAGTTCAGACGCTGAACCCAATTTTCGACGGTTTTCAAGCATAAATCGGCAATTTCACGTTCGATATTCGTACGAAGTTCATCAATCGTCGTTGACTTTGTTGGCATAGGCCATAGACTTGACGTAGCCCCACAGGAAATAGTCTAACGGCGTCAAATCGCACGACCGAGGCGGCCAATTGACTGGGCCATTTCGTGAGATAACACGTTCACCAAACTTGCTTTTCAATAAATCGATTGTGACATTCGCTGTGTGGCTTGTGGCACCGTCCTATTGGAACCACATATTGTCCAAGTCCATATCATCCAATTCGGGCCAAAAATATTCGGTTATCATTGAGCGGTAGCGATTCCCATTCACAGTAACGTGCCGGTTTTGATCATGACGGAAGAAGTACGGCCCAATGACGCCACCAGCCCATAAACCGCACCAAACCGTAATTTTTTCGGGATGCACTGTTGACTCATGGAGTACGTGTTGATTGCTGCCTGTCCAATAACGCATATTTTGCTTATTGACTAAGCGGTTCAGCCAGAAATGACGACGACCATAAATTGGACGTAGCGCTCTTTAAGTTGAGGCCATTGACTCCGAATTTCGGTAGTAAGTTTTAATAATTTCGACTCGCTGTTGGATCGAAATCTTTTCATGATGAAATGGCAAACCTTACTCAAGAGAAATGTCAAAAGAGCGAGAAAAAATGTGGCATCGTTTGCTGACACTATCGGTCTACTTTTGTAGCGTCCCTATTGAAAACCCCTTTAAATGCAAGTATATTTATTTCTTCATGAAAATTTACAGCAACGACAAAGTACTTTTTCAAGCAGCGGAATTAATGAAAACCCCTTTTTTGTTGTTATTTTTCTTGAGATTTTTACGTAGAAAATTAGAAATTAAAAAACTTCCAATGCAAAATTCTAACTAGGCAACATGATCCTATAATATTTGTTTGTCAAAAATATAGCAATAATAACCAGACCTGGTAAAATGTAACTGGGTATTACTGACCAAGGTTTAGTCCTTTGTTCCTCCGTCTCTCCAAATGCACCAATCTTGAATAAAATATGTAGTTATAGATTGTAGCATTCGTCTGTACTTAATCTAATTGTGGAAAAATTTTATAATTATTAGTAGATATGTATATGTTTCTTTCTGCATAGGAACTATGGTCGCCTATTACATAATTATAATCGCACCACATATTCCAACTGTTGCCTATTTATTTTTCTTTATATAATTTTAATAATTTTCTTTTAATAAAAATATTGCTAACAAAACTTCGAACTTGGTGATTTGAATTTTTGAATAACAAATTTGAGTTCGCAATTTTTTTTTTGCCGGCGCTCATCCGCAAGTTCTCTCTTTTTTTCATATGAAAAAATGTGCTCCAAAAAAAATGGCAAATCTCAACGATAATGTGAATTTAAAATATACACTTACACTTTATTATATTAAAACTAATTGCATGCACAAAATTTTTCTATAAATTCTAATCGAAAAATTTGAAAGTTTATTGAAGTTTGTGGTAAAGTCCTAAATTTGAAATGATAAAAATTAAATAAAACGGTTATAATTATGTGATGGGGTGTATATTCATTTTCACCTCTATTATTTCAATTTTCAATATTTTTAGCTACAAGTTGATTCTATTAATAAAAAAGAAATGTGAATGATATAAAAAATTATCTTTATTACTTTCAGGCAAAATTTAAGCATTACGCGACAAACGGACTTTGGCAGTGGGAGTTCTAGCAGCTTAGAATTATGAAATTTCGATGCGCTATAATGACAAAATTTTTACACGAATAGTGGGCTAGCAGCTTGAATTAATTCCAAATATTTAGTTTCCTTAAAAAATTAGGCACACAACTCAATTTATTGAACATGGAACATCGATTTTTTCGAAACATTTACGTTCGCATAATGTGAATAACAAACCCCCTCCAAAGTAGTGACTAGTAATTATCTCTCGGAAAATTATCTTTTGGTGATAAAAGTTATCGAACATAGCCAACTTGCAAACATAAGCTCACAAATACTTGTTTATAGCCGCTTTTAAAAATGCGAAGCGTCCACTGTATTCGCGATTGTGTCACGCTATCGGCCCTGAAACACAATGACAGTTATTGCCGGTGGGATCTCGATTTCCTTGTGTCATTTTTGAAATAATCATGTCTCTGAGCCAAACCAGGCAGTATTCAGAAAATGCACTTGTTGACTTGCAGAGCAAGTTAACTTTCAGCTATCAAAATCGGGTGTAGTGTGGTTTGTATTAAGCTTGTGTTTTTCTACATACCTCGTTTTCAAATATTTAAATCCATTGCCATTGTTTCCAGTGATTGCTTGGTTTTAGTGAAATAAATTTTATCGGCTTCCATTTGAAAATAATAAAATTTTGCCGGCATTATTCCCTTATCGGCTTAAATTTCACAGTTCGTTTGTTTCGACACCACAGTGATTTGTATGAGTATCGAGCATATGGAGCAAAATAAGCTGAAGTCGGTAATGTTTCACTTATTTTTATTTTTTGCGCGAGGCAAAAATATCTGTATCAGCGATGTGCGGTCTCTTGTGCAAAATACACACTTGCATGTCAAAATAAAAATGACATTTTTGTGTCACTCATTTAAATTTATTTTCTTGTGTTAATGTCGTCGTTTTACTAAAACAATTATATTTTCGTTTTGCATTCCGTATATTAATATTGAAGCCAGAAAAGCGTTAAAATATCAAAAATATCTCAAATAAAGGACGCCAAGTGAATATACAGTGTGGATATACACCAGTGGTCGCGAAAATAGTAGCAAAATGTATTGACAATTTTGTCTTTCCTTATTTAATTTTAATATATTTGATATAAATATATAGTTCACTCTATAAAAAAATGCCATTTAGTCAAAAATTCGAACTGTTCAGAAAATTTATAAAAATCCTAAACTTTTTATCCGATGTTTTACAAAACTTTCGGATAGCCGATTAAATTTTAGTACAATAAAGTGCCTGTTTGAAGTAGCCAGAAATTCCAGTTGATTTTTTTGTTGTCCATGCGTCACATAGAAAAAAGGCGCAATACCGCAACCAATAAAATTAATTCAAAATTACCAAGAATTTTTGGTCATTCGAAACATGCACTTTATTATACTAAAATTGAATGGGCTATAAAACTGCACATTCTAAAATTTTCTAAACATTCGGGTAAAAAGTTCAGGATTTTCTTTTTAATTTGGAATTTTCATAAATTTAAAAAGTGGAAAATTTTGATTGTCAAGTTTTTTTTTAAATTTGTCGGATTTTCATAAATTTTCTAGAACCTTTAGAATTTGAACTTACGTGGTTTTTGTTACAGAATTTACTACATTTTTTATAAAAAAGAATTAAAATCAAATAGGGAAATACACAATTGACAATATTTATTTTACTACTATTTTCGCGACCACAACTGTAAGTATGTGTACATGTGTGTACACAATTATTTCTTTTATCGCTATCGTAAATTAAATATTTGCTGCTTCTGTTTGTATGCCAAAATTACTGCAGGCGCAACTAAAAGTTACAGTAGTATGTGCCGTAAAATTGGTGCTGGCTGGAGCCAAGTGCCAATTAAAAATGCACACCATAGTCTAGCAATTGAAAGGATTAAAATAAAATTATTCACCAGCGAATGCTTAAAATCTATATCTAACTATAATCCTCCGCTGAATTACGGCGCCGACATAGCCGAGTCTGTAGCGTGTGCGCGCTTCATTCGGCGGGTCCCAGGTTCGAATCCAGCTCGGGGCAAATAACATCCAAAAATTATAGAAAAAGTTTTTTTCCAATAGCGGTCGCCTCTCGGCAGGCAACGGCAAACCTCCGAGTGAATTTCTGCCATGAAAAACTTCTCACAAAAACATTCGCCGTTCGGATTCGGCGTAAAACTGTAGGTCCCTCAATTTGTGTTACAACATCAAGACGCACACCACAAATTGTAGGAGAAATTCGGCCAAAATCGCTTAAGCGGTTATAGCACCAATTAAGTAAGAAGAAGTACAATTTAGTATTCTAATTATATTAACATACATACATGGTATTTATGTAGTATACTTCCTAAAATTGAAGTCCAATAATTAAAATTTAGTCAATATAGAATGTGTTACATACAAAGTAAAACGTAGGAAAAACACATGGATTACAGATTATTTCAATTTATATGTTTTCTACATTTTTTAAATTTGCAATCGTTTAAAAAACTATTTTTTAATCGCATTCACATTTTCTTCGCCAGAAATATACAAAACAAAAAAACCAAGACTGCATTTTAAAATATTAGATTTAAAAATTATTGAAATGCTGATTTTATTTTATATTTGACTTGTCATCACTACAAGCGCTTATCAAAGTCGCAATATACGAACATATATGTATGTACATTAAGGCGCCACCAGAGATTGCGAAAGTGCATGACGTTAGTAACAACAAAAACTAAAATAACAGAGGATTCAAATTCAATTCCCAGACAAATTCTGAATTTATAACACATATGTATGTATATACTTTCATACTAAAAATTCATTTGGCAATATAGTTAACATTTTCTGTATCCACGCGCGCACATTTGTAACTACCACTCATTTTATATTAAACCATACTATTTTTCTTTTAAAACCATTTAATTACACTTGAATAAACAACTAAAACTGAAATTTATATAATAACTTTTCGTCTTGAACATTAGTTTCATCGTAAGTATGCTATCTAGAATCTTGTTTATTTTAACTAGTATATTTAATTCTAGCATCTTAAGTCAGAATATATCAAGCGATAAATATAAACGTAAGTATGTATTTACGGATGTGTCTGAGTAGCTGATTGGTTTGCTCTAAGTAAGTATCTAGTAGTTATCTGATTTTCATTATTATCTTTGCACTCAACAAACCCTACATTCACACACACGCGCACTTTCAAGCCCACACAACCACATCGTTTACAAATTCCAGCATTTAATTGCCTCAAATGTATGTTTCACTTACTATCCTTATTACGAGTGCGATACGAGCTATACGAGCGCCATAACACGAAAGCATTTAGTCTTAGCGTCATAAGAATTCGTTGTAACTTCCACAATTCTGAACCGATATAGACAATGAAAGAGCATCATTGGGAAGTGTCGACCGGAGCACAACTTTTATTAAATATACCGCGTATCAATGCAATTTTCAATCATAACACATTTTTAAATGCCTTCGTTCGAAAAACAAGGTATACTTTTAGGCGTTTTGCATTGCTTATCGCCCAGTGAGTTAGCCTAAGCGCTCCCCTTTCATTTGATACCAATATTGTCAAAATCGGTTCAGTTTTGTAGAAGTTATAGAGCAAATTCGGCGGACATTCATTTTTTTGATTTGTCGCAAATCCAAAGTCAAATTTTCGATTTTCTACCAGGCCACCAGAATCAGACAGCAAGGGTGTCGCGCGGCATAAAAATCGTTATAACTCTGATATTTCTCCACTAATTTTATGTATATGGGTATTGATAGAAAGGTCATCGCTTTGCCCTTCTTCCTATGGAGTCACCTACGCTAAACGCCTAAAAGTAGGCCACGTTTTTCAAACAAGAACGTTTTCTTACGGCCAATAGTATGATAAAAGTTGGTCCATGTGATTATTTTGGAGCTGGAATGTTATAGATAGCATTGCCTTTTAATATTCTTTCATTTGATACCAATTTTGTCTAAATCGGTTCAGATTTGGTGAAGTTATAGATAATTCACTGCGGCGCTAAAACCTGCTGTTGGTGAGGGTACAGAGTTTGAAGAACCAGTTATAACTCGGTAGGTTTTCCACATTTTTCTAATATATTGGTATCGGCGTAAAGAGCAACGCTTGGGTATATTACCTACTGCATTTCCGATTATAAGCGCCTAAAAGTAGACCAGGGATTTCAAACAAAATTATTTAGTTTTAGCGTCATAAGAATTCGTTGTAACTTCCACAATTCTGAACCGATCTAGACAGTATTGGTATTAAATGAAAGAGCATCATTGGGAAGTGTCGACCGGAGCACAACTTTTATTAAATATACCGCGTATCAATGCAATTTTCAATCATAACATATTTTTAAATGCCTTCGTTCGAAAAACAAGGTATACTTTTAGGCGTTTTGCATTGCTTATCGCCCAGTGAGTTAGCCTAAGCGCTCCCCTTTCATTTGATACCAATATTGTCAAAATCGGTTTAGTTTTGTAGAAGTTATAGAGCATTTTCGGCGGACATGCATTTTTTTGATTTGTCGCAAATCCAAAGTCAAATTTTCGATTTTCTACCAGGCCACCAGAATCAGATAGCAAGGGTGTCGCGCGGCATAAAAATCGTTATAACTCTGATATTTCTCCACTAATTTTATGTATATGGGTATTGATAAAAAGGTCATCGCTTCGCCCTTCTTCCTATGGAATCACCTACGCTAAACGCCTAAAAGTAGGCCACGTTTTTCAAACAAGAACGTTTTCTTACGGCCAATAGTATGATAAAAGTTGGTCCATGTGATTATTTTGGAGCTGGAATGTTATAGATAGCATTGCCTTTTAATATTCTTTCATTTGATGCCAATTTTGTCTAAATCGGCTCAGATTTGGTGAAGTTATAGATAATTCACTGCGGCGCTAAAATCTGCTGTTGGTGAGGGTACAGAGTTTGAAGAAACAGTTATAACTCGGTAGGTTTTCCACATTTTTCTAATATATTGGTATCGGCGTAAAGAGCAACGCTTGGGTATATTACCTACTGCATTTCCGATTATAAGCGCCTAAAAGTAGACCAGGGATTTCAAACAAAATTATTTAGTTTTAGCGTCATAAGAATTCGTTGTAACTTCCACAATTCTGAACCGATCTAGACAGTATTGGTATTAAATGAAAGAGCATCATTGGGAAGTGTCGACCGGAGCACAACTTTTATTAAATATACCGCGTATCAATGCAATTTTCAATCACAACACATTTTTAAATGCCTTCGTTCGAAAAACAAGGTATACTTTTAGGCGTTTTGCATTGCTTATCGCCCAGTGAGTTAGCCTAAGCACTCCCCTTTCATTTGATACCAATATTGTCAAATCGGTTTAGTTTTGTAGAAGTTATAGAGCATTTTCGGCGGCCATGCATTTTTTTGATTTGTCGCAAATCCAAAGTCAAATTTTCGATTTTCTACCAGGCCACCAGAATCAGACAGCAAGGGTGTCGCGCGGCATAAAAATCGTTATAACTCTGATATTTCTCCACTAATTTTATGTATATGGGTATTGATAGAAAGGTCATCGCTTCGCCCTTCTTCCTATGGGATCACCTACGCAAAACGCCTAAAAGTAGGCCACGATTTTCAAACAAGAACGTTTTCTTACGGCCAATAGTATGATAAAAGTTGGTCCATGTGATTATTTTGGAGCTGGAATGTTATAGATAGCATTGCCTTTTAATATTCTTTCATTTGATACCAATTTTGTCTAAATCGGTTCAGATTTGGTGAAGTTATAGATAATTCACTGCGGCGCTAAAACCTGCTGTTGGTGAGGGTACAGAGTTTGAAGAACCAGTTATAACTCGGTAGGTTTTCCACATTTTTCTAATATATTGGTATCGGCGTAAAGAGCAACGCTTGGGTATATTACCTACTGCATTTCCGATTATAAGCGCCTAAAAGTAGACCAGGGATTTCAAACAAAATTATTTAGTTTTAGCGTCATAAGAATTCGTTGTAACTTCCACAATTCTGAACCGATCTAGACAGTATTGGTATTAAATGAAAGAGCATCATTGGGAAGTGTCGACCGGAGCACAACTTTTATTAAATATACCGCGTATCAATGCAATTTTCAATCATAACATATTTTTAAATGCCTTCGTTCGAAAAACAAGGTATACTTTTAGGCGTTTTGCATTGCTTATCGCCCAGTGAGTTAGCCTAAGCGCTCCCCTTTCATTTGATACCAATATTGTCAAAATCGGTTTAGTTTTGTAGAAGTTATAGAGCATTTTCGGCGGACATGCATTTTTTTGATTTGTCGCAAATCCAAAGTCAAATTTTCGATTTTCTACCAGGCCACCAGAATCAGATAGCAAGGGTGTCGCGCGGCATAAAAATCGTTATAACTCTGATATTTCTCCACTAATTTTATGTATATGGGTATTGATAAAAAGGTCATCGCTTCGCCCTTCTTCCTATGGAATCACCTACGCTAAACGCCTAAAAGTAGGCCACGTTTTTCAAACAAGAACGTTTTCTTACGGCCAATAGTATGATAAAAGTTGGTCCATGTGATTATTTTGGAGCTGGAATGTTATAGATAGCATTGCCTTTTAATATTCTTTCATTTGATGCCAATTTTGTCTAAATCGGCTCAGATTTGGTGAAGTTATAGATAATTCACTGCGGCGCTAAAATCTGCTGTTGGTGAGGGTACAGAGTTTGAAGAACCAGTTATAACTCGGTAGGTTTTCCACATTTTTCTAATATATTGGTATCGGCGTAAAGAGCAACGCTTGGGTATATTACCTACTGCATTTCCGATTATAAGCGCCTAAAAGTAGACCAGGGATTTCAAACAAAATTATTTAGTTTTAGCGTCATAAGAATTCGTTGTAACTTCCACAATTCTGAACCGATCTAGACAGTATTGGTATTAAATGAAAGAGCATCATTGGGAAGTGTCGACCGGAGCACAACTTTTATTAAATATACCGCGTATCAATGCAATTTTCAATCACAACACATTTTTAAATGCCTTCGTTCGAAAAACAAGGTATACTTTTAGGCGTTTTGCATTGCTTATCGCCCAGTGAGTTAGCCTAAGCACTCCCCTTTCATTTGATACCAATATTGTCAAATCGGTTTAGTTTTGTAGAAGTTATAGAGCATTTTCGGCGGACATGCATTTTTTTGATTTGTCGCAAATCCAAAGTCAAATTTTCGATTTTCTACCAGGCCACCAGAATCAGACAGCAAGGGTGTCGCGCGGCATAAAAATCGTTATAACTCTGATATTTCTCCACTAATTTTATGTATATGGGTATTGATAGAAAGGTCATCGCTTCGCCCTTCTTCCTATGGGATCACCTACGCAAAACGCCTAAAAGTAGGCCACGATTTTCAAACAAGAACGTTTTCTTACGGCCAATAGTATGATAAAAGTTGGTCCATGTGATTATTTTGGAGCTGGAATGTTATAGATAGCATTGCCTTTTAATATTCTTTCATTTGATGCCAATTTTGTCTAAATCGGCTCAGATTTGGTGAAGTTATAGATAATTCACTGCGGCGCTAAAATCTGCTGTTGGTGAGGGTACAGAGTTTGAAGAACCAGTTATAACTCGGTAGGTTTTCCACATTTTTCTAATATATTGGTATCGGTGTAAAGAGCAACGCTTGGGTATATTAACTACTGCATTTCCGATTATAAGCGCCTAAAAGTAGACCAGGGATTTCAAACAAAATTATTTAGTTTTAGCGTCATAAGAATTCGTTGTAACTTCCACAATTCTGAACCGATCTAGACAGTATTGGTATTAAATGAAAGAGCATCATTGGGAAGTGTCGACCGGAGCACAACTTTTATTAAATATACCGCGTATCAATGCAATTTTCAATCACAACACATTTTTAAATGCCTTCGTTCGAAAAACAAGGTATACTTTTAGGCGTTTTGCATTGCTTATCGCCCAGTGAGTTAGCCTAAGCACTCCCCTTTCATTTGATACCAATATTGTCAAATCGGTTTAGTTTTGTAGAAGTTATAGAGCATTTTCGGCGGACATGCATTTTTTTGATTTGTCGCAAATCCAAAGTCAAATTTTCGATTTTCTACCAGGCCACCAGAATCAGACAGCAAGGGTGTCGCGCGGCATAAAAATCGTTATAACTCTGATATTTCTCCACTAATTTTATGTATATGGGTATTGATAGAAAGGTCATCGCTTCGCCCTTCTTCTTATGGGATCACCTACGCAAAACGCCTAAAAGTAGGCCACGATTTTCAAACAAGAACGTTTTCTTACGGCCAATAGTATGATAAAAGTTGGTCCATGTGATTATTTTGGAGCTGGAATGTTATAGATAGCATTGCCTTTTAATATTCTTTCATTTGATACCAATTTTGTCTAAATCGGTTCAGATTTGGTGAAGTTATAGATAATTCACTGCGGCGCTAAAACCTGCTGTTGGTGAGGGTACAGAGTTTGAAGAACCAGTTATAACTCGGTAGGTTTTCCACATTTTTCTAATATATTGGTATCGGCGTAAAGAGCAACGCTTGGGTATATTACCTACTGCATTTCCGATTATAAGCGCCTAAAAGTAGACCAGGGATTTCAAACAAAATTATTTAGTTTTAGCGTCATAAGAATTCGTTGTAACTTCCACAATTCTGAACCGATCTAGACAGTATTGGTATTAAATGAAAGAGCATCATTGGGAAGTGTCGACCGGAGCACAACTTTTATTAAATATACCGCGTATCAATGCAATTTTCAATCATAACATATTTTTAAATGCCTTCGTTCGAAAAACAAGGTATACTTTTAGGCGTTTTGCATTGCTTATCGCCCAGTGAGTTAGCCTAAGCGCTCCCCTTTCATTTGATACCAATATTGTCAAAATCGGTTTAGTTTTGTAGAAGTTATAGAGCATTTTCGGCGGACATGCATTTTTTTGATTTGTCGCAAATCCAAAGTCAAATTTTCGATTTTCTACCAGGCCACCAGAATCAGATAGCAAGGGTGTCGCGCGGCATAAAAATCGTTATAACTCTGATATTTCTCCACTAATTTTATGTATATGGGTATTGATAAAAAGGTCATCGCTTCGCCCTTCTTCCTATGGAATCACCTACGCTAAACGCCTAAAAGTAGGCCACGTTTTTCAAACAAGAACGTTTTCTTACGGCCAATAGTATGATAAAAGTTGGTCCATGTGATTATTTTGGAGCTGGAATGTTATAGATAGCATTGCCTTTTAATATTCTTTCATTTGATGCCAATTTTGTCTAAATCGGCTCAGATTTGGTGAAGTTATAGATAATTCACTGCGGCGCTAAAATCTGCTGTTGGTGAGGGTACAGAGTTTGAAGAAACAGTTATAACTCGGTAGGTTTTCCACATTTTTCTAATATATTGGTATCGGCGTAAAGAGCAACGCTTGGGTATATTACCTACTGCATTTCCGATTATAAGCGCCTAAAAGTAGACCAGGGATTTCAAACAAAATTATTTAGTTTTAGCGTCATAAGAATTCGTTGTAACTTCCACAATTCTGAACCGATCTAGACAGTATTGGTATTAAATGAAAGAGCATCATTGGGAAGTGTCGACCGGAGCACAACTTTTATTAAATATACCGCGTATCAATGCAATTTTCAATCACAACACATTTTTAAATGCCTTCGTTCGAAAAACAAGGTATACTTTTAGGCGTTTTGCATTGCTTATCGCCCAGTGAGTTAGCCTAAGCACTCCCCTTTCATTTGATACCAATATTGTCAAATCGGTTTAGTTTTGTAGAAGTTATAGAGCATTTTCGGCGGACATGCATTTTTTTGATTTGTCGCAAATCCAAAGTCAAATTTTCGATTTTCTACCAGGCCACCAGAATCAGACAGCAAGGGTGTCGCGCGGCATAAAAATCGTTATAACTCTGATATTTCTCCACTAATTTTATGTATATGGGTATTGATAGAAAGGTCATCGCTTCGCCCTTCTTCCTATGGGATCACCTACGCAAAACGCCTAAAAGTAGGCCACGATTTTCAAACAAGAACGTTTTCTTACGGCCAATAGTATGATAAAAGTTGGTCCATGTGATTATTTTGGAGCTGGAATGTTATAGATAGCATTGCCTTTTAATATTCTTTCATTTGATGCCAATTTTGTCTAAATCGGCTCAGATTTGGTGAAGTTATAGATAATTCACTGCGGCGCTAAAATCTGCTGTTGGTGAGGGTACAGAGTTTGAAGAACCAGTTATAACTCGGTAGGTTTTCCACATTTTTCTAATATATTGGTATCGGTGTAAAGAGCAACGCTTGGGTATATTAACTACTGCATTTCCGATTATAAGCGCCTAAAAGTAGACCAGGGATTTCAAACAAAATTATTCAGTTTTAGCGTCATAAGAATTCGTTGTAACTTCCACAATTCTGAACCGATCTAGACAGTATTGGTATTAAATGAAAGAGCATCATTGGGAAGTGTCGACCGGAGCACAACTTTTATTAAATATACCGCGTATCAATGCAATTTTCAATCACAACACATTTTTAAATGCCTTCGTTCGAAAAACAAGGTATACTTTTAGGCGTTTTGCATTGCTTATCGCCCAGTGAGTTAGCCTAAGCACTCCCCTTTCATTTGATACCAATATTGTCAAATCGGTTTAGTTTTGTAGAAGTTATAGAGCATTTTCGGCGGACATGCATTTTTTTGATTTGTCGCAAATCCAAAGTCAAATTTTCGATTTTCTACCAGGCCACCAGAATCAGACAGCAAGGGTGTCGCGCGGCATAAAAATCGTTATAACTCTGATATTTCTCCACTAATTTTGTGTATATGGGTATTGATAGAAAGGTCATCGCTTCGCCCTTAGATAATTCACTGCGGCGCTAAAATCTGCTGTTGGTGAGGGTACAGAATTTGAAGAACCAGTTATAACTCGGTAGGTTTTCCACATTTTTCTAATATATTGGTATCGGTGTAAAGAGCAACGCTTGGGTATATTACCTACTGCATTTCCGATTATAAGCGCCTAAAAGTAGACCAGGGATTTCAAACAAAATTATTTGGTTTTAGCGTCATAAGAATTCGTTGTAACTTCCACAATTCTGAACCGATCTAGACAGTATTGGTATTAAATGAAAGAGCATCATTGGGAAGTGTCGACCGGAGCACAACTTTTATTAAATATACCGCGTATCAATACAATTTTCAATCATAACACATTTTTAAATGCCTTCGTTCGAAAAACAAGGTATACTTTTAGGCGTTTTGCATTGCTTATCGCCCAGTGAGTTAGCCTAAGCGCTCCCCTTTCATTTGATACCAATATTGTCAAAATCGGTTTAGTTTTGTAGAAGTTATAGAGCATTTTCGGCGGACATGCATTTTTTTGATTTGTCGCAAATCCAAAGTCAAATTTTCGATTTTCTACCAGGCCACCAGAATCAGACAGCAAGGGTGTCGCGCGGCATAAAAATCGTTATAACTCTGATATTTCTCCACTAATTTTATGTATATGGGTATTGATAGAAAGGTCATCGCTTCGCCCTTCTTCCTATGGGATCACCTACGCAAAACGCCTAAAAGTAGGCCACGATTTTCAAACAAGAACGTTTTCTTACGGCCAATAGTATGATAAAAGTTGGTCCATGTGATTATTTTGGAGCTGGAATGTTATAGATAGCATTGCCTTTTAATATTCTTTCATTTGATACCAATTTTGTCTAAATCGGTTCAGATTTGGTGAAGTTATAGATAATTCACTGCGGCGCTAAAACCTGCTGTTGGTGAGGGTACAGAGTTTGAAGAACCAGTTATAACTCGGTAGGTTTTCCACATTTTTCTAATATATTGGTATCGGCGTAAAGAGCAACGCTTGGGTATATTACCTACTGCATTTCCGATTATAAGCGCCTAAAAGTAGACCAGGGATTTCAAACAAAATTATTTAGTTTTAGCGTCATAAGAATTCGTTGTAACTTCCACAATTCTGAACCGATCTAGACAGTATTGGTATTAAATGAAAGAGCATCATTGGGAAGTGTCGACCGGAGCACAACTTTTATTAAATATACCGCGTATCAATACAATTTTCAATCATAACATATTTTTAAATGCCTTCGTTCGAAAAACAAGGTATACTTTTAGGCGTTTTGCATTGCTTATCGCCCAGTGAGTTAGCCTAAGCGCTCCCCTTTCATTTGATACTAATATTGTCAAAATCGGTTTAGTTTTGTAGAAGTTATAAATCCAAAGTCAAATTTTCGATTTTCTACCAGGCCACCAGAATCAGATAGCAAGGGTGTCGCGCGGCATAAGAATCGTTATAACTCTGATATTTCTCCACTAATTTTATGTATATGGGTATTGATAGAAAGGTCATCGCTTCGCCCTTCTTCCTATGGAATCACCTACGCTAAACGCCTAAAAGTAGGCCACGTTTCTCAAACAAGAACGTTTTCTTACGGCCAATAGTATGATAAAAGTTGGTCCATGTGATTATTTTGGAGCTGGAATGTTATAGATAGCATTGCCTTTTAATATTCTTTCATTTGATACCAATTTTGTCTAAATCGGTTCAGATTTGGTGAAGTTATAGATAATTCACTGCGGCGCTAAAACCTGCTGTTGGTGAGGGTACAGAGTTTGAAGAACCCGTTTTCCACATTTTTCTAATATATTGGTATCACTGGAAAGAGCGTTTCTGTGTGGTTCTTCATGTTACGGCCCAAAGTATCTTGATAGTGGAAAATATATTTAAATATAATACTTAGAACTGTTTTTAGGAAATTAAAATATACTACATAGATTTACATAATAAAATATGCCTTTACATACTTACCAAACGAAAACTGAAAATGCCACAAATATTATTATTTGCATTCAATATATTCATTGACTGGCTTTACGAAGAAACCTAGATTAATGCGTCCTCACCTTTTCCTTCATAGCCAGTTAAATTGCATTTATTGAGCTGAGCGTTCCTTTTACATATGGTAATAAAACACATTTAAAAATTGTTTTTGGTGTTTATTGAGAAATAGGTTTATTAAAGCCAGGATAGCTTTTATCCGCAAACACGTCAAATTTTCACCGCATATTTATACATACTGTCACAGGAAGCAGTGGTGTCCCGAATCCCGACAGAAAACGGACAAAACCATGACATGGATGTACTGTTACTCAAATAAATAAGTATGGAGTGATATTTTTTACAATATTCATATTTTATGAAAACATAACCATAACATAACATAAAACACATAAATATAAGCTTCAAACTTTATACAATGTTATCAAAAACTTAACATATTTTCAAACTGGTTAATCAGAATTTAAGATTTGAAATCTTTTTCCTATATTTCCTTGTTGCTTTTATTTGTAATATTAAATATTTAGTGGCCCATAAAGGCACCCAAATGGTATTTTTATATCTATTCAATAGTTTCGATAGTTTAATCATACGCATTCATTTTTTATCCTGTTATTTTCAGTTTGAATGTGAGAATGATTTTGTTGGTACGAGATCCGCGTGGTACAATGCAATCGCGCAAACATCGCGATTGGTGTGCTGGCAACAAAGATTGTGAGAATCCATATTACGTGTGCCAAGATCTGGTGACCGATTATCATGCAGCTGTGGAATTACTTAAGGAACATCCATCACGTTTTAGGTAAGAGAAAACACTATCAGCAACATCGTATGAAAAATATGAAAACAAGAAAATAATGAGGAAACCCCCTTAACGGTTTCAAGAAACCACGATCGGTCGAATGGTGGAACGGTGAAAGGTTTTGACTGAAAAATTCGCAGATATTGATATTAGGACTGGGAGTTTTATGCGGATTTTTCAACTATTTGGATAAAGCGAATATTCGAATATCCAGATACTTAAACGGAAAATCCGGATATTCGGATATCCGAATATTATCATAGCTTCCGGATATCAATCCAGTACTTGGATATCCGGATGTCACAAAATAATATGGCATATAAATAAATATATATTTTTCTTTTTCTTTAATACTCTGTGTGCTTCGCCGTAGAACTTTGCGTTATGAGGATCTCTCCCTGAATACCTACGATATGACTCAAGAGGTGCTACAATTTTATGGACTCCCATTTGATCCGCTAGTTGAGGAATTCCTCGATACGCATACGAAAGTAAATATCGGCGGAGTTAGCTCGACGTATCGCGATTCCAAATCAGCACCATTTCATTGGAAACAAGATCTGCGAATGGACGAGGTAGAAGCCCGGCAAACTAATTTTTTGATTGAAATGAGGTAAACTAATTAATTTCTATATTTTCAAATATTTTTTTTGTTTTAGATCCAATATATACAAAACAACTGTGAGGAGGCCATGCATTTATGGGGTTATCGTAAGATCGAAAATTTTACAAATTTCCAACAGACAACCTTCGATCCGCTTGTATTACCAGCACCGTTCTCGTGAATTGCTCTTAATATTGTCGATTATTCTAAATAAGTTACATTTTTACAAGCTTACATCTTCTGTCTCCTAAACTGTATTTGTAGCTCACTCGCTGATATTAATATTAATGTTTCATACCATTTTGTTGTGATATATCGAAGAAGTTAAACATATAAAAAACAAATGCTACGAACAGTTGACGTTTACAAAATAATACGTCAGCTGAAGTGAGAATGTATTGTATTTGTAATTATTAACGCGTATGTATTTAGTAATAAGAAAATTTAGATTTGTAAGACAAATTCTTTAGCTCAGAAAGCAATTAAATATTGGAGCTAAGAGAAGTGAACCGATTAAGAGGACCGAGGACCAAAAACACAAAAAACTTCAGCAGTATGTGCAATCTCAAATGGAAAGCCAAGTCCGCCCAGGCTCATACCAACTGCACACACTAACACATACATCATATACATACATATACGTATCAAGACAGTGCTGCACTGTAGTAGTAGTGTAATTCTTTAATAAATTATATTTTATCAAATGTATGCATACTTAAAAACGAAGCATAAAAACAAAAAAAAAACACAACTCGAATTAATATATGTACTACATGCATACATACATACATACATACATACATACATACATATTTACTTAAATATTACCACGCGTAGATATTTTTACACTGCATAGTTTTAGGCGTTACGCATTTTTGCAACCAGTTAAAATTACTAAGAATAATAGGTATGTAATTAATTAGTAAAATTGTAATTATTTCAATGTTACGCATTCATTACAATGGCAAATTACTTTCAATTTGATTTTATTCAAAACAAAAAATAAAAAGTGTTTAATAGGGCGAATTTAAAGAAATGTTTTTAAAAGCACACAACTAAATGCACTGAAATTAGCAAAAAAAAATTGTGAGTTGGAATTTCTAAATTGTAAATAGCTAGAAGAAATTGCTTCCCAAAAGCCTTAGAATTTAGTATTCTTGATTTTGTTAAGTATCTGCAACCGATGCTAATAAGAAAAAATTAAACGTATGTATATAAGAAAGTTCCAAAAAAGTCGTTATCCCATATTGCAGGGCTTTCAGTGTCGAGCAATACAAAAATATGATATATGAATTTTTATGTTTAAAACGTAACTTTTTATATGTAGGTACATTTTTCCCATTGTTATTTTCTTCCGATTAAAATATAGAGCAACAAAAAATTTTGTAAAGCTTTTTTTGAGCGACTTTCGATCAGCATTCTACAATATCGATTCAATCGGCTGAAGTCTATTCTACTGTAAATTGACATTCGGTATTGTAGTTTTAAAATGTATTTATATAAAGAGCGCTCTTCCCAACAGTGCAACAGTACCTACCAAGCGAACTTTCCCTTAAAGCTGCTTTTACTCGAGACGAACCTAAAAGTTTTGTAAATTTAAAACCAAAATTGACTAAGCTATGTCCGAATAAATACGAAATGATATGGCACGTAACAAGTGATGCGGCTTCATTTCTTAATTGGCATACAAATTTTTTCGACGTCAGTTTGTGTTTGACTTCTATAACTCCGGGCATACAGTATTACCTGTTTCTGCATCTTGTTAATCAATATTAAAAATATTATCGCCTTTCACTTTTGAAAGATATCCGATAAATAACAATATAATTTAAGAATCTTGTTTTTTTTTTTCAAATACTAGCTCCGCGGTATATTCATATATGTATTTTTTTTAAATGCCCTAAATGTACTGTCTTTACAGAAAGGTAACGATGTATGTGAATGATTGAGTGTCAAGAGAGGGAATTATTTTCCCCATCTTAGACTTGTATTCATTTAATTTTGAGTTCGTACTTAAAACATTAATTGATTTTTACTTTATCCTGCGTTTAATATTTTCAACTAAGGCGTATGATTTTGGAATTTGAAAAATTGAGAACTTCTCAAAAAGTCTTTACTGAAACGATTGAGTGAAAACGAAAACAAAAAAATATGTATACACGATATAATTATACTACTACTTACTAAAAATTAAAAAAGTTCAGAACCAAAACTCAAAATGGAGAAGTCAAGTAAAAGCGTTAATTTAATATTCTTAAAAGATCGGGACTCAAACAGTAACAAAAGAAAGCAAAAAAATTGCAAAGCAATACCTTAGTGTAATACAAAATGAAATTGTTAAAAATTTAGACTACAATTTGAACGAGAAAGTTGTGTAAACAAAAAAGTGCATGCACGTAAATTTTAAGCAAAATTAGAAAAAAAAATCAAAACTAAAATACCAAATCATTGATATTTATTAGGTACAATAATTTGTGAAATTATTTTTCTTGAAGATTTCAAATTTTTTATTTTAAACATAATGGATATTGAACAAAATATAGTTGAAATACTTGTATGAATAGTGAAGGAATCTGCGAATCAGAGAACGAATAAAATGTAAATAAAAAGCGAAATTTGTTTGTCTTAGATCTCGGCCAAGCAGTGTTGGATCGCTGAATTAATCTTAATCGTGTCAGCTCTGTGTCCTTCTGTTTAGTATGTAGATCAGTTATTATATAATAATATTCATCCCAAGTGATTTCAGTGTGAATTCCAGTGGTATTCAGACCAGCCAATTTAGTTATCTTTAAACTCTTTGGCGAAATTAAAAAATACGCACAACTTCTGGGCCTCATGGACAGCGGCACAGCATATTCACAAAACGAAAATTAGCATGTCTTGCATAATACACATAAAACACAGCTATGTGTACTGAAATTTCTGATAAACTATATGTATGTACTTGATCAAAACGAAAGATAAAGCCTCGCGCCACATCAACCATCTCTTTAAAAAACATGACTTCGTCAAACAAAAAAGCACATTTCATGCAGTAAAACTTAAAACCCAATCACTTGAACATGTCATTTAAAAAAAAATAGTTTTTAAAATTTTAATGAAAATATTTTCACATATCGCACACTTAACAAAAACCAACTACAGAATCAGTTTTCTTTTTAAAGATAATCATAGAGATAATAACGTTTGTATATAATTTTATCAAATTTTTTTGGAACTGATTTGTGAAAAAATGCTGTATGTAATTAGTGTGTGTGATAAATATTGCACGGTCAAGAGAATTCGTAAAAGCAAATATTAATGTTATGTTTATCTCAAAAGAAGTTAATATGCACATCTAAAGTAGCCTAAAAAAATAGAATGCCAATAGCGTAGGAACACAGTTTAAATTATAAGTTAGAAAGTATTAATTTTTTAACTTTTAAATCCGTACGAATTTCGACAGATGCTTATAATGAAACTGCAAAACACCTTGTATTTGAATAAAATTTAATAGCGATATTATTATAATAAAAACGAAAATTTAAATAATTATGAATAAGAAAAATTGTATTGTAGATAAAGATATTTGTTTAAAAAGTAACAGAATGCAATAAGCAAAATCAATCGTAATGTAAACTTATCAAAATAATTGCAATGATATTAATAAAAAAAATTTAAACAAAAGCATTACAATTTTCGCATAATACTACCCATGCGCTTCAGTATTGAAATTTAATAAAAGTTGAAAAGTGACGTTTGTATAGATGCAATGCAATAGATTCGAAATAAAATAATATGTACGAAACATTTACTTATGGATCTGGTTTTTCATTTGGATTGAATGTTCAAGGGGAGCTTGTTTATATGCTTTAAGGCTCACATGAACTGGACCGATTTGAAAAACCTCCAAAAATGGAATTTTTTTATTAATAATAGTTTTTCAAAACAAAAACCAACAGAAATAATAACACAGCCAAATTTTAAAAAGGTTTGTAAACAAATATTTTAAAATATGTTAAACTGTTGTTATATGTTGTATATTGTGTTGTTGCATGTTAAAGTGTTGGCTAAGTTATTCAAGTTTTTCTTAAACCAATCTTCTAAAAAAAGGTAAAGAACAAGTATCATACAAAATCTCATTATTATAATTTCGTGGAAAATTTGTATATTCTTATGCAGATTTTTTAAAATTAAACTATTTTATGACTGAGGTGATTTTTTTTAAATAAATAAAAATAAAAAAACTCTTTTTTTTGGAGATAACTGCAAATTGGTCCAGATCACGTAAATCGTAATATTTCCCCGAAATATTTTGGTTCTTGTCTTAATGAATTTTATAATTCCGACGGGAAACAGTACCAATATTTTGTTTTCCTTTGTACAGAACAAACATACAAATATTTCTGTCACAAAAGAATGATATGGCTTTAAAATGCAGCGCTCTTTTATGAGATAAATTGACCTAAAAACTTTAGACTATAAAAAATTTCTTAGAATGAAACATTTGTACATTAAGTTTTAGACAATATTTCTTTTTGCTCTTTTGTTTTTCCGACAGTGTGTAGAGTTGATGTATATTGTAAAGATAATCTGTCATTCCTAACGAAATATAACACTAAAGTTGGCACAACGACGAAACCGGTTTATCTCCAAACCAAACTTGACAAGGGATGACGGAAAATCGTTTCAATATACATACATACATTCATACATATAACAAATTTTACATAATACTTAGAATAATTTCAATTTTGTTTCAAAAAGGTTTCGGCTGCGTAATTTGTTACTTCCTATTATTAGTTATATTTAGAATCCTCATGTGGGCACGGCCCTATCAAAATATTACTTCATATATGAGTAAAAATTTGTGAAGTGAGTCTCCATTTCTTCGAAGGACAAGCTTTTTGGTGTAATTAATTTTTTTCCGTTCTCAACGATACAAAAATATTGAGTCTAATCATTGAGCTCGTGAACTCGTATCGTTAACAGATTTGTCAATAATGTTAAGCTCCCTTGCCGTTCGATGATAACGACCATGAATCGATCTTGCAGGGGCTTAGTAACCTCTGCAACAACAACAACAATGTTTACACAACCTTCGCCCTCTTTGTCATTTGAAAAAGGAATGACTATTTCATATGTAAAATAAAAAACTCAAGGCAACAATTTCATTTGACAATTTGGTCGACACAGCAGTTTTACTTTGTGGGTAAAGCAGCTTATCTACGGTATCAATGATCCCATGCAATTTTTCGATCGAGAATTCCTTCCGTGTCGATATAGATGTCGATGCGGAATGAATGATTAGACCCATTATTTTGACGTTTTCTCGAAATATTTCGGAAGTTATAGCTGTTAACTGTTTTCAAAATTGTTTCGATTTTATTTATTTTCTCAGTTTTGGTCATATCGATTCTGCTCATTTTTTAAACATTTTAATTATTTTTGCATAATTTTTTATTTTTTATTTTTGTACAAATTATCTTTTTTTTAATATTGCCTTCTATTAAAAATTATTTGTAATATACATTAACGCAGTGAGACGAAACTTATTCACATTTTTCTGTTGACGTGACAAAGTTCGAAAAAAGTTAATAGCTATAAAAAGTATTTCGAATTTTATTCATAGCAAAAATACAAAATAGGCTCCGAGTTTCATATTTATGATTTATACTAAGCTTTATCGAAAACTTGTATATTTTTGTTTCAATGAAAACTCTGTTGAGAAGAGTGCAAGGAATTATTTATTATAAAATTTTAATATTAACTACGGCTTCCTGTTAGCGTCTCTCGCCATTCTCAGTCTCACTTTTAATAAATCCAATGTTGAATTTTCCCGTTCCTAAATTTGTCAAATTTTAAGCGGTTTCAAAAAAGTCAAATTTTTAATGGAACTTTCGTTTTCATGATTTTGTGTGTGTGTGTAATCATATAGTTCTATATCAAACGATTTAGTTTCAAAGTGAACTTATTTTTAAAATGAAGCACGATAATTTTTTTTAAATTTCAAATAGAAAACTAATAAAATGTCAATATTTTAAATAAAATTTACGTTTTAACTGTTTCCCTATACCAGTAGCGTTTTGTGAACGTAGAAGCCATAGTATCGCTTGTAGCAACATCTCGATCGGCAACTTAGGCTTATTTAATGTGATTTTAAATCATACCGCGTTTCGTATTAGATCGTAGTAAGGAATCTGAACCGAAATAGATTTTGGTTTTAGCCGAAAAATTATATTCACATTTTCAAAAATCCCTGTTTAGTTTTGAAAGCACCTTATGTGTAAAAGAATTATCTACTCACCAGATAACCTCCTTGCTGCTACATTCATTGCACTTTTAAAGCACGGTTCCATTTCAATCGAAGGCACCTATTTATGAATACACATTTCAGATCGTTTTTCTTTTTATTGCATTTTTCTTGCCAATGGGTGATAAAGTTTTAGACTGCTGAAGAACAGGTCAAGGACTGTAGCTTCTGCAACATACTCGAAAAGTTTATCGAAACCGAAAAAAAAGAAAAAATAAAAGTAAAAACAAAAATTAATTAAATTAAATAAATATGATAATCATAGAAAGAGAAAAATATTTCTGTTTCAACTAAAGTAATTAAAATTTTACTAATTGAATATGGATATTTGTTATTTTTACTTTTATTTACAATGTAATAAAATATTCTTAAAAAACTACTTTTTTTGTTTCGTAAAACAAAAAATCGTGAATTTTTTTAAGTAATTTTAATTTCTTTCCTTACCGGAGTTGTTCTAACATTTACAAATTCTACTTTTTTTTTAAATTTTGCGAACTATATTTACTTTACATTTATTTAAAAAAACAAAATAGAAAAGGTGAAGGGAAAAGAAAAAGATGAATCTACTTATAAATAGGACTCGCGTACATACATACATTCATACTCACAGGTTACATACATATGTACATATATACACACACACACTCACATTAATTCTTCTATAGACTAGATTTATGTACATCTACAAATAGGCGCCCGGCGTATGTTGGCTCATCTGATTGTAATAGTGATTTACTTTCGCCGCTGTCACCGAAGCGATCGAATTTTCTTCTGTCAGTTGCGACGCATGGCTATCTGGACTATGTATAGAAATTTCGTCGTGGTGTTGATGTAATTCGAGCTGATGATGTTCCGCTGTTATTTTATGATGTTTTATGAATTGCGTACAAAAATTTTGGACAGCGCTGGGTATTGTAGGTTGCTGTGGTGGCAAAACTATATGATGAGCAAGTTGTTGGTGTTGTACGATGGCCATTGATATATCAATACCTGCACAACTATTGCTACCAGGCGAGGTATCCTCACTACGCATACGTTTAATATCCATATGGATGGGATCAATTGTGTTGGCAGGAGGTTTAGCATATCCGCTATTTGGAGTTGTTTGCTTCATTAAATGACTGTATATATTATCTATAGTAGATGTGTTTCTGCAGTCGGCGTTATTGTCTCCATCCCCATCAGTAAGATGGGTGTATGACTGCGCAACAGAAATTATAGTATGATCGGCCCCTTTGCTGGTTCTATCGATCAGCTTATTTGGAGTTGTTATTGGAGTCACAGATTGTTTCCGCGTTTTCGATTGTTTACTGCTCACAGTACCGATACCATCGAGTGGAAGTTTAGGCTTTTTGCCGAAAGCGAAATTTCCGCTTTGCTTAGAGACGACCGGTGCGAGATTATCTGCAGCGCGAGTGCTAAGGAAAGTACAAAGTACAAAGTAAATCGATAAATACAAGTGTATAGAGATATAAGTGTGTGTGTATGTGTATCAATATATTAACACATACATATACATTTTTTATAAGAGTATTTAAATCTTTAGAAATTCTACTCACACTGACTTTAATACTGCCAATTTTGGTATATTTTTCGTATATGTCTTTTCTCCTGAAGCCTCCAAGGCAGCTAATTCCTCAGGATGTGACTTTCTCTTATGTGTCCGGCAATTCGATCCATTAGCGAATGTTCTATCACAAAAATCACAGGAATATGGTTTTAGGCCTGTATGAAGAATGAGGTGATTTTTCAGTGCCTTTGCGCGCTTAAAAGCGCGTCCACAATAATCACATTTATGTTGCATTACATCGGAATGCACCAATAAATGACGATTTAGCGTTGCACGTGAGTTCAGTTGTAAACCGCATTCAGCGCATATGTACTTATTCGGATTATGGGTTTCCATATGATTCTGTAACAAGCAACTATTTCAATTATCAACTATATACACACATACTGAAAAAAAATGTATATGTATATTTTTTCGCTTACCTTTAAACGCACTTGATTCTTAAAGCCTTTTTTACACACTTCACATTCAAATGGCGTATAATCGGTGTGTGTGAGCATATGTTGCTTGAGTTGTTCCTTTGAACGCACAGCTTCTCCACATTCTTCGCAAATAAAGGAACGTTCATTCATATGAACAAATTTTATGTGCCGTGCAACGTAAGTTTTAGTTGGAAATCTTTGTTCACAGTAAGGGCAAGGCACTACACGTCGTTTCGTTAATGGCAAATGTTTAACGGAGTGGTGATTCAGCTTTGCCTGTGTATTAAATGAAACGTTGCATTCAGAGCAAACAAATCGTGGTACAGTGGCAGCTTTGTCATGTTTGCGCTCCATATGCAAACTGTAGTACGAGAATCTTTTGAAAGACTGTGAACACTCGCCGCATCTATATATTTGCTCTCTCTCCTTGCTAACTGAATCTACAGCTTCTGTCTCTGATTTTTCAAGTGGATGTTCTACCTTTTGATTTGAATAGTGATCGCTTATTTTATTTGCATCCTCTTTATTAACTTGTTGATTTTTGTTAGTATTTTTGCATATTTGGTGTGAGTTAGTGGGCGTATTATTATTAGCATTTAAATTTTGATCATTTGTTTCAGGTATTTTGTCCCTATCATTATTAACCTCATTGTCGCTGCCAAATGGGTCTTCGCCGTCAGCTTCTTCGTTATCAAAATCATATACATCTTCATCTGTTAGTGGTGTAATATTCGTTAAGCTCTCCATCTTTATTCCGATACCTGTGCGAATCTCTTGCGGCTTCTTTTCTAAATGGAGTTCTTCCTCGAAGTTCTTTTCTTCATAATCGTTTGTTTTGGGTTTTACCTCGAAAAAATGTGTTTCCGCTATAGGATGGTAAATAAACTCGTCCACCCCATCATCAACCAGCACGCCATGTCTTTGGCGCAAAACTTGGAAGTCTATATTTGAGTAGTCACTAACATTTTGTAGTGAGACGTACATTTGTTGTACTTTTGCCACGCGCTCATTAAAGTTAACCAAAGATGTAATTAATGAAAAACAATCTGCGCACAATCGTTTAGGCAGCTGCTCCTCTTCTTTTATCTACAAAAAATGGATTCCGATAATCAAATTACAATGCTGAACAATAAGGGTCTACATACATATGTATGTACATATATAAACATTCGCTTTGCTTTGGATTGGCGTGCCTTCGTGCATCGTTAAACAAAGCGAGTGTTTGATACATTAACTCCCAAAGCGACACGGAAATCTTATATGTATGTTAATGGCCTTAATAAAATATGAATTTGATTAAACTTAACTCACTTGTACACAAAAATATTTCCCAATCGCTATTGCAAGTTTAAGTTCCTTCTCTTCAGCATTCTCAGGAGATGTGCCCATATGCTCATCTTTGAAAAAAATATTTATATTTTGGCCATTATCCTTTGCACAAAGGCGACACCAACGGAGCCAGTCCTTAGATAAATTAAAATTGGTGATGCCGCTTCCCTCGCTCACTAATGCACCCTCAGCATGCATATTGTGGTTTTATTATTATTAATATGCCAGTTTATCACCGCTACAATATTTTCCTTGACTTATATTTCGGATTTGGGCTAATTCCAACTCAAAACAGATGTTTATTTTCTCGTTGATTTAGAGTTCGTGATTTTAAGTCGATAGTTTGGATAGAATAGTTGTACTTGCACTGTTGCTATTCGATAAACTTTCTGGTCACATCGAAAATTTATTTAATTTTATTAGCTACTATTGACTCTCAAGGAATTCGAAAACGAAAAGAAAATATTTAGCTTTCTCGTTGTTGCTGTTGATGTGGCTAGATAGCACGATGCAGACACCTCTCACCTTTTGGCAGAATTCAGTAAAAGTTGTGGCCAATTATTCGTTGTGGCTACATTATCGATGAATTATTCCTTCTACTTATTATCTCTATCTATAACTGCACTGCATGTTAACAATCGATAAGCCGACGCGGAAACGAATTCAAAACAAAATCCGATGGCTGTATTCATGGTACAAACCAAAGCAAATTCATATCAGGTGGTGTTATAAGTACAACAACAAAAGTTTACACTACCAAAATATATGCACAGTGACAGTATGATTTACAACAAACAAATCATTTTGATTTAACGTTCACCAAGCGAATTCAATCAGCTGCTGATCAACTTCACCTTATGTGAATTCGCCTTGGTACAAAAATTATAAGACAAAACCCATGGCGAATTCATATAAAGTGATAGCAATAGTTGGCTGCGTTGTTTTTTTCGCCGTGCGTGTATTTTGTTTTTACGTTCAGAGGGATAGCTACAAAACCAAAATACAGGCAACTTTGACAACTATCCCACAAAAATAAAAAACAAAATACATGGGGATCTTTCCGCCAGCGCCTTTTATGAATTCGGCTTGGAAAAACCGTTCGCTCAATTCAGGTGAAGACCGCCCGAAAGAGACTTTCCACCAGCATTTTTGTTTAGAAAAGATTTCCACATATGTATGTATGTAAATGTATAGTTAATGTATTTCTTTAATTTTAGCTAAATTCCTATTTTTACCACAACGATGGTTTATCTTTCCTGTCTAAAATATTACGGTTCCCCGAACTATCTTCTTTGCTAATTGCTTGATTGCTGAATTCCATAGCAGTATTTACCGCAGTCGTCGAATTGGAGCCCTTTGCGCCAATAGTAGAATCAAGTTGCAGCTTTGGTTTTCTGCCTAATGAAAAGTTACCACTTGATTTGGAAACAACCGGAATCAGATTATCATTCGATTGTGTTCTGAGATAAGAGAAGAAAAATTTAATTCCATAAGGTTTTATAATCTTAAGCACCTAATGCTTTTTACTTACACTGCCTTTAATACCGCCAAATTTGGTATATTTTTGGTATACGTTTTTTCTCCTAATGCCTCTGCCGCTGCCAATTCGTTCGGATGTGCTCTCTTCATATGAGTTCGACAATTTGATCCATTAGTAAAAGTCTTATCACAGAATTCGCACGAATATGGCTTTAGACCACTATGAAGTATTAAGTGAGTTTTCAGCGTCTTAGCCCGCTTAAAACGGCGACCGCAAAAATCACATTTGTGCCGCATAACATCAGAATGTACTAGCATATGACGGTTTAAAGTTACACGGGAGTTTAGTTGCAAGCCACATTCGCTACAGGTGTGCTTAGTGGAACTGTGTATCTCCATATGGTTCTTCATAAGAAGTATTAGTGTTCATTATTTTAAAATCCGTATGTCTAGTATTTTCTTACCTTCAGGCGCGTCTCATTTTTGAAGCCTTTCTTGCATGTCCCACATTCAAAAGGTGCATAATCGGTGTGTGTAAGCATATGCTCTCGTAGGGCTGATTCTGTACGTGAACCTTCGCCACATTCTTCACATATAAATGGTCGAATATCCTCATGTACAAACTGTATGTGTCTCGCAACGTAATCTTTTGTTTGGTATTTTCTATCACATTGTGGGCATGGATATATTCGCTTTTCCGATAGCGGTCGATGTTTTTTTATGTGACGATTCAAGTTGAACGCATTTTTGAAGGACTTAGCACATTGAGGACATATCAAGGGCTCTGATGTCATTCCGTGTCTTTTCTTCATATGCATTCTATAATTCCCAAGTCGTTGGAAATGTAGTGAGCACTTGTCACAGAAGTACTTAGTATCTAGGGGCTCATCTTGGCAATCCTGTAGAGAATTTTTGGAACTATCGTTGCTCTTCTTATTACTAGACTGACTGCTCTTATTTCGCTTTGTTTTTAAAACTTTCTTTTTAGGCGGTTCCACTTCAAAGTCGCTGGCAAAAGGATCTTCTCCTGCGACTCTCTCATTGTCGAACTCATATGTGAATTCGTCGGCTTGCAGACGACCGCTTGACGTTTCTTCCTTTAATTTATCTTCGAAGTTTGGAATCTCTACTGCAATTGCGTGGTCAACTTTCTCAATACAATACTTTTCTTCATATATTGGGTCTTCCTTCAAAACTCCATATTTCAAACGTATAGTATAATTGTCTACATCAGGATTGTATTTACCACTTTGTAGTGCAGAATACATTTCTTGTACTTTAGCAATACGTTCATTAAATTGAATAACAGTTGATAGCAATGAATTACATTCTGTGCATAATAATTTGGGAAGATCATCATCGTGTTTTATCTGCAACAAAACCACCATCGGTATGGAAAATTAGCACTATATATATATGTACATATGTATCTATGTAGATTCACATACTTGTACGCAAAAATATTTAGCTATCGCGTTAGACATCGTATAGTCGTTATCGTCACCTGTTTTTCCAGCAAACATGAAAACATTGCTGTCGTTTATACCACATTTCGCACAAAGACGACACCAATAATGCCAATCCGAAACGAAAGATTTTGTGTTGCAGCCTTCCTCGTCAAGGGGCGGGCTTGATGAATGCATCTCTTTTCCAGTTATTAATGAATGGTACTGAATATGCCTTAGTTGGTTATTGCCTTCTGCCGTCGATGGAATAAACACAAGGCCACTCATATGTCAAGATATAGAGATGTAGAGGTTCTATCATTATTGCTGATATGTACGTAATCGATAAAGTTAACGACCCAATCAATGCCGTCAAAGAACATAAAACTATATACATATGTAGTTCTATGTTCTTTGATGCCATTCAGCTAATACCCAAACGAGTATTAAAACAAAATCTAAAAAGGGAATACCCAAGGCTCATGCTGTTTCCTTTTTCGTTGATTTTAGATGTGACCTCTACAACTATTGAGTACAATTTTTTTCAGATAAAGGGCTCATTCGTTAACGCAGATTTATAGTTGGAATGGACACCGCTCAAAAAAACGTACGACAGTACTAATACCAGAATTAGAAGCCAAAACAAAATGTGCGTCAGGAATAAAATGAACAATTCTCTGGTTAACTTTTTTCATATATGAACATAAATTCACACAATTTTTTAATATTTTCTCGTGCTTCACAGCAACATCGAACTCAACTTTTCTTTGACTTTTTCTGATCGTTTGCAGGAATGTGGCCAAGTGCAACGATAACTTTTTCCATGGGGTGAAGAATTTTTTGCTGGGTGTATACTTTACCCTCTTTTATTGTAAATCATTTTCCGCAGTAGACGTAAGAAATCTGAAACACGAAAGAACTTCCAGTAAAAACAAGTAATAATTATTGAAAGTTAGCAGTTCGGAAACAAAGCGAATATCAATCAAATCCTTGTGCGCTATCGATAAACGTAGCTAATAGTCTATCAGCTGAACTCGAAGCGCATATTAAAGCAAGATCCGACAGTCGGGTCTACGATATCGGAACGGCCCGAATTTATAGCCGGCCAAGGACTGTCACTTCAGAATCTTTCCCCTCAAGCTTGCGTGGAATGTCTTATGCTGTTGCAACAATAACAACAACAAGATCCGATAGGGGCATTCACTCCAAATTATTATAGTAGTCACACTTTATTTGCAATTTTTGCCTTGTCCTGAAACGGGCCAGATTAATTACTATTAAAAACTCTGCTAAGAAGACATGTATTAGAAGAAAGTATTATGAGCCGTACTATGCAGATGACAGATAAGTTTAAAAATATTGTTATTTACATAGTGAAAAAAAATTTATTTATTATATTTTAAGTGAATTCCTAACATAATAAGTACATTTTTTTCATTACCACAAGGGCGATGGTATATCGTTCCTGTCTGAAATATTCCCGTTGTCAGAACGTTTCTCTTTGAACATTGTTTGACTGGTTGATGGTCCTGTTTCCAATAGTGTATTTACCCCTACCATCGAATTGGAACCCTTCGTTGTTGCTGTTGATGTGGCTAGATAGCACGATGCAGACGCCTCTCAACTTTTGGCAGAATTCAGTAAAAGTTGTGGCCAATTATTCGTTGTGGCTACATTATCGATGAATTATTCCTTCTACTTATTATCTCTATCTATAACTGCACCAGAGAACGTATATTTACAGAGAAGTAGCATCCCACTTCATTCCTGCTGTCGTTCCGCGTTTTTGGGAAAAGGTCTATTTCTCGTCCAGCACACCACTCAATAATTTTTCACCTACAAGGGGCAAAATTTAACATCGGTTGAGCGAAAACAACAATTTTAGAGAAAATTAATGTACGTTTTCTGTTATCAGCTACATTGTGTGGTTGCAGATGTTTTTTGGCGAAAATTTGCCTATTGTTTTGATAAGGAATTTTCGCAGTTCTATTTCCAACATTTAAAAAAAATATTAAAAATATGTATTCTTCTATAATATCAATTTTAGTGTTTTATTTTATTTTACTAATATTTTCCATATATAACTTTCAATAAATATTTTAAGTAGTTAAACAAAATCTTCCAAAAACACTAAAGAAATTGCATTTATTGTTTATCATATGTATGCACATGCATGCATTTATTTAACAATGCATATTTAATCGAATTACTTCCATGCAAAAGGGCGCGTACAAGCATATGTGTAGATATGTAAATAGAATAGAAATAATTATGTATGTACATATGTATGTTTGTTCATATGCGCGCACATTCAACCGAACTCTAAGTCTGCGCGCAAAGTTTGACAAAATATCTTATCTCCAGTTGGACTTCAATTTTTACCATGTCAAAAATAACAACGTTCTAATGAAATATTTATACAAATAGTTAAACAAAGCAATAGTTCAACAGGCTATCGTGGTAAAAGATTAATTAAAATATTAAATTTGTACGTCAAAAATAGAAATTTATTGATTTGAAAATAAAAACTCTAAAGCCAAATAAGCTGTTTTGTCAAAACTCCACAGAAATAGTTGCTTCTGCCCGCAATTCACACGAAAAAGCTGCGTCGCAAAGCCGCCATCATTAATCAGGGTTTAGTTGAACTAATTTGTATTTGAGATAGGCACAAGAAAAAAGTGGAGTATGATACAAATATGATTTACTAGATCGAATAGAGGAAGATCTGAAAGAAAATACTTACATATAGATACATACATAAGATGACGTTAAGTTATATGACACAAAATTAAATTTGCAACTAAAATTCTGGTCCTTTATACCCTCTCAGAATAAAAATGGTACGGTTTATTTGTAATTTCGTGTTGAAAGTCTTTTGTATAGGTCATTGACTCAGATTGTTGGTTCAGGAAGAATCAAAAGTAGTATAATTAATTAAAGGTTTCACAAAATACAATTAATTATAGCAATGTTTGCGTTTAATTAGACAGTTGTAGAAAAATATGTTAAAAGGTAGTAGACTTTCGACTCCTAAATATATTATTTTGCTACTTGTGCTACATTTGAGATAAGACGTAAGCCCTGACATAAATGAGACCAAAATTTAGACTACATATTGGCATACATATGTGTAATGTACATATGTATGCAAGTAGGCGTAGCGGTAAGGTGTTTGGTTGCGCCGATTTGGAATAATTGGGGCTTTAAATGACATATATAATAGGATTTCGTGCAAAACACGTTTATAATGATAAGGGGTCGTGCATATATTACGTAACGCAATTTTTGATCATTTCAGACCCCCCACCATGTCACACTTTCAGAAAAATTGTTTTTATTAATCGTAAAATTAAATACAATGTTAATTGTTAATATGTTATATATTAGGCAAAGGGAAATCACATGTCACACTTCGTCACAAATCGCAAACCCCCGCCACCCCCCTATCGCATTACGTAATATGTGCACGACCCCTAAGCAAACATATTAGATTAATAATAGATGAATTTCTTCATGAAATATTTTACGGGTACAAGCGGGCCAAAATAATACCTACATTCCCATTTGAAGTTGTGAGCATTTGGACCAAAATTACAAAAATCTTCAATTTATGATTTTTAGATTTTTGTCTTCGTCGCGAAAAATGTGATGGATGAGGGGCGCATGTGTTTGTGGGGAGATGAAATGCTCGCATTTATGAATGAACGGAAATTTGCTTTCAATAATATGCGCGTGCGTTTATGAATGAATTTTTTGTTGCTGTACTGCAGTTGCGCTGCGGTTGAAAACAAACACGCTGGCGGAGGGATGAAATAAATGCTGTATATACATACATACATATGTATCTACATAACAATAAATAAATATATTATGATGACAGATATAATGCATATGAATGCATGTGCACTTGTTGACATTTTTTAGCACATACATATGTACATACTTATACATATATGTATATATACATATGTACATATGTCTGTATATACATATCCATATACACATGTAAATATATATACATACATACGTATATTTGGATATTTATATACGTACACATGTACTACATATTATCTATATATGTATATATATTTAGATATGTATGTATACTTAGTATGATAACGATTGTTACGCTTATAATACATATGTATATAATGCATGCATAAAACCAAAATTGGCTCACTCTTATCATGCACATATTTAAGTAAAGCAAAATTTCACGTCAAATTGAATATTTAGATGATTATATCAATTCGTGGATATATTGGCAAAATCTAAAATTCGAGCCAAAACAATTAAAATTTATCAGAAATCATAGTCTGTTAAACAAATTTTGCCTTCGTTCAGCTCTGTTAACTCGCCACTCTCACGATTTCCCCTGTCGGCCATTAGAGTGGTGAGCTGGACGAGAATTATTGATGCATTTTGACAATTCACACCGGCATCCTAACTTAATGCTTCTCTGTCTAATATACGTTCTCTGACTGCACTGCATGTTAACAATCGATAAGCCCAGAGAACGTATATTAGACAGAGAAGCATTAAGTTAGGATGCCGGTGTGAATTGTCAAAATGCATCAATAATTCTCGTCCAGCTCACCACTCTAATGGCCGACAGGGGAAATCGTGAGAGTGGCGAGTTAACAGAGCTGAACGAAGGCAAAATTTGTTTAACAGACTATGATTTCTGATAAATTTTAATTGTTTTGGCTCGAATTTTAGATTTTGCCAATATATCCACGAATTGATATAATCATCTAAATATTCAATTTGACGTGAAATTTTGCTTTACTTAAATATGTGCATGATAAGAGTGAGCCAATTTTGGTTTTATGCATGCATTATATACATATGTATTATAAGCGTAACAATCGTTATCATACTAAGTATACATACATATCTAAATATATATACATATATAGATAATATGTAGTACATGTGTACGTATATAAATATCCAAATATACGTATGTATGTATATATATTTACATGTGTATATGGATATGTATATACAGACATATGTACATATGTATATATACATATATGTATAAGTATGTACATATGTATGTGCTAAAAAATGTCAACAAGTGCACATGCATTCATATGCATTATATCTGTCATCATAATATATTTATTTATTGTTATGTAGATACATATGTATGTATGTATATACAGCATTTATTTCATCCCTCCGCCAGCGTGTTTGTTTTCAACCGCAGCGCAACTGCAGTACAGCAACAAAAAATTCATTCATAAACGCACGCGCATATTATTGAAAGCAAATTTCCGTTCATTCATAAATGCGAGCATTTCATCTCCCCACAAACACATGCGCCCCTCATCCATCACATTTTTCGCGACGAAGACAAAAATCTAAAAATCATAAATTGAAGATTTTTGTAATTTTGGTCCAAATGCTCACAACTTCAAATGGGAATGTAGGTATTATTTTGGCCCGCTTGTACCCGTAAAATATTTCATGAAGAAATTCATCTATTATTAATCTAATATGTTTGCTTAGGGGTCGTGCACATATTACGTAATGCGATAGGGGGGTGGCGGGGGTTTGCGATTTGTGACGAAGTGTGACATGTGATTTCCCTTTGCCTAATATATAACATATTAACAATTAACATTGTATTTAATTTTACGATTAATAAAAACAATTTTTCTGAAAGTGTGACATGGTGGGGGGTCTGAAATGATCAAAAATTGCGTTACGTAATATATGCACGACCCCTTATCATTATAAACGTGTTTTGCACGAAATCCTATTATATATGTCATTTAAAGCCCCAATTATTCCAAATCGGCGCAACCAAACACCTTACCGCTACGCCTACTTGCATACATATGTACATTACACATATGTATGCCAATATGTAGTCTAAATTTTGGTCTCATTTATGTCAGGGCTTACGTCTTATCTCAAATGTAGCACAAGTAGCAAAATAATATATTTAGGAGTCGAAAGTCTACTACCTTTTAACATATTTTTCTACAACTGTCTAATTAAACGCAAACATTGCTATAATTAATTGTATTTTGTGAAACCTTTAATTAATTATACTACTTTTGATTCTTCCTGAACCAACAATCTGAGTCAATGACCTATACAAAAGACTTTCAACACGAAATTACAAATAAACCGTACCATTTTTATTCTGAGAGGGTATAAAGGACCAGAATTTTAGTTGCAAATTTAATTTTGTGTCATATAACTTAACGTCATCTTATGTATGTATCTATATGTAAGTATTTTCTTTCAGATCTTCCTCTATTCGATCTAGTAAATCATATTTGTATCATACTCCACTTTTTTCTTGTGCCTATCTCAAATACAAATTAGTTCAACTAAACCCTGATTAATGATGGCGGCTTTGCGACGCAGCTTTTTCGTGTGAATTGCGGGCAGAAGCAACTATTTCTGTGGAGTTTTGACAAAACAGCTTATTTGGCTTTAGAGTTTTTATTTTCAAATCAATAAATTTCTATTTTTGACGTACAAATTTAATATTTTAATTAATCTTTTACCACGATAGCCTGTTGAACTATTGCTTTGTTTAACTATTTGTATAAATATTTCATTAGAACGTTGTTATTTTTGACATGGTAAAAATTGAAGTCCAACTGGAGATAAGATATTTTGTCAAACTTTGCGCGCAGACTTAGAGTTCGGTTGAATGTGCGCGCATATGAACAAACATACATATGTACATACATAATTATTTCTATTCTATTTACATATCTACACATATGCTTGTACGCGCCCTTTTGCATGGAAGTAATTCGATTAAATATGCATTGTTAAATAAATGCATGCATGTGCATACATATGATAAACAATAAATGCAATTTCTTTAGTGTTTTTGGAAGATTTTGTTTAACTACTTAAAATATTTATTGAAAGTTATATATGGAAAATATTAGTAAAATAAAATAAAACACTAAAATTGATATTATAGAAGAATACATATTTTTAATATTTTTTTTAAATGTTGGAAATAGAACTGCGAAAATTCCTTATCAAAACAATAGGCAAATTTTCGCCAAAAAACATCTGCAACCACACAATGTAGCTGATAACAGAAAACGTACATTAATTTTCTCTAAAATTGTTGTTTTCGCTCAACCGATGTTAAATTTTGCCCCTTGTAGGTGAAAAATTATTGAGTGGTGTGCTGGACGAGAAATAGACCTTTTCCCAAAAACGCGGAACGACAGCAGGAATGAAGTGGGATGCTACTTCTCTGTAAATATACGTTCTCTGGATAAGCCGACGCGGAAACGAATTCAAAACAAAATCCGATAGCTGTATTCATGGTACAAACCAAAGCAAATTCATATCAGGTGGTGTTATAAGTACAAAAACAAAAGTTTACACTACCAAAATATATGCACAGTGACAGTATGATTTACAACAAACAAATCATTTTGATTTAACGTTCACCAAGCGAATTCAATCAGCTGCTGATCAACTTCACCTTATATGAATTCGCCTTGGTACAAAAATTATAAGACAAAACCCATGGCGAATTCATATAAAGTGATAGCAATAGTTGGCTGCGTTGTTTTTTTCGCCGTGCGTGTATTTTGTTTTTACGTTCAGAGGGATAGCTACCAAAGGCCCTTGCTAAGGCCTAAAGCAAAACCAAAATACAGGCAACTTTGACAACTATCCCACAAAAATAAAAAACAAAATACATGGGTATCTTTCCGCCAGCGCTGTGAACGAACGAACAGCCGTAAACAAACCGGTGGCAACACTTGTTGGGCTTTCGAAGTCAGGACAAGTGCAGCCAACATCGTTATAATCATTGCCATTTTTTCTTGCCGAGTCAGAGGACACGAGTTTCAGTTTCAAGTTTTGCCTTTGTCATAGTATTTTACCAGTCAGTTTTTTGTCAGTTTTTTTGTAAACCAAATGTTGTAATATATTGTGAAATAAATAATAAAACACAACTAAACCTAATCATCGTCGTCGCCGTCATTTACAATCGTCTGAAACTCGTCCTCTGACATTTGTCTTCAACACATAATTTGGTAACTACATTTCTACGTGGGAGCAATAGCCGCTATTTGCATTTTTACTGCGCACATACATATTTAGCAAAAGGATTCAAGAAATTTGTAAGTTTTTGGAACAAATCGAAAATTATCGCCGCCGTAAATTGAAAGCAGCCATTGCCGTGCTCTTTCACAAAGCCATACGTCATTTTACCATTCTACGTTCATCTTGCGCATTTGTCAAAGTCGACGTCGTTTTTGCTGAAATATTTGTCGAAAATTTCATCACTATAGATCGCCCGCCATTGTGAGTGAGTTTCCCGCCACTTTGGGTAAGTTTCCCGCCATTTCGAGTTTTCCACCCCCATATTCGCAACGGTTGTTGTTGCTGGTATATTCGCGAACAGAAGGGTAGCCGTTGCACAACGGTTGCTTACACAGGCCTAACAGTTGTCTGCGCGCGAAAGTATATATATTTGTGAACATTGAGTGCATGCGGCACTAATGAACACTAGAAGCAAGATGAGTCAACAACGCCAAGCAGACTCTGAAGGAGAGTCGGAGCTGAACGATACCGTTGTTGATACAGGGCACACAACAACACCACAACAAAGAGGTGCACCACGCGACAATTTTTCAGTTTTGCTTACCTCCATTACAGCCCTGCGCGAATCTATTTTGGAGCTTCGCAACGATACAAACACACAGCGAGCTGATATACAGCAACTTCGTGAGCGCATAGAATGCGACCATGCGCAAACAATTCAACAGCCTCCGATATCAGATCAGGTACTTAGCAGACAAGAAGTCAGCATTCCGGTATTTCAACAGTCGTCGTCTTTGCCAACAGCGACGCCCGAGCCACAGCCACCAATGCCTTTAACGCAAAGCAATCATGTGCCAACATTTGTCGACAGCGCCACTACCAGACTATATCCATTACCAATTTTTGAAGGAAGCCCAGAAGATTGGCCATTATTTATCGCGTGCTACCGCGATACAACAGCCGAATTCAATTACAATAACCGACAGAATCTTATGAGACTTCAAAAGGCGTTGAAGGGTGAAGCAAAGCAAGCAGTCACATCACTCCTGATTTACCCCGACAACGTGCCGAGTGTATTGAGCGAGTTGGAGTTTAATTTTGGCCGTGCAGACTTACTCGTACGCTCTCAGATACAAAAGGTACAAAATTTCCCGTACATCACTGAAAGTCGTCTTGACCAAATATTGGAGTTCGCATCAAAGGTACGTAACATTGTTGCATTTTTTAAATCTGCTAAATGCGAGCACCATTTGATAAATCCAACTTTACTGGATGTATTAGTAACCAAGTTACCCCCCTCAAAACAATATGAGTGGAGTAAACGTGCAGCCGAGATATCTTCGTACCCAACGATCGAGTGTTTCGCTAAATGGTTAAGCGAAACCGCCAAGGTAGTCTCACTAATGCCAAGGATGATAGAAAAGATTGTACCTGCACAGCACATGCGATCTGTACATCAACCATTGCAGAATAATAGACAGGCAGCGATAGCAGGAGGTGGTAGCCGACGAGTGCTTCACAGCAATGTTATACGAGTTCAACAGCAGCAAGAGAGATGCGTTCAGTGTAACCAAGCACATACGTTAACAGATTGTCAAGCCTTTAATTCACATAGCGTCAATGATCGATGGGCATTAGTCAAACGCCATCAGCTTTGTTTCGGGTGTCTCGTGAGTGGACACAACTTATTAACATGTACAAAGAAAGCGTCGTGCGGTATAAATGGTTGCCAGCGAAAGCATCACCGACTATTACATTCATCGACAGAACCAACAGCCAATCAAGTGGAACACGTTTTTAATTGCCGACTAGAGAGTCAAACAACTTTATTCAAGATTTTGCCAGTGACGTTGTTCGGGCCCAGGGGTAGGGTAGAGATATACGCCATGTTTGATGAAGGTTCTTCCATATCGTTAATAAGTGACAGCGTCGCCACTAGCTTGGGGTTGCAAGGACAGACCTCACTACTGTCCCTCCAATGGTATGGTAAGAACAAAAGCACAGAGAAATCACGCAGGGTAACAGTAGAGTTACGAGGGCCGAACACAAGTCACACATTCGCCATAAAAAATGTACGAACCATACAAAATTTAAACTTACCAATACAATCGTTCGAAAAAAGCAAATTTAACCATTTTAAAAACATACCTTTGCCAAATTATGTCAATGTTAAGCCAGATTTACTACTGGGCCTTGACAATACATTCCTAGGAGTTGCACGTAAAATCGTGGACAACGGACACAACCAACCAGTTGCCGCCGAAACAAGGTTGGGATGGGTTGCGTATGGGCCGCTACAGAGCGCACAGGCCGCAACGTCTAGGGTGATGATCGTAAGGGAATCTACACCTATGAAACAATTACATCAATTAGTAGAAGAGTACATCGCAAGTGATACGCTTATGGTCAGAGTACCGAATAATACATTAGAATCCGACGACGACAGCCGAGCCAGAAAGATTTTAACCGAAACCACCAGATACGATGGGCGCCGCTACGAAGTAGGTCTCTTGTGGCGAAAAGATGACGTGAGGCTACCAACAAGTTACGACATGGCACAAAAGCGTTTATATAATATTGAGTCGCGGATGAGAAGAGACAGTCAGTTCGCAAAAAGTTATAGACGGGAAATGGATAAATATGTTCGTAAAGGTTATGCGAGGCAGCTGACAGATCAAGAAGCTAGGATAACAAAACAAAGGACATGGTATCTGCCTCATTTTGGTGTGGTGAACGTACACAAGCCGGAGAAGTTACGCGTAGTATTCGACGCAGCGGCAACAACATCCAATGTATCACTCAATAGCGTTTTACTCAAAGGGCCAGAAAAGGTCCAATCACTCATATCAATATTGTTCAAATTTCGCCAAGGAGTTATTGCGGTCGCGGGTGACATTGAGGAAATGTTTTCGCAAGTACGCATTAGAGAAGAAGACCAAGACTCACAACGTTTTTTGTGGAGAGATGGCGATTCCAGCAGACAAATACGCGTTTATGTCATGACATCCATGATCTTCGGTGCCGCTTGTTCTCCGTGTTGCGCGGAATATGTCAAAAATACAAACGCCAGTAAGTACACATCTAAGCAGCCAAGGGGTGTTGATGCAGTCATCAACAAAACATATGTCGACGATCTGGTGGTCAGTTTTCCAGACGCCAAAGAAGCTGAAAGAACAATACAGGAAGCCATCGAAATAAATGCCAATGCCGGTTTCCATCTGCGCAAGTTCGTGTCAAACAATAAAGAACTTCAAAAGAAATTAAATAGCGAGAACGATATACAGTCAACGGTCATCAATATGGAGCGCCAAGCGACTGCCGACAAGGTACTCGGCATGTTTTGGAACACTTCCACCGACGCCTTCGAGTTTCACTTCAAGTTTTTTAAAGTATCAACAGAAATATTACGGTGTGACCGACCTCCAACCAAAAGAGAGTTATTGAGTATCGTAATGGCAATCTACGACCCTTTTGGATTTTTGGCAAACGTCACTATTGTAGCCAAATTACTGATTCAATCGTCATGGAAACAAAATATCTCGTGGGATGAACAATTGCCGTACCCTTTAGCGAGACAATGGAAAGCGTGGTGGATGAAATTTCAAAGCGTGAAAACATTTGCTGTTCCCCGTTGTTATTCGAGTTTGATGTCAACTGCGGACAATATTCAATTACACATATTCGTGGATGCGAGTACGCATGCATATGCCGCCGTTGCTTATTTACGTGTTAGTAAGGGAGAACGTGTAGATGTGACACAAGTATGTGCGAAATCCACATGCGCACCGCTAAAGTTACTGACTATTCCACGCCTAGAACTGCAGGCAGCAGTACTCGGATGCCGACTTAAAACAACCATTGAACAAAATCACGACATTCGCATCGATGACATCATTTTTTGGAGCGACTCGCAGACGGTAATCCTTTGGATACGCTCACACTCACGAGCATACAAGCCGTTTGTAGCACATAGGATTGCGGAGATCCTGTCAACAACAACTACGAGCCAGTGGCGTTGGATACCCACAATGTTGAACGTTGCAGATGATGCCACACGTGCCACGCCGATGCCTGAGCCTTTGTCAAACACACGTTGGTTGCGCGGACCAGAGTTCTTATATAAGCCAGAAGGGTGTTGGCCACAGGAAGTCACATTGTCATCAGCCGAATGTGCCAATGAGGAAATAACTGGGCGCAAGATTCTCCTATGTACAACAGGTGAGTCGTTTATCAACTTTACTAATTTTTCTACTTTTCTAAAGTTAGTAAGAGTTGTGGCCTGGGCATTACGTTTTGTCAACAATACACGAAACAGAGTATGCAAAGATGACCTACAAGCCAACGAGTTGACCGCCGCCGAAATAGTCATATGCCGTATAATACAACAACAAGCCTTTCCAGACGAGATCGATTTATTGAAGAAGAAGATTAACTTGCCAAAAACTAGTAGCCTTCATGCGCTAACGCCATACCTCGACGACAAAAATGTGGTCAGAGTCTACGGGAGGATAGACGCAGCATATTGTCTACCATTTTCCGCTCGCCGACCAATCATATTGCCAACAAATCATTACGTTACGAGACTAATAGTAGACGAACACCATCGAAAACGACACCATATAAATGATTGCCTGATAATCAATGAGATTCGACAACGATTTTGGATTCCGGCCATTCGAAGAGTTATGAAAATAGTAAAGAAGCATTGCCCGATTTGCGTATACCACAGAGCGAAGCCAGCAGCACCATTAATGGGTCAGTTGCCTAAAGATCGTGTAACGCCTTACGTCCGACCCTTTACGTACAGTGGAGTGGATTACTGTGGCCCGTTCAATGTCACAATTGGGCGTAGACGAGAGAAGCGATGGGTTGCACTATTCACGTGTATGACAACTAGGGCGGTGCACCTGGAATTGGCCGAAAGTCTTTCCACCGACGCGTTTATAATATGCTTGCGCAATTTTGTTAACCGAAGAGGAGTGCCCGTTCGTATGCGAAGTGACAATGGTACCAATTTCGTTGGAGCACAGAGAGAAATGAAGGTGGCGGAAAGAATGTTCGACTTCCAGGCTATTGGTCGTGAGATGTCCAAAAACAAGATCGAGTGGGTGTTTAACTGCCCCGCAGACCCGAGCAGTGGGGGATGCTGGGAGAGGCTTATACAATGCACCAAACGACTTCTACAAAGGGTTCTCAAAGAAGAAGCGCCAAGGTTGGAAACGCTACGTAGCGTATTAATTGAAATAGAAAACATCATTAATAGTCGCCCCTTGACTGATTTGCCAGTCTCGCCAGAAGAGGAAGAACCACTCACCCCAAACCATTTCCTAGTGGGTAGCCTGAATTCAACGCAAACACCACATCCAGACGAGGAACATCTTTGCGCTCGAAAACAATGGAAGATAGCACAAAACCTTAAAGATCGTGCCTGGAAAAGGTGGACACTAGAGTACCTACCACGCCTTCTATGTCGTTCTAAATGGCGAGATGAAGCTAAAGCATTAATGCCAGGAACACTTGTAGTGGTGTGCAATCCTGCAGCCCCCAGAAGTCATTGGGAAAAGGGAAGAATTGCCGAACTATTCCCAGGGAAAGACGGAAGAGTCCGTAGTGCCAACGTCACCACATCACATGGAGTTATCCGAAGACCCATACGACAGCTAGCCGCTTTAAATTTTTGCGAATCCTCGGAAGATCCGCCAGGAGGTGGAATGTGAACGAACGAACAGCCGTAAACAAACCGGTGGCAACACTTGTTGGGCTTTCGAAGTCAGGACAAGTGCAGCCAACATCGTTATAATCATTGCCATTTTTTCTTGCCGAGTCAGAGGACACGAGTTTCAGTTTCAAGTTTTGCCTTTGTCATAGTATTTTACCAGTCAGTTTTTTGTCAGTTTTTTTGTAAACCAAATGTTGTAATATATTGTGAAATAAATAATAAAACACAACTAAACCTAATCATCGTCGTCGCCGTCATTTACAAGCGCCTTTTATGAATTCGGCTTGGAAAAACCGTTCGCTCAATTCAGGTGAAGACCGCCCGAAAGAGACTTTCCACCAGCATTTTTGTTTAGAAAAGATTTCCACATATGTATGTATGTACATGTATAGTTAATGTATTTCTTTAATTTTAGCTAAATTCCTATTTTTTACCACAACGATGGTTTATCTTTCCTGTCTAAAATATTACGGTTCCCCGAACTATCTTCTTTGCTAATTGCTTGATTGCTGAATTCCATAGCAGTATTTACCGCAGTCGTCGAATTGGAGCCCTTTGCGCCAATAGTAGAATCAAGTTGCAGCTTTGGTTTTCTGCCTAATGAAAAGTTACCACTTGATTTGGAAACAACTGGAATCAGATTATCATTCGATTGTGTTCTGAGATAAGAGAAGAAAAATTTAATTCCATAAGGTTTTATAATCTTAAGCACCTAATGCTTTTTACTTACACTGCCTTTAATACCGCCAAATTTGGTATATTTTTGGTATACGTTTTTTCTCCTAATGCCTCTGCCGCTGCCAATTCGTTCGGATGTCCTCTCTTCATATGAGTTCGACAATTTGATCCATTAGTAAAAGTCTTATCACAGAATTCGCACGAATATGGCTTTAGACCACTATGAAGTATTAAGTGAGTTTTTAGCGTCTTAGCCCGCTTAAAACGGCGACCGCAAAAATCACATTTGTGCCGCATAACATCAGAATGTACTAGCATATGACGGTTTAAAGTTACACGGGAGTTTAGTTGCAAGCCACATTCGCTACAGGTGTGCTGGGGCGGGCTTGATGAATGCATCTCTTTTCCAGTTATTAATGAATGGTACTGAATATGCCTTAGTTGGTTATTGCCTTCTGCCGTCGATGGAATAAACACAAGGCCACTCATATGTCAAGATATAGAGATGTAGAGATTCTATCATTATTGCTGATATGTACGTAATCGATAAAGTTAACGACCCAATCAATGCAGTCAAAGAACATAAAACTATATACATAGTTCTATGTTCTTTGATGCCGTTCAGCTAATACCCAAACGAGTATTAAAACAAAATCTAAAAAGGGAATACCCAAGGCTCATGCTGTTTCCTTTTTCGTTGATTTTAGATGTGACCTCTACAACTATTGAGTACAATTTTTTTCAGATAAAGGGCTCATTCGTTAACGCAGATTTATAGTTGGAATGGACACCGCTCAAAAAAACGTACGACAGCACTAATACCAGAATTAGAAGCCAAAATGGAATGTGCGTCAGGAATAAAATGAACAATTCTCTAGTTAACTTTTTTTCATATACATATGAACATAAATTCACACAATTTTTTAATATTTTCTCGTGCTTCACAGCAAGATCGAACTCAACTTTTCTTTGACTTTTTCTGATCGTTTGCAGGAATGTGGCCAAGTGCAACGATAACTTTTTCCATGGGGTGAAGAATTTTTTGCTGGGTGTATACTTTACCCTCTTTTATTGTAAATCATTTTCCGCAGTAGACGTAAGAAATCTGAAACACGAAAGAACTTCCAGTAAAAACAAGTAATAATTATTGAAAGTTAGCAGTTCGGAAACAAAGCGAATATCAATCAAATCCTTGTGCGCTATCGATAAACGTAGCTAATAGTCTATCAGCTGATGTCGAAGCGCATATTAAAGCAAGATCCGACAGTCGGGTCTACGATATCGGAACGGCCCGAATTTATAGCCGGCCAAGGACTGTCACTTTAGAATCTTTCCCCTCAAGCTTGTGTGGAATGTCTTATCAGAGAACGTATATTTACAGAGAAGTAGCATCCCACTTCATTCCTGCTGTCGTTCCGCGTTTTTGGGAAAAGGTCTATTTCTCGTCCAGCACACCACTCAATAATTTTTCACCTACAAGGGGCAAAATTTAACATCGGTTGAGCGAAAACAACAATTTTAGAGAAAATTAATGTACGTTTTCTGTTATCAGCTACATTGTGTGGTTGCAGATGTTTTTTGGCGAAAATTTGCCTATTGTTTTGATAAGGAATTTTCGCAGTTCTATTTCCAACATTTAAAAAAAATATTAAAAATATGTATTCTTCTATAATATCAATTTTAGTGTTTTATTTTATTTTACTAATATTTTCCATATATAACTTTCAATAAATATTTTAAGTAGTTAAACAAAATCTTCCAAAAACACTAAAGAAATTGCATTTATTGTTTATCATATGTATGCACATGCATGCATTTATTTAACAATGCATATTTAATCGAATTACTTCCATGCAAAAGGGCGCGTACAAGCATATGTGTAGATATGTAAATAGAATAGAAATAATTATGTATGTACATATGTATGTTTGTTCATATGCGCGCACATTCAACCGAACTCTAAGTCTGCGCGCAAAGTTTGACAAAATATCTTATCTCCAGTTGGACTTCAATTTTTACCATGTCAAAAATAACAACGTTCTAATGAAATATTTATACAAATAGTTAAACAAAGCAATAGTTCAACAGGCTATCGTGGTAAAAGATTAATTAAAATATTAAATTTGTACGTCAAAAATAGAAATTTATTGATTTGAAAATAAAAACTCTAAAGCCAAATAAGCTGTTTTGTCAAAACTCCACAGAAATAGTTGCTTCTGCCCGCAATTCACACGAAAAAGCTGCGTCGCAAAGCCGCCATCATTAATCAGGGTTTAGTTGAACTAATTTGTATTTGAGATAGGCACAAGAAAAAAGTGGAGTATGATACAAATATGATTTACTAGATCGAATAGAGGAAGATCTGAAAGAAAATACTTACATATAGATACATACATAAGATGACGTTAAGTTATATGACACAAAATTAAATTTGCAACTAAAATTCTGGTCCTTTATACCCTCTCAGAATAAAAATGGTACGGTTTATTTGTAATTTCGTGTTGAAAGTCTTTTGTATAGGTCATTGACTCAGATTGTTGGTTCAGGAAGAATCAAAAGTAGTATAATTAATTAAAGGTTTCACAAAATACAATTAATTATAGCAATGTTTGCGTTTAATTAGACAGTTGTAGAAAAATATGTTAAAAGGTAGTAGACTTTCGACTCCTAAATATATTATTTTGCTACTTGTGCTACATTTGAGATAAGACGTAAGCCCTGACATAAATGAGACCAAAATTTAGACTACATATTGGCATACATATGTGTAATGTACATATGTATGCAAGTAGGCGTAGCGGTAAGGTGTTTGGTTGCGCCGATTTGGAATAATTGGGGCTTTAAATGACATATATAATAGGATTTCGTGCAAAACACGTTTATAATGATAAGGGGTCGTGCATATATTACGTAACGCAATTTTTGATCATTTCAGACCCCCCACCATGTCACACTTTCAGAAAAATTGTTTTTATTAATCGTAAAATTAAATACAATGTTAATTGTTAATATGTTATATATTAGGCAAAGGGAAATCACATGTCACACTTCGTCACAAATCGCAAACCCCCGCCACCCCCCTATCGCATTACGTAATATGTGCACGACCCCTAAGCAAACATATTAGATTAATAATAGATGAATTTCTTCATGAAATATTTTACGGGTACAAGCGGGCCAAAATAATACCTACATTCCCATTTGAAGTTGTGAGCATTTGGACCAAAATTACAAAAATCTTCAATTTATGATTTTTAGATTTTTGTCTTCGTCGCGAAAAATGTGATGGATGAGGGGCGCATGTGTTTGTGGGGAGATGAAATGCTCGCATTTATGAATGAACGGAAATTTGCTTTCAATAATATGCGCGTGCGTTTATGAATGAATTTTTTGTTGCTGTACTGCAGTTGCGCTGCGGTTGAAAACAAACACGCTGGCGGAGGGATGAAATAAATGCTGTATATACATACATACATATGTATCTACATAACAATAAATAAATATATTATGATGACAGATATAATGCATATGAATGCATGTGCACTTGTTGACATTTTTTAGCACATACATATGTACATACTTATACATATATGTATATATACATATGTACATATGTCTGTATATACATATCCATATACACATGTAAATATATATACATACATACGTATATTTGGATATTTATATACGTACACATGTACTACATATTATCTATATATGTATATATATTTAGATATGTATGTATACTTAGTATGATAACGATTGTTACGCTTATAATACATATGTATATAATGCATGCATAAAACCAAAATTGGCTCACTCTTATCATGCACATATTTAAGTAAAGCAAAATTTCACGTCAAATTGAATATTTAGATGATTATATCAATTCGTGGATATATTGGCAAAATCTAAAATTCGAGCCAAAACAATTAAAATTTATCAGAAATCATAGTCTGTTAAACAAATTTTGCCTTCGTTCAGCTCTGTTAACTCGCCACTCTCACGATTTCCCCTGTCGGCCATTAGAGTGGTGAGCTGGACGAGAATTATTGATGCATTTTGACAATTCACACCGGCATCCTAACTTAATGCTTCTCTGTCTAATATACGTTCTCTGGTCTTATGCTGTTGCAACAATAACAACAACAAGATCCGATAGGGGCATTCACTCCAAATTATTATGGTAGTCACACTTTATTTGCAATTTTTGCCTTGTACTGAAACGGGCCAGATTAATTACTATTAAAAACTCTGCTAAGAAGACATGTATTAGAAGAAAGTATTATGAGCCGTACTATGCAGATGACAGATAAGTTTAAAAATATTGTCATTTACATAGTGAAAAAAAATGTATTTATTATATTTTAAGTGAATTCCTAACATAATAAGTACATTTTTTTCATTACCACAAGGGCGATGGTATATCGTTCCTGTCTGAAATATTCCCGTTGTCAGAACGTTTCTCTTTGAACATTGTTTGACTGGTTGATGGTCCTGTTTCCAATCGTGTATTTACCCCTACCATCGAATTGGAACCCTTTGTACCAACAATAGGATCAAGTTGGAGCTTTGGCTTCCTACCTAACGAAAAGTTACCACTTTGTTTGGAAACAACCGGAATAAGATTTTCAGCCGATTGTGTCCTGAAACAAAACATAAAGGTTATCGTAGTAGCGTACACCAGGTAATTCTAACCTTATGTAAGTAATGCTTTTTACTTACACTGCCTTTAATACCGCCAAATTTGGTATATTTTTGGTATACGTTTTTTCACCCAAGGCTTCTGCCGCTGCCAATTCGATCGGATGTGCTCTCTTCATGTGAGTACGGCAATTCGAACCATCAGTAAAAGTCTTTTCACAGTATTTACAAGCATAAGGCTTTAGCCCGCTGTGTAGTATTAAATGAGTTTTCAGCGTCTTGGTGCGCTTAAAGCCACGTCCGCAATAATCGCATTTGTGCCGTATCGTATCGGAATGTACGAGCATATGACGGTTTAAAGTTACACGGGAGTTTAGTTGCAAGCCACATTCGCTACAGGTGTGCTTAGTGGAACTGTGTATTTCCATATGTCTCTGCAAAACACATATTTTATATTATTTTAGACAATGAATATTAACTTGTTGGTAACCTTTAGGCGAGCCTTATTTTTGAATCCTTTCTTACATATTTCACATTCGAAAGGTGCATGGTCAGTGTGTGTTAGCATATGCTCCTCAAGTGTGGCCTTGGTACGGAGACTTTCGCCGCATTCTTCACAAATAAAAGGACGAATATCCTCATGTACAAACTTAATGTGTTTTGCAACATAATCTTTCGTTTGAAATTTACTATCACATTGGGGACATGGAAATATTCGCTTCTCCGACAGTGGTCGATGTTTTTTTATGTGAAGGTTTAGATTGTACCTACTTTTGAAGGACTTAGGACATTGAGGACATGTTAGGGGTTCCAATGGCATACCATGTCTTTTTTTCATATGTAGATGATAACTACCAGGACGCTGAAAATGTAATGAACAGTGGTTGCAGAAATATTTGGTATCACTTGACGCCCCCTTGGAGCCATCAACACTTTTTTCAGACTTTTTGCTGCAATTGACTGTTTCAGTTTGTTTACGCTTATTCCTTTTTAATTTTAATTTAACATCTTCACTTTTAAACCTTTCATTTTCATTCGATGGGATGAAACCAGAAAATTTACTTTTAACGTCACTACTTTCTTCACCCACAACCTTGGCCTCATCGGGATCAATGTCACTGGTTGGTTGGTCAATGTCACTGGCAAAAGGATCTTCCGCTTGCGCTGAATCGTCCTCAAATGCGAATCTAACTTCTTCCGAGTGGATACAATCGCTGGAATATTCCTTTTCTAATTTAATTTCAAAATTGTCCAAAGCTGATACGCATCCCTTATCAATATTTTCATTAGAACCATTTTCTTCATATTTTTGAATATGGAAATGGGTTGGGTCTTTTTTTAAAACTCCATATTTCATCCGTATAGAACGGAAGTCTACATCAGGATTGTATTTACCACTTTGTAGTGCAGAATACATTTCTTGTACTTTAGCAATACGTTCATTAAATTGAATAACAGTTGATAGCAATGAATTACATTCTGTGCATAATAATTTGGGAAGATCATCATCGTGTTTTATCTGCAACAAAACCACCATCGGTATGGAAAATTAGCCCTATATATATATGTACATATGTATCTATGTAGATTCACATACTTGTACGCAAAAATATTTAGCTATCGCGTTAGACATCGTATAGTCGTTATCGTCACCTGTTTTTCCAGCAAACATGAAAACATTGCTGTCGTTTATACCACATTTCGCACAAAGACGACACCAATAATGCCAATCCGAAACGAAAGATTTTGTGTTGCAGCCTTCCTCGTCAAGGGGCGGGCTTGATGAATGCATCTCTTTTCCAGTTATTAATGAATGGTACTGAATATGCCTTAGTTGGTTATTGCCTTCTTCCGTCGATGGAATAAACACAAGGCCACTCATATGTCAAGATATAGAGATGTAGAGATTCTATCAATATTTCTGATATGTACGTAATCGATAAAGTTAACGACCCAATCAATGCAGTCAAAGAACATAAAACTATATACATAGTTCTATGTTCTTTGATGCCGTTCAGCTAATACCCAAACGAGTATTAAAACAAAATCTAAAAAGGGAATACCCAAGGCTCATGCTGTTTCCTTTTTCGTTGATTTTAGATGTGACCTCTACAACTATTGAGTACAATTTTTTTCAGATAAAGGGCTCATTCGTTAACGCAGATTTATAGTTGGAATGGACACCGCTCAAAAAAAAAAAGTACGACAGTACTAATACCAGAATTAGAAGCCAAAATGGAATGTGCGTCAGGAATAAAATGAACAGTTCTCTAGTTAACTTTTTTTCATATACATATGAACATAAATTCACACAATTTTTTAATATTTTCTCGTGCTTCACAGCAACATCGAACTCAACTTTTCTTTGACTTTTTCTGATCGTTTGCAGGAATGTGGCCAAGTGCAGCGATAACTTTTTCCATGGGGTGAAGAAATTTTTGCTGGGTGTATACTTTACCCTTTTTTATTGTAAATCATTTCCCGCAGTAGACGTAAGAAATCTGAAACACGAAAGAACTTCCAGTAAAAACAAGTAATAATTATTGAAAGTTAGCAGTTCGGAAACAAAGCGAATATCAATCAAATCCTTGTGCGCTATCGATAAACGTAGCTAATAGTCTATCAGCTGAACTCGAAGCGCATATTAAAGCAAGATCCGACAGTCGGGTCTACGATATCGGAACGGCCCGAATTTATAGCCGGCCAAGGACTGTCACTTCAGAATCTTTCCCCTCAAGTTTGTGTGGAATGTCTTATGCTGTTGCAACAATAACAACAAGATCCGATAGGGGCATTCACTCCAAATTATTATAGTAGTCACACTTTATTTGCAATTTTTGCCTTGTACTGAAACGGGCCAGATTAATTACTACTAAAAACTCTGCTAAGAAGACATGTATTAGAAGAAAGTATTTTGAGCCGTACTATGCAGATGACAGATAAGTTTAAAAATATTGTCATTTACATAGTGAATTCCTAACATAATAAGTACATTTTTTTCATTACCACAAGGGCGATGGTATATCGTTCCTGTCTGAAATATTCCCGTTGTCAGAACGTTTCTCTTTGAACATTGTTTGACTGGTTGATGGTCCTGTTTCCAATCGTGTATTTACCCCTACCATCGAATTGGAACCCTTTGTACCAACAATAGGATCAAGTTGGAGCTTTGGCTTCCTACCTAACGAAAAGTTACCACTTTGTTTGGAAACAACCGGAATAAGATTTTCAGCCGATTGTGTCCTGAAACAAAACATAAAGGTTATCGTAGTAGCGTACACCAGGTAATTCTAACCTTATGTAAGTAATGCTTTTTACTTACACTGCCTTTAATACCGCCAAATTTGGTATATTTTTGGTATAAGTTTTTTCACCCAAGGCTTCTGCCGCTGCCAATTCGATCGGATGTGCTCTCTTCATGTGAGTACGGCGATTCGAACCATCAGTAAAAGTCTTTTCACAGTATTTACAAGCATAAGGCTTTAGCCCGCTGTGTAGTATTAAATGAGTTTTCAGCGTCTTGGTGCGCTTAAAGCCACGTCCGCAATAATCGCATTTGTGCTGTATCGTATCGGAATGTACGAGCATATGACGGTTTAAAGTTACACGGGAGTTTAGTTGCAAGCCACATTCGCTACATGTGTGCTTAGTGGAACTGTGTATTTCCATATGTCTCTGCAAAACACATATTTTATATTATTTTAGACAATGAATATTAACTTGTTGGTAACCTTTAGGCGAGCCTTATTTTTGAATCCTTTCTTACATATTTCACATTCGAAAGGTGCATGGTCAGTGTGTGTTAGCATATGCTCCTCAAGTGTGGCCTTGGTACGGAGACTTTCGCCGCATTCTTCACAAATAAAAGAACGAATATCCTCATGTACAAACTTAATGTGTTTTGCAACATAATCTTTCGTTTGAAATTTACTATCACATTGAGGACATGGAAATATTCGCTTCTCCGACAGTGGTCGATGTGTTTTTATGTGAAGGTTTAGATTGTACCTACTTTTGAAGGGCTTAGGACATTGAGGACATGTTAGGGGTTCCAATGGCATACCATGTCTTTTTTTCATATGTAGATGATAACTACCAGAACGCTGAAAATGTAATGAACAGTGGTTGCAGAAATATTTGGTATCACTTGACGACTCCTTGGAGCCATCAACACTTTTTTCAGACTTTTTGCTGCAATTGACTTTTTCAGTTTGTTTACGCTTATTCCTTTTTAATTTTAATTTAACATCTTCACTTTTAAACCTTTCATTATCATTCGATGGGATGAAACCAGAAAATTTACTTTTAACGTCTCTACTTTCTTCGCCCACAACCTTGGCCTCATCGGGATCAATGTCACTGGTTGGTTGGTCAATGTCACTGGCAAAAGGATCTTCCGCTTGCGCTGAATCGTCCTCAAATGTGATTCTAACTTCTTCCGAGTGGTTACAATCGCTGGAATATTCCTTTTCTAATTTAATTTCAAAATTGTCCAAAGCTGATACACCTTCTTTATCAATATTTTCATTAAAACCATTTTCTTCATATTTTTGAATATGGAAATGGGTTGGGTCTTCTTTTAAAATTCCATATTTCATCCGTATAGAACGGAAGTCTACATCACTGCTGTTTTTGGTGGTTTGTAGTGCAGCATACATTTCTTGTACTTTAGTAACACGTTCATTAAATTGTAGAACAGTTGATAGCAATGAATTGCAGTATGTGCATAATAATTTGGGAAGATCATCATCGTGTTTAATCTGGATTAAAAAAAATGTAAACGGTATGAAAAATTATGATAGATGCATATGGGATTCAAAATTTATTTACATACTTGGACGCAAAAATATTTCCGAATTGCTATCGCGGTTTTACACTCTTTATCGTAATCTGTTTTTCCAGTAGATCTAGAAGTGAAAATATTGTTACTATGTATGTCATCTTTCGCGCAAAGGCGGCACCAATAATGCCAATCCTTCGAGACAGAAGTGGTGTAGCAGCTTTCTTCATCGCCGGATACGTTTGATGCTTGCATGTCTTTCCTTCCTACTAAATTTTTCAAGGAATGATGCTGAATGGACTCTTCCTTTTATTTTCCAAGGCATGTGTTTTTTTCGATAATTCAACTGCGACTTTGGTATACAAAAACCGATATAATTGATAATTGTAGTCTATCAGCTGATATCAAAGCGACTATAAAAGCGGATTCCTATATGCGTTTTCAAACCAAACTCCATTACGAATTCATACTAGGTGATAGCATCACATGAGCAGAATCCTTGTTCTTCTTCCCAAATTCGAATAACTGAGACAATATGCTATATTGCACCAAGAATGATAGAAAACCAGATTACGACAACGCCGACAGCTTATACGTTACAGCGGTTGCTGCCACAGGAATAGCGAGACGAAAAGGAAGGTGATAAATGCACTTGGGCGTTTTATTTGCACTGCAACTACTAAAACACAAAGCTCGGCACATCACATTTATTATTCTGTGTTTAACTTTTTGTAAAAATCACCCAAAACTCTAAAAAATCAACTTTTTAAGGGCTAGTTGTGACGTCAATCCTTTAAACGAGGCAAGTACGACGGAAGTGCTTTTGTCGTCACCTTCTTTTCTCTGCATCGTGATATTGCACAGTATTTCATATTCTTATCTCCAAAGCACCAATTAAATATTATTTTATTTTTCACCGTAAAAACAATGATATGTTAAACTCTATCAATGGATTCTGTGGTTACGTGATGTATTTGTTACAACTAATTCATCTGTCCCGGCTAACAAATTACGAGTGACTATTGATCACAATTTTGGAAATATTGCGGTTTGTTCGTAAACTCAGTTTTATAGTGGCACTGCACTGTGAGTAATACAGCCCTGCTGCTTTCAACCTCTTCGAAAATGTATCAAAATGCGCAACTTCTTTTTCAGTACCAGCTCAAGGTTTCTAATGAAATGTCAATCTGGCAGCATTGTAATCGTCAAACCTTTTGAAATGTTATTTTCTATCAAGCGTCACTCATTATTTGCATCAAAGAAGTTTAAGCTGCGTAGAAGGGAGCTCTAGCAATGGAGGAACAAAAGTGAGGCAAAAATCAACTTTTATTGCTTTTTACAGAAATAAATTCAATTAGTAAATGTTAAACAATGCATTGATTTTCTAGCGAATTTCTATCTACGGATGAAGTGAAGGCCCTGGTTAGAGTAAGATTAGATATGGAGGAAGAATTCACTGCCGGGCGAAAGAAAAAGAGCGTCTTATGGAATAAGGTAGTGGAAAAAGTGAAAAAAATAAAAAAAGACATAAAAATTGATAGAAATTTGGCACAAAGAAAGTTTTTAAACCTGCTGGTCACATACAAAAGGATTAAGAAACGATATGATTCATCTGGAAGGGGGACAACGTCATGGATATATTTTGATGAATTTGATAAAGTATATGGCGCTAGGCATTCCGTTACTCCACCATCACAAAATCTTCTAGCATTGCTGGAGCTGCAGCCATCAATACCAGCATACAACAATGAGAATGTTCCGCCTAATTCTCCTCCCACTTCAAGTAGGAGAGTTGGGCGTTCTTGTAAGAAATCTAGTAGCCGAGTATTGAAATTTTTCGAAGACGATGCTATAAATGCTCAACGACGGCATGAAGAAGCCATGGCTTTAGAAAGGGAGAAACTTTCCTTAGAGAAAAGACGAATCGAAACGATGTTAGAATTAAAGGTTATATTTCAAAAATTCTTTGCCAAATAATGTTATTTTTTTTATTTTAAATTTGTTATTTATGAAAAGCTTTATTTTAATTTAAGTTTTAGTGTAATTGAAACCAGGGTTGTGAATCAAATTTAATTTATTTTAAAACAAAATGACTTCAAAATAAATATATATAATATCTGACTTGTTGTTTAAGCTAAGTATCCAGCTCTAAAAATGCAATAAATATTTTTCATTATTTCAGTTACTTGAAAAAGTATTTCGTCTTTGATGTAAATTATCTTGACGAAATATCGAGCATTTATTTTTCGAGAACTAAGTCCTCTAATAAAAAATAAATAACCTTTTGTAAAAATGAAATATTCTTAACAATAATTCCATTTTCTATGGCGTACAGAAATTCGAAATAATTTTCAGCATAATTGCATTGATCGTCTAGTAGCAAAGCACTTAATTTACGAACGAAGCAAAATACAAGTTAGAAGGGAACATTCATTACATTCTTTAAGAATATGTTAGAAACTCGACACTACGCGTTTATCAAAAACTTTAGCTGTACTATTGGGCAGCTGATAGGTGATATGGCCGGCAGGTTGCCAGCACTGTTATTGCTGCAATTGTATCACGTTCCATCAATATTATACATGTATACTGCGTGGACCACGAATACAAAAAAAAAAAAAAGAAATTGGTAATTTTTTGTCTTACTTAGTAAAATATCAACAATAAGGGCACTCGAGCCAATATTTATGTTTTCTATAAACACTAAAGCTGACATTCAAAACAAGTTGTATAAGCTAATGTTATGCTATATAAAGGAACTGCAAATTCTATAGTTTGTATTTTTGGAAACTTTTATTTATTTCGGATCCTTATCTCTAAAGTACCTACTAAATATTATTTTTTTTTTACCATGAAGACAATTGCATATTAATCCCTATCAATGATTTGCTGTCATCTGACGTATCCCTTTCAGGAATAATTTGCATATTACATGATGGGGGTGTTGCAACTAATTCATCTACGCCGGGCAACGAATTGGGGATTTTCGTACTTGTAATGCATTCAGGTGGAGTATTTGGTTTCCTGCCTAGTGAAAAATTTCCGCTATGCTTAGTGACAACCGGTGTAAGATTTTCAGCCGATCGTGTGCTGGAAGGATTTAAATTGAAGTATTGATACCACAGATACCACTTATCACTTACACATTTTTTAGCACTGCTAATTTGGGTATATTTCTCGTGTAAGATTTTCCTCCTGATGCCTCCAGCGCAGCTAATTCCTCCGGATGTGATTTTCTTTTGTGCGTTCGACAATTTGGCCCACTAGCAAACGTTTTATCACAGAAGTCGCATGAATAAGGTTTTAGTCCACTATGAAGAATTAAATGATTTTTAAGCGTTTTAGCTCGCTTAAATGCACGCCCACAATAGTCGCACTTGTGACGCATAATATCAGAATGTACCAGCATATGACGGTTTAAAGTTACACGAGAATTTAGTTGTAACCCACATTCGCTGCATATATGCTTATTCGAACTGTGTATCTCCATGTGAGTCTATGCACAATATAAATATTCATGAAAATAATTTTGCTTAATTAATAATTAGGTACCTGTTCCTTACCTTCCGTCGCGTCTGATTCTTAAAACGTTTCTGACAAATTTCGCATTCAAAAGGCGTATCATTTGTGTGTATTAGCATATGCTCCCTCAAAGTTGCTTCCGTACGTGTGCCTTCGCCACATTCTTCGCAAATAAACGGTCGGATATCCTCATGTACGAACTTTATATGCCTTGCAACATAATCTTTTGTTTGAAATTTTCGTTCGCATTGTGGGCATGGAAATATGCGCTTTTCCGAAAGTGGTCTATGAGTTTTTATGTGGCGAATTAGTTCGGATCTAGTTTCGAAGGCCCTTGAACAATCAGGACATATAAAAGGATCTAATTTATCTGCTCTACCATGTTTTTTCTTCATATGTATACGATAATTGCTGATTCTTTGAAAATGCATGGAGCAATCGCTACAAAAGAATTTGTGCTCTTTTGCTTCTTCTCCAGCGAAGCACAATCTCTTATCTAAATTTCCCTTTTTCAGCTTTTTTACGACATGTTGCTGAGAATATGGTTTAACTGCAACACCCTTTTCGTTTTTAATTCTTTTGCCATCGTTAGTGCTATTTCTTTGATTAGGACTTTCTTCTTCTTCGCTACACATATTCTGAGTCACGTCGCTAATAGGATCTTGGAATTCAGTTTTATATTCGACCTCATTGAAAATCAATCCACTCTCTGCTTCGTCCGAAATAATTTCCGTTTTCACAACCCCATCCATTATTTCGGTAGCGTCGGAAACATAGACTTTTTCAACTGCTGGTTTTTTATCCAGTGACTGAAATAGAAGAAACTCATCGCCAAACAAGTTGTATTTCTCTCGGAACATTCGCAAGTCCAATATTTGAGTTTCTCCATAATGTTGAATAGCTTCGTACATACTTTGTACCATTTTTATCTGGTTAGTAAATTTTACCAAATTGGAAACTAACGAATAACATTTCGTACAAATCCAATGGGGCAGACTTTTGTCCCTTTCAATCTAAATAAAAAAATATGACTATATCAGAATGTATTTTTAAGCTAATGTATATCCTTAATAAAGTAATTACGTACGCGAACTCTAAAGAACTCCTCTATGAAAACAATAACTTTACTATTGCCACAATTGGAGTTTTCAGGCGTTCTAACTTCACTCCTTCCTGAGAACACGTTGATATTTCCTGCATCCTCTTTAGCACAGAGGCGGCACCAAAATTTCCAATCATCATTTGCAGTAGCAGCAATGTTAATTTCAATATTATTTGACATGAAGCAATCAAATATCCAATTTAAAATTCTATTAATTTACAAAATTTTTCTGTTTAGTGATGTAAATAAAGCATTGCCTAATGTGAAGAAATCGAAAGTATTATCGATAAAGTTTTCAACTTTATGAAAAATCGCCACTATCATCAGGACCTTTTAATTGAAATTTAACTTAAATTTAGAATTTTGATATTCAAAATTTATATTTTTACACTATTTAGAATTTGTTCCATACTTAAACAAAAATTTAAAAAATCATTAAGCGTGATCATTAAAAGCGTGATTTTTGGTTTTCCACCAAACCAAGCTTGACAAGGGATGATGGAAAATCGTTTCAATATGCGTCAACTTTTCAACCTGCCAGAAAAAGAGAACATCAAAAAGAAGTAATGTGATATTTCATCATTTTGCTTTGCCGTCAAATTGAAATACGGCAAAACAAGGCGAATTCATTAGTGGTGTTACTATAGCAGCCGATTTGTTTTTCATTCGCCTTACATGTTTTTTTTGTTTTTGCTTATTCATATGAGCTTTCAAAAGCTGTAATGTAGATATTGGAAACTCCTACGTAAAAGCAAAACAAAATACATGGGAATTTTGTAGTTGTACTTGTAACACCGCCTTATATGAATTCCCCTTTCTTATAATAGAAGTAGTTAACTTTGACAATCGCTCCGCAAAAACCAAAAACAAAAACATGTAATTTTTTTGTTTATTCTAGTAACACCACCTTAAGCATTTTTTTTGCCATTAAAAATTTCCTAACGAAAATCGGGCAAAATTCAAAATCAAAGAAGGTTTGCTGCTTTTTTTTATTGATTATGAATCAGCAATAGAAGCCGTTATGGACTTCCCACAGTCCAGTTTATGTTCTTTTTCACTATTTAAGTTTATGTAACCCTTTTGTTTGGATGTAAGTGGTACCAAATTTTCTCCTGTTCGCGCTCTAAAAATATAGCAAAGATTTAATAAAATACATTTAACAAAATTTGTCTAATTAAATACTTACACCGCTTTTAATGCGTTTAGTTTCGGTACAATTTTGGTATAAGCTATTGCCCCTGAAACCTCTAGTTCTGCTAGTTCTGCCGGATACATAGACTTTTTGTGGAAACGACAGCTTGACCCAGTCGAAAACGTTTTTTCACAAAAGTCACATGAATATGGTCTAAGGCCTGTGTGGGCAATTAAGTGATACTTAAGAGTTTTGGCCCGCTTAAATGTCCGACCGCAGTAATCACATTTATGTGGCATCTTGTCTGAATGTACTGACGTATCACGGTGTACTGAATACTGAAGGTGACGCCTTTAGAAGTACCGCTACTTTGGTTTTGCCGGGTTTGACAATTCTCAACTTCAACTAGACAAAGCTTTTTTAGTATTTTGCGAATTTATTTATTAAACGTCTACCTATAAATTCATATTTTACACTTTAGAACAATTAGAACACGTTTTTCAATGAAATATTGGAAGTTGTTCGATTTTCTCTCTCCCGTATTCTTGTTTACTAAAGGCGAGATCTGTCATTTCACCGCGGGAAGGCGCAATCTTGTATTCTATCATTCTTGCTAACGTATGACTGTTGAATGTAGCGCGACAACTTAATTGTTTTCCACATTCGGTACAAATGTGTTTATCAACATGTATTTCTAAGTGTCTCTGATGAATAATATAAATAATTTACGTATTCGATTATGTTTATTATGTAGTATATATTTCGTTAACTTCAGGCGATATCTCTCTTTGAAGCTTTTTCCACATTCCTTACCAAGGCGAATCCATACAAGGTGGTGTTATAAGTACAACTACAAAATTCCCATGTATTTTGTTTTTGCTTTTGCGTAAGAGTTGTCAAAATTTAAATTCATTTTGTTTTTGCTTTTACGGCTTTTGAAAGCTCATGCGCAAAAGCAAAAACAAAATACATGTAGGTGAATAAAAAAATGAAATCAGATGCTCTTATGCCATCACCTTCTATACGTGTGAGTCAACATATGTTGTTTTAGTTGTTTCTTTGTACGTAGAGATTCACCACACGCTACATACATACATATGGACGGATGGCTACTCATAGACCCCTTTCTTTCGAACTCCTGGCCGCAATGAATGCAACTAAATAACTTTTGATGATCTTTCATATGACGTTTCAGATTCGATTCAATTTTGAATGAACTGGGGCATTGAGTAGTGGAAAAAGTGAAAAATATAAAAAAAGACATAAAAATTGATAGAAATTTGGCACAAAGAAAGTTTTTAAACCTGCTGGTCACATACAAAAGGATTAAGAAACGATATGATTCATCTGGAAGGGGGACAACGTCATGGATATATTTTGAATTTTATTTTTAAATTTGTTATTTATGAAAAGCTTTATTTTAATTTAAGTTTTAGTGTAATTGAAACCAGGGTTGTGAATCAAATTTAATTTATTTTAAAACAAAATGACTTCAAAATAAATATATTTAATATCTGATTTCGAGAACTGAGTCCTCTAATAAAAAATAAATAACCTTTTGTAAAAATGAAATATTCTGTATTTTTAGTTAACAATAATTCCATTTTCTATGGCGTTCAGAAATTCGAAATAATTTTCAGCATAATTGCATTGATCGTCTAGTAGCAAAGCACTTAATTTACGAACGGACCAAAATACAAGTTAGAAGGGAACATTCATTACTGTTTATTATATTAGACTACTTATTTACAACTTAGATGGGATTCGAACCCAGAGGACGTGGGCAAGTACGCCGTCGAAACGAGATGCATGATTACGTGGGCATACAGTCAGAAAATGAATTTTGTCTCTAAGAATATGTTAGAAACTCGACACTTCGCGTTTATCAAAAACTTTAGCTGTACTATTGGGCAGCTGATAGGTGATATGGCCGGCAGGTTGCCAGCACTGTTATTGCTGCAATTGTATCACGTTCCATCAATATTATACATGTATACTGCGTGGACCACGAATACAAAAAAAAAAGAAGAAATTGGTAATTTTTTGTGTTACTTAGTAAAATATCAACAATAAGGGCACTCGAGCCAATATTTATGTTTTCTATAAACACTAAAGCTGACATTCAAAACAAGTTGTATAAGCTAATGTTATGCTATATAAAGGAACTGCAAATTCTATAGTTTGTATTTTTGGAAAATTTTATTTATTTCGGATCCTTATCTCTAAAGTACCTACTAAATATTATTTTTTTTACCATGAAGACAATTGTATATTAATCCCTATCAATGATTTACTGTCATCTGACGTATCCCTTTCAGGAATTATTTGCATATTACATGACGGCGGTGTTGCAACTAATTCATCTACGCCGGGCAACGAATTGGGGATTTTCGTACTTGTAATGCATTCAGGTGGAGTATTTGGTTTCCTGCCTAGTGAAAAATTTCCGCTATGCTTAGTGACAACCGGTAGAAGATTTTCAGCCAATCGTGTGCTGGAAGGATTTAAATTGAAGAATTGATACCACAGATACCACTTATCACTTACACAGTTTTTAGCACTGCTAATTTGGGTATATTTCTCGTGTAAGATTTTCCTCCTGATGCCTCCAACGCAGCTAATTCCTCCGGATGTGATTTTCTTTTGTGCGTTCGACAATTTGGCCCATTAGCAAACGTTTTATCACAGAAGTCGCATGAATAAGGTTTTAGTCCACTATGAAGAATTAAATGATTTTTAAGCGTTTTAGCTCGCTTAAATGCACGCCCACAATAGTCGCACTTGTGACGCATAATATCAGAATGTACCAGCATATGACGGTTTAAAGTTACACGAGAATTTAGTTGTAACCCACATTCGCTGCATATATGCTTATTCGAACTGTGTATCTCCATGTGATTCTATACACAAAATAAATATTAAAGAATAATAATTTTGCTTGTATAATTAGGTACCTGTTCCTTACCTTCCGTCGCGCCTGATTCTTAAAACGTTTCTGGCAAATTTCGCATTCAAAAGGCGTATCACTTGTGTGTATTAGCATATGCTCCCTCAAAGTTGCTTCCGTACGTGTGCCTTCGCCACATTCTTCGCAAATAAACGGTCGGATATCCTCATGTACGAACTTTATATGCCTTGCAACATAATCTTTTGTTTGAAATTTTCGTTCGCATTGTGGGCATGGAAATATGCGCTTTTCCGAAAGTGGTCTATGAGTTTTTATGTGCCGATTTAGTTTGGATCTAGTTTTAAAGGCCCTTGAACAATCAGGACATATCAAAGGATCTAATTTATCTACTCTACCATGTTTTTTCTTCATATGTATACGATAATTGCCGATTCTTTGAAAATTCATGGAGCAATCGCTACAAAAGAATTTGTGCTCTTTTGCTTCTTCTCCAGCGAAGCACAATCTCTTATCTAAATTTCCCTTTTTCAGCTTTTTTACGACATGTTGCTGAGAATATGGTTTAACTGCAACACCCTTTTCGTTTTTAATTCTTTTGCCATCGTTAGTGCTATTTCTTTGATTAGGACTTTCTTCTTCTTCGCTACACATATTCTGAGTCACGTCGCTAATAGGATCTTGGAATTCAGTTTTATATTCGACCTCATTGAAAATCAATCCACTCTCTGCTTCGTCCGAAATAATTTCCGTTTTCACAACCCCATCCATTATTTCGGTAGCGTCGGAAACATAGACTTTTTCAACTGCTGGTTTTTTATCCGGTGACTGAAATAGAAGAAACTCATCGCCAAACAAGTTGTATTTCTCTCGGAACATTCGCAAGTCCAATATTTGAGTTTCTCCATAATGTTGAATAGCTTCGTACATACTTTGTACCATTTTTATCTGGTTAGTAAATTTTACCAAATTGGAAACTAACGAATAACATTTCGTACAAATCCAATGGGGCAGACTTTCGTCCCTTTCAATCTAAATTAAAAAAATATGACTATATCAGAATGTATTTTTAAGCTAATGTATATCCTTAATAAAGTAATTACGTACGCGAACTCTAAAGAACTCCTCTATGAAAACAATAACTTTACTATTGCCACAATTGGAGTTTTCAGGCGTTCTAACTTCACTCCTTCCTGAGAACACGTTGATATTTCCTGCATCCTCTTTAGCACAGAGGCGACACCAAAATTTCCAATCATCATTTGCGGTAGCAGCAATGTTAGTTTCAATATTATTTGACATGAAGCAATCAAATATCCAATTTAAAATTCTATTAATTTACAAAATTTTTCTGTTTAGTGATGTAAATAAAGCATTGCCTAATGTGAAGAAATCGAAAGTACTATCGATAAAGTTTTCAACTTTATGAAAAATCGTCACTATCACAAGACCTTTTAATTGAAATTTAACTTAAATTTAGAATTTTAATATTCTAAATTGATATTTTTACACTGTTTAGAATTTGTTCCATATTTAAACACAAATTTAAAAAATCATTAAGCGTGATCATTAAAAGCGTGATTTTTGGTTTTCCACCAAACCAAGCTTGACAAGGGATGATGGAAAATCGTTTCAATATGCGTCAACTTTTCAACCTGCCAGCAAAAGACAACATCAAAAAGAAACAATGTGATATTTCATCATTTTGCTTTGCCGTCAAATTGAAATACGGCAAAACAAGGCGAATTCATTAGTGGTGTTACTATAGCAGCCGATTTGTTTTTCATTCGCCTTACATGTTTTTTTTGTTTTTGCTTATTCATATGAGCTTTCAAAAGCTTTAATGTAGATATTGGAAACTCTTACGTAAAAGCAAAACAAAATACATGGGAATTTTGTAGTTGTACTTGTAACACCGCCTTATATGAATTCCCCTTTCTTATAATAGAAGTAGTTGACTTTGACAATCGCTGCGCAAAAACCAAAAACAAAAACATGTAAACCTATTATAAGCTTAGAATAAGATATCTGTGTGTTAACCTAGTATAAGTTTAGGCTAAGGCAACCCTGTAATAATATATAAAATGGTTGTTGGCAATCCTGATGAGAATTAAAAGCAGGATGGCCGCTCTCTTCCGGAATAGACAATTGATGAAGGCACACTAGTTTTATTTAGAGTTTCCGAAATCTTTGAACATCATCTAAACATACAATTTAAATTTCACTTTAATAAACATTTAATGTTTTTGTTTATTCTAGTAACACCACCTTAAGCATTTTTTTTGCCATTAAAAATTTCCTAACGAAAATCGGGAAAAATTCAAAATCAAAGAAGGTTTCATAATGGTGTCCGGTTATTTTTTTATTATTATACCAACTTTGCTGCTTTTTTTTATTGATTATGAATCAGCAATAGAAGCCGTTATGGACTTCACATAGTCCAGTTTATGTTCTTTTTCACTATTTAAGTTTATGTAACCCTTTTGTTTGGATGTAAGTGGTACAAAATTTTCTCCTGTTCGCGCTCTAAAAATATAGCAAAGATTTAATAAAATACATTTAACAAAATTTGTCTAATTAAATACTTACACCGCTTTTAATGCATTTAGTTTCGGTACATTTTTTGTATAAGCTATTGCCCCTGAAGCCTCTAGTTCTGCTAGTTCTGCCGGCTGCATAGTCTTTTTGTGGAAACGACAGCTTGACCCAGTCGAAAACGTTTTTTCACAAAAGTCACATGAATATGGTCTAAGGCCTGTGTGGGCAATTAAGTGATACTTAAGAGTTTTGGCCCGTTTAAAGGTCCGACCGCAGTAATCACATTTATGTGGCATCTTGTCTGAATGTACTAACATATGACTGTTGAATGTAGCGCGACAACTTAATTGTTTTCCACATTCGGTACAAATGTGTTTATCACCATGTATTTCCAAGTGTCTCTGATGAATAATATAAATAATTTTCGTACTCGATTATGTTCATTATGTAGTATATATTTCGTTACCTTCAGGCGATATCTCTCTTTGAAGCTTTTTCCACATTCCTTACATTCGTAAGGTGTATAGTCAGTGTGAGTCAACATGTGTTGTTTTAATTGTTTCTTTGTACGTAGAGATTCACCACACGCTTCGCACACATAGGGACGGATGGACTTATGTTCATTTTTTATATGACTACTCATAGACCCCTTTCTTTCAAACTCCTGGCCGCAATGAATGCAACTAAATAACTTTTGATGATCTTTCATATGACGTTTCAGATTCGATTCAATTTTGAATGAACTGGGGCATTGAGGACAAATTATTACACCATGTTTCTTCTTCATGTGTGTTGAGTAATTGCTACGACGTTGAAAGCTCTGTGAACAAATACTGCAAAAATTTTCATATTCCTTTGAGTTATCATCAGGTTTGTCTGCAATCTTCGTATGTTCTGAATCTGCCGAATCAATATCTAAGAAATTATCTTCACTATCGCTACTGCCTTCCTCGTCGTCAGACGTCGGTGAATCGTGGTCTAGTTTCATATCTTCATCACCGATCGGATCATGAAATCCATATTTTGTCCCGTTTTTGTGTAATGGTCCATCAACCTGAAGTTCAACTGATAATTTTTCAGATTTCACATCAACTTTTGAAGAATTAGTGACGTCTGTAACTGGTAATTCAGCAATAAAAATTTCTTCAACAGGAAGATCAGTACTATATTGTGGTATTAATGATTCATCTTTAAAGATACCATACTTGACCAACATCATATGTACAGAAGACCCTGCGTTATCTGTGGACTTTTGAAGTTCTTCGTACATTTGTTGCACTTTATTTACTCGCTCTCTAAATAAAATTAGGTTTTTTACCTTTTCATAACACTCTGTGCAAATAACCTGCGACAATTTATCATCCTCTTTAATCTAAAAAGGGAGATATTTTAAAAAGTTTGCATAACTAAGATTATTTTGCTTACATGAACTCGAAAGAATTCTCCCACTTCAAGGGTCATGTCCATATCTTGGTTAATATTATTTTCATACATGGGTTGCTCACACTGACCCGATATAACGTTGAAATATTGAGCATCAGCTTTCGCACATAGGCGACACCAATTTTTCCACTTTTCTTGAAAAAAGGTCTCTGTACAATTGATAGATTGTTGTACCGACATTGCAGCTTAGTAAAATTAATGTTTATATTTCTACTATCTGTTTACGTTTCTCTCTAATTGCAGCCAAAATATAATAATGAAAAAAATTAATCGATAACTCAACATTATATCGGTTATTACAGTGGTGCAAAATAAATGCTTCATTAATGGTTCGTTCAAAAGCGAATTCATATAAAGTGGTGTCAAAGAATGTAGATTATGTAATATAGGTATGTAGAGTCCATTATATTTGCATTTTTCCTTTACCCTGGGCATCCCAAAAACTGAAACTAACGCCGTCCATTCTTCAATTCTCTTTCATCGTGATGGCCTATAAACGAAACATTTTTGACTGTAGATTATGAATTCTCCTTGCCATCACCTCATATGAATTCGCCTTGGTTCGCCCCTGTATGGCTTTCTACACAATATTTTAAAAATATATTCACCGAACCCTGAAAACTCCTTCGGAACGCTGAAGAATCAAAAGGTATTTCCGCTCAAACAAGAGGCTCCCAAAATTTATTGCCGTATGTAGAAATAGAAATCGAAAATCTGCAAGTGTATTCATCTAACATAGCCTGAAACCAAAGTCGTAGATTACTCAGAAGTTGCATCACTCCCACCATACCTCTTACAGTCTAGTTCTGTACAAGTTATTTGTGGTAAAACTCAGTTAAAAAATCCACCAAAGATCATAGATTACAAAGAAGATATTAGAATCTGATTAGATCCAATTGGGGTTCTGTGTGTGGTGAATTTGATGAGTGTTATTGTCAGGAATCGAAATGTCATGCAATTATTTGCAATCTGCGTTCTTCGATTGAGCGTTTAATCATTTCAGTGCGAGTTTAACACAAAGAACATAGATTACAAAGAAGTGACATCGCATTTCATTTCCAAATATCAATTAACAAAAGTCGACTGGTATGGTGAAATTGGACGAGAGTTTCTGTTAGAGGAACGGTGAGAGTGATGCGACTTCTTTGTAATCTATCTTATTTGTTTAACAGTTACAAAATTCACCACTTTAAGAAGTTTTCCGTAGTTTAATTCACACCGAAAAACTCACCTTAATTGCAGAAAGGTTGCTAACAAATTTCAAGTCGACTTTATTTTGACTATAAATACGGCCACAAAATTAACTATTTTCGACTTTATTCTAGTTATTATAATTGAGTTCAGTTATACAAGATTGTATTCATCATATTTTAAAATACATTTTTCTTCCACAAATTAACCTACGGATATTTTTAAAAACCAATAATATATTCATGCAACGAATCGATAATTAAGCTATTGAATTTAGACTTTTTGCATCGTCTGAAGGTTGTGTGTCTGTAATCATATTTTCGTTTGTTGCACCTGTTGTCGGTTGGGTGTTTGCAACTTCGTGATTCGATTCTTCTGTTCCCCTGTCGAAATGCACTAAACCATTTTGTTTGGAGGCCAGTGGCTTCAAGTTCTTGCCCGTTTTCGACCTTTTATAAATTAAAATAATAAAAATACATATCTTCCATTATCCTTCAAATATATCCAGTGTACTTACACTGCTTTAAGTAATTGTAAAGTAGGTACATTTTTGGTATAAGCTTTAGCTCCTGACGCTTCCAGCTCAGCTAATTCCATTGGATGCATAGTCTTTTTATGAAAACGACAACTTGGCCCAGTTGAAAACGTTTTATCACAAAAGTTACATGAATAAGGCCTGATGTCGGTATGGGCAATCAAGTGGTTTTTCAGTGTAGCAGCACGCTTAAAGAGGCGGCCGCAAAAGTCACACTTATGTGACATCTTATCAGAGTGTACTAACAAATGACTTTTGAGTGTAGCACGCGAACTCAATTGTTTACCACATTCCGGACAAATAAGCTTTTCTCCATGTATTTGCATATGCCTCTAGAAAATTTAATTGAAATCATATTTAGATATTATTGAATTGGATAATAAAAGTTTCAAATTTATTACCCTTAGGCGACTATTCACTTTGAAGCACATACCGCACACTTTACAATCAAATGGCGCATAGTCAGTATGTTGCAACATATGTTCTTTGAGTTTGGCTTTTGTGCGCACAGTCGCACCACAAACTTCGCATATAAGCGGAGGACCTTCTTCGTGTGCAGATCTTGTATGTTTAACTAATCTTACTTTTGATCCAAATTTTTTATCGCAATGTGCGCACTCGAAGGACTTTGGATGTGTTTTCATATGCAATTTTAGTTTATATGCATTTTTGAAGGTATCGGGACAATCTGGACAAATAATTACTTTATGCTTCTTTTTCATATGAACTGAGTAGTTCCTAATATGTTGAAAACTTTGGGAGCAAACTTTGCATGTGTAGTTTACTTCCAAATCTGAGTTCTGTACACTCGAGTTGTTTTCTGTATCTTTTATTACTTCTTCACATTCATCTTTCCGGGAATCTGACTTTCCGTCGCTATCTTCACTATCATCGTCGCTATCATCGCTGCTTTCGCTGTTTTCAGCCGCTGGCGAAAAATTTGGATCGAAACTATCTTCTGTATCGCCGATTGGATCTACAAAATCGCCTTCCTTTTCATACTCATTCAGAAATATTTCCGTTTGCGTTTCATCTGTTTTTTTCTCACTTTTTACTACGACACCCGACGGTTGCAGTATTGTTGCGATTGGCAAATCATCTACGAAAATTTCTTCTACTGGAAGTTTATTTGCAACAGGACGTAAAAATGGCTCATTTTCAATCAATCCATATTTTTCATACATAACTTTTGTATTGAGATGGCCAATATATTTGTGATTTAGTAGATCGTCATACATTTGTTGAACTTTGTTTACGCGTTCTCTAAATTTTACCAAGGAATCTATCACTTGGTAGCATTCCGTACAAACCAGTTGTGAGAGCTTCTCGTCCTCTTTGATCTGAAATGTTTTGGAAGGATATCTATATGTACTGATTTTCGGAATATGCATAATAGTTGGTTTACTTACATAAACTCGAAAGAAATCCTCTATGACAGGGGCAATGTTGCCACTGCTGTAGGTACAAGTTTCTCCCATAGGTTGCGGGCACTGCCCGGATATTATATTTATACATTGAGTATTAGCTCTTGCACATAACCGGCACCAACATTTCCAATCATCAGCCATTAAGTCCACCGTGTCGACTGTACAGGGTTTTGCCTCATGCATGTGTATATCCGACATAATAGTAATGTATTAGCTTAAAAAAAAAACTTTTTGCTCGTTGGTTGTGCGACTTACAATAGACGCACACTGTATCAAAAGTAGACCTTTTAGTAATTTTTTTTATTTGTTTTCCAATAATTACTCCATTTCTACACTCAGAAGTGTATTTTAAAAACTTTTCCGTCAAAACAGAGACAATCCAAATTGTTTACGGCGAGTTTGTTATTTTATTGTTGCACCTAATCCGAAGTGAAGCACACAATTTTTCTCGGCCGATAAAAATATCGATAGGTAAAATTCGATATACTAGACTGGCGTTTTGTGATTTACGGAGGTGTCAGACGATTAGATAAGCCAAGAAAAGGGATTAGGGAATTTTGTTGAAAAAGCCAATAATTCAACTTTCAACTGTTGGAAATTGTTTACTTGGGAACATTGTGAATAAATAAAAGTGGAAAATCTTAGCCCATAGACGCCAAAATTCGGCACATCTGAGATCACTTGATGTAGCAACCGTCGCCATTTTTGTGTCATTTACTGAGCGAATTTCTATATCTGAGTGTTAATAATGTATATTTTTAAAATTTAATATCAGCCGCCCCATCTTTAATTTAGAAGACTTCTCACTTGTATTCATTCACAATGCTCGGGAACAAAATAAACGATAAATCGTACTTCAGTTCGTTCTCCGACAGAAAATTTATGAGGGCAATCAAAATAATTGTACGGGTAACAACGTTGATTTCCTTTAATCCACATTAAATCTTCTGTGTATTCCTGATTTACTCAATCGTTTGTGAAAATAATTGTCATACTGCATATTTCACCGAAGGCGCATCCATATAAGGTGACAGGGTCCATCAGCAGAATGCTTGTTTTTTCTTTGCCTTGCGCAGTGAAAAACGAATTAAAATTCAACGTTTCCCGCTACCACCTAATATGAGGATTGATTTCGATTTGGGATATTTAAGTTTTAGGGCCGTCCTTAGCTTAGGCTTAAGCTTACTTATAACTCAGCTTACTTAAGATTTTGAGCTAAGCTAATTTTCGGTTTCTTCAACTCAGCAACTTAATCTTTTGCATATGACATTTCTATCAGCTCTAAAAAGTAGTTTGTTTTCCTTTATTTGGATGGGTTGTCTGGCCAGTATACATATTTAAATTTAGTTTGTTCATTTAGCATATAGTTTGTTACAATTGTTACGAACTATCGTGTTTTGGCGTTCATATATCCCAAAAACCTACAAAGTAGGGGAAATTGAGAGAGCAAAATGGCAGTTCTTTGAAGTGCAAGTTGCAAATTCTTGCTATTTATTTGCAGCTACTTGGCAGTAAGAAAAACAGCTGATCCCAAAAGTGTGTGAATACAAATGACTAAAAAACAACATTGGAATGGACATTTTGCTTTGTGCGCCAGAAAAAAAAATCAGGTGTTCGTAAATCTGGCAAGTTGTTAGAAGTTTGGCATTCATGTACTTTTATTTTGTATTTTTTCTTTTTGTGAACGAATGTGGGGAAATATTAGTTATGTTTTAGTATTCTCCAGTAAAATACTATCCAGTAACGAAATTTCTGAGCGTAAGCAAAATTTGCTCTCAATGAGAGCAACTTGCTAGAAAGTACGAAAACGCAAAACCAGCAAGGTGCGAGTTTTTGTTATAGCTGTTTTTTTTGGCGTGAAATTAAAATAATACTTACTTAAAATAAATAAATAGCTCCCCTATTCTTGCAACCACACAGATTCTGGGCGTTTTACTGCTGTATGAACACAATAAACTTAGTGTATGTTTATTTATTTACTTACTTTTGGTATTTTTCACCTTTTTTAATGAAAATAGTTAGCAGTTTTAATAATTGTTTTCTACTTGTGTTCAACTGAATACTCTCAATCAGATGTTTATCTTACTGGCAATTCTTGCTGGTAGAAATTTATCCAATAAAACTTGCATGTTCAACTGTCATTTTCGCTCTCTCAATTACCCCTACTTTGCTAGTTTCTTGCAAGTTTTGGCGTACGAATACGCTATCCAGTAAAATTATTACTGGTTCTTGCTGGTTTTTACTGGATAGTGAATACGAAAAGTGAACTATTGTTACTGGTTATGTTGCAATGATAATAAGGTGATGTCAGTAACTTAACCACATTTTTCGGCAGTTCTATTGCGGTCATGTATATAAATGTACTAAAAAGAGACAATTTATTAACCTTTTTGATACTGTTTTTTAGTACCAGTCTAATAAATAATGTGTATTGTTAAAAGGTTTTTAAACTTTAACTAATTTTATTAAAAACAAAACAAACAAAAAAAAAACGAATTATTGGAGTGTAGCTGTTTTGGTTGAATCATAGAGAAAGAAGCAGAGATGGCAACACTCTGAAGTAAGTATGCCGATCTTGCCAAAATTACCATAAACATGTCGCAACCGACGTCACCTTATTATCATTGCACGATGGTTGCAGGATAACTTTTAGTGGAAGTTTATATGAACACTCCAAATATTTTGAATCACGCACCACAGCAACGCTGTTGTAAGTTAAGGATAAACTGGTTTGTTCCTTAGCTAAGTTTAGATGATGAATATGAATAAGTCGCAAAAATGGCTAAACAAAGTTGAGTTAGTGAAACCGCCCTCATTATGGATATCATATAAGATGAGCATTAAAAATTAAAAAAAAAATTATTGTTTATTTTATCTTAATTTTGTGTACATAGATATATTCATGTCCATATACTTTCTGACTAATTGTACATACTTTTTAAAATTTTCAAAATTGCAACAAAAAAGCAAATCAAAGAAGCTTTTTTATATTGTACGAGCGAACAAAAATAAACGTCCTCCAACCAATTTCAGCCGTATTTTAGTTGCTCTAGTATAAATAGGATGTTTGTTGTCAAACGCCAGATACCATATTTGTTTTTAAGTACTAACTTTGAATAGCATTCAACTAAATGACGTTTGTCGCGACAGCTTCCGTCGGTTTTGAATTAACTTCTTCACGGTTATTTTCTGTTTTTTTATCAAAAATAGCATATCCGTTTTGTTTCGATGCGAGCGGTGTAAGGTTCTCCGCCGTTCGAGATCTAAAAAAAATGCCACAGGTTAGGTTTATAATTTTTCTTACAATTATTTACTTACACTGCTCTTAATACATCCAAGTTTGGTATATTTTTTGTATATGTTTTTACACCCGTCGCCTCTAGAGCTGCCAACTCCATTGGATGCATAGTTTTTTTATGAAAACGACAACTTGGCCCAGTTGAAAATGTTTTCTCACAAAAGTCGCATGAATAAGGTCTAAGGCCGGTATGTGCAATTAAGTGATTTTTAAGCGTTTTCGCACGCTTAAAAAGCCGTCCACAATAATCACATTTGTGAGGCATCTTATCGGAATGCACCAACAAATGACTATTGAGCGTGGCACGCGTACTCAGTTGCTTGCCACATTCTGTACATATGTGTTTATCTCCATGTATCTGCATATGTCTCTGGAAAGAGCGAAGGTATTTGCTACATGACGCAATATGTAAATTTAAATTCTTCTTACCTTCAAACGTTGTTTCTGCTTGAAACATTTCCCACATTCCTTACATTTAAATGGTGAATAATCTGTGTGTGTCAACATGTGCTCTTTAAGTTGTCCTTTAGTGCGCACAGCATCTCCACACGCTTCGCAAATAAATGGGCGCTCATCTTCATGCACAAATTTAATGTGTTGGGCTACGTATTCTTTTGTGTGGAATTTTCTATGACAACGATTACAGGGGAAAAATTGCTGATGGTCTTTCATGTGATGTTTTAAATGCGATTCACTTTCGAATGAAAGATTACATTGGGGACATATAACTATGCCATGTTTTTTTTTCATATGAACAGAGAAATTGCCACTACGTTGAAAACGTTTTGAGCAAATTTTACAAGTGTATTTACTTTCTTTCAAGTTATCTAAAGAATCCTCGGATTCCCCACCTTCACTATGCAATGCGTTAATTTTGTCCTCTTGCTCATCCTCCGAGCTATCGAGCTGCATATTCTCATTTTTACTTCCGATACTATTGTCATCTTCCGGCGCTGATGGACAGTCCTGTGCTCCATACTGCACATCTTCTTCGCCGAATGGGTCTTGAAAATCTTCTTTCTTTTCTGACTCTTTTATGAACACCTCAGTTGGTAGCTCATCGGTTAATTTTTCGTTTTTCACTGCAATTTGCGATGTATGAACTGCACTGGTAATGGGCGAATCAGCAATGAAAACCTCTTCTACCGGAACCTTACTGATAACTTGCACCGCTGCCGATTCATCTTTAGAAATGCCATATTTCTCATATAGAGCTAGAAAATTAACTTGTGTTTTGTCTTCCGTATGCAGGAGATCGTGGTATAATTGTTGAACATTTTTAATATTTTCATTAAATTTTACGAATGACGCTATTACATGGCAACACTCCGTACAAACAAACGGCGAAAGTTTCTCATCTTCTTTAATCTGTTTAAAAAATTATAAATTTTTGTTATAAATACATATGTAGCTATGTACATATATGTATATCAACCAATTTATATTTCTTACATGAACCCGAAAAAAATCTTCTATAACAGAAACGATGTTATAATTTACATTTCCGTACATAAGCTCCTGACATTGTTGTGATAAAGCATTAATGTACTTTGCGTCAGCTTTGGCACAAAGGCGGCACCAGCTTTTCCATTCCTCAATAAAAGGACGGCTTTTGTCATTTATCCAGGGATCAGCAGTTTTACTCAAATTTATATGCGACATTATAATGTATTGGGGGGTAGATAGTTCTTTTTTTAATTGATCCACAATTAGATGGCTTCTCTCAGTTATTACTTATTTACAGCACGCTATTAACTTTAGTTTATTTTATTAACACGAGTTAAATACGGTTTGTTAAAAGTAGTAAACGAGTACTAGCTCTCTTTTATGTATACATACTGAACGATTTTTGCATTTCAGCATTTACAAATTGTTTATAACTTTTTCCCGTTTTGGGACGCAAACAATTTATCGATATGTCAGCAATTCGATAATTATGCGATTATTAAGAGGATTTCCATAGTGACGGCAAAAGGAAAACTAGTGTAATGTGTACCGTAAATTGATATAATTTTGAGTTTAATTACCATCTTAACTGTTTATAACTTTTGTTAAAAAATAACTTTTTTGTCATAACTTGTTGTGTTTCAGTTTTTACTCAGAAAAAATTGTTATATTCGGAGTTTTATCTATAGCTTGAAAAATAATCATTATTTCATGAGCTTTATTTGCCGGTTAAAAAATAATCGTTCTAGTTTTATATTATGGTCAGAAAACAAAACTTAATTTGTGGGTGGGTTTTTCAACAATAAGCTGTGTAGCAAAATTCGTTGTTTTAAATGTGTTGCATTTGCTTTGAAAACCCTCACAAATAAAGTTTTATCTAAAGAAACTGAAGAAATAAGGATTATTTTCCAAGCAAAAACTAACTCAAGTAAATACTATTATTTTCTCACCAAAATATAAAACGGTTAAACTTGATTTGTTTGTTGACTAAAACTAACAACTAAAAAAATCCACTTCGCTGAAGGTAGTCCTTGTATGTTTGCTTTACTCCTTTTACGGGTAGCAATAATTTTTTAAGTTGAAATTTGGAAAATATTTGCACTTTGGAGTCCCTACGATAGCGGAACGACACGATAAATTTTTATGGGAATACAACAACAAACATTTTGTCCTGCAGGATGTCACTAGCTTTTCTGTCGAATATTTAGAAAGTCCCATGTTTTATGCAAACATTTTTCACTGCCGCAATTTCAAACGTATGGATATATTATCGTTATCGGAGTAAGAATTATTTGAAAGGTAACGACAATGAAGAAATGTAAATTTTATTAGGTTTACAATAAATACATATGTACATATATTAAAATCATTTCAAAAAGTAAGTTTTTGGAATACCAAAAGTATTGCACAGTCTTATATTGTCACACTTGTACATATGTATGTATGAATGTACATATACATAAGCATATAAAAAAATCGATTTCAAATACAATAAAATTTTGGAAACCAAGTTTTTGTAAGCACATCCGAAGCGAAAACGGCGTTTTATAACTATATATGCACAATATCCGTAAGTAATTTGCGCTAAACATGCGGATATCCGTTGATACGTATAAAATCGGGATAGTATCTATGGATATCCGGTTAATATTCGTATTTTCGATTTATAAAAAAAAAAAAATCTACAATTTTTTAATTTTAATAATAATCAACAAAATTTTGTGAATACTTTTTCGATGTTCGCTTCAACGTTAGACCTTTTCGATCTCCACAGTGAACACTATTTCACAACTAATGGAATAAGTAACTCGTAAATGAGGTTTGGGATAGTAACTTCTAGAATTTTTAGTACTTTAATATTTCCATGCCGTACTATGGTATTCACCTATGCTCACATAATAACTAATATTTGCAGAAGTGATAGACACCTAATTACATTCCCTAATACGTATTTATTTTTTTGAACTACATATGTTGAATTTCCGTAATTTCTGATATCCAGGTTTTCAAATATTACATATCCGGAAGCTATGATCAAAATCGGATATCCGAATATCCGGATTTTTCGTTTAAGGCTTGGTATATTCGAATATTCGGTTTATCCGGATATTAGAAAAATCTGGATGAAATTCCCAGGCCTAATATTTAGTTATGGAAATTGCTATATTGGTCAACACTTTTGTAATTATAATCACTTGTAAGCTTATTCATTCTCAACGATAAGGATTGTGAGCTAAATCTTAATCCATTAACTCAACAACTTATTCAATGATGGATTCTCCATACTTTAATGTTATTGGGTTTATATTTAACCTCGTTGTAGGTGGATTAATGTATGACAAGACAACTGTTGTTACAGATGAATTTTCATACATTTCTCATATTGAATTCATCATCTGTAGCTCCAAGTACATTGTTGATAGCAGCGTTTTCGTTTATGATTTGAATACTTCTATCATTTTTTTGGGTGCCACGTAATAATTATTAATGTTAATACCATAACAGTATGTATTTTTTTTTACTTACAACGCCTGTAACTTATCTAAACTAGGTGCATGTTTTATCGTGGCGGGTTCTGCTGCTAACGTTTCGAGTTCAAGTAGTTTTTCTGGATGTTTTTTCTTTTTATGTTGACGCCGACTCGAAGGCGCAGAAAATGTTTTATCGCAAAAATCGCATGGGTATATCTTATCACCAGTGTGAGTATTTAGATGTACTTTCAGTGTTTTGGTAAGCTTGAAGGCACGCCCACAATATTCACATTTGTGTGGCTTTCCTTCCGAATGCACCAGCAAGTGTTTATTAAGTGTGCATTTAGAACTCAACTGTTTACCACATTTTGTACAAATATGTTTCTCTCCGTGAATGTCCATGTGTCTCTGGAATAAAGTAGATATTAAAGTTAAAGTTTTAAAAAGTTACATACATCTTACTTTCAACCGCTGTTTCTGTTTAAAACATTTTCCACATTCTTTACATTCAAATGGAGAATAGTCCGTATGCGTAAGCATATGCTCCCTCAAGGTCGTTCTTGTATGTACAGCTTCACCACACTCTTCACAAATGAACGGACGTATATTGTCATGTACGAATTTAATATGCCGAGCTACATGAACTCTTGTTTGGAACTTTCGATCGCAGTGCGAGCAAGGAAAAATTAGTCTTTCTTGTAGCGGCCGATATTTTTGCATGTGACGTTTCAATTCGTACTCGAATTCATACTTCCTAGGGCAATTTGGACAACTGTAAGGCGTCGCTGCGCCAACAATCTTATGCTTTTTCTTCATGTGAATTGTATAATTGTTGATACGTTGAAATCCCATTGGACAGATATTGCAAACGAACCTGGGTTCCAACATTATTTTTTCGGAAGCTTTTAAACCCGTACGTTGATTTTTATTTACTTTTTTTATCATATCGTGGGTATGACTCCCTTCGTGTTCTTGTTCACAGTCGCTCTTCTCCATTTTAAAATCTTCACTGCTACTGCTACTATTTATATCATCATGGCTAATAAATTCACAATTTTGTGCTTCAGCATCCTTATCCGATGTGCCTTCAGTTTTGGAATCATTCGACGCATTTATCACTGGAAAATTGGCCACAAAAATTTGTTCTTTCATTGGGTTCCGGTCACACGCCGGCGTCTTAATATTTGGGCAACCGGGAACAAAAATAATTTCGACTGGAGGCTGCTTGAGCGTTGTGTTTAATGCCATTGTTTACAAAGGACGTCGGCAGCAAATATACATACATATATGAAATTTTAACTTTTACCCAAAACAAAAAAAGCAGTGCATAAGTTATCGATTTTGAAATGAACGATGATTTTGCCGATTTATTTGTCAGATTTCGTAATCAAGTAGAAAGCTGTGTTTAAGTGATACGCACGCTCTATAGGATGATCAATTTGGTGTTTAAAATATGCTCTTATTTAATATGGTTTTAAAAATTATCTTTTTAACCATGATTAGTATGTTTTTGTTTTATTTAAATTTGGAAATGTCGAATCGAATAAAAGATTGCGTCTTCCATCAGCGAAGTGACAGATCCCAAGGAATATGATGAATACCCTGCAAATCGCGAATTCACTAGTAATATAGCCCGAAGCGATGAATGAAAGTTTCAGTATTTCTCCATCGCATTTACAAAGGCATTGTGAACTTCTTTGGCCATTCTTTTCCTTCGTTCCTGTTTGTGTGATTGTGCATACGGCTCTCACTTTTGCCTTTACCTATCTCACTTATAGGTTTATTTATAAGATAGTTTTATACAAATAACAAAACGCAGCACAATCTTTATTTCCCAGTCTGTATTCGTAAACAAACGCTCAGAACATCTTGCTACGTAATTCTGTCAATCGAAGCAAGTACGAAGTAAAGGAAGTGCTTTTGTCGTCACCTGGTTCTCTCTGCGCCGTGCTGTAGAATGCTATAATACCAGCTTACAACACTGGCAGCGTACACATCACAGTTGTTAGTGCTGCATAAAAAATTAAAAGAATAGGAAGGTAATGACTGCAATTGGGGGGTTTATATCGTATCGTAAAACAGACTGTCGTCACATTCTTGGTTGAAATTCATGGGGCAATGACAATAAGGTGATTTCGATATCGTTGTCTATGTGGTTCTTTTTTACTAGATCGGAATGCTTATTTCAAAGTGTCCAAAAAAGGTACACTCTCCAATAGTTTGTATTTCATTTTTAAATAAGATTAGTTAAAGCTTCCAAACTTTTTATTATTATATCTTTCAAATATACATTATTAATGAGTACCAAGAAGGTAAAGGCAATAAATGTATTCATTTTTAGTCCCTTTAAATACCTGACCAGAATATAACCGCCGTAAAAAGTAAAGTTATTGATTGTACCATGCTTGAAATCTAAAAATAGTGAACTTAACTTTTTAGGAATCTCGCCCATACTATATTTTTAAAATAACTAAATTTATTCATTTGGTTCAAAGGGGGACGAGAAATTATCATTTGTAACGGTGTTAATTGTGGGTTCCTCGTTTGAGTTCTTTACATCCAGTTTTCGTTTTCTGCCACAAGAAAAATTACCACTCCGTTTTGGGGCCACATGAGTAAGGTTCTTAGCTGTTCGGGTCCTATATAATATATTTATATACATAGATATGTATATATATATATAAGTTTATTCACCTACTTACACTGCTTTCAATACCGCCAAGTTTGGTATATTTTTTACTATGGATGGCTTTACCCCCGATGCCTCTTGATCAGCAAATTCTTTCGGGTGCATATTTTTTTTGTGTGTACGACAACTTGTGCTATTTGAAAAGGTCTTATCACAAAAGTCACAAGAATATGGTTTAAGACCTGTATGCAGAATAAGATGATTTTTTAGCGTCTTGGACCTCTTAAAGGCTCTACCACAGTAGTCGCACTTATGTGGCATTGCATCGGAATGAACTAATAAATGACAATAGAGTGTGGCACGTGAGCTCAATTGTAGGCCACATTCGTCACAGATATGTTTATCTCCATGTATATCCATGTGCTTCTGAATATAAGAATGGAAAACTTATAAAACTTCATATAAATATTTATATAGTATTTACCTTGAGCCGTGTTTCTTGTTTGAAACGTCTACCGCACACCTTACATTCGAAAGGCGCATAATTTGTATGTGTGAACTTGTGATCACGTAGTGCTGTTCTGCTACCTATAATATCACCACACTCTTCACAAACGAACGCAGATTTATCTGCATGTACAGATTTTACGTGCTGGGACATTAGTGATTTCCTGGGAAACGTTACATCACATTTCGGACAGGCAAATACTTGTTTCTCTTCTAATATTGTGATATTTTCCATATGACTATGTTCTTTTCTTATATGTAATCTGTAATCTGTAATTCGTTGAAAACTCTGTGGACAATTACCACAAAGGTATTTGCATTTGTTTAGATTTTTCTTATAAGGCGCTACAGCTTTTTCAATTATATTCATTTTATTTGCACTATCGTCCTCTTCAAACTCTTTACAACTTAATTTCTTTCCTTCCATATAACTTTTATGACTGGTTTTACTGACGCAATTAAACCCAATGGCTTTGTTTCTTGGCGAGTCCCAGAGTTCAAATGCGCTTTCTTTATCCAACGGATCCGTACATATACTTTTTGCATCAAACTTTGCTTTCATTACTTCAGATAGTTCTTCACAAATCATTTCCGCTTGCGACGGGGTTTCATCGATAAATAATGGCCGATCACATTTAATTTTGTTGTCATGTTTTGTAACCTTACGAAATGCATTTGATAAATTTAGGGTATGTATCATAGATGAGTCCTCAAGCAGATCCAAGTTCGCGTTTTGTCTATGACCTTTCAGGGCATTGTACATTTCTTGAACATGTCTTACGCGATTTGTGAACTGAACTAGAGAATCAATCATAGTCAAACATTCAGTACAAACAACTTGAGGCAAATCTTCTTCCTTAAGAATCTTAATGAATTATCTATATTAAATTTTTAGCTGATTTTGTAAACACAATTTTTGTACCTGAACGTGAAAGTGTTCGTTTATAGCTGCAATAAAGTTAACTTTGCTGTTGTTGAATGGTAGTTCACTTTCTGAAAAAATATTCATATTTTTTGTACCAGCCTTCGCACAAAGCCTACACCAATCCTTCCATTCATCTTTAACGTTATCCATTTAATTTGTCAAACAGTTTTTACATCCGCAATTTGTATTAAATATGTTGTAGTTCTTAGTTCTTCTGTTTACAAATCAACGAAGAATTCTGCTTCTTCTCCGCTGTCATCGTAAATAGGAGTGCAGAGTGACGCAAGAACGTAGAAAATAAAGAAATTGCAACATTCTCTCCCTTTATTAACCAGACAACGTAAATAATGTTCTCTGGTTCTATGCTTGTGGCTTTACCATAAAAGCGAATATCGCAAAAATTGTAGAAAGTTTTTTTCTTAAATTTTTGTTTTGTTTTAAAAAAATGAGATTTTACTTTGGAGTCTATGTTCTTTTAAGAGTCAAGATTACAGTTAATTGAGTAAAGCATTTTTTATAGACTTCGACGCTATTTATTTCAGTGTGTTCCATTTATACTCCTTTCAAGCTAAGTGCAACCCTGTATTTACATATTTGACAGCTTGGATTTCGATTAAATAAAAAATGTTTCTTCATTTTATTTCTCCATTATAAATGGGTTAAAATTGGAAAATATTAAAGAAATAATATATTGAAAATATTGTGCATAGAGGAAGATATTCCTTAATCATCATGCTTACATCTAAACATCTGAAAACCTTGGTTCCGAAGATGCGCAATGAATCGCCCTCGCCTGATGGTAGCAAAATAGCTTGGAAGCGCTGGTGTCGTTTATGTGCTAAAGAGGATGATGAAAGTAATTTGTGTGTTTACCCTGAAATCACAGATTCTGGAACTATAATGGATAATACCTTGGCTACTGCAATTGGAAAGTTTTTCTGGGTTAATGTATGTAAAGACCAAATCTTACATATTTACATTCTTTTGGTTGTAGCAGTGTTTTTTTGTTTTTACATTTACAGATTAGACCAAACGATGAAATACCAAAATTCATTTGCCTCGAATGCCACACTCTAGTGAGCTCTTTGTCGCAATTCACCGAACGTGTTAATAAAGTACAAGCCATGTTTTGTGTATTGCAAAACACAAATCAAAGTATTACTTTGGATTTGAATGAATTAAAAATGCAATATGGATTACTAGATTTAGATTGGGAGCACGTGATAAAACTTGAACGCGTCACCGAGGAGAAGCAAGGAAAGGACGATAAATGTACGGGTGAAGAAAATGAATGGGAATCGGAAGCCGGTGATAAAAACGAAGAGCATTTTGAATTTCAATCTAATGACGAGCATAAAGAAGAAAAAATTTCATTTGAGCTTGTAAAGCGGGGTATAAAAAGGAAGCACGATGCAGTTGACGACGACGACGATGATGATGATGTCAATATAATAACGCTTAGTGCATTAATTGGAGAAACGGAAGAAGACCATGGAGGAGAGCATTTTTTATTTGAAAAAAACACAACGGAAGAAGAGCTGGACGATGCTGAATTACTACGCCAATTACAAGGCGATGACGCGGATGAGGATACAAATGAGACGGCAGAAGAGCAAGAAGAATCGAAAAAAGGTGAAATTGCCGATACTGAGGAGGAAGTAGACAGTTATGTCCAACTTCATTTAGAGGAAGAAGTACTAGATAATAACGATACCAATGATGAATCAACAGGCGGTGAGAAATCCGCGCAAGTAAATGAAATTGATTCCAGTAGTCGTGTGCGGAAGAAACGTCGTGGTAGACCAACAAATTTCGCTTCGACCAATAACGATGAAAAATATAGAACGGAAGCTGAGTCCGAAGAAGATACAAATGAAAATGCACAACAGTCTTACAAATACGAGTGTAGCATATGCCACAAAAAATATAAGAATCCAACGTCCTATCGCAAACATACTTTGGAAAAGCATAACAAAGAGCCGGATATCCCAGATTTTAAATGTGAAACATGTAACAAAATATATCCCACTGAACGACAATTAGAAATACATGCGCGTTCGCATCTATCGCTCGAAGATAAACTTGATATACCATGCCCATTTTGTGATCGCAAATTTACAAAAGTATCGGTGATGCGACAACATGTCCGGGGCATACATGAAAATATGAAGCCATACGTTTGCGATGAGTGTGGGCGTTCGATGAAAACATTGGCGGCGTTGGGCGAACATAAATTGGTGCATACCAACGACACACCCTACAAGTGTGATGTATGCGATAGGGCATTCAAGAATAAAGCACGATTAAAGGTATTATTTTTTTGGAATATTTTTTTATTTTTATTTTTTTTTTCGTAAATTTGTTTTTTAAGTTTATAAATTAGAATTAATTAATTTTTTTTTTTATTTTAGGCACACTTAGAGACACATACAGACTCCTCATTCATTTGCACTGAATGTGGGCTGAAGTTAAATACGCGACGAACTTTGAAAATGCACATGCTTGTCCATTCGGACGCGAAGCGTTACAAGTGCGACTTCTGTCCCGCCGCTTTCAAGCGTACAAAGGCTTTGAAAAATCACTTGATTCTGCACACCGGCATGCGACCGTACAAGTGTAATTTCTGTGGCAAAACTTTTTCAAATGGCTCCAACTGTCGATCGCATAAAAAGAAGATGCATGCTCAAGAATTGGCGCAAGAAGAGGCAATGGGTAAAAAGACCGAATACGTTACCGTACCCAAATTGGAGGAGCTGCGATCGAAGTAAGATTTTCAAGTTGATAAATCTTCCAAAAAAAAAATAAGAAAAAAAAATATCTGCATAACTCTTTCTATTTATATTTTTAGTACAACTGTCATAGGAAATTTGCGAAAGGTTCAGCGTCATCATGGCGGTTTGCCACTGCATATGCGACAACTTTTAATCGCGGCAGAGGAACGCGCAAAACGCGATGAGACCACCATGAAATGTTCAATGGATGAACGTTTCAATGAAACTGAGGACATGTCCGGAGAAGAAACACAAACACGTACTATAGTTGGTTCGACAATACAATTTGAGCCTGACGATGAATCAGAGTATATTGAATTGCATGAGGACATGTTGGAAGATGATGATGAAGAAGAGGATGAGTGTGAAACGGTTGTATATGAAATAATAGCTGAAATTTAAGTTAGAATATCACTTGCAAATACAAAAATAGTTTTTAATACAATACGACAAAACGTTTTGCCTTACGTTGTCTCAAAAATTACAAAAAAATAAAGAAAAACATACAGAAACCAGAACTGTTAGAAGAGCAGGACAATGAATAAAGCAAAACAATGCATCCATATTTCGAAAATGTTAAAGCTAAAGAGTAGTTTTTAATATTATATGTATTATACATCCTTATATGTATAAATAATATAACTAGTTAATAAAGAATATTCACTATATTTTCGTTTGTATAAACAAAAAATTATTTCCGTCTCCATTTCAGTTCTTTAGTATATAAGCGTACTAGGTCTTCGAAGACTACAATAAACATCATCTAAATAATACAATTTGCATTTCATATTTGCATGTCAAAAGGAGAAAAAGAGTCCATAAAGAGCATAAATGTGATGCTCAATTAAAAAAAAAGGCAAATCCAAACAATGGCAAAGCGACCACGAAAACCTTTTCGTACCAAGTTTTATGAAAATCTCATAACTTTTTATATTGCATGTCCGCCATATTGGATCTCTCATTTTGAATTTTAAAAATTTTATTTCAAATTCGTAATCAGCGTCCCCAAAAACGGTATGCTGCTACCAAGTTCTATGAAAATCTTTTAACTTCCTATATTTGATGCCCGCCATATTGGATCTGTCATTTTGAATTTTTAAAATTCGAGCTTAGATTCGTAACCAAACCTAATTTAAACCCTATTCTGCCAAGTTTTATGAAAAAAACTTATGACTTTTCATATTTTATGTGCACCATATGGGATCCGCCATTTTCAACTTTCAAATTCGTATTTAGTGACCCGGCATATGTATTTAATGGCCGCCATATTGGTCCGCCATTTTTTAGGAGTTATTAGCCTTGACGCAAAGTCTCGAGCTTCTGGCACACTGTGCACTGGAAAATTTGAGAGATCCTTTTTTAGAACTAAAATCATATTTCAATTACTTAATTATTTTTTATTGTACATATTTAAGATTATTTTGCTTTCAGTCATGTAACATAATTTCGTTGGAATTTCTCAATCTTCTCCAAAACAGCTACGGTTAGGTCATTAATATATTCGTTTGCCTTTGCCTCCGTCGGAATGAAATCGTGTACACTTCGCCTGCTGACATAATGATTTGGTAAATTTACCTAGAAAATGTTTTATGATTAATTTGGGATTCTTGCGGAACGTTTGTTTTTTATTCACCTTATGCCGCGCAATCGATTTAAGTATCAGCCAGAGGACATAAAAACTAAACCAAACGGTGAAATATAGCGGTATGTACCACAACTTTCGGCCAATGTAAAAGTAACTGTACTTTTTAACACGTGGTTCTGGTGGCGGTTCTGGCGGTGGCATTTCGGTAGTAATAGGTGGCAGGGTTGGTGGTGGTGGCGGTGGTGGATGATCGTGATGATGATGATGGCCATCCCAAATGATTTCAGGATATGAATGAAAGTATTTTGGATATGGCGGATAATGATCATGAAAATCGATATGATGATCATTGTGCAGATCGTGAAAGGCGTTTGGAGCGTGAGGAATATGTGAACTATCGTGCACTGCATCTGGATGCTGTTCCACCCAGCCAGGCGGTGGAGTGGGATACTCAGTGTCATCATCAGGTGGAGGATGATCGTGGCCGTGATCTGTAAAAAAAAAACTTGTTTAACTCTAATTGAGCCCTTTGGTACATATATATTTTTCCACAACTTACCATCATTCATTGTTCCGGCATCATCTCCCCCAGCATTATTTTCAGACTCTTTGCCATTCATGTCTTTCTCAGCATCACCCATAGCGCTGGCTGGTAAGACACCTATCGTATCAGAAGAACCATTATCAATGTCAGTATCGCTGCCGCCTTCCATGTCCTTCTGGTCATCAGTGGTTGATGATATTGGCTTTTTCGTATCATCACCGGGCCCTGGGTATTTGTAACCACTGTCGTTGGTGCTAGCTGCCGCTACTAATGGACCGGACGGCGGTGGTACATAACTATTTACGTTGTTTGAGGGCAAAGTAGCTTTTGGGTCTTGATAAGGCGATGTATACTGGGAGTTAATATTTGGTGGAAACGAGTAGATATTTTGCGGCGGTTTATATGTCTGTTCGACGACTTGAGAGGCCGCCGCTATCTTGTTGCCCGAATTAGACACTTTGTTCGCGTGGTTGCGATGTTTGGCAAATTGACCTGCAGCAGTTGCTTCGCCAGGGGTAAAGCGGTCACTAAATTGAGCTGGAGAATTGCGAAAATCGGAAAAAGTTGCGAAAAAATTTGGTAACGAGTTTTCTTTTAGTAAATGGAAGCGATTCCATATTATTTAGGATGATGAAACCAAAGCCAAAGCCAGAAGAAATATAAGAACTTTAATGGAATGCAATTTACAGATGGGGTTTTAGCCTTCAGGATGTGCTTTTGTTAGTACGTGACGTATGAGTAAATTTTTATATTTTAATGCAATTGGGGCCAAAATTTGTATTTGATATCTTTGGACGTGACATTACCGATTGAGAGGGTGAAACTGAATAAAATTGTTCATTTGATGTTTTAAGGACCAACCTAATATACATACATATGTAAATATGAATGAATATAGATTAACGATTTTTTTAGTACATGCATGAAATATTTATTACACTGGTCAACACTTTTTTTCTTTTTGATTTTTATGTTATTGATTATTTCTAGGACTCTGATTAAGAAAAAAATACTATATAATTGCTTAAAGCGTTATATGTTGTTGGCATAATGTTGTTTTAAAGTCCCGAAAATACGATGCCAAATACATACATACATATTTATGCACATGGGGAGGTACCGGCAAAAAAGTCAGAAAAATAATTTTTATTTTTTCACTGATATGTTTCCGATGAAAAACAAAAGTTAAAAGTGGACTTTTATTTTTTCAGTCAAAAATAAAAGTCAAAATTTGAATATTATTTTTCGGTCAAATATAAAAGCTAAAATATGACTTTTATTTTTTCGGCAAAAAAAATAAAATTTGACTTTTTGAAAAATAAGTTTTTTCGGTCGGTCAAAAATAAAAACTAAAGTTTGAATTTAATTTTTTCGGTCAGAAATTTATTTTCTCAGTTAAATATAAAAATTAAAAATGCTATTTATTTAAAGGTAGTACCAGTTGAGCTGATGGCCCCGGCAGCCAATGCTCATACAAGCATTTTGCTTTGATATTCATATCACCGTTAAACAATAATAATAATAATAATAAAGGTAGTACCAGTAGAGTAGCTAATTCCATTTTTTCATACAAAGAAGCCACTGAATTCCCAAATTTTGTTCACATTTTACACTTCATTGTAATAGATTTTAATCTACAGAGATTTTTATTGGTTATGTGTACATTTTTCTTGACATTTCAGCGTCCTGAGGCAACAACAAAATACATGTAAGTGTTGGATTTTTCAACCGCTATTTCCTGTTTAATATGCCATGGCTGTAAAACAAAAACAAAGCGGTAGAGAAACACACAACAAATGCACACCGAACTGAGTTGGAAACGAACAAAAAATATCAGAGGAGAAAATAAAAATATCCTTAAGCAAAATGTTACTTGTTTGTAAAATTATAAATCGCATAATATCGATATCGATAACGAACTTGATGAAGATAGCGATAAAAATACCGATAACCAATCCGATCATACTTATAATAACGATAACGACGACATGATAATAATGTTGATAATGCCAAATCGATTACATACTAGTTTGAGAGAATGCGAGAAATGAGAATAAAATAACCGCTATTTACGTGCTTTATAAACAAGGCTAAACTTATGTTACTAATAATATGAAGCTTGATTATTAACAATTTACCGCATACCACACATTTTCACACACCATGCCCACCAATAACAACATATACTATCTACATAGGTATTATGCATCCATGCAAATTTGACTTACCTGTGCCTGCTAGCTTATTAATTTCCGCTCTATTTGGTGGAGGTCGCTGGCTATACTCATGCGGATAGATTAATTGTGCAATGTTGGGTGATTGTTGTGTTGGTACTCGTAATGTTGGGCTTTTGTATAAAGGTGTCATAATTTGATTGAAATTATATGCCGGACGATTGTAATCAACGGCGCGTCCAGTTGATGCATCTTCCTGTAATGGCGGCGACAGGACCGCTAACAGCGATGCATCCGTTGGCGTTTCATATGCATCCGATTGGTGTGATGCGTCTTGCTGCTCATTAACAACTGCTAGCGCTGGATTTATTGTGGCTGTTGCATGATGAGTGGGTAACTGACTATCGTTATCTGTGGCTGGTGTTACAAATAATATGGGTTGTTCGGCTGCCAGCAGCTGAGCTTCATGTGTATTAGAATATTTATGCTGTTGCTGCTGCTGCTGGAGTAATTGACGCATATTTGGCTCAGACGGCGCAGGTGCCTTCATTGTAGTTTCTGTAGTAGAAATTACATTAAGGCTTGAATTGAAGCTGAAAAAAATCAATAAATAATGAAAGATAAATAAAAAAATGCGGCGTATGTTTTGTTTAAATAATTGCTAATGAAATGTTCTACTCATGGTGCCAACTAATTTTAAAAATTTATTTCGGTTTAATATATTTAAATTTAACATCTGCTTTTATGAAGATATCAGTTTAGTTAAAGGTCTGCACAGTGAAAATAAATGGGGGAAACAAAAAGAATTATATATTTGCTTTAAATTTAAAATAATTATCTAGAAAATTTGTTGGCCAACTACCAAAAAAAAACTCTGCTGCCAGATATTTTCGCTATGAAGATGTTTTGAATGACCTATTGATTTGCTTTTCTTCTCGAGTAGTGAAGATTTATCCGAAAAATCTTTTAAGTAATCTTAAAGATAAATGAAGGCTCTTCATCCTCAGGAAAGTCTTGTATTCTGTTAGTTGGGGTTTTCATGAGAATATTCAATTAGCTGGAGAAACTAAAATTTAAAATATGGATTGAAGCAAGGTACATTAAACTGGCAGTAGCAACGTGGTTGATTTTTTGATTTCTTTTTCATGATAAAGGGTTCCATGATCTGCCAAACAACAAAGCCAGATCAAATTGCCTTCTTCTTCATTCACTCTCCACACAACCACAAAATACCCTCTAGGGTTGTATTTTCTCTAATGTTTAATGCGCCATCAAAAGATACTTGATTTTTAAATGCAACGATCTAAATTTTTTTCGTTCATTGGGAAAAAAGTCTCTTTTTATATATGTGCAACTAACAAATACACGGCTTACTTTGTTACACATCGAAAAGTACAACGTATTAAATTTTATGTATTTGTGTACTGAAACAATTTATTAAAAAAACTTGATTTTAATAAAAAAAATTAGATTTTTTTTACTAACTGAGCTGATTTTTTTAATATCTTAAAAATATTTTAATTTATAAAAAGCCCAAATATATAATGGATTTTAAAATTCCGATGGAAAAATACTACCGATTTTTATTTTGTATGGAAAGTGATGCACCCTAAGGTAAATATTTTTCAAAAAATTAAAAAAAAACAAATATACAACTCTACTGTTTTTCGCAAATGTTTCATTAAATTATAGAAATCGCTCCCGCACTTTGAGAGCCAAATCGTTACAAATATTCTTCATATAATCAATTTTATATAATAACAGCTAAACCTAGCGTGCTCCGGCATAAATTGTTGCTGTCAAAAAAAAAAAAATATTTTATTCAAAAGAAAATGATTCTATTTTGCCCTATTTAAATTTTTATAAAATTAACCCTATGTTGTGCCCTTGTCAGCAATTAAAACCCCATGAAAATCCATTTAGTAGTTTTGGAGATTAGCGAGTTCAAACAGAAAAATGGGCAGAGAGAAATTCGAAAAATGGTCCAATTGTATGCTATTGCATTTTAAACATCACCTTTGGTCATTCTTTTAAATGAATTTTCAAAGTTCAGACACGTTCCACAGATTTATTATAGTAAGAATACAGAAAATAAGTATCGAAATTATACATAGATACAACAAAAAATTGTGGAACTCTCACATTAAGCACACACGCACACACTTTAGAAAAATATTTTATTTTCATTTTTTCGCCGTCTTGTGGTACCTACGTTCTCGGGTAAATTAAATCCATATTAAGTGCTTTAAAAATTTTTGGTCCTTCATTATTTGCACTACCACCACCACTGATTTGCACTTGAGAATATCCTTCTGTGTGGGTGGCGAGTTGTAGGCAGAGGCAGGTAAAACCTAGTAGCGATACCTTTGACGTGAGGTATCTGTTTTGCAGTTGGCGCATATTGTATTCTTCGATATAGTTAAATGAACGAATTCTTTTTTTTTTTTATGTTAAGCTTTTCTTTAGTTTTACGCACTAAAATCAATCATTTTTGACATTTTCTTAAATTCCGTAATAATTACTGCAATTAGAGAGATAAACACAGATGCGCATGCGCATGCGTTTTACGCTCGTCGTTTCTAGTTTTTCTTTTCGATTTTATAACCGTTTCTAGTTTAGGATCAGTTTTCTTGCACATCAAACCTAAGTGACCGTCTGGAATTCTCAAATTGTACTGAAAGCGCTGCAATGAAAATTTCATATTTTATCATCAATGGTTTTGGGGGAAAACGTTAACAACTGTATGTTGGCGCTGAGAAGTTTTCAACCATTTCAGTGTGTGTGCAATGATCTAGTTTAATTATTTATTAGCTTCTACGTTTCGTGCTTTCATTTGCTCCACATAATCTTGCATTCTCCAGAATTATATACATATGTAGATGTGTGTGTGTGTGTGTGTGTGTACACATCTGTATCCATGCACGCTCGTTGTTTGCTGTACAATTATATGTAGAGCTGTTAATATGTACGACTGACTATGAGGTGTTACTTTTATTCCTTGGCAAGTTCTTTTTAACTTAGTATACGTACTAAATAAATTTTATTAATATTATGCTAGTATTTGTGCTCGCAGCGTGTATTTCTTTAAGCTAATTCGCGTATCATACTTTCGTTATTTTTTTGTTAACTTTGGTATTTGTATTTGTATTAGTGAGCTTCCTGTTTGTTTGTACTGTTAACATAAAACTTATAATTTTAGTGAATGGTTTAAACTTTTGAAAACATAAATATCTTAGATTAAATGAAAATGTTTAAGAATTACATGAAGAGAAATGGCTAACATATTAATAGCTATAGCCGTGTGGGAGTATGTGTGAGTTCGAGTATATACTTATGTAGTTTTTAATTGTAAGTGACAAATCTGATGAAATTCAAGAAGTGAAAGTTCATTATCACATCTTTTGGTGAGATGAAACCAAACCTTTTAAATTGTGGTTATTTCATCTAATAATGGACGTCATAGCCAAATGTGGCAGCAAGGGCGGCACGTGTTATCACCCGGAGGTCCGCGGAACACACATCACGTTCGGGATGAGTAACATCAAAATATCACAATAAGCTTTTTTTCTAATGGCGATCGTTTTTCGGCAGACAATGACAAACCTCCGCATGCTTTTCGATCGTTCGGAGATGGCGTTAAACTGTTGACCCCTAGATATGTGGTACAAATGCATAAAAAAAATATTGTTTGGCACTGGACTAAAAAATTGAATTAAAAAAATATTATCTATAAAATAAGAGCCTGTGGTAAAAATATCGATGTATCGAAATATCGATATTTAAAAAAAAAACAGCTAAATGCACGTCGATATATTTTAATCTTGGTATTTTTTTCCGAGTATCAAATTTTTATCGAATTCGGCGTTTCTAAGGTTTCTATGAGCTCAATTTGATTCTTTTTGAACGTAACTTTTTCTTCAAAATATGTATTGTATCTCTTCCAAATATGTATTACTTTTATCACTAAAGAATATTTTGATAATACTCTCGGTAAATGCGCCTTGAGTTAAAAATATCGATATACCGAAATATTGATATTTTTAACTTTACATATACCGATATTGTTTAAAAACATCGATACAGTTTTTTCATTTGCTCATTTCTAGATCGATTAATCGGTATTGCTTTCTGAATACGATAGCAAATCAGCACTTCTATGACAGCTACCCCTAGATATTCAGATATGTTTACTGTATATTTGTGTTTTTCTATCAAACATTGGCGTACCAAAGGGGGAAAGAGGTCTGAGGTTCAAACCCTACCAAAATATTAGAACTGTAGAACTATCTTGAAATTAATTTACTTTTTTTAAATTAATTTAGCTTAAGTTAGTTATTTTTCGATACTTAAATATAGCATTAGATTGAAATAATTATTGTGCTTGGAAGATAGGCGTTTTCTTCTCTTTCTAATGGTAATAATATGCCATATGAGATAAAAACGGCAAGCAAAATTGATGTGACTAAAATAATCTCTATTGGCAACAAAACTGTAAATTCATAACCACAAAATTATAAACCTTCCTGTTATTGTAGTCGTTAGAATGAATTTAGCGTAGCATATACGAACTCTACTCGGGGATTTTTTAGCATGGTTAAAATTTAATATATTAGTATTTCAATTTGCTTACGTTTAACCAAATTCAACGCATTAGTATTTCTGCTAATGTGCCACATGCAGACTTCGCGTACTTTTCCAAACTAGCAACTCGAAAATTTCACATGAAAATGCCTTAAGAAGTGTTAATTGCTCCCCGCTGCTAGTATGATGCCTTTTTCGGTAGTCTGTAGATATGCATAAAATACAAATACAGTATATGATGCATGGAGAACCAGAGTAGCCCAACTGACATTTAGGTCTGTATCACCGGAATGCTATTTTTATCCTACTAGCCAGAGTGGCGTCCATTTAGTTTTCTGACGCTATAATAAATGGAAACGCAAGGGTCTCTAATGAATTAAACTAAACATCTATTTATACTTAAAGGAACCTTTTTCGCATGGAACTTCTCTGAATCATGCCTCATTAGTCATAGTCAAAATTTATTGAAGAAATACTGTGCTTAGAACTGGAAATGTTTTTCATAACCTTAAACTTTTCTGAGTACTTATATGGCAAGTTATGATAAATGTGCAAATCTACCGGATTTAAGAACTTGACTGCTCCTTATACTACTTATAAATGAGGCATGCCGCGCAAAATCGGGCATCTTTTAGCTTTTTAATCTCCGATTGTTTTAATTTTATAGAAAGACATGGGCAGTTTTTCTAAAACCGTTAATTCGACAACGGCTGGTCATTTTTTTCTGCACATGGAGGCCTCTCTCAGTTGGTAATTAAAAAAAAAGATTATAAAAAAAAATCGAAAATGCTCAAATCAAATGTTATCCGATTTGGCGCGGAATGCCCCATATGCAAAAATACTTCTGAACTTAATTAAATTTTATGCCTTTCACATTCGTTGGATATTGCTAATTTGTTGCTTGTTAGTACAATTTCGTATATTTCACATTGTTGCAAGTGCATGGGTATTAAAAGCTAAGCAATTTTTGATGAAGTTGTTTTTTTCTTTGTACAGAGGAAGTTACGGCAAGATTTCTATCGTATGTCTGTATTTGTAAACGAAAATAAGTCTTCATCACTCTGAATGTAGGTCAAAACGTCTTCGTGTATTTGGTTAACAATTTTGAATTAAAATTGTCAAAAATATGTACACAGTTTATACAAATATTTATATAACTTTTTGATTGCACGTGTATATATTTTAACTAACTATGCCATTTAAGAACTCGATTATTTATCCTAATTCATTTCTTGTCGGCTTTCAAATGTATATTCATAGAATAGGAGGTTGTTGCATCGCTCTTACTTTCCTATTTCCGCGATAATTGCCTTGGTTCTAATTATATTTATTTAACTTAACCTATTATAGGCCAAATGAATTAGCACCTCGCTTCGAACCCATGGAATTTCATATAACTAAAAGGGTGAATTAATAAAATACTGCAAATAAGAACATATGATATTACATCTCAAATCCAGTAGTGTTTTTTGTTAAGATGTAACAATATTCCAAAAAAACGTACATTAATTTTTAACTCATATTTAAAATAGATTTGTTGAGACAGACCATTTCGTTGAAATACGACGCGTTTATTGTTGCCGAATATTTCAGTTTAAAAGGCCATAGTTAACCGACCCCGTAGCATTTATAACACATTCACTAAATTGAGCGTGATAATTAAATTTATCGCTATTTATTTAATCTTTTTTATTTGCCTTCATCGTGCTAAGCGTGGGTTGAAATTTATTAACTGCGTTTGTACTTTTCTCTTCGCGATTATGTGTTTTCTCGTATTGCACACTTTTACTGTTATATATTCGGAGTTTTGTGCCAGAAACATTATATGAACACCATTATTTTAAAAATAATTTTCGCAATACATCTTTAATTTCCGATTTCACAAGATTTCTACCGACAAAAACAAAAGATTGTATAGCCGCAATTTATTACCGCAATGAGTTTAGAACTATTAAATATATGTAGATACATGTAACAGTATATGTGCTTCTTTGTAAATTTTTGGTTTCAGTTCTTATGCTAATAAAACTTTACCCAAGACTGGCGTCTAAAAACCGTTTATTTTTAATGACAGTTCCAAAAATTCTAATTCAAATTTTTAGAATTTTATGTAATGTTTGTTGAATTTTTCCCCACATTTGAGCAAAGTCTGGAACTTTGGATTCAACCGGTGTTTGTTGTAAAACGAACTATATTTTTTTATTAATAAAAATAACAATTTTAGAATCATATTACTTATTTATTTTCATTGTATTTTTAATGTCTTATCAATCAAAAGCGAACGATCTTACAGAAATATAAACATTTAAACGTATTATTTTTTAACGTCTGTGGCTTACAAAACACTAATTACTCCGATTGACAAAAATAATAAAATATATTGTCGTAAAGAAAGGAAGCAAATGTAATTCAAACCATTTTAATTGGAAGTTTATGAAGTCTATATTTCTATCGATAACTGCAAAATTCCCCCAACAAAAAAAAAACGTTTTCCTTTACCAGTATTTCAAACCAAACAATTAAAAGAACATTTCATCTTTAGCGTCCACAAATTTGCTTAAAAGAAATTTAAACGTTATACAAAGGGGTTTCTTTGCAAACTAGTGCACTGAAAGTATTTTTTGTTTTGTACAAAAGCTCCGAAATTGAATTAATTAAATTAAATTTAAAAATTTCCCGATTTAATATAACAGTCAAAACATAATTTATATGCGTACATTCCTATTTTTAACAAAACTGCATTCATAATTCCAGCTATAACTGTTATTAACAACAACTGCTTTGTTGACGCTAAAAATTTTAATATTTATTATTTACATATTGCCATGCCAATTTTTGTCTATGCAATTTTGTTTATTTATTTATAGAACAATGCAAATCTCTGACCTATGTTGAAAGTTCGTTGGAGATGCATGTAAATATTGTAAATATTTCATAACCAATTACATATGTATGTACATATATATGTATGTATGCATGTAACTGTATATGGCTGTATGTGTACAGCAGTATTACATAATGGATACTTTATTATTAATCGACAATTTTGTTTTTAACAAAATTTTGTGGACAGCTACAATTTATTTTCAAATTCTAAAAAATTCTATCTAATTTTTTAAATAATTCTAACAATTGTTTGGTTCCAATACTTGAATGCTATAGAAGTAGAAAAGCAACAGCGCTATTATTAATAACTACTTACATTTGTATTATTTATTATAGTGCCTGATCCGAGCAATTCTCAGTACTGAATATTTACTACAATCTACATACTTATATATGTACATATGTATGTGTGTTCGAACAATTTGTTCGAACATAAATATCATAGATTATAACTGATTTATAAAAAGTTTTACTGAGTGACATATTTTTTTTAATTGCTAGATATTTGTAAAATATCTAATGACTTATAGTTTGAACTGTTTTTTGTCATAACGAAAAAATTAAAATGAAGTTGGCATTCAAAGAAATTAACGTGAATAGTTGGAAGATGGCTATGGATCAGCACTGGGTTATTCAAAAATCAAACTACATCTTAGAATAGAATATCCAGAATTTTCAAAATCATTTAAGAACTTCATAAACATCTAACATAAATCTTGTAACAACGTTAGCCGGATAAATTCTCTGTTTATGCTTATCAAAAAAAAAAATATATCTATTAAGATGAAATATTAAAATATTTAAGAAATGGGGTGTGGAAATGAGGGAGAAAAAAAGTGGGAAATAAAGAGAGAGAATAACTGGCAGGTGACGGCTAGAAAACCCAGCAAACACTTTCGATTTTTCTGTTGCTACTAATTACGATAATTTTAATCGCTTGGGAGTTTTTTTCAGACCGTAGAGTGGTCCGCCATTGAAAGAGTCGTCAAATTTGAGTTCTTATCCTCTTAGTGAGTGGCTTCTGAAATTCTTGGCTTCCAAATTACGTTTGGAATATAAAATTAAAAGAAAAAAATTGTAAGTCGTATTTCTATAAAATTAAAAAATTTTTAATAGAAAATGTTATTTTCCAAAAAACACATAAGTATTTACTGATCGATTTGCTTGAATACTTTTTTTCGAAAGAGTATCATTTGTATAAGAATTAATAATTTAATCACTCCGCCTATTCTTGTCTTGTATTTGCAGATATTTTTTTTTAATTTACATATGTATATACAAAACTCAAATATGAAATATAAAAGGTTGCGGAATGAATGATACCTTTTTTAAAGAAAATTGATCAGTATGTGTAGTTTGAAAACCAATATATGTATGAAAGAATTTGAAATTTTATAGAAATACAGGTTTAATTTTAATTTTTCAACTTTGTATTCCAAAAGAGTTTTGAAAATCAATAACTTAAACAAAAAATGATCTAACTCGGCCCATTTTCCGAAAAGTTAACAGGCCTTAAAACGTTCGTATGTTGTTTTGTCAAAAATCGATATTTCCAAAACGACTGTACAAAGAGAATGTTAAAAAATCTCTCAATTGGTACTACAACATAAAATATTATATTTACATTCTGTTGATAGGATTGGAGTAACGAATGAGACTATTACAAGAGTCATGCATTTATCGCTTTAACTTCGCGTTTACTTACCGGGCAGAGATTTTAGATAAGAAAGTCACTGTAATACATTTGAAATTAGAAATGGATGACTCGAACTTTGGGGCGCAAATTATTCAGATATCGTTAGATGTGGAATGATTGGTTGTCCTTTTGTGCGTCCCTAGAGGACATTTTTCCTTAAATGGTAAAGTTATAATATGACGTCTTGTACCTAAAATTGAGTGTAGATGATTTCGGCAACTTTTTATATTCAAAACAAGCGATTTTTCAGTGGACACATTCGGGGATAGGATTATTCTCTAAATCGCCTATTTGACACCTAAGGATTTTTGTTTGTTTATGGAGTATTTGAAATAAATTTAATAAACTAACAACAATTAAAAATAAGCAAATGAATGCTGGTGCATGAGGACAATACATATGTTCCGTAACTACTGTTTCATGACCAATGTTATATAATGTCCTAAATTATATTTATTTTTACAATTGACAAACATATGTATGCGTGCATGTACGCACGATTTCACACCAATCATCTCAACGAAAAAAAAAAAAAATAATGGTAATCATTGCTTCAACTAAATACCAATCCAATTGGCAAGAAGTGACATACCAATTTTAACAAGCTTATCGTTTTTACGCTTAGATTTGCTTGCCGAAGTAATGAGGATGCAACTATGTAGACGTATAGTAGTTTATTCGAAGAAAGCTGTTTGTGATCAAAACATAAGGTTGGGGGGTTTATCTAACCTACATAGCACATTGCACACGCAAATGGGTGTACGTAAGGTGTGAGGATAGACGCCACGGGAAGTGATTTCAGCTATCAAACTGTAAGTGTGATGGTCATGTGTCAAATGTGGCACATTACATTTAGTTACAATCTTAATACATATAGGCAGTGAAAAAATGTGCTAATTGTGCTCACACTTATCAAATATTTTCGACAGAAAAAAATAAAAAGGAGGCAGCAAATAATAATTAAAATGGGCTATTAATAGAATTCTTAAGTACATAAAAACATATTTACTACATTTTCTTTGCGTACGTAACTGTAAATATGGATAATAAACTAATACTTTTCACGTAGTAAGGTGCTAAAAAGCGTCAAGTGCTTTTAAACAGGGAGGTGGATCCTCAACTGGGTTTTTGTTTCGATTGGTTTGTGGCAAGGCAAATGAAAACCGTTTCTCCGGCGGAAAATTTAAAAGCTTTTTTTAACTTTTTCAAAAGATACTCAATTGTATTAATGCCAAAAATCAACAAATTCTGAGGATTTAGTTTTAATACATAAACAAAATATAATTTTTTGAGTATGTAGTTTTGTAGCCCGTTAAATTTCTGTACTTATATAATAAAATTCAAGTTTTAACTATCTAAGTATTATCATAATTTTTTAAGTTTTTTTCTTGCCGAAGATGTTTTGGTTTCCTTCCATAAAAATTTAATTTTGTTATTTTGAAACTATTGTCATAAAAAAAGTAAGAATAATCAAAATTCAATGGCAAATTGTAGCCACTGCAAAGTTGCACTTTTCTCTAATTAATAAATTTTTCCTTCATTTATTTTCTGTGGCTTTTTAATTAAAATTCATTTCATTTCCTAATAAAAACCATATTTGGATTTAAGTTTCAAACTTTATACAAGTTAATAATAATGTATTTGTAATAATTTGCATCAAAATTTCAAACCTAACCAGCACAAAAAGTATTAAAAAGTAACGGGACTTTATATAAAATCTATCAGTTGTACGGAAAAATGTGTGCAAGACCGAAAGTTTTAAAAACTTGGGCAATTTTCCAACCGAAATTTTAGCCACTTCGGAATTGCTCATTATTAGAATAAAATTAAGTATGCAATAAAACTGCACACCCGAAAGTTTTCTAAAAATTCTGATTAAAAAGTTTGGACATTTCATGAAAACTTATTGAATTTTCACAAATTGCATACAAAGTTTAAAATTTTGATTTATACATATGCTTTTTGTTATAAAGTTTTATAAAAAAAAATAACAAAAAGGACTTCGCGGAAAACATTGTAAAAAAATCACCATGTAGTCAGTCGCCACTGTACAAGTACATCTCCATGCACACCACTATAATTCAACATTTGTCAACAATCCTCGATAGTATAGTGGTCAGTATCCCCGCCTGTCACGCGGGAGACCGGGGTTCAATTCCCCGTCGGGGAGCTTGAAATGTGGAACGATTCTTTTTAACCAGAATTTCTTGTCTTAATTTTTTGATTGTTTAAAATCAGCTTCTTCCAGACATAATAATATAATATTTTCTATATGAAATTCCAAAAAAGTAAAACATTGTAACTTTTTGCAAACAATTATTTATTTTCTTTTTCTATGAGGTGCTCTACTGAAAACAAACAAAACAAAATATTCTAAATCGAAAATATAAAATATTTCTTTCTTCTCTCCCCGACGGGGAATTGAACCCCGGTCTCCCGCGTGACAGGCGGGGATACTGACCACTATACTATCGAGGACTGATGCGGACCTTTGGCTTTAGCCAAAACCTTTAAAGCGACCAGTGATTAAACGTTTCTGTTTCAAAAATTCTTGAACTGTGTAATTTTTAGCTTTGAGATGATTTTGTTGTTGCTTATTATCATTTTATGATTGTTTATTGTTTGTAAGTGTGTTGAGCTGATATAAAAATAACTTGCCGTATATTTAGGTGTTTCTATTTTTACAAATTAATTTAAATGATGCACATATGTAAATACATACATACATATGTAGATATGTAAATATTTTGAGATAATGAAAGTACAAACGAATTTTTTTTGTAAAGAGTTTGACTTACCTGATCACTTGGTGAGTGTTTTTTTTATCAGGAACGCAATGTTTTTCATGATAATTTACAAACAGATTTTTCCATAACAAAAATCATATAAACCATAATTTAAAACTTTGTACAGAAATTATAAAAAATCTAAAAAATGATCAGCAAAATTTCAAACTTTTTTCAGAATTTTCAGACAATTTTTGGGTATGCAGTTTATTAATCAAAATTTTAAACTTTGTTTATATTATAAAATTGCAAACTTTTTAATAAGGATTTAGAAATTTTTTTGGGTATACAGTTTTCGAAGATTGTTGATTTTTGAAGATATTTTCAAATTTTGATATCCATCCGGTTTATGGAAAAATGCTACAAACCAAAACCTGAAAAAAAATGTGAAAAATCAAGCGGTATTTTCCGCGACATCAATTTTTCATATTTTTATAGTCGAATTAAATTTGCTATAAAACTCCATACATAAAAGCTTTCGAAATTTCAAATCAATTCGAAGTTGGAAACTTTGATACAAATTTTAGAATAAATTATATTTTCAATTAGTAAAAAAGTGACCACTCAACAAAGTAACACTAAAAGGTGTTTAGAAAGGACATATTGAAAATAAAATTATTTAAAAATTATTACTTTAAAATTGCCTGCAACTCGTTTCCATCTCAATTCCATTCACGCGCTGCAACCACTGAATATTTCTATTTTCCATAGACAGCTTTCCAATTGCGGTTCTATAGTTTTTATTAGTATATTAGTTTATTTATTTTATTTAATGGTTAACCGCTTAACACGCATGCAGTATTTATCAAAGACAACCAACAACAATAGCAACAATGAGACGTACATATATGAACTGCGTAGTATTTAAGTATTGTATTTAGTTATGCCAAGGCGTGAGGGATATTTAATAGACCATTTGGTGTGAGCTAACAGGCGTTGGAGTACTTAGCTGATGGGTAATGCGGCACACAAACTTTTACAAGCAACAACAGTAACAAAAACAAAGGCAAATAAAATGAAAATGAAAATAAAATTTGAAATAAAGCTGTGAATAGTAACACCAACAAATGCGCCATGGATAGCTCTGGGCAGCTAAATGAACACCGCAGAAAAATAAATAAATAGGAAATTTATAATTGAAAAGCAAGTGTGGAGGTGTGTGCGTAAAAGCGTGGGTGAGTAAATGTGCTAGTGGTTGACTAGGTGTAGTAGGAGAAAACTTTTTCAATTAAAACACAAACACACAATGAGGCGTGCGCAGCACAAACGACAAACACAAAAATACAATTTGGCACATTGAGGTAGAGTGAGTGATCGTTCCATTAAATAGTTTGTATGTTTGTTAATTTGCAGACAAAGGTATTGGAGATGCTAAACTTGGCTATTCATTCGAAATAGACAGACAAACTGAAATTTAGCCAGACGCATCCGGAAATAATTATGGCCAGCCACAAAGTAAAAGAGTGGCGTTGAACTAATTGAAATAACTGCATAAACGTCGTCGTGTACGTATCCTTCCATCCATCCCCGTATGCATGTGTATTTGTCTACAAACATTAGGGTGAATCATGGATCACCAAAAAAAATTAAAAATGCGGTCCAGCGGAATTGTCAAATTTTTTATATTTTAAGACTTCTGTCAAAATATTACGGAATGATATATACATTAATGTGTGCTAGTCCAATTTTAAAATACCTTCAAAAATTAATTTTTTATAAATAAAAATAGTTTAATTTTTTAATATATTTTCAAACAAACCACCATAAAGACCTTAGACTGGGTTAAAAGATCAACATAAAAATATTAAAAAATTTTCAACGCAATCATAATAATGAGATTTACGTATGGGGTTTCAAAAAGGGTGAGAAAATACCAATCCAATGATATCCTTCAAGTCTAAATCAGTCAAGTTTTTTTTTAAATTATTAAAATCTTTCTTATTACGACTCCATTGAAGAAGCTTTAAATATTTTTGTGCAGACTTACTGCCGGTTTCATAAAAACTAATTTAATTAACATTTCATTTGTTTAGGTTGCACCATCCGATTTAAATTTAAATTAAATTCTACCATCTGCAACCTTGTTTTGAGATTTTTGTCAACTAATTTGACAGGTTTAATAAAATATTTATTTCATTTAAGGAAAAATATCTAATTCAAAATAGTGAAATCGAAAAAATTTATATGAAAAGTTAATAAATTAAAACGAAAATAAAAATTAAATTTGACTAAAAAATAAATAAAATTAATATTTATAAAAAACTCCATTTTCGTAGTTAATTTCAAATCAGTGCAGCTAATGTATTTAAATCTTAATATTTTTCCAAACATCTTGGTCGACGTCTTAGAATATACTATGTTATGAATTTTATAATTCCGATGGAAAAAAGTACCAATGTTATTTTTGTGCAGCGAGTGATGCGCCCTAATGTTTATATTTATGCCCACTCATTGGCCTGGTTATGGCTATGCAAATGTACATATGTGTGCGTATGTAGGAGTAGAAGTTGATGGACGTGACGGAAATAGTTGTGGTTAACAAATCAAATTGATACTGCATGCTGCGGATAGGCACAGAAATAGGATAATTGGAGTTTTGACAACGTAAAGTATGTAGAAAAGTAAACTGTGGTGCGCAATTGGAAGCTAATTGATTTTTTCGGAATTACGGTCTATCAAAATAATTTTCCCGGTATTAAATTTTGGAATTAACATTCATACACTGTGACATAGTCACATACTTGATTTTCGTAAATTAAAAACAGAAGGTTACACAACAACTTAAGGGCATAAATCTCTTTTATTTTGAACCGAATTTTCCCTAAAATTCCCGCAGTTGAAACTGACACAGTTATACCAAATCTGATAAGAATAATCAGCCAAGGAAGAAAAATTAGAAAAATTTCTCGGATTAAGTGAAAGCACCGTTTTTACTTACAAATAGATCTACAAATCTACATATGTATATAAATAAAAATATTACATTTGATTACGAAACTACATATGTATGTATATCGTGAATCAAAGGAAGTTTTGTTTTCATACGAAAGTGTTTTTGAATTTTTTTTTTGCACACAAGCACGAGCCATGAACATTACAAAAAAGTATTTTACAATATATCACAATCGATTTTAAACTGCTTGTGTGTGTATTATTAGTGTGTAATAAAATCCGCACAAATTTAAATAAATGCGCAAATACAGAGGCGTTACCAACTATTTCCGATTACATTAGTTACTTTAGCCGTCTTTAGCTAAATATTTCCTTACTCCACGACTTTTACTCTCTACAAATAAATACTACGTCTGCTGTTACTGACTGCAGTGCAGTAGTACTCCTGAGGAAATAAGATTGATATCTAAATGACTTTTGTTTTGCATTCCGTTTGAAGTTTTCGTTTGTTGTATACCTTTTTTAGCTACCACGAAACAATTGAAATAAGGTGAATGCGCGGTTCCAACATAAACCCCTATGGAGATATGAAACAGTTGCAAGAAAGTGGCTTAACTGAAAAGTGTAAAGTAATGCAGTTCATTACATCAATTTCGTACCTTTGTAATTTAAAAAACATTTAATAATAGTTAGAAATATTATTGTTTGGTTGTTGATTTAAACTAGGTGGAAGTTAGTTGGACAAATAAATATATAGTATAATTTTTTTTTTTTTAATTTAGAGACACATGAAAAATGTTAACAACATTAGTTGTAAAGCTATTTTTAAGCTAGTCCGATTTAAACTAGTACAAAACAAATAGCTTAAATTTTTTTTTTTTAATTTTTAGTTTAATAGTAGAGCTCACCTTAATCGACTAATCGACTAACCGTTTCTTTTCGACTTTTTCAACTAACGGACCATAAACAATTCATCCACTAACCGTTAGTTTTCGACTTTTTCAACTAACGGACCATAAACAACTAATCCACTAACCGTTAGGTTTCGACTTTTTCGACTAGTTGTTGAAACAGAGACGTAAATATTATAAGAGAAAATAACAGAAGTCAATCAATAAAGATTATAGTACATTACAGATTTTTTAAGTCATCGATAACCACTACTTTCAGACTGAAATTATAAAAAAGTCTTCTGATAATAATTACGACTACAAATTTTGAATCTTGAGACTTATATATGTATATTATAAAAGTCTATCCATAAAACGAACCTATTTTGGGACCATTTTAGCCATAGTTCGGGACTATTTCGGGAAAAGTTCGGGATCATTCTGGGTCTATAAATATTTAAGTAAACCTTTCTGGCAAAAAGTTCATACAGGTGTGGTTATATATTATGGTATCTTAATAAAACTTAGACGCCTGCACATATCACGCAATTTTTAGATGAGCGATATATCTCATTTATTTGTGAAAAAACTGGCGTCTTTAATCATTGCCCTTGTTATAAACTACTTTTAATATACTTAGTTAGAAAAATTATCTACTTAAAAATCTGCAACAGTTAGCTCTACGAGATGAAGAGAAATTTTGAATCAATAATAGGGCTGTTTCTATTACACCAACTGACAAAAGAACACTAGGTTGGATAACGAATTGCCTGTGCAGCAACACTACTTTTCATGAAAAATTCTAACCGAGTTGCATTTGCAACTAAAAGGAATTTTATTCGAGCTGGAGCGCTCTCTGCAAAGAAACAGGCCTAACATATATGCAAAAATGGGGATATATTACTAACTACTTTTGTAATAGGCTTTACTTCTTAAGCAGCACAATTAATGCGAGCAAGGCAGTTGTTTACAATGCCTGAACGGATATGTGGGAAAATAAAGGTTAGAAGGCAGCAAAAGTGAGGAGTGGATATTAGATTTAGCTGACTACGTGGGTATTGAATTACAACCGATTATATGCATGGATTTTGTGGAAAATTAAGCTCTAAATTATCTACTTTGTGCCACACGAGGTGGTTAACGTTTGTAGCCAAAAATGAAGTGCAACGGCAATTCGATTTTTTTATAGGCAAACTTCTAGGCGGCATTTTAGACAGAAATTTATTTGTGTATTATTTTCTCTGTATATGTTCATTTGTAATGAATTTTCTTTAGGCCCAATGACACGCCCATATTGCGTAATATGTGTGCACCTCCATTTTGCTTTTATTGTACATAGATATCTAAGTAGTGAGACTGCCAGAGGTTACAAACTGAAACAGAATCGTTACAAGCGTAGTAAATAAGTGAGCTGGGAGTAGCAGGTAGAACGGTTAGAGTTACAATGATTTCCGCTTGCAACTTTTGCGGGCAGACAATTTAAATGTTTGCTTGATTTTTGTTGCCTTTGTTTGAGTTGCTGTACTTCCGTTGAATATAGATTTTCCGCAGCTAGCATTGTTGTTCTTGTGACCAGTGTACTCTTGCTTTTAATGCAATTGAATACTAATATTTTGCTCCACTCCACCTCAACCACTTCCGAAACCACAATTGGATTAACGTTTGGGAGTGAAATCAGATAGACGTTGGGCGCTTTAAACAATACAATACAGCGGGCAGTTGTTTGGTCGGTGGTATGGGGTGCGGTCACAATAGTAATGGGCGCCATTACCGGATGTTCAGAAGGCTTTGTTTAAGTGCAACTGTGTTTTTTTTTTCATTTTGTTTTTTTCAAATTCATATGCAACTAAATGAGGTGAGTGTTGAGTAGTTGGTAACGTAGAGTTAGGTAGGTCACAACCAACAGACCAGACTTTTGATAAATGACCACTTGGAGTGCCAGGTGTATGTGTGTGTGTGTGGAGGTTGTGAATGAACAGGAGTTTATAGAATGTTGTGAAATAAGTTAGTGGTCGCTTTGCAGCCACAGCCAATGGGGATTAGAAAATTGTGTTTTGCATGGCTTTGGTAATTGAATTAGCGCAAAAGGAATGAGCTAAGTGAGTTGCTTCCGATGAAGGAAGCTATTATACTTATTACCTCAGGAAGCACATACATACAAACATACATATATAGTTGCAAATTGAAGAGAAAATCAATTAGAGTTGGCAATTAATTCTAAGCCAATCGAACATCATAAAAGCTGGTGCTCGATTACATTTTCAAAATTGTTACACGATCTTATTTCGCTCTTGCCCGGAAATGCAATTTTAGAAAACTAAAATTTTTTTTTAGCGAAAATGGACAATGTGAAAATTTCTACTACGAAAACGCAGCTCGCCCTTGTATATTTGCACCTCTGGATGCGTTGGTATAAAAAAGACAAACGTCGGAATATTGTTATAATTCATAAAAAATGTATGGAAAGTTGGGGACGCGAATTCCGAAGATTTAAGTCCCTCTCTTCTTCGGTGCTCAAAATATCACAGTTACCTTAAAATTGGCGAAATCGGATAACAACCATGCCCATGCAATATTTCAGCAACTATAAAATATAATTTGTTCAAATTTGATATACATGATTGGGTTAGAGAGTGAAATATGTGGGCCGTTTGGTTTTTTTTTTTTGAAAAGGGGGGGTTATATCACCCACTTTAGAACAAATATCTCCGAAACTTTCTCAAATTTGGTACACATCATAGACTTTAGCTCAGTAGGATCAGTTTAGAAAATTATAGAAATCGGAATACAACCATTATAAGTAACTTTGCTCAATTTTAATGTAAAAGTTTTAGAAAATAGGCGTAAATCAGGTTTAAATCAGAAGATATAAATCAGAAAGTGCTCTATCAAAATCTACAGAAATTCGTGCAAATACTGTTACTAAAGTCAATAAGAAATTTTTTAAAAACTATACTTATCGGAAATAGACACGTCCACCTCGTATATAACGGTAATTTTAAAAAAATAAAGACCACCGATATTTCGGTGAGCTATAAAAGGTAATTTGCGTAAAATTCTAAATCCAAGAATAACGGCGGCCGCCTAAGCCGAGTGTGTAGCGTGTGCGCACTCCATTCGATAGGTCCCGGGTCCAAGTGCTGGCGGGGAAAGTAACATTAAAAATTATAGAAAAGTTTTTTCTACCAGCGATCGGCCCTCGGCAGGCACTGGCAAATCTCCGATCGAATTTCGGGTATGAAAAAAATTTTCACAAAATTCGTTCGCCGTTCGGAGTTGGCGTAAAACTGAAGGTCCCTCAATTTGTGTTACGACATCAAGACGCACGCCAAAAATTGTAGGAGAAGTTCGGCCAAACATCAAGCTATGGTGTGAACGACAAACTGTTATTAATATTATTATTAAGAATAACAATAATTTTTGATCGAAAAAAATCACAAAATATCGATAAAATTTGATTAAAAAAATAAAAGTGTGAAAATAAAAATCAAGCTTGATAAAATAACTAAAAATCAGAAAATATCGATTAATCGGAAATATTGTAATCTTATTATAATGTTTAAATTATAATTTTCTTCTAAAAAAATATAAACGTTACAGTCGCAGGTTTGAAGTACTATCTGGATCATTGCGAAAACAGATTCAGAATCAATCTTTGACTGAAAAAATGATATAACTTTAAACGACAAGAAAATTATTTGACTTTTGGCCAATTTCAGCAGTTTTCCAAAGAAGTTCATTTGCCCAGCATTTAAATTTCCTTTTATTGAAATTATTGCCTTCTACTTGCAACGAAAACCAGACTGTCAGTCAAGTGAGTTAACAAACATTTAAATTGAAATTATTTTCTTTTAATTTAAATTGTTTATTTCAATTGGTAAATAATTTGATAATACTACGACTTTATGGAGTGTCTAACTAATTTAATAATAAGGCTCGTATTACTACAACAAGACAGCGAATGCTTTAAATCAAAACTTTAAGGCAATGCCGAATACAACAATAACACATCCTATCAAAGTAACATTAGCTCGACTTTAATTTCATCCTTCATACATTTTAGTCATAACATTACATCAAACATTTCTCATCAATTTTGAATTGATTGCTGTTGCGTAGTTGGCAAGTAGATTACCATTTTTAATTGTGAATTTTGTGCATTGATTTAATTAAAACATGGTGCTGAGAATACAGGAGTAAAATAAATATTAATTCATTTACAAAGTTTGATCTAATTTCGTAATTCAATAATTTTGCAATTACTCGATTGAACAAAATGGAGATAAAATTTGCTATTCTGCTGATTTCATTAAGTATTAGTTAATTCTTAATTTATCTGTTCGCTTTAAATTGAAAATTGTATATGTAAGCCTTCTGGTAAATTATTCGAAGTGATATTTTAGTTAATAGAAATCAATATGATTTATGTTAAAATATTGGCATAATTTTTCGATTTGAAATAATCGAATGAGCAAATTTCTTACATACTTCACACAGTGTTTGCTGTTAAATGCTACAACTCACATTTTCTAATACCTTTTAAATAGCTACCAACATACGTATAGAAGTTTGAGAATAATACATATATACATATTTTACAAGTAGCAAATCGCTAACGGTATTGATAATATCGATTAACTAGCAGTTGAATTATTTATGCATTGGTCTATTTTTATTCCATTCAATTTTCTTTGCGTTTCCGCTTCCGACGCATAGCTCCGGACACATATAGCGCATTTATTTATGGATGTGTGCATGTATGTGTGTGTGTGTGTAAGTATCCTTCTGTAAATGCAATTGTCAGGTAGTTGCATTCCAAATGCCATTTGCAAATGCTTTTACATTCAAATAGCATTTTAAACCAAAAGGACGTGCTCATGTTTTGTTTGATCATCCTTAGAGTTTCCTCACTATACATACGTTTTATATATTTAGTTTTGCAGGACTTGGAGAAGAGGCCGCTTCGGTGGCATGGGGAAGAGTAGAATAGTAGAAACAATTCTATTAGATACTTTAGTATCATTTATGCTTTTATTTTTTTTACGCATTATGGCTGGAACTTGTGAGCTCCCTCTTCAACCGACTGCTAGAGTTGTTAAATACCATCATGGTTAGGAAACTATTCTGAGAACCAAATACACTGCATTAAACTAGAATTACAAATGACGGACACTTTCATTTAACACACCTAATGGTCTTTTGAGGTATCTCCCAATGTGATTTTGGTGAAAGGGCGTCTCATGGAGTGGAGAGCACGACCATTGGTTTATTTTCAAGAGAGGATTGTGTGAAATTTAGGCAGCCAATACATCAGGTTATTTGATGACAGCTTCATAAGTCCTTGAAATGCCCGACTTCATTCTTATTTGCTTAGGTTTATCTCATTATGAAATTATATAATTCGGGTACACGGCCGCATTGATATTAGTACTTAAATTTAAGCCGAGTACTTTTAAGCTAAAACTTCACACCAATTATTTCAGGCTTTATCGCATACGCCGCTTATGCCTCAAAAGTTAAATTAGTGCAATTGTATGAAAACACCACCATAACTTAGGTCCGAAAATCCCAGAATGCCTAAAAGTAGCCAAGTTCTTAATTTTTCCCAGGTGTTCCAGACTCTAGTGATAATCAGCCCTTTCGAACTTAATTCGAACTTAGTTCTGGTACGCGTGAGTACGGAAAGGTAGTAACCGATAACTCTCCAACGTTTTTGAAAATTTTGCATACAATTTAGACAATAAAACTAACAGAAAATTTTGATAATAACTATGTTGATATGTTCGTGAAGTAGGTATACAAAACAATAAACTAATTAAAAATGTTTGAAATAATAAATTTTATTCTCAACGGGTTTACATATATTTTTAATCGATAAATTACTTGGCGCAAAATGGTTCTCTACACTTTAAGGTCTTTTTGATGAATGCACTAAAATTGTAGATCAGTGCAGAAAAACATCGGATAAAGCTTGAAGCATTTTAGTGCAAAAATTATTACAATCTTCCATTCGGTAAAGAAAATTTCATGTTTTTTTTTTTATTTCTTCTTTTCTTTTGTTTCTTTTGTATTCCCGCCCGTCCAATTAGTGTGTTTATCGAACAGACCTTTTGTAAAATGTAAACTTTGCGGAGAAATTTCTTGCCTAAACATTATCGTATGGAATTCCAAAAGATCGATTGTGGGAAGAGCTGTGTTATATGGCGGCGGGTCATCCTGCTAAAACCAATCAATGTTCATTCAAGTTCCTACAAATGTGCCAGTTTTGCTTGTTAACATAACCACCGAAATGAAAATGGGCTTCGTCAGAAAAAATGGGGCTGCGGGCAAAGGTGATGTCAATATCGTCTACTTTATTTCCCAACGTTGTCCAAGCCTAAATCGATTAATTTAAACTCAGTGCTTCGTCTAATAAATTCTGCAGAAGTTGTAGATAGAAAGAAGAGAAAGAATACCCTGCGAATGCAAACTCTGACTGGGAATCTTGCCACATGTTTCCTCTTTCGTAATCCAAAAATTAGTAAACACAAATCTGCTGGGAGTATATTAGTAATTTCTCTGATTTAATAAAATTCCCATTTAACTACACTATACTGAACTCCATCGCACTTCATTCTACCATATACACACACACACACACACACACACACACGCACACACACACACACATACATACTATGTGTATAGCACTCGGGAGTCCTCTCTCAACTTCATACTCCAGTTCGCACTCGATTGCATTGAAATCAATCGATTCCATTGGAGCTCATCTGCAATTTCAAGCTAGCAGAAGTGCATGCGTACGCTGATATACTATATAGTAAGTATACATATATATATATATATATATATATATGAACAAATTTATGTAAATGTATACATAGTAAGCTTTTCCTACAAACTTCACTACACATAGACATACACACACTTATGTCTGCATACATGGAAAGGTGTTCCATCTAGTATGCACCTGCATTTTACTGCACTTCGGTTGTTACTTTTATTTTTATTTTTATTTTTTTTGATTTTCATAGTAATTGCACGTTTTATAAAGTTAAAGTTGCTGTACATGCATACAGATGTTGTTCGTGTATGCTTGATCCAATGCCTGAGCTGAGATTATCCGGGAAGTTCAATTAAAATTCAATCTGCATTGCGCAGACAAGCAGGAAGTGCGCTTTGACTGTGCAAAATGGTAGTGTATTTGTAGAGCAGGACACAACTACATACACCAATAAATAGTAAAAACACAAAAATTGAGTACATATTCATACATAAATACATATGTAGATATATATGAAAATACGTACATATGGCGTATTCCACGCCAAATCGGCCAATATTTCGCTTTTTACAAACCTAATTTTTTTTGCATAATTTTTATGTTTTCTAGTACTAATTGAGAGGGAACACAAATTTTTTTTTTAATTTTTCTGCTCTGCCGACATATCGATTGTTGAAAAAACTGTGTTTTTTAAATGTCTTTAATTCTTGCGAAAAATGAAACGATTGATATAACTTTTTTTTTTGAAATTCTTGCTTTCCAAAACTTTTTTCGAATATCAAATTTAAAATTTGACACCCGTATTTCTATAAATTTTAAAGAGTTTTTATAAAAAGTTTACTGATTGATTATCTTTACATTTGTTGTTTTTTTTGTTTAATTTTTTGTTTTTCAAAGCACTTTTGGAATATAGTATTGTAAGACAAGTTTAACCCATAAAATTTGAATACAAAATGTACTGATAGATTTTCTTGAAATTTTTTTCTTAGATACTATTATTGATTCCGTAAATTTTAAGCCTAGCCCAATAATGAGATCTATTTTTTTCGAATTTCTTAAATTTCATGTTTTAAATTTACGATACGGATACCGCCACCACCTACACCTGGTACAGATTCATTTCCGAGTTTAGTATAAGTAGAGGAAGAGGGCGAATAAATAGTTCGCGGTTTTCACTTTTATAGGTATGACTGGGATTATTTTCAAGCAAATTAATCAGCAGAATAGCAAATCGTCTACAATCTTCTGCCCAAATTATCCTTATCCAAAAATCATGGGTATGACGTTGACGTAATGGTGTTCAATATGTGATTAAAAACAATACTATAAGGGCATACAATTTGTTTGAATTTTGAAGTCAAAATGTTTTGAAAAATAAGAAGTCCAACGGTTAATTTTTCGTAGTTATTTATGATAGTCTTTCATAAAAAAATTTGAAGAAAATCGATCAGTACGTGTATATAAATACGGAGTATTTCAAAAAAATGGTCGAAATCGGTTAATTTTTTGCAAAGTTATATTTTTTTTTTGGAAATGAAAAGTTTTTTTTTCAATAAAATGCTTATTAAAAGAGTTTTGAATAGCGAAAATTTCAAAAAGCAAAAAATGGTCCGCATTAAAAAAAAACGGTTTTATTGAAAAAAAAATTTTAAATTGAAAAAGAGATGCCTCAATTGGAACTATAACAAAACAAGCTATGAAAACAATCGGAACTGCAAAAAACAAATAGTGTCCGATTTCGCATGGAATGCGGCATAAATAAAAATAATTACAAACACACACGAACGTAATTGCCGAGTATTTTGGTCAGTGGCGCATGGCTTCGAAATTTATATTTTTGGTATGGGCGTGTAACTTAGCCTTTTATTTACATAGTATATTAAAAATGAAAGAGTTGGCTACTCAATAGGCAAATATAAAATGTGAGTGCAGATGTGCAAACAAGCGAATATCCTACATCTCTGTAAGCTGGGTTTATCCTTTTTACAGTCATGCTATTTGTAGATGGTTTGCCCTGTGGTATTTGTATTGGAGGTCATTTTAGTTCACTAACTGGATATGCGCCGGAAATACTTAGAATATACATATACTCGATAGATGATTCATTTTGATCTAAACACATACATACGTATAAAATGTATTTATGTGATATTCAATGAAAAGCGAAATTGTAAATGTTTGCATAAAAAGAAATATACCTACATAGATTAAAAAGAAATATGAAATCAAAGCAAATCTCCGAGTTTGTCGAAATAGATTTGATATAGCCGGAAATACTTATGTATATATGTTCGCACATATGTAACTTTCGAGTATATAGTTTGTTCTGTAACTTCGTATGCCACAACGAGCGTTTGCAGCAGTGTGCGTGTGGCAAATGCCGAAATTGAGATTAAAATTTGCTTTGAATGTTTTTTAAAGGTATTAGTTAAAGAAGTGGAGGTGACAGTGGAATAAGTAATTTGTATATAAATGTAAAATACGTATGTGTATGGGATATACATTTAAATTGAAATATGTACGCGCTTGTGCTCCAAAAGCTTTGCTTAATAAAAATAATAATAATAATAAATTACGTCTGAGACTAAATAATTTCAGAAGAATTTCCTAAGACAATGCTAACATAAATTTTTGAATTTGATTTTTTCAGGCTCCTTATAAGAATATTGTAATTAAGTATTGCTTTTTCCATGTAAACATTGCCGGTAGCCGCCTGTGAGGTCCGAAAGTATACCATCGAATTTTAGTTACTGAAGAAATGAATGCAACTGTAATTTACATTAACATATATTTTTCCTTAATTTTGTTGAGATTAGCCAATATTTGTATGAGATGGAAATATAGGAAATATTACGGTAAATATTAATTATTTCCAGACCACCACATTTCGCAGGTATGTTATAGAACGAGCTAAGGTTTTATAAAATATTAACAAAAATATAATGTAATTGTTGTAAAAGTTATCGGTTATTACTAAAATCAAAACTAAAAATATTTTTTATATATCCGCTTCGCGTATGCCAAAAATTTTATACTATAGCTTTACTGAATCTATGAGGTATACTTAACTTTTCTCATTTAACTAAAAAAAAAAACATAAACCGAAGAAGAAGAATTAAGAATAAATTAAAAAAAAGGAAAATTGTAAAATAATAAAAAATTTACTGCCCCGGGTGAGGCTCGAACTCACGACCTTAAGATTATGAGACTTACGCGCTGCCTACTGCGCCACCGAGGCGGTATGGATGATGCAGGCTTCGTTTAGAATGCATGGGGCACGATTATCTGAAAAAAGGAGATAAAGGAATAAAATATATGCATGTATGTGTGTATGTAAATGCATTTGTATACTTATGCAAATTTAAATGCTGTTGTTTCTTTTTTGTTTTGTTTTTGAAATAAATATCTACATCGTTTGAGCAGACTTATTGTAGTTTTTTATACGTGTATAGCGTACATTTTCCGCATACTTTGGATATGTATGCACACATATGTATGTGCAGATATTGAAGATTTTTGACGTTTTTCTCTTATAATATCTCCCGGTCGATAACGATTATTTTAGACCCCTTGTATTAATAAATTTATAGTAAAGATATAATTTGACACTATATTAATCTTAATATATAAAATGCCCTATCCTTTTCTTATATCTAAATTAATATAATTTCATACATACATAGAATTTTTTGATTACTTGCACTTGCAATTCTACCTCTCGTTGAATAGATAAAAATGTTCAATAAATAAAATGAAGTGAATTGAAATTATCGGGTAATTAGTTTAATGGCAGGATTTCAACTTAAAACAATTTCATGTTTACTGCCGTTGCAAGGTCCAGATTTAAAAAGGGATTAAAAAAATTTTCAAGCAGCCTAAAACTCCAAAACTCTTGCGATGGTAAAGTTAAAAGCTTTTTGCTGCACGCTTTTCTAAAAGTGTGCAAACACTCGCGTCGTCACCAACAACAACAAAAAAATAAATACAAAACAAATCCAATTAGTTGGGACATTGTTTGTTGCCATCAACGGAAGAAAGGCGTGAGGCATGAGATGTGAGGCAATGGCGACAAAAAACATTGCAGACAACAAAATAACAACAACAGTAAACGAGCAGCTAAGCATAACGAAATTGGTGGAAAAAAATGTAGCAGCAGCAAAAACCAAAGAACAAGCAAACAAATTGCACAATCAGCATGCAAAGCAGTTGTAGTTACATTGCGCCCGCCGACCCTTCAACGCTAAACACTTTTGTGGCAAGCTAGCTAAAGACTGCAACAAATCAGCAAAATAGCGCAATGATAACAACAACCAAAATCTGTTGCAACCACAAAGCAGAGAGCAAAAAACCCCTGAACGAATTGCAATGGAGCAGCCGATTTCTTAAATTACAAGTCGCGACCGCTGCAAATCGCAATTGCCGAAAATCACAAAATGTGGTCAACAAGCGGACACACACATACACACACACACGCGCACATACAGAGCAGATGCACGCAAGTGTACGTGAAATAGGCTCCACATGCTACTCCACGATTTTCAGCTTGTATGCGCCTAAAAGCACGCTAACAAAAATAAAAAACCATTTTGTTGTTGCTCCGCCCTCCGCCCCACCGTTTCTTTCTATTGTTATCACTGTTTGCTTGTATTGCTTTTGTCATTTCGTTTTTGTTTTGTGGTTGCTGCTGCTGTTTTTTTGCTGTGGCAAGCCGAAAATGCTGCACCGAAAAGTACCATAACATCCCGGAGCGAGCGCGAGTTTTACGCGATTTAGGCGCCTAGAATAGCGCCATATAACAACAAGAGAAGCCTGGAAAATAATGACAGTAAACAAAAGTTGGAAAATAGCTCAGTTAAGTTTCGTGCAGCTTGGAATCTACACGGCATCATGTAGGCGCTTCAGACTGCGAGGCGCACCACCTGATATCCAGCTAGGTGCGCCTGCTTTTACGTTGATTGCTGTGCTTGTTATGCTTGTTGTTTTTGTTGGCAGTACGTCGTCGTTGCATGCAACTATTGTTTGCACATTGTGCAACATTTACGTCGCGCCCACACTTCCTCAGTCTTTGCTCAAAACAGGCATGCGATGGTTAAGTGTGGAAAGACCGCAGAAGCGGAGTATGGGCGCTGGTTTTGTTGCAATGTGGCAGAGAAGTGAGGGAGGTGGTTAAGACAAAGCACGCACTTGAGTTTGCAGCATGTTAAGCAATGTTTTGCGTTTCGCGGCTTTTGCTGTTGTTGCTTTTCTTGGTTGGTGGTGCCGTTTTATTATTGTTTCGTCTCGCTTTCGTCGACAAAAACAACCGAAAGGCAGCAAACGGCAGCTTTTTCGGTAATGGCAGGCTTAGTGTGGCCACCGCTGCCGGTGTAGAGGCTGTCGCATTAATTTTTATTTAGTTGGATTCCAAAAATGATGAGGTTATCTATTCTAGTAAATTTTATAATTTTTGCAATAAACTCCGGATTCCGACACCATCAATGAGGTTATAATATTACTTAGGTTAAGCTTTCGTCTCCAAAACAGGTAAAGCAATTTACGAAATGTTGTTGCAATTTCATTTGGCACACAATATCTAGAATTAGTAAAGCTACATTTTTTCTTCCACAAACTGTAAAATGAAAAATATGCAAAAGTAGCTAAAGTTTATGTATGAAATTGACCGATTCTGGGAATAAAAGGGCACGTAACATGCGTATGAAAATGCAGCATATTTTTAAGATCCACTTATTTAATAAGATCAAAACCACATTGCCGGGCATAAATAGTAAAAAAACCGAAAAAAAAAAAATTTAATTTGAAGGACACTTTACCAAGTCCTTCGCCAAGAGAAGGGCCGCCTCCGAAACCCCTACTATGGTACTCTTGAAATACAAACGATTATACACTATTTTAGAAAAAATACAGTTTTAATGCTAGGAAAAAATTTGTTTCAAACCTCTAACTTTACATGAGCAAAAATATATAAACTCGTTGAGAATTTCAGGAGAGCATTAACAAGGAGAATGAAATACTTAGGTCATAATGGTGAGAGGATTGAGAATAATGGCAATACGAGAAATGAGTCAAGAGAACAACTAAGCTTTGCGATGAGTTGCAACGTTAACAGACGGACGACGCTGTCGTCGTTTTTACTAAAATGACGATTTAAGAAATCTTTCAAGGAAATAGTTTACATCAATAACTAGTTTAGTTTTCAGGCAAAATTATTCAATAGTTTCATACTTCATTGACGTAATGAGGTTTGAGTTTTTTCTGGTAACACTTCTAAGTGGCTTTAACCAGTCACATAAAACTTTAAAATAAACTCACACTAAATTGTCAACCGTAATTTTACATCAAGTCAAACTAATGTAACCTCGTAATCAATTTAGTTCCAATAGTGCAGTTATTTAACGACGTAAAATCGGCGAACGTGTCACAATGTAAATGAATGCTCTACGTCTTTGAGTTTTGACAAGGCGTAATGTTTTTGGCGGAGAAATCCAAGCCGTTTTGATTTTTGTCAAGGCGAATTTATGGAAGGTGATGGCAAAAGAACAGCTGATTTGATTTTTTTTTTATTCACCTACATGTATTTTGTTTTTGCTTTTGTGTATGAGCTTTCAAAAGCCGTAAAAGCAAAAACAAAATATTTTTCAATTTTGACAACTCTTACGCAGAAACAAAAACAAAACACACAGGCATTTTGTAGTATTTGTAACACCACTCTCACACACTCTCTTGGCAAAGCTGCCAGATCACAAGGCATTGAAATTTTGGCTTTAAAAATATTTGAAAATTATAGTTTTTAAAATATTTTTTATTTTATATTTCCTTATTCATATCATGAAAAACATTAAATGTTTTAAATTGTGGAAAAGATCTCTTGTATATTTACACAAAACCGGTATCGAAATCACTCAGTCGCATATCCCCAATTCAAATTGACCTCAAAGAATGCCGCACAGCACACTTATGTTTGAATTCAATTTTCAAAGTTCAAATTCAAACGAATGTTGCTGCAACTTTTCTAAAGCTGGTTGCAGATTTTTTGTAAAAGGGTTTTTAAGTCAAGTGCTGTTTTCTAGTAAATAGAAGTGGCGGAAGTACACTAAGATTATCTGCGGGTAACATGCAAACTTACAAGAGCAAAATGGTAGACAACTAATAGTAGTAGAGGAGCAAAAAAAAAAAATATTTAAACCAGAAGGAACAAATTGTGAGTAGTCAACAATAACAAAAATGTATGGTATTAATAAAGAGAAACTCCATAATCCGACTGTGAAAATAATAAAAGCCGATTTTTGTCGTCAGTTCTTCAACTGCACTCTCTTCTATTTTACTGCTCCCTCACTTTTTGCGCTCTTCCTTTCCCCGTTCAACACAACACGCCTTTTCATCGTTTTAGAGTGTTCTGCTTTTATTTTTATTTGTAGCCTATTATTTACAACCATTTGGCATATTTGCTAAGTGTTTTCATTGTAAGATAATCTTATGAAAGCAGTAAAAAGTGCAACGTCGAACGCCTTAAAATATGCAGGAAAAACAAATGGCAGTAACAATGGCTTTGTTGGTTTTGACGGTGGTTGTACATATCTTTGACAATGACATTGGCAATGGCTCAACGTAAATCATAAATAACTTTGGAAGCAAATTATGGTAGGCACTTAGGACACGATACAGTTGGAGCTGCTCCCCGAAAATACTGAGATAGATCTATGCTGCTAGACAGGAGCAAACAACACGAATCTATCACAGACTGCTGTGCATTAGCATAACAGGAGCTCTGAGAACCTGCCTGACAGTATCCATGGAAGTGCTGTTGGATCAAACACCTCTAGAGGATAACTAGTAGCAATATCAAGGCCGAAAGGTACCTAAGTCGTGGGATTTTGAACATTTTTGCGAAACAGACAGTGCACAGGGAACTATACTATATAAAATATACCCGGCCTGGAGCATTCCAAAGTATTTTGTAGAATGCATGGGCTTTTCGAAAAACAATCTAAGAATTGTCAAAGAGATTCTTACAGGACCTGATTAAATCTACTCGGATGAATACTGATGATTCTCCATAGTAGAACAGGAAAATGCAGGACACATACTGGAGCAGACCCCTGCACTGTTGCACAAACACAAAAGGAACCCGGTTGAATACGGATGGTAGTATGAACTCTAGAGATTTAGACGCTATACTAAATTTGTATCTCGAATGGTGGATTAAAAGAAGTTCTTAAGAAGGTGTGTCGAATGTCTCGTGTACTCGGCCACATAGAGGAACATTAGCCATGTGGACCTGAGTTGGTTAGAGGATCTAAATTTCTAGCTCATAAATTAGTTTAAAAATATGATCAGCCGTTCGACTCTTATCTTTGTTTCTGTTGTTTAGTGCTCAAAAACATTACCAGGCAATGAGATGTGGGAGTGTGGTTGCTTGTGTCAGCGCTCTTTAAACTCACTCCGACGCACGATGAAAAATGAACGGGAAAGAGAGCGAATGTTTCAGGGTCTCCGTTGCAAGAGAGCGGACTTGACTGAGCGTGAACGTTGCGTGGCGCGTTCTCAAAAACTCACCACCCAAAACAACGAGAGCGAGATCGAATATCACAACCATTGCACGATAAGAGTCAAAATTTCCATGATACTTTTAGTTTTTACTGGCCTCGCTATAGAAGTTTCACTTCAAGAAGAAAACGATGCACCGGAAAGATACCAATGGCCTCACTAAAGAAGAAGAAGAAGAAGAAAACGAGATATAATTGGAGATATCCCAAGGAATCAATGAGAAAGACATTATTAACTACTTTTCGGGCGGCTGATGTTTAACTCAAAGGCTTTCTTTGACTATTGGATGAGACCGAATGGCATGATACGGAAAGTTAATTTTAATTGGGGATCACATACACGCATATTCCATTGCCTTACGTACAACAATATTTCGTTTGTTCTAGTTACACAGCAAACTATAAACAGAGCGCGTAAACTTTTTATAACCAAATATGAAAAGCGTAATTTATTTCACGCCTAAAGAGTCACACCTAACTATGGTATATGATGCCCGTATACAAATAGCAGCGAGTGATGAAAGGGTGGCGGCAATTAAGCTAAAGGTGCTTTCATAAAGCGCTTGTACTCGTAACGGTTGGTTTTGTAAAGCAACAGGCGAACAATCAGCGCAGAAAGGGGAAATGTGTGGCCATACCAAATCGAACGCTACGCTGCAGCGTCGACATAAAAAGCGCCATTCAAAGGAGGCTTTGTTTGCATCTGAGGTACGTATACTAACACGCACACACAAACTTACGTACATACGTACATATATGCCAAGTAAGTAGGTATGTAAAAATCACAAAATGGCGCAACAAGCAACACCAATTTAATCGGCTTAAATTGGTGGCGGCGTATGACCCAACTCACCGCCACTCAAATTACAACGAAACATAAGTGAGGCGTGTTGCTGTGTTAACAATATGTATCTATGTGTGTATGTTTGTATAGAGTTTTAGCAATGAAACGGACATTTAGTGTGCGACCGTCACGAAAATTGTGCCACAAAGTTTCGACTTTGTTTTTAGGCGATTTGCTTTTACGAGTATTTTGTCTTTTGTGTGCGCACCGTGGCGCCATATCTGCGGTTACTATTTAAGGTAGTCATTTGTGTTGTAGTTTGTAGTTTGTAGTTGTAGTTGTTATTGTTTTAGTTTTTGTCAACATAGACACTAGATGCGGTATTATGGAATTCAATTAAAATAGGCTTTCAAATAACAACAAAGTCGAGCGAAAATGATACCATTGAAAGGCACATTAATGGAAAATGCCAACCGCAAAGCCCATTGACCACGAATTCGAATTCGAATTGCTACTGCAAGTATGTATGTATATATGTGTGTGTGTGTGTGTGTAAAAGGGTTAGGAACTCTGTACATTTTCACAAAGTACCCACATAAAAGTGAGTTTTAAAGTGACGATATGAAAAGTAAGAGCACTTAAAAGAATACTTATATTGTATGTGTATATGTATGGATGTGTGTATGTGTGTGTGTAGTTAAGCTTTAAGCTTTTTACGTATCATTATAGGTTTTTGGCAACTGAAATATACAAATTTGTGCGGCTTTTGATAACTTCCTTGTTATAGTAGCAGTATATAGACATTTACAGCGCACGTCATATCGATAACACCACCATATATTCACCAGTTTTGACTATGTATTTTTTAAAATTTAATTTTAACAACAAACACCGGTTAAGTCCAAGTTTAAAATTTTGTTTAAATGTAAGAAAAAATTCAACAAACTTTACATAAGATATTAATTTTTCGAAAAAATTTAATTTTAGTATAATAAAGTGCAAGTTTTAAGTTGATATAAATAACCGAAATGTTCCTAAAGAATTTAGATGCAGCTTTGCACAACACAAAAATATGAAAAAATTGCGATATAACTTAAAACTTGCTATAAAACTGCATACCCAAATTTTTTGTGAACACTCGAATTGAAAATTAAAAAGAAAAATATTGCGTAAACTTTGTTTACCTTTTCCCCCATATGAACAAAGTTTGAAACTTGGATTTAACCGGTGTTTGTTGAAGAATGAACTATATCCTTATAAGAAAAAAAAAAATACTTATGAATATGTGGAGGTGTTATCGTTATGACGATTACTGTATGCATAAATTTCGTAATCATAAAATCTTGTGAATTACTTTAAATTGTGTGTTGATATATTAAATTTACTGCCACACGTTAAGCAGGACTACGAATGTATGGTTACTACTTTCTAGAAAAGGAATTACGGCATTGAGCAGCAGACTGGCTTAAATGCTGCTGGTCTCTCAAGCAAAAGAAAAAAGTACGCCGTACTCCCCTCCATATAAAGTATTTTTAAAAAACAATTTCGAGATAAAAAATAGTTTACGTCCACCCTAGGAGTCACCCTTTTACATTTATATTTTCGGCGTTTATAGTCAGGCCATTCAAGATGAAAACATTGATGTATCACACGTTATGATCCGACTATAAAAGCCAAAGATATGAAGAAAAATGCGAAAGAGCGACCTCTAAAGTGGAAATAAAACAATTTTTTTCGAAATTGGTTTAACGTACGAAGTGGCAAGTAACCATTTTGTACAAGTAAAACATTTTCAATACCACCGAAGTAATCAAACCACAGGCTTACAATTAATTTTTAGGCTGAGTAATGAGCGACTGTTTATGCAGTTGAAATCGATAGTCGTCAAATAACTGTTATACGAGGTTACCAGAGTTGGAGCTTTACTGGATACACCAACCTAGAGACACGATATCGGTTCGAAAATATCGATATGGTATGGTAGAATGTGTTACCCATAAAAATTGAATTAAAAAAACTCGATACACAAAATATCGACATTGAATTAAAAATAAAGTTAATTCACAATTTCTTATAAACGTGCAAAAGTTAAAGCACAGAACACACCTCACCTAATTTCCGTTAGGGATTGGCTTAAAATAATATCGCTTTAAAAGTATCGAGTAAAAAATATCGGTATTGAACGGCAAAAAAATCGATATGATATCGTATCGAAATTCGTGCCCCTATATCAACCAGAAGCATCGAACATCTTCAGTTAAGTTTAACATCTTCACCCAGTGAACGAAAAATAATTTCGAAAAGTGGAGACAGTGTTGCAATAACTAGCTGGGTATCCAAAAAATGAGTGGAAAAAGAGAACAGAAATGAACGATATTCCAAAACTGCTGTTTCGATTCGCGTATCGATCTTGACTCTCATTCTGAGGCTCATCTCGTGGTCTCATAGCACGTTTTATGGGCCTAGCATTAAATGACCGCAATAACAACGATTAACTTGTTACAAAAATCAAAACTCAATTGGGCCAGAGTAGCGCACTCTATGAAGTTTTTCATATGGCGAGAGGTCGTAAAATACCAGGTAAAACATGTGAATGTAAAATTCGGTGACTTTTGCGTAGGAGGTGACTCCATGAAGCAAACGGCTAGCCAATTACTCATCTCCAACCCTGAAGACTTTTAAGGAGGTACTAAATATTGATTAATTGGTGCGAATTACTTTACCTACCAATATGCCGTTAAATTTCATTTTAATATAATATAAGAGGGTCTAACTACTGATCGTCGTAAAGTCCATTGATTGATTACAATAACTTGTTTTCAAAAAGCAGTGAACTTCCCTAATAAGTGTTACAAATTTCAATTTCTTTATCATTTTAGCATAACGAATCAACGCAAACAAACCAGTAGTACGAAACAAGTTAAATTTCCTAAGTCAAACGACAACAACGTTATTAAAAATTACAAGAACATCATTCTCGGAATAATAAAATACTTGCATATCGCTCTTCCAAAATCCGGTGTTTGTTTTAAGTGTGCCATGGCGAGCCAAAGTGATATTGTTGTGAGTTAAAAAATCTACTGACTACGCACCGTGATTTAAACCAAATGCTGATTCATAGAAACCGAAAACTGAGAAAATTATGTATTTCTTAGCTAACTGTTTACGAAACTTTCACCAATTATAGAAATAAATGAAACACTTAGATATAGTACGAATTCCAATTTAATTAGATTTCCATGCGTGGAAGATAGCGCTAGTAAAGAAAAATAAAAAGAATTTGAGAAAGTATTATTTATTATTGAAATCAGTCAATAAAAAAATGTAGGTCAAAAACGGTACTACCAAATTTTATACAAGTACATATTCTGCGCACACTTCTATGCGGGGACAATAACATCCACAACTAATGGACAGCCGTAGAACGAACAGATATAAACTGAAATATCGAAAGATTAAATAAAAAAGTAAGCGGTAAGCGGGGTCATTATGCTTAGCAAGCGGAAAGCGCAGATAAGTGCTAAGTGAATGCTAAACGATGACGTCGCGTCAATTGTGAGGCTTGGAAGAACCGTTAAGCGGTGACAAGGTATACATGACTTTAAACACGAGGCGTTTTTGACACTTACTCTCAACGATATTGTGTGTATAAATTTAAAAACTGGAGCAGTAGAACAGCTTGCAGTAATAGGTAGTTCAGATGGTGGCTACTGCAATATTGTTGTTGTTGTTGCTGATAGTGCGAGTTATGTCAATTAGCGCCTTTTGATCAATTGCGCGGTATTTGTGCAGACGCAGTATATAAATGATAATTGCCATGGCATGGCGGCCATGTGATGAGTGTTCTAGAAAGAAATGTGGCACTAAAATTTTGAGATATTGAATTTATCGGTGGCTCCTCTTTGTGGCCTTTTCTACTGATCTAGCTGCAAATGTATGTGTATTTTTTATAAGTGTGTGTGCGCGTTAACCACGCGGTGGCAAGAACGCCTGCCCTTCCATTTTGCGACAGTTGAAAATTGACACTCAAACAGCTCGGTATAATTAATTGCCTGAACACAAAAACTTTTCAAAATGAGTGACTTGGTGTGCGCGTAAGATTTGGGTTTCGAAACAAGTATTCAATAAAACACAAAAATAGCCTACGATTTTAAAATTTTAAAGCAAACAGTTTCCACAAGAAATAAAAAAAAAAATACTAAAAAAGAAAATCACCATGTCTCTTACCAAAGATGCACTTAAAGTTAACGAGAAGTTTAAACCCTCCGGCAAGTGTATCCTCTGGCTTCTATCGTTACTATTTATAATAATTGTCACCGCTTTCGGCTTCATGCAAGTGCTAGAGATTACAAGAAGCATTGGAAGTCTCGCAAAAGACGCTGAAGATGCAGTGGATGCCAAAGTAGTGCAAATAATTATGAACGATAAGACACAAGTAGTAAATGAAGGTGCTGTGCAACAATTACTACTCGAAAATGTCGATCAACAAAATGATACGGAAAAGCGAATGGACAAAACAATACAACAGCAACAGCAGCAACAATTACAACACCAAAACAAACGCGACGTGAGCGCTGATGAAGATAATCAAAATGATACAACCATCCACCAAGGTTACTATGAGGAGCAACGTCCAGTTGTAGTGCGCTCTGAAACTCAACCAACGCTCGGTCGTCGTCAAGATTACTTTGGTGCACCAACTACAAACTTTCAGTATCCCTACTATGAACGCCCTGCCGCCGCGGAGTATGAAGAGCAAGAGCAGGAACAAGAGGACGCTGTGGATGGTGGAGAAATGGGCGTAAATCGTTATCCTTATGAGCAGCGGCAACCAGCAGGTTACTATGACGATGATGAAGGTGATGATGGTGATGATGTAGAAAGTGCTGGAGGCGAAGATGCGGGTGTGGGCGAGGGACGTGCTGCACAAGACACCGGTTACGATGCGTACTACAGGCAGTGGCATTATGCAACACCAGCGCCGGTGGCAAGCCAACGACCCAATGGTAATTGGGAAGTTGGCGGTAATCGAAAGTTGCAGAATGGCGAGCGGTAAGTGCTTGGAAATTAAGAATGATGAAAATGATTGAGTAAATGCGAAAGTGTGTAAAAGACAATATGAAAGTTGTGAGAGGAAAGCTGGGCGTGAGGGGGGTAACAATTTAATTTATTAAACTCACAATTTGGCGATCAATTTGTTTAATCAAAGTTTCGTATGAAAATCAGTGGGCATGAGCAAACCTCCTTTAAATCGCGGATCTAGGTTCTGCGGGAATAGGGTTTAAGAAACGTGGCATGTATAATTATAACAAAAAAATTAAAATTTTTGCAGTAAGGAATCTCTTGTTCTCAGTAGAGTAAAAATTTGATCTGCCTTTAGAGTGTAAGACAATGCAACAGTTTACACGAAAGCGAATACGCGATTAAAAGGCGATATCGATTTCAGTATTGAAACTATAACGAAACTATTATCGATTTTTGAATAACGAATAAAAATATCGATAATAAGATACACAATGATATTAATCAAGCTAATATTCGAATTTCATTAATTTTAAACCAACAACGAAAATAATATCGATATTTATATCGATAAAGATATACGGATAACAACATTCGTATCAAGTATCAATCACGAGTTTGCGAATGGATAGAGTTTCTTGTTACCTGCCTGACCTGATTCTGGGATATTTAATCCTAGTTGTTAATTGCCAAATGTCTATTAAACTAGAAATAAAATGCAGAAGTCGTAGTTTATATTTATGGGATCGGCCTATATATGTATGTACGATGAGTCCGAGAGAACTCCTATCGTCTCATATCCTTTCATGAAAAGATTTGGTACCATATTATACCTTGCAACAGAATTTCTGGCAGTGCAATGATTCCAATTTGCATTCTCAGGTAAACTTTTTTTTATGGTAATATTTACAACTCTTATTTTTCTGAAACTTAAAAACTGTTATAAGGCACAAATATTTTTTCCCGTTTTCAATAAAAGTTATCTCCCAACGTTTATTTTTTAGGTTGGTCGACAAATATCAAAAAAACTTATTTTCAATGTACAGAAAATTGCCGGCGAATATGAAAATTGTTTGTTGCCGAATGATTCGTTGTTTTGTTATGATAAGTATTTTTACAACAACGAAACTAAGCAATTATGAAAGGTAACAAACAATGCGTTTGGTTTCTACTCACCTACTATTGAAACGTTTCGTGTATTGTTAGTGCTCGGGAGCAGTATAACAGAAAAAGCACAAACTTTTCGCGTTGTTGTGAAATACGTTGGGGTTGTTTCCGTTCTCAGGTCTAAATTAATCCATCTATAGTTATTCTATCCTAAGCTACATAGAAATCATGCTTCACTTGAAGACTTGCTAGATGTGTACAGTATTTTTTTTTTAAATAAAATATGCCATCTTCTAATTTGTTTATAGTTCCTTTAGTTAGCAATTCGATATCGTTAATGCAACATTTAACGGTATTTTATAGTCAAATACAAGCATTAATGCAACAGCGGCGACAATTTAATTAACAAGCAACGCAGTGTTGCAAGTATTGCAAATTTGCGGCTACAAGTAAATGTGCTGCAAAGACATGGCAATATAAATGGTTCTTAACTAAATTTTAGTATGCATTTAGATTTTGTATACTTAGTTGATGTTATTGTATTTTTTTGTTTGCACTTTAATGTTTCCATTGGTAAATTCGTACAAATTTATTGCACGCTGGTGCATTATAAAGCAATTAACAGCTGTTTTGTTGCCAGCAATTTCTGCACGCACTATTTTCGTATGTATGCACGTGTGTTGAAATATTTGCAATAAAAGCATGCGCCGCTATGTGTATGTGTATGTATGTGTGCGTGCTTGTGTCACACGTTGACAACTATGCTGTATTTCATGCCTTCAGTTTATGCAACAATGCAAACTAATTTCAGTTGCATACAATTTTATAGTTTTGCCACTCCACACCACATTGCTTTTTGTTCTCTCATATCCTAGACATGCATTTCCGCTACTTCGAATGCTTGCACAACACAATGTTGCATGATGTGTGCGTGCTGCCAGCGCCTTCAATATCTGCGTCCAACGACTTTTGTTTATTATTACAACCACATACATACTTACTGCTGGCGGTGATGTTTCTCTATTGTTTTGTTATTCTTGCTAGAGTATTTTCTTTTCCTTCCGTATAAAAGGTAAGCAATTAAAAACGCAACGCACACTCACGCATTTGCCGCAACTTTGTTATGGCCCACAGATTAATGATGCTGAAATCTTCAAACATGTGGCATGCTACCGGCAGCATTGTATGCTTTTCTTTTGGAATGCTTGGAATTGCATAAAATTTTTAAAACTCGCATCTAGCAAAATTTTCAGTAATATGCTGCAATAAATATTAGTCTGATTATAAATAGTTTATATAGAGCGAAAAATACTAGATAACTTGACTACCTAACGGTTGTTTGTAACATTGTACGACGATCAATTTTACACACAAAGAAGTCAATACACTTGCGAGACTAGGGCCTAAATATAGTGAAACTGCTTTTTAGTTTTTCTCTGTGACGTCGGGATTTTTTTTAAAGGACTTTGAAATTTTAAGGATGGATAAAAAAGAATGTTGGTATCAAACGAGAAAATTCTTTAGAATTAAAGAACATAATTTGGTGCACAAGGACGAGTAGGTATAGAAAACGCCCTTTAAATTAAAACTTTATCCTTGAAATAATTAAATAAATTAAAATTGAAATTAAAGTTAAAATAAAACTTAAAATAGCAAAAAATTTAATAAAATACAAACAAAATATAAGATAATAAAGTAAAATAAAATAAAATAAAATGAAATAAAAATAAAATTAAAACAAAAATAAAATAATATAAAATAAAATATATACAAATAAAAATAAAAATTAAAGTAGAAATAAAAATAAAAATTAAAGTAAATATAAAATAAATGAAAATGAAATAAAACAAACTAAAAATAAAAATGAAATGAAATAAAATTTAAAAAAATTACAAATAAATAAAAAATAAAACAACAATAACATTAAATAAAATGAAAATGAAACAAAAACAAAGTTATAATAAAACAAAATTTTAAATAAAAAAACTGGCAACACGCTAAAAAAAGAAGCGAGATACACATACATAAGTATGCAGGTATGTGATTAAATCATTCTCTTTTCGATTCATCATGATAACATAATAAATATGTATCTGATAATTTTCTTCTTCTTTCTACATATTAACCAGCTCTTGAAGACACTTTTATGAGATTAGAAAAAGTGGGCGAATACCAAAACATCTGAAAACGTTTGCTTCACTAAAACGACTCTATAGTGGATGAAAAAAGTTATCTAATCAGTATACTGTTTTCAGAAAATATATATATATATTAAGGACTAATATTTGCACGACCACAAACTCGAATTTCATCCTTCTAACTTTGTATCAACTAGGCACATAGGTCAGAGAACCAAAGGTATGATAGACGCGAAAAGAATTTTACATTAAAGAAAAGTAAATTCCCTTAATATCTCCCCATTTTCCAACACCCCAGATGTGTTCAACGTCTGTTGCTGTCTCTGCTTAAGATCTGGCTATTACAATTACGTACGTACGAACTTTATTATGTATATAATTTTATCTAATTAGAAATAGAGAAATTGTTGCAATTTATTTATTTAATACATGCATATATAAACCAATTTAGGTGTCATATAAAATCTGTAACTCAACAATAAGCAGTATGTACATACATGTCATCTACAGCATAAGTTTGTATTACATTCAACTGGCATTAATTAGCAAGCGCATCTATGAATGGGAAAGGAAGTTCAGTAACTACGTAATTCAGTATAATTAACTACAAATTAAATTGCCTCAATGCAAATGCACTCACACATACACATACATATTGTATAAATACATATATAGCAAAGAGTGAATTAATGCTGATGCACTGGGCAGCTGGCAGCCATCAATGACATGACCAATATACCATATTAATATAATTCTATGGAGAAAATTGCTGCCCAGTAGAAAAGTGGATTGATGATTTGCGAAAAAATTTACAACAAAATTAATCTTTGTGAACGAAAAAGTATTACATTAGATTTTTACGGTATTTTGACTAAGCTAACTCAACCTATGACTAGAGATGATTTGTCTAGTTATTTGACTTAAGGCAAAGAAAAATCTACCCAGCGAAGCATCGCACCTAACATTTATGAGATGCAGTTTTAATTTTTTAAGGTCATTAAAAAATTAAGAAGTGAATAATTAACAGATAAAACAAACAATGAGATGAAAAAAATGTGATTGAAAATAAAAAAATAATAAGAAATAAAAAAAAACCTTATTAAAATAAAAAAAAATTATCGTCAAAATAAAATAAAATAGAGAAAACTTGAATGAAACAAAAATTTAATAAAACTAAAGTAAAATAACATAAAAATAAAAATTAAATTAAATAAAACAGAAATATAATAAAAAGTTTAAAATAAAAATTAAACGGAAGTAAAATAAAATTAAAAATAAAACCAAAATAAAAACCAAACAAAAAAAAAAACAATAAAATAAAACTAAAATAAAAAGATTTATGTAAAAAAAAATTAAAAAATGAAAAAAGTATGTGCATGCCAATTTTCTCCTTACACATACCCCTTTGTGAGACTAGAAAAAGTGGCCGAATACCAAATACTGAAAATAAAATAGAATTGCAATTGGAATAACAATAAAATAAATTAAAAATGAAATTAAATACCAAAAAATTAAATAAAAATAAAACTAAATTCAATTATATGAAAATAAAATAAAAATGAAATAAAATTAAAGCAAATATAATAAAAATAAAATAATAGTAAAATTAAATATCAATAAATTTTATCAAAATAAAACTAAATTAAAGAAAAATAAAATACAAAGGAAATAAAAATAAAATAAACTTAAAATTGATATTGCTGAAGACAGTGATAACTAATTCGACTACTAATCAATTACGAACGTGTTGATAGATCTCCATATTACATAGAAAAAAGAATTACAATATATTTACTTATGCAAAAGTATAAGATCCTTAATATGGTAATTTAACATGCGTTGTTTTCCACACACTATGATGAGTGCTAAGCTCACCCACTACTTTTTTGTATCACATTTCCCAAAAAGATTTTCAATGAACTCCAACCAAGATGCTCTTTTTATTAAATATAACAACTCATCACATCGACTCGCTAAATGAGTCAACTTCCAGTTGGGCGGGCTATAAAAAGTCACATTTGTGAAATACATACATACATACATTCATATAATATAAATAAGTAGGAAACCTACATGCCTCACAATAAACACCCATCCTGAACAGCACTGATAGCATATTCTGAATTTTACAACCTGCCCGAGGTACATAACAACATCATAGAATATAAGTATGTACATACACGAGTTCGTATATGTGCTGTATGTGTCACGAATCCAAATGTATGAAACGGAAGTGATTGAGAAATTTAAAATCCAATTAAATTTTACTTCGAAATTGACTGAAATTTCCGAACGAATGAAGTTTCCAAACAAAAATTGCGAATAAGCGAGTGTTTTTTTTGTGATACGTTTGTAAATTTATTTGCATGTGGCATGGTTAAACTTAAATTAACATTTATACATCCATATGTATTGCAAATAAATGTGTGCATTTATACAGAAACGTTTGTATGCACATATACATAGTACGTATATACATATGTAAGTCAATGTGTGCACTTTGGAATAATCAATGACATTATTGTTCAGCGCTTTGCAGGACCTATCTTTTTGTTGCAGCTGTGCGCCACTCATTATGCGAGTTGAGTGTTGCTTGCTGTGTGTTTTTATTTTTCAACTTGACTACAAGGTGTGTTTTTGTTTTTATTATTTCAATTATTGTTGTTACTTGGAAATTTATTATTATTTTTATTGTAATTGTTGTTGTAAAAACGATTGCCACTGGCGAAAAGTTTCACTGTCAAGTTGATTACACATAATTGCAGGCTTTTATTGCCATCATTTTCACAATGGACTGGACCGCATGCATGAATGCACAACGGAGTGCACTATGCGTCACTGGTAAAGTGAGTTTGTATATGTATGTATGTATTTATGTAAATGCGTTCATATGACAATAAATATACATATATTCTCTCTAGACTGTGTTCTTGCTTTCATCCTTTCACGCAATTGCATACAGATTCAAACTGTATTTTATTTAAATAACAATATATGCAAATTTTATTGTTGTGTATTATTTGCTTTATTTAAGTACGTGTGAATTAAAGGAAACATAAGATTTACATACATACCTACATGAATATATTTACACTCCAGCTAACCAGCGGAACAAGCAAGGTGCGCCATTAGTGCTCCATATGCGGGCACCCTCTATTCTGGAGGGGGGGGGGTCTCCGAAAAGGATCCCAAAGGACCATATATGCCTGAAAAAAGATCCTTGTTGATAAATATAAAAAATGTGTGCTCTTTAAATGTGTGATCTCGGAATTCCAGAAAGCACACTCAGATAATCCACAAAGACACTCCTCGATTCGCTTGTGATCTTTTAAAAGGGCTCCTTAAAACACCAGAAGATAACATAGACACTTTTACTTCAACTAACGACAAATTTTTATTAGAAAACCTATTGAAAAAAGCATCGTGCCTATCAAAAGGATACAATTTGATTCCTAAACGCTTCCATGCGTTGCTCTAGAGGACTCTTATTTCACTCCATATTCGAAAAACTTTTTCGAGGTCTTGCTATGGGGATCCCATTTCACTCCAGCTTCGGAGGGCACGGTTTCGAAATAGTCCCGAAATGAGCTCAAAAAATGGTTTCTGAAATGAACCCGAAGAAACATGCCCGAAATTACCCGAAAAACCTAATGCTGAAGTTATCCTGAACTAGTCCTGAAATGGACCTGAAATTGTCCCAAATTTAGCCGAAAATAGAGCGGAAATAGTCCCGAGCATCATATATCCACATGTACTTATGGACAGCGAGATGTACGCGGCTTTGTGGCGCGGCGTTAAAAAATCACTAGAAAAAAAATTATTGACCAAAACCAGTTGCATATGGTGGAGAGAAAAGAGACTGGACGTTAGAATTATCTGATCGGCCCAAAATTGTTATTCTAACTTTCTACTAGCATGAATATATATACCCATTTTGGCAACGATTCCATTCTCTTTCGAATTTATGCAAACAAAAAAAAGTAATTTCAGTATGAGTATATCGAGCCCTAACCGCGAAAAAAGCGTAAGCGACATTTGTTTCAATTGTTTTTTTTTTTGCTCCTGCAGCAGCTAGATACATTTCTGCATCAAAAAGAAAATTTGGAAAAAACGTTTATATTTTTTTTCGCGGTATAGGGTTCGATATGTTGTTATGGCTCCAAGTAGTTCTACGAATATTAATTTTGCACACACTGTAGTTACTTGCATTACAATAAAACCATATCTACATATGTATGTTTTGTAGAAATGCATGGAAATTTGTGTGACAACTGCTGCGCATGTAAAATAATAAAACTTTGCGACATTGCATTTAAATGCACATAAAAGTTCATATACGATGTGTGTGTGTGTATGTTGTATATTTGTATTTGTGTTTATGCATTTTATTTATTTTTACGCTCAGTTTAATTTTATGCAAATACTGTGCAGATTTGGTAAGTAACGTAAGTAACACAAACACAAACAACAACAATAATAATAAAGTTTTTAAGTTTGAATAACAATAGCAAAAATGATGACACTATTATTGTCAAAATGATATGCACTCGAAGCAGCTGATTGAAGTGAAATCTGTATACATTCATATATATATGTACATAGTATATTTATTTAAGTATAAACATATATATATACTACATATATAGTAAACACATAGTTTCCACGTATAACAATAGATGTCACTTTAAGTATTATTTCAACGCCTCTGTGCTACTCAACGAATTCCCATTGAACTGTCATTATCCTTGCCAATCAAAGTACATACTAAGAGTAAATTCATTCTGTGCTGTTGCTGCTAGCTTTCAAGTTTGCCAAGGATGGCAACTTTATCCTTTTGCCACGCTGATCAGCAGCAGCTCGACACTGGGCTGACACTGAGTGCAAAATAATGAGCTGTGCAATTGCCAACAATGCAACTGTTGCAGCGCCAGCTGTCAGTGTGGCTGGGTGTGTGCCATTTGCTACAGCTTTCTTATATTTAGGAGTTAAATAAATGTATGTAGATAGTTAGTGCTTGTAATGAAGTTTTGACTGACTGGATGAAGTGCGTGTGTGTGTATGTGTGTGTGTGTGAAACTTTGTTTTATCAAATCCCACTATATGTAAACTTTTGAAGATTATAACAGACGTGTGATGACAGTATATGCATTACATGTATTTACATATGTGTATATTCAGCTATGTATGGAGTATTACTTTAATATATTTGTTTATTTATTTGCTGCAGTATTACATTTCGAGATTTGCTAAGCCTTCATTCAGTAAGGATATTTTAATTAATTTTGATTTGATTTAGAAACATAGAATGCACATTTGGATTTGGATAAGCAAGTGAATTGCAGAGCTGTCAGCTTCTGCTTAGCTGATGCGATAAATTCGAATGCAAAAGAGATATATGCACATTAGGGTGATCTTTAAAAAGTCAAATGAATGATTTTTTTTAGTCTAATACCTTGGCCAAAGATATGACATCGGAACTTTGCCACTGATTAAATCCTCATAAGGTATTCTGAACTTTGATCTCTAAGCGACAAACTTTAACCACTTCCAATCGAGACCAAAATTTATATCGAACTTCTTCGACTATAGTAGTATTGATTTAGGATATTAAATTGAAAAAAAATTAGTTGAGATTATTTGAGTCTCCCTTGAGATGTCTGAAGTTTGCCCTCTGTGCGACATAATTTATCCAGAGATCCAGCATAATAAATATTTGACCTTTAGGTTTTAAAAAGAGTCATCATAATTTTGATAAGAATTATAAAAGTCTCTTGATAATAATTATGCGTGAGATAATAATTTGAAGTTATCAATAACTATTATTTTGAGACTTTTCGTACTAATTATCAGGGAAATAAATATTTCCAAGTCTTCCAAGACTTTTATTTTGAGTATCATATAATAAAATCCTGCTCATAATATATATGAGCGAGATTATTTTCAAAGACGTAACAAAAATTTATTGCTATTTAAAATTTTTATCAGCATACTTTTATAATAAAAATCTTTAAATAATTGTTATAGATTGCTAGAAAAATTTGCATCTTACTTTAATAATTATTGATTAACTTTTACTCTTTTCTCTTAAGATGGCTCTGGCCTTAACAGCTCCCAATCGAACCAAAATTTATGTGCATTTCTTCGCCTATCGTATTATCGACTTAGCGGATGACCACCCTAATGTACATACGATTGTAGATGTAAAATTAAAGTAGCTTTGTGACACATTTCGATCAAAGCAATTGAATTTGATATTAAATTTATAGAATTAAGTCGACTCCAAAGGATTTAAAATGTGCTCTAATTAACTGAAAACCTGATTTACGTTTAATCTGCTGCTATAAATATTTAAAGTTTGAAATCTTAATAATTACCGCTTCTTAGCTGATAACGAACTCATAGATTTCAGACTATTAGTCAATTTACCAAATATTTTGCTACAAAAGCAACAACAATGCATTCATGCATAATTGTATGTGTTTATGTATTCATACTCGGATCCCTTTGCGGCTACGTTAAAGTTACCAAAACTGAATGCTTTATCATTGCCTTTGCCGTAGCTATCGTTATCGATATCGATAAACTCATTACTGTCAATATCTATATCTTATCTGATATCTTCTGATATCATTATTACTATCGAAACGCTCAACTTTAAAGCCATGTTATCATTACCGTCCCTGTTCACCTTATCTTTTTCAAAATGGTTATCGATAACATTTTCGAAAATCGGCATCACTAATGTTATACAAAAATTTTGTTTTGTATTTGTAAATTGTGGCACATTTGAAAAAAAAAGAAATGGAAACCAATACATATCGATCTTATAAAAGCGTAAAGGATATTTCAGTATTTGTACTAGAACAAGCTTTTATGCTGTCGGAACCAAAGCCGTTTAACAAAAAATGCTATTGCAAAATAAATCAATAAAGCTTACGCAATATGCATCGTCCAAAATACAAATTTTCGATGAAAAAAGTAACTAAAATGCTTCTTAACATATCCTGTCAAAGTTAGCGTACATTTCCTTCCACATATGTAGGTACAAAATGGATTCCGCACAACCATTGAGCGCCCTCTAGCATAATGTCCTATTAGATACACTCACAATACTCGTTGATATTTTCACTACACTTTGAAAACACATCCTGCAGAAGTTTTTGCTATTTTGTCATTTAGATACAGCATTTAGCGCGAAAATGAATGTTGAAATGATGAAAAGAGCTTGCGTTTATTTTCAATGAGAATATATTATTTTTATAACTGATTGTACATATGAATTTAATACATATAGTGAGTGATAAAAGCTGAGAATTTTCGCTTATTCATTTGACCATTGGTATGGGTTGTGTCATCAGCATGGGAAGCGTAAATAAAATAGGAACCGTCATCATTATGAGTGCTAACACGAAAATTTAAATTAAGGTAATATTTTACGGTTTTAAACTTTGCAATCAATAAGAATAATACATTTTTGAGCTTTATTACTTTGTTCAGCAATAAAAATTATGTTTCGAGTTATATTATTTTGAAGAAAAATAAAACTAATTTTTCGAATGTTATTTTTTTGGTCTTAAATAATGATTACTTTGTTAAGTGTAAATTGCTTTTATTAAAAATAATCATTTTTTTTAATTTAAGTTTTGTGATCAAAACTGATCAGAATTTTTTTAAATTTAAGTAAAATTTAGTTCTAGACCGTTATTTTATCTCTCAGAAATCAAAATAATTTTTTTTGGCAGCTCGAGAAACTCAAAATGTTATATCGCTTTTCTAGTAACTGTGTGGATGCAAAAAACAAATCCCAAAAAAAGTTCATAAAATAATAAGTATTTTCGATAAAAACACAATTACCATAGAATTCTTCTTTTATTTTAAAGCGAAAAAATAGCACTAGAAAAACGATTTGTACTTTTTTTTATGGGAAAGGGATAAATTAAAAGTTACTAAAACTCTGCTTGCGTAATACTAGAGTAGCCTCATAGCTACAAATTTGTAGGACATATCGCATCTCTATCAGACAATCTCGCCCACTTTTGTGCTTTTGACATAACAAAATTACACACAACAAAATAATTTAAAATTATTAGGCAGATTAAACTGTTTTTTTTCATTTCGACTCGAATTGATTCAAAACTCGTTCTTATTATATTCAAACTGGCATTTTTAGCTGAGGTCGAATATCTATTTGACTTGGTACCCAGTACGTATACGCAACATTTTAATATCATGTACATAAATTCAGCTACATGTAGCAAAATTAAAAAAACGACTTTTTTAAAAACCAAATACAAGTTTGTAATTGCTTTTAATTATCCATTAAAATACACAAATCAAAAATGCAGATTTATTACATACACAAACTAAGTAAAAAATATTCCTAATTACAAAAAAATATGCGTAAGTTGAAAAAAGTTTGCTGGTCACTAGCGCTAAGCCGCTTCGCAAGCGAAACTCAAACGCAAGCAGGCAAACACACACACTCGCTTAAAAATATAGCAGTTGAAGGTAAGGAATGGCAGACTGCGTCATTTCTTTCTATTACTGCTAAGCTATGTAGGCAACTTTCTTTTATTTTTGCTTCAAGACATCACGTTTGCGTAACTTTTCTAAAACTTTCTCGTTGGATGGCAGTTTCTTGGAAAATTTTTTCCGTTTTTTTTTTGCGTTCTTCTACAAGTAATTTGCTTGAATTACTGCTGCTAGCGCGTTGGGTGTGTTTACAGCGACGTGGGTAATGATTTAGCAAATTTTCTTCAAAGTCAACGTTTTCTACATAATTTTCATTGTTCCCAACTAAGCTCGTATTTTCTATTTCTTAAAGTTCTTGTTTTTCTTTTCACTGCACTTTTTTTGCATACTTTTGTTTTTGTTCAATGCTTTTGTGCGCTTTGCTGAAACTCGATTTTCTCTTCAATAAATTGGCGTGCTATTTACCATTCCCCTCCATTGTTTTTGTCGCTGTTTTGTTCCAGTTGCATGCAACGTGCTCTAATTTTGTGCTTTCTGCTGCTAAAATGTTGCAATAGATTTTCTGCGCATCTCTTCGTGAACATTCAAATTGTTTTTCGTTGACATTGTTTTTTCTTCAGCTTCCTCTTTTTTCTCTTATTTCGTTTGTTTCTCGTCAACGCCCTTTAGCGCATTTTGATATTTTGATTTCTTGGCCGGTAGTGTAGCAGTGTGGCGCGGCATGGCTTGACGTGATGCAAGTTACAAGGTTGCCATTTGCAAAGTTTTTGCGTTTTTTTATAAATTTTTCTGCTATCTCACTGGTTGCCCTTGGTCGTTGTTGTTTTGGTTGCAGCTATGCAAAATACTTATGTAATCTGCGCGCCTACTTCGCATTGCTTTAAAGTTCACGTGTCGACGACAAAAATCAATTTGAGGCTGAGAACTTGAAACTTTGGCGTACTCGCATCTAAGTAGGTGCCATGAACAAAAAGGAAACAGCAGGGAGGTATTAAGGCATAAAGCAGACTTTTCGAACATTTTTGAGAGGTGAGTACTAAATCCTTGATTTTATATTTTTATGACTGCATACAAATAAATATTTTACTGTAACGTTTCGTGCTTCCTTCAAAAGTTTTGTTCGTTTTCGCTACTTGAAAAACAAGCTGGCGATTATGTGAACTTGCTGTAAAGCGAATAAAATTGGAAGAGATAGCGAAAGTTAAAAACTGATTTGCATGCGTTTATAATATCTCAAAAAGAAACTAAATTTTAGAGTGTCCCAAGGGAATTTAAGTTTTTAGTAATTTTATGAAAATGATAACATGACATTAAAATAAATTTGAAATTCTGTTTAAAAAGTTTTAGTGGCAGTGCGTTTTGGAAATGAGTAATTACTTAAAACCGTTATAATCTGAAATTTCATTCGAATCAGAAACAACAAGTCAAAGGTGTGTTGGTTAGTTGCTTGCAGTAGCGAGTGAAAAGCACCATTTTAATACCAGGTACTCGTCGGCGAATCAAAGATGCAATAAAGAATGAAGAAGAGAAAATTTAAGAAACCGCTGGCCTTAGAGGCAACCCATAGAGTTTACGAAATCACACAAATCCTTTGCTAGGAAGAGCTGTATAGGGGATATTCCCCGTTTCTTCCGCTCCTGGTAAATTGCAGCTGCGGCAGTAGGCGTTGTCCAATTTGTGAGAAAACAGCGGTTAGCCGTCCATTTAATTTGAATGATATTAGAAGACATTTTGAACCTACAAGCCTGCCATATGGCAAAAGCCTCTGACTGAGAAAGACTCGTAGAATGTCTCTATTGAACATTTTTGACTCAACCGTGAAAGCGTTCTGTGCATAATATATCCTTCTTCTCCCTCCCGTCTTGAGAGGAACAAAGTGCTAAAAGCACGCCTCTTCCAGAGTTCCAATTCCCTTAGGTTTAGGCACTCCGAGAAGCAGACTCATTGAAGTAAAGATCTCACGTTCAAGGCTTCCTTCTAGATTCACAGGAGATTTTGAAGGATCGCAGTTAGTTATTTCGAAAAAATAAAACTCCAAAAATAATGATTGCATCGATTGAAAAAATTCACAAAAATGCTGATAATTTTGATAAATAAAAATAAAGAAAAAAAATTAAATAGACTATTATGATGACAAGTGCTTATGATGCCCCAAGGCATTCAGTTAACTGACTGGCTTTGGTTTTTCAATACTACATACATGAGCTATTGAGCTCATTAATTTTTTTATATTTTTTTTTGTTTACTGATTTTCAGCAAGTTCAACTGATTTTAGTAAAAGTCAAAAGTCAACTATTTTCGTAGGCAATTTCCGTTAAAGTTATGCTAACTACTTGATTCGTCTGCGACCAATGTTCGAATTTTATGACTCAGATCACGTTCTTAGTTTGTTGTAAACTTTTTGTTTGCAAAACAGAAAAAGAAAAAAAGTTTAAATTTATACTCTAGAAATATGTGTGTCACGTTCAATTGTCAAATGCATGTGTGTATGTATGTGAAGTTACTCTATATTCTTATTCCACTCCATTTCGTTTTATTTAGATGACTTTGAAAAGTATAGAAGACAAAATCTTGCAAATGCTAACAAACGATAATGTAAAAATGTGCGTATATTTTAAAATGTTTCCTATGCTCATACTTTTATTTTTTATAAATGCAAATATTCAGTGGCGATAAAGTTTTGACAACTGAATTTAAATATAAAATGGCATTACCTCTTCCAAGTGTATTGGGTAAATGATGATATTCTTTACTTTATAAAAATAATGTACGAATCTCACGTAGTAAGACCCAAAGGTTTCTGGTCTAACCAGGTTCGATTTGTCGCAGATATGTATAAAACTTGAATGACATAAAATTTCTAGACTTTTCATTACCTACCTACAACAAAAAATATTATTACTTCATTTTCTTATAATGTCATAGCCTAAAAATTTAGACTGACGATTGAAAATTCGAAATTCATAAAATTTTCAATCGAGCGCTGCAATTAAATTTTTGACAAAAGATGGGAAGAGTCCGTTTGAAAACAAACGACGTTTGAATGCTGTTAGCAGACATTTTTTAACAGACAGACAGCTATTTAGCAGTGTGGACTTTCAAAACCAACAGTGCTTGGATTTTACATATACATCTGGTTACTTATAAAGTCAGTGCAAGGTGACATAATAGAGATTGGTATGTGGATAGTTCATGAGTTAATTCAAAATATCATTTGTCTTGCCTATTGAAATATTTGTTAAGGATATTAAATTTTCAGTAAAACCCTAACAAAAGTATAGTGAAATGAAGCGATTGTATGTTGAAAAATTATAGCAGCGGTTTGAGGTTTTTCCTTCAATTTATAATTCAGATCTCACAGAGCACATTAAGCCTATAGCAGCGACATGGTGGAGTTTTTATATTTTTTTCATTCGAAAAGGGTCTATGATCTGTCAAACGACAAAGGTAAATAAATTATCATCTTTTTCATCCACTTCCGTCCAACAACAACAGCAAAATACACAATAGAGTTGTATTTTCACAAAAGCTGTTACCTGTTTAATCAGACTTTAAAAAATGCTCAATATACGGCAATAAAATCGAGAGAGAAATTACTTAACAATTACTACTGAGTCTAAACGAACATATAAAGTTGTACTCGAGCTGAAATCCAGTAATCAAAATCGTCAATATTGAAAGTTTAAGTAAAGGTTATAAAAAATCCTATCAAACTCTCGGTTAACTAACTGATTCTCTACGTGCTATAATATAAAAATTGTGAAATCAGATTTTCAATAGCACATTTAATATTTAAATTTTTTTAAAAACTGACTTGTTTTCCATAATCTTTTGCCAGAAGCTGTTCACTTCACATTGAAATCTTAGAGCTTTGATTTTAATATCAATAATATTGCAACAAAATGCCTATAGAGCGTTAACCTGATTGCTTAAATTTTTTAACAAAAAAAAAAATTATCAATAAATACCAGACCACGCGATGCAATCAAACTGGCTATTAGTGTATCAAAATTTTAGCGCACGCATAGAGACAGTTGTGACAGTTTGCATGAAATCGCAGACAACAGAGTATGCCGTAACAAATTTGTTTATTTCTACGAAAGTAAAAGCATTTTATAGGCTCAACTAAAGCGTAAAGTACAAGAAGACCGCACTAGTACAAAGAAAGGTCAGTGATACGAAGGGGAGTTAGGAAGAAAAAAAAGCTGAGACAGCGTGGTGCTGAGGTGTAAACACAAAATTGCAGATATTTTTATTTCGGTGTTTTTCTACCTTATATTTAATATACTTTCGTGATTTACATCGCAACATTTTTCGTTGGTCAACATTTTTGTGTTTTTTTTGCGTACCTAAATGTTGTTTGCCCATAAAAATGTGTTTATTTGAAATACTAGTACTATTTGCTAACTGGATGTCAGGTAGCAATTTTATTTGGGCGCTCGCTGCTTCTGTTTTATGTTGCTTGGTGCTATAAAAAAGTAATAAAAAATATGGCTTGTGTGCGTAGTCAGAAGTTTTCGTCAATGCTACAAATCAGCAACGGCACACAGAGAAACCTATATAGCATACTGTACTCTAGGTATGGCAGTATGGATCTGAATTATTGGCAATTTGTTGGCTTTTACAAGTGTTTTGAGTATTTTGAGTGCTTCTAATGCGATAAAGATTTTTATGTTAGCTGAATTTAGTACGTGGTAATAGAGATATTTTTGTAACACGACACGAATTTGCAAAACTTTTTCTCAAGTGATTTTAGTACATAAAGTATATGTGCAGTTTTACAACTTATTTTTTATCTTCAAAAAGCGCCAACTAAGTAAGTAACTTGTTATATTTCATCAGCATACCAAAGCTCTAACTGAGTAATTGGTTAAGATATGAGGGTGGTGTATGTAGAAAATTTTAAGAGACTTAGGAAAATAGATAATATGACTTCAATTCGTCTTTGTCTTGTACAAAATTTTTGTATAGTAATTTTATCCGAAAATAACTGAAATGAAATTTAATAGAATGGTAATTTAACCATTTCTCTTAATTCTCAGCCCCTCAAAGTGGTTTTGTGTTTTTGCAGACGGCTGTAAAATAGCGACAAAACGACGCATTGTGGTACAATTAATAGCTAAAATTCTTTCACAAAAATATTGTGTTTGAAATTTTGCTATATGACTTCAAATTTGGTATTTCATTCAGAAATATATTTGAAAAAGTATTCTATTTTTCAAAAAATACTCCAATAAGTAGCTTAAGACTTAATTTGGTTATTAAAAATGTTTGACATGCTCATTAAAAACAAATCGTGGGGTTTCACTAAGTACATGAATCAGGCAATCATTAGGTAAATAAAAATCCTTCTGCCCTAGAAAACGACCCTGAAAATACTGAGTTGCTGTCGCAATTATAAAACAAGGCTGATATCTCGCTAAATATTATTAGCAACCAATAAAATTTTACGCTTCTCTAATTGAAGATAATAAAAAACAAATATTTGAAAACCTCCATCAACATGCTGAAGAGGCTGCAGTAAATAAGCGTAAAGCAATTATTAAATTATAAAAAGAGCAAACGAAAAACTTTAAAAAACATAACATAAAAAGCACAAACAAAAAGTAAATTCCAACTTTAGCTGCCAAAAAGGCTAGATACAAGGAAACATGCTTGCCTTTCTTTTATACGCGTACTAAATTAAGAACACAAACAAGCACATGCATACGATGACTCAAAAAATTGATCACATGTTAATTTCTTTGTTTACAATATTTGTAATGTTTTAATGCTAAGTCGTTGTTTGTTAATTTTTTATAAAATTTTAGTTCGTTTTATGACGAAAAGAGTATAACTTATAATTTCAAAGTTTGTGCAAAATTTATAACAAATTAAAATCTGTGCGCAACATTGGAAACTCTGCAATCAAAATCTCGCGGAAACTTTTTCATATGCAGTGTTGCGGCTCTATTGATTTTAGCATAATAATGTGATGGTCTGAAGTGGTTTAAAACTCCGTCTGAGTTTTGAAATTTTTAAAAAAAATTTTGTTTTGTCTTTATTTCCATATAACGCATTTAGTTTGTATGCAAGACCAGTACCAGTACAAAAAAAAATACAATGAATAGTTAACAGGAATTTATATAAAATCCATCCATATTGAAAAATGTTGGTTAGACCAAAAGATAAAAAATTGTCATAAATTAACCAGAATTTTGAGCCACTTGAGAATTGCATATTGTTGTTCTAAAATTAAATGAACTTTAAAACTGCATACCCAAAAGTTTTCTAAAAATTCGAAATAAAAATTTTGAACATTTGTTGAGTTGTAAGTATTATAAAAAAATCACCTAGTGATCAGTTGTTTGAGTCACCGTACGTACATCTGCATTAAGCGCGAGTCGTCGAAAAAAAACAAGAAAAATTAAATGAAATTAAACTAAATTTGTAAAAAAATTTAACAGAAAAAACTTAGTTTTTAAGAATATTGTAAGTATTATAAAAAAATCATGCAGTGATCAGTTGTTTGAGTCACCGTACGTGCATGTGCATTAAGCGCGAGTCTTCGAAAACAAAGCAACAAAAACCACAAAATTTCTATGGCACGCTGCCGCCTCGGTTATGGTTATGCAAAGCATGAACAGTTCAGCGCTCCCCCACCAAGTTGACTACATGCTGCATATAAATAAACCGAAAAATAAGCGAAGGGAATTTCTTTTTTTTTTGTGTAATGCTGCTTTTCCAGTCGTTGTTTGAAAAAGTTTTCAGCGTACGCGTCGAAGTCGTTCAAGTGGCTTTGTTTGTATATTTATAAGTAATTAAATGTTTTTTACTTAACTTAATTTGGTTTTTTTTTTGCTTTGTTTTGTGTGCTTTCGCTATAAAAGTGATATGTTCTCGCTTGTCAGCGCGTAAACAAGTGCATGCGTGTGTGTGTGTGTGTGTGTGTGTGTGTGTGTGCGTTTGCCAGTTCATGACAGCTAATTATTCGCGCTGGTAATGTATGCTCTTGCGCGTTTGATAAATGACTTTTTTCCGTACGCATAAGCCCATACACATACTTATGTAAATATATAAAGATGCATGGGTGCTCATACATTCTCTATGGCGCTGGTTGTTTGCGCAATTATTTTCCTTAGCTTTTCATCAGCATCCCGTAAATATTTTAACCGCCTCGTTATACCTCTTTGATACTTTGACATCTGGGCACATCAATTTCATATACATATATGTATGTTTGTATATACGCTTGTCATCAAGGTTGTCATGTGTGTGTTTGTGCCTTTTAAACTAGATTGTATATTTTTCAGCTTCCGTATTTCCCTACTCTTCCTGTTAAAAGGGGATTCGGTTCGTTTTCTTATTTGCCTTAATATTTCCTGTTTCCAGTATCATAATTTAATTTCTTATAAGCGTACTTGCTTGTTTTCTGCTTTAACCACACAAACACACACTTCGGTAACTACCGAGTAGATTAATGAGAAAATAAGAAGTAGCATATCATTTGCATCACTCATACGCCAAGGTGGGCATCCGCTCTTATTTTGGCTCATTAATTAGAAACCGTTGAGGTATAAAAAGGGCAACTTAACAATTTTTGAATGATTATGTGGTTATGAATATGAAAATTCATCAAAATGGATTAAAATGATTAAGTGATATTTTGATGTGGTTATAGGTTAAGTTCTGTAGGCACACTTTTTTTATGTAATACTTTTGAATATGATGTATGTATATTTACTTCTAATCACTCGTAGAATTCCTAGTATTTAAATTATCTTATTATTTTAAAGCATTGTTCCTCAAATGTCATTTTAATTTGAGACGAACCCGTATTTATGTGAAATGTGTACACAGTGGTTGATGCGCTGAGGGTGGACCCCTACGCTGAATTTCCGATTTTTTTTCAGCAGAAAATGTGCTCTTCAAAAAGTATTCAAAAATCTCACAATAAACGAATGAGCGCTTAGACAACTTGGTTTGTATTTTTGGCCCACTCCATCTGCCGAGTCTATTTACAAGGCGACAAAGAACTGCCAGTTATTATCTAAGCGTTTCAGGTCACTCAGTTTCCACTCTATTCGTTTGAATGCTCTTTAAAAGGTATTCAATGTGAGGCTGTGTTTCTCTATGGCGAAGAGTGAAAAGCAACTTTCACCATTTTTTGAGAATGTTCCAATTAAAAACTCTCTGAAGATATTTGAGAGAATGAATATATATGTACTTCGTATAATCTTTTTAGAAAGTTTTGCAGATCGTTTTCTTCGATCTATGGTGCATCTTTTGAATAGTGGAGTGTTAGATGTTTTCTAATTGTTGTAACAAACTAGCTTCGACCGGAAAAAAATGGATATGCAGTTTGATAGTCAAGTTCGTAGTAGTTACAAATCTCTCTTCATTTTTGGCAACTGTTCTAAAAATTCTATTAAAAAATTTTTAAATCTTTTGTAAAGCTAGTGGAATTATTTCCTTCATTTTTTTTAACCGGTATTTGTTGCAGATTGCACTATACTTTTTAAAACTAAATCAATTAATAGATTTTTGATGCATCCATTTAAAATTTAAAAATAATTTGGAGAGCTACTGGGAATATATAATATTTCCAGCGGGTTTTAGAGGTCAATTTCAAGGGAGGTAAGGAAATCGAGCCCAGCCATAAGTAGTCGTCCATCCACGCACTCCAATAGTTATGATTTACAAATTTAATTAACACAACTCTTTTCTTGCGTAATAAGCCAACTTATATTGTAGAAGTTTTCCGCTCGTGAGTAGTTAAAAACCTCTTATGAAAAGTTACTCATACGCACTGTTGCACAAAACTCGGTTTCTTTGAAACGCCCACATTTACCACACCAAAAGAGTAAACAACAATGTTGACCGCTAACCGCGAATAGGCAAAAATGCATGCAACACAAATTTAATGAAGAATGTGCTCACATTTGCGCAACGTACTAATGAATGTGTGTTTTTCGCAACATACAAATTTTAGAATTTTACCCAACAAATTTCATATGTCTACTTACAGTTTATACCCACATTTAGTTAAAGTTGTTGGTATTTTCCTATTGTTTTTCTGATATTTCCGCTTCTCATGAGTTGATGCTGATGGTGGAGTTGATGGTGTTCTGCTTGCATACAGCGTGCACGGCGAACAAACAGTTTTGCAAATATTTGCACCACCACTGGCAGCAATCATTAACCGCACCGTTACGCAGCAGAAAACTGATAAGCACAGTGAATGAAGTATAGCACATAAGCATTTTAAAAATATGTAGCTGCCATAAACTACAAAGCGTGCGGCAAACGAGCATCAGTCACGCGCAACGCCTCCACCAATCAATGGTGCAACTACAAGTGCATGACATTCGTTGCTGTTTGGGTGTAGTGGCGCCCTCAAAAATCGACAACTAAATCAACGCAACACCACAACCACTGACGCTGGTATGCCGCCAGCATATGAACAGCAGTAGCACTAAAACAAAAACGCAAAAAAAAAAAAAAAACAACAACTTAACCCGCATAGTAGTCAGTCACACACTTCAATGCACTCGCTCGCTCACTCGCTCACTTGCTTTACAAAGCTGGGGAAATTTAAACTATAATTTCACTGCTACTGCAGCCAGCATCATTAAGTTGCAACAGTGAGCAGTGGCATCAGAGTGTAAGTATTTAGTATGTATGTTTGTTTGTTTGTGTGTGTTTGTGTTTGTGTGTGTGTCCTTGCATGCATTCACCGAACAACTAATTTTGTGTTAGTCTCATCAGCAACGCAGCGACGCGTTGCAAGTAAATTGATAATTTTACGCTGAGTTTGACAAGGAAATTCTACGTGCCATGCCACACTGTCAGTGCTACCGCCTTTGAGCGCACAATTTCGTGCAAGCTGTTTTAGCTAAGCAGTTGTGAAAAGTTTAAAGATCAGCATTCTGAGCTAACGATGAGCGAAAGTAAAATGTTAAATTGTTCATATTGGGAATTCAATAAGACTTTTGATTAAAGAATTTGAAAGCACTCAATTGCAACACGGGCAAGAAAGATAATTTTGAAGATATCAAGTGGACATACGGAAGGAAAGAGTAAAAATTTGAAGCATTATGCCATCGAATGCGATACTTTATTATTCTAGTAAGAGCTTATATTTTTTTAATTTTTTTTTAAATTATATTGAACAGGTAAAATAAGTTTGCGCTCTAAAGGGCAATGACGAGCTGTAATAACTAGAGCGTTAAATATTTTCCATAAGTTATTTCGTTTTTATAGGCATCGAGTTATTATTTTGAACAAAAGGAAACCACTTGAGATTGTTAATAAATTGGAGAGCTTAAATTTCTCCTGGGTATATCCAGAACAGCAGCCAAATACCGGAAATTTCAAACTAACTGAGACTCAATATGGAAGTAGGCCTTCGAATCGATTAATGCTGGGCTGTGAAGGTATCTGATTTAATTAGTTCATTCAATAAGATGAGCATCGTATTTAAAAGCTTATTTCTGAGCTCATTAAAAAATATTTAAAAAAAAACAACAAATATCGGAAGGTTGTCAAAAATTTTTAAATTCTTATTTAAACTTTTTAGAAAATATTTATTTATTTTTTTTTGCTATTTACGAAATACTAGTAAGATACAGTTATTCTATTAATTGGTTACATAATATTTTTTATAATAGTCGTATTCTTTTTCACGACACCTTTTTTTCGTATTTTTTTTATCAATATAATTTGTTCTTTAACAAAAAGCATATGAATCAAAATTTGAAACTTTGAACGAAAATCTATAAAAATTTTATCAAATGTGTGTTTTTTAATAGTTAATTTAATAAAATGGGTCGTTTTCAAAAAACTTAGTTCTTAATTAAACTTTTTGAAACATTACATTAATTTCTATTTTATGCTTTTTTTGTCTGTTTGCTGTTTGCAAAATACCAGTAAATACAGTTACTAAAATAATTGATTACATAGTACTTTTTTCATAATAATTTCAGTATTTTCATGACAGATTTTTTTCGTTAATTGTTCAGAAAAATATATTTTTAAATGGATTTATAACAAAACAGAATTTTTCAACGTGAATTTTTATAAATTCTTTTGGGCGTTAATGTTTCAAAAACTAGAAATATCCGTTGATTTTTGAAAATTTTTGAAATTTTAGTCTTGGAAACTTTTTTCCATTAAACACATGCAGCTTATTTGACTGAAGATGTGCAAGACCGTTAGCACAAAAAATATTAAAACAAAATTAAAAAAAATAATATAAAATCAAATTTCCAAAAATTTTCAATAGCCAACAGAGGTTTTTCAGACTTGAGTTGGCTACAAAACTTCATAACCAAAAGTTTTTTTTTAAATTCTTATCAAAAAGTTTGAAAATTTGTTGAATGTGAATAAATTTTTACTTTTTATAAATTTTGTATAAAATTTAATATTTTGATTGATATCCTTTTTATTAAAGAACGAACTAAAGTTTTATAAAAATTAACAAAAAAGTCATAAAAGGTGAAAACTCGCTCTTAAATTCCCTTTAAGTTTTTAAACAAATAATTCTGATAAACTTAAATTTCATTAATTATTCACAATTTCTTACAATTGCTCCTAAATATTCACACTTAGCACAAAGCAAATTTAAATTCCTTTTTTATTATTGTAGTGATCCCTATGCTGCTTACGATACCGATGGCCCGTTGGCTGACTACGAGTATCCTGGCGCGCCAACTCCATTACAAAAGCAACAATATCAACAACAGCAACAGCTTCAACACCAACACCAGCAACCGCAAAACCGCCCACAACAGACCACAACACAGCATCAGCAGGCGGTCCAAGAGGCTGGCTTACAGCACCGCCCATCAGCCACCGCCGCTCCCACTGAGAATACTTTGATCTCAACGCTGAAAAGCCTCAAAACCATGTGGGACATTTACCAGGCGTTTGCTGCCGCCTGGAATGTGCTCGCGACAAATCGACAAAAACAACAGAAACAACAAGATGAGGCAATAAAACGTCGTGAACAGCAAATCGCACAACAAATGCGTATCAATTCAAAAAAACCGCCCAAATTCGAAGCGAACGATAGGTATACACAAAGGAATGGCAGTGCAAGCGCTGTTAATGGCGGAGCAGATGTCGCTGGCACCACAAATGGGGGAAAACGAGTTAGACTCAATAACAAATCGACTAAGCGTCCTAAAACGGCGACAACAAAATCCACAACAACGAAAAGCACTTCTACAACAGAGCTAGCGATGAGCAGTGAAATGGAAGAGACGATTGCCAATAGCAGCAACAGCAGTCGTGGTGATGGTGGAAAGGGTGGTATTGGCAATAAAATCGTGGGCACAAAGAGTGTTGCAGCAGCGCGCCAAATTGCTGAGGGTAAGCGTGAGAAACGTCAAATGTCCGACACAGCTGATGCGACGAAATCGACTGATGTGGGCGAAGGTCGCTACATCAAAGGCGATCCGTTAAAGGGTTACTATGACTTTGTTATCACCGAGGGCTCCTACAAATTTTGGGCTGTTTTTCAGGTGAGTGGATTTGACAAGGAAAAAACGAGTACACTTGTTTGATGTTTATAAAGATAGGATAAATAATTAGTATTTTCACTTGGGTTTTGCCGAAGGCGGTCCAAACTATGTTGGTGAAGATTCTAGTAGGGACATTAATCACGATCCGATACGATACCATATCGAAGCACAAGGCCCACATCAGAGAGAGCGAATCCCTTTCCAATATTGAAGTACTATAATGGGAACACAAAAGTGCCAAAATTATTTTAAAAAAACTGATGATAGCCAACGACGTATGATTCATAATACAAATCTCATTATTCATAAATCATAATTTGCTGCTCAATTCAATCAATTCGCAGCTCGTAATTCATAATTTCTGATATTTGATTCATAGCTCATAATTCTTAATTCCTAATTCATAACTTAAATATATGTATCATAATTCAAAACCTCTCAATTCACAATTCACAACTGATGCAGCCCACCTCACTCTAAATAATTCATACATAGGTCCTACTTCATGATTCTAGTTTATTATTCATAACGTATAGCAACAATTTATAACTAATAAATTACAATTTATAGCAGAAAACTTCAGTTTCATAATTTCAAATATTAAAAAAAAGTTATCAGATAAAAACGAAAGAAAAACAGGAACTTTGCCTATTTAATACTTACTTCAAGAGCGCCAGAAGAAAATACTACATATGTATATTATGACGCGAATAGCACTGTATTATAAAAGTAGCCCCAAATAGAAAGTAAATAAAATTAAAAAAAAAAAGTAGCCACTTTGGCTTGTCATTCATTTCCCCTCATAATAATTTCCTGTGAATTTGTCAGCAAGGCCTGACATGTAAGCGCGACAAGTAAATGAGCATGCAGGAAATGTACAAATAAATACTACGATTGAATGTACAGTTGTGTTCACAAAAATAATAGCTAAAGTTATTGAAAAATTTATTTAATTTTTCTTTTATAAATTTCAGTTTCTTGTAGCTAGAAATTGTTTCAGATTTTTGATAATTTTTTTTGTTGACGGTATTCAGTATTTTCTTCCAACTCTGTCAGAAAAACAAAAAAAAATAAAAAATTTACAAGCCTTTCTAGCCGCTTGCAATGTACACTTTATTGGAGTAAAATTTGCTAAACAATTCGCATTAAAAAGATAGAAATTTAATTTTTTTGAATTTTTGTAAATTTTAGTTTCAAGTAAGTAGCTAGAAATTTTTGTTGATTTTGGATATCTTTTTTTTTTTGCTGACGGTATTTAGACCTTTTTTCCAACCCCCTCGCCAAAAAAAAAAGAAAAAAAGAATTTCTAGCCACTTGAAGCTTACACTTTATTATAGTAAAAATTTGGATTAAAGAATTAGAAATTTAAATGAGATTTTTTTAAATTTTTTAAATTTTTATAAAGTTTAATTTCAAGAAGCTAGAAATGTTTGTTGATTTTTGATAATGTGTTTTTTTGCTGACGGATTTTAGCATTTTTTCTCAACACCAAAAAAAAAATTAAAAAGAATTTCGAGTAAAATTTTCTAAAAAGTCGGATTCAAAAATTAGAAATCTAGATGACATTGTTTTAAGTTTAATTTGAAGTAGCTAGAAATTACAGTAGATTTTTGATAAAGGAAAAAAAATCAAAAATTGAATACGAATTTCGAATCATTTGAAACTTACACTTTATTATACTAAGATTTCATAAAAACTCGGGAACATATTTTTCAATTTTTTAAATTTTTATAAAATTTCTAGAAAGTTTGAAAGTTGAACTTACATGGTTATTGTTATAGAATGCTTATATTATACAAAATTATACAAAGTAAATGAGGAAAGCCAACAATGTCAAAACTTGTCAATAAATTTTGCTATTATTTTTGTGAACACGGGTATATAGATATAGCAAATGTTCTCCTATCTACTTGTATGTACGTGTGTATGTACACATGTATGCAGACATTTATTTTGGCACAACATTGCTTGTTGTCATTCGTCAGCCGTGAGCAATGCCAGTCACAGAAAAAGCTGTTCAACTTGAAAGAAAAAAAAGAACCAACTGACACAAACTGGCAATGGCAGACAAATGTCAACAACAAGAATGTAGCACACTAAAAACACAAAATGAAAAAAATCACATATTTGGCAACGTTGAACATGGTCGTTGTTGTCAAATTTAAGTAAGACAAATTATGTATTTTTGAGCCATACATTTGACAAAGGTAGGGAGGCCATAAGTTTTGTCGCATGTGTCGGTTTAGTTAGCTTTATACATTTCAATGTGAGTATATATGTATGTATGTATTTATATAGATGCACGAGACATGCGACTAATTTAAAGTAATGCTAATGAATGTTTTCTTGACTGGTGTGACATGTGAACCTTTTTAGTAACACCTGGTTTGATATTACTTGGCGAGTTTTTGGGTTTCTTAGTTTAAATATATCAACTACCTTGGTGCTATCGACCGAAGAGGCCATATAATCTAAATAAATGATAACCAATCTACTGCGTACTAACCCAGCACTGTATAACTGTAATAAGAGTATATATTTTTAAGTAGGAGCAATGCATAAATAGAATCCTAAGCAGCTCGTTGCCCAATGGCTACCGGAGAAGATTAAAAACTAATTTACCAAAGTAAATTAATTTCCTTTACTAGGCAAGATATGTATGTAGTATATATCTTCTATGATTCTCATTAATGAAAAATAAACCTGGTAGATGACGCTGTGGTTGAACAATATGGATTATGGGCTCGCTAGAGGGCGCTGCAAGGGCATTGATAAATTTTCACTGAGAAATATAGATATTCCGCTTTGCCTTAAATTTTACCTGAGTTAACTTTAAAGGCGTTTTTTTCCAAATTTTTCATCCAAAAATTCCAAATATTTCTATTTTTCCGTAATAAAAAATCAAAAACAAAAAGCAAAATTAGGAAATTCGAACTCTGCAAAAACCAAATTTTCAATGATTCTAGTTCAATCGATGAGTACAGATTAAAATGCCGTTTTTTTATTTCGCATAAGTCAATCAAAGCAAATCGTATATTTTGAGATGAGAATCATGCAACTTACTTTATAAAAAAGACACATTTGAAATATGTTCTTCATATTCTGGAAAAGTACTAAAATTATAAGATGAGGTGAGAATTTGTTTTTTTTTTTGTCAAATGTGCATAACTTTGTCAAAATATAACGGATTCTAACAATTTTTAAATGTCAGTAACTGTTACCACTTTGAAATATAATAATATTTTATAATTTTGTTTTATTACTAAATATTCTTTGAGAGTCAACAGTTTAGAAACAGAAAGAAAAGAAGGAGAAAAGTCTCGCACTGCTTTTAACTCCACAGCTTTGGAAATATTCATAATTCGGCTTTAAATATTTTCTAAACTACTTCAGAAATAATTTTAAGTAAGAAAATTTTAAGAAGTAATTGTAAGTAATAAAACTATCTCCTAAAGCAGAATCTTCATTTTAACGACGAACATTTTTTTTGCATTAACATATTTCTTCAATAATTTCACATTCATTCCATATGATTTTTTTTTTTTGCTAAAGATAATCGGATAGTTAAACTAAATGTTTTCTTAATAGTTTGCTTTTATCACACTGAAATGTAATTAAATACTTGTATACTTATATTTTTAAAGAATGAGTAAAAAACGGGAGACCTCAAGCATTTGGCTAACTACTGGAAAATATAAAAGGAAAGCCATTTGTAAAGAACAAAATCTATGAAAAGTGAAAGCTTTTAATTTGTTAAATGAAAATATTATAAAGAATGCATTCAAATAACTGTATGAATATAAGCCCCCTTCCACACATTCACACAAAAGCCACTTCGATGCAATGCAACAAGTGAAAAGAAAACTGAATATGAAAAGTGGCGCAAAGTATTCGGCTGCAGTTTACTTTTCATTTCATTGCATTTCATTCGCATGCTAACCACACACACACACACATACACACACATACACACAGAAAGTACATCCCTAAGTGCGAGCATAAAAAATCTGAACGAATGAACTAAATTGGCATTCATGTCAGAAGGACTGGCTTAGTATCTCAAACAGTAGAGAAATGAAGTGGACGAGCAGACTTAGATAGAATTTGTACTACATATGAGGAAGGGCAGTGCGATGAAGTGCATGGGGCTAAGTGAATATTTATAATGCTAATGTGACATACAAATTCACGAAAAGCAAGCACTAATGCGTAGCTAAGTATGAGACCAAGTATTCACTGTAGACGCATATACATTTGTAAATTTTTCATTTACTTATTTAATTTTGTTTTACATTATGTAACTGCGCTCAAAGCGAGTAAAGTAATTGTTATAGGTTTTAGCGCGGAAGCAAATAACCTTTGGGTGCTTAAAAACGTGAAACTAACGGTGTTAAATAAATGAAAATTTTCATATACGAACGCATGTGTGGTTGTGTTTACAATAGACTGGGTCGCGAGGAAAATTTAGCGATTACCTCTCTAGTTTGAAATTTTCGCCCTTGGCATGGTCTAAAAACAGCCTAAATGAAATTTTCTATCTAACTTCCTAATCAATAAGTCAATTCAAAATGATTATTATAGTGAGATATAAATTTGTGCAGTAATCAAAAACTATTATTCAAAGACATATATATATATATTATAAAAGTCTTCTCATATTAACTAGGAGTGAGAATGTACTATTTAAGTCTTTATATACATTTATTTCGAAACTTATGCCATAAAAGACTTTGCATAATAATTTCGAGTGAGAAAAGTTTTTTAAGTCTTCAAAGACTTTTATTTTCAGAGTTATGTCATAAAGTCTTGTCATAATAATTATGAGTGAGAAAAATTGTTTACTTCTTCAAAGAACTTATATTATAAACGACTTCAATACTCGCCGATAATTATTTTCGAAAACAATTATTTGGAATCGAAAAACCAATCAAAAAATTATGAAAAAATTCGATTTTGGGTATTTTTAGGACGCGGCAAGGAAGAAAATTTATTTCGCTCTAAAATTCTCACAAAGTAAGATTACAAAGTACAGGGCAAAAATTGCTACATTTTTTCTGTCATATGCGAACCGACGCAGTCTAATGTACAATCTACACATATACATATGTATAAATGCATGTAGGTGTGGGCGCAAAAGTGAAAACTGCAGAGCTTAATCTTTCCTTTTTTATACTATCTACACTTGTTTTAAATGATTTTTGTTGTTTGTTTGGAAACTTGGTGGTGTTTTTCCGTTAAAATAAAGGGTTACTACCTTCGCTCTATGCGTGGCGCGGTTGGCGCAATGCGCGCATTTTCCATTTCGTTGCATATTTTGTGGAGCACAACCGCGTTAAGCTACAGCAGTTTTTTTTTTGTTGGTATGTGTGTGTATGCGCTGGGAATATGTTAACTATGCGGTGTGCATTGTGCTGAGTGTGCTGTGAATGTCGGCATACTTACATAAATACATATTGCATACATACTCGTACATATGTATGTATGTGTGTTTATTTCCATACCTACACATATACTCAAATATATGCACATTATGGTGTTTAAAAAATAAGAAAAAAAAATTTCATTAAAACATATTACTAATAGTAGATTTTTAATTTTATCAAAATTCAATATATTCAAAAAAGTTCAATAAATTTCGATAGAATTTCCAAACCTTTTAAATAGAATTTTTTAAAACCTTTGGGTATGCAGATTTGTAGCTCATTTAAACCCAGCACAAAAAAGTGCAAGTCTGAAGTGGGTGAACATTTTTGTTGATTTTTCACAAATTTTTGAAATTTCCGTCTGGCGTACTTTTTTTCATATAACGGGTGGATTTATGTAAATTCCTGTTAATGTAGAATATTTTGTATTTATTGTGTCGTGCACATCTTCTGTCAAATAAAAAAGATTTCCTAAAACAAAATTGCAAACATTTTCAAAAATGAACAGTTTTCTAAAAATTCTGATTAAAAGGTTTGAAAATTGCATTATAATTTGTAGAATTTTTATAAATTTTGTACAAAGTTTAAAAATTTCGATTGACACATTTTTCGTTATAGACTATTTTTTCAAAAAAAAAAAAAAAAAAAAAAATAACGAAAAATATAGTATAATAAAGAATATAGCCAAAAATATTTCAAAATATGTCTCAGAATTTTTCCGAGTATTTTTTATCGAAACGGGGTGCTGTTCATTGGGGTTCGCAAGCATAAAACTTGACCACAAATTTCACCTAAAATCAAGCGACATTTGTCTAAAAATATTAAATAGTTGAAAAATTTTAGATTATACGATTTTTTTTTCTCAGAAACTAAGAATTTTATCAATTCGTGGAATCAATTAATTAGATTGAATTTTATATTTCAATTAAACTTTCTTAAGGCCTTTTTGTCGAGATCAATAGGGAAGTTTTTCAGTAAAGTTTCAATCAAGTTAAATTAACCATTTTAAATAGGTGGAACCTTCTTCAGAAATATTTGCGTAGTATCCTCTTTTGTACACATTAATACCGTAATATTTTAATTAACTTATTAGTTGACTTCAATCAACCTCTTTTAAAAAAAGTGGCATCCCTCTTCAGAAATATTTTCGTATAAACCTCGTTTGTTTCACACCAATATTGTATTATTTTAGTGAGCTTATTAACATAATTGATTTAACCTTTATAAGCAGGTGGCAACCCTTTTCATAAAATGTCTCTTTTCTTTCACACCAATGTTGTAATATTTAATTAATTTATAAGTTAAATTTGATCAACTTTTAAAAAACACCCTCTTCAAATATATTGAAATTTTCTGAAACCGATTTCGTTTGGCATCCATGTCACAATATTTGGTATAAATAGGTCAGTAATTCAATTGGATTTAACTTTTTAAACAGCCCGTAATTCACTTGAAAAAAAATATCCAGTATTTATGAAAGTTTGACCCAACGAAAAGTATAAACTATTTATTTCAATATATACCTATGCATTTTTGAGGCACCCTAATGCACTTGCACATTTCCAAAAAGTCATAACCCCACACATACGCATGTGTTTTTCTGCGAATTTGCTGCAACGCGCAGCCGTAAGTTAATCACTATTCATTTAACGAGATTTTCCATGTGGGCGCCTGAAAGCACTCAATACAAAAGCGGCGATGCCAACCAAGCGCAGGCAATGTGTGAAAGTAAATAAATGTAGTGTGTGTGTGAGTGTGTAAGTATTTCACTATCAATGCTTTGTAAAAAATACGTTTAGGCTTTTCGGTGGAAAATGCTTATTTTTCTTTTTACTTTTTTACAATAAAATTACCGCCGCTTTTTCAGTGGCGTAAGAATTTTCCGCAGCAAAAATGGAAAGAATATTTGCATATACATACATATGTGTATGTATGCACTTCCATATGTAAACCTGGCACGTATTTTGTGCATTTGACAGCTGGACTTGAATCGCTAGAGATAGTGAGGCGGGTCACTTAATTTGAGTGCATCAGGCGGCTTTGCTGTTTTTTGCTCAAACTTCTCGTTGGGTTTTTGTTTTGTTTTTGGTGTTCCACTTCTTTTAATTAATGTCTTACGCGTCATTTTCATCTGTATTTCTCAGTAGACTTTAATAGCGCAGAAGCTTGTTATTTTTATTGTTCATCTCCACTTTATATTCTCCTGCGGTTATAATTAACATTACTCAGCTGCGTTTTTACTCATCTCTCAATATTCGTGTTGATTTTTTTTTAATCCTTCTGTGCACTTGTTGTTGTACAGGTAAGGTCATTTAATTGGCTGCCATGCTCACATTTTGCACAGCTGAGTGCATTCGGTGCAAATGGGGAAAAGCAGAAAAGCAAAAAGCAGAAAGAGAGAATGTAAATTGAGAATATGGCGGAGTATACATTGAGGCGTTTAACAAATTAAAATTTTGCGGTCGAATGGTAGTTTGACACAGTTCTTTTGGTTGAAATGCATGAGCATAAGAATTTTTGTATGCCGGAGGATGTTAATAAGTAGTATTTTTTTTTCTTTTGTGGCTACAGTTGCGCGCATGTAGTTTTCAGGCAGTTGCATACACACACACTCACACATATAAGCAGCTAGGCAGAAGTGAATTTATAATTGAGCTGCCATGTTCAGCAAACTCAGTGGCTACTGTTAAATGCTTTATTATTCATTGAAAGGATTGTTTTTTTTTTATTATTCATACAACAATGGGTACAAAAGTATCTATTTACATTAAAAAGGAACGAAGCTTGAGGAGAATTTTGATAGCAGCGAAAATTGTATATGTAATTATTGTACAGCCGCTGGGAATCCCTTTCCACAAACTCGAATTCAAAAAAGGATGTTCAACCAGTGAGGAGATTTTCACAAAAATTTCAAGCATGCAGTTTTGTAGTCATTTCATAATTTAAATAAAGTTTGTGCATACGTTAAAAAAAATTGTCAAAAATTAACGTGCACTTTCAGTCACTTCAGTCGTTCAATTTATTTTAGTAGAATTGAAAAACTGCAAAATTCGAATTAAAAAGTTTGAAATTTTGATGATATACATATATATAAAATTTTCAGCTTGTTTATTTATATCAAACAATAATTTTTATGAGCTCAAGGCCATTTTTAAATGGAAAAATGATAGAAAAATCAACAATGGTAGAAGTTGTAGATATTTTTCCGAAAATTTTCTAATTTTATTTTTTAATTTTGAACAATATCTGAAATTTGTTCTTATATGACTTTTGTTATGGAATGAGCCATGTTTTATAATTTCTTCTTTTTAACTCTTTCACTTTATTTTACTAAAATTGAATAGTCTACGAAATTGTGGAATTCTAATTAAAAATTTTGAAATTTTAATGATATTTTTTCCGAAATTCGTTTTCTAATTGTTTTTTTTTGTTTTTTTTGAAATTTGTACTCGGAGGGCTTTTGGTTATAGAAAGAGGTATACTCTGATAAAAAAATTAACGAACAAATTATAGCAAAATTTTGTGAATGAAATAAATATTTTAACGGCATTGTAGTATACTAAAAAAAAAGACTGCTAGTTGGAAGAACAACGGCTTAAAAAAGAAAACTGGAAATGGCTTGGTATTAAAGAATTTACTACGCTTGGCGGAAATAAGTTTAACTTATTTAGGTTTTCATTCATTTTAAAGAAATCTTTGCTTTACTCAACTTGCACTTTGCTTTATCTTGGATAAATAATGCTCAAAGATAGCTCATTTTATATACCAAGCTTTAGGTTTAAAATATATGAAAATGCTGGCTTAAAACTTGTTGGCTTACTGGAAGTTGCATTTCATCCTGAACGTCAAGAAAAGTACACATTTTTTATTTCTGACCGTGGGCATTTCTAGTGTTGGTAAGAATTAGCGCAGATAGCGAATCAAGATGAAATGATTATGAAAATCTCTATTATATTAAGAATTAATATCTGGTAACTTAAAAGCACAAGATGAATACAAATGATTTATTCTCCTCATTGCAATAAAGAAATATTTGTAAGCTTGCAGATTTAAGCTGACTTATTGTCGGGAAATCAAAGCCAATCAATTTGTTTCTCCTTCACTTCAAATATCCGCCATTTAAATTTTACCCTTCATTTTCTCTTACTCTCTCTATCTCTTTCTCTGTTCACTTGCAGACTGGCACCGCATTGCTCATCATTTACTCGACATTCGCCGCCATTTACTATTCGAAGGTAAATCCGCTGGTATCCGATTACGACTACGTTGACTACTTGGGTGGTGCGCGTTCGCTGCGCGGCGTTGGCGACGACGACGACTTCATCGATGATGACAGCGACAGCAATGGCACGACGACAGGTGGGAATGGCAAGCAGCGACGATACAGCTGGTTCGATGGCATGTTGCCACGCGCTGGACGCACAATGAAATATATACTCGATGCGCTCGATAAACTGCCGGTGGACCATCGCGAAGCGGATGAGACAATGCAAGGAGAGCGTTTAAGGCTAGCTGCGGGTACAGCGGAACCGGAAAGACAGACAACTGCACATGACGTGAGTATGGGGGTAGCGAATGAAAGCGACGAAACGACAACAGCAGATGAGGCTGATGCGAATGAGGAGCGGAGTAAAGAGGAGGATGTGGCAGGAACAATGCGGCAAGTTCGCGCGTATGCTGCCTGATGACCAAAAATGAGTGGCTGCAATAATAACAACTTTTCCGCCGCATGAATGATGCACACACACACACACACACACATACATAGATGCAAAAAGTATATATTTATGTATGCGCGCCATGTGAAGTACGCAGTATGAAATCGCTCGCCATAAATTCTCACGCAATTAATTACAGTACTTTCGCTTGTTTCTTTAGTTTCGATTCCTTTTTGTTTGCATTTTTCAAGCTATCGGAAATTTTATTGCCACGCTTTCTGCTTTCACTGCGCTCTTCACATTAATTTTATTTATTCATATTCGTCCAATACATATTTCCACATACATTCAAATTTGCTTTATTGCGTTGGTCAATTGTTATTTTATTTTTATTTTATTTCGTTCTCGATGCACATTTGTATTGATTTATGGCGCAGAATTTATGGCAGTGATGCTACCAGTACAATGGCACCCCCGTACAGCAGACATAAAAAAAATCGTTAACTATGTGACCACATCTGGTCTTTGTAATGCCTCAGAATTGCGGTTTAATTTCACTAAAAGACATTTGATACAGCTGAGTCTTTTGACATTAAATGTTTTCTTTATATTTGCGAAAATAAGCAAATTAAAAACGAGTTAAATTTAAGTTGTTGCAATTGTAGTTTAAAATTCCTATATACATATGTACATATTTACAATTGGTTATGTAAATATATGTAGGTACATAAATACATACATAAGCTTTTATATTTTTAAGTATCACTCGCATGCTCTCGAAGGTCTTTTAGTGAAATGGAAATTATGTAACTATATGAACAAAACGGTTTTTTGTTATAGTTTAGTTATATCGACATTCTACACATCACGCTGTATGTATTGATTAATTCTTATAAACAATATATACATACATACATATATTGAGCTAAGACACATTTTAATTGAAAATTAAATAAATTTAGTAAAATAGTATGATTCGTTTTCTTTAAGCTGGCAGTTACTTGAAGGGTGAGTAATCCTATCTTACTAATATGGCAAATGTGTGAGTATGTTTGTTACCTTTTCAGGCTCAGAGTACTAAATATATTTTTATAAAATTTGGCAGACAAATAACTCATACCCCATATTAACTTATAGGCTGTCAGCAGAGAGTTGCCAACTGTTAAAAACTTATTGTCAATTGAATAAATACGTTAAATCGCATATTGCTATGTGGATACGATTTCGCACATATGCAGTCCGTCAAATAATATAAGTTTTTAAGGGAGTTGCCACCTGTTTAAAGGTATAGTTCCAATAAAACAATGATTAAAATCAAATATTCCAATATGGGTATCCAAGGAAAGAGGATTAATAAAGAAATCTTTATACCCAAAATGTTTTGAGCGAAGGTTGCCACCTGTTTAGTAGTAAGTTAATGTAAACTAATAAATTAAATGAAATTTTTCAATATGATTGTACAGCTAAGATATTTTTATATTTCAATAAAAATTTATTGGTGGGTGTAGCCACCTAGTTAAAAATGAAATAAAATTATAATAGGTTAAATAAAATATTGAATAGTGGGTCTCAAATGATGGAGGCTTAAGAAAGACTTTTATTTTTTTTCAATATTTCGGAGAGGGTTGCCACCTGTTTAAAAAATGTAAATTAAAATAAATTATCAAGTTAAAGGAATTATTACCGCATGGGATTCAAAAGAAGTTGGCTTAATCGTAGAAATCTGTATGAAGGGCGTTCTTAGCTGTTTAAAAATATTAATTTAATTAAAATTCTAGGCTTACTGAAGTTTAACAGTATTTGTGTGAAAGGAAAGCGTTTTTTATTGGTAAGGTTACTGAAGGTCTTCTAAACTTATTCTTCGAAAAAGGTTTAAGAAAGCTTTATGCGATAAATATTTCTTGGAGAGGGTTGCCACCTGTTTAAAAATTTAAATAGAACGAGTTTATAAGATAAGTGAAGTTTACAATACTGGTTTGAGCTAATAGACTTTTAGAAGAAAATAGTTCTACAAGAGTTGCCACTTTTCTGAAATTAAAGACATTTTTGTTGAATTTAAATGAAGTAGTATAATATAATTAAATTGTTATGAGAAACTGTTTTAGTATAGGCATTTATCAAAAGGCATTTTTGGATAAAATGGATACCCATAAAATTTTTTTAAAAATCTATATACAGTTATGTGCAAAAGATACGGACAAGACATACTGACCTGTTTTGGGGTTGCATTTGTTTTTATAAAAATCTAGCTCTTACACAACAAACGACGCATAAACTCACTTTTCAAGCTTTGTAGAACGAATAGGGACACTCAACAAAATTTCATCAAATTTCCAAACTCTTTAATTCGAATCTGAGTACGCAGTTTTATAGCCCATTTTCTTCCGTACAGAGTAGGTTCGACAATTTTGTTTTTTAGTTAGCATTCCTTGCATTCCCCAAGCCACATCAAATATCGCATGAGATACGAGTATACATGGTGAGTACAGAGCAGTTTGAAAAATACCGCTTTCCTTTATTTTGTTAAGCAATTTGTTGCATACTTTTAGGCACGTCAGAAGTTTTTTTGCTTGATTCGTCAACTACACATAAAAATATGTGTACTCTTCGCTACTCACAGATTTCAATTTCAACTTCGCTGGTTTTTTTTATGTTCATTCCAGTAATTTTTTTTTCTTATTACGTTTAGTGTATAAAGCATATTTTCTTCAAGAATGAGTAGTAAAACATATCTTGTCAAAAATATAACAAACAATGCACACTTGCGTGCATAACAACAACCAACATCTATGTATAACAAGAGCCATGCATCGGAGTCGTGGTGAGTATGTGCAGGAAAATCATTTTTTAATTAAAAACCATCAAAGAGCAAAGGATAATGTTGAGAGAGCGTGGCGCATGTGGGTCTTGGTAATTGTTTTATTGAAAGCTATTAAAATGTGTATACAATTAAAACTAAAGGAGTGTGGATGTTGTAAGAGGAAAATTGAAATTAAAAAGGAAAATAAGAGGAGAAATCGTGAAGAAATTTATGAGCATATGATATAAATACTTTGTTGTTTATGAAGACCAACAAGTGTGAAAAGTATGGATGGGCTTTAAATCTGATTTACTGGCGGTATTATATTACATATGAAGTACATATAGATAATATATGTATATGTGTTTTTATATTAATACATGCACATATTATCAGAAAAAAATACTCCGCTATATGCCAGGTTATGCACGCAGCTGATAATACTGAAATTAATATTGTGGACATGTGAAAAAAATTATACACAGCTGAAGAAACTAAATCCATCTGCTTTGGAAAGCAGATGAGATCGAATTTTTTCCTGTGGAAACCGTACTGAGTTTTTGTATTAAAAAGTACAAGTTGAAGTCTTCAAGTGTTCCGTAAAACTTTGATTTTGAAGAGTGTAAATGTTAATACCTCATATAATGTAAAATCATGGATGTAATATCAATAGAAAATGATTTTTATGCTCAAATGGTTTATTTTGATCTTAGCGGTCAGAGCAAATAAAAGGGTACTTAATGACCACGGCTGATGGGAGTGGCTATGTGTCACATGATTTTACGCAACACAACACACAACATTACATCACATCCAACATTTTACATCAGCCGAATGAATGCTCATAATATCATAACACACCATATAACACGTTATCACAACATCACCTTCTATCACTTTATCCACAACACTTCACTTTAAATCGCATCACAATCACATGACGCCAGTTCACAGCACTTTACATCACATCACATCACCTTCAATACTCTATGTATGACATTCTATCACTTGATCATTCATACACATGACTTCATTTTACATCATATCAAATACTAATACAGTTACTCAAATAGTTGACCATGGATTTTTTTTTATAAATTAGCAATGTTTTTCATGACACAATTTTTTTTCGTTTATTTATATATATAGTTCGTATAGTAAGTAAAAAAGGGAAACAAACCCAAATTCAAAAATTTGCGCAAAATTTATAAAAACGCAACAATAAATTTTCAAAAACTTTTCAAACTTTAACGTATGCAGTTTGATGGCACAAAATGTGCAAGACCGCCAGCACAAAAACTTATTAAAAAATGAAAAAAATTATATAAAATCCATCAGTTACGTGGAAACAAGCGCGTAAGACAAAAGTTTGTTAAAAAATATTCCTAACAATGAACTGGAATTTTTAGCAGCTTCAGACCTATTATGATAAAATTCAGTGAGTTAAACATTTACAAACTCAAACAAAATTGTTAGAAAATTTTTTTTTGGTATATACAAACTAAAATTTGATGAAAAATGGATAAAAAAAACTGTTACAGCCAGTTCCATGAGAGGAAACCGAACACACCATTTTAATTTTTAGAATTTTATATGAAAATTGACAGGAAACAAATGTTTCAACCCTAAACTAAAATTGCTGCCAAAAAATAGGACATTGCACATCACACTAGCAAGGAAGTCTGATTGTTGAAACTTTGATTGCCTTTTTTCTGATATTATTCATCAAGCAAAGTTTGTACCTTGACTTTTTTGTTTAAACATAAATAGGTTCCATAAATAAAATTTTCGACGTTTTTTAGAATACCTTAATAAAAGTCTACGTATACAAACAAAGCATTATCTAACTTGTGAAATGGAAAAACGAAAAATGAAAATAGAAACCATAGGAATACAGAAAGAATTCATAGAGAGAAAGCATGAGCAGAAAACTCTACATAAATAATTTATGATTAAATAGTGGGCAAACACAATTTTATTAACCACAAAATATTTTAAGATAAACGACAAACACTTTTTTTGAACAGCAGGTATAAAACAAAAGAAGCAAATACATGCATAAAATATATATTTAAATATTCATTACCAATTACGAGTACAAACCGTTGTGAATGCCATGTTGTGCTTGGAAATTAGTTGAAAAAGCAGAGAAGATACAATTTTGTGAGCTAACAGAGCAAGCGCGAAAAATTGAACACAAAGCAGATGAAGCAGGTGGATTACGCATAAACTGTTGTCGGGGGGAATAAAACTTTTTTTTAATCTTATGCTTTGCAGTGAGCGTAGCCAAAGCTACTACTATTTTTTTTTTACTATTGTTTTTGCACATTTCTAATAATAACTTTACGTAATATCTTTGCACACAATAAGTTTTTATTATCTCAGAAATATTCTGATTTTCAATGCTAAGAAATGACATAACAACAATACTATAAGAACTAGGCCAACAGATAGACCGATTGCCAACTTATGATGTAAATTAATCAATATAGCAAACAAATGTGGCCAACCGTCAGCAGGTGAAAAGTTCATGCAGAATGTGAGTAGAGTTTTGCGAAAAATTGGTCAGTGCTGCAGACCGCAGCAAAGAAATATCTAATATATACATTTGTGAGCCAAGTATGCTGCTAGTGCGTCCAATGTGCAAAAGTTGAGTGCCTTGCTGATTACCAGCACATCACGGCTATGGCGATGCTGGGTGCTGAAGAAGTTGTTGTGGTGGGGTGGGTGTAGAAATTACACAATATTTTTAGCTTTGCCAGCCGACTGATTTTATGCTTTAGCCGTTCGATCACCGAAACCAGGTGATGTTCAATGAAATTCTTGCCATAGCAAACCGCTTAGAACAAATTCACTCAATGGTGGTAAGAACAGAAGCATTCATTTAACGCTCTACTCAATGTATTGTATTTTGATCTGATGACTGCGACCACAATGATTGGCTTTCGGTGCTGTGAAAATTGTGTTAACCGCGACTTACGTTGTTGCACGTATTTGGAAAATAACAGTTCTAGACGCTATGCAGTCTCCGTTTCCAAACGACTATACATTTTTGCTATGTATTGAAGAGTGTAGTGGTATTTCGAAAAATCTTGCATCTTCTTGCTGTTCAGAGGTCCATACTCGTATGTATATTTTGCGGTGTTGAAGCTCACTTCAGCAAGTAGATTATTTACGTAATGAACGCATTGACATTATCGAAAAGTTTGAACGGTGGTTTACGAAAATACTGCAAAATAATATAAGGCGTTATCATAGTTAGTTATCTCACTTCAAATAACATCACATCACTCAAATTCACATCACATTAAATTACATCACTTCACATCCCAACATATTATATTCCTTTGCAAGAAAATTTGCTTTACTTGATAACCAAAAAAGACGAATGCACATCCACTTCTTCGCATTTCATTAAATATTCTACATCATACGCGACATGACTTCCTATCATATTATACATATCATCATATCACGTCACAATGCATCTCACACTGGTCTGGCTACAATATCGAATATGAACTGCGAAAAAGGTGTAAGCTATTTTTGCTTCAAATATGCTTTTATAGCGAATAGATGATTTTGCCTGACGTTTCATTGTATTCCAAAACACACACAGTTTGGCATCTCGCATCAAATCATATCATATCATATCACATCACGTCACTTCACATCACATCAGATCACATCACATCACATCACATCACACCACATCACAATCGCCAAAATAATACAATCGTTGGCACGAAAATTTAATATACCTGATAATCATATATGGTCATATAGACAGTTAATAAGAATAAAAATAGTGTGATTTATAAACATATATATCATCAATATATTTTGCCCGTACTTCTGCTCTAAATGCATAAATAGTTGTTCACCTCTCACAACTCTTCTCAATAGTGTATCTAAAAGTTTGTCGACAATTGAGTAGCATAAATTTGTTGCACGGATTTGTATACCAAAATAAAGCACTATCAACAACAACAACAAACACTATAAGTAACTGCAATAAAATTTATTACTACACGTATTTTCTTCTACTTGTTTTTCTTCTCATTAAATCACATTTTTCGGGATAAAGACAACTTGTTTATCCTTTTTATTTTCCTATCCTCGTATAGCAATATACTTACAGTGAAGAACAAGCAAACGTAAACATAATGGCATTGTTACTGGATATACTTTTATTTCTATGAAAATGTGAAAAAATCTAAATTGTATGCAGAGCCAATAATGGAAATTGAGTTGCGCTTTCGCAGGTAAAAAAAAACTGTATTTATATATCTTCATTTTTATTATGTACATATGTACATAGTAGATATTTATTTTGTGCCTCAGCTGCTCGCAGCACTGCTAACAGTTTGTTGACATTTGACATTCTTACAAAGTGCTGAGCGATAAGATAAGCTAACAACGCGCGGATGCAAGGTAAGCAAAGTAATCTATTTAGCTAAGGGAAATCAAGGGAGTATGCAGTATTGCACATTTTTACAAATAACAGTTTGATGTATTACTACATGAACATGATTGTATTTTACAGGCGCCATGTACGTTGTATCATGCAGGTGAATTGATTTTTCACAGCTGTGCGCAGTTATTTTACTAGCATCACTGCTGTTTGGGTGACTTAAAAAATTATATTGTTTTCTCACATGCTTTTTGCTTGACGCGTTTAATATATTCAGGACATATATTGTTTTCTCACATGCTTTTTGCTTGACGCGTTTAATATATTCAGGACATACAGAAAAGGAGAAAGGAACAATAAATACTAAACATTTGAAAATTTTTAAAATATCTAAAACTGCCAGTAAAAAACCGATGTATTTGTTTATTATAATATTTGTAATCTTGTTCGCCAAAGAATTGAAAACTCCTTAAAAGTGCTGTATTTAAATAGAAACTGCTATTATATTGCATTATACGATATCGATAACAGTAACGATAACACGATAGTGATAATGAACTTATTATCAATAATGTTAATGGTATTGATCGTGTGATAAGAATTCCCATACCGATAAGGAAATTATTATCGATAAAGCCAACCGATAACAATGAAGATATCAACACCGATAGCAACATCGATAACGAGTAGAAATATATGTAGATACCAGCATTGATATCAATAATTATGAAGGTAACAAAAAAAAAATCAATAGTAATAGCAATTTCAATCATTGATTATTTAAACAAAAGTAACAGAAAAGTCGATAGCGTTATTGTTAAAAAAACGAACGAAATATTTAATTATTGAAAAAAAAAAACAACGTTGGAGAGGAAGATTTTTAAACGTTTCTTGGATTACATTTTTGATCAATTAGAAAATAAGCAAAGGACCATGCAGAAAACATCGGTCGGCAATAAATCGATCAAAATTTCTAGCCTAATAAAGTTTAAACTATCAAATATTTTAATTTTAGGTAGATGTGATTAAACAGACTGTACATTCCCAATTAATTTTAGTTTTACTTTTAGCTAGAAAAATATCGACATTTAATTGATACCGAGTAGCTCGGTTCATCGATTTTAGTTTTTGCGCTAAGTACGTAACAATAAAGAAATTGCAGAACGTGTTGGACAAATGAAATATGCATCACTGCGGCAGTGATGCTTAAAAGAACTACATTTATAAATTTCTAGTCGCTTTTGTATTAGTTTAGTGCATTATTCAAATACCTACATTTATACCAGAGAACTGCAAGTTTTCCGTAGAAATAAATGAAGTCTGAATGGTTTCGACTAAGGAACCCAGGGCTTGTAAATTTTCAATTCGCTAGCGACTTAACAAGGACAATTTTTTTTAAATATTTTCAGAAAAATTTTAAAATAAAAAAAGTTATAATCGAATTTCATATGTATATACATATATCTAATCAACGTGGGTATAATTTATATTACTAGCTTTTTACAAAAACTAAATAAAAATAAAAATTAATATTATTAAAAATTAAAAAAAATTGTGAAATTCAAAATGTTCCAAGTGTATAGGAATTATTATTTTTTATACAAAATATATTATTAATAAATAATTAAAATTTATTCTCCAATATTTCATAACATTTTCAGAAAAAAATACTAAAAAGAAAGAAAAAATGTTGTATACATTTAATTATACATTAACTTTTTACGAAAAATATGCATAATGTAGTATTTTTATTTGTATGCCAATATTAATATTTTTAAATATTAAAAAGAAATATATTAATTTAAGTTCTCTGTTGTAACTCTCCTAGTTATTCAAATACTTTATTTGCCTTTCCAACATTTTCTTAAGCCACTATTTTCTCTATCACCAATATCTACTCTCTTTACCTTACACTACTCTCTCTTTCCTTACTACCCTCTCTTTTCCGTATATTTTCTCTGCCAACTCTTAAGCCCCGCTCTTCTCGCACCAGCTGCATTCGTTAACATAAACGCGCTCGTACCTGTGTGCATACACAAATATTGCTGTCGCATGCCAGTTCTGCGCATGCGCATTGCCACAATGCGCCGAAGTCTTGTGTGGTGGCAGCTGACGTGCCCTCTACAAAAATCAGGTTCAATGCCTGCCCTGTCAATCTACATATGAACACGAGAAATATTTAATACGGAGCAGCCCTCGCGCATTCATAGTTGTGTTTTGGCTAGGCGCATGCTTTGGGTTCTTAGCTTCACTGTATCACTTGCTTTGGCACTTACTGTACGATCGTAGTTGGATGGAACAGTCATCGAGCTATTCATGTACATGGGCAACAAGATGGCCAATACTAATGGTGAATGCCACCTCTATTCTCATATTTTCAGTTTGCCGTGCGCACAGTTTTTATCATGTTTCTATTGTATTTTATTTGTACTTCACCTTTCCCTACTTCGTCTATTCATCTACTTTAATCGTCACTCCCAGCTACTTCTTGGGCTTGTGTGTGTATGTTTTTTTCAGTAGCACATTGATACTCATCTACCATGCTTGCTTTCTGACTTTATCTTTCTTTCTTCCCCAAATTCACCGCTGCCAAGCGATCGCTTTGTAACTTTCCCCCTCTGCCTTGTTTATGATTTCTTTTCTCTTGTGGTTTGTGGCAGCGCTCTAAACTTGATTTTGTGGCAGCAATAGCAGCCAATTTCTTCGGCCGTGATTTGATTTGGCCGGCGCATTGGCATTCAGTTCTCTTGCGGCTGCGTGCGTGTCAGCAACAGAAACGCGATATTTCCTTTACTTGGTCGTCTTACTCTCGCATTGATTAGTGAGTTCTTACGGTTATTGCGGCTGATTGGAAACAAAATATATGTGTATGTAAATCTATAGATATATAAAATATGAAACCAAAGACTTAAGAAACGAACTCGTGTGCATTAATATTTAGTTGAATTCCAATGTAATTCAAATATAATTGTCGCAGATATTCAGTGTTATGAATTAAATGTGCGCTCCATTCTTGCTCGCCTCATTCTAACGATTGCTTTGATTTATTTGTGTAAGCGCCGACTGCTGACTTTGAACATTGAGGAACTTTTGCTAGGGGGCGCTCTGTGTGTGTGTGGCAGCTGTAGAAAGAACCAACATTTAAACATTCTGCTTGGTTGCAGCCATTTTGAGTGATACATAAATATCATTCTATTGCTGCTATAGTGATATAAAAAAGTTGCGATTCATAAAACAATTATTATTGGCTGCTAAAATATCGTTTGTTTATGAATGTACTACCCGTGGGAAAATTAATGTTGTGTGAAAAATAACGACTAAGTTCAAGTATACAGATACAAGAAAACTATCGAAAATTTTCGACGCTGTACAACGGAGCACTTATAATTTTTATGGTGAGTAATAAAACATTTTTTTCATACTTTTTTCTTAAACTTAAACCACATCAAAGCATCTTTAAAAATATGTCAATATTAAATCGCGTAGAGAGAACCAAGGTACTTTCTTAAGTCTAAATTACCATTTTGATAATAAAAAAGCTTAAACGCTTGTATTTTTGTAGGCTGATATTCGAAAGTTATTATTGTTTTTTGGAGATTACAAAAATTTCAAAGAATTCCAAATGCTAGCGTTCTGTTGATGGTAGAGATAAAAAATTACTTTCAAATATCGAATATCGCCATTTCGAGATGAAAAATATCAACAAGTTTGTTTATTCACTATTTTATTTAAAAAAATATCGGTATTTCGATATATCGAAGTCAGAAGTGATTGTCAAAAAATTAAAGAATATTTAGAACGACTTTAAACTCGTAATGAACTCAAATTGTTTACCAAACATCGATTTTATTTTCCCAGTCTAAATAGCTTCGGATAAAAAAATCATAACAAAAGCATAAAAGCATAGGCTATTTTAAGATTTTTATTTTTCCTATCACATTTGATCGATATTTTGTGATTCTTATTTCATCGATAAAAAATAATCATTATTCCTGGATTTAAAATTTTCCGATCATAATAAACGCAAACGAATTTTTTGGCGATGACAATAATAGAAACACCACCAATAATGCGATTTATGTTTTATGATTAAAAAAATAAAATTCGAAAAATATCGATCAAATTTGATCGGAAAAATTTAAATACAAGAGCGGAAAGAGTAAAAATTTGAAATATTGATCAAATTTGATAGGAAAAATTAAAATCACAAAATATCGATCAGAAAGATCGGAAAAATTAAAATCTAAGAAAAACGGTCAAATATAAGCGAAAAAAATAACGACCAAACTTGATCGAATAACTAAAAATCGCAAAATAATAATTAAATCATGTTTTCTTTTATAAAAACTATAACCAAAACGGTAACGGATATAAAGAATGCGAAGTCAACGAAAAAGAATTATCAAAACTCAACGTGAATTTTGAGTTACTTTAAATTTACACTTTATTAAATAAAGTTGCATAATCAAAAATTTTCTACAAATTCTAATTAGAAAGTTTCAAATTTTATTAAATTTTATGAAAATTTGCACAAAGCCTGAAAATTGCAAGTATACGATTTTTGTTGCAGAGTGAACTGTGTTTTTATAAAAAAAATTAATAAAAAAATTGTAGGTAGAAAATAAAGGCAAATAAAGGGTCAAACCTTTTCAAAAAAACCACTGTGGTATAGTTATGATAAACACTATACTCTGTGGTGGGATAGAAGTACTTTTGGGCTGATGGTTTTAAAATATGATACCACGGTAGAGAATTTTTAATTCTTTCATCACTGAGTGAACTTAATAAGCTCAGAAAGTTTTAGTAGTAGTCCAAATCTGAATCGCTGGAGAGCTGAGGCGAAAATCATTAGTAGTGAAAACCTTTATGCTACTATTTACCCCGTATATCCACCACCCACTATTTTTTATAGAGCTATGTTTATGTTTTATTAGCGAGCTAGACCTTTTTTGATCGTTCTTTGGCTAAATTTGTGTAGCTACTTAACAAAAGCGCTACGTGACGCAAATGATATTTGTTTAAAAGTGTAACATCGGTATTTCCATAGGGGTGGGGACGAGATATCTTAATATATGCAGATACATAAATACTGCGAAATCGCGCACATTGCATGCCACTCTACGACAGCGCCCACATTCTTCTATTGCTATCCAACCCCCAGAGATGACTGCCATAAAATTGCAGTGTCATTAAATTGCGCTGAACTTTAAAAGTTTTCAAGTGCAGTGAGTCATAAAACAGAAATGACATAAAACCCAGTTGCTGCTAAAAATATGCACAAAGGTAGTATAAAAAAGAATGTCGGAGCCTTGCAGAGGGCGATAAGTATGACCTGCCATAGTTAGGCTAAGAAAAGTTTAGTCAAATGCAGCATTGCTTTTGCATGGCTCCGGCTCGCACTCAAAAATTTTAAAGTTTGAATTACAGCGCACAAGTTTTACGCTTCAATGGATTCGTTTTGAATGTAGAACTCGTTGCATGGTACAAAATCACATTCGTAGTATAAGCAACGTAAACTTTTCCGCGCGAGCTTGTGACCATTTCATTATCCTGCCATACATTTGCAGCAGACGCACTAAAGCGGCGACATCAGCGACATTAACGACAGCGCGAGTGTAGAGGCATGCTGGTTATGCATTTCAGGCAAAGGTGTGCAACTACTTTCGAGTGTAAGTCAATGGATGCTTGCGTTATTGCTGCAGTTAAGTTTGTGACTTTTATCGGTAGCCTCTGGCTGCTGCTGCCACTGAGCTCATTCTTCAAATTTTTAGCAAGCTCTTTTTTTTAGATATAAATTACCTTGTATTTATGAAGGTCTTTAAAATAGATTTTTAAAAATATTTTTTTCATAAAAATAGTCACACATATTTAAGACAATATGCATTGATATTTAAGTCAATTTTAAACTATAGAAATTGATTGATGGCAGTCATTAATTACTGAGAATAGTCCCTATGTGAATGACTAAAGCCCTACACCTATTCATACATTAGATTTTTCTAATTTTCCCCAATTTTTTGTCAATTTTTTTAATTCTAAGAGAATTCCCGTTGACGAAAGTAGTTACAGTGAAAAATACCTTAGTTTCTCTAAATGTTGTCGGACTATGCAATAAGATTAAAGTGTCTTCGAATTGTGGTTCTCAGTCGCATGGATGTTCCTAAATATAACAGCCCTATACTGATATTCCTACAAAACTCACCAACCTGATAGTTGTCAACTTTAATCCGGCTAAAACTATGATGCAGAATATAAACACAGTTTACATAGGTTCAGTAGGACATAACAACTACAATGACCGTTGTCAGCATTGGAGGGGTGAACACCATATTCGCCGCATAGTTTTAGACAAAGTAAACTGGGCAACTGTCAGGTTGGTGAGTTTTGTCAGGGTATCCGGGCTGTGAGCTTGTAAACCGCGGAGTGGGGGCTGAAATCGAGATCATTGGAGAAATGGTATACATATTTCAATTTGGTTCATAATCTCACGTCAAAATATAGCTTGATAAAAATTTATTGAATGCAGCTATCACTCGAAGTCACATTTTTGCAAGTAAAATCGCAATTTTACATTCTTGCAAAAGAGAGAGAGAATGTGATAAATAGACATGCGACAAAATTTTTTACTCACTCAAGTTTTACGTTATATAAATTACGACTAGCTTATCAATAATCACCATACTTTGCTTCTTTATTGTGTTTAGAAGGATTTAATTGATTTTATAGTCGGCCAAGAAAATGATGGATTTTCTCATGTCGTGTATTTTTCTTAATTTAATTTAAATAAATTTTTTAAGACAAAAATAGTTCATTATACAATAAACACTGGCTAAATCCAAGTTTCTAGCTTTTTTCTAATGGTGGAAAAAATTGAACAAACTTTACACAAGATTTTTTTAGCTCGATTTTTTTAAATAAATTGGTTTCAAGTGCTTACAAATTACGGTTGATTTTTGACAATTTTTTCACTGATGCTGGTGCCCGGTTTTTTTCATATAAAAAAGAAATTTTATAAGAAGAGGCTCAGCAAAAAAATATTAAAAATCAACCGTAATTTGTAGCTCCCTCAAATTTGCTTTTTATTAAACTAAAATTGAACATGCTATAAAACTGCATACACAAATTTTTGTTTTTAAATCCTCCATTTGAACAAAGTTTGAAACTTGGATTAAAACGGTGCTTGCTGCAGAATGAATAATATTTGTATTAAAAAAATAACTAAAATTAAAGAAAAAAAACGCCAAAAGTACATTTCATGTTGAAAATTGTTTGCCCTACATTTTTTTTAAATTTTTCTCGAGTACGCAAATAAACTCACAACTTTGCCGCAACCCAGGTGATTTGAAATAATTTTCCATAATTGCTAATAAATTTTTGGAAGTTTTCCCTCTCAGTTTTGTATTAATTTAAGAATTCATAAATCACTGTAAAATTGCTGCCTCAACAGTGAAAGTTCAACAATCCAATCAATATGAATTCTTAAAGATGTAAACAAGTGTGTGATGTTGTTGGTGTAGCGACAGACTTTCTTTGGCAGTTGTAGTCTCGCGGCAAAGCCCACACATAACAAAAAGCTTTGAACAGCTCAACTCAGCTCAGCAGCTGATGGATGAGAAGTCAGTCGTCAGTTAGTAAGTTAGTCACACATTCACTCGCACACACACACACACACACATTCGTTTATTCTGCCATAAATAGGTGTGTAGGTACATTGACGTTTTAGCTTTGAGCATCATAAATATATTTTTTTGAATCACCCAACATAACTAAGTAGACACATAGATTGCGTGTTTATGTATACATTGAAATAATATATACTATATATGTATGTACCCCGCATATTAGAAGCAAACTTTTCTTTCTGCATTTTTTGTTTATCATTTTATTTTTGATTACTTCTTTTCTCTTGAATTTATTTATATTGTACTTTCGTTTTTGATTTACATAGATTTTTTTAATACAGAGCTTTCACTTTTTATCTACTGATTTCTAAGATTTTTAAGCTCTTTTTTTTGGGCCTGCAGACAGTCGTTGACAGCACATTATTTGAATTCTTATGTGACGTTGAGATTTGAAATGTTAAGATGCTTTAAATTTCGTATTTTTTTTATGACTGCTTTTGAGTCGTATGTGTGTTTGTGTGTACACAAGTGCAAAAATATATTTAAATGTTTACATTTTGATATAAATCAGAAGGTTATCTATTTTTTGAGGTTATTTGATATAAATAACTATTGGAAGCTTAAGATTTGTGGCGGATAAAACTATTTTGACGCTGCAAATGGAAGGTTTGGCTTAGAGAAATCGCATATGTAGTTTCACAAATCAATTTTATTACAATGATAAATTTCTTGCGAATATAATGTTATCAAAACTATTTAATCAAATTTTATTGTGATAGTTTAATCTCTTTTCTTAAATTTAATTTTATGGATTTTAGTCTTAGAAGCGCTAATTAAAATTAAAAAAAATATGTAAATATTGACAGTCTCCTTTTGATCCTTTTTTATAGATAATAATAAGGTACCAGCTTTATCTCCTGATCGACTGTAAAATAATTAATTTTACTGCACAAAAATAAAGGAATTGCTAATTAGAAAATGACTCAAGAAATCTACAAATAACGAAAAAAGAGTTTCTAATGAATAATAGAAATATATAGAAATGCACAGCAGGTGCGAAATAGATATTTACGTTATTCCAGAAATTATATTTGTTCCTTGTTTTTTTGAAAGCGAACTAACAAATTTGTGTTGACTGATACCAAGGGCAATTTTTACAATAGAAATTCATTATTATTTCTTGAAAGTCTTTATTTAACTCTACTGGAAAAAGGCACCAAGATTCAATTTAAAAAATTTATAGAAGGTTATTAGAGAAGCACCTGGCGGTGAATAGTTCAGTCTTATTTCTATAAAGACGCATATTATTGTACTAAAATTGTGTAGTACAAATATTATAATAAGCGAATAAAAAAAGCTTTAAAAATATTGAGAAAATGTGGTCAGTTGTTTGACTCACTGTATATAAAACGATGATCGATCTTAACTCCAAAAATTACAGAATAAATTTTAGTAAAATTTTCGGAAGTTATCTCTTGCATATATGGCACTATAATAGCTATTACGAAACTCGCTAGGTGGCGCTGGAGTCAAGCGATTTACAAAAGTCGTATTTATAAACCCATTTTGATCAAATCCAAATTGTATACTACTTGTATAATGACAAACAACTTAGCCAAAAAATATCCGCTTGGTGGCGTCGGAGTCGACTTATTCGGGGAATCATTGATGGCAATCCGATTTTGATGAAATTAGAGTCGTATACTGGGTAGGCAAAGAGAAATATTTGTACCAAAAATTAAACCGGTAGATTGCGCTAGAGTGGAAATATTCAGAAAATCTCTATTCTGATGACAAATACTGTTACAAAAAATAGACCCGCCAGGTGGCGCTCCAATTGAAATATAGAGAAAATACAAACACGAAATAAAAAACAGTTTCCACAACCAAAATTTCAAAAAATTATGAAAAGTCAGCGGTAGTGAGAATTTCGCTTTCATGAAAAGTGTAGTGATATTTTTGTATCAAAAGAATACAACTTTAATAAGCAAAACAAAACTAAATTTTCTCACCGAACGTCTTCCCTCGCAGATAAATTACTAAATACGAGCAATAATAGCCCCGTTAGCACCCAAATTTAGACACTTGTTTTGTTTAATTTTCATGTTAAACATCTCGAGCGTATTTCCAGAGTTTGGCTCTATATTTCCAAACACCAGAAGTGGATTTTTTTCCACATACTGTAACGAACTAAGACAAATTGCTGGTTGACTCCGTATTAGCATTGCAATTTTCTCTAATACCATTCCCTTCATCTTTAAAGCAAAGTCATCCAAGTTTTGCTAGCACTAAGTGCTACAAATTGCTATTAACGTTCAAAAGCGATTAGGAAAATCAACAAACATCAGGAAGGCCAACGAACCTCCTTAGTATAAAAAGAAATAACATAAAATCGAAAAAAGTAGTTGTTGGCATACATTTCATTCATAAACCGTTATCAAAAATTAGACAGCAGGCAGCAAACACGCAAATTTGTGCTGCATAAATATGGCAATCAAGCATAAAACACAAAAAAAGCAAGTATTGGCGTTGCATGCACGCCACCACAATGTGCCACACACAATTAAGAAATCACGAAACACTCGCCAAAGTAAAATAAAATGCATTCGAAAAGAGTGGAATGCAAAAATGGTTGCAGTGAATAGAAAGAAAGAGATTGATTTTCAGGTAGTGACGGAGATTACAGCTACTATCTCAAATAAAGTTTGTATACATTCCACTTTTTGTTTTTGTTTTGCATTTCCTCTCAATTTCCTATGCACAACAAAATTCCTGGGTTAAATGTTTTGAATGAAACGCGCGTTGAGCGTTGCTGCGTCAACTGGCTAACAGCAAGCAAGGTGTGCCTTTGACGGTGTTAGTGGCACACATTGTGGCAACAAATTAGCGACAAATTATAGGAAGGTGTCATCGGTAACCAAAGTAGGCGTGAAGTGTGTGAGTGAGTTAGTCGATTTTAGCGACGAGGAAATTGGGTGCGATGCAGTAGGCAGTAGGTGGGTACGTGGAATTGTTGTGCCACTTGCTGCGCTTAATTTTTTCAACGTCGCGTCACAAAGTCGTACCACTACCCTTTTGCGAGCACTAGTTCCAGACCATTACTGGACTAGTCTGGACAACTTTGGAATTAGTTATTTTTCATGTCCATTGCATGAAAATTTCCGGTCCGTTTTTGGCGCATGTCGAGACTATTTCGTCATTAGTTCGGGCCTAGTTAAGGACATCTTCGGGACAATTTTGCGATAGTTATTTCGGGACCATTTCAGGATAATTTCGGAACCATTTCCAGACTATTTTAGGATCGTCCAAGACAATTTTATGACTAGTTCATGGCCATTTCGGGACAAGTTCAGGACCAGCTTGACACTAGTTTGCGATGACTTCGGGCGCAGCCAAGAACTAGTTCTGGACTACTTTGGATCCAGTTCGAACCTCAGCTCGGAGGTGCACGCTTGCTTTTCTTAAGTATCTCGGCTTCAGCGCCACCTATCGGTTAAATGTTGAAGTAAAATATTTACGTTTATATGGTTAAAATGTGTTTTTCGAATTTTAATGAAATCGGACATGAATTTCTATTTTACTTTTATAAATATCTCGACTCCAGCGTCACCTATCGTAATGTGTGATTACAAAACCAGTTTATTGCCACTGGTAATTATTGTGAGTGAAGCAAATTAGCCTCAAATTGTTATCAACAATTATCGACAATTTTCTTTTTCAAAAATTAGAACAGACGCTTCGTTTACTTTATAACACAAAACGCTAAAAAAGCAAGTTTCTAGCAAAAACAAAAACGATAACAATTGCAAATCGAAAAATAAAGAAATTACAACGCTGTCGGAAAATCATTTTCATTATTATTATTAGTGTGTAAAAAATGAGCATCATTGCGGCTGTTGCTAAATCAATACCAACACTTCTTCACGACCATCATGCCAGCAACAGCAACAACTTTCAATTGCAGTCGAAAACAGTGTCAACAACAAACCTCAATCACTCGAATAATTATGACAACAAACACAACAACAGTACACAAGCCTGCGTGCAGAAGCGAATAAGTAGTTAGACAGGATAACACTTAATCTGTATGCGCGAAAAAGAATGGAATTCAATGCAAATTATTAAAAAAAAAATAAGTATTTAATAAGCAAAGAGATGCACAAAGAATTTCCTCAAGTTTCAGGCTTCAACATCAACTCATCGACTACTCAATTTCGTGCAACAATAGCAACAAGTTTATTTCAATTGCCAAGTTTTTGTTGTTATTCTGCTTCTACTCGCACTTCTACCCCACCATGGCTTGTTTGCTCATCACATCAACCAGCTTCCATTTCTTCGCGTTATTGTATTTGTTTTTGTTTTTATTATTGTTTTTTTGAGTGGACTTTGTAGTTTGACCACTTTCACATTTTTAATAGCGTCACATGCTGAGTTGTACAAAGATAAAAATGTATATTTGTCGCAGTGTTGCCACAATGTGGCGGCGGCATTCTTTAGGAAATGCAATAAATGTGAGGCGACATTTCTCGAATGGTATGACCATAAAATATTTGTGTACAAAATTTTAAATTAGTGGGTATTTGTATATACATATACGCCTATGTACATACATACATATATGTATATTAAACTATGTGTAGCAATAAAGTGATTCATGCTGTGAATTTAATTAATCACAAATTGTGTATCTATTTTTTATCTATTTTGAAGTCTTATTCTCTTAAGGAATAAAATAATAAAAGTACATGATTCCAACTTATGCTAAAAAAAGGACCGAAGAAAGTTTTCTTCATTTTGATGTCGTAATTTTTTTCTTCAAATTGTGATATTCTATCCCGTCTGAGTAGAGATTTCTTCATAATGAATAAAAACCTACTCAAATCATACCCATTTATTTATCCAGAAAGATATTGTAGAATATTAGCAAGTTTGTCATTTTGATCCCACAACTCGTGCAACCTACAGATATCTGGCAGCTTTAATGAATTTCAGTACGTCAAACAGCATGAGGCTGCTGTACTTTGAAATATTTTATTTGCAGGAATGGTTTGCCTAGTGTATTTAGCCCCTTTACAATGAGAGCTGGGTTTCAGCACAAAAAGTATTCTACTGCCTCCCTTGAGCCTGGATTCTCGCAGCTGCGACAGAACCTGTCGGAGGGTAAGCCGATCCTGCTGTGCCCTGTGTAGGTTGACGACAGTTTGTAGGTATATATTTTCTGTGCTCGTTTCTAAAAGAGTCCTAGTCCTAGTTCTGCTTAGTTTTCAAGTGGTAAATTTTGGAGTACCACACTTCGCTAATTCATCTATTGTCTCATTTGGGTCCTGATCACCATTCTTCTACACTCATCCACTAGTTGAGATCTAACCGAGGTAGAAGAGAGTGCCTGAAAAGCCGATTGGTTATTTGAGCAGAGGAGAACATGTGTTCTAGAAGATGATATCTAAACTTGCAGTGTCCGGCTAGTAATGTCCTTAGACTTTCCCGGTTGGGACTTAGTAGTCGTTCAGAGATCTTCCACCAGAGTGTTATAAACAACTTAGATTGCCTGTCACCATTTGTTTTACGTCAGTTGGTTCTGCGGTGGAATCCTGGTTCCATAAAAATACTCCGAAACATGCAATCGTCGTTGAGACCCAAGGTTTTAAAGATCTTTAGCTCTTTCGAGGACTTCAGGCCCCTCTTTACTTTGTTGTAGGCGATCAAATGATACAGCGAAGTTTTGCAGTAATCCGCAAGCCGGGAAGTCGTTTTATTTGCACCAAAGACCTTTAAAGTAGCCCGACTATCCGACATGATATTTATGCAGGGCCCATTTGTCCTTCTGCGAAGGAATTCCCGTGCACATAGTTCCACTACATAAACATCCGCTTGGAAGATGGTTGTGATGTTGTAGTTGCAGGTCTTTCCGTAACCTTGGCCTTTATATTCCTGGCCCAGTACTTCCATCCTCTAGCTTGGAACCATCCGCGTATCTATCCTGAGATCCTTCGGAGCCATAAGGTAATATAGCAGTGTTTATTTCTGTTGGGCTCCATACTATTTACTGCCCAATCGTACTAAAAGAAGAACCAAGATTTGATCCCAACGACTTACTAAAGGACTGGACTAGGACTAGGACTGCGTATCTTCAAATTTATTTAGAAAAATTCTAGCAAAATGTATTCGAGCCTATTTTTCGCCACATTTAAAATTCGTGAAAGTCATCGAGCAGATTTCTTCGCGTACTGCAGATGATAACTTAGTACTCGCGACACAGCCATGGCATTCAAGCCTGAATCATCAGCAATACTCTCTTGGGCCAATCGTAGATATTCGCCATAGCCACAGTCGCGTTATCAGCGGAAAATTTTGGTCGATCTGCCCGGAGCTCACACTCTAGCTAAAAATATCACGTCTAGAATTTTCGAAACCACTTGGAAACAATTGGCATTCATTGAATATTTGTCTTTAGTTTATGCTGAAAATAGAATAGAATCACATAGTCTAATCCATCCGATCGTTTTGAAATTTAGAAAGAACTTTCGAAAACAAATACAAACTGTTTGGTTTTTTGTTTGCTTACATTTTCAAGATTTAAAAGCTAACCACTAAGCAAACTTTCGTTAGTGCCCTTGTGTTTGGTAACTGATTTAAATGATTGCTAACCTTGATAGACATTTATGTACCGAAGCAGTGGCTATACATCTATTTAAACAAACTGCACTAATAAACCATGAAAAAAGCGACAATCGTTTAAAATAATTTCGTCTAAGTAAATATATTTTTCTTAATACAAGAGAAATTTCATAAAACAAGTAAAAGTACAAAAACATTGTCAAAAAAAAAAATGGTTAAGCAAATTTTACATTTTAAACATGTATTTTGGCTTATCAAAGTAAAGGCGTCAAAGAAAGAAGAAGAAGTACAAACCTACAGCAACAACGAAAACTTAATTATGAACAATAAAAGTTTAAAACAACTTTCTTGTCACTTGGTACAAAAAAAAATTAAACTCGATGATGTCTCGGCAAAGCAATAAAAAAGTATCGGCAAAAAAAGGTGAAAATTATGCGTTCGCGGTAGCTATAAATAAAGCAATTAAAAAGAGCAACAACTACCATAGCAACAGCATATGATGGTAGTGAAGAAAAAACGGGATTAAAAAAAAACTAGCAGTAAATATACTACGATAGTAAAAGCAAAGCGAGAAACTTGCAAATAGGTACATAATGTAACGCTCACAATCAAGCGAGTTACGAGTTAATCAAGCACAGCAAAACAAAAGGGCAATAGAGTGGAGATTAGTCTAGGGCAGAAGGGAAAAATGGAAATCAAGTGAGAAAAAGTACATTAATAATAGGAAGGAAATTTGCAAGAATAAAGTTTACGAGTAATGCTTGAACTAATGGCAGAAGCGCAACACTTTTTGTTGCCAAAGAAAAAAGCAAATAAGGAAAGAAAAAAACAAAAACAAAAAGAAACACTGAAAAGCTTGAAAATTACATATGCAGGGCAACAAAGCAAAACCATAAATACGAGTAGAAAAGCGAAAAAATAAATAATAGAAAACAGCGAACCAGCAATTAACACAACAAAAACAAACGCTGGCGCGGCTGGAAAAATCACAAACGATTAACCTGCAGTTCAAAAGGTGTGCGACTCGACGGCGTACTTGCAATTCTAGGGGAACACACCTTTGCCAAGAGAAATTGACCAACAGCTATTCAAGAAATATTTCAAGCTTCTTATGATGCGTCCGTATCCGCTGTAAAGAAAACACGCTGCGAGACCACAATAAATCAAACTGAGTTGACATAAAACAAGTAAATTGTTGCATTTGATTGTGCCGCCTGGTGCTGTTGTTGTACAAGTGTTAGCTATTTCGCCTGACTGGCAATTAGTGTGTAAAACGCATGTAGAAATACTGAATTTAAATTTTCTCTAGAAAGAAAAATAGTAGAAGAAGACTTTAGGGGCTAGGTCATACTAAAAACAGAGGAAATATACAAAAAAAAAAAATAAAAAAATTGAGGTTACAAAATAGTGCCCGTTTTCACTATGGTAAACCATTGACGAGTAATTTGACATAAAATGTCAACATATTGACACTTTACAATTTAGCATTACGTCAAATCGAAAGCGCAATTTATCATTGAATGAAAACCGCGCATAACTCATAATAAAAACAATTTTTTTTCAGCCATTTATGTCCGAACGGCGGCTGTGAATAATTTTCCCTAGATCGTACTAATAATATTTTAATGTGATTTGATGCAGTCAAAAACTTTGATACCGATATTTTTTACCCTATAGTTTAAAAAGGATATTTCATTTTAAAAATGAAAATAAAATTTGGAAAAAGAAATTATTCGAATAAGAAATTATTGTCGGAAGGATGGAGAATAGTATGAATGTACACATCAAACTAAGCCACGTAAGCAAGTCCTTTTCCAATTTTAGGTGTGACGTTTCTAGTGCTGCCAACTTTTTTGAGTTATCAAGGGCCATATTTCGGCAAACAACAATTAGTGCACCTGGGCCACACTATGGAAGTGAATAATTTCTCTATGTTGCTCTATCCATGTTTAACTTGAAAATTCAGAAAAATTAATATCGTAAACCAAAAAAATCAATTTCACAAAAAATGCTCGACCTTCGGAAGCAAGAATGACCACTTTACAAATTTTGACTTCTTAAAAACTTTTAAGCAATGATTTTTTTGTACTTACAAGAGGAAATATTTCTGAATAGCTTTATTAACACTGAAATAGTTTGTGAATTTTAAAATAAAGTTAAACGATGCTGCATATTCTGTGCCAGTGCTCAGCTCTATCCAGACAAAAATTCTCCACTTTAGCTAGACAACTCGAAAAAAACAAAGATAAAGATTGTCGATAGAAACAGAGAAAATCGATAGCAAAATAAGTACTGCACAAGAGAATTGAAACGGAAGATGTGTATGTGCCTCTTATTTTTTATCAAAAAAAAAAAAAAATTTAGTGGAGTGGTGGAGAGTTTCATCGCTATTGCAACGCTTTTGCCCGTTTTCGTGCGTGTTTTTAGCATGAAATGAAACAGGTCCTATATTTCATATGAATGCAGCACTTCCAATATAAATAATTTACATGCCATAACTTCTATAGCTATGCCATAATGTTTTGGCTTTATAAAGAACTAAATACATTATTTTGGAAAGCGATCACGGTAGCCGATTTTCCGCGTCATAATTTTCGTATAAGGGCCAACTCTTTTGAATGGCAAAGGCACAATCTTGGCAATAAAAACATGAAAGAGATTTTCTGTGAAAAAATTGTTTGCAAAATACCTTTTCACTTGTTTTCCACTTGAGAAATTCCCCATACACTCTGACACTCTCCCACTCACCTCGATTCCACTTCATTATGACAATTTGTAGTGCAAGTGCGTGCGTGTGAGAGTGCGCGCGTGTTTTTTACGACTGCACTTTGTGTCAGTGGCGCATTTATGCGTTGAATTATTATGCGTTGCCGTAGTACTTGTTGCACACGTATTCAATGCACAAATACGCGTGCAGCAAAGTAAACTTTGCGATTTATTTCGCATGTAGTACTCGCAGTACTCCTACTCACACCATTACTCCTCTCCGAGCAACTCTGTTGTCTTGTAACTCGTTCAACGTATCTGTTTGTCTGTTCGTCCGTCTGTCCGTCGGTTCAACACTTATGGGAGTCGTTAGTGCCAAATAAGAGCACGTTTATGTTTGCAACGGTTGCTTGTATACGTGTGTGTGTATTTGGGTTTTTTTTGCTTCCAGCTGCCACCCGCTCCTTCGCATGCGTGCCCTTGCACTCCGCCGTCACACAAGGAAATTTACAACTTTTTTCATTGCCCTCTTAAAGTCTCGAAGAAAAATTACGTACACTTTTCTGCTTGAATCTGCGGCAACGCCATTTGGCTGCATACGAGTGCATATTATGGTTTGCACCCAGACGCCGCGCTGTGTCTGCTGCCCACCCACCCGACCTCTACAAGACGACGCGCGCCCCATGTGGGCCAAATGCAATCTCATATGTTGCCGCCGCACAGCTTTAAGCCGTTTTATATTACGCAGAGTAGGTTATTTGTGTAAAGGTGGAGCTGAGTGTGCGTGTAACTTTTTTTTCCATTTGCCACTTCGTTTTCTTGTTGCTTCCCTTTCGCTTGCCTCAAACTGCTGCACTCTTTGCCCCCTCCTCTTCATTCATTTCAATGCTGCCCCCTCCTTCATAGCTGCTATCGTTTCACATTTGGTTGTATTTTTTTCCTGCTTCTTTTGCATTGCACAAGAATTATGAGTTCTTGCTTCGCGTAGCTACACCAAACCAAGTCATACCGAATGTTTTTCCTTCGTATTTGAATTTCAGGCGCAATTTGCACAAAAAAGCTGTAATTAAATAGTACAAACGCGCAATCAACCATCGGCTGAACCCAAAATGGGAGTGCAGCGTTTACGATTGGGAAGTGGCCCGGGGCTTCATTACGCACATTAAAGTTTCCTTGAAATGAGCAGCACTCACATGCCACTTTATGGGAGCTTTTGGCGTCGGTGTCTGATTTTAATGAAAGAGGCGTGAAATTTTGCTACTTTGACTGACATTTGAACTTTGTTGCGTTTGTTTTTTTGTTTTTTTTTTTGAGACAGAGTGGATTACATATGGGCGAAAAGTTTTTTATTATGCAAACAAAAACTTTTGATTTAAGTAAGACCTTGTAGGAATAAACGCAATAACAAAGAGGGAAACGTGTATAAAGTGCTCATGAAGGGATCATAGAGATATGCTAGGAGCGAATAACAAAGATCTACAATATGTGTCATAAAAATTTAAATCAAAATTAGAACAGCGCGGTTGTTTGTTATTCAGTCAAAGATACCAACTCACAATGGCCAGTTACGCGATAGAGCCGCCCATTCAAATGTTAAAATGTTATTATCAAAATTATTCCATTTTACAGCAGCCGCGGTGACCCTTCACAGGCGACTGCTCAATATTTGGCGTTCAAGACGACCAGTACGCTAAACAATCAACCACCACCGCACATCAAAAGAACGTCATAACAGCTGAGAATATCACCGCAGTACCAAAACGTGCGTAGGGAAACACGAGGCAGTAAATTCCTTGCCTTTCAAAAGAGCTCGCACTTTCGCCGACTTCAGTTTGACGAAATTCGGTTCGAAACCATAGATCCCTGTTTATTCACTGGCTGGGCTTCGAAGCGTTAGGGAAAGGACCCAAATATTGACCGAAAAATCTTTTTAGCGACGAGAAGCAATATTGCCATATATGACGATACCAATCCACGCGAGATGCAGTCGGTAGCAATGCATCCACAAAATGTTATTACCCCTTTCACCGCTGTCGACGTCGAAGCAAGTCGAGCTCGTTTGAATGTCGGAGACGAGCATAAGAATTACAAATTTCCATCAATTTGAAGCCATTGTAAAATATAAGAAATACAATCCAAGCATTGCAAGACTATTTGGCAAAGGTGTGACTAAAATTGACGTCATATACAAATGGAACGCGCTGGCTTTGCCTTTGAATAACATTGGATCACCTATACAGGACGGCGTTGGCTGGCAGAATGTAGTAATTTAAAAACTTCGACGAGAGCTTTTATTTGTTTATCCTATGCCTGGAATTTTCATTCTACTCGACAGGGAGATCGATAATAACTGAAATCGGCACTCGACAATAGAGATATGTAGGTGTGAGTATATGGTGCCGATTTTGGGCCGGCGGCATCATTAGTCTGTATTTTTTTTTAAAGCCGTTGGTGAGGCTATTATCATCAACAGCAAGTGCTACAGAATTATTGTAACATATTTCTTTTTTCCCAAATTTAACAATATGAACGTATACGAAATGTGGTTTCAGCAGAAAGGCGCTACGTGTCATACACTGAATGAAACGATGGGCATTCTCGATGAACGATTTGAGGTTATGATAATCTCTTGCACAGGTGACGAGAATCGGCTGGCAAGATCATACGATTTGGCCCTGTTAGATTTTTTCTGATTGGCTTTCCTGAAGTCTTACCGTCAGCATAACACAGGCCACCACTCAAATTCTTCAGCCAGATCTATACCGTAGAGCTACTGAAAATTGGACCACTCGGAGCCGGGCCACTGTAAGAAACAGCATTGGATATTTGTACAATACAATCTTCTACACCGAATGGCACATATCGGCTTTTCAAATAACACCTTATACAGTGCTTTTTTTATTCCATTCCAACCTCTCTCTATTCGCTCTTATTGAAAACCAGCATCATGTAGTAAAGGTGTGCATAATCAAGGGCCACGTTATCGCTACACTTTAGGTAGTGGGAAGCTTTTGATACTGTGAGTGATAAAAATAATGTTGAATTTGTTTTATAATTTTACAGAGCAATAATGCTTTTGAAATTACAAGACCAACTAAGTCTTTGCCAGTGGCAACATTTTGCTACCAATTAGTTGAGTAGTAAAAAAGAAAAAGTCTGCTGAATGCTATTTACAAATTTTATCATTATGTTTCTAGTTTAAAAAAGCAACTAAAAGCTTAATTATCTTTCAATTGCTTTTAAATATTTATCACAGCCCTATTGCAATACTCGCCACTGTTCGTCCTCTCGAGTTGCAATTTGTTGCCTTTCTACATTCGGCAAGCAAGCAAAATGTATTGACAATTTGTTTCGGTTTAGAGCACAAAATTTTCCAAACTTAACTGCACGGCTTTGTGTTACGGCAGCTTCCTTTGAATGGCTTTTGCAGTGCAGAAATTTCAAAATATTTCTACAAGCTATTTTTTCAAAATAAATTTGCCACAAACGGCTTTGATTTCTAGCGACAAGAGCAACAAGAAAGAAACAAAATGCTCTCTTTGTTAATAGCACTGCTTAGTGTAATTTTAGCACATATTTTCAAAGAATACTTTTTGCTGCAGCTCTACTGATATTTCCTTATTTCTTTTTGCTTCATTTTATTGCTATTCATTGCAATGCTGCGGCTGCTGCTTTTCCATTCGACTGCACATTTGCTCATTACTGCATTTGCTCGTTCTGAACGCGCATCTGAGCTTTTTGCTTGTTTTTTTTCTTTCGTTTCAGGCAACCAATACTCGTATGACGTTTTCTTTCCATGCAACAATCAATGTGTGCAGTAACAGCAACTGCATGAGGCATGGGCATGTGGCATGCAACGTGCAACCGTTCTATTCGTTCTGTTCTATTAAACAATATTCCACTGTGCTGCTTTTGTTGTTCGTGTTGCCGCTTTTGCCTCGTTCATCGCTCACTTTAACCCTAATATGACTCACATGACAAGGCGCGTGGTACAATAGCTTCATGCGCTCACACCATGTGTATGTGTGTGTGTGTGTGTGTGTGTGGATATGCCACACTTGCCTCTTTTTACCGCCCATTGGTTTTGATTGCTTTGTTGTTGCCTTCAATATTTTGACATTTATTGAACGAGCAAACGTTGCGTTCGGTTAGTTGACATTTTGTGCAATGCAGTGTAACAGTTTTCCCTTCCATTGATGGTGTTGGTTTTTGTTGCTATTGTGATTGTTGTTTCTCATTTTATGCCAAATTTTCTCCTCGTCATTGGCATTTATTGCGCTCTAATATTTTTCCGGCTATTATGTTGCCTTTATTTTTTTTTATTATTTTGTGTTATGATTTGTGGAAATGTGGGTTGTTTGCATTGGTTTTGGTTTTGTTGCATTTTCGCTTTGACATTAAATAGGGCATTTTGTGCCAAGTCAAATGTCGCTGAAAGTATTTGCAATTTTCCATGTGACCGCTCAGCGCTTGGTAATAGTATGTGCGCTGAGGTTTCGCTCGACATCTCTCTTCTCGGATGGTTTCCATTACTTTCATTGGCAGGCAATAACTTTAGCGACAGGTTACTATTTGGACACTTCATTCGCTGCGTAGCTGCAGTTGTCAACATTTCACTGTTAGTTAAACTGTCAGATAACATATGATTGCACAACAGTGATTCAAAAACCATTGGGCTCATAGGAGAATGTTTGAATTTGTCATTTTTCTTAGAGTATCAGGCTTTGAATATAAGAACAATAAAAGTTGGTTCAGAAAATTCTTCCCAAAGTAGAGCGAGTACACTGACATTTTAAAGCTTTGTTTTTATTATTATGACACTCTCACTTGGTTCAAATTTTGAAACCGATCCTAAAAAGCGATAAACTAAAAATTTATGATTTCATTGCTTCATAAACCATGACGATAGCTGGCGATGGAGACGAGGCAGGGATTGACATTTTTAATTGAATTTATATTCAAATGAGAAATAAAAATGTATTCAAACATTTTAAATTTTTAAATGAAGAACAATTTTCCTTTCATTATACAAATGAATGACTGAATACTGATGAATTCAATTTATTCGATATTATAAATCATTTGAATGGTGAATGAAAATCTATTCGTTATTCAAAATTACTTAAAGACGAATGAAAATATATTTTTACTTGCAAAATGAGTGAAAATTTATAATTGTTATTTTTTTTTGCTATGTTAAATCTTTTTCATTAATTTTTTATAAAAATATATTTCATTCAGGAACTTAAAACATGAAAGTAAAATTTTTATATTTTTTTCAGTTTTTCGGGCATTTTAGTAAAACAAATGGCAAGATTAATGCTCCTAAATATTGTCATTGATTTTTAATTATTTTTGTTTTGCTGATTTGCAAATTTTCTTCTATATAACGCATACACGAAATGATATTCTATTTGAAAGAAAATTTTAATGCCAATTATTTTCAATGAATTCAAATTTTTGTAAAAGTTTTACAAATAAAAAAAAAAGAAGATTTTTTCGTTTATGTTATTGAATGAACTATATTTTTATAAAAAAATGAAGAAAAAATTTTACATAGAAAAATTTGAAATTAGATTTACTTTAATTGTTATCTAAGTAATAATTTCTATTTTTTTTACTATTAGGATTACTGTATAATTTCTATAATTGCTTTGTTTAATAATACTCAATTTTTTTTAATAAAAAATATAATTTAAAGATTATTTTAATCGTACTTTGAGTACTTTAAGAATACTATTACTTGCGTATAGTAATTCTGCCTAATTTTTTTATGTTAACAATAATTTTTTTAGTAGGAAAGTATTGGAAAAAAGCCAACAAGAGTCAGAGTGGTGGAAATTATAGCTGAGCTGAGATCACCACATCTCTTCATCAGATTTTTTTCTAGACCCTGAACGCACTAAGCTCTTTTTCGTTGAATCCTTGTTTTCTACTTCTACAGTTCTATAACTGAGATGTATAACGCGCCGGAGTCAAAACCCCGAGTTGCTGTTTTGGTACATGGAATATTATCGATAATCTTTTTTTAATCTGAATTGGGACGAAGAATTCTTTGTCACAATGAAGTCTAGCATTTATCTATGACGAATTTCTTTCGTCTTTGTGACGTTTTTTATTCTTTGAGTGGAAGGTTTTTGGATATTGTCTACTCGAAATAGCGGTTATTAAATATAAAGCGCGTCTAATCTTCAGGCAGGTAAACATAACCTTCTAATCACGTAACATATTACTGCCGATTTTTGCAATAATTGGAAACATTTTTGTGCAAAGTATAAAATATTTAGGGCTTCAGTTTGCCAAATTTTTCCAGCGTTTCGGTCCATCAACTTTTTCCCATTATTTATATGTTGGCATGCCAGATTGCACACTCAGTTTTTATTGTTGTTTTGTTTTCATAATTTTATTGCCGTTTATTTTCCGAGTGACTTTCAGAAATGTTCGCTTTTTCATTTCGTACTTTTTTTTTTATACAAATGCAGTATTTGTGTATTTTGCCCACATTTTCCACTCTATTTTGCGGTCATTTAAATGTAACTCGGTATATTCTCTTTCAGAATAGAATGTTTCTAGCAAGTGATGCAAAGCATTATACCGTCTGGCTTTAATGACATTTTAAGTGTGTAAATGTGACAGTTTTATTTGCATCGCGGTTGTTCATTTTTTTAGTTTTGCTTGCTTTTACTGTTGCAGCTGATATTGCTGTTGCATTTGCATTTGGCATTTGTCATAGATATTTAAATAACTGGTCGCATGGCTGCTACTGATAAATGGTAAGGAAAATTAGACCAAGTGAATGCATACAGCGGTATTTGTGCAAATTTGAATGCATTCATTTTGTATTTTGTTTTTTTTTTTTACTTTGCAGTTTTGGGAAAACGTTAACAGAGCATAGAAAAAAGAGCATGAGAAAATTTAGTGATGCGCAAAGTTAATAAAGCAATTACATATTTTCATATCGGTTGGTTGCCAGTAGTAAATATCTAAGAGCTTTGGTGGAATGAAAATGCTGGAAATTTTTTTAAACAACCAAAACCAATTGGGTTCCCGCACAAATTTAACCTTGAATATTCTAAATTTTTTATGTTAAAACAAAAAGCAAAATCTAATATGAATTTGAGCAGTGCTGAGCCTATTTTCAAACACAAGCATAATTAGCCAATACAACAAACGAAACAATTTACAAAATGGTAAAAAACCAACAGCTTTAAGTAGAAATTCGTCATGCAGTCTTTTGAAATTTCGTTTTCTTAATTAGCGAAAGTGTCGGCCATGACAACTAAGACAGACAGTAGAGACAGACTCGTGTCGGCTAAAATTTGGCTTTTGTTATCATTCTGCTGTAGGTTAAGATTAAAGTGAAGGTTGTGGAAAAGTTACAAAAATGTGAATTTGTAAATATGTATTAACAGCAGAGTTGAATGGTGCACTCCCACTGCAAAAGTTTAAATTAAATTGAGATTCTCTTGCAGTTCATTTTTGACGAAAAATATTTGTTTCGCTTTAACTGCTATCATTTGACCGAAAAAATAAAGAAACATGTAAACCTTTAATTAATGCTGCATCCTATATTATATATTTTTGCAGATACATTTTACAAGCGGATATTGCCTGCTTTATCAAAGGTATGTACCGTTCTGTCCACAAAACTAATGGTACAATATTTTTTTACAAGTTTTGACGATTTTCTTTATTTAACTCAAATTTTTTTTATAAAAACATAGTTGATTCCTTCTAGAAAATTTGTAAAAACTCAACATAGCACCAAAAGAAATCCAAATTTCTAGAATATTGTCGAGTGTGCAGTGTTGTAGCCAAATCCATTTTTCAGTTAATTAAGTTGTTTAATGTCAGTTAATTAAGTAGTTTATGTAAAAAGTGCTGAACATCATCAGCAAAAAAATATTAAAAATCAACAAGAATTTTTAGTTCCTTGAAACGGAATTCTCGAAAATACTCTAAGAAATTTTTATGATATCAATAGAAGCTTGCCTAAAAATTTAAGTGAAAATTGCAACAATATGCTATGGAATGTTAAGTGAATAGCAGATTTGCCTAAAAATATACATATAAATACATATGTATGTATTTGAGCGCATATTTGGTTAGATGCCAACGAATATTTTCAAAGTACCTTAAGAACTGGTACCTACTTTGAAAATAATCGTTAGCATCTAACCTATTTTGAAACTGTGCTCACGAACTGAAAAAATTTGGCATTTTTATTTTTATGGATCCAAAAATTATTCGTCAAAAGAAAACTTGAATATATTGATCTGATCTTATTTTTATTCAGAAGATTTTTTGTGTTGAATCACCGCATAATCGTTATTTTGTGATTTTTACTTTCGATCGTTATATTTTAATTTTTATTTTTTTAAATCGAATTCAATCTATGTATACATTATGTCATTTTTAGTTTTTCGTTATTCTTGGATTAAATTATAATACTTTTTTTTCGACCATAAAACGTAAATCTTAATATTGGTGTTTTTGATATTATTGTTATCGAAGCAAAATTTTTTTGTATTTATTATGCTCGAACAATTGCAAATCTAAATATACATATTATTTTTTATCCAAAAAAATACGCAAGATTCGATGATAATCGGAAAAATTTATAACCAAGAATAATGATTATATTTGATTAAAAAAAAAAAATAAAAATCAGAAAATATCAATGAAATATAATCGGAAGCATTTAAATCCAAGAATAGCGAGTGTATTTAATCGAAAAAATAAAAATCGTAATAAAACGCTCAACATTTTAAATTCACGAACAACGAGTATATTTGATTGAAAAAATAAAAATCAGAAATATCGATAGATTTTTTAAATTCAAGAATAATAAATATTTTTTATCGAAAAAATCACAAAATATTTGATTCACATGACGAAAACTTAAAAAGCACAAAATAACGATTAAATTATGAGTTTTTTTTAATGAAAACTATAACCGTTACGGCATTGTGATTATGCAAAGTAATGTGCATTTTTCACACATATTATTTAATAAAAAGTGAATAAAAAAATTAAATCAAACTCTAATGCTTTACGATATCGAAAATATTATCTTATTATGTACATCAGCAAAAGAACAATTTTCTCACGTTTTCACCAACGTGGTGGCACAAAGCAAAGCAATTGCTTGCTTCTTCTTATTATAAATTCGCTTGAGTTTTTGTTTATTAAGTATTCTACTAGTTCATAAATAAGAGTCAATAGGTCAGGTTGAAACAACCACATACGCCAAAAACAAAATGCGCAACTTTGAGTTCAACAACAGTTCATTGCTTGAAATATTTCATTGTTATCCCCACAATGAAATCAGACAAAAAAAAAAGTAAGCAAATAAAAAAGTGTACGACGATTGAATTGTGACGGCGAGTGTGTTGCATAGAAACGTGCATTGTTTGTTAAGTTTTCAAATGAGCGCAATTGTGCTTTAACTGACACCATTTGTGGAGTGTTTGCGGTGGCGTATGAGCAACCAACAAATGGCCCACTTTTCGCGCCGACAAAGCCAGTTAATGACTATTGTCATACCAACTCGTACATATTAGACAATGCGACGCATTACGCAAAGTTTTATTCTTTTCTAGTAGTTTCAGCAATTGTTATTGTTTTTGCAACTTTGTTGCGTTGCGACTGCAATGCGTGTACCATTTGCCGTCTTGCTGCATGTGAAGAAGAGTGCAGCAAATTATTTTTTTTTTGACTGTCGCACAACTGACGCTTAATTGTTTGTTATGATGACTGTCTATGGCTGTTAACACTAGCTTGACACACACACACACACATGAGTGGTGCAATTAGTTCATCCAGGTGTGCTGTCACTCTGTCTGTACCAGCAAGTAGCGGTATTCTTAACACCATACCAACATAACGGTGTGTTCAGTGTACACGCTGACAAAGAAAAAGCAAAAAAAGAACGAAGACAAAAAACTTAAAAAAAATTGTCAGCACCGTAAAATTGTGGGCGCACAGCTGTGACAGAGAGGTGCGAGAATTCCGTAATAATCGCAACTGTTGGCATGGCAGTTGCAGGCAGGCGGGGTAAAAAAAGCAACGAAACAAAAGTCAGCAAACAAACTGAAACTGAGTGAATGATTGCGGTGTGCTAAAGGTGGAAAATAAATGCTTTTTAGCGTGACAACCTGCATTGTGTTTGTGTTTGTGTTTGTGTTTTTGTATTTGTTTTTTATTTCTTATTTTACACTGCTTAAGAGAGCTAATTTCTCGGTAAGGTCTATGGTGGAGGGCCGGCGCAGCGGTAATAAGACTATTTCCGCATTTAGGCGACAGTAAAACTTCCGAAACAAAATGATTTGCTATACATGTTTGTGTGTTTGTGATAATTTGTTATGAGAAACAGTTTATAATATATAAGTACAGTAGAATTAAATTTTAGTACAAACAGTTAGGTAATGCGAATTGTTTAAGGCTGTAATCGTATCGACATGCAAGCAGTCCAAATGAAAATTGTTGCTTGATTACAAAAGAATATCTGCGGACATTTGAAAGAACAATTTGTTTGCTTTTAGATTTTTGCCTTCAGACCATTAAATTTTGATCTTTTACAGAAAAAATTAATATTTCTATTAAACTTTTACCAACATGGCTTGCTAATCTACTGCTTTGTTTACCTAAAAGTTGAAATATTTCATTAGAATATTGCTATTTGAGGCTTGACCGGAAAGAAATGATAACTCAAGTTAGGCTGCTCTTTGTGGGGACACGAATACCGTATCGATTCTTCTATCATTCGATACTGATATTTTTTACTCAACACTTTTAAGACGATATTTTTTGGCATCGAGTAGTGGAACCACAATATCGCATTGAATTTGCGAGGAAAATTATTTATATGACAATCGAAGCCCTAACCGCGAAAAAAAGTTTTTTAAAAATTTTATTTTTGCTACAAAACCATCTAGACAATTTTGAAAAGGGAGTCGCTAACTTTTTTCGAGGTTAGGGCTCGAATATATGGATATGCCAATTGGGCGGAATGAAAAAATATTAAGGACCGCTTCAAAGTGACAAAGTAAGTTAATCACTTTCCAGTTTTAGGTAAGGTGCTTCTTCCAAGTGCTATATTGGTAAAATAAACTGACAGACCGGAAATAGTATCGTCTGGATTCTTCAAATTTGTCATTCCAAGCTAATGACCTAAATAATTGACACTTGTGCAAATACTTTCTAACTCACAAACACATTACGTTTTATAACAAATTGTTATTGAACTTCATTTTTAATTTAGGATCAATACCTTGGGGGTTTTGAGGAAATATAACAAACTATGGAATATCAAATTTGACACTTCTTAAATTGGCAACGAGATGGATGATGGATAAGGGTTGCTACCTTGAGAGCTATAATTTTTATCGGATTGAAAATATATGTTTGAATAAATTAATTTAGAGAAACAAACACGACGATATCGAAAAGGGAGATATTTTGATGGCATTTATAGAAATCGAAAGTAATTATGAAGGAAACTGTTTTATACAATTTTGTATATTAGAGATGCCAACAGCGCCATCTCTGTGTCAATGCTGCAGTGACGCCTAAATATATTTTATGTAAATTTAATAAGACAGAGATAATGCAGACCTCAAAAGGCAAACTGAATTTGAGCAAGAATACTATTATTTTCACTTGCGAATGGAAAGTGTTCATTCTCTACCGCCCGAGAATAATCAAAGAGTCTGGAAGATTTGTCGAGAAGAAATTAATGCTACCTTTTTCCCGTAAAAAACAAATACTACAAAATAACTCTTATCCACAACCAAAAATAATTTCGAGGCAATAAAACATTACACAGTAGTTATGCAATGTAAAAATCCCAATTTCTCTAACATTGCACACTGTGCTTGCTGGATAAAGGCTAACACATAACGGCTCCTAATTTTCGCATGCTCATCATCAAATCTGACAGTTGTCAACTTCATCTTTCTCTCCGACGCTACTCTATTCATTTTTCAAATTATGACCACTATTTTCTTATTTTTGTTTTTTGTTTTGTTGCTATTAATGAATTTTATTATGTGTTTATGATATTTTCACAATTCTTTGGTTATCATCAACAGCGGCTCAGACTGCATTCACTTTTCCCGTTATGCCAGTTGACGTGCGGAAATTTAACTGTTACTTCAGTCACGCCTCTGTCATCAGCGAGCGCTTTGTTTATTTGTTTGCGTTGAAAAACGTTGAAAGTATTTGAATTAACAAATTGCAAAATGTATGTACGCATAGAGGCAAAAAAAAAAAAACAAAGAAAAGCCTGCAGCATTTCGTAATAAAATGGAAAGATTTTGCAAATTTAATGAGCAATTAATTTGATTAGCTACACAAAAGAACATAAAACAAGGATTTACCATATAGTTTATGCGAAGAGCGGTACATACGCCTTTTATTTTTTCTGAATAGTTAGTTAAGCAAAGGAATTGAGTAAAGGTGATGGCCTCAGTAATTTACGAAGAACAAGAAAGTTGTGTGAGAAATTGCTTCTTTTGTAAATGTCATGACATTGGTATACCTCTCGAGTAATTTCAAAACTAGTATTTTGTGCTTTCTTTTTTCTTTCGACATAGAAGAGGAATATGCTTTTCCAAAAAAATTTCCGTGATACTTTGTCAAATATGGTTTGCAGGCAACATTTAATCTTCAATCTCTTCGACATGGAATATTTAAATTAAATTAGATTATTATTATTTTGCTGGTAGTTTTGCCCTTTTTGGGTAAAATTATAATTTTTTTTTTAATATAGGCATCGATTTTTGATGGAAAGATTAACTAAACTCCTGGCACGAAATGATTTACTTTTTGTAAGGAAAACATTTACCCTGCTTGAAAAATTTATAGTTTATAATACAAGGACTCATTACACTGCACAGTAGAGATTGAGTAATAAGTAAGAAAGTTTTTCAAAGTTAGCCTTCGAAATCGAGATATGGACCTTCGAAATTGGAACTTCGTTAAAAAATTATGAAAAAATTACACCTCTCCATCAACCAAGCGGCTGCGACAAAAAGCGCCGGATTTAGAACAATCGCATGAATACCTATCGGGTATGGTTGGATAGAACTCCTAGGAGGATTGAGAGTTGCCGCTATGTTAGCCACAGGCCAAAGGATCTTTGCAATTCTGCATATCATGGTATTTTCCCAACGAAAGCGACCAAAGGAGCCACTACCCTCTCCCTGCCCGGAGTCATAACTTCAAGGATGCCATGCCGACCCAGATCGTCAGCCATGAAGTTTAATGCAATGTGGCTATGGCACGACACCCAAATCAGACCTATATGAAAAAATTGGAAGTATTCAGAAGCGGTTGAGGGAGAGGTCGTCCAGTTTCGATCTGACCATTAGAGACCCTAACACGTTGATTGCCTCCTAGCCATAAGAAAATATGCTTGCCTGTATAAAGCGCATGACATTGGTGAGCAGCCAGTCATTATGACCCAGTCTCTTTAAAACATTTGCTTTAGTCCTATATCCAGAAAGATCTTATTAACATTTGTTTGCAAAGAAAAGAAAACACAGTGGTACTAAACTACAACCATGCTAGGAAAAAAAACAAACAAAAATAGAAAATCAATCGGCACGATCACCTCTTTCAGAAATATATACATAAGTACCATGCTATACACGAACCAGCAGCTAAACACCATCATTAGAAAGTTTAGACAGCGCACCATTACCCCTAAAGATAAGCAATGTGAGCAATTGAAGCTTGAGGGTCATTGCGCTCATAATTATTTGGAGGAACAGTTACACACTACATAAGAAAAATGTTTATTTTGTTTACTTTTTTCACTAAATCGCCAAATATTTTTTCCGAAAAGAAAGAAGTTATCACCACAGTCAATTCTTTTTTGTTGTTGTTGTTCTTATGATACCAATAATTCGCTGACTTTGTTTTTATTTACAGAGAGAGCAGTAATTACCTCCATTTATGTGCGTCTTCTTCTTATTTTTTTACCGCGCTAATAAGTAGCCCATTTCAGTAGCAATTCAATAGTCGTTTAATTGAATTTTAGCTTCTTGTAACCGTTACTGATTTTTTTTTAGATTCATTCCCAGTCCCACATATACATTCACATTCAAATAAACGGTACTCGAATTGAGAAAAAATTAAGAGCAAGAAGCTGGTAGCAAAGAAACCAAAAAAAAAGAGAAAAAGAAGGTACCATTTGCTTTTCTTCAAATCAGTAGTAGTCAGGTCTACACACACACACACATAAAGACATTCTTATCTCAATGTAAGTTTATTTGAAAATGTTTATGTGCTTTTACAGCATGCATAATTATTGCTTATTGTTACGGTTAAATTTTGTGTTGGTTCTATAATTAGCCCATTAGCAAATATTATTACACAAAATGTATAGGCAAATCAAGTAGCAATTAGGTAATTAGCTAGATTTTTGCTCTATTTTATGTTAGAATATTTTGGGGTTTTTTAAGTTGGAATGAATGACTGATTAGCGTACGGATACAATTTCAGCTAAGTGTACAAAAAAGTATAGGGCGAAGTTAACATTTAGAGTTTAGAGGTTTGGTAATGGTCCTATATAAATTCCATTTTTCATCTTATGGAATTATGTTCATTTCCAATTCATATGGGCCTATAACGGTACAAACGCGAAACATGACGTAAGAGCTCACCGAATTCTAAGAAGAATTCGAATATGTACAATGCACTTTAAAACAAGTCCTCAAAAGTTATTTCTACGTATGTAGTGAAAATGAAATGAAAAACTTTATGGATCGTTCTCTAGCCTATATGTTATTGCTTTTAAATAATATAAACATCTAATACATTGCATAAAATAACCTTTTAGAGAAAAGATGTTCGTTAGTTTTTCTGGTTTTCAGATAGGGTGACCAGTTGATTTATATTAGAACGATTTTCCGCCATCATTTATCAAATCTAGATAGAAGTAGAAATGGGGTTCTTAAATCGATTATATCGAAAATCGATCAATCAAGCCTTTGCGATCTGTGTACGTGAGCTTTATTGAGTCGGTGTGTCTGGGGTATTCCATACTAAATCGGGTACCATTTGGCTTTTGGATTTCCAATTTTTTTCGTAATTTGATGATAATGATTTTTTTAATTGTTTTCAGCCAATTTCGAGATATCGATTTTTGAAAAATCACGTAAATTTTTTTGAAATGCCTTTAACTTCGCGAAAAATTTACCGGTTCGGACAATTTTTTATGTTTTTCAAAACACTTTTGCATCATAAAATTGAAGAAAAATGTAAACCCATATTTCTACAAAAAATTTTAAAAATATATTTTTTTTTAAATTTCGTTCAAAAATTTTGTAATTTCCGTATTAAGCTGGTAACAGAGTTTAGATTTCTTATGAAAATTAAGAGAAAGTGGTCATTTGGCAAGATGTATGAATCGATCTTCGAATATCGATTAATTTTTTCACGATTTCTTTTCGCATCGATTATTTTTGTTTCGATTTGAAACAATTTAAAAATCGAGTTTTTTATGATCTGGCTTTTCTAGTTTGGCGACACAATATTACGGTTATCTCAAAAAGCTAAACTCTCGCCTATACATGGATGAAATGACATTCATTTGTATATTCTGTGGATCTAAAAAAATTATGGTATAACAGTAAACACTTTGTATAACTTCCATTAGCTGCCTCTTTTAGGAAGATTCTTCATCCGGTTGCTAAAATTTAAGCAAGTCATTTGTGAGTTGCATTGCATATTTTCACCATTTCGCTTTAATTCAACGCAGCCCAACATGCAGCCAAGAATGCAGACACATTCTATATATGTTCTTTTTTTTACAAATAAGCCAAACTCAAACGCATTCCAAATTTTAAGATTATTCAAAAGCATATTTGCTCAATTCCTCGGTTCACTTTGTTTATTTATTTGGAATTTTGGTTAGCCGGGTTATGCGACGGTTATGGCATACTGCCGACTTTGGCTAATGTCAAGTTTTATAGGTTGCAACGAACGACGTCGACGACAGTTACAACAACAAAGCTGACAAAAGCAAACACAAGTCAAGTTGGCTAAAATTATTAGCCAGCTGTTGGCCTACCGTTAGTTGGCTGTTGGCCTGCCGTTTAGTATCTAGCTGAGGTTGAGTGACTTTTTGCGGTCTTTGACCAAACAAATACACACACACACACACACACAAAAGGCATATTACCTTATAAAAACTCATCAGCCGCATTCGCTGGTACGTGGCTGACAAAGCGCTATGGCTAAGGCAAATGAAAAAATAGCACAACAACTTGGCAGAATTAAGTCAATGCGCGCAGAAGTTCGCAGAATAAACGGTCAAAAAATATACGTAATGAATGTTGTAGCACAGCGGTGAAGCGTCGAAGAACCGAAGCGGCGGTGAATGGCGTAGAAACATTTTTAGAATTTTAATTAGCTGGAAAATACCAATAATCTCGCGCAAGGCATACTCGTTGCATATAAAGCGGCGCTTGTTGGTTGTTGGTTTGTGTAGGTGTGGAAGAGAAATTGGTTTGTTTTCGTTTGCAACTAAACCAGAATTTGCAAATAAAAATTAATTTCATTTACATGAATTAGTGACGCTGGTTGTCCCACTTTAATTAATCGACGACAATCGTCATTGAGTGGTCACGCATTTGGAGCGTGACATATTAAATTGCCTGATACTGATGCAAGAGATTATTCAGCCGCTCGATTACCGCAGAGATTAAGCAAATTAAAGGAAAATCGCAAGTTTCTTCAATTTAATTCAATTAGTTTTCGCAAGTTTGAGTGAGTGTTTATTATTTCGCTCACGCAGTAGGTGCATGCCTACAATTCTCATGAGAGTTATGAAATTTCAATCTGAAATTGTTATTTATGTATGTTGCATTAAAAGGCCAGTTAGTTGAGAAACATTAAGTAAGTATTGACCTACGTAATTTAGAGCTACAAAAAAATAATTAATAAAATGTTAGTTTTTTCTACTCTACGCTGCTCACGTTTTCACCAAGATTTACTCTATAAAAATCCTCACCTGTTGCAGAGCCTACGATATGCTTCGCCAGTGATGCCGTTGTGCGACTAAACGAACAGTTTGACGGCCCATTTTAAGCGCCAATACCCTTTGCTTCGGCTTTTAGACGCTTTTTCCAAAATGATGTGCCACTTTTGCCCCTTTTTAAAAGTTTAGTTTAAAAAATGTTAACAGAACCATACCTGTAAATAAAAAAAAAAATGAATCGCGGCTAGAAATATCAAGTTGGATGTATTTTGTTTTTGCTTTCATTGCTTCAGTTCCAAAAGCCGTATACAGATTTTGTTTTCAGATGTAATGTAACAAAATTTATAGTTAGAACCTAAAATTTATTCTTTAATTAAGATAGAAAAGCTAAGAAAAATATGGTGATTTTCTTTCGTCAATTACCCTTTTTGCGATTTTCAGAAAATTCACGATGGCAACACTGCGCTTCGCAGTCTTGAGGTTAGGTTTATACGACTTCGGTTATATAGAAGTGTGATTATTGTTTGGCTTATTCAGGCGGTACAAAGATTTCATTTTGATAGCCGGGGATATATAGCCTTGTATATTAAACCCTTCGGTCTAAAGAGCAGCTCATTAATAACCAAGATTCTCACCTAAATATAGTTTTATAGATAATTGATTTTTAAAACTTGGTTACTTCATATCAGCTTCATTTTTAACTAACTAAGCTTTCCTTTGTGTAAAAAAAATAATAATTTTCTGATATCTTGTTGAGAAATTATAATAATTTCTTCGAATTCAGTCGAATGAAGGCGAATCACTCGCCAACGAATTAGGTCAAGCCAGCATCAAGAAATGTTTTCTGCGAAATTTGACACAACAACGTTGGGCAGAAAACCATTTGTTATATGTCAACAAACCAACAACAAATATATTAAAATACGGAAATTATAGTGAAATTTATCAGCAAATGCAAGCGAAATTTTTATACAGAGCGACCAAAGTCAACTGCCAGAGGTATTGAACTCTGGTTAACCAGCTACAGTTAGCAGTAAAAATTTTAGTGATATGTAGCTGTGAACTCAAGTCAGAAATTGAGCGCCGCGTAAGCCATTCATTTCATTAACGTTTAACTAAGTAAATGACGGTAATTTTGGTGATTTTCATTTTAATTTTATTTGTACATTTCTTCATTCATACATAGAAGATCAACGTAGTCGACTAATAAAATAAAAAACCGCCCATAAACTTTCAATGACTGTGAAATGACCGACAATGAAAGTGAAATTGTCATAAAAACAGTTGGAGGCAACAACAAAAAAAAACAAAAAATGAAAAAAAAATTGTTAGACAGACTAATTCGCTTAGAAATGATCTACAAATACTGTATTTCCATGTGAAAGTTAATAGCAACTGCATTCGAGACGCACACAAAGCGAGAAAAGTGAATTTAAATAAATTTCGTGATTCGTTAATTTCAATGGCACAAGCGAAAGCGAAAGGCTGTACAATCTTAATTTTTGTAAATAAATCTCATAACTGCTGCACGGCACAAAACAAGTTTACAAAAAGACGCAGTAGAATGAAAATTCCAATGGAAACTAAAAAAATAATATAATAATAATTTTCAAATTTTTTAAAGTTTTGAATATATTATTTAAGATTTTAGATAATGAGAAATTATAACTAAGAATCAAAAGTAAATAGGAGAGAAATATTGAATTCCGAATTATTGCAGAAATATTTATAAATATTACATTGCAAGCAATTACACTCTAAAAAGTACTACGTATTAAAGCTTATTTACTATATTTGTGTATCGAAACAATTTATTAAAAAAAAACTTCAACTAAATAAAATGTTCATAGTATGTACATTAGGGTTGCCTCACGAAAAAAGTTGTGGGTTTTTCACCGCTTTTATCAAATTTATTATATTTTAAGACTTTCGCCATGATATTATAAAAAATATTAGGCTGGTCGAATTTGATAATTTCTGAGAAACTGTTCTCGAAAGATTCCCAAACTACGCCCGAAATGCTCCCGAAATACATATGTCTATATTTTAAGACTTAAAATAACTTTTCTTACCCATAAATATTATGGAAATATTATTTTGAGCCTTATATTATAAAAATCTTTCAATAATAATTATGAGTGAAACAAATTTTGTTGATCTTGAAATACGGAACTGTTTTCTGATCATTTCGGGCCTAGTTCGAAACCATTTCGAGACTGCTGTGGGACTATTTCGAAATAATTTTAGGGCTTGTTCGGGATGGTTTGGGAATTAGCCCCGAAAAAGCTCTAAAAATAGTTACGTAACGATCACGAAATAATCCAGAACTACGCCCGAATCGCTTATAATTATTGGGGACATACATTTAAAATATAAGTTTCAAAATAATAGTTATCGATGACTTCAAAAATTTATCTCACTAATAATTATAATTATTATTAAAAGACTTTTATAATTTTTACGAAATTTGGATGACTAACTGGGGCTCTGGTGAAAGGAAGCCTTTATTCAATACATTTGACAGCCATGTTACAGTATTTTTATTTAGAGAGGTGGTATCTATTATCTTGAGGGTTTTTTTTTTAAGTCTTCATATAGATAGGTACTTAGCATAACTTTTTTTATTTAACCTGAATTTCTAGAAATTTGGCAACCTCGCAGTTACAAATAAGGATATCGAACTCAGATGTGAAAAATGAAATTTGAAAACACTTTTTTTGAAATATTTAAGCTCATTTCGTTATCAATGGTTCCAATAGTTGTGGCTAATTTTGAAGGCCTAAAAGAGTATTAGTAAAAAAGTTCCTTATCATCACTAAAGTCGCAACCGCAAGCTGCCACCAAACAAACAAAAAAAATGTTAGCTGTATACACTAATTGCCATTGCTTAATTGGCTTTATTAAATAACTGAACTGCAAAAATATAATCATACCGCCAACCAAGTACCAAACCTATGACTAACACAACAAAAAACCCCCGCATAAGTGGACAGACAAATTGGCCAAATGAAGCTGTCAAAAGCAGCAACTAGTTGGTAAAATAACACGAACGGCAGAGCAGATAAAAATGATGATACAAAAAAGTGATAATGAAAAGCATTGGCAAAAAGAAAAACAAAAAACAAAAAAGCGAAAAATCAAAGCAAACAAAAACGAAGTCAAACAAATCATTAGCGAGAAAAATATTAGTCAGCTGAAAAACTGCAAAGTTTACACAAACGAAATTTATGAAAAGAAAAATAAAGAAAATTAATAAATACAAATAAAAGTAATAACATTCAGTAATAAACAAAAGCAGTGATTCTAACACAAATGTGATTATTATAGAGTGCGTTTGTTTCAAGTTGCAATAAACTTTTTGCGATTTTCGTTGTAAATATAGTAAACAATTATTTAGTTTTTTTTTTTTTATTATGGCTCAAAGGTTTTCCGCACAGCGAATTCGTCAGATTTTGCAAACAATTTCAATTATTTAATATATAAAAAATGTAACCTTTTGTAAATTTATGTGCATAAATTTGTCCAATGTTTTTCAAATCGAGTGAAAAGGTAAACAAAAAAAGTTACGTTTTTGTAACTAACAATTTTGCAAGTTTTCGACTGAGTTGCTTTCGATAAAGCGCAAATGCAAAATTATAAAATATTAGCGATTGTGAAGAGTGAATATGGAATTTTCGAGGCATGCGATTTTCTGTCAATTAGGTGTACGTCAATGAATGTTTGAAAAAAACAAAATACAATAAGTTAATAGAACAAAATCAAAAGCTTCATAGCACGGTGTTTAAAGCCCACCTACAGTGTATTGAGTTAAGTGCCAGCAATGCATTCAATGATCTGCACAGTATTTAAATAGCCACGGAAATATGTACAGAAGCCTAAACTATTAACCACAAATTCATTTTTTTTATATTATTAGCAATGTTTTTCATGATAATTATTTTTCGTTAGTTTTATATAAAACTATAGTTCGTTTTTTTGACGAAAATTATATAAATCAGAGTTTCGAACTTTGTACAAAATATGTAAAAATTCCAACACTTTTTATAATAATCTCCAACTTTTTTATTAGAATTTGTTAAGAAATTTAGAATATCTATGCAATTAGCAAATATGTAAATGTGCAAGACTATGGTAGCTGAAAATGCCGGTTAATTCTTTATTTTTTTTAATATTGTACTTGGAAACTTTTTTTCATTTAACGCATGCAACGCCAGCATAAAAAATATAAAAATTAACGTGAATTTATATAAAAATCATCCGATTTTCGGAAAAAATGCTTAAAATGGCAAGTTTTAAAAATTTACAAAATTAATCGCAATTTTTACAAAATATTGTTTGTGCCCTGAGAGAAGATTAAAAAAAAGAAGAAAAACAAAATAATCAGAATCTCTGCTAGAAATTCCATCGATGCCTTGATGATAAAAAATGATTGTTATTTCTATAACAAAAACTATAAAGTGGAAATTTCTACTTTTGCATAAAATTCAGAAAAATTTTGCAAATTTATAAAATTGCCAATCAAACTTCAAAATTCGCAACCACAATTTTTAGAAAATTTTGGGTGATACGATTTTGTAGCTCATTCCACTTTAATATAATAAAGCGCAAATTTCAAGTGACTAAAAATTTCTGATGATTTTTGATAATTTTTTTTCGCCTAAACTTGAAATTTTGTTGGACTTTTTTTAAATTTGCTAAATGTTTGTGAATTTTGTACAAAGTCTGTTTATTCTATTTTTATTGTTTTTTTTTTTTATAAAAGTCCAGCTCATTATATAGCAAAAACCGCATAAATCCACAGTTCGAACAAAATTATTGCATTATACAATTTCTAAGTATGCTGTTTCAAAGTCCATTAATTTTTGAAGTAACAAAGACTACCGTTGATTTTTGATAATTTTTTCTTACTGGCGATTCCACACATCCAAAATAATTGTCCAATGTATCTACACTGTATGGCAGTTAAAAAAATTTAAATAAATCATCGAAAATTTTTAGCTATCTGAGACTTGCAGTTTGCTAAACTGAAATTTAATAGGCTATAAAACTGCTTACCAAAATTTGAAAAATTGAAAAATTTTATGAAATTTGTTTGAGTTTTAATCTCTTCTACCGTTTTTTTATAATATAGTAACAAGAATGAGCAAGAATGAACAAACAAAAGAAGAATAGCTAAAATTGGGCAAAATGTCGCGTCCCTATATTGTTCACGTAACTGTATGCACATATATTGATTTTGAATAACAATTTTTCTAAGCATACTCGTAATACATGGATCTCAGCCACTCTACTTATTTACTACATAAAGCAGTACGATTATAGTACTCCAAACACTCTTAACATGTACTTAGAATTTTTAAATTGCATTGAATCCATTGACCCAATGCTTTGCTAAAGGCTTGCATACACTTTCTCCGAAGTAGGCACTTCCGAAACATATAACTACAGGTATTATACTTCAATTGAACTTTGGCTGAGTGGAAAATTTCACTAGATTCAAACACAAAGATTTCAATGAGTAAGTGTGTGAAATGTATGCAATGCCTGCACTTCAAGTTCATGCATAACAAAAGCAAAACTTATAACATAGCCTCTAATTTGAATTTTTAACAAATGTTTATTTGTGTGGCACACAATTTCCACTGCACATACATCAAAAATAACTAATGCAACTTGTATGCCAACCGAGTGACCGCCGATGCACCAAATATGTACATAATAAATATGTATGAATGTGACGAATTTCTCACGCTCCCGGCGGCTACATCGACCAGCTCTGACCGCCACAATTTCACCAATTTTGCTGGCTAAGAAAGAGATGAAAAGTTAAAGTGAATCGAAAATTTAGTAAAATATTCATTTGGCGCACGTACAACGTACAGAAAATCAATCAGCAGCAGCAAGCTGCGGCAAAAAAACAAAGAAAAGTATAGATAAAATTTACCACGTATAAGAATAATAAAAACTAAGTATGAATTTGAAAACAGAAAAGAGTAGGTGTGAATGGAAATTTTTTGCAATACTGATTTGCAATAGGCGGCTGCAGATTAACTGGGAAAATGTTACATGAATTGTATGGATGTGCATTTTACATCAACCGACCTTCAAAAATTCAATAAAAAAAAAAATAGTACCAATTTCTGTAATAACAAAACGTTTGGAAATATGATTTGTTGTTTAGAAGGAGAAAAGGAAAAATGTAAGCTATTATGTACATATGTCTGATAAAAAATGCCTTTTTTTCAAGTGTGAGGATGATCCGTCCGGCGATTTAATAAAAAAATGCAGCTTCGCTGCGTTTGAAAACAACGTTTTATAGTCACAGTAAAATTGAAGGCGACTCCAAAGATAGTAACAGTATTTGACATAATTTTCAATGGGATATCTGAGAAAAAGCTATTACTTACTTAACCTAATGGATTCAAATCCATTCATCGGTTTTTGAGCCAAGTTGTTACATATAAATTCCAAATTTAAAAATTCATATTTTTGAAAATTTCAACATACTTTAACTAAGATCAGATAAAAAATTTAGTAAAAAAATGAATGCATGTCTTTGATTGTATCGATTTTTCAAATTTCAAAATATTACAAAATTTCTAAACATTTCAAAATTTCATAATATTTTTTTATAGCACAATGCCCGAGAAATAGTACAATTTTGAATTTCGGACTAAAATTCACCCAAACCAAAAATTACCGATTTTTTAACGAGCAATTTTGGAAAACAACAAATTAAAGATTTTATGGCTTTCAACACAAAATTTTTTCGAACTTAAAGTGATAAATGTTCGTTCTTTTTTAAATAACGTTTTTTTGTAATCATAAACATTTGGGGTTCTTGAGTTTGAAATTCAATCCGCAATTTTCAAAATAAACTCAGGATATCTTAGGTATCTAAGTAATTAAATCGGGTTGATAACTGTCGTATTAAATTTCATAGTTACTTAATTTTTTTTTGCCAAACCCGTACGCAAGTATTTTGTCCGCAATTGCTTTTGTCTCCGTCTTCCGCTAAAACCATCAGAACAACAAAATTGCAGTAAATAAAAGTCAAAGATTAACATCGGCAACCGTAAGTCGAATGCGCAAGACCTCAAAATTATGAGCTTACACACAAGTGAAAAATTTCTCAACACCTTCACGCCCATCAAAACACAAATACTTTAAATGCATACATATATATATATATGTAGATATGAAATGTATGAATGTGCTATAGATAGGTGAGATTGTTGCCTTTTCATGTAAGGCAAGCGGTTTACTGCCAGCCACCACCAATGACTTGCCGACTCTTCTGCGCCCTACGCCTAACTGCTTGTATGGATCTAACCAACCAACGGTGCTGCTTTTTTGCGACGGCGCATGCGCGTGTGTGTCGCTTTAAGTAGGTCACATGTTTTCATGCTTGTGTCAGAATTCTTGCTCTGTAATCTTCTTTTTTTACACAAAACCAAAAGTTTCTTTTTTCTTTTTTTTTTCTTTTTACATACTTAGTTTGTTTGTTTTGTTTTGGGCATTTCTCGCAGCTTCTCTTGCTGCTGATCTAATTGTTTTTTTTTTCTTCTACTTACTTTCTACATAAATACAAAACCTTCTTCCTACTTGTACTGGTATTAGAGCAAATATTTCTTTTAGATCTTCCCTCGACAGCACCCATAAGCTCGATTTATACATTCATGCTTGGTCCGCCCGCCTCTGCTTTTTGTCGGAGCTTTAATCAAAGCGTAGCGAATGTTAAAGTACTTAACTTGAAATTGAAAGGTAAAGAGCGTGAGACCAAGAAGAGGTAAAAAGTAAAAGGTAAATATCGTTTTTTTGCTGCTGCTTCTGTTGCTACATTTATTGAAAAAAAAGCACTCAATTGATTTTGAATTATTGTGCAGCTCCAAGGTATGAAAAAAGGCTTGTGTGAAAGGAGCAGATAGTTTTTGATAGTTTTTTTTGACGTGCGGTGGCTGGCAGGAGTAGTGGGAGTTTTTTGAGTTTAAATTGGGACTATACATTTTGCTTTTCATTTAAGCTGTTTATAAGTTCTTTAATGATTTTTAGATAACATTTTTATCAAATTCCATAAATATTACCGAATTAATATCTGATATCTGATATCAGAATATGTCTTTGGTAATATCATTATGCTAGAAGAATATTTTAAACTCCTCTTAAATGGTTTTATACTGAAATAGAATGCGCCAGAAAATTGCATATCCGGCTTAAATTTAAAAGACAAAAAATGTATAATGTTATTGTACATTTTGCCAAGATTGTTAAATTTTCGTAAAATTTTTAAAATGTTTCAACATTTTTAGCTTTTGTTTTCTCGTGGTGAATTTAATTTTTGTTGCTCAAAACAACCAAATTGAATATTAGTTTTTAACAGCATTAGTAGCGCTACTTAGCAGAGTTTGAAAAAAAAAATTTTTTTAAATTAAAAATTCATATTTTTTAAAGAATACATTGCAACATCCTTAATGATCTGTTTTAACAAAACATTAAATGCATCACTTTGATTGGTTCCATTTTTTGTAATTTAAATTTTTTTCAAAACTCATTTTTTATAGCCCCAATTTTACCCTTAAAACAACCTTGTAACCAGTTCTGTACTATTATAACATTATTTACAGTTTACAAAAAGAAACACTTTTTCCAAAATTTAAGAAATTATATTTTTGGAAAGGAAAAAACACCGTCTTGAAAGTTTCAACATATTTTCGGATCCGTTTTAGCAAAGAATTTAATGCAGGACCACGATTATTTCGATTATTTCGATTTTAGAAATTTCAAAATTTTTCAAAATCAATTTTTTAAAGCCCCAATATTATCTTTAAAATGATGGTTACAAGCATTTTGTGAGACAAACGACCTTGTAACCATTTTTGTTATCAAAATTTAAATTAAATCTGTTTAATGTGTTTAGCCTAAAATTTCATCAAATATGTTATGGCTTTTTATATGTTATAATTGTTTTTTTTTTAAAGGCTTTGACAAATTTTTCTTAGCTCCATTTTATTCCAGTTATGTTAGATTTTTTTCGGTTTCACTTCGTTCATCATGACATATGTGCAAATAGTTTTTGGGACGCTAGATTTTCTAAAGAAAGATTTCTCTAAAGTCAACTTTGTATATGAAAACTTACAATACTACATATCAAAATGTTTAACTCTTGACATTCGTCGAGGAAAGTATTATTGCTGGCCACATTTCAAACCACGTCCAACCAACCAAGTATGGTCAGGCGTTAGAATTGCTATAATTAAATTTGTCAAAATGTCTGTCTAGCCAAGCGTCGTGTGAATTTCAGGTTTGTTGTGTGTTTTGTTCTTTTTTTTTTTTTGTTGTGAAATAGTTTACACGAATGAGCCAAGAAAGTTGCACAAAACTCCGCTCCAAAAGCAGTGAACCTAAACAAATTTGCTCCGAAAGCGGCTCACAGTCGCACCTCAACAAACTTCAGCTGCGCGTGCAACTCGTCCACACCATTCTCAGACTACAACAATTCTACGAGTATTTCTACAACTCACATTTCTATTTCCTTTTTTTTTTCTTCGTACGCGTACTCATTCAATCATTCCAATGCGGTTTTCTGCCGCATTTCCTGCTTGCCTGCTTGCCGCTTGCCACAATTCGCCGCCGCTAGTTCCCGCCAGCGCTGTCTTCAGTTTTATCGTAGCGTTAGTGAGAGTTAATTCTTTTCGTTTTCTACATTATTATTACAGTATATTAAATGTATGAAAGTATGCACACGTATATATTATGTATATATGGAAGTATTGACAGCGTAGAAAGGAAATTGTAAATTTCCGTTATTGATGCGATAATGATTATATTTATTAGCCAGCGGAAAGCACGACTCTGGCTGTCTTGCAAATAAATATGTAAATATATATGTATCTAAATGTGTGTAGATTTAGTTGCAGTGCTTAAGTGCTTATTAACCTAAATGTTTTATTAAAAAACGAAAATGTCAAATTTTTTAAGTAATATGTAAATTCAAATAAATATTATGATTACTACTCAGTTTTAGTTTGGTTTTTATATTTTGCACTCCAAGCAAAGAAGGTCAGTGAAACTTTTTGCATGATCTACTTTTCGGTTATGGATTCCCTGCTTGCTTAATCTATTCACTATTTTGCATTTTCTGCAAAAAAATAAAATATGTATTTTGTACAAAAATGTGAATCACATTTTTCCGTTCATGAAGAAGCTGATTTTTATGTTTTTATATTAAAAAGTGAAAATTTGTGCTAAAGATATGGATGTGTGAACGAAATATTTCTAAAAATCTAATTAGGGTTCTTTATTGTAATCGATATTTCAATTATTGTCGTTATAGCCACATAGATGGGTACGAACTATTATGCAAACAAAAAAAATTGCATTTCTAAATATTCAATTTTTAAGCGATTAATAGAATTTTATCCATCGTTCGAATAGTTTCAAATTAAGAATAGCTTTCATTCATCGTTCAAGTAAATTTTCACAGCGAATAGATTTTCATTCATAATATAAATCGGACAAATAGTGTGACTATTCGACTTCCGAATATAAATTTTTTTTGTTATTCAAAATTATATGATTGACGAATACAAATCTATTTGTTATTCAAAGTTATTTGAAGGTCGAAAATAAATTTATTTAGTATTTAAAATTATGTGAAAGATGTATAAAAATGTATTCGCTATTAAAAATTACTTGAATGACGAATTTAATTGAATAACGATAATGATCTTCCCAGAATGTTTTTGGAAATATAGAGGCATTATATTTAGATTCACATGATCAGTTTAAATGCTTGGTAGTATGGAAAATATATAATGATAAATATATAAATATTTGTTAGAGATGGTGGGTTATAAAGCCTTAGCCACATTTGTGTTCAGGATTTATTTATTTATTAAAAAAATGGTATTGAGCTGCTATTTAATTTTAAATATATCTGAAGTACGTAGTCTTAGTATGAAAAGTATTTATTTAATAAGGCTGCGGTTAAAAGTTTTACCAATATGTGATGCAAATTGTTGTTTCTTTTTTTTTGCTGTTCCCTCTTGTTTTAAAACCTCTCTTCCTAAACATTCTAAAGCTCTTTCATAACGCTTTAATATAATTATTTATTTCCCCTTATATTAGAATATTTCTAGCGCTTTTCTACGCACATTTATTGTAGACAGTTATTGAATCAATATTACAGATATCATTAGTATAGTAACTCGTGCGTGGCCAGTTGACGACTCTTCCGTACAAATGCAAAGTGTATAGTAATCAAAACAAATGTATTGTATTTACATCGATTTACATAGAGGTACAAACATATACATACGTAGTATGTGTGCATGTGTGACAATGGCGCTTATGTGTATTTACGTTGTATCTACATACAGTGTCTCAATATATGTTCAATATATGTACAAATTTTGTCATTATTTTTTATAACAATATATTATCTATACTAAAATAAAGCAGTAGAAAAATCGTATCTGTACATTGAAAATTAAAAAAAAATGACCTAGGGTGATGCAAAGAGTTTAATAGAATACATTTGGATCACTTTTTAAATTTTTGTCTGTCTGTTTCCTTTCCCTAATCTCCGAAAGTACTGAATGAATTTTTATGGGGCTTTAATTGGTGACTAGACAGTAGCCTCGGGTATAACATAGTATATAATTTATTAAAATATTAAATGACGAAAAGCAATCTTTTTTTAAGAAATTTGAAAGAATTATTTTCTATAGAAAACATTTTTATTTTTTCAACGGAATCAACGTTTGTACGTATTTATTTTTGGGTGTTGATTTTGTTTAAATTTTTTTTCAGTAATTATCTTCTTTTTCTTATATATTATATTCAATAACATAATTCGTAAAAATCAAAAATTCTAATTTTGTAAAAACCGTATGAAAATATCACAAAAATTTAAAAAATTTCGAATTTTAACATTTTTCACCATTACTACACGAAAAAGCGCCCCATAACAAATTGAGCCTACTATTTTGAAATATTAGCATTTAACTCAACTGCTCCTTGATTTTTATTGTCTCTGGAAGCTTTTCTTGTGATCGATAATTTGAAAAAAATATTATTAGAATAAACTTGAAATAAAAAAATGTTACGCACTTGCTTTATGCGAAAGAGTTTAAATGAAAATAAGTAATTTTTGTTATAATGTGAACATGGTTTAACGCATGCACGAAATGAAATTTTATATGGAAGAAAATGCGCAAGACCCTCGGCACAAAAAAGCTAAAAAATTAATGACAATTTTGCTTTTTGTTATATATGAATGGAATGGTCTATAAAACTGCATGCTCGAAAAACTGCTGAAAATTCTGAGAAAAGAATTTAAAATTTTTTCCAGTTTGTTAAAGTTTCGAAAAAAGTTTTTTAAAAAGTTAAAATTTTGGTTTTTATGGTTTATGCTAGTAAAATTTTACAACATTTCTTCATGTTTGTTAGATTTTCGTAAAATTTTCACAAAATTTAAAATTTTGTTTTTTATGCTTATATTGTGAAACTTTACAAAGTATTAAAGAAAATTATAAAAAAAATTTTTAAACAAAAATTCCATGAAATATATTATCAATTTTGAAAAAATAGCACTACATACACGAGATTAGTTATAACCCACTGTAATATTTTATTTACATTTTATATAAGAATAATAACAGCAGTATGCCAAGAATTGCTCTTCAATCACTTCCTTTGCACTGCTTTTCACACCCCAAAGGCAACTTGCTGGCCAATCGATCAGTGTATTGAATCAATATTTGATGTAAAACGATGACATTGCATTGATTATTTCCAACAAAAACAACGAATATACCTACAAAGATACACAAATACACAAATGCTTAGCTATAAACATTTACAGTGCACAGAGAGTAGTTGAGTTTGCGTGCTTTGGAGTGCAAGCTGTAATTGCATTGGTATACATAGCGTCACATATTTGCTATGGCATGGCATGACATAAAATAGTATGCGTGCTTACATTTTGCCATCTTCGTAGAGTATACTTACATTTGCTTATCGTGCAACAACAAATGGCAGCAACGTCAGCCAACCAACAAACAGCGGGGTCCATAGGTCCCCCACAGAGGCCACAGTACGAGTAGTCGATAGCGGTGGCGGTGGCGGTGGCGGTGGCAGTGACAGTGGCAGGCAGTAGTAGCAACAAACATACCGTTTGACACAAGAAATGCCAACTTGACATAACATCAATTTCAGTTTGCAATTGGCATGCAGGAGTTTAGTAACCGATTTTTGAGCAGCTGAGGAGAGGGTTGCGGGGAAAACTGGTAGTCGCGTCGCACTTGCGTTTTGCGGAAAGCGACATCGATTAAAAGAAGTGGCAAATCAAAATGGGAGAGCAGTGAAATTAGGTGCGGTGAGGCAAGCAACGAAATGCAAGGTAGCGTTGGAAAACAAAAATGCGCAAAGACTTATGGGAGGAGTTGGAAAATCTTGTTATAAATTGCAAATTGTGCTACATATATACTTTTTACTTTATTACGCAATAAAAGCAACAACAAAATTGACGTCAGCTGGCAAAAAGCGAAGCTAAAAAGCGCAACATCACCTGCTGACTTGCTGGTCGTCCAAACTGACTGCCTGGCTATTTGGGCGCGCTGCGGCAATTGTTGATGGTGTGGCAAGGTGATGATGACAGTAATGGCGCGATGCCCAGATGGCGCTACCAATACAAACACGAATACATATCTACTACAAATATAAAGGAAATAGTATAAAAATAGTCAAACGGTGCAGTAGAAAGCAAACTAAAATCAAACATTTTGCTTCACCTCGCTCGCCGCTAGCCAATATGTCTCTTTTTTTATCACCTCTTACGCTGTGGCATGCAACAAACATGTAAGCACTGCTAGTGGCAGCAACGTTCGCTCATGCAATTATGCTGAAAATTAATGGAGTTATCAACATTTAAAATTTCTAACATTTATCGTTGTTGACTGCATGACTGTAGCGAGTGATTGCAGCGGCGCGCCACACCAGCTTCAGTGGCAAGTAAGTATACTGATGGTGGCGCGCCTTTTTGCACAATCTGAGTGATGTTGGAAGTGGCTACTGCACACACACACACATACCACTTAGAAATATTTGAAAGCGTTTGGCTTTCGCCATAATCCCATACAGTGAGGCTGACAAAAAAAAAAACCAAAGCATCAATCAACAGTGGAGTAATCTTCATCTTTCAGCAATTTAACAATTTATCGAAAATTCTGTTTTAGACATGGTTCGATCGTTTTTGGCCAATAGCTTATCTTTCCAAGTAGTTAGGGAGGCGCTTAGGAATGTTTTTGATGTTTGTCACACCAAGAAAAAAAAAACGGAAAAAATAATGAACATTTTCATTTGATGACCATTTGAGCAAATGTTTTCTGCCATAAAGCTAAGAAGGAAATTAAAAAAATTGCTAAAAAAAATAAAAACAGACGGGAAAGTTTGAGGCAAGCGTTATATGGAAAATCGTAAATCACCGGCTGTGCCACTTTGTGCTTTGGTTTGACATTGATGCCGAAATAGTCAATTTGTAATTTCTCACCGCATATTTATAAGAGAGCAATAAATTACATATGCAAGGTGATTAATTCGGCAATAAATTACAAATTCTTAATGTTGAAATTAAAAATTTAAGTAAAATTATATTTTTAAAATCCATTTTTAGATTTCTTTAAAACATATAGTCTATTAGAGCTTTTAAGCAAATAATTGGCAATTTTCTTTATTGGGCCGAACATTTTCTGCGGAAGCAATTATCCTGATTCCTTTAAATGCAAATAAAACCCGGACTAACCTGGAAGATTTGTCTAGGAGAAATTAAGCCCCATCCCCACCTTTTCCCCTAAAATTTTCCTTTTTAATTACCTCCATCCTTGCCAGGCCTTAAATGGAATGGGCACCATGACTCACTGCTTGGAACCCCGATTTCGGGAAACTGTATTCTCATTAAAATTTTGTTAAATTTTTGTAAACATTACGAATTTCGACTACCAAGTGACAATGTAAATGATGAACTCATTGAGGATATGCTTGAGACTAGTAGAATAATTCTCTGATTCCTTTCATTTTTTGGAAATATTCTGAGACTAGTACACAGATCCATTGCAGGCAACTACATACATGGCTGCTGAACTGGCTAGGCAAGGCACTGTTTATGAGATGTAAAGATCAATCGAGCACGGTGGCTTGGCTGCCCTTCTATGATCTGTCCTTGTTCAAGTGGAGTAAGCAAGTTAACAAGGCCTTTCTGTCCATTGCACAATGGCAACTCTTGATCGTCTATATCTGTTTACTGAGGAAGAACGACGGCTTTGTCTCTTTCATGCAAAGATGTCTGAGTAGTAACATATTTGCTGTAAGAAATTACTACTCGAACCCGAAAGTGGTTCTTAGATTCAAAATTAAATTCTTTTAAATGATCGCGTGAGACCTTTTTTGTTAGGTCTTACGGCTTAGAATTTAAATTTGAGCCCCCTGTCTCTTTGGACTACAAACACAAAACCGAAGCCTGAAAGGTTACCATTCTTGATCAAAAACCACTTGAGCAGTCGTAGATTAATTTTGCTCCACTTCTTTAACGTAATTTATTCGGAAAACCTCGTTGTTTCATTAATAAATGACACGATTGATATTCGGTAAACCCTTTTAGGAGTTAAAGTCAGTTCCTTACTGAGGTCTTTGTGTTTGTTGCTCCAGGTAGACGACCTCATGTTCCGCTTTTTTGTTGCAATGCCTTTTTTGATGCACATATATAACTTGTGGCAAATATCAGATCATTTCTTGCCAGCCCCCGATTATGATTCGTCTGCTATCAGTCCTAGAACTATCACTAGCCGAGGTAGTTTGGTGAATGAATTGGCGCATCTTGAACTATCTTGTCGGCGTTTTTTAGTATTACCAAAAACAGTTTTAAAACGGCTCCCTATCTACACTAGACACTACAAAGGGTATATTTACATTCAAGTATTTCAGAGCTAAATAAAAAATTTTAACTAAATTGAAAACTTAAATTTTATATTCTTCAATACAAAACACACGTTTGTCGCAGAGGCACGTTTGTCCAGTTGCAGCATTGAAATTCTTGGCATTTTTCTAAGACAGTATTTACTTTTCCTTACATTGTTGCCAGTTATTTCAGTATACTTCCAACCTTATTGCAATTCTTCTTCCCTTTTGTTCAACTCATTCTTTTTCCTTTTGCTCCATTAGCCGCCAGCTAATCAGCAACTTTATCTGTGCAACTGCCAGAGAATAGTTTCCTATTTCCTTATTATCTTGCCTGCTGTTAAGTAGTCTTCACCTCTTGCGCTCCAGTTTCCACAATTGCCAGCTGCTTAAGGGGGCAGAGATAGTATTACTCGTACATAGTTGCATTGTGCTAAGAGAAACGTCACAGTTGTATCTAAAGAGTTACTTTGTTGTAGTGTTGCTGCAGCAAATCCGCTAATCTTTGTTGCTATCATTGTGACCAACCATATTCGGTTGCTTGTTATGTGAATGCTACTACTACTATGATTTTTTTGTGTTTTTTTTGCTTCAAAATATTTTCACTATCCTCAGCGCAACTTTGTTTATTTTGTTTTTATTGCCGCCAAACTTGTTTCTCCATTTCATAGCAACCGAGCGAAGGAAGAAGAATTTGGGGAAAACTCCAAAGGCTTGTTTGCAATTGCTAGGCGACACTCTTCCGTTGTTCACTTTTCCTGCTTTTCCATTTATTTGTCGTTCACTGACTTGCTGCTTGCTTGCTGGCTGGCTTTCTAGCAGCTTGGACTTTAAGCTGCCGCTGAAGTTAGCGCCGAAAAGTGAGAATTAGCCTGGAGAATTCTGTTTCGTTTTTCTAATTTTTCATTATTTCTTCTTTTACGTTTTTCTTTTGCTACCCGTTTGCTGCACAAACAGGATTGCCCACTTTTATTCGCTGGCGCTGCTATTGGCATTGTCAACTTGTCTTTGCCAGCCGCCCGCTGCTTGACTGCCAGCCTGGTCTCTTTTTAAATAAGCTGACTTGTTTTCAGCTGCTGTCGCAAAGTATATTATAGTTTTTTTTCTTTTTTTCAATATGTAGCGCAGCGCAGCATCGCTTTTATTTCTGACAACCGTCTAAATATAGTGACTCGGCAATTAGGTGCATATCAAGTTGGAGTCACGTGCTCAGGAATAATTTAATATCACTTGAACCATTTTTTTATTAATATTAATATCAAATTTTAGATGACCTAAGCATTAATTATAACTTTATAACTTGTTTGAGGAAAACTCCTATCAAGAATCATTTAAATGGATAATAGAAGCGACAAAATGTCGTGAAATCAGCGCTCAAGGCAACACAGTTTATACTATATTATATAATTTGTCGTAGTATACAAAAATGATGCGGAAATTGCTTGTTGGAGATAAACTTTTAACGAGCATGTGCGGTTTTTATGATTCAAGTTTTAAATTTGTATATTTTTGCTGAATTAAATAATGGAGCATTTTTAAAATAAAATTGTTACATATAAATTTAAGACAAATTTAACCGTCTGTTGACCTTTAGGTAGAATTCAAACATTAAAATACAATATGCACAATAAAAAAAATTTCAATCGAGCTGAAACTTAATGACTTTGTTAAGTCATTATTCACAAAATCGAATATGTAAAAAGAATAATGTCCTCATCCTCCCCATTGCAGTATTGAGGGACCAACATCTTTCTCCGATTGATCCACAACCAGCTAAACGTTGTAAAGTGAAGTGGGAAAGGGGAGTATAAACAAGGGGGAAAAAGGAGAGCGTATATGTTGCTTTTGTAGAAAACCAGCCTTCAAAAGTATCCATACACATACAGAGTTCGTCAGTTGCATAAACTAACTGTAAAATATATGAAATCTCAATGTGGGTAGAAATCTACCCACAAGGTCGGCAAACACATATCGATTTTAAGATCAACGAACGGTTAAGAAATGATTTTAATTTTAAATTAATCATTTGGTGAGATTTTGTGCCCTATACATCCCTATTTGTCGGTTAAAGTAAATTTTATGTAAGTGAAACGCAGAACATGCCCGGGTAACACTTTCAGTCATAAGATGGAATAATTTCAATTCAGGGTAAAAACCGAAAAATATTCCAAATTATATTTGTGTAAAAAAATTCAATCAAATCGTGGCCTGTCACACACAAAACTTCCTGAAAGTTTTCTGAAAAGTTGTTTTCATACAAAACCTCAAAAAACCCTGAGGTCTACAGAAAATAAAATAAATGTTTTCCAATTTAGATAGTACAATATTAAAAATTTTGCTTATACAAAAAAGGGGAACATAAGAAAAATTATCTTCTAAACAGAATTTGAGGGAGTTTGAGGTAAACAATTTTTGATATCGATAGGGTAACACCTAGGTCCGGGGATAAAATAGCAATTTTAATAACAATAACTGTATTGATAAATGTAACAATAGCAGTGGAAATTATTATTATTAATGCTACAGATAATTATCGTTATCTTCACTGTTATCGACATCATTATCACTAGAGATATTTTTAGGAGTATCTTTATTCTTAACGAAAAGGTTATCGATATTGATAACGATAAATTGATGACATTGTCGCTAACGCTAAGAATAACGATAACTAATATTATAACAAAAATAATCGTTATTTAGATCTTGGGAAGAATTCGTTTAAAAGAAAATTCTAATATAGCGATCTTATCCTTATGACATATGACATACAAATTTCACCTTATTTTTATTTTGTGTTTTAAATCTTTGCATAATCGTTTTGTGAATGCAGAGTTTTAAATTGCAGCAAGTTGGCAAGAAAAAATTTCAAAGCCAAATGCAGAGACTAAAGTTAAGACAATCCCAATGCGAATACAGTACACTAAAAAAAAAATTTGGGAGGTTGAAGAAAAAACAGCTAACAAAAGAAAGACAAATGGGAATGAATTGGCGCAAAAAACTACAACTTTTGGAGAAAACATGTTTCGTTTTATGCGGGTTTTTATTTATTTTGAAAAAAAACAGTAACACAATCGACTGGCGACATAAAAATAAACAAAATATTTCTTCGGCCCTATTTTTGATTGCAAATAAGTTTCTTTCAAATGGAAAATGTATTTTCTTTTCATAAATCTTCTATTTTTGGCACTAAATAAAATATATATTTTTTTAATAAGTTAAAATTTACACTCCTTACTTGCATGAATTTACAATTGTTATGATAATTCTTCATATAAACTCAATAAAAAATGTTTACTTACTCATTTTTGTAAAGTACGCAGTATATTTCATGTTTTTTTTTTGTATTTTGCAGATTAATTAAAATAAAAACTTAACATAGCGCACCTGCAGCTCAAGCTCATCACACTACGAGCGCAGAGTGCCAAAGAAAGCAGCCAACGGGCAGCTCATCGCTCATCATCAGCGTCCATCATAACATCGGCGGCCACAGATATTAATGTTGACAACAAACACAACAACAACAACAATAAAGAAACACGCGGTGTCTGTAGCAAAACCATAGCATCCGACAAACCAGCCAACCAAACAATCAACCAACTTACTAGCCGATTCAGCAACAGTCGCTGGCAGCCGTAGTGCTGACAGCAGCAGCAGCAAAAAAAAAAACCAAAAACAAAACGACAACAATTTCATTACGTTTATTAAGCGTCAACAGCAGCAGCAGCTGCAATTTTCCGCTTTTTCCATTCATTCATTCATTCATTCATTCATTCATTAGTTAATGCTATTAATATATTTTCACGGGGCGATACACCCATCTCGATTCTGGTGCCACTCAGCTCGCACTGATGTTGCATGAATGATTGTGAGTGACGCATGAAATGACAATGAAGTTGCATGCAACCTCTTAGTAAAATATGTTGCTTGCAGGCGTTGTTGCAAAGTTGGTATTTGTGATGTGTCAAGCAGAAAATTAAGGTGAAAAAATATTACAAACTGCAGTTGGTATGCAAAATATGTGAAAATTTGCGAAAGTTGCGTGAAATTTAAATGACTATGGGCAATTAGAAATATTCGTGGAATTTAAGCGAAGAAAAAAGGAAAAACGGATTGTTGAGCGTTTTATATAGAGAAACAAGAAATACGTTTGAGATATAGTGGAATTCCTAATATATGAATACGGCGGATCATATAAGGAGTAAGAAGATGGATACCGTTTACGGCACAAAAAAATATTTCCAGAGCCTATCTGGTGCTAGTGATATCTATCGGACGCCGGCGTGCCGCGCAGTGGTGAGTTAAACCAATTTAATTAATATCATATCTACAAACAACAAGAGTTTAATGCCAAATAGCTATGCAATAAAATCTGAATAATTTCCGCAGCAATTTCTGATTAGTAAAAAATTTCAGCCGTGCGTACAAAACTGCTTTTAAAGCTTTTAAATGTGTTTGCTAATTTGTAATTAAAATAATCTAGAATGCTACAGAACTTAAAACTTTATTTTTGGTTTTTTTGTTGTAATTTTTCCGTACGTTACTGAACTTAAATTTTCTAAAAATATTTTTTGAAAACTTGCATTTCTGACTGATGCCAGTTCATGATAACTGTTTTCCAACTAATTTATGTAATTTAATTTTAGCATTTGCAGATTTCGAAAATTTTAAATTTCATAACTACTAACACATACAGTTATCCAAATAATGGCCACATGGTAATTTTTTATAATATTCGAAATATTTTCATGATAATTAGTTGTTGTTAATTTTTTATAAAAATATAGTTAATATTAAAATTAGAGTGCGTATAAATCAAAATTTCAAACATTGCACAAAACTTATGAAAATTCTACAAATTTCTATTTAATTTTTAATCAGGATTATTAGATTTTAGTATTTCATGTTAGAAATTTTGATACAAATTTGTTAAATTGATAAAAAATTACTTAACATTTTTTTAATTTTAATATATATTCGTTTTTGGTAGGTTAAAAATTAAGTTTTAAAAAAATTATCAAAACACCGAGTGTGAAAAAACTACAAAAGGCAAGTTTTGTATAGCATTTTAAAATTTTGCTGTAAAATAAAAATTTGAAGCTTTTTAAAAGATTTGCAAATATTATAAAAGAAATATCAATTTTTAAACTTTTATACACTTGTTTTTATGTAAGAATTGTCTAACTTTAATTTTTTTTTGTAAATTTGAGTTTTATAGAAATTCCTGAAACAACATGAATTTTTTTTTTAACTATTAAGATTTTATTAAAAAATATTAAACACTATACTCATACACAATTTAAAATTTATTAAGAAAAATGTGTGCTAATTTTTTGTAGAACTTAAAAGTTTTATTGTACAAAAATATATTTTGAGATTATTAAAATCAGAATATGTAAAAAACTTATTAAAATATTTAAAAGATTTATTTTTCACGTTTTTAGAATTTAAAAAATTGCCTCACCTCAAATTTTTTTTTGTTAATTTGAGTTTCATAAAAACATCTATCAAACCATATAAAGGCATGCGTATTTTTTCAAAATTCTATGAAACCAAAAAATTGTATTATTTTTTATCACAATCCATATGCAGAAAAAAAAATTTATTTCTCAAAAGTTCGAGCAGTGCAATTTGTAAAGGAAAATATTTAGTTTATAATTTTAAATTATTAAATTTTAATTGACTTAAAAATTTAAAAAAAAATCGTGAGTGCTGAACTAAATTTTTAAAATTTCTTATATATGTATATACACTGTACGTAAATTTTTTTGATCCAGTTTTTTGTGTTGAATACTTTTCAAAAGCAGCATTTTAAAATAATTATAAAAAATCGACTATATTTTCTAGACAATTAAATAGACTACAGAACTGTCTTCCCAAAAAATTTCTAAACATTCAGATAGAAGATGGCCAAATTTTGATGAAAATGTGTTGAATTTTATTAAATATATTTTTTTAAATGAAAATTTGCAGAATTTTCATGCATATTTTATAAAATTTGAAACTTTAATTTGCATGCTTATATTTTTATATAAAATCAGCAAAAAACATTGTGGGAAAAACCTTGGTATAGTGTAGAAAAAATCAGTATTCGAAAAGTTTCGCTCTTCAATCAATGCAAATGATCTGAAATTTACGTATGTTGACTACATACATATATAGTGTAGCTATATTGCAGTATCGATGTATCAAACTAGACTTTTACGGCCAAATCTACTTACAAACTTATTTTCTATTAATAAAACCCCCATCGACACTATAGGGGTATTCACACATAGAACGTTACTTCGTTATTTGCTAGTTTCATCTAGGTGAAAAGCTTGCCTATTTGTGCGGCACTCGACTTTGGCCGACTGACAGAAATAAGTCAAAAAGAGTCGTTCAAGCGAAATTCCATACACCGAACATTCAACTTCTAAACATCAAAGTAACGAAATTGTGTGAATACCCCTTAACTTCTCAAAAGGGGTGGGCAAAGCTACTCAAAGGCAAAGTAATCTCGCAAATCGGATACTTTCCTAAACTTCACAAACCCAACACTACGTCCATTGATTTTTGTACTTCGCCGCCTTTATTAGCTGATTTATGCACTCGATTGAATGTTTGTGAAATATGCGAAATGGTTAAGTGGTTATCGAAGAAGTGTTAAGATTGACTTTTATTGGCACTTAAGGCGCGTAGCATTCCAGCAGCTGTAGCTGATACCAACGGAGAATAGAATAAATAGAAAGTAGAGCAAAGCCAAGGAAAGCAAAGCTAATATTCCAAACTATTATTTAGCTCTGTGCAGCTGAATCGTAGCGAAGGCGTTGTTAGTGAAAGTGTACGTTCTTCGAATAGGTTAGGTAATAAAATAAAAGTACGAGTTAGTAAAAGCGCTAAGCAGCCGTGAGCTATTAAGCAAATGTGCTATGATTTGAGAGAAGGCCAACGAAATAGAAAAGAAGAAAAAATATGTATGCATTTACCTATAAAGATTAAACTAACTGTTAGAAGGAGGAGGAGAAGAAAATTTATTTAGAATGGAGTTAGCACATTATTATAGTTTATGAGAATGAAAGGCGGAAGGAAAAATGAAATAATAATAAAGTGGCATTACACGAGGAGTGGCTTAAATATTTTATTGCAGCAAGGAGTTAAGCTGTATTGGAGTAAGTGAGAGAAAACCGTATTAAATGAATACTAAAATTTGTGGTGGCTTAAGTTCTTAGAAATGTTAAGACCATAGATATCCATGCATGCAAGTGGGTGACCAAAAACTTTTAGAGCCGGAAAGTTGTCTAAGTTTAAATATTTATTTTATGTTCGTGGACTTAGGTAAGCTATCTTCTAAGGCTAGTATTTTCTTCACAGCCCTGAAATTTCGCATGCATTTGGATTGAAGTGAATGATGCAAACGACTAATTCTTAATATAAAATAATTTGATAATTAAATTAAATATCTAATACATATATATATATATATATATGTATATACATATAACCCAAGCTTTCTGCTATACACCATATGGCGCTCAAACTGTTAATGCCATTGCATTCAGCCTGAAAATATGCATACCAAATATGTAACAGTTTTGATAGCTTTGTAATGCGTTATTTACTTGGATATAAAATGGTTGGACCCCTTCAAGCCACAGACTTTCCCTACCAGTTTAATAATTAGCTATGATTGTCTTGTGTAAGTATATTTATTAATTCCTTTTGGATTACAAATATTTTTTTTAAGAAGAGCTCAGTCTTTAACATAAACCATATAAATAAAAGTTTCAGACGTTTAGCGAAATTCACGAAACTTAAAGGAATTTCAAAAATTTAGGTCCGAGTTTTGAAAAACTCTTCGAAGATGCAATTTTATAGCCAATTTAATTTCGATATAACAAAGTGTGAGTTTTAAGTGACTAAGAATTCGCGTTAATTTTTGGTATTTCTTCACTCATGCGGTTGGGTTCTTGTTTCCATGTAAAAGTAAAATTTGCGGCAGGTTTTTTGCAAACTGATTTAACCAAAATTGATAGACATTCCATTTTCATTACTAGGCCGTATTTTTATATTAATTGAGAGCTGGTTACTTAGCTTATGTGAAGTATTTTATAAGGAAATTAAATCTCTAGTAGTGAGAAATTTTCCTTAGAGGCCCAATGAATTCAACGAATTCTTAAACACTTTAAGCACCTTAAGTTATGCCAACCAGTTGAAGCTGTCAAACCCAGCATCTTTGCCAGTGTCAACAAAGCTAATCAACACATAGCAAAAACTACAATGAATATTCATAACAAAAAAAAAAAGAGAAGAAGTAAGTAAACTAATAAAAATAGGAACAGAAAAACCCCGAAAGAAAATTACATAAATAACAATAACAAGCAAACAACAATCAAAAACATAACAACAATGTAATCAGACTTCTGCATGCGGGCATAAACTCAACAACAAAAACAACACTGGCAAAGAGACAAATGAACTCGACAACTTTATTTACATGAAGAGCCAAAAAACATGCTTTGAAAGCAAATATGTAAAGCAAAGCAAAACAAAAAAAAAAATGGTGCAGAAATGAAACTGAAGTTTAAGTTGAAGATGTTCTGCATGCTGCAGCGGAAGTATTCGCAGTGCGGCACGAAGCGGCAAGAAAATATTGAAAAAGTCAAAAAGCCAACAAATGTCACAACACAGCGCAGCAAGCCATATCTTCATCTCTTCGGCTGTTGGTTGGCATCTCTATCTCTATCTCTCTCTTTCGCCTCTCGCCCCTTCCGGAGCGCACTTGGCATGCATGCTGCGCATCTTCAGCGCATTGTTTGCTTTATCTGAATGCAACTTCCGCGCTCTACACTACACTACACTACACTGGTGTATGTGTGGGTATGTGTGCATGCATGTATGTATGTATGTGTAGATGTTGTGTGCGCGTGTAGTATATTGTCCCGGTTAATGTTGCATGTGGCGCCTTTTCAATTTTCATTCTTGCAGCACAAGTAAATCCTTTGTCGTTGTGGTGTTTTGTTGTTGCTGTTGCTGTTGCGCATAATTTGCATATGAATGTAAAGCTGTGCTGTTGACTCTGATTGTTGTTGCTGTTGTTTTTATTATTGTTGTCACTGCTGTTACTGCTGCTTGTTATGTGACATTGATGTTGCTGCTCCACCGATGTTGCAACAAAAGTTTGCCACATACTTAACAAGTCTCTGCAGTTGCTGTTGTTGTTGTTGCTCGCATTTCGCTTTTTGATTATTATTATTGTGATCATTTTGTATTGTATGCATTCGGCGGTGTTGGTGTTATTGCTGTTGCACTCCTGCCACTTCATAAGAATGTTGCATCGGAAACCACTTATGTGGCAGACGCTTTGTATCGGGCTTCCTCTCTCGCGCGTTTTGCCTTCTTCCACCTATTCAACTCCAAGCGGAGTTGCCAGTTTGTGTGGCATGCAACTAAATATGTTTGTATATTTAAGTGTGTATTATATATTCTGCTTGCCACATTGACTGCATAGTGACATTTTGACGTTGACAGTGTTGCACATGTTGCGCTTGCTGAATGGCTGGCTGCTTGGTTGGCTGCTCTTGTTTGTTACCGTAGCCCTGCGCTAACACCCTGTACCTACTAAGTAGATTTCCATATACACTTCTACACAAAACATTTTGCATGCTTGATTTCTCTGGCACAAGGAAGTTGTGTGGCAACATCAGCTCCTATTCACTTAAATAATGCGGCAGGAGTGCGTTGAGGTGGAGAAGGTGGCATAACAGGAGCGTTCTATATGTATGTAAAATGGCAGAACCATTGTGCGTAGCCCAATGCCAGTGTTAACGAGTATTTGAAACACTTCGAAGTTGTTGCAGTTGTTTTTAGTTATCGCAGTTGCTATGCTCTTGCGTCATCACACAATGTAATGCCGCCGATAAGCAAAGTAGGTGTTTTAGAAATAAATTGAAAAGCTAAGTAGCATGTAAAAAAAAAAATTGCGTAAAGCGTTTGCAATGAATTACATTATGCAGCTGCTTCATGCTACAAAATGTTGCATAAACTGTATTTTATTCAGTAGGAAACTTAATGGTTTATTAAAAGCAGAGTATGGTAAAAGTATAAGGAACAAGGATAAAACTAAATTAAAATAATGAGCAAATAAATGGAAATGTGGGTAAAGGGTGCATCTCAATAAATGGAACTGGTTGCTTTTATTAAATATCGGAGGAATGAGCTACATATTTAATATAAGACCACAGATAACATGAAGTATCTGATCGTCAAATCATTGATTCCTGAGTCGATGAAGAATAAACGCGTCTTAAAAACCGATGAAGCCGCTGTGGTCGATGGATTGTCAATTGAGCTCTTCAAATTGAAGTGGGCTCTGCCTGATTCCCAAAAACGGAAATTCTGCAATATGTACCCATTACCGCTATATCAGCCTTTTAAATATTTCATACAGGGTTCTATCTAGCGTACTGCGCGAAAGACAGAAGGTAATCATCAACGAACTGATTGGATCTTAGCAGTGTGTGGTTTTAGACCTGACAGGAATACCATTGACCAGATATTTACGATATGGGAAATCTTAGGGAAGACCCAAGAGCTGAAAATTTTTACCCACTATCTTTTTGTCGAATCTAACTCCGCTTTCGACAGCAAGAGAAGAATTTGCCTTAAGTTCCCACCAAATTAACATGGCTATGTCCTCCATCCAATATAGTGCATTATCGTGTTGGCTCCCACGCCACAGTTGGCAGTAACAATTTTGAAAATATAGAGAGTTTTGTCTATCACGTTACCAGCATTAACACAAACAGTAATGCCAGATTCGAAACCCCAACGGAAAACCTCTCTTGGCAACAAGTGCACCTTTGGGTTACTTTTATGTGAATGGCTGAAGTCCACTATCAATTAATTACCTACACTTAGATTAGGTTAATCCAAAAAAGAAAACACTCGTGAAACGAAAGCGAAATACACCATCACTCAATGTCGATTTTTACAATCGCTGAATCAATCGCAAATCCTAAACTTAGAATTAATAATGAACTGAAATAGTGACTCACGTCTCTCGTTAGCCTCGAAGCAGACCCATAATGAATGTCTCGTATTAGCATCGCAACCGCGTATAACTGCGCTAGTGTCTGCTAGCCTCTGTAGGGTTAGGATCTCGTGCAGTGGGTACGACCTGTCGTACGCCATGTATACGGTGGCTACTAATGATAATTCGCCAACTCCATGTCGAATATAACTGTTGATCCGGAGAACTGAAATCGATATATAAAATAATATGTTTTTTTTCCAACATGTACTCGCGTGATAAACTGGAGTAGAAGCGGATATACCGAGCGTTGATGAGTCTCTTAACCTTCCGGTCCCTTACCCAAGGTTCCTGCATTAGTGAGACCTCGCTACCTTCCTCCCTACGGAATACAAGGGAGTTGTCCGAGGCGGCCATAGAGGGCCTAAGATTTGGCTAGACAATCCTCATAAACATTCTTAGTAATAGACAGAACCTGGCTGGCATTTTCGGTGACTTCTTCGTCCATGTTTTCTTTTAGGCTCATATCGTACAACAACTGGTCGGCGACCTCTAAATTAGCCCATGCGATCGGGTCGTTAGAACGGAATATTTTTAACTTTACTATTATTATCCCGAATAGCAAGCGGCTCGATACATTCTTTGTTCAGAGTCACAGGAGAAGCGAAGAGCTCTGCGCCGCATACAGAGACCATAAAGCTGTATGCATTGTAGCTCGATTTTCAGATACTACGATGGATTCGGTGGCAACATTGATTAAAAGTATAAACTGCAAATTATATTAAAATATCCGAAGCGATGTTTCATCAAGCGAAAAAGAAAGATATCAGATATGTGAACATTTTTTTTGCTTCTATTTTGTAAGAACTAAAATGAGTACATTTTTTTCGAGTCTGAAATAATCGACTTACTTGTCTGCTATGGTATTAGCTTATGCAGAGCAATATTTCAATATATCTGTAAAACAATTAAGCCTTTAAAAATTGTTGGAGAAAAAGTCTCGAAAAAAATTCAGAAAGTCAAGAACCTAACCAGCTGGAAGAGAATATAAAGAAGAATTTACGCTTCAACAGCAAGCGCTCAACTCTCTTAAAAAATCTTCCTTTTTCTGAGCAAAATAAATTGTAGTACACATATGGCATGCCACTAAAATTTCAATGTTGCTACTAGTGTTCGTGGCCCAAAATTGCAACACTACAGATCAACATCAGCATTAAGTGCACTCAAGAAATTACTCCAGCATGTCTAATTAACTGGCGGCCTTACAGGAAAATCTCCAAAGTAGTCGAAAATTGTTTTCTTTTTCTAGGGAGGAAAAATTAAGAAACACAAAAAAAAAATAAAAGTCTACGGATAAGCAAAACTACAAACATATCTCTGTACAAATACAAATTTTCACCACATCCGAGTAACAGAATTCACTACTCACAAGCTATCCACTTTTCTCTTACAATTACCAGTTGTACTACTATTCTACTACTGCTTTTCAGCTTTTTAGCATATTTAGCTTTTTTATCCATATATTGTAGAATATATGTAAGTATGTAGGTCTGTATAAGTGTGTGGCCATGCCAATTTACGCCACTCAGCATACACAAAATAAAAAAAAAACAGTTCTCGCACTTAGCAGTTTGAAATGCTGTTGCTGCCACTAATTTGGCTACTTGGCGCAAGAACCCACACTTCTAAGTATATAGTATATAGTATATGTAGTATATATCATAGTAATGTAACTACCTTTTTATACCACGACTACAACCAATGCATTCTTGATGCAAAAGTTGCTAAAGCAAAAGTTGCTAAAGAAAAAAGTGTACAAGGGTGGAGAAGAAAAACGCCAAAACAGCAGACTTTATAAGCAGCAAGTAGAGAAAGAAAATTGCTGCTCACCCTCTTCACGTAAAACAACTCAATACCTTTGTATGTATTTAATATTAACAAAAATGCCAAAAAAATAGAAGAAAACCAACAAAAATAAATAAAATGCAGAAAGGCAGGGCAGGCCGCCGTAGCCGAGTGTGAGCGTGTGTGCGCTTCTTGCGGTATGTCCTGGGTTAAAATCTTGGCCGGGGCAGGTAACATTAAAAAATTATCGAAACAGTCTTTTTTTTAAAGTGGTCGCCCCTAAGGCAAATCGCAAACTTCCGAGTGTCCTTCGGTTATGAAAAAACTACGCTAAAAATCGTTTGCCTTGCCGGGTCGCCATTCCTCAATTTGTGTTACAACATCCAAGAGACACAGCACAAATTGTAAGAGAAGTTCGGCCAAATATCAAGCTGTATGATGTAAGCGCCAAATTATTATTATTATTATCATTATAAATGCGGGAATTAAGTAGGGTTGTGATGAAACGAAAAAGTGAATCTGACCTTTTTTTTCCAAATAACAAATGAAAAAAGTTAAAGTGATAAACAAAGTGGCAGCGAGTTCTTAAGCAGCAGCGGAAAGTGATTTTGTCTCTATAGTGACGAAGATTTTATGACAGCGTAGAGAAGTCGCTTTTTTGTATCATTTTGTGAACTTCTAAACATTTTTTGTTTAATTTTAATTTAGCTGATATGAATAGTGTGAGCGAGCATACTTTACGGCGGTTTAAAGCCGTTACTGTAGGTTGACATAAAATTTTATGATTTCAACGCTTCGTATTCGGCTCCGGGTGGGTTCATTGCAGTTTGCCAAATCTCTTTACCAGTAGGTGTCTCTACGAGAGGTCGTCTGACTTGAAGCAAGTAATCGGAAGCATCAAAAAGTTATTAAGCTTAAAAAAATAAAATGGCATTGGATTCAAAGGTACTAGGCTTAAAAAATCTTAAGGGGGTTGCCACCCGCTTAAAATTATTTATTTAAATAAAATTCTAAGCCTACTGAAATATAAAAGTATTGGTGTGAAATTGTTCCATACCAATGTCAATCGGAAAAGTTTAAAGGAAGCTTTTTATTCGAGAAATATAAAATGGTTCAAAAAAATGAACTTGGTTCGAACTCAAGGATTTTTAGGAAAATTTATGCTCGAAAATATTTTGAGAGTTCGCGAACTATTTGTAAGTTGAATACAAATTTATTAATAACGTAAAAAAGTTCATAAAACAGTTGCCACTTATACAAAATGAAAGAAACTTTTGTTGAAGTTGAAAATGAAAAAGTAGCTTCAATCCATTGCACAATCTTCTCTCACAATTGTCGCTACCGCGGTTCGGAGAATCTCTGTAGACGAAAACATGGGTGTGCCAAATATTTTTGTTCCTTTAAATTTTTATAACAGTTTGCACAGCAGACCTAAGGCTTGTGAGTACTAAGTATACTCTTTTCTTAGTAAAGCAACCATAAAACGGCACACTACTTTTTTTTAATACGCTGTCAATGAACTCTCGACTAACCTTATCACGTACAACAACTTCGTGTAGATCGAAAAATACGTTATTAACTCAAATTTGAGTTTTTTTTTTTAACACATATATAAAGAAATAAAAACTTTTCAAAATTTTGCATAATGCGCGCATAATGTAAGCAAAATAAAATCTTCTTAGTTTTATACCGCATCATAAATCATTTTGTCTCCAAAAAAAATAACAAAAATAGAAGAACATATCATGCTTTGTTCATATAAAAAGTAAAGTAAAAGTAATATTTTGTATTAAAAAAATATATGAAATTTCACTACCACTTTACAAATATGTAACTTCCTGTCGCGTAAAAATGCCAGCCAAGCAGTCGAGCACTTAGGGCAATCCAAGCCACAGCCACAATCGTTGACACCACAAACGCGGCTCATCATGACGCGCCTTTATTTGCACCCAGGGGCACAGGAAAAAAGGAAAGTAAATACTACCACAAGCAAAAAGAAAATGAAACAGGAAAATTCTTAAGTAATGTAAAAATATGCGCATATCACCAAAGCGAGTGATATGGCGTATTTCGTCAACCTCCAGCAGTCGCCAGACCTCTCTTTCATCCATTCACAAAAGGCAAAGGCATACCACCAGTCAAGCAAGCAGTCATTGGCTCACTTTGTTATTTTTTTGTGTGTGATTTTTTACAATTTATACTCAGACTTTAATATGTTTGCTTGTGTCAATATTTTTTCACCACTGCCACTTTGCTATGCCAATTTTTTCTTCTATCTTCGCTATTCATTACAACAACCCTTGCACAGCCTTAGTGGCTGGCGGCCTTGCACACCTTTTAAATAATCTGACAGACATTGGTGAAATGAAAGAAAAAAATCAAAGAATTGCATTACATCCAATGCAGGTAGGGGGGTGCTGCAGAAATTGCTGAATATGAAGCGCTAGAAGCGATAGCATTGCAAGCAGTGCAGCTGGCTGAAATTCACGATTCCTTCAATTGTATGCAACGAAAATGTGACATTCCTTCTCGCCGGTGGTTGTTGTCGCAATTTCTCATCCGTTTCCGTCGAGCCTGTTTCCTGTGGCTGTTGTTGCCAGTGTCGGTGTTTTGTTGTCACAGTTTTCGACGATGTGGACGGTTGTACTAGCTGCTGCTCTTACTGCTGTTAATCTATCTTGTTGTTATTCTGCTTGTTATTATTGTACTTGTTGTTTTGAGTTTGAGTTTTGGGCACAAAAATATGTAGCCAGCCGCCCTAGACAGCCATCAGCCATTAGCCATCAGCCGGTCTTTCGAATCCCTCAAAAACCTCTGCTGGCCTGACATCGACATTTACTAGTGGCGCGAAGTTCTATTGGTTAGGGAGAAATGTAAGAGCAGAAAATGAAAAAACAAAAACAATGTGGGTAGTTGTACAGCAAAAGTGATGGATCAGTTGGATACAACATTCCGTTTGAAAATATGCAGACGTCGGGTATTTGTAATTTTAATGCCGTTGCCAAACTTTTTTGTTCTATTTCGCTGCTTCTTTCTGTTGGTACAAAATACAAACAATCTGCTTGCCAAGGTGGCATTAAATAAAACACATAAAAATTTTAATTGGAAAAAAAAAATGGAGTTTCCAACATTTTGCACTAGGTGTGTCGTTTTAGCTTTGCTTTGATCAACAATTTTTTGAGGGCATAAGTGAGGGAATAATCCGCTATTTTGATACTAATTTATTTTTAAATGATGGGGGCAAAGGACGAGAAAGACCTCATCTACGTTTTAAATAGATCAGGTGGAGGAGGACTTAGCTTCACTTTGGATCACTAGCTGACACCAGTTTGCAGGCAAAAGAAACGACTGGTGTGCTATATTGGAGTAGGCGAAAATTGCCTAGGCGTTGGTAGCGTCAACTCAGAAGGATAACAAGTTATATTAATATAATCTTCTTAATAAAATCTTATTCTAAATTGCCGAAGGAAATCGAGAACTGAAGCTGTTTTGTTTTTTTTTTTTTATAGAATAGAACAACCATAATTGAAGGCGGAATGCGATTATGGTAACTTGGCTATAATAATAATAATTTTCTATAATTTTTGTTGTTACTTGCCTCGGCCAGCATTTGAACCCGGGAGCAACCGAATGAAGCGCGGACACGTGACACGAAATATTCAATATGAGATTAAATAGGCGGTTCATATAAAAATTGCTATAGAAAAAAGCATGTATTGTAAATATGCTAGCGAAAACCTACTTTAAAAAGTCCAAGCAGGGGGAAAGATTTGAAAAAAATGAAGATTTCATTACTTTATCTTAGACATAGTGATGGCAGCAAAGTTCCTTGGAATGCCAGTTTTTGACAGTTATGAAATGAATATAACTATCATAGGGCTAGTGGGAAATTTGACAAGCAGGCGGCAATGTTTGACAATAAGCAGAATGAAGAAAAAATAGCGAAATGCATTTGAATTATACGATACTTATGAATATCAAACAAAAGTGCAATAATATATACACAATATATTTATTTAATAAATAATTAAGCTTAGTGCATTGTTCCGGTTGCACGAGAAATGAGCTGCCAAATTCCATATGAAATGGTTCTCTGTAAAATATACGAGAAGTTCCATAACATTTCCACGACAAAGTTTTACTCAATTTACGCTCTGAAAAGGCTCGCAACATCTTGACAACATCCTGGCAACATGATGCCAGCAACATTTTTTCGCAGTTTTCAAAATGCATTTTCCCTTTAAAATTACGTGAAAAATGGCAGTTCGCTATTTCATTTAAGAAATTGTTTTTGTATTATTTGTTTCAATTTGGGTTTATGGCGCTTTTTTCAGGCTTCGATAATTTTGGTTGCTGGCGAAATTTATTCAGATCATTTTTGCTGGACAAACTTATAATTTAGCAGGTCAGATTTTTGCTGCTTTATTTGCATTTCAAGATTGCACGGTGGTCACAATGGGACTTCGTGCCACAACCGCAAATACTTGAAGCTTTGCTGTCTAAGGAAGTTTTGTTCCCTATAAAAAGCTAATCATTTCATAATTTCAATTTGACCCACCACCTCCTTCACTCCCTCTACTATTTTCGCATGTTTTTGCCGAAGGCATTATAAAGTTGCTATAATTTAATAAAAGTGGTAGAGGCGAGTCAAAGTGTAGATAAGAAATGTTTAGCTTTATATAAGGAATTTAATAAGGAACCTTAGGCATCGAAGCTGTAACTCTTCAAGTTTTTGTACGTGGTAGTAGAAATTCCCCTTAAACTTTAAGAGAAAATAAAAAAAACGCAGACGTGCTGGGCAACAAAAGCAATCTACGATTTCAGGTAATTACCATGGTAGCAAAATTGCTATTGTGCAGTGTAATTTATAAAAGAAACATAGCACCATTAAGTAACACAGCTTTTAAAAATATTATTTTAGAAAATACCTCATATTTTCTTTAATGTGCTAGTCAACAATATTTGAATATTGAAACCAAAAAATAGTCATATTGCACTACGCAAATACTTGTGCAATAAACAACAACAACAAAAAACATGCTTTCTTATTGCCACTTAACGGAGTTCTGTTTTAATAAAGTGATAGTTGTGTTGCTGTTGCTGTTGTTGCAACGCCTTTGCTACTGCTATGTTGCATGTTATCGTTTACAATTTACGCATGTTTTCATTTGCAAACTTTTTATGTTTTTCTGCATATTTTTGGTTTTTTGTTGCTTGTTTTTCATTTTCATTTGTAGTTGTTGTGTTATTGCTTTACATAGAAGCTGCAGTGTCAACTGGAAATTGTGTTGTATGTTATTTGTTGTTTGTTTTTTTTGCAATAAACTACTAAACTCTGTTTATTTCCCTTTTTGCATCACTTCAGTCAGCCAGCCAACAACATCTACTTATGATGACGCGCACACACCAACATCCATACATTTAGATCTATATTTATATCTATGTACATTACATTTCATGTGCTTTTTCCTGCATTTTGAATAGCACTTGCTTTATTACTTTTTCCATATCACTTACTCATTCGTTTGTTGGGAGTTGTTGTTGTTGCTGTTGCTGATGTCGCAAACAAGTGTAGCTGTGTTGTTGGGTTTTTTTTTCTTGCGGCAAAGAGTTTGGTGTTGCAACAATATTGTACTTTGTTGCTATTACATGCTACTTTGCAACTTAACATATGCCACTTACGTAAGTTGCAAGCGCTCTATGTGCGTGCGTGTGTCTGTGTGTGTGTTGGTGCAAGTTGCAAGTATGACATAACAAGTAGCTATTCAATTTCTTTATTCGCTTTGCTGCTTTCTCTCACTTTTTAGTTTACTTTTTGTTTCTATTGTGTAGGTTCAAAGTTTTTTCTATTTCTTTTTGCTCCTTGCAAGTTGTAAATTTTCTTTCGGTTGCTGCCATTGACAGCCCTTCAACTTGGTAGCGCGGTTTAGCGCCTTGGTATATGCAGAGTTTTTTGTTGCTTGTTTTTTTTTTTTTTTTGGTAATAGACTATTTTATGTTGCTGATATGAGTTCAGCTTTTAAAACATTATTTAATAAATTTGAATTTTTTCTTTAAGAGGACATACCGTGCTTATATTTATAACTAAAGTGTTATGTTTTTTATGTATGTAGATAAATAGTTAAAAAATTTCAATTGAAATAGTAGACTAGAATAGTTAAAATCTACATAGTTTTGGGATAAGAAAAAACTAACATCTTTTGATATCCCTTAGATATAAAAAAAATGCTCCCTCGCCGAAAAAGTCTAGAAAAAAAATCTAAAATCTAATCTGAGCAGAAAAAGTGGTCTATATCTGCGACCGCTTCATATATTAATGTTCTTAAAAATAAGCAAATAAAGCAAATCTCGAGTTCGATAAAAACCAATATATAAATATAAAAGATAAAAAAAAAACAAAAATGGAATTTAGTGAAACAAATAAAATACAATTGAAGAAAATAAAATAAAAAATAAATTAAATTGTAAATTAAAGAAAATAAACTAAATTAAATTTAAAAAATATAAAAAGTAACATGAAATAAAATTTCAAAAAAACTAAATCAATTGAAATCAATTAAAATAGTACAAAATAACATACACTAAAATTAAAAAAGTAAACAAATAAAGAATAAAATATAAAATGTATAAAAAAGACGAGTCAATTAAAATACGCCAATGAGACGTTGTAAAATAACAAACCAAATATAAAAAGGAAAAAAACTAGAAATGGGTAGAAGTTAGCATAAAAAATTAAATATCAAGAAAACTAAACCAATTAAAATAACATATAATATAATAAATATAGATATAATATACATACATATAAGATAAATAATAAACATCTTAAAAATCTAAAAAAAAATAAAAAAAAAATAAAATTAGGTAAATAAACTAAAACAAAGTAAGAAAATTAATTAATTTTTAAAAAATTTTTTGAAGAATATGTACATTAGCGTGCACATCTCTCTATACCAAAAAAATATAACTGTTTTTCATCGGATTTATATAATTTATTATATTTTAAGGCATCAACCAAAATATTTCGCAATAATATCAAGAATTAGATCACCTCCATTTTTGAGTGTGTGAGTTTTTTTTTTAACAAAATAGTTTCTTGAAAACATTTTTCCAATAAAATTACCTCAGTTCATTAAACAGTTTAAGCTTAAAAGTTCTGCATCACAATAATGACATTGATACCGTCTTTGACCGGCTTTGGGAGATTGGCTTACGCAAAATTTGAATAGCTTGGCCAAATCTGGACCGATTTAGACTAATAGTACTACTAATAGTACTACTAATTCCTACTACTTTTACTAGTTTCTATTCCTCATTATTACAACTGTTTTTATTAATTTCGGCATACTATTTTTACTAATAATACTATTAATTTTACTTATAATACTACTAACTACTAATTTTACTTATACTACTACTAACTACTACTCCTATTTTGTATTATTTTTACTAATTTCTACTACTATTTTCTAGTAATATCTACTACTATATTCACTTATTTCTACTTCTATTTTTACAAATTATACTACTAATTACTACTACTATTTTTACTAATTTCGACTCTTATTTTTTCTTATGCTACTACTAATTTTACTACTACTATTTGTATTACTTGTGTTTTTTTAAATAAATTGTTTGAGCGCATAAATGCATACAATTTAATACGTTATACTTTTTCAGGCGGGTATTTGCCAGTTTAAAATACATATATTGTGAGTTTACTTAAGTACCCTGCGTGCTTTAAAACGTTATCTGTGCTGTGAGTTGTAAAAATAATAACTCCATATTTCTTACGGTGGAGATTTGTTTATTAATTTAATTCAAAAACAAACAAAAACAAAACATTTTTTCCCGCCATGTATGCAAATACTTTTCTTCGATTTTTTCATAGGAATTATTCATAGCTAGACTAATTTTGAAGCAACTTTTATTCAACTTCATTCATCCACGGGCATTTATGTGATGCTTATTTGCCCGCCAGACATCTATCACTCAACTGAAACTCACATTCACACACACAAACACACCTGTACACACGCTCACAAATAAGCGACGTGTACGTGCTTAGCAGATCCTTTGTATCAATTTCGTCTGCATAAAAGCTATCCGCTTTCTTTTAACACTATGCGCAGCTTCACTTAATCCTTTCGCTCAATAATTTTTTTCGTGTCTGCATTTGTGTAAATCCTGGCTGGCTGTGTGCGTGTGTGTGTGTGTTTGCAGTTAAGCTTTGTATTTAATATGCAAAAGGTGTTGAGCAGCTTAGCAAGGTAAGGGCAAACTGTCTGCAGAAGAGTAAGTTGTCTTTTGCAAGCTGTTTTTTTTTTTCATTTGCACTCGCACGTGCATTCATGATTTCGTCAAGTGTCAGTATGTGTGTGCGTTAAGTTTGTTTGTGCTGGCTGCCGTTGGGTTGCTGTATTTCGGTTTGTTTGTCTGCCGTTTTCGTTTGTCTGCATTTATGTCTGCAGTTTTATTTATTTATTTTTGTTTGTTTGCGTTTTTTTTTTGCTTTCCACTTGCAACTACCGCTTGCACTTTTATATTTCACTCAATGCCATTCATTGCAAATACAAATGCCACACTAATAATGCTTCCTAGTTTCACATTCAACATTTTCCCGTTTCAATATTGCATATTTTTGTGTTTTTTTTTTGCCTTTTACTTTTCCACGCCCCAGCAAACTGTCACCGCATATCATTTGGCTTGAAAATCACACCAACTGTATCTGTCTGCGCCACCACAGTCTGCTTCAACTGCACCACTATCAGCAACAACTACAACTTCATCTTCAATTGCAGCTTCACAAATTGCATTGATCCAGCACCCCGCACAAATGAACCCTCGGGGCTATCGACGCGAATGACTGCACTGGAACCATAGCTATAGAAAACTACGAGAGCACAAAGTGCCAACGGCGCCGTACTGCCTGCGGCAGTGCCACACCACTATTTTCGGCGAAATACCTACCAGTTACCTTCACTCATCACCCCACTAACCTCTGCGCGACCCACCAGACTTATACCATTCAGGGAGTTATCATCATTGCTTTTGCTTTTCCTATTGCTGTTTTTGGGGTCAGAGCTTTGGCTTTGATTGAATTTCAGTCGGTAGTTGGCGCTGTTGGTTTGGCGGTGTGTGTGTGTGTGTGTGAGTGTGTGTGGAAGTCAAGTGGTAACCGTCAGCAGTTAGAAGTCAACTATCGGTTGCACAGCATTTGTTGCAAGTCGCATTTAATTTTTCCTGTCCCCTAGTTGTGGCTTTGATTGCTGTGGGCGGTGGTAAATGGTGTTTGCCAAATGGCTTTCTATAGTTAGAGATTCTTTATAGGTTTAGAAAATGGAAATTTCAAACTATGATGCATAGTTCGTATTGATCGCATAGTATTCTTAAAAGGCACAAGTTGAATCGGACTTTGTAAATAGTTTCACAAAATCTAAATAAAAACCATCATCGAGATGGATAACTCATTTGACTCATGTTTTGTACTTAGAAATGTCGACCCTCCCAGGTCTTGTTCCGTAGGGTTTGGTGGAAACAGGGTCACTTCCTGAAAGATGTTAGGCAAGCTATCTAATGGAGTTAAAAAAAGAACTGGTCTAGATACTGGGTGTGATTCATCGGGCCCCTGCATTACGTACGACTTCAAGTAATAAATTCAGATCTACAGCTGATTCCTTCGTAGCTGGGTTTTGAGGGACAATTGCATTGCTGATTTCTGGATAGCTACGAATGAATAAATTCAATGTATATGCTGCGTTCGTACTAAGATGAATGCAGGATAGTTTTTCGTCAATTTCCCGAATTATCGGACTACGATGGATTTGATTTTAGCTCCGATTAACAAATTCAAATATAAATAAATGCATACTAGGTACAGATATTATATTTTCATATAGCATTTTTGCAATAAAGTTGCGTGGTTGCAACAAAAACGTTCAGTATAGTATACTGAATACTTTTAGGAGACATTATTTTGCGTTCAATATCGCGCATGCAAATGCAGTAAATTTGCTTTCCTATATGCAGTGTTGCAGAAAATGTTAATATCATAGATGAGAAACGAAGAGATGCTAAAAATGGTAAAATTTTAACAATTTGCAACAAAACTATGATAATGTACTCACATCGCCACAAACAAACTGTCTACCTCAAATAGCAACCGAAGCAAATGTAGCACCAAAAGTGCGCCCAAGCTGCACTCATTTTTCCCAAGCGCTATTGCCATAAAGCAACCTCTGTTCGAAGATTCAATTATAAAGTAATAAAAATCAAATAAAGGCCCAACTAAGAATATGAAAGCTAATGCAAAAGAAGAGTAAGAAAATAAAGCAAAGCAAGAGACAAGTAAAGGAGTAACTGAGCATCGCTCCACAGTAGTCAAGCAGCCAATAGACCATTAAGAAAATCTTATCGCCTGTAACCAAAGGTTGCAGTAGCAAAAAATAAATATAAAAAAATAAAATGACTTTGCCAAGGGCTGCAAAGTGTTACGAGGGTAGAGAGAAAGAGCAAGACAATGCTGCTTATGAAAGTAATATGCACATTGTACACACAGTGTGCAATACCAGCAGAGCAGCTCAAGTGGTAAAGTTCTTTTTAGAGCTTCCATAACTTCGGCGGCTAAGTGCAAGAACGTCAACTGGTTTGCAATACAACGCTGTCTATTGCACTTAAAGACAAGCAAAAGTTGCAGAAATGATGCTGGAAGTAAAAGAGGGGTTGGGTAAGCGAGCCAACAAGTAGCTGAACGCAACTATTGCAGCACTTTGGAGTATCTTATACTTGTAGATAGGGATGAAACGATAGCATGCAGGAATCGATACTTTTTCCTCGAAGTACTTAGTTCAAAAACCGCTTTTGTGTGGAAATATTTCTACCAACAGTTTTTATGGCGCTTCATCACACTCTCTGCCCCACATATGGGTAATTAAGTCAGAATAAAAGTTTTGCGAAATTTCGAGCGTAAACAATTTGTCATCTTTCGTATGATTTTTTTCTTCAACCGAAGGCGAGCTCTTTTCCTTGTGAAGCTACCAAATGGCTACTTCTTGGAACTACAATAATTCCTCTTCTATTCTACAGACTGGCCGCGAAGATGGCTTTTAGTTTAGTGTTTTCTAAGAAATCGGGTTTCTTCGGAATCTTTGTTTATTTTATATAATAACAGAGCTATAATCTGCATTATAAAGGCTTTGTCGCCCTCTCGAGATTTTCCCCGATAACTAAGCAGACATAAAACGCAATGTGAATGTGATAGTTTCGACTTTCGATATGAGTATTTTTTTCAATACTTGGCACAAACAAATGTATCGATACAAAAATTACTTGGTATCGGAGGAAAAGTATCGAGTATTTACTTGTGGCATCGTTTCATCCCTGGATGTAGATGGGCAGTCGGCCAGCCGCCAGTTACTTGGTGCAGCTAAAGGGCTGCAGCGCGTGTGGCTGGCGAGCCGTTGGACCACACACACACACATACACATTTCGCTGTTGCTGCTGATGAAAAAGGAAAACTTGTACAAGATTCCTGCAATACTGCTTTGTGTGTGCGTGTTGTGTTGTTTTTTTTTGCAATGCTACACTACAACTGCAACTCGTGCTTCCTTTATCTGCGTTGCTACTTGGGGCTTATGTTGCTTAAATTCAGTGTTTTGCTTGTTGTTGCTATTGCCATTTAATGCCTTTTAAGCGTTTTTAATTTAATTGTTATTATGTCTGCCTTAAGCTGCGAACGCGCAAATGCTTTTGATTTTCATTGTTTACAGCAAAACGCTTCACTTGCTGCTTTGTTGATTATTGCTTGTTTTTTTGTTTTTTTTTTGTTAGACTTCTTGTGTTTGTTTTTTTTTTTATAGATATTTTCTAGTTGTTGTTGTACTGCAAGTGCCGGTTATAGGATGCTGGAGAAAAGTGCGATTGCTTTGTTGACTAACAGAGATAAGCGGCAAGAAAAAAATGCTAAAAGCGATAATGAAAGTTGGCAGCATTACATAAGAAAAATTGAGAAAACTGTAAAAAGCTTAAGCGCTGCTGTCATGTTTTTATTTAGTGCAGAGCATTTTTTAAGTGCACGCTTCGGTATACAGCTGTAATGCAGTTAGCCGACAGCAGTGTGAACTATTTTAATTGAGTCGCAGGGAATTCGATGAGGGCATGGGTTGACAAGAGATAAACAAATACAAAAGGAGTGTGTTTTTTTTTTTAAATAGATGTGAGTGACATTCATTTAGTATCGAAACAGTTAGGAATGGGACGCTCAAGTATTAGTGAGATTTAATGTATAAACTAGTTTTAAGAAATTAATATGCTGAAAGTAAATTATTCAACTTTTTTATGCACACAGTCCTTTATGGGTACAATTAACATTTCTTTATGTGGATTTTTAAAGTACCTAATACTAATTTTGGACATATAAAAATATATAGAAAGCTACATTGAATGGATTTATCGCATGGTGCTTTTTTGGTTTTTTTTTTTACAAAATTTACAATGTTTTCAACGCCAATAGTAAGGTTTCACCAAAATTTTTAATTGAAATTTAAGTCAAATTGAAGTCTAATTTTCATTTTGATTCCACTTTTCATTAAAAAATTTTTCTGTTACACAAAATTTTGAGATTGGCAGAAAAATAGTCAAATAAAATTTCATATTTTTTCCTTAAAGTAAATAAATATTTTGTTGAACTTGTCAAATCAGTTGACAGCAATCTGAAAACAAAGCTGCAAATTGTGGCATTTAAATAAAATTTAAATAGACTTGCGTAAGCACTCAAATAAAATTTAAATCGAACGCTGTAACCTTTTGGTTTTCAATTTTTGGAAACATTAGTTGGTTCTATAACGAAGATCATATAAATTCAAAATTTAAACTTTGCACAAAATGAACAAATATAGATTCTTTAGAAGCTCATTTAATTTCAGCATAACAATGTGGAAGGGTAAGGTGTTTGAAAACTCTTTTCGATATTTGTTGTTTCCATATAACGAATGAATTTCATGTTTCATACTTTGCACAAAATTTATACAAACTCAGCAAATTTTCATACAATTCTTTAATTGTTTTTCGAAAGTACGCAAAACTAGAATTTAAAATTTTTTTTAAAATCAGCAGTAGTTTTTAGCCACTTTAAACTTGCACTTTATTATACTAAAATTAAATAAGTTATAAAACTTCTTACTTGAACACTATAAATATTTTCCTAATATTTTTTTTTAATTTTGATGACTGTTGAGTTTTGTACAAATTTTGTACAAAGTTTGGAATACCAATTTAAATGGGATTTGTTATAGTATAAGCTATATTTGAATACACAATAAAAAAAAAAAACAAAGAAAAAACAACCGGTCATCTAAGTGTGCGAGCCAGAATTAAAACTTCTTTGTAGTTGTAGAAGTTAGTAAAAATAGTGGTAGAAATGAGCAAAAATAGTGGAAGAAGTTAGTAAAAGTAATGGTAATAATTAGAAAAATTAGTGGTAGAAAATAGTAAAGGTAGTGGTTGAAATCACGGTGTACTGAATACTGAAGGTGACGCCTTTAGAAGTACCGCTACTTTGGTTTTGCCGGGTTTGACAATTCTCAACTTCAACTAGACAAAGTTTTTTCACAAATTAAGAAAAAGAGACACTTTTTTTAGTATTTTGCGAATTTATTTATTAAATGTCTGCCTATAAATTCATACTTTTACACTTTAGAACATTAAAACACGTTTTTCAATGAAATATTGGAAGTTGTTCAATTTTCTCTCTCCCGTATTCTTGTTTACTAAAGGCGAGATCTGTCATTTCACCGCGGGAAGGCGCAATCTTGTATTCTATCATTCTTGGGTTGAAATTAGTAATTAAGTAAAGCCATTCTGACGCTACTTTCGTTACGCAATGCAAAAAATCTTTGCCATTAAAGAGGTTTCACTTCAAAAATTTATCGTGAAACCCCTGGCTAATATATTCGATCTGTTTTGCTCGACACAATACGTGAATTGTAATTCTTTATAACATACATATGCTTGCTCCATCCTCAGCACTAAAGAACAATGGACCTCATCGTCTACGTGTTTGCAAAATGTAAAGAGAGCCTTTTCCAAAATATTCAAATACTTTCAGCCGTCATATACCGTAGAAATCTGATAAGGAAAAATTTGCGTAAATCACTTCTTTTTTTTTTAACAAACAGTTCGCAGTTTTTTATAACCACTACACATGTGTAATAGCATTTTACAAATATGATTTGTCTGTGAAATATTGTACTTAAAATTTTTGTAGCTGTCAAATCTACTTCAACAAATGCAAATCTGCATAAGTACAAAGCTATACGCGAATAAAGCAATCGAGTTACGCGCAAAATTCCTAAAAATCCAATTTATTTTTTATGAAAAAAAAAAATTAAAAGCAAATCCGCGTTTGACATACAAAGTAAAAAGCAAGCAAAAGTATGTGTGAAGTGTGGAAATATGCATGGTTGTTTGTTTGAAAAGCCAGCACAGAAGGTTTGCCTACAACTACAAAGCCGAAATATTTAAATCCTCATACACAGAGTACACGTAGCAAGTTGTATTTAGATATTTTCAACAACATCAAATCAGCATAATCGCTTTATAAGCGGCCGACACAAATCAAATGCCACACAAAATCACTAAAATCGCTGAAAGATGAAGTGACGCTGAAAAGTTGTGGCACTCTTAAGCTGAACGTGGTGGTTAAGGGGTAGGCAGCATCGAGCGCGCAAAATTTGTTAATAGTAGGCCTTGGCTGGATTGCCAAGCTCGACTCGACTATTTGCTTGTACGCCTGCCCCTTAAACATCAGTGGGAATTTCCTATTCACGCTTGGCATGCTGTACATAAAAGCGACATTCAAGTGATGCCACAAACTCGGAGCGCAATGGTGTCGCACAACAAACCGCAAGCACTCAGAGGGGCGGAGGGGCCCAGAGGGGCAGACAGACAGTGAGACTAAACTGGCTGGAGCCAGACATGCAGATACCCCAAATAGCTAACGACAAACAGGCAAACCAATTCAACATGGGTTGGCACTGATTGGGTCGACTCGGTCGCCTCGGTCGCCTGGGCCACCTGGGCTGGTTGCCCGTACTGGGCTACGCTGTCGTTTTGTGCGAGTGTGTGTGTTTGTGTTTTGTTGGGGGCGCAAGCACGCAGCAATGATTCGCATCGCTCTGTGTACCAGTTTGTTGAGGCGTGAATTTCTGGCATAAATAAATTTAAAATTGCCATAGGCAAATATCAAATTAAAGTTAATTTTCATATTTACCACGTAACATTCGCTACACGCGCTCACACACGCACACACACAAAACCATGCGGCGATGAGCGATTCGCAGGCGTGAAATATAGCTGTGGACGTAAAGCATGTACAAAACTTTTTTGTGTTTTGAAAAAAATTTCAGATAAAAGGTAAAGGTGCATATTTAAGTTGATCCGCCACCCAGCGCACAAAGCGCAGATTTATCTACTTACGAAAAAAGCAAAAATATAAATAAACTGAAACACTAACAAACACCCATGATTTGCGTTAATATCAGAGCTCACTCACTCTCGCAAGTTCGTTCTAAATTACGAAATGCATTTGCCATACTATGAGTACATACAGTATAGCCTTGAGGGGCAACAAAAAGCGTCGAGAAGAAGTCAATTTAAAGAAAATAAATGAAATAGAAAGGACTGAAGGAATGCGCGTGCAGGCGCGCGAGCGGACAGCATGTGGCACGTTTTAGTGATATCTGATGATGTTGCTTGCTGCCATTGCTGCCTCCGTTTCGATGTAGTACTTCAGTTAATAGAGCTGCCTGTCGGTCGCATTCAGATACTCAGTTGTTTGTTGCTCGCTGCTTGGATACACTCTGGCCCGAAGGTGGAAATATGCTAAGCAACAAAAGCAATAAGATCTGTATCAGTTACAGCAGTGCAAATAGCGAGGAGCAGATTGAAGCGTTAAAACAGCGAATGGCATGCAGGAAAACAGAGGTGAAAAGAAAACTGGATGTTTGGACCGTAGCGCTAGAGTGTGGAGTGTGGCGGATGGCAGTATTATATGCAAATGATTATATGGTATTCTGAGTGGTAGGTATGCTCACTTACTTATTTACTTACATAAGTATCCACAAATTGCCTCGACTTCCAAGTAAATATTAATGAATACGTGCGATGGAGCTCATTCTTGATATTATTGTAGACTTTTACTATAGTTATCGTATGTAGTGTGTGTATATATAAATAACAGTACTTAAGTATGTATGTAGTGTGTTTATTGTGGTTGAAATGAGACAATTACAAAGTTGAATGGACAGCATTTATTAAGAAGAATATTAAAAAATATGTATATAAAGAAACAGGCATATAGAAGAAGTTGTTTTGCCTTACCTAATGTGTGTACCTAGTCTCAGAGTTGGGGTTCGTACCTGTTTGATATAGCGAGGTGAACGCTTAGATGTTCCGAATTTTTTGATAATCTCAATTCAGCTTTTTAGAGGCACTATACTATTTCAGAAGATTTAGGCTTAGGAAAGCAAATAATATCAGTAAATTAACAATATCTTAATTATTTTTATTTATTTGGAAAGTTTTTTATTTGGGAAGTGTTGGGTAAAATCAACAACAGTTCACATGACTGCTTGGTTTACTGGTTGCGTACTTGCCTGGCAAGTCTGAGGCTGTGAATTCAAATCAGGGCAAATTCCAGAAAGAAATCTGATGAGGAGATGCAGCGAGCTCGGAAATAACAGTTATACTTTTTACCATTTTAGCTTTTGTTGCCCATTTCCAATACTTTTCAAATAGAAAAACTGGCCTCGAGCTCAAAAATTATTGTTTCTATAAACAAATTAGGTCAATAAATTGATATATGCATATTTTTTTTTACCGAAAATGCCGACAACTCCTATTTATGCACATACATATGTATGTATATTATAAATATGACCTGACGTTTTTCTCAAACCGTAGAAGAGGATAGCACTACGAGTATCTACACGTATTATATAAAAATGATTATATGAAGAATTGGCTCAAAAAGTACTGCACAGATTTGAATAATGCTTCTTTTTTTTTTTTGAATAAAACATTTGCGAAAAAATAGACAATTTTTAAAAATTTTTTTAAGGTTACATTAGCTACAACGCTTTCTATAAAAAAAAAATTACTGTTTTTTCCATCGAAATTAGAAACTTTCTTTTATTCTAAAACTTTAACTAACATATTTCGCAATGATAGTAAGAATTAGGTGAGCTCGACCAATTTGCAATTACCTCTATTTTTGCGTATTTTCTGTAAATAAAAATTGTTTTTTTAAAAATATTTTTACTAAAAAAAATCACGCAAGATATAAAAATATTTTAAAATTTCGCGCCAACGGAATCACAGTAATGAAATATTTGTTGCTGTTTTTGACCTTTTTTGGAAGAATGGTTTAAACTTAAATATCGTATTGGAGTCCTTCACCTTCGATTATTTTTTCCCAAATAAATTTACGAGAACATTTTTTTTTCACAAATCCGTTATTGTGATTCCGTTGATGAAGTTTTTAAATATTTTTAAGCATATATTTTTCAGATTACATTATTTTATCATCTCAAGTGGTGTTTTGTAAACATGAAAAAAATATATTTTTTTATTAATTTTTTTATATTTTGCAGAAATTTTAAAATTTATTCAGCTCACGTAAATTTTTACATGTTTCCAAAAATTATGGCGGAAATATTAAAACATAATACATTTTAAATTCCGATGAAAACAACGCCACCTGTTTTTTGAAGAGGCATCCTAATGTACATATGAATATTTATTTAAATTGAACCCAGTGTTCTTTTTTTCACAGAAAACCTCCCTATCATCATCTGCGGTCACACTTTTAGAAATTTTATTCGAGAAACTTGCTGAGGCTTCCAGAATCAACTTCAGCTTCTTCAGTAGAAACAGATTTTACTTCAATTCATACTATAGCCATACATCTACAGTATAAAGGGTGTTGCGAAAAGGGTTCAGATTCTAAACTGCACAGGTAGGCTCAGCGTACAAAGAACTCGTGAGAATTTTAAAAAGCATATATCGAGCCCAAACCGCGATAAAAATGTAAGCGACAGTTTTTCAAAATTTTCTTTTTGGAGAATTTTTTAATTAAAAAATATTTGGTGAAAATGTCGGTTACCTTTGTTATTCTACTAGGGTTCGATATGTATATTAAACCAACCAGCCATAATTGAATATGGCCTACTTTATCCGCTGAAAATCTGAAAAGAACGAAAAGAACGAAAATCTAAGAGAACGAAGCCGGTTTGAATCCAAACAAAACTTGCTAAGAGATGACGAAAAATCAATCCAATATACATCAAATTTTCACACTGTCGGAAAAACAGAAGATTAAAAAAGTAAAATATGGCTCATTCTACAGCAAACACCGATTAAATTCAAGTTTAAAACTTTGTTTGAACGGCGGGAAAAATTTATATATTTAAAAATTTTTTATTAGAATTTTTAGAAAAACTTTAAGTATACAGTTTTATAGTCCATTCAATTTTATTGCAATATATTAAAATTTAAATTTCAATTGGCTACAATTTTTTGTAGATTTTTGGCAATTTTTCTTACAGGCGCTCTCTTTTTTTGTATATAGCCATAACTAACGGTAGTTTGTAGTCACTTAAAAATTACACGTTATGATCCAAAAATTGATTGTACCGAAATATACCTTAATTTTTTCTAAAAATTCGAGTTAAAACTATTAAAATCTTTTGCAAGAGGACTCGGTATGTGAGCTAAATCTTTTTAATAGCTAGGAAGTCACGGACTCTTCTGTTACTATTACCTTTTAGGTTGATATGCTAGAGAAAAAATCATGGAAAGGCAAAGTCGAATATCAGGAACTTGATGCCGCTCCATGAGATGTGGATCATTTTTACAAAAATGTCAAGTAAATATCACTTTTTCATCTCACCCTGTACTGCCTACATAACTACAAACGTACATACAAATCTAAGACCTAATGTTCATGTATTCGTTTACTGTCCTTTTGTGGTCACACAATCTACGAAACCACTTAAAATGTGGAATCATGGTAATAGGATAAAATCATACACACACACACACACTGCATACTTGCGTTGAGTGTGAGAAGTGAGATTAAAAGTGCCAGTGCAAAAAGCGCTAGGAAGAGGACCGAAAATATTTGCATCCTTTTACAAACAAATATGCCAAAGCAAAGTAATGCAATGTGAAGTGAAGCAGATAGCGGAAATGCCAGATAGATTATGCAGTAAGCAGGCGAGGTACTGCAAATGAAAAAAAAAAACAAAAACAAGAAAAGCGAAAGAGGGTGAAAAAAGTAATTCCGAATACTAAATGCATTTGCATATAGAGCACATGTGTGTGTGTGTGTGAATGCAGCAACTATTACAGGAAAAGCGTTGAGTAGTGCAAAAAAAAAACGACAATTTGTCGTAACATTTCACAAAATTCTATTTTTACTATCTCTATACATCTGCAAGTTGTTTATTTTTTCTACATCTACCGCAATTGATAAGAAACTAATAAATAAAAAAAAAACAGCACACAAGCAAATATACAGCATAGTTTAAGAGGCAAAACAGCAAAATTGAAAAAGACTGCCAGCATGTGTGAGTGTTGAAAGTTGAGTGCTACCGCTGCTGAGGTTTTCTTTTATTGACTTGTTTTTTCTTTTTTTTTGTTTGTTTTGTGTGTGGCTCTCATCAGGCGAATGCGATAAGCAAATACTGCAAATACAAAACTGCAGCTATGTTTGTATTGGTGCGTGTATGCGTGTGTGTGTGTTGCTAAATATTGTGTGTGTCGCTTGGCAGTTACAACTAGCAATTGATGCTAAAATTGCTGCTGCTTCCGCTCTTGCTGCTCTAATTTTTTTTTTGCTGCTCCCCCATCTGCCGCTGCTGCTACATGTGGCATTAGAACTCCCCGCCGTTCTCTCTCTCTCTTTCTATCACTCTATCCGGCTATGCTTGTATTTCTTTCAAGTGTTGCTACATTTTGAGTGCCACTGCTGCGGTAGATGCGTGCGCATTTTTTGTGTGACACCGTCAGAAAAGCGATTTTTCATATGTCAACGATATGTCAACTTTTGCTTGCAACAGACACAACAAATAAGAAGAAAAATAAGAAGAAGAAGAACGCATCATAAACGCTTGTTGGCGCATACATTGCATTTAAATTCTATGTAGCATCCCTGTAGGAAAAAGCAGATAATCGAAAAAATTGGCCAATTTAAAAAGTATTTCCAGGACAGCTGCGTTCAAGCAAATGCATGAGAAATTAATTGTGTTGATTTAACTTGTACCAAGTTATTATATTTTTTCTGTGATAAAATATATTTTCAATTATATGTATGTATATTTTTATAAAAAATGAAATTAGTTTCATTCATTACTATTTTGTAGATAAATAATAGGTTTAAAACGTGCAGAGTTATAGCTGGTCAAACTGAAATTGGTTGTTGAATTTTGATAAAAAAATTTTTTTTTTTTAATTTTTGCGGTTTTTTTAAGTTTGTTTTATCTAAGTATAAATAATTTAACAACATATAACATTAAGTACAGAAAAAAAATCACAAAAATACTTTGCTATTTATTTAAGTTTTTTTTATCTTAGTTCTTTATTTTAATATAAAATTTACAAATAAAAAAACGCAAAAATTCTGAAAAAATTCTGAACTGAAGTTTTTTACGTTAGTTATTTTTTAACTTAAAATTTAGGAAAAAATGTTCAATCGTAATTAAAAAAAAAAAGTTTCACTTATAACTTGTCTTTCGACGAAGATACATATGTATGTAATGATCGCACTTAACAGTTAAGCAATACAAAATTTTAATGAAAAAGAAAGCGCAAAATTACCATCATCTCAAAACCCTACTCATACATAAAATTAAAAAAATTGCCTTTGGCAGGGACCGTAAATGTTATAACTTTTATTTAACACATTACTTTTTAATCGTTATTAGTTGAGTTTTATTTATTGCTTGGAAATTAATCGTTACTTCTTGAATTTTATTTTTTGCTCAATTTGAGAGTAAAATCCCTGCAAATCAATTTCATTTTCTGCTCGATAAATGAAACTCAAGAAATAGCGATTATTTCTTAAGTTATAAATCAAACCCCAAAAATAACGATTTTTTCTGAGCAAATATAGAACTCGAAAAATAACAATTAGACTTGATTTTTTTAATGTAATTGAATAAGAAATCGACACTCATAATACTTTCGAGAATTGATGCTCGAAAAAGTGGTATAGTTATTTTTAATTTGCAGAAACAGGTAGACTGAAAAGTAATTGGTAATCGGACTTGTTTTAAAGAGTTTGAAAAAAAACGGAAAAAACGGTTCCACATAGTTGGAAATAAAAACTTTTTACTGCTGCTGAAAAAAATCTCATTTTGGCGTTCCTTCTGTCAAACATATGTATTAGAAAGTAGTTGAAATCAAGTGCAGAGTCAGTAAATTGACTTGCTCGCTAGGTTAATAAAGCTGGTTGCTTACAAGAAAAAAAGAAAGAATTGCAACCACCTGCAGTTGGTTAAAAAAGTACTTTTTAAATTGCTTTTCAAGTCTATTCTATTTCCGACAGGGATGTAAGCGTTCGCGAGTGCCTGTGTGTTGTATGTGTTTGTGCTCGTGAAGCTAAATCCCTCAACTTTCTTTTTTCGTTACTCGCCATGCCCCACATGCATTGAATGCGTCATAAAAATGTAGTTTGCCACTGCCGCTGCTAGCCGCTGCAACATTTGACTGCATGCAACATTGAAAAGGCAAATGCGCAGCGCTTTATGCTTTTTCCTTTTTTTACCTCCACACACCCACCAAATACATATGTTCTTGAGTTCTTCTCCTCCTGCTCCAGCGACAGCTCCTTTTATCTAGCTTCCACCACACACTAAAAACTCAACAAGTTTTTTTTACGACTTTCAAGTGATGCTGCTTACTTCCTTTCTGTTGCATGCATGCCTAACTCTTGTCGGTCGTAGTTGTTGCACTTTGTTGATGGCCGTCCATAAAAAATGAGCGTCACTCTCGAGCGAACTGCATAAGCAAATCGTAGTGCAAAAGTGACATTGTGACTCGAGTGTGTGGTTGAATGGAGTGGTGGTGTGCAAGTGAAATGAGAGAAAAAGTATTGAATTCCCAAAAACCAAAAACCAAAAAATAAAAACAGCCAAGAGCAACGCAATGCAGTTGAATTGCTGTCAAAATGCACACGTTTATGAAACAGTTTTGTAGCGTAGGTTGTGTTTTTTTTTGTAAAAATACATAAAGCAAATGCTGCAGCTTGTCATCTTGGCAAAAGTTTGAAGAAAAAGATACTATGTGGCACACGAGATTCGCGCGAGCTGGTAGTAGAAAAGTAATAAAAAGTTTGCCTGCCACTTCAGCAATGCAATTGCACTTCGCATTTGTTTTGAATATGCTAGGAAAACATTGTTGAAAGTAGCTGTCAGATGTTTCAAGAATTTTATTCACGCAAATTTAGGAAATTCATGAGGGTGAATTAAAAAAAAACAGAAATTAACAAAAAGCAGTTACTCGTTTTCTGAAGATATCGATATCGATAAAGGTAAGGGCAACAATGCTGATTTAGAAGAGGTAGAAGAGATGTAAAAAGTGAAGCATAAAAAATGTGGAGCATTTATTATATGGCGCAAAATGGGCAACACCATCTATAAACAATGCATTCAAAATCAAGGGGAATTTTGAATAACTTGAGACTTGCCCTTTTTCGTACTATTACATATTTCTAAAAATTCTGATGAACAATTTTGAAATTTAGGTGACAATTTGTTGAATTATTCTAAATTTTTCCAAAACTTTTAATTTTAATTTATGCAGCTTTGGTTGTAATATGACTTATGCATTTAGTATCCTTTAAATAATGATACATCTCAAAATTGCGTACAATAAAAGTTCTAAAAATTCTGATTAAAAGAATTAAGTGAAGATTTATTGAATTTTTCAAAAAAATTTTGTACAGCCTAAAATTTTGACTTCAAACTTGTTAATTCACAGTATTCCAAAATGAGATAATTGCGATTTTTTCTAACAACAAACAATGTTTTCCTGCTAAATTTTTCCTCAACTTTTATTTTATAATAATAGATGTCATACCATAACAAAAACTATGCAAATGAAAGTTTCAACATTTATATAAAATTTATAAAAATTCTAATCAAAAAGTTTAAAATTTATTTGAAATTTTTTTTGAATTTTTCTAAATTGTTTGGGAACATTTAAATCGAAATTTATGTTTTTAAATTTTTTTCTTAAACTTGTATAAAAATTAATCATACTTTAACAAAAACCATGTAAATCAAGGTTTCAAATTACTTACAAGTTTTATAAAAATTACAAAGAAAATTTTATCAAAAATTCACACTTTTTAATCAAATTTTCAAGAAAATTTTTGTGTATATTTTCGTAGCTGTTGATTATTAGCAATTTTATTTGCTGATAGTTTTATGAACTTTTTTTTCATATAACACATTTTAAATAAGAGAAATATTAATTTCGAAAAATATTTCTTCAGGATGTGATTCATTTCTTTTTTTACAATTTATCTCAATTGAACTGAAAAGAAATAAATTATTAATTATTCATTCATTCTGTTAAATTCCTTAAATTATTTGCAGTTACATTCGAACTTTAGCGTCTGCAAAGATTACGACACATTTGCAAAGTTCTGAACACATCATCCCGTTAACCAAAAAAAAGTATTTCTTTTCAACTTTGTATTTAGTTCGTTTACATCTAATTTATGAACTTCCAGACAAAAGTTATTTAAAGTATGTATGATAAATAGTTTTTCTATTCAAATCTGTCTAATCTGCTTTTGTCTAGTTGAAAAAGTTAAAAAAACCAAAGCGGAGGTTATTGACATCGTCGTTTGCTTTGTCATTATTTTTACACAATTTTCTTTTCTTCTTGTTAGTGAAGCAGCCTTAGGCGAATATCTTCTAGGCTAGAAATCTTGCTCTTCACCTGCCGGTAGCGATAGCAACTAATATATTTCAACATTTTTACAGCGACATATTTTTTGTAAAACTCTTTGTACTTTTTTCTCTTTCTGCTATTCGCATGAATTCATAACTTAAGTGATCAAAGCACGTGCTCTTTGTATTTGTGTGTAATGCGAAAGAAGAGAAGTAAATGCAATGCAAGAGAGTCGGCTTGTAGGAAGAGATGGGTAATAGGAAATTGTTTATTTCTTTAAACTAAGAAAAGGATATCGGCTTTTGTGCAGTGAAAACAGGAAATTGATTTATACATTTGATAAGGGAAATGTTTTATTTTTATATATTATAAATATTATTTCATATTTTTATTGTAAAAATTGGGCAACAACAAATAATGCAAATACGACACTCTTAATCGGGCTGCTAATTGCCGGTTGAGTTCTAGTGACTGGGCTTAGCCGTCGGAGTACCCTAATCGAAGAAGAGTGAAAATAATTGATGATAAAATATCGACTGGACATTCGATTGTATTTTTCCACTGCATTACAACTGGTTGGTTCCCAAGTGTTCCCCCTAAGTTTGCATCTACTGGAACTCAATTGGGCTGAAGTCTTTGCTATTTACCTATCAGTCAATGTCCTTGAGCTTTGAGTATTCTGAGAAGTTGGTAGTTTTATCTGCTGGACTGCAGTGATTCTTCACCTACCACTCCTCGAAGTTTGAAGTTTAAGTATTTCGAGTTCAGAGCACTGTGGTTTGTGCTATTCAATAGAAAGCGAAAGGTTTTTGGTACGCTCGAGTGTCCTAGCGGTTCTCGAGCACTTTTGGATGTCTTATATGGATCTCAATCAAATACGAGGTTTGGTGAGAGACATGAAAGTAGGAGATTTAACGAGAAGGATTTTTACCAATTTCTACGTGCAAGGATTTGTGAAGCGCAGCTAGGGACACTAATTTCGATACGATACTTACTTATCGATATATTTGCCATTCGATAACAATATATTTTACTCAATACTTTTATGGAATCGGCTAAACGAACACCAGTATCGTATCGAATTTGTGAAGAAAAATTAATTTAGAAGAATATTTGGATATGCCAATCAGGCGGAATAAAAAAAGAGAAAAGTAGCACAAGGTCCGCATTAAGGATGAGCTCCCGGCGTGATGAGTGTCCTGCGCTCAGGTTTCATGTGTAAATTTTTCTAAACTTAAACCTTTAAATTTGCCATAGCGAGATAACAACTTAATTGTTATTTATGCAATTATTTTCTAAACGTCAAACAGTCGTCAGTTCACAGTCTAGTGAACTACACTTTAAATTTAGTATCGATATTTTGGGAATCGAGTCTTTTTGAGCGTTACTTTGAACGAGTGCCATATCGATACTTTCAGCCCGATATCGTGTCCCTAATAGTAACTGGACTCCATTAAAAACTGCCTATATTCCATCCCTGATTCCAGGCGGTTATATTTCGACGAATTAGTACACGCTCTAGCGTACATATATGAAATTTTCTCTACATAAATTAATTAAAATCGTATAGCGCAAGTACATTCGAAGAATTTTCATCTCTGAATTAAGAAGACAAATTTTTCTTCTTAAACCCTCAAGTAGCCTGATAGCATAAGTATGTATGTATGTAATTTTGTAGGCACTACTCTATGTTTGCACAACATTTTGATTGCCATATCTTTGTTAGTCTAAGCAAGAAAGAATTTCTAATGAAACTTGGCAGAAAAAAAATATATTTGTTTTGGAAAAAAGTAGATCTATTAACACTCTCGCATGCATTCCACTTATTTTGGTAAACATTCAGACATAGCTGCATTCTATTTGCCGCACTAAAACAAATGATAAATGTACACATCCTTTCTGCTGCACTAAACCAATGCAAATGTTTGCGTGTTCATATCGAGTTGATATGTTGCAAGTTGATATACTTCTGTAAGTATAGGTGTAAATATTATCAGAAAATGAAAAATAAAGTAAGAACCATGAGATATGAGAATAGAAAGAATCAAATAATAAAAAAAAAACAAACAAACAACAGCTATAAATGCACACAAATGTTGACGATGACAATAGGCTAAATAAACAACTGAAAAAAATGAAAACACGTAAATAAAGCTAACAACAACAACTACTAAAGGCCCTAACTAACCGGCCGCTAGTCGGCTGATAGATAGCCCGCTTGACGTTGCAGCATAAATGGGGGGAAAAAGGTAGGAAAATTTTGTAGAAGAAAAATTGTGTAAAAAATGCTGAAAAAGGAAAGCAAACATTACAGCATGCAATACAACAACTTGCAACGTACGAGCATACATACTATGAACATGTGGCTAGAGGCATGCAATGTGGTAACAAGTAGCGAGTAGCAGAAGTAGCAACAGAATGAAGAAGCTTAAAAAATGCAAGAAATATGCAAAAGAAATAGGAAAACCGGGCAAAGTAAACAAAAAGCATTAAGAACAAAACTATCGATATTTGTTAAATGATAGCCAGGGAATGTGTGCAATGGGAGCTGATTTTTAGCTAAATCGTACAAGTATGTGAAGAATAAGAGTAGAAGCAAACAGCACACGTGCTGGGTGAAGTTAAAAATATATATACCTAGCTATATACATACATATGTATGTACCTATAGTATTAGTCGGGCATTTAGCAGGTAGGGGCAATGGCAGAAGAATCGATGGCTCTATAGTGAATGGAGTGATAAATCTGCTCTGCGGCTGACTGGCAGCAAGCAAAACAGTTCAATGAACTAAAGCAACAAAGAGCGAAAGCAGTATTTGAAGTGTAGATGAAAATACTTTGCGCTGTCGCTTCAGCAGGTATGAGCCGACTAAGTAAGTGCAGGGCTTGTAGGGTATAAGTAAGAGAGAATGTGCGCGCCGCCGTTGTTGCTGCTAAGAGCAAGGAAGTACGAGCACACTGGGATAAGATAATGGAGAGAGAGAGAGGGAGATGGCGTGTAAGCAGCAGCAGCGTTGCCAGAAGTGAAGATTTAGTTTCGTAATTGAGACTTATCTTACTCAAAAAAAAAAAAAAAAAAAAATATTGCCATCAACTTATGCTGAAGATATTAAAATATTTGTATAAAAAAATCTTCACAATGAAGACATCTGATAGAACTTGAAGATTTTCTATATGCTTGTTACGCAAATTTTCCAAATTTGTTACATACAAAAGCGGGATGGCTAGAGGGTAGTATTTTATTTTTTTGAATATGTAATCGACTTCATCTGGCAAAGTTTTCGCGGAGAACTGACGTGGCGCTGAAAAAATTTACGTTGCCGGTTTCAACAGTGAATGTGGAGATGGTTTTCACCCAGATGAATTTAAATAAAACTCAAATTCGTAACAAGTTGAAGAGCAAAACAAGGATTGAGTATAAAACATTTCAAAACTATAATTTACAAATTGGAACTATCTTGCAAATCTCCCTTTTTTTTGCTGATTTCAAAATTTTTCCAAATTTTTCTTTGATTACTATACTTTTGGTAAGAAATTCTCTTGCCATATAAATAAAATTGAAAACAGAAGAAATTTCTTTCCAAAAATATTTATTTTGTTAATTTAACCCAAGAATAGTTTTTGAGCTCGAAGCCAAATTTTATTACGAAAAACTTAGCCTAACTTTTTCTAATATTTGAAGACTTATCTTCAACTGGCAAATTTTGTACGAAGAAAATCTGGCAACACTGGTAAGCAAATGATATGCGACTGCAATATTTATGGAAGCACGTACATATATATCTTCATGTGTGTGTCGAAAAATAATCACTTTCGTTGCTTGTGTGCCGGAACGTATGTGACGGCTAGAAACATGCAGATATTTGCGCAGCTCAGACAGACGGAATGTTAGTGCTGCATTAAAAAGCAAACACTTGAAATGTCTTAACGCTTATAAAGCGGACATTTGTCTTGTGACAACATATCACACAAACAATGCCACAAATTATACGCTTAATCGCATGTGCAGCAAAGTACACATACATAGATATAGTTGTATTTCCGGCTGCTAGGCGTTTGGCTGGTAGTTCGGTGCGCTGGTGGCATGCCGCTAACAATAAAAGTAATTTAATTGAGTTATGCAGCTATGAAGCTGAGCTGGCTAGGGTCTATTTAGATTACTGATACCTTGGGTGATCTGTAGAGTTGGGTTAAAGATATGATCGAAAAATATGAGCTGTTGATTATTATTGTTGAAGATTAACTACTGCGACTTTCAGATCTATTGACCCCACTTTCATGACCTACACAGAACCTCCTTTTGTCCAATTTGCGAGATAAATTTTAGTATTGCACCTAAACTTCTGGAGTTCTTACTGTCATCATTACCTTTTCGTTTCCTTCCCTTTTCTGTATAATCTGCTTCATTCATCCGAGTGGGCTCCCTTTTTAATCAGATGATAGTTTAGCCAGCAGTGTCCTGTAAAAATTCTTGTGCATTCTACAAGAAATTTTGTGCTGAATGGCTGGTAGATCGGCCCAATATAATTTCCGGTGTGCTTTCTCCTTTTATTTGTACCACACCGCCGAAGGGCGCTGAACCAATAAGGAGAGTACTTAGATGCTCCCTTTTTTCGAATGTTCGCCCAATCTCACTTCCTTGTATGACTCAGAGAATCCCAACTCTCACTGCATCACTTGATTCGGAGTAATCTGGTGAGCTTTGAATTGAATTGATTGCCTACATTTTGGTTTTTATCTATTGTGCTAACTGAGATATAAAACAATTTAAAGCTGCCTTTCATGTGTCTAAATTTCATATAAATTAACTAAGTCATTTCGCAATCCATACTCAATTTCGATTACGTTGTCTCTATTGAGATATTGAAAATCAAACAAACAATTTACTCTAAACTCAAAGTGATCGGTGTATCGGCTATCTTTATTGATTTTCTTATTGATAAAGTGATCAGTATATGACTATTTAGATATAACTAATTAATAAAATTTAGTTTGACACTAAACTAGTTTCGGTTCGTACAAACGAAGGCAAAATTTGGCAATCTTTTGGAAAAACAATAACAAAAGAAGGTCGATTATCGTTATAGTTATCGATAATGGTTATCGTTACAATTTATAAACGGTTATCGTTCTAGTTATCGATACCGTTGTAGTCATCCCTACTGTTGAAATGGTGAAATACAGTTTGGCTAATTTAAAGTAGAAAAATTGGAACAATTTTTGAGATACAGCTAGAAAAAAATCGATCACTTAATTATAATTATCTCTCAAAATAGTTGACCACTAATGCCACAATTTTCTTAAACAGGGGTCTACTGTATTTACAACAGATTCACCTCTGATGCCCAAAAAAGAAACTGGGAGTTAACATTATAAAGTATACATTTTTCAGAAGTTTAAGTAAATATTTTATAAAATTGCAGATAAACCCCTGAACAGCTTCTACATCACTACAACGATTAGAATATATTCTTCACACAAATTATAAAAAATTGTATTAGTTTCACATAAATAACTGAAGAAATTTAAAATCGTTGAATTATGCGCAGAGATAATTGACAGTATCGGAAGAACTGTTAAATGTTTATCTATTCTGACTTCATATTCATTTTCGCGCTTTGTTTTAAAATAAAAATAGGTCAGGCAATTTTTTAAATTTTGTAAAAAAATCAAAATACGCTTTTCAAAATTTATTATCGTTGACATTGCCACCTATTGCTATTGTCAGGGATACAATGTAGTTTTCATCTTCCACAAAACCTCATATAGGAAAGTAAATAAATACTTCATAGCAGCCTTGAGCGCCAGAGGAAGCCATTAACGTCACAATCATTTTCGTGGCATTTAAACAGCGCTATTATATCCACATACAGACATACAGACATTTGCAATTGAGTGCAAGCAATGGCAAACGAGTGCTCAAACGAGTGAGTTTAGTATAAGTAGGAGCTCGTGAATTTTCTACTCATACTCTTGAGGGCGACGCTCTAAAGTGCTGCTCTTAGTATTACAAAGTATTAAATTCCATTTAATGCAGGAAGCTGTTGCATTTGCTAGATCCTAAAACCATTACTGATTTAAGCGTCTATATACATACATATGTACGTTACATATGAGTTCGAAAATACGTAGTTGGAAAATAGTAATTTGTTTTAATGGCACCACCATTAACGACTGATGATTTTAATGTTAGCGTCGTTGGGTGCGTTTGCCTGCAACGTAAGTTCAATGAAATCCTTTCAACTAGCGCCCGTTCTAGCTTCACACAAAAGCAAGTAAAGGAATTTGCGTGCCAGTGCTGCACTTGAAATTATTTGAAGGCCTTCTTACACACACACACATACACACACGTGTATGGCAAGTGGTTATAAGCAAATTTCTATAATTACAATTCTGCCAAATTAGTGGGTAGTGTCTATCAAATAACCAGTCAGGAGTGTAGCAAATAGAGTTTTGGGGCTTTCGTGCGTTCCATTGCAAGAAGTGATAAATTTCAATAATATATGTATCTTCGTATACATATGAAGTTGCCTAGCTATTTTTGTTCCTTCCAGCAGCAACCAAGTAGGTATCTTATTAAGATTTGTGCATTTGACTGTGTGTGTGTGAGGTGACTGCACTTCCCCTCGGGACCTCATTGCCTGCCAGACGAAAACTGGTTAATTGTTAATCAGTTGACTGGCATTGGCATTGGCATGTGTCGGATTACAAATTGGCTGATTGTTGTCTGCTGGTGTGCAAGGTGTGCGTGTGTGTGTGTGTGTGAAGGCTGCCGGTGTACATATGTCGATGCTTGCAGTTTTGGGGCGCCGCCCGTATATGCAGCCACTCACTTAAAGTTTGCTTGATTGCAAAGCATTAATTGCCTAGGCGTTGTTGCTGCACAACTGGTATCAGATAATCAATTTTCTGTGCATCATGGCAGCGAGCATCTACGGTCGCGTGGTAAAAAATTGCGTATAGCTTACGAGCGGAAAATTTTAATTGGCGCGTTTCTTTCATTTTTCTCCTCTTTTACTTAATCACTTTCCTTCGTGGCATTTAAAGGTTAATTTGATACCTCACTAGTTGGCATTCTTATCTTTTTCTTAATAAAATGGTAGATTTAAAAGCCAAAGGCAGATTATATGGAGCTTGATTTCAAATACGTGACAAAAATTTGAGAAAATTTTCATTTTGACTAGCGGAAATTATTACCAGCTGGATTTATTATCAACATGTAGTGAGTTGAAAATGTTCTCTTCAAAAAATATTCAAATTATCTCCTCTTTCACTCGATCTAAATTCAAGCACGTTTTTCACGACACTTTTCCCCAAATTTTTGTTTTATAAATATAGTTTGTTTTATAACGAAAAGCATAAATTTCAAAATTTCAAACTTTTTAAAAATTTGTATAATATCAAAATTTTGTTTATAAGTATATGTATATGTAGTTTGTTCTATTACGAAAATTATATAAATTTCAAATTTCAAACTTTAAAAAGATTCAAATATGTTTCATACAATTTTTTATAGATACTATATAGTTTGTTTTATAACAAAAATCATGTAAATCAAAATTTCAAACTTTGCACAAAATTTATAAAAATTTTATAAAAGATCGTTGGTTTTATAACCTTTGTTTAAAATTTATAAAAATTCCAAAAATTTTCATCAAAGTTTTTATAAACATATAATTTGTGTTATAACAAAAATTATATAAATTAATATTTTAAACTTTGTATGCAATTAAAAAAAATTTCAAAAATTTTTAACTAATTTTAAAGTTTTTAGAACATTTTTGAGTGTGCAATTTTGTAGTACTTAGTTGGCTGTGCAATAATGGTAGTACATAGGCTGACAATTTCAGTTGATTTTTGACAATTTTTTTTTAATCTTGGTCCTTTATTTTTTTTTTTTGGAAAACAGGGCAATGTACATAGTTGGGAATGCTTTAGTCGAGGTATATTCTGCAATAGGGTTACCACTTATTAAACAAGTTAAAATAATTATAATTTTCATGAAAATTCCATGAAAATTCTCAAGCCACTATATATTCTTAAGCGGGGTTGCCATCTATCAAACATCATAAAACACGTAAACAAATATAATATAATTTTTGTGAGTATCAAACGAAATTTTCATGAAAATTCTCAAGCCACTATATATTCTTGAACAGGGTTGCCATGTAGTAAACATAATTTTTTAAATAAAAGATAGCAATATGGATATCATACGAAATATTGTTGAGAATTCATAAGCTACCATATATTCTTTAACAGGGTGTCCACAAATTTGAAATTTTGAAAATAACTACAGCTCTCAACAACTCCAAGTCGTAAGGCTGTGATAAAAATGTGATACGGTTATTCCTTTATTACATTAAAAAAGTTTTTCTCAGTTTTTTCTTGAACGCAGAGACTTTTTCAGGCAAATGCAGTTTGGGGTAAGATCAACTGAAGATGCTCGGCTTAAATATTTTTCATTCGACATTAGATTGTAAAAAGAATTGCACCGAAGCCTTTGACAAGGTAGACCACCCACTTTTATTAGATAAATTGTATTGTGTCGGTTTTCGTGGGGGTTCGTACAATTGGTTCAAGTTCTACTTAATAAGAAGCATACAGAAAGGAAAATTCCGTGGTGGTTTAAGTAAATAAATCCAATGATCACAGAAACTTGTTGGAGTTTGCTCACGGATGTGAAGATTTTTTTTCACTGCATATATGTATACCTATTTTGAATTGCTCTTTATTTCTGAATAGTTTGCAGTTCACATCAGACATTATTAGTATGCTAATTCTTGGAGAATATTTCAAAATTATAAACCATCTGATAATTTCAATATTTCCCTTTGCTATTTTTACAGTCCAACGATTACACCTACCAAAACACATTGGGTCGCCGCTCAACACTCGGCGCCTACTACCACATGAACAAACAGCCTTCATACACGAACGATCACAGTTTTAATAGTCAATACAGTTATAATGCGTGGGGCATATGGCGTGATGGACGTAATATAGCACCTTCAACATTTTCCACCAAAACGCACACACACTACCAAAAGCCGCGTTCATTCTCCATTATACTCACAACAGCAGTGTTCATTGTACTACTTGCCGTGATCTCAATAGCCGGTTTGGCGTTCTACTTTAGTTCAGTGAAAGCGAATTTGGAGGATCGTAAGTGCTTCGTTTAATTAAATACAGCTTAATTAGCTACAGGTTTTAGAGAAAATTTAACAATGAATTTGTTCTGTTCTGTTTTTCAGCCGTGCTTGGATTTGAGGGCTCGTTTCGCATTGCGAAGGGTGACCTGTTTTCGACGGGTCTAAAATACAATCACACGACTACCTATAAGCAGAAAATTGAGTTTTACAAACGTTTTATTGAACGCTCACTAATGGATAATGGCTTGCAGCCGTTGCGTGTAGATGCATGGGGTTTTGGTGAGGGCCCGCTGATCAAAGTATCTTTTCGCACCTTTCTGGATGTGAGAAAATTACCGCAGTGAGTTGAGGAGAAATTTATTTTTGCGCAAATACGAAATTACCATTTTTAAATATTTTACAGAAATATTCATAGCGTGGAAGACTACATCAAAGAATCACTGTTCCTGGAAACCACTGCTGCCAAATCGTTGTACCGTTCCTTGCGCATAGACGCCGAGTCAGTGGAGATAAAACGTATATTGGACGAGTCAGTTGTGCGCTCTGCCTCGCTTTTCAAAGACGCTGTAACTAATTTTGATTTTCAAATATCCTTAAACCCTAAGCTAACCAATTCTCTATTTCGTTCAGACTCAGCCACCCACCAGCCAGTCACAGCTTGAGAAACGTCTCATGAAGAAGCCGAATGCGCCAACGCTACTCTCAAAACCAGCCACTAGTGTAAAACCCCGCACCACACACCGTCCGCACTCGGTGGATGACGAACCAGATGTGGATGTCGAGAATGCACCAGTTATACAGGGTTCATTTGAAGGTTCCTTTGAAATCACAAAAACCGATGCTGATATCTCACGCAAGAAGACCACGGCGCCCACAAAGGTATACAGCGCCAGTTTGGCACCAAAAGCTGTAACACCATTTGCTTTGCGCGTCAAGCCGAAAAAGTCTTCTGAGAAGATGACCACAATTATTCCACAGCACCAACCTACAACGACGACATTAACTACGAGTTCTACTAGTACCACACGAGGAACCAGCACTACTAAATCGACAACCGTTACACCGACAACGTCAACCACTACCACCACAACGACAACAACCACAACTAGGCGGCCGACCACAAGTTCTAGCACTTCCAGCACGTCTACCACCACAACCACAGCAAAGTCGCTAGCTAGTACTACTACTTCTACAACAACTACTACGAAAGCCGCTCCTCCCACGATCAGACAAAACACATTCCCACCACCGACTGGCTTTACACCTAGACAACAATTCAGTTTGCCACCTATGACCACACCATCTGTTACTTTGAGTGTCCCTAAGCTGGATGCGAATCTATTCACATCTATACCGGTGTTGGATACCCAGCCTTGGCGTCCTATACATCGTGAAGTGCCTGAACTTCTACCAGGTCCACCACCCGCATTCCCAACGAAAACACTGAGTGGTGTGGACAAGCCGTTGCCGGTCGCACCACACGCGCCAGTCTTCAGACCAGATATGCCTAATCGACGCATTGACGAGATAGAGTTGCCTTTTATACCAGAGAATCCTTCACCGCCCACACCACCTGCCTTTAATCCGTATGCGCCCGGCTTCTTCGGTACTGCAGTACGCAAACCGGAAATGAGCGCAGAAGCACCGAATCCACAGGACATGCTCTTCTATCACAGTTTCGGCAATCCAGTTTTTATGCCAGGCACAGAGGATATAGAGCGATTGGGCGCGGGTGCGCATGTAAAACCACATCCACTACCGGTGCCACTGATAGATGACGTAATGATACCACCATTCAAACCACTCGTACCGGATATGGAGGAAGTACCGATTGAAAACAATGAGAAATTCGAGCATCTTGGAGGTGGCGTTATTGTCAAAAAACACGAATACGAGTTAGCAGATGGAGAGGAGAAGTCGAAACCCATCGTGGATGCGGAATTCACTGACAGTACAACTGTAATGCCGGTGTTGACGGAAAAGCCCATTGTGAACAGTGTGACGACGTTTAGACCAAAGGTAAGCACGCCGAATATCAACCGAATAGAATCCAGCGCCAACTCCGAGTTGGCCGACACAATCGGCGAGTTCTTCATGGGTCTGTTGAACTTACCTAAAGAAGAGCAACGCAATAAAACAAAACCTGTTAAAGAAAATATTGAAACAAAAATTGAGTCAAGAGTTGAACCAGAAGAAAATAACGAGAAAGCGGCGCCGGAGCTAGACATTAAACCGGCAGGTGTGGAGAATGATTCACCGGTGCAGGAGGAGACATTAGAACTAGAGTCGACAGCAGAAAATGAGCCCGAACTAGCGCAAACCGTTGAAAAGCCAAATGAAGAGGCACTAGCTGAGATTGCTACCACTGCCAAGCCGACATTCTTGAATATCAAAGAACTCATTTTAAAGCGCAATCAGGCCAAGAATCAAACACGAAACATTGAGAACAATGTAACCGGTCGACCGACGAACCCAACGACTCCAACACCGATAACCACCACTACTACACCTACAGCGATGTTCAGCACGACCTACAAATCTGCAGTTTCAAATTGGAATCGCATACGTCCGAACTATAATCAAAAACCACCTACAATACTAGATGATTCTAGTCTCTTCCCTTCACAATCGAAATGGGAATTTGTGAATAGTTCGTCGACCAATGGCTTCGGTCATACGGGCAACATGCGTAAGGTATTCAATAAGACATTGCAAGCGTGGATATCTGAGGATGTGGGTGGCAATACGGAGGATAATTTTACGCTGAATGACATCAAGACACGCATTAACAATGCAACCAACATACAAGATATTTCACTAATCTTCGATACACTGGCATCCAAGTTGGGCATAACGCCCATTGTACCAACCAAAGTGCCGCCATTCTCGCAAAATAAGCTCAAACATCCACAAGTAGTAAACGAAAATAGAACAAAGATGCCAACCACAACAACAACAACAACCACAGCGCGACCAATCGCCATTAGAGATAGACCAACAACAAATGTGCATTGGATGCCCACAACGAGAAGAGGCACCATAACTGCAGTCCCAGCAACCGCAACTAAAATGCCGTGGACGACTACAAGAAGAATAAGCACAACCACAACGACAAGCACACCGCCGACAGCACCAGCAGTGAGGACGAGACCAGCCAAACCCACTACTACGACGACAACAACAGTAATAACATCAGCAATACCGTTGCCATCGCCAATGCCTACAGCAACAACACAACATTTCATTGACCTTCCGCTGCAAGGACGAGAGCCATTCATCAAACCAATGTCCAGCTTGATGGAGGACACTTCCTCAGAGGGTATTGGTGCGGCTATACCCGTGGTGGGTGAGGCAGAGGTGGAGGTTATTGACCCGAATAAATACGAGGAAATGTTGAAGTCATCGCAGTTTGCGGCGGATACCACAACGGAAACGGCACCACAATTGGTGACGTTGCTGCCGGTGCGTTCCAACTCAGGCATACGCATCTACAGGCCAACATTGGAAGAACCCGAGGCGCGTAGCAATGACCAAATGCCATTGCCAGTGGATGTGGCAGAGGTAGCGGCAAATGTAGCGGCAGATGTAGAGGTGGACGCGGAAGGTACCGCACAGGTTGAAGTTGGGCCGGAAGCAGTTGGCGACGTGGTGGCGACTGGGGTAGCAGAATCAATAGAAGCTGTTAGCGATGCACTGCCGGCAACAAGCCGAAAACCCAGTGTGGTGACTACACCATGGCGAGGCGATGGTCTAGGAGTAGGTGGCGGTTTTTTCGCAGGCATACGAAGAAAAAGCGATATTAGTCAGGCGAGAAGATTTCCGCCAGCGGAAGCGGTTGTCAAAGGAGGGTTGCTGGTAAAAAAGAAATGAAATCATCAAAAAAAAAAAATCTAGGCGAAGTGAATTTATGAGCGTTAAGAATTCAGGTTTTGCAAGAGAAAACGGCAAATTGAAGTACTTACTTAGTTAGTGAAAAGGGAGTGTATAAAAATGTGTACAAGAAATTGTGAGCTGGAAAATGTAATCAAAAGAATTTAGTCAAATTAATTGTACGAAATTAATATAAAAAGGGATTAATGCAAAAATAGTCCCTTCCTCACAGAAAACGATTCGTTGAGTTTATAGCGTTTTTAAATAGTATATTTATAGTTTTTAAATTAGTCAGTGAAACGAGTTCTTGTTCATTAGTTGTTGGCACTGTACGCACTGCTCCGCGGTTGACAATTTTTGAATGACAACATTTAGTTAAGAGTGAAAATCAGGTTGTTAAATTTAATAACTTTGCAGCTAGCTATAAAATAATTCATTATTTCGTAACGTGTAATCACATTTTTGAATACATTAAAAAAAATGTGCAAAAAATTAAATATTAACTAAGCCTCAAACATAAAAAAATGAGCTTATCATATTCAGACCCATTTTTGTAGCAGTAACTTTTGTCTTAGCTTGAGTCCATTTTTTATAGCTTGAGGCTGCTTATTTACTAAATGTATTTATAGAAAAAAACTTCATATTATTAAATAGCAAATAATTATCTTTTAAATAATTTTTTTTAAATAAAATACTCTACTAACAGCTACTTTCGTTACAAATAAAAATATTTGATAAAACAACTTTGATTTATATGTATTGATAAAAATAACGTTAAGGCAAGTGCGAATTTTATTGATAACAATTATATTATTATATTTTTATAATTATATTTTCATAGTAGTATTATGGTATTAATACAAATCCAAATAAAAGTTTGAGTTTAATAAAAAAATCATAAATTTTCATACTTAAAAACAAAATATCAGAAAAAGTTTATCCATGCTCTATGAAGATTAAAATATAAGGGTTTTAAATTATAATTTAATATAATTAATTTGGAGTTACTGAAGGTAAACAATTTTTGTTCGAATTTTGTAAAAAGTGCATTTAGAATTTATTGATTTTAGTTTTCATACTTAAAATAATAAAAATATGTTTAAACAAAATTGCGTTTTACAAATTTTTCAGGTATGTAGGTTGTGATTCAATTATGGATAGCAAAAATCAAGAAGCTCCTGGCTAGCAGTCCTCACTTTCCGAAAGTCACCATGGTAAATTATCTTTTTTTAAATATTTTTGTTACATAGCCGGGGTGTCTTCAAAATATGCAATATCGGTAAATGAATATTGCTTTGCCATTTGTCTGGCCAAGTTCATATTTGATTTTTTTTGTCTTTCATGTTGCATAGTTTCAGGCACACCCGCTACTCACATTCGCAATTTTCGTTTCTGAACTCAGAATTACCCTTACCCTTACTTACCCTCTATGCTGATACCCTAACAAAACTCACCTCAGAGCTCAGGTTGGTACGCCTAAAACTATACGCCAAAAATACGGTTTAGGCCTCTAATGATGCCAACAGTCATTGTAGTTGTTGTGTCCTTTGGAAAATTTTTCATTGTATAAGAAAATATCGATATATTTGTAAAGAATGGATAAAGACGACGACGTTTGTATTTTTCAAATAATATTTTTTAAGGTGGAAAAATTGCAAACATTGTCCCGTTTTACTCTGCATATATTTTGTTTGGTTAATTTCCAATCACAAGAAGTCATAAAAAACTGCGAGCAGTTTGAATGCAGAAAAGTATACACTGCATTTCCTAATTTCTAAAGGACAGAGCAAAGTTAGTTGTAATTTTTCTCAATAATAAAAGATCTACCATCTTGGGTTTGAAAACCAGAACATTAAAGTAACTGCACAAATCTGATTTTATCTCCAATTTTTTTTTCGGCCCCCCATAATTTTGCTTTTAAAACTTAAACTATTTACACTTAATTGCCTGGTACGTAGTTGGTCACACAATTTTCCAACTTTTCTCGCAAAATACATTTGTTTAAATCCTTTTTCTTTTTTGCAATTGCAAAACTTTCTTCAAAATTACAGTGAATATTTAATTAGTGGATTTGTTTGAGCAATGCAATAAATTTTTGAACTAATTAAAAGCACAGTTTGCAGACAATAAAAAAAAATATTAAAAATATATGTTAGAATTAAAAAATAGCAGTCAACTAAAATGCAGCAAAATAAAAATGGAATTAACTTAAAAGCAGCGAGTAAATGAAATGGCCAAAGAAATTATGGTAAAAAAAAAAACAAACGGACAGCCTGCACTCCGGCATTTAATGACAATGGGCTCATTGGAAAGTCTTGCTATTTCCTACTTCATTTCCATTGCAATTACATTTGCATTTGAATTCTGTGATGCCATCGTCTTCGCGGACTTTTGAATTTGCATTGCACCACCACCAAGTTGCACGCTAATTAAGTGTAAACTCTGATAAAAGTTCAGTTCAGCCGCACGAAGACAACACAAGTGGGAGTAGGGGGGATAGAGAAAAGAGAATGGCATATTGTGAAGGGTACAGCTAAATGAAGCGACAAGAAAGCGGAAATTTCTTGCCTGTACTTGATGTGCTGCTGCAGTAGAAAATTCAACTAGTAGAATGCTGCGCTACCTCTCTGCCGCCTTTAAGCATCCGCTGTATTCGCCCGTTGGTTTGGGTTCAAGTTTTACTCGTAAAAGGTGAGCTGTGACAACGAAAGTTTTACAGCAGTTGGCATGGCGGCTTACGACATGTGGCACAGCAAGGTGCAGACAGACGCTATGTCCGGGCCGGTAACCTTGCGGTATGCAACAAAGCAGCAACAAGCAAAGTGAGCGGGAATTTCCCTTAAAATACTCAAGAAAGTTCATTTGTACCATTGTCTATGTATTGCGATGTGTGTGTGTGTGTGTGACAAGAAATTCGCAGACGACCGCCGCTTATGATGGGACACAGCGCAGGTGGTTGCGGTGTGATTTGCATTTAAATGCGTGGTTGCCATAAATAATTTGACAACGTAGAGGATTAGCGCCAAGTTGCCGCATCATGGCTTTGTCCGGCTATGTGCTGTGAGATTCGTAAAATTTAGCTGCCATATAGCTGCTGCATTTAGTTTTGCTATTTGGTCTACATTTTGCTTGTGAAACTATGCAGCTTCCTTTCGTTGTTTGCTCTCTACTTCTACAATTCGTTTGAAAACTCGGTTTGTGTAATGCTAATAAGGCATGCAAATCGCTATTCTATAATTCAAGTTGCCCGCAACTCTTTTGGATGCCCTCCTTCTACCATTTTCAAACTTTATACAAATACTCTTCAATGTACATATATGTAGATATTGTGTGTATGCAAGTGTGCAGTATTTTCTCTGTCTTCTCCGTTCACCTTAATGAATTTTTAATTTTCCACAAACCACAATTTCATTCTAACAAAACTGTGTTCCTAGTCGCCAATTCAGTGTCGGAAGTTGTGGTAGACATTATTTAAAAGTAGCTACAAATTCATTAAAGCGATTAAACGTATGACACTGGACGTCTTGAACGAGCTCCTTTCTTTTCTCAGACTTCACTAAATAAGTGCATAGTTGGAGCAAACTTAGGCAACTGCAAGGACGTGAAAATATAGGGCATGTATAAAAAGTCACGCGAGAGCATTAAATTTTTATGTGGATGCAGATTAGTTTTTAATTAAAATAAATCATTAGGATTGGAGGAGTCTACTTGAAATAGTCATAACTAATATGTGCATGTCAAGGTTTGTGGCAGCAAGTAAACCTAATGAGGAGTTAAAAATAATTAAAAAATTTAGTTTTGCGCAATTCTCAAACACTAGTAGATTTTGGGTAGCAAAAACTTGTGTGCTGGCGAATAAAGGTAATACTGATGATATCGATAACTATAGTGGTGATGTGATGTTATCGATAACATTGGTAATATCGATAACGACTAACATAACTTCGTTAAAGAGATAAAAACATCGTTAAAAATAACATTGCTAATAGTATTTGAATTGCCGATAAAGACATCGATAACGCTTACAATATCAGCCACAACTAAGGCTAGCGACAATTATGAGAAATGCGCGTAAAAGAAAAAAAGTTCCAAAGCGCATCTATTTCACATCAAGTTCTCGAGAAAATAAAAGTTCGGTATGACATGGATTATACCTAATTCCAATATTTTACGAACCGATAGTGGGTTTAGTGGATTAAATTGATTGAAATATCGATATTTATATTGAAATTTATTTTTTTACCAAAAACACGAAAAGTAGAAAGCAGAAAGTCTATGGTAAAATTATCGATAACGATAACATTTTTAATATAAATGATAGTATCGATAACGATACCGACAACGCTTGATCGAGTTGATGAGAAGAAACTTGGGCTAAACATTTGGTGAAAACAATGTTAATCTTGATGAAAGGGCTGGTCTGTATTAAACAGATCAAAAGAATGTATTGAAAGAAATAAGATGCCAATGTCATTTAAATGCTATTGTAGTTTATAGTCTTTGAGTTTGTGGTTCAATTTGTCAACGTTAAACCCAACATTATATATCGTTTACATATCTATACAATAAATTATAGAGATACCTTTTCAAATATCGAAAATTCCTACTCCAGAGTATTAAGTGCACTCACACTTTTATTTTGAATATATGCAGCTTGGAAAAATTTAGGCATTTGTTCAGGACCAACTCGGAACAATAGTTATTTCGGTGCAATTTCAAACTATTTTGGGTCAATATCAGGATTACGAGACTAGTTTTGGATGACTTCGGGCACAGTTGAGTACTAGTTCAGGACTGCGTTGGATCTAGTTTGAGACCGATTCGGTACAAGTTCGAAACAATTTCGGGGGACCAGTTCGAAACTATTACGAGACTGGTTTCATAATAGTATGGTTCTCGTTAGAAACTAGTTTAAGATTGGTTTCTTACTCATTTGTGAGTGCTTTGGAATGGCTTGAGACTAGTGCGCTCCTGATCTGAATGAGAATGAGAAGTGTTGCCAGTTTCAAAGGCAAAAATGTCTTCAGGTTTTCTTACATTCCCCTCTCTATCTCTTTATGTATTCGGCAAAGTAGTTTTTCTTCTAGCAACCAGTTATAGCTGTTCAATTTCTTTACTCATACACCTAACTATAAACACTTATTTTTCCTACTCATACTCGTGGCTACAAACTTGCAAATAGTAGTACGTGTACGTTCGCTTTTTCTCATTAACCAAGACATTTGATACCCCAATTAAATGGGCAACAAATACCGCAAAGAATTCGAAATAATTATTATTAAGTACTACATTTGCCACAACTTAAAACGAAATAAAAATTACTAGCATTACTAGTTGGGGGAATCTTTGTGGTAAGAGTGGGATAAAACAAAAAAACGAAGTACATTAACAAACTTACGCCACGAACTTGCAAAATGTAAGGCCATTTTTTGTAGGTCTGCGCTGGGAGAGAAAGGGAGTGAGTGGGCATGTGTGCGGGGGGTGTGCCTAATTGCAAAAGCACTCAACAAAGTAAAGTCGCAATAGCGCCGAGGAGGAGGAGGAGGAGGATGAAGAAAAAAAGAACATACTAGCGAAAAATGGCACAGTTAAAAAAAACGAATGTAATGTAATGTAATGTTGCAAATACTTGTGTGCGGCACAAAAAAACATATAACTACATTTATTTATAGTAGGAGTACAACTGCATTAGTGGCGGGAAAATATTACCAAGTATATATATACATAGATGGTGAATATACAAAAGTAGAAGTTTACTATTAGTAACTACAAGAAAATATTATTAACGACGAAAGGTAGAGTAGCGCGAAAAAGCATTAAATTCTAAGCAGAGTCTTCATAAGTGCGCACGCACAGTGCAGTGCACAACGATAGCACAGCCACATATTCACGCAATTTCACTATTTATTTTTTATATTTAATTTAATTTTTATGAACATATAATTCATCCAAGCTTCAAACTTTATGCAAATGGAAGGAATAATTCAATTCAGCAAACCTTAGGCAAAATTTAAAAATTTTAAAATGAGTTTTTAGAAAAAAATTGCGTATGCAGTTTTATAGCACATTAAATTTTAGTATTAAAAAATACATGTTTCATATTTTTCACATTTGAACATTGTTTGAATTTTGGATTCTATCGGCGTTTATTTTAGAATGAACTTCATTTTTATAAGATTAAATATGAAAAAAAAATAGTCAACACGAATATGTGGTTGTGCTATCGTTATGCCGTACACTGTACATACATATACATAAGTATCATACACATACCTTCAAAAGAAAATGGAAAAGTTCTTATGCGCCCTGGTAACGAGCGCAGTAGTAACTATTTTGTGGTGTTTAGGGAATGCTATTTTTTTGCGTTTTTTGTTTTAGTTTTCATTCACGCATTTCTTCTTCGTTACGCAAATTCCATTGGCATATACTTAATTAGGAAAGTTTTCGTATGTGGCTGTGCCGAAAGTGGAAGAATAAAATCAACACCTTTGGGGGGTTTTTGTGCAAAAATACATAGTTGGTAAATTAGAAGAAGTAAAATGCAAATACAACTTCTAAATAGTCTAGCATAGTGGTCTTGTATAGTGTAATTACTTTATATTAATAAAATGACAAGCTTACGGAAAGAAGTTAAATGCAATTTGGAAGCAAAGGCATGCCATTAGTACCTCTAAAAATATTTTCGTATTAATTACGTTTTTGCTGAGAAATTGAAAAATTGGTTGAATATTTAAAAGTTATGTTTATTTTGCTTTAATGAAACTTGAAGGCTAGTAGTAAAAGCCCGCCCTTCAGACGATGGAGCCCACCAATTTTTTATCTACGTAAATAACGCATTACAAAGATATTAAAACTGTTATGTTTTTATCATGCATACTTTCAGGAATCAACAGTTTGAGCGTTATGTGGTGGACGTTTGGCTTATATATAGCATACGAGATATGGAGTATAATGAAAACCACTTTGAAACTTGAATTTAAGAGAATATTTATAAGTGGCACGTAAACTGCATCCGCAAATATAAGAACTTAGTTTCATTCTTGTAGCTCTTTCCATTCCTTCCACTTTAACCTAAACTACAATATCACGCTTTTTCACCCACAAACTCCTTCGTGTAATGAACGTTCTAGTTTTCTCGAGCTTGAATTAAGCATGGCCTCATAAGCAGCCAATAAAGTTAATTAGACGACACGACCCATGTGATATTTGTCTCACGAGTATTTCGTTGCCGGATGCCACCTTGTTTTGCCAACGCTTGGTTGCACTGATTGCGCAACAAAAAGAAAAGCAGCAGAAGTGCAGATGCAACAGCAGTACTACAGTGACAACGCTAAGAATTGCTGTGGCTGGTTGCAACAAGAATTCTGATTCGTTCCTCTCTGTTTGCAGCAATGTACCTACATCGCGACATTTTGGTATTTCTGTTAATAGTGTGTTGCAATCTTTTCTTGCATGGTTGTGCACAATTTTCCTGATTTTCTCATCGTACAATTGTTGGTTCGTTGCACAAGGTGTGGAATGTAATTTTCAGCTAGTACACGCCATTCATTAACTATGAGTAGGGGTACTATATGAAATGTTAGTGTTTTTTTTTTGGTTAAATTTTCATAGCAACGAAAAGTGGTTATTCAATAACTTTTCCTGTGTGATGTGTAAGTTTATGGTATGTCATTAGTGCCACTGTTTCTAGAACTGAAATTAGTTCAAAACGGTTGCGGCGTGTGTTAAAATAGTTTCTGAAGCAACATTTTTGAAGTGACCTGTTGGAGTCAGTACTAGTGCTGGGCTCAAGTAGACTGGGCCTACATTAGTACCGAAAAAGACAACTTATTTTTGTGCTGCATGGGGCTAATAAGATTAGAGCAAGTGTTTAGAATTTCAGATTCCAATACTATTATTCATACTTTTGTAAAGGGAAAACTTTTAGAATTTTCATTGTTAAGGTTATAAAAAACACCAGACACCAATATGTATAAACTCCCGTCGCAAGATGGAATCCAACAATTTTTTACCCACGTAAATAATGCATTACATTGATATCGAAATTCTTTTTTTTTTTTTGTATGCATATTTACAGGCTGAAGTGACTGGAATTATAAAAGTCTTTTGATAATAATTATGACTGAGGATTGTTTTTTAAATTCATCAATAACTTTTGAGACTTAATTTGTATAATGTTTTTCATAATAATTATCAACGTTACACAGTTTTTAAGTCATCAGTAACTATGTATTTTTCTGAACTCTACGCGGAATGTTACCAAAATAGTTTCATATTTGCATATTTAAACAATTTTCTTCTTTTACTTTGTTATTATGGAAAGACTTGTATGAAGTAAATAACAAAATAATAAATATCGACGACTTACAAATTTTTTTCGCATATTATTATTACGTCAAAATTTGTATAGTAAACGTCGGAAAATAATAGTTATCGATAAATTAAACACAAAATTGTCTCCCTCGGAATAATTATGAAAAGATATTTATAACTTCAGGTTCAAAAAAAATAGTTACACAATTTAGATCATGTTATAATAGTTAACAAATGATTTAGAAATCCTACGAAAATTTGGTTGCCTTTTTTCAAAACTCAACGTTTTTATAATATACAATTGTTCATGAAACTGCAACTTTCCAACAATTTATAAAAATTTGTGGACTGTATGTAGCATTCGATTAAACTTAATGTTTGCAGAACCCTTTAAATCCTATTGTAAATATCTCGAAAAGCAGAAGCTTTAAATGAGTTTATAAGGGAGAATATTTAGATGCCCGTAAAAAATTTAAAGAGTTAATAAGGGCTTAATAAATATGTGGAACTTGTATATTTCGAGTGAGTACCTATGGAAGGTGTTTGAAATAGCTGTTATTCTTACCACATGTGTATATGCACAGTTTTTGATACATTTCAAACATAAAACTTGCTAGGTTTTGTGGGCAGTAATTAAACAAATCACAAATAACTGGGAAAAATACAAAAATGTGCATTTTAAACAATATTAAGCAAAAATTTGATAAATATGGCAAGAGAATTTTAAATTAAAATTGTTGGAAATGTGTGTTTTGATTTGTGGAACCTATGTGGATTCTACTAAGTTAGCAGGCTTCAGAGATGTTTATCGCGCATAAACAGAATTTGAAGCAAAAAACATTTAAAATGCGCTTTAAAATTTGTGGACCGTATTCAGTATAGTACGTTTTTTGAAAGTACAGTTGGACAAATCCATCATTTGTAAAATGAAATATGAGTGCAGATTTAAATTGTGTGGAAGGCATGTGGAATGCAATCATATTTAGGGAAACCTACTCACAGTTATACGCGCAATTAATGAGCAAGCGTATTTTCACATTTTGCAAACTTAAAGAAAGTACCGTAACATCAGTTAGCTAATTAAATTTAAGAAGAAGCAGAAAAAACCACAGTCAAACAAAAAAGTAATATTTAAGTTTCTTTTTCTAACTCTCATACCCTACCTCGATTTATTTTCTTGACTCATCAATTTGGTATTTCCTTATGCGCGTAATTGAATCACGCCTAGTCTCCGGAGCCTCGTTTGTACTCAACTAAACCGGTGTAGGATAATCTACTCATATACACACATACAATATTGCCAAAACGCAAGCAATTCTCGTGACAGCGTACATACACAAACGTAACGATTCCTGGAGCAGCAACCATAAACACTTAAACTGTTACAAATAAATTATCCCCAAGAATATATGAAACAGTGATGGTGTGAAATGGGAATTCGAGCAGATCGGCAGCAATGGCGTCATCTAGAGTCCTTCGAGAGGGCTGTGTATTGGGCGTGCGTGCAGACTTGGTTACTTTCAATTTACTGGATCGCTTGCCACACCTGCTGTTGACACTTGGTGACCTCACTCCAAATCACAGAACTGTCATACACGCACACACTTACAATAGTGGACATTGTATATATATTCACACACACACACGCACACACACACACATATATGTACGTACATACATCTATGGAGAATTGTACATTTGCCAATTATCAGGTAAATAGAGGCAAGTACATAACTTCGCCATAATTGTATAGACAGTTAGTCTGTTGGGCAATCGTTACGTATACGTCGTGGTAGTCATTGAAAATATGTTGGTTTTAACTAGCAGCTGACAAGTACAATATTGACATTACAATCATATAAATACGTCCAAGTAAAAAAGTTTGAGCGTATTGCACAACTTACAAAGTTACAACATCATTTTGACTGTAACGAGTGGGCAATACGCTCGCCTGGCTTGTTGGACTGTGCTGGTGCTGGACATGGTTGGTGGGGTGGGGTTGCATGCGAGTCAAACATTTGGTTGGTTGGTTGGTTGGGCAAGCATGGTTGGCAACACTATTAAATGCTGTAGCACATTGAACGTGACAAACTGCCATTTTTCTTTGCTCAAACGCCACAAACTCTGTGCTGGAAGTAAATAGTTTGCTGGAAAAGTAGGTAAATACTTAGGAATCTGCCTGTGTGTGTGTGTGAGGTGAAAAGTGTGACAGCGCAAATGGCTATCAAAATTCAGTAGGATCTGTTAAATGTACGAAAAGTAAATTGATATTTACGAGTTTATACAATTTGTGTGGTCGGAAAGGGTATTAGACATTTACTTGATTGCATACTACGGCGTAGAAAATAAAATTCCTGGCAAGCTAATTTAATGAGGAGCATGAGTGATATTTGAAAGGTGTTGAAACTAACTTATTTCCCAACAAATATTAGAGATAATGGACTGAAATTATAAATAAATGAACAACTAAGTTATAAGCAAATTAAACTGTTGTTATTGAAACGAGCTGCGTTCTCATTAATTTTTTTCGCTTGCTTTACTCCCACCATAACGGCCTCCCCGATTGGATTATCCAAAGAATTATTGGTGAGAGGAGAGTATTAGACACTGAATCTCATTAGCCAGCCCGGTTTTCATATATTAGGAATAATGTATCTTTTACGTTAAGAAAAATATTTTCGATATGCTATGCCGAGAAAACTGTAAAGCTTGCTATAATGAATGCTGTAATACTCGTATTCACTTTTCTCGTGCCTTTAACGAAGAAAGCAGAAAATGAATTCAAAATGAATTAAATCGTAACACACAAAGATATTTGAGTGAATTAAAACTATATTCATCAACTGTAGCCAGGTTAGGAAATTACAGGTTTCTTTGTAAGTGGAAACCACTGAACTATATAGAGACATTCGCCCCTTTAAGATATTGGAATATTTAGGTGAATACCTACATTTTATTTACCACAAGTCTTACAAGTACCAACACAAAGAAAATTTATGAATTTGTGTAGTGCTATAAATAAATCAATGGCTTCAAACAAAATCCGTTTAAGCACATTGAAAGCACATTTTTTTGTTCTTTGAACAGTTCAGATTTTTGTTTTCAAACGGAAATGGTTGTTAAAAATTTTGTGTTTAATTAAGAAGCCTTTATTGGGAAGTTCATTTTGTGAATTAATTTTATGCAGGAATATGTAAATTTCATAACTTTCTTGTGATAAAATATGTCTTAATCCTTATTAATTACTTCAAATCATAAGTAATTTTTAAAAGTAGTCTTGGTTAGAAATTTGTTAAAAATAATTTTTAACAAGATGTTTTTCGGCATATTTATAAAAAATAGTTATAGTTAAACTAAAATAATGAGTTTCATAAAAAAATAAAAATATATACATACATATATCGATTTAAAGATTAAATAAATCCATGTTTGAAATTGCTAAACTTCAAAATTTTGAAAGTTTTGAGTAAAAAATAATTAAACCTCTTAAAATCTCCAAAGATTCTTTTACGGTTTTTATTAATTTAAACCCACAATACGAGGGGCAGCACAATATCCTTCACTTTTTTCCGTTTAAATCGGTCTAGCCATCATAAATGAAATCCAAAAAGTCCTCATCGATCCGATGCCTGGAAACAAATTTAGACGGGGTCGAAGTTCATAAAAACAGGTTTGTTGCGATTTTCAGCAAAACGGTGAGTTTTATCGAAAAATTAATTCAGACAAAAATTGTAGATCAGATAGTTATCTAAAAGAAATGTCCAGATACGTTTTTTTCCTAAGAGGCACCGTTTCTGAAATGTAACAATTCAAAATGTTGGAAGAGTTGTAATCTGCAATTGCATGTCTAAATGGACCGGACTAAAAACAATATTGAAGCATAACTGCATATATTTACTGTTAAAAATTAATCGCACTTTACCTTTGAGATGAAATACTACGAAGTATGTTTTTTCGCCACCCATCCTATGCACTTACTTTAGACCACGAAATTTAAACTCAGTAGAGAGTGGAGAAGCTCACAACTTCAAATTTTACAAATACATTGTCTGTTTAAGCAGAAAAACACACGTACATAGAAATGAGGCCAAGAGAAAGCCGCACTTTAATTATGCCACCTCGGCGACAGCGACAACGACAACGACATGGATCCAGTAACTGTAGATATGGTCTAACTTACATAAATATTTACACACACACACACACGCTAACACATTTGCTCTTGTATTGGATTGGAGTGACATAGCAAATTTGTACGCTTGCCACACAGCTGAACTTGCTGCCTACCTTGCCCTCTCATGTTTCTGACAGACATTTTCTTAGTTTTGCTTTTGAGAAAATTAAAAAGCCTGCAATATGCTTCGGAAAATGTGGCAAGTGTACTTTGCTTTGCATATTTACAGGCGCAAAACAGCCAACAGTGCGACAACCATGGCCCAATGCATATGGCAGTGCTCATGTTGTCATTTTTATATATATATATGTGTGTGTGTGTGTGAGTGCATACATTTTACAATAAATTCTTAATGCAAATACCGGATGCTTGTTAACGTTGCGTAAATTTATATAGTCGTTTGCAATGTCTAAAGGCAGCAGCAAGGACCGTCACACAGGTAAGCGTATACTATAGTTGCTGTTGTGAGCCAGATATAGCTTTGCTGTTGTATGGAGTTTTGTTTTTTGTTTGTTTTTTTTGCCGGCTGCTGTCGATGATGTTGCTGCCGTTGTCTCTCCAAGCTGCACTCACATAATTTGCAATACATTTTTTAAAACCATACTCAAAGGACTACATGCTAGGCGAGTATGACACAAGCTGCTTGCAAACTGTGGCTTCCGCAACATGCAGCCTGCGAGTTGCAAGTAAATACAAAACGTACTACATACCAACTCAACATAAACTCGTCCGTCTTTGCAAAACTCCTCATTGACGAAGTGACAAAGCTTGTTGCTCGCCGACTGTCGCAGCTACCAGCGCGACATTCCTCTTTTATTCATTCTGCCCGCTTCTCTGGAAATGAGCTGCACGAAATGCGCCTACCTTGCATTGTGAATGGCAGTGATTTTTGTAAGCGCCACGTGGATTTTGTGTGGCATTTCCTGTTGCTGCCACAGCGGTTATACCTCCTGCATCATCATTATTGCCTTCTCGTTTTCCTTTTTTTTTTGTTCTTGTTTTTGCTTGTTGTGTGGTTAGTGCAGTTTTGGTTGCAGTATGTCGTTGAGGTTACTCGTCGCTTTGCACTTTGCTACTCTGTTCCAATGTAGTACGTAGTGTGTTTTGCCTGGCTGACTGCTGCCAATGTTGCAACTACTTACAACTGTTGCTATTGGTTGCTGTTGTTGTATTAGCATGCGCTTGGTATCTGCTTTTGCATTCGCTGTGGTTATACGCAGGTTTTTCGCATATTTATGTCGTGCTGTTGGCGGCTACTTTGCTTCGAACTAAAATTCATACATTAGGACCTAGATCTGCTGAGGCTTGCAGCGATTATTGTTGTTGCTGTAGAGTTGACAGCTGCCTCAATATAATTACAAGTGTAATTAGTGCAGATTTTCCGCATTTCCACAATCTTTCCATTTTATGTCAGCTGTATCTGTTTCACTTAGTCGGCAAGCAATTTTTATTGTTATATTTGGATATTTTAAATGTTTTTTTTTGTTTTAATTATTCGCATTCTTATTTAGCCTTCGTATTTCGGAAATTTCTGTGTCTGTTTTATACGTTAATTTAAAAATTAAATTGATAGAGTAAAAGAAACTCTGGAACTTCAACCAAAGTGAGTCACAAAGGGGGGAAGTGGACGAACGGACAATTTCTTTTAAAACTATACAATACATTTGAGCTGAACTGGAAAAAAGTTTGCAATAAAACGTGTTTCCCCCTTTTGCTAAAAAAAGCTAGGCAATGCGAATATATTTTTTAAGCTCTGCTAGTTTGTGTAACTTTGTCTTGTAATATTTTCTTATTATAATTCGCATTTGCTTTGTAGTATTAATTTAAGTATGCCGTAAAAAAACAGGAAAAAACTATAAAGAAACAAAAACAATCACGACTCGCAAGGAAATGCAAAATAATGCCTTTGTGTAAGAAAAATATTTGGAGGAGAAAACAAATATGATGGATAAGGGCAAGGATCCTAAGAATGCTAGTAATAACTTTTAGTTCTTTTTTTTTAAGTACTTAAAAAGAAAAATTTGACTTAAAAGGTTTGTATTTGAAGTGAAGTTGTGTCATTCAATTCAATTATTAATTTTAAAATCAAAGAAGAATTGACCTGTCACTATTTTTGGGCTCGCAGATTGATTACGGTATATTGTTATTGCGATCGATCTGGACATTTTTATTAATATCGTCATTACTATTTGCGGTGACTGAAAGAACTGATGGTTTGCAATGTTTTTCTAGATCTAGGTATTTCTTGTTATTATTTCCTTTTAACTTCAGTTTGTTCTTTAACGGAAAGCCATATAAATTAAATTTTCAAATCTTGTAAAAAAAGTTATAAAAATTAAATAAATAATCAAAAACTTCAGTCGATTCCATAAAATCTAAAAAATTTTCAGTTAGAATCTCTAAAAAATCTTTGGGGCACAAAGTTTTAAGCTCAATTAAATTTTACAATAATAATATGCAAGTCTGAAGTGGTTGAAAATTCTTTTTGATTTTTGACAATTTTTTTAACTTTTGGTCGTACGAAAATTTCTACATGAAAAGGATGTATTTTATACAAATTCATATTAATTTTTGATTAGTTTATGTGCAAGCGGTCTTGCATATCTTCTGCCATATAAGCTAGAATCGTTAAGTCGAAAAAACTTTTCAAAACCAAAGTCTAAAAAAATGTGCAAAAATTAACCGAAATTTCGAGGCACTTCCGAATTGCTAATTATTTTGCTAAAAATCAAATGAGCCACAAAAATGCATACCCAAACCATTTTTAAAAATTCTGATTAAAATTTTTGAAAATTTTATGAAAACTGTTTTGAAAAGTTTGAAATTCTTATTCATATGCTTTTCGTTATTGAAAGAACTAGCACCGCTGATACCGGACTAAAAGTTATATTCAGCCTCAAGGTGCGAATTTTCATCGGACCCTGCGCTGATAAAACTTGAATCTGTGCCGAGTTTGAAGCTTTTTCGAACAACCGCTTCCGGTCGACTCAAGGCGATATGTATCTAGTTACAATGCATTCCAAGGCTCGGGTTCACTACACGCTAACATCTAAGAAACCCATAACTTCTAGGGAACCACTACATCCCCTTTTCTTAGTAGAGTCTTTGCCAGCCAGTTGAATTTGTTAGTAGAATAATTAAATGCGATTAAAAATAAAATCAGGTATTTATCATTAATTTTCCTTTTTAAAATTTATATCACAAAACAGCGATCAAATCTGATCGAAAAAACACAAATGACAAATGAAAATTGAGCAACGATTTAAAACAAACAATCTAACAAATAATAATTATAATGATATATTCGAGTTCTGTTTTGAACGAATTCTTCCGAAGAAATCAAAATACTGATTGTTTTCGGTACCTGATGTAAATAATAGCTGCAAAAAATAAAGTATATTAAAAATGAAGAACATTAAAACTGAAATACGAAGTAGGATTAAAAAATTCTGCACATTTTTACAGTAATTTTACATTTATGTAAAAAACTGGCAAGCAGCAAGGCTTGTGTTGGCGAAAAATGTAGATTTGCGTTAGAAAAAAATATTCAAAGCTAACAAATGTTTGCACAACAAAAAAAATTTAAATAAAGAAATATATAAAGAGGGAGGTTGTACTACAAACTCCACTCCACTATTGTTCTTCTTTCTGCCACACTGTGTACATAACTTTGTCATTGTGGAATTCCGCTATTATTTTTATTATTATTTCGTTAGTCACCGGGCAGTTGTGTACGCAGGCTGGTGGTTGGCTATATTGAAAAAATAATGAAAGCAGTTGTGTTTTTTTTTTTTTTTGCTTTTTGTCTACGCGCTTGTGTAAAATTACCGGAAATTAGGGCAAAACGTTGACAGTCAAATATTTTATGAGCGTTGGGAGCTGTTAACTTGACCAGGTTGGCGCTAACTTCAACATTTGCCGTACGCGTCCGGTGCTTGTTGGGTAGACGCAGGAGGAATGTGTAGTGGATTATACCTTGGTGGCGGTTTACGTTTAATGATCCGGTCTAGACCTTCAGAAACAAGCAACAAAAAAAAAAAACAAAATGGAAAATGGAAAAGCAAAAAAGTTTTTCATTACATTTGGTGGCATGTAAATTTCTGTATTTGCTATTCTAGGAAATTATGTACTTTGTTGTTTGTTGTGTATTTTTTTTGTGTTTTTACTTTGCGCGTCGCTTATTCTAATGACACTGATGGCATAAGTTTTGTGGCAAAGTTTTTAATTTTGATGATTTTTTGTTTTCGTTTTCTTTTGCTTTTGGATTAAATTCATCAAATATCACTTCCGGCTACTTTGGAATGGTAACAAATAGGTTATCACTAGGCAATGCAAAAAATACACAAAATAATAGTGATTTAAATAAATAATTGAAAAAAGTTGATTGCCGGAAAAATTTTCCAAAATGCTAAAGGGAATTTCTGGCATTCTCAGCGTAAATCAGGAAGAACAAAAAATGTACTAAATAAGAGGATGCACAAAATTGTATACAGCGAAGTGAAGTAAAGAGGTTGAAGTCTAGTATTTGATGGGTCTATATTGCGTAGAGAGCTAAATGTACGTAATTTTATATTTAACTATCCATTGATAGAGAGAAGACAAGAAGAAAATGCTAGCAGGCTGTTATTGGTAAAGATAACCTTAAAAATTGAGAAACAAAACTTTAAAATTTTAATTATTTCAGCTAGCAAAAATTAGTTGCAGACGGGTGGAATTTAGATGATAGGGGACTTACGACAGTTCTCCTACATACTTAGCAAACATGTCATACCGTTCTCAACCGGCGTAAGAAATAATTAGCTGGAAATGCGAGCTACGTAAGTCCTCTCTATAGATCTTGGTATGTAAATATTTAAAGTTTATCTTTTTAATTCTATAATTTATTATATAAAAACCAAATGTTCTGCTCCTAACAAATATCGCTCAAACTGTTAATTCTATTAGATTCAGCCTAACAGTATGGCTAACAAATTATAACAGTTTTGATGGCTTAGTAATGCGTACTTAAGAAGATAAAAAATTTTTGGATCTCTTCGTTCGGTGGGATTTTAGGACTAGTTCTTACAATCAAATTTAAAATGATGAGGTATAAGACGTTTACCGTTCTAGCTTTCAACGGTAAGGTTTGGAAACTTACATGCTAATTTGCCCAGCTTAGGCATCCTAGAAAAATACTGAAATTATTGCAGACAAGCTCAGAAGAAGATTAATTTGAGATATATAAACTAACAACCAGATTAAAACTGTAGATGTTTTCGAATGAAAATCTGCAATGTTACAAATACTTATATCAAAAATAAGTCTAGAATTTCATGTGGTGAGGTTTCGAACGAAGTAATTAAATAATAAAATTTTTGCATTAGAAGACAGAACGTAAGGTAAGTCTCTCGTCGAATAAAATAAGTCCTGCTTCAAAAACAAAACTCATTGATTAATAGAGTAATCATTTAAGTCGATCGGAGCGTGCAGAAATTGACCACTCAATATGTGGTACTACATTGCTAAAGCGCAAATTACAGAGAGAAGAGGAAATTCGGAAAAACGTCGAACTATATAAAATATGCATAAGATGCGAACTGGGAGGGTGTAATAAAAGTGAAAGAATGAGAGAGCAACCAAGAAATTCTAAAGAAGAAGGCGAAGAAGCGAAGAGATGTTAGAACGATTGAAAGTTTTGTTAGATTTGTTTGCAAAAAAATGCTAGCACCTAAAAAATAATTTCATTTCAACTTCAATTTTTTCATAAATTATTCTTTTAAAGCTCTTTCCTAATTCTATAAACAATTTTAACATGCTGTCTTATTACACGGCATCCTATAGCATACATTTTTTTGGTATATTACAAAGCATATTCACACTTACATATGTGGGCTTTCAACAGTCTACAATTCAAATACCTAAACGTGGTCTAAATATTTCCGAAAGCGAAAGCACAAAATTCATAACAATCTCTTCAACAAAATCGGTTATGCAATAATTGAACGAAAGCACACACAGACGCAACATTTTTTTTTCCAATCCACTCACTACAAAACTAAAATCAAGCTGTGGTGCCTAAAAGTGTGCTACAATACACGCAAAAGTTATACACACACTACACGCTGTATAGTCAGCACTTGCAACCAGTTTAATGGTCAGCACTTTTACTACAAAATAACCCAACAAAACCGCAAACGCGCTTTCCCAATGTACTCTTGCGTTGGCGGGCTGTACAAAATAGCGCTGCGAAATATGCAATGGGCTACAGCGACCTCAGCCACCATAAACGGCCTGGCTGGCAAATGGATGACGGCGGGGCAGCATGCGAGCATCAAAAAAAGTTATAACGAGAGTAAAACCTTACCAAAAAATACAAACATGAGCAAGAAAAAATGCAGTCAGCAATTCAGTTGGCGAGTGGTGTTTTAGAAATGAGTGAAGAATGCTAGAAAAACACGCTACCTGCTGGTATCAGAGCAAACATAACGAAAAATACTACAAATAGTAGAAGGGGGGAAAAAATGTTACCAAAATAGAAAAGCAATACACCAGCTGAGCGATTGCTCATCCAAATTGTATGGGAGGCAAGTTGGCCAAGGATTTAGGCAGGCGTTGGCGGCGGTGGCGACGATGGCACATTGCTCATGGCACGTATAAACAGAAAATCGACGATTGCATTTGGGATTGGGATTTACGTTTTGTGCCATCTTCACTGTAGGTTCGCGCCACGCATCGCGGCTTATGGGGGAAGTTCGATAGCGCCATGCCGCGAAATGGTTTCCATGTATTGAACGCAGGATGAAAACAAAAATGGCAAAAGGAAAAAGAAAAGGCAGCAGTGCTAAAAACGAACGAAGCAAAGGCAAAAAAGCTGTATAGTGCGACCAGAGACGATCATAAAATTTCCAATTTGTATTGGAATTGCCGCAAAATCCATGCGAGTTGCGCACCTGAATGCCTGCTCAACTGAGTGTGTGCGGGTGAGTGACTCGGCGAATGAATGCTTGTGTGTGTGTGTGTGTATAGTGAATAGTTTCTCGGTGCATCTGTGGCACGTCAAATCCGCAGGGTAACTGTTAGCGGCTAACAAATTGAAAGTGGAACAAAATACATGAAACAAAAACAAGTAAGCAAAAAAAGAAAGCAAAAGTAGAGAATACACCCGCGGGCATGTTTGGGAGATATGAGTTTACGGGCAATATGAATGGCTGTATTGGGGTTGGGGCTATAATGGAGGTACAAGTGCATTTTTTTTTTGTTGTGCGTATCTTTGTGCCCACCTCAATGACTAAGCGGTGGTTAGCTAAGAGCAGTGATAGCAACAATAGAGTTGATGAATGCCTTTACAGCTCACATAAGCAAGTGGGAGTGTATTTAGTTCAAAAATATGAAAATGTAAAAAAAATATATGGGAACGGAATTCGCGAATTCATCTTGTTTTCAAGTGGAATTTTGATTTGGCGAATGCTGCTAAATAAAAAGTGAACGACTGTTTTGATGAATTTTTGTCCTCACAAAGAAAAGTGGAAAAATTGCAGCCAAGCCTGGGGCAACAGAAATTTTCAAAGTTTTTTTTGTTCAGAACTACTGCAATTCCGAGATTGAATCTAAGCAAATTCAATTAAATTTTACTTAAATTGGATAGGCTTGATCCGATTTATGTTTCGAACATGCTATAATAAGAACTTTTTGGTAAACTAGTCTGAGCTGATGTTAATTTCAGTTTAAATATTTAGGTAAATCCATAACAGGTAATTGAAAAAAAGAACATAATCAATGAAATCTTTGTTTGCCGCTAGACTTGGAATGTCATTACCTCTACATTAAAAAAATCGGCCACGAAATAAATAATATATTAAATAAAAAACCAAGCATCCGGCCACTCGTTGCATAGCATTCAAACTGCAAATCCTATTGCATTCACCCTAAAAGTATGCATGAGAAAAATATAACAGTTTTAATATCTTTGTAATGCGTCATCTACGTGTGTATAAAGTGGTTTGATCCCTTCAGGTCACGAACTTTTATTAATAGTACCTAAATTATAAAATTGAAGTAAGTTTTAATTGCATTTTATATATTTTATATTTATACCGAAAACCAAAACTACACAAAGAATTCCCAAAACTTTTATCATTTGAATTTATCTTATATTAACCATGTTAGTTTTTTTTAAATTACATTTTCCGATAAGCTATGAGACATTACCTGCGAATTTTAATTATGAACATAGAAGTCCTCTGGTACCTAGCATTTTTTTCGGCACTCTAGCAGGCCTACGTACTGAGTGACTTGCATGTCAAATTACAACACAGAGTAAGACATAACTACAAACAATCAGCATTTTACAAAATATCAATTGAATAAATCCAAATGGTTCAAGATTCTTAAACTTCAGTTACAAATTTAACAAAATTTTTTTTTTATTATACGGAAAAGTTTTAGTTTAATTTAAAAATGCAGTTAAAAAGTCACAGAAATGAAGTACGAAATTGAATTCATTTTATTTATATAGCATAAGCCAAGTAACTCATTTCGAATCATAAAATATGCAGAGGTATAATTAAAATCAATGAGAAACATTCTGTTTTTTAATTTCGGAGATTTTTTTGTTGGTTACTTTAATTAAAATATTATCTCCGTATGTTCAACACCCATACCATACATACCCGCCACTTTGAATTCCCTCAATTTTCCAACTTCGGTATCACCTTGCAAAATAACGGCGTTCGTATAAATCAATTAATCGCAAACTTGTCGGAGCCATTCTTCTTCGCCCTCGCATCCTTCTTCAACTCAGTCATACCATATCTAAAACACTCCAATCAAATTTGAACTTCTCTATCACTTACGTAATAACTAAGTGTCCCATGCCTCAAAGACTTTAGCAATCAGTGCCTTAGTTGATACTACCTACCGGATTTGCAAGTAGTACTTTTGTGGTGCCAATTTTAATTGCCAACACCACAAACACGTGCACACCCATTTACACACACACACATACACATACACATACACAAATGTGTTCGTACCGCACAAATCGTAGCAACAACGAAATATTCATTCATTTAAATTTCAACTTGAAGTGGGCAATGCTCAAGACCTCTTGCCCCTCCAACTGGAATTCGCTCTAACGTACGCTAGCGCAAATTGAACTTCACATATGTACGAGTAGTATGTACAGCTAGCTGCACTGAGGAGTAGCGTACGCCAGCCCAGTTGCTATCACACACAGCATCCAAGTGGCAATCGAATTTAACATTATCGCCATTCAACGTGCCACATCGAAAATTCTCAGTTCCTGCAAATTCAAATTACCCTTGGTAGCTACAATTGTGTTTCCTTCACTTGCATTTGACTACTACCCGCCTGCCTGCAAGTACAGACACGTCGATCTTTTGCATTGGCGATTTCAAGAACAAAGCCATGCCCAACTATTCTGCTAGTAAATTTTCATTGATTTCGGTGTTGCCGCAATAAAGTGTCCATTGGCATAAAGAAGGAAAAGAGGAAAAGAGGAAAATAGCAGAGATATAGCAGCTGAAGTGCTGGTACGAAAAGAAAATAGCTACAGCAAAAAAACTGTCTGGTAAATTTTTTTTTCATTTTGGCATGCAGCTGCTGCCTGAATTAAGGAGTCAGAGTTTGAGCAAATTCCCTAAAGGGAAATTGTCGGATTGGTTGCCTAAAAGACCGCCCTTTTGGTAAACAGGCTGCTTCATTTAGCTGCCATTTGCTTTGCAAACGCCTAGCACTCTCCATTTTTGTTAATTGCTTGAATGCTTAAAATTAAATTTTCCAAAAATAAAATGCATCGATTCTGAGAGTATTTGAAAAATACTTGATTTTATTACATTGCCACTTGTGGCTGTAGTGGTGTGCAAGAAAGTTCAGTTCTCCTTTTAATAATTACTTTGAATTGTGCAATTAAATTCTGTTGTTGGTTTCTTGATGGCCTTACAAAGACTCACTGAAAGTGGCAATGAAAAATGTTGATCAACTTTCCGATTAAGTCAAAACCATGGCTTGAACAAAATATTGAAGCTGGGTTGGGTGTACAACTGTAAAATTTTATTAAAACCCCCCTTACAACCACTTGAGGAAGTAGTAAATGGTAGTTAGCAACAGTGGTTAGTTCGCACGCTTTACTATAAAATTTGTTTCTTAGAAAGTGTGTTTTTGCAGGTAGCAGAAGCAAAAAGTGAGCGGAGCTTATATGAGATTATAGTGGAAGATTATTTAGTATGTATTTAGTGTTCAAATTAATTATTTTAAGCTTGTGACATAAATATCGATATATCAAAATATTCATATATCCAAATATCGATAAATCGGAATATATCAAAATATCGATATTTATTTTAGAAAATAACAATATAAAAATCATATTAAAAAAATCAACTTTAATAAATACTTCTTGACTTTTATTTTTGGTTTAGAAAATATAACCTAATTTCTGGGGGTGTTTTTAAACAAATGTACACAAATAAATAAATAGCGTCTTTTGCTTTATAAGATAAAAAACCCACAAATTAAGTTTATATTTTCTAAAAACAAAAAAAAACAGGGAATAACGATTATTTTATGAGCAATAAATAAAACTCCAGAAGTAACGAATTATTTCTCAGCAAAAAAGTAAGACTTTACATATAACGATTACAAATTATTTTGTTTAATAAAAGTTATAACCGTTATGGTTACCGATAAATACGTCGAGTTTGTTAGTCTGGAAATAGCGATAAAATTTCTATCAAATACTTTAGAGCTCAGCTCACATAAATCTTCATATTTTTTTTACGGAAGTCTTCAAACATAATGTTAATATTTTTTACTTTGCATATATCGATATCATTAAAAATATTTCATACACTGCAAATACTGATACCATTTAAAATATTGTAACAATATATAACGATCTGTTTTTTTTATTTGCCCATCCCTAAGCTTAACATCTAATGCAAATAACAAAACATACTGTATAGGTTGGTTGATAATTGCAGTGATGAACTCAGCGCTTGAATGACACAAAAAGTAAATCGTTGGGAATATATCAACATTAATTAATAAAACGGGCTTGAAACAAATCTGCACAGCCTACGACGGAAAAGCAGCAAAAAAGTGTGTTTAACTTTTTTTAATAATAACAAAATTTGGTATTTTAAAAAAAAAATTATGCAAATGATTGGTTTGTGTGGGATTAAAAGTTTTTAAGATAAAAATTCTTAAAATAAGTAATTTTTTTCCTTTTAAAATTATTGAACCTTTTTCAATATCTTGCAGAATACGTTTTTTGTTGTAAAATTGGTTAGCCCAGTTAATTAACACCCAAAATGCTATAAAAATACAAAGTTCAAGAAAAATATGTTCACCATAATTTTCCTTTCCTCTGGAATTGCTCTATTATTTTTTGTCTTATTATTTTTATTACTAATCTAGCAGTGGGGCATAGTAAGTTTTATAGATTGCCCTTTCGTTACCACCCTAGCATCCCAATTGTCTACTTCAAAACTGTCACTGTCAGCTTAATTGCTGCAGCCCATTGCTCATCACCAAAGTTGTCGGTACACACTCGAGCTCAGAGAGCATAGCTTTTGAAGGCATTTGAAAAGCAAACAAATTTCTTCCTTCATTTGTTTACTTGGCTATTTGAAGTTGTGTTTGTTTGCGTACAATTTGGTTTGCGGTTCAATATGATTCCGATACGAAGGAAATCCTCCAAGCAGATAGCATAAAATCCTTTCTAATAATTATTGACTCCTCGTATTTGCAAACGCACGCACGCATACATTGTTTGTATTGTTGATGGTGTCGGAGTTGTTTGTTGTCCTTATTGTTGCTATTGCCTGTGGTGACATTTTGACTAGCTGCCCGTTGGGGTTGCCAGCCAGTACACTCACTCACACACACACGCACACACGCGCGTCCAACAAATAATCGCACACTTTCATTTCAATAAATGTGAATAAACGTTTCGAGTACATTCCGCAATCAATCTATGAACTGTACAATTTGACAAACAGCAAAATACAAGCTACAACCCAGACGCATGCATACAAAAATCTCCATATATAGTAAATGCACTAATCCCTACTTGATAAGCAAATATATGCAATGCATTTGCATTGTGTGGTTGCATGCAACGTGCAACATGACCACAAAAACCAAACCGCAAAATTGGTTGTCATATATGGCTGCAAAATGGCTATGTTTTGTGTTGCTTTGCGACTACAAATATACTACATGGCGGTGTGTGTGTGTGAGTGTGTATAGCTGTGCATGTAGTGTTTATTTGCAACCATTTTTTGCACATTCCCGTAGGCCCGTAGGCCGAAGTTTGCATGAATTTACAAATGGATTCCATTTAACAATTCCAATTCCACAAATACGAACTACACAGCCCCCCTCTGCTTACGGAGCGTGCATAGCGCTAGCTACAATCGATTCGTAATTAAAAGTCTATTTTGGAGATTTGTTGTAAAATCATTTTTGCCACTATTTTTAGTTTACTGGAAATTTGAAATTAATCGAAATATGTATAAGTTTGAAAATCCCCAGCTTGTTACAAGTGGCTTTTTTACAGGCAATTTTGTGAGAATGTTGATCATCAGGTTATAGCCGAACACTGATTTTTAAAAAACCAAAAAAAAACACAGTCAGCCTATTTATCTAGGTAAGAACGCTGAGAGATTCGAAAATGATTAGCTTGCAAATGTAAAGTTCCTGGTTTGCGTTTGAAACGCAGCTGAACCTTAGAAAGCATGAAAGTTATAATACTGCAATAAAATATAATCAAAACCAACGACATTTAGAAAGTTAAAAATGCGAGTTAATATTAAAAAATATGAGATTTACAGAACAATTATTAAGTCCATAGTTATCGATACGATAACAAGGAGATATGATTCACAATAACGATATCGTTCATACCAAACAAAAAAAAATATCGGTTCATTTAGAATATTGATAACGATGATGGTGACAAGGCCATAGATAACAATCGATAACAATGCAAATTTTAATTTCGAAAATATTCGTTATTTTGATTTTTGCGGATAAATTTTTTTTTTTGGGAATAATTCGTTTAAAACGAAACCTGAATATATCGACCGCATATTTATATCGTTTTCTTGCGATTTTTATCTACAATATACATTTGCTCGACATTTTATGGTTTTTAATTTTTCGATCAAATTTGTTCGATATTTTGTGACTTTAATTTTTTTTCGATAACATTTGAAATTTAGTTTTTTTTTTTAGTTTTGATCAAATTTGATTGAAATTTTGTTATTTAATTTTCTCGATCATATTTAATCGAAATTTTGTAAGTTTTTCTCGATCACATTTGATCGATAGTTTGTGATTTTTATGTTTTTTTTATATCAAGTTTGATTTATTTTTTGTTTTCAATCTCTCGAGCAAATTTGATCGAAGTTTTGTAATTTTTATTTTTTCTGATCAAATTTGATCGAAATGTTGTGGTTTTGATTTTTAATAAATCATTAATCATAAATCGTATTATTCGTGTTGTTGGTGGAAAAAGAAATTTATCGAATGAAAAAATGTGAATTGACTAAAAAATCTTCTAATTCCAAAATTTTCTATTAATTTTCTTGTCTAAATTATACCCAAAATTTACATAAAATGTCGGACGAGCTATCGATTACTTCGTTGACATATTCACGCGCGCTAGGACTGAGTTCGAATTAAGTTCAAGACAACTGTTTGTCACTAGAGTCTGAAAGGCCTGAGAAAAGTTATAAATTTGGCTACTTTTATGCGTTTAAATCTTTTGGGACTTTTGTTTAAAATTCTGGTTTGGAGTTCTAGCTTTAGTCACTTCCACCTAACCAATAATTAAATTAACAGATAGGACTCAAAAAGTAGACGTGTTGTTTTGGGCATAACTTCCATCTTTTGAATAACGAAGCAGATCCTTTTGCCTCATCCCTTTATTTAGCATCGAGTCCGCTTCAAATTAACTTTATTAATTCAGTTAGTTGCTTTAGATTCATGCAACGCATTTCTCTTCACTTTAGACACTCTCCCAACAGCACATACAAACGTGCGACCGACGCCGTGCCACATACCAAATTTTGACACCTTGGTAGATGCCTGTTGACTGCCCTTTCTAACTACTGGCACGCCAACCAGCCAACTTCGGTATAACCTCCACTGCGCTACTCGAAATTGTGAGTGGCCCTTCGCAGTTGTTGTTGCTATACTCATACACGTAATTCCAACTGCTTATGCCGTGACACCTGACACTAATGCAATACCCTGGTATGTGGCAGAGTAGGAAGCAAGCGGCAAGGTATGCAAGAGGTAAGGCACTGGTATGAGTGTGTTTACTTTGGAGATTTTGGGGATAGTGGTTGGGTGGGTTGGCAGAAGTAAGTGACCGCGAGAGGGTGAGTGCGCAGGGTCCACTGAAACCGCTGGCGTTGCGTAAACAAAGTGAATTATGTTATTACAAACACGGTGTTGTTGCCGCCGCTGCTGCTACTGCTGCTGTTGTAGGTATTAACGCGCTTGTATGGTGGTGTGTGTGTGTGTTTGGATGGTGCAAGTGTAGGTGCAGGTAGGACATGAAGAAAGCAAGCAGGCTGTGGTAATTTTCATACAAAATGTTTGTGTGCGTGCGCGTTTTGTAAATGTCCTTGTTTCCACCACCTGAGTGTGGCGCGCCATTGTGGCCGCATGTGTGTGTGTGTGTGAGTGCACGCGAGTTGGTTTGGCATTCTCATTATGTGGCAATTTACTAAATTAACAACCAGCCGTTAGCTTCCCCACGGAGATGCAATGCAAGATAAACAATATGACGCTTAAAATTATACAACACGTCGCCACGCTGTGCCAGCGAAATGAGGGGTGGTGAGCGGGTGTGGTTGGATGTGCAGCGTTGTGGCAAAGCTTTGTGTGCTGGTAAGGGAATTTTGGGCACGACAGCTGTATTATCTACATATATATTTTTCATAAATATGTACGACGGTTTGCAGCATGGCATTAAAGATGCCCACCAGTCAGCCAAGTGAATATCCCAGCCCTATTTGACTGCGCTGGTTGACTGCAAGCTCGGCGCGTTTCTCTATCCTTACGTAACCCGTTTTTTTCTGCAAGTCTGACGCGTTGTCTAATCTGTCTGTCCAAATGTCTTGTCAACATTTTGCTATAACATATACAGCATTAAAGCTGAGGCTTGTAGCGACGCCGGTGGGCTGATAAAATTGCAAATGCCAAGCCGAGTGTACGTTAAATGCAGATCAGGTATGTTTAAATAGTGGAAGGTGAATAGCAAACTAGTGCCTACTTACAGGCGCCTTAGCTCCTTCGCATACCCTTTGTGGCTGTCAAAATGTTTGCTTAGTCGTTTGGCTGAGCCAACTTCAGTAACAGCTTCCAATCGGCTAGCCGCAAAGCTATTGGCTAATTGAGGGAGTGTTCGCTTGGGTGACTCTGTGTATGTAGTTGAAGTAATTTACATATGCTACACTGGTTAAGGAAGATGTTTGGATAGCAACGAATTTGATTGCAAAGACAAGCACACAATTTACGCAATGCTCAAAGGAAGAAAACTAAAAAATTTAATGATTTAAAGAGAATGAAGCAATTCGGGTATATTTTTTTAATGGAAGCATTCGTTTCCGTTTGCTAAAATTTTGCACTGTTACTAACATTATGCAAAGCTGCTTACTAACAGTATTATCTGTAGATCATAAAATATTAATAGGTAAATGTTAAATGGCCATTACGTGTAATAGTTAATACGGATATGAATATGAACACGTTCACAAAGCGAATATAATTATGATCATTTCGAATAGGACTTGGGCATCAATCACTACAAAAATAATGAAATAAAAATACCGATATCGTTAACATATATCAATAACTTTTCAAACTACCAACAATAATTAAAAAAATTATTGCCAACAAGTCTAAATGCCGACAAGAAATATCAATATTTAAGAAAACGGCGATAACGATACCGACACCTTTAATTGAGTAAAAATATCGATAACTTTTTAAATACCACCCATAACTATAATAAATTATCGCCGAGAAAACCAAACATCGATAATTAAAAAACAACGATAACGACACCGATATACTCAACTGTGCAAAAATACACATATCGATAACTTTTTAAAATATAATCGATTATTGAAATAACGTATCGCCGATGGTATTAAACATCGATAATAAATATCGAAAGCTACAAAAGCAACGATAACAAACAATTGCCTGCAATTGAAATAATACGATAACTTTTTAAAATACCATCGATAAATAAAATAAATTATAGCTAATGAAAACCAATATTTATACAAATTTAGATAACTACCTACTTCGACCACAATGCAGCAGATTTCAGATAAGCAACACAGTTTTTGACTTTTCAAAAAATTTTGTATTGCATGGGTTTCCAAAATAATATGAGCTAAAGGTTAAATCAGTAACACTTTAGAAAAATATCTAGGCTTGCACTTGGCAAGGTGTGAATATTGATAACTACAGGAACAATTGCAACCGAGCCAAAAAATATATTGATTACTTTTTAAAATATCGTCGATAATTAAAATAAATATTGATGAAAAATATCGATATAAATATCGATAAAAATTTAGATGACGATGTCAATAATAACTACTAGTGAATTATGTGAAAATTGCCAACTCGATATCAAATTAGTTTCTCATTTCTTGCATTCTCAAAAAATTTTGTATAGTACCTATTTCTAAAATATATTTAGTTCATCGAAAAGTTTAAGTTAAAATGAGAAGCCGAAAGCTTTGAGAGTAGCCTACTTTAATTGAGCTGCACTATTTGCTATGGCTTTTACTCATCAGTTCGCTTATTTTCCAGCAAAGTTGCTGACATAAACTGATCCTGTTTTTTTTTTTAATTCATAGTAGTAGAATGGTACGCCACATATGTAACCGTTTCTTACAACTGTGTTTTAAATAAAAATAATCCGCTAATACTGGGCTTGTTTGACAATAAGAGCATGTTTGATGTTTGCACAAAAGTATGAAAGTGTTGTCATATTTTAAATTGAACAATTGTGATTTGGACGTGAAAATTTGCATCAGCTTCTAAGTATCTTCTTCTCTGTAATTAATACCACTGAACTTAATTACTTTCGGTGCTGTGACTAATGTTGGCACAACCACCTGCTGTCCAACCGCAATAGTAGTACATGGCCAACAATCGAATGCATCATGATTTGCTAATTGCAATTGTATTTGAATTTATTTTCAATTAATTTCCTCAAGGATATGTTAAATATTCTGACTAACTGGCTTATCGACTGCTATAAATGCTACAATTGAGAAGCCTAACTGCAGCTATAAATGCATCTAAGATGTACATAGATATGTTTGTATATATTTAGCATGAAAATTTCTATACATGTACATATATTTAAGTGTGTGTATGTATGGCATATTGATTTCACAGAATTGCTACAGAAGTCACTCAAGCAGCAGAAGTGGTAGCAGAAAGCAACAACAGCAACAGTCATAGCTCATTGCAGTGGCTGGCATAAATCAAATACAGTTCGATGTGGCTTTATGCCGCAGTTGATGGATGCTTGTGGCGGCAAAGAAGCATTGATTATATATGTATGCCCGATATATGTACGAGTGCACATAAATATTTGCTGCTACATAGTAATAGAATGCTGCGTAGGCGAACAAATACACAGCTCCTGCATATTTGTTGGTCAACTTTGCAACAGCGGCGTATCTGCTTATCTCAGCCTAACAGTAGGCTTTGTGAAGTTTTAGCCGTACATCATGTATTCCGAACGTACACCGCACGACCAAATGATAGGGACAAAGTATAAATTAATAGTTATAATTTTTATAAAACAAAATCATAATTTAATCGTTATTTTATGATCTTTTATTTTTTTCGACAAACAAAAAATCTTTATTCTTGGATTTTTAATTTTTGATCAAGTTTGGTCGTTATTTTGAAGTTTTTATTTTTTCGATGTTTTACCGATATTTTGTGAGATTTTTTTTTGCGATAAAAACTAATCCATATTCTATCTATAATAAACATTATACAGCAACAATAATTCGATTTATGTTCTATGATTGAAAAAATCAAAGAACAACGATAATTTTCGATCGATGAAAGTTATCACAAAATATCGATACAATTTGATCGATAAAATAAAATGAAAAAGTTAAAAAACAGGAATCACCAAATAACGATCAAATGCGATTGAAAAAATAAACACTGCAACGTTCAAACTTAATCGAAAAATAAAATCAAGAAACTATCGATAAGATGTTATCGAAAAAATAAAAATCACAAAATAACGATTATGTAATGATTAAAAATTTGCTAAATATAAATAAGGCCACATTTTTTAGCATAAGATAAAAAATAGATCGATATATTCGAGGCTTGCTTTGAACAAATTTTTGCCGATAATTGTTTGATTCGAAAATATCAAAATAACGGCAGTAGCTATCGACAAAGGGCATTATGTTCAAAATTTGTGCCTTTGTATTTATAAGTGCTCAGCTTAGCTGTTAGCCACTGCGAACTGAAAAAAAAGTGAAGCAACTAAGTACAACTTTTTCGTCTTGTTAAAGTTATGTGCAGATATCACAAAAAATAGCGTAAATTTATGAAAATGATGTATGTTTTCAATAGGATAATCTTGAGAAATGGGGCGTGGCAAGCAACTTACTGAAACATTTCATGGAAGTAGTACAACCACAAATAGATTGCAATCCGATTAGGCAGAAGTAAGACTCATCACACAGCAAATTTCTTAAAATTAAAAAGAAATTAAGAAAACCTAGAAAGTACTGGAAGGAAACCTAAATTTGCTCCTCCCGACATTGCCAAAATCAGTCTATTAAACCTATGGTCTTATAATTTATTCGTTCGGTGTATTTGCGTGCATAATTTGAATTTATTTATATGTCTGCGCGTGATCGTTCACTTGCGTAAATAATTTCCCTTTCGCAGTATCTCGAAGTATACTAAATTTTACAAGCGTGTCAACTTTGAATTGTTGATGTGGTTGCTGTGCGCTGCACTCTGAATGTTGCTACGAATATGCACATAAAATATATTTGATTTGATTTAATGTTTTTGCATGTAATGAATATATCATTTCCACAATGCTAATAGTTACTTAACACTCAATATTAGTTACTTTGAGATATTTAGGTATCACTGTGTTTAAAATTTGCATTTTCATTTGCATTGCATTGTATGCTCCGTATGTTTTTAGCTGCTTACCATTTGCACATGTCATGTGCTGTCTAATTTTTGTCCGAGCGTGTGTAAGTGAACTATGTGTGTGTTATTGTTTTAGTGTTATATTTACTCGAATTTGCACTTTACTTGTTTGACAGAGTGAAATTGTGCAGAAAATTTGACAAGTAGACTGTTACTGTTTTTGCTTATTTATTTGTTATGGGTTTTAAAATAAGCATGATTTGCTTAGATTATATAAAACGTTCGTATATTTTTTAGTAAAACTAAGAGTGCGATTGTTTTTGACTCGCTGTACAATTTTATCTGATATATAATGTCCATGGAAATGGGAAATGATCAAAATATGCATTATAAGTATTTGAGTAAAATGTACATAATGTTATTAAATCTAAAATTCTTTGAAATTAATAACAGCTAGATCCCGTCTAGTTTGCGGTGCAACATCGGGGCACAAATTGTAGTTAAAGCTTTTTTGAGACAAATTTTATTGGTTATCGATAACAAAATCATTGGTATGCTTCGTACCAGCAATCATATTCGGCTGTGTAAACTTTATCGACATTATTATTGCTATTGTTATGATTATCGATGCCAATATAAGCAATAATTTTTGTTATCGGCAGTGTCAAAGTAATTGGTATATTATCGTTACCGTTATGACTATCGATAACAATATCACTAAGATGTTTCGTACGTGTAATCATATTTGTTATCGACCGCGTCGAATTTGTCGATATCATTATCGTTATCATTGCGATTATCGATACCTATAGGTGTGGTAATTTTTGTTATCGGAAGTGTCCAAATAATCGGTATAATAATTGTTATTTCAAATTAATCGGTATAATTTTCCAATATAACAAAATGCGCAATCATTTGTCTTATCGGCGGCGCCAACTTTATCGATTGAATTATCGTTGTCGGTATAAATATCGATAACCATGTACCAATGATGACCAATTTATGGGCATAACCATTGTTTCAATATAGCTTCGAAAATTTTTACCGGTAGAACTATCGTTTACCAATTTTATGGTATATTGGAATCTAACTAAGATTTAGCTTGTGAAAATCTCCATTTGTGATTATTTTTAGCTTTGTTAAAAACAATACTTGGATGTCATACTGTGAAAATTGAAATAAAATGAAATACGTCTATACTAAAATTAGAAAATAATATACCATTAGCTATTTGGCAAATAAGTTATTGACAAAAATATTTTGTGGTCAGTATTTAGGAAAATTTAGCAAAATAAATTGCAAACAAATTTTTTTATTTACTTCACTGCACAACCTATTTTCCCTGCTGTTCATTTATATTGTGGTTGATGGCTTGCTGGTTGAGAAAACTTTACATTATGCATCTTTATTTCACAGCTAATGGACTTTGCTGGCTTTATTGCTGTGTTTAACAAAAGCAACTTTAGTTTAACTTACAGCTAACGAACAAAGTACATCACCTAGACACTTTACTTATTGTTGCTGCATTATCCACTAAATGCATTTGCTGCCACAACAACCAATTAAAAATGTAAAATAAACAAAAAAATTAAGCATTTGGATTGTTGTGAATAATGAAGGAAGCAAAAATAGGAAAAATATAAATAAAACAACACAAATTAATATAACAACTCTTTCCAAACTCAACACAAGATAAACGAAATTGGGCAACTGCACTCCGACAAACGTACATAAATCGCTGGCAGCAAAGCAAAGGGAGGGAGGGACAGAGAGATAAAGGGTGAGCGCTATAGCAGGTAGCGTATGCGTTGCTCAATTTCAGTTGACCGTTGCACATTTATCAAGCACTTCTCGCTCCCTATGCGCTCTAGTGGAATACAATATCTATACTAACAAAGCGTTAAAAAATAATAAACTAAAAGTTTACTTCCTGTGGGGCATTTGAAAAATAACGTTCACAAAATATTTGTATTTTTAATATTAAATTCGCATTGCATTTTAGATGCAATCAATTTGACTAATTTTTATTGCATTTGTTTTCTACCTAAAGGATTATGAAATTTGTTGTCAACTTGTATAGGTTTTTTGTTGTTGGTGTTGCATTTTTAGAGCTAAATGCAATTTTTGTTTGCGCTATGCGATGTATTGTGCCTGAATTTGAAATACTCGTACATAGTTTTCTTATTTTTCTATTTACTATTTAATGGATTTTTACAATTAAAATGTGGCTTTGTACTAAAAAGTTAGCTTTTAGTCTGAATTTTTAAAATACTTGGTAAAAGTATTCTACTCTGAAAACAAAAAACAAATTTGCGATTGTAAATACATAGTTGCATTTATGTGCGAAAAATTGCATTCATAAAAAACATAAAATATGATATACTGTTGTTTAGCAGAAAATAGAGAGCTATGGAAAAAATGTGCGCTAAAACTATGGGTATTTTATATTTTTTCGAAAAAGTTGCAAAGTGGCTTTAAATTAGTAGTGAGAGTATGAAAAACAATTATGACATTTGCGAAGAATGCAATTTTTGTAAAATAGTATTACAAATGTAATAACTAGTCGATTTAACCTGCAGTATGATTTATAAAATTTATACATAAATTAAAGGACATTGGTGGATTTATTTTTGTGATTTCACAAGCAGAAGCTATATATCTTAAAAATAAATAAAAACCCTAACAGGAATTGCAGCCAGCATTCTTAGTAATTGAAATGTTAACTGCATAGCACAAGCTATTTATAAAGCGTACTTTGAAGGAAATAAATTACTTTTGAGTAAAATTCTGGAATCCTACAAAAGTTTTGTGATACCAAAATTTGCGGTTTATTAAACAGAACTATTTTAGACCATGGGCTTTACGAATCAATTTTTGCACTCAATGCGGGAACCTAAAAAAATGTTAAGCACCCAAAAAAAAATTATATACGCTCTCTATATATGCCAATCAAATTCTAGTTATCTGAGGTCTCGAATAGTAGCCTGCAGCCAAGGTGGATTTATAATAGGTGGAATTGAATTCCCACCGTCCAAATTCACATGCACTTAGTTTTTGCTTCTACGGCTTAAGCTGTTAAAATTTATAAGTATTTTGTTTTTGCTTCCAATATAATATAAAGAGAAAATATGCGCCGATGAATTAAAAAACTAAACTGAAGTAAATAATTAAAAGCCACGAGAATTCATTAATATGGGAATAAAAAAGCCTATAACTTGAGTATTTAAATATTTGTTAATATATTTTTGCTGAAATCTGCTTAATTAATCCATTTGAATACTGCATACTTATCGATAGTACAATTTTATTGCAATTGTATAACATCACATGCGGTATTGACACTTTAAAGTGACCGCAATGAATATCGGCGTGCAATTAAATGAGAATATCTGAATGTATGGATATTACAAGTAAACACATGTAAAACATTTTAATGTTTCGCAAATATTGTTCAACCAATTATTCAAACCCTGTGAAGCGGCGAACACATATAATTTCAGAAATTATCTCGTGACAGTCCAAACTGTTCACTCATAAAACTAATTTCTTTTTGAGAAAGTGGCTAGTTTGTTTAATAATAAAGATCGTAAAATAAAAAAAAAAAATAAAAAGTTAAAAAAGGTTTCAAATTTTAAAATTTTTGTATGACCACACATGGTGTTTCATCTACAATATTTACATTACGTTTCGCTCTAAGTACTTTTTATTTGTTATGAAATTTTAGTTGGTTCTTAAGCAAAAATAGTATAAATCTAAATTTCAAACGATTTAAAAAATTTGTGAAAGTTCCAAAAATTCTCATCAAATTTAAAAATTTTTTAATTTGAATTTTTAAGCATTTTTGTTTTGGATATGTAGGGCAAATAATTTTAGTGTTGAAGTGACTAAAAGTTAAAGTTGATTTAGGAACATGTTTTGTTTTTTAAACCTCCAAACATTCAAGCAATCCGTTTGTGAGTAAACGAATATTTTTCTAAACCCTGTGCTCATCGACCGTGAGAAAAGTTTGTAAACAACTGGCACTCCGAAAGCTACGAGCCACTTTTTTACAGCAGTGCTTAAGCGATATCAGCTTATTTTGCATATAGCCAAGTGTTCAGTTTGTTTGAGGTAAGGATTTTATTGCTACAGATTTTCGCGCGAAAATATATATGGAAAACAAAGAAATATTTCCCTCCAGCCAATGCTACACGGCTTACCACAAACTACCACTCGCTTAATTGGTTAATAGCCGGTGGATAATCTAGCGCTCAGTGGCGAATTAAGGGATTTTATGCAACACCTTATACGCCTACCACGCCATGGATCTGTGCGCAGCAGGTAATTGCAGATGGTCGCAAATGAAAGGTTATTTAAAAAGGAATTAAGAAAATAAAATAAAAAACATATATAAATTAAATTGAAATCAGGGAAGTAAAAAAGAAATATACACATAAATTGAAATGGTTTATTTGTTTGCTGATTGCGAAAAGCTGCATGTGGCAGTAGTGACGAGCGCGCGCAAAATTTGTTCGGCCCAGGCCGGCACGGCGACAAAATGCACTCACTCACGACTTTATAGGCCATTTCCTGTATCTTTCGTGCGCGCTTGTCAAAGCCGTTTTTTTTGCGTGGAGGAAGAATTGAAAGCCAAACCCTCAAACCCCGGCTATAGCATTAAGTGTTTCATCGGGAGGTGATTCGAACACTAAGCTGCACGTTCTGTAGTGAGTTGCATTGTCATCTCTTCTTTATATGTACCTTGTACCTCCACATTTGCTCCTCAAGCAACAGGAAGACCCTTGATTATCTGTAAAACGTTATAAAGGCAGATGAAATGGACGAGATGCAATCCAGTGCTAGATTTCGTGTTAGACAGTCTAAAAGCCGTAAATGGCTTCCACATCTTCAAGCTTGGGTCATCCCTTTCAATTTAAAACTATGGAAGGATGGACCGACCGCTTTCCAAGCCCGTCTTCAACTCTTCGCGTTTCGGCTGGTTCGCTCTTGCTAACATTCCTATGAGGCAGAGCGCTCCAACCACTGGTGCTGGTTCTTTAGATCAAGTTCGGAATGTGTGGCATACTTTGGTAGTGCATAAATAATCGTTATAGTGACGTTCTCTTATCAGTGTTGTTGCCAGCTTCCCAACTACATAATCTACGCAGGGTTTGAAGCTAACTCTAATATCAAAAATAAGACCGAATTATCAATTTTCTGTTGACCTACATTTATAATCCCCACTTCGCCAACCTTCTTAGGGTCATCTATGCTTTTTGATTCGCCAGTTCGAGCCCAGCTCCCACAAAACATGCTTGGATTTGGACAGTTTGCTGATCGGTTCATCTCTAACAGTTGCTTCTTTATCACGACTAGTAAGCTGTGCCATTAGCAAATCCAGTAATCTTCACCCGTTCGGCGTAGACCCCGCGGTGAAGAACTTGAAATGATGAAAACCATAGCCAATTGGGTAGCGCTAAGCAACGCCACAACAGCAGCAATAATCACAACACTGCGTTATAGAGTAGGAGCAATATTGGCTACCGTTCTTAGCTGAAGCAGCATGACTTAGAAGCAGGGTTCAGATGTACAAAGACCCATGACAGTAGGGTCTATGCATAGAAACGACCCGGATTTATATCCAACCAAGGACTGAAAGTTATCAACATTTTTTATGTAATGTTAATACACCAATACCAATACCAGCAACAAAAAATCCGAAACAACAAGAACAGATACACAGGAAAACAATAAGTATGCACCATCCTGGTTCTCAAGTCAAATTTGTGGGTATGGGCCATACAATTCTTACGGAAAGGTAAATAGCCTACAGCGACAAAATACCTGCCAGTAGAACCTGACAAGGAGTTTTACTTCGGCTTCAAGTTTCACTCTCTGATTGGTAGGCTTCCTTCTTCCTATATTCTAAAGTATTAGGCTACAGGACTGATCCTTGTGCCACTGCAGCACAGATTTTATGCTTTTTTACACCGTTCTCGGTGTTGTATGGTAGCATGATAATTGCTATATGCTATTAAGGCGCATATAGGAGCCCCACGGCCCTTGTCATTTGCCAATCTCTACAACTCGATATGCCAGCAATAATACCGGGAGATTACTCATACGCCCTGTTGTCTTTGGCGAATAAGCGAGTTATTGAACTACTGCAGGCTTACAACCACTCGCATAAGAATTTTGCTTGCATGCCATTTTAGTTATACTACATATATTGCAGTGTACGCATATTAATAAACTAAATGCAAGCGTGCGTATGGGTTTGTTTGTGCAAATGTGCACGCGTGTATAAATATAAATAAATAACCATTTAAATATGCTGCAAATTGTATTTTTTGGCATGCAATTATGTAACTCAACAACACTGGCCACAGCTTTGTGCACCACGCTGACACTGTGGCAATAAGCTCTTGCATTTTGTACGCCAATAAATATGCAACTATAATTATTTGCCTTTGCTGACCTGCAAACTTCACAAACACAAAAACACACACACACACACACACACATACAGCCGCATGTGAAAAGTGTGCATAGTATGCAGGTGTGTTTGCTTTGCGGCATTCTTCGATGTGATGTTGCACGTGGTAAAGCGCTGAATTGTTGGTAAAACCGCCAACAACAACAACAACAACACTTGGCGACATACACATATGTATGTATATGTAGCTATGCAAAGCGTGCGTGTCATCAGTGACCGCTGCGCTCGCTGCCAGCTGCCCTTTAGCCGGCGCGTTATTCGCATTTAAATAATTTGCACACTCATTTGCGTATTTAATATAAATTTAATGTAAAATAAGGCAAGTAGGGACATGAATAGCTCACAAGAGGTGATAGAGAGTGGAGGAGTCCAATACTAATTTGTGGGTGACATTTACGTAGTGAAGTTAAATAAAAAAAAAATGTTTTTAATTACTTTTATGCGTTTGTTGAAAAGTGGCATGCAGATGTGCCCACAATATTTTATTTACATACTTATGTATATAATTAAAATTAAATGTAAATATGTTCGTATATAAATAAATACACATACATATTTTGTGTCTTCAGTGGAGCGTTGTGAAATTATGCAGAAATTTGCGCGTAAATGAGCATGCGAGCCTAACACACACACACACACGTGCATACGACACGATATATGCTCACACACATGCTGCGCTTATATACCGTGACTCCAATAACTGATCACATGGTATTTTCCTTTTACAATAAATATTTACAATGTTTTTAATACAAAGTTCTATTATATTTTTTTATCAAACTTTAGTTCATTCTATAACAAAAAGCATACAAATTAATATTTTAAACTTTGCATCAACTTTAAAAAGTTTTTTTTTAATTTTCAAAATTTTCAAACCTTTAATTAGAGTTTTTAGTATACTTTTGATCTTGCGAACATTTTTCATTATAACGAATGTATTTGGTATAAATTTTGTTAAATTTTGTTTTTTTTTTTGTTTTTTGTACTGACGCTTTTGCATATCTTCTGTCATATAGACTAGATGCGTTGAATGACTAGAAAAAATTCCAAGATTTTTCTTCCAAAAAAAAAAAATTTAAAAAAAATTTTAAAAATCATCTGGATTTTTGTTTTAACTATTTTAGGCTTATGCTAAAATTAATTGAGCCAGTAAACTGCACATTCAAAAGTTTTCTAAACATTCTTATTACAAACATTTTAAATTTTGTACAAATTTTGAAATTATAATTTGGCTGTTTTTTGTTATAGAACGAACTAAAGTGTAATAAAAAGTAGCAGCAACGATTTACCGTTAAAAATACTGTAAGTATTGTAAAAAACATCACAATGTGAGCAGTTCTTTGACTCACCGTACTTTAATGTAGTTTACAAACGCTTAAGCATTTTTTTTTTAATCTTTGTATTTCTATACATGTGTATTTCTGTACATGTGTATGTTGTATGTGTGTATTTATTCGCCGCGCTATACAAATAGAGCAATGTTTTTTCATATATCGGAAATCGTTTATACATACAGAGTAGGTAAGTAAAACTTTGTGGCTACAATTAATTGTAAATTATGATTTATTATGAAATCGTTAGTAAAGTTACGTACACGAAAAAAGATAATTTTGCGGTTTAATTAATCAAAATGTAATTTAAATGCTACGTATGTTTGAAAATTCTGCCTACTCAATACAAGTATCTGAATTAGTTAGATTGAATTAAAAATTAAAAATTAATTTAAACAAAATATTTGCGCTAATGTGATTGAGCTCGGAAAAAAGTAGTTTCAATAACATTGGCGCGCCATTTAGGTTAAAATAATAACTGACAGAAAAACCAGAGTTCAGACTTAATGCACGGCAACACGAAGGAGTTTAGCAAAGAAGTTTTAATTACACTACTCGACAAATTTTGATCAACTTTAGTCTCCAAGAATAAAATAGTCCTTTCCTAAAGTGAAATTTTCTCCTGATTCCGAATATGACTTCCATTTTCTTGTGGCAGATCTAGTTTCCGAGATATCGGCGAAAATATGAAAATTCCCATTTTTGCAGAACACTACTTCATATAGGTACGGCAAAAATTTGTATTTTTCATTTTTTCGTTTTAAACTGTTGAATTATGCATTATACTAATTCCCATAAAAATTTCTTGCCTTCTTCGCCCTCAAGTATCTTCAGTAGTTTGGCCACTATGCCAAAAAACGTTCAAAAAATGTTGAAAAAAAAACGAAATTTTTTACACAATTTCAGATTTAACCACTTTAAAATCGGAAAAATTTTATTGACGAAAAAAAGTTAGCCCTCCTATGTTGTAGGTAATTTAACTACGAAAATTTTAAGCATACCAGTACAACAATCGGACGTGCCATTGAAACTATAGCCGCGTTAACTTGCAAGCGTCTATCCTACAATTTTTTTATAGAGAAAATTTTTATTCAAACTAGGTTTTTATTTTTTTATAACGTTTTATTATAGACATATGTTTGCACGTTAAACTGTATTCAATTGAGTAATACGAGTATAAATCAGCAATTCAGTAAAAAACAACAACGACAACAACATTAAATACATACATATCTACATCTAAAAAAGTCAAATTGAGCGATTTTACCGTGGTGGTCAATAGTGAGGGACGTGGGTACTTCTAACTACCCGTTTATAATTTTCTGGATTTGTCTCCCGTATTATTGTCCAGCAATAATCTCCCATCATTTCTTCATTCCAAAAACCTTGGTAACGCTTTTCAAAAATCATGAGGTCTTGGTGAAACCTTTCACCCTGTTCATCACTTTCAGCACCTAGGTTTGCGGGAAAATTATCCAAATGTGAATGCAAAAAATGCATTTTGAGGGACATGTTGCATTTCATAGCACTGTAGTTTTTCAACAAGGCTTTGACCATCTCTCTATAGTTGGGATCTTTGTTGTTGCCAAGAAACCCACTAACGACTTGCTTAAAGCTGTCCCAAGCCGCTGCTTCTACTGATGATAAATGATTCGCAAAATTTTCGTCTTTCAGCAACTTTCTAATTTGCGGACCAACAAATATACCTTCTTTTAATTTGGCTTGAGTTATTTTAGGGAAAAATTTCGTTAGGTACTGGAAGGTCGCGTCCTTATTTAAAGCCTTTACAAAATTTTTCATTAATCCTAATTTGATGTGAAGTGCTGGCAAAATAACTCGTTCGGGATTTACTAAAGGCGGGTTTGCGATATTGAAGGCACCTGGTTCGTACTCATCTCTTGGTGGCCAGTTTTCCTGAATATAATGGGTTTCTCTAGCACGGCTGTCCCAAAGACAGAGAAAACAGCAATATTTAGTGAAACCTCCTTGAAGTCCGAGAACTATAGCTACAACCTAGGATGTATTTCATATACTATTTATTTTAAACTGTACCACCGAAACTGCTTACCTTTAAGTCCGCACAAATTTTCCAATTAAATTGTTTATATTGAATGAGCTCAAGTAAATTTGATATGCTTAAATAAGTTTCTTTAGTATTCTCAGAATGTGCCACTGGTATTGACGGTAACGAATTTCCTTTATGGAGTAATGCTGCTTTTAAACTATGCTTTGAACTGTCTATAAACAAGCGCCAATCATCCACTTTATTTTCTAATTTTAGTGCTTCAAATAAACCTTGAACATCATTGCAGTAGCAAATATTTTCACTTTTAGTAAAAAAAGAAGAGAAAGTCTTGTGTCTATTTCGAAATTTGGAAGTACTTGTCGAAGGGCCCAGGCTGCCCCATTGCTGCAAACGAGATCCTAGAACTTCGCTATCAAATTTCGATAATTTCAAATCTCTGACCAAGTCATTAAGTTCGGCTTGTGAGACTCGATGTGGGATCTCTCCTTCTTGTCCACTTTCTGAATTATCTGCTTCGGAGTCACTTTCGCTTGAGGCTTCAAAACTTATAGGCGGTCTAGGTATGGGTAAGGTATGGTCATGTAGTTTTGGTTTTTTAGCTGATGCCACATTTGGATAACTTATTAATTTCCTCTTTTTTCTCGTTTTACCTTTAAGGTCTATCACGCAAAAATAGCACTGGTCGTGGTTAAAGGGTTCAGTCCACATCATTGGAACACCAAACTTCATGTTATGACCTTTACCCGATACCCATCTCATTAAAGTTAATCTACAGGAGGCGCAAATAAAATTAGGTGTCCAAGATTTATCGAGATTTTTTACACGGAAACCGAAATAATGACAGTATGCATCTCTGACAGAATTAGTTATTTTCCGAGCTGAGTTTCCGAAAATATAATGTCCGCAAATAAAGCAAAAATCATCCGGATTATTTTTACATTTAAAATCTCTTTTGCAACAAGCCATTTCGTAAACACATCTACCGATATAGTATGTATAAATTTGCACTACAATTTGCAAAACAAAATTTACAACAAACAGTAGTGACAATTAAATACTTGATGTCTTTTTAAATTTATTAGACCCTAAGGTGGAGTGACCAAATGAAATGTCTCGCCAATTTTATCAGAGTAATACTAAAATTGTAGGATAGACGCTTGCAAGTTAACGGGGCTATAGTTTCAATGGCACGTCCGATTGTTGTACTGGTATGCTTAAAATTTTCGTAGTTAAATTACCTACAACATAGAAGGGCTAACTTTTTTTCGTCAATAGAATTTTTCCGATTATAAAGTGGTTAAATCTGAAATTGTGTAAAAAATTTCGTTTTTTTTTCAACATTTTTTGAACGTTTTTTGGCATAGTGGCCAAACTACTGAAGATACTTGAGGGCGAAGAAGGCAAGAAATTTTTATGGGAATTAGTATAATGCATAATTCAACAGTTTAAAACGAAAAAATGAAAAATACAAATTTTTGCCGTACCTATATGAAGTAGTGTTCTGCAAAAATGGGAATTTTCATATTTTCGCCGATATCTCGGAAACTAGATCTGCCACAAGAAAATGAAAGTCATATTCGGAATCAGGAGAAAATTTCACTTTAGGAAAGGCCTATTTTATTCTTGGAGATTTTTTTTGTCGAGTAGTGTTATATGGAAAAAGAGAATAGCCAAAGCAACATTCCAGATTGAACGGAATGTGGCTTATTAATGAGCGGCATCTTCGAGCGGTGAGTTGTTAAAATCTGCGGCCCAAAAAGGATACCATTGGATCAAACCACGTCGTATTGGCCAAAGCATTGCAATGGCTAGAATTTACTGTTTTTGATTTGGACCAACTGAACTTGCCACTTTCAGAACTTCGAAATTTTTAAACTCGAACAAATCAGAGTTATATACATATTTATTTTGGCAAAATTTTTTATACAACACGTTAATTTTTTTTTTATAGCTTTAAACATTATGTTTAAATGAATTTTGAACCATTTTAAAAACTAGCATAATTTTCGAGATAGAGTCTACCAAGGTTTTTTGGTAATTCAAAAATTCAACTTTGAAAGGACACTTTCTTGAAAATTTCTGGTTGTTTGAAGAAAAGTTAGGGGTATTTGAAAAAATTTAGATACAAATTAGCACATGTCTTCGATTTTTTTTTTTATTTTTTTAAAATTCAAAATTTTGGATTCGTATTTTTTGCAAACATTTTTTTAATACATATTTTTTTGGTGCAGTTCGTATTTGAACGAGTTATACCCGCAAATCAATCAAAATTTTCTTTCCTACGTTGCCTAAGTAATACATATGTTTTGTTCTTTGGTATAAAAATCGAAAGACCAGTTGTGTTTCAGCAAAAGCAAAAAGCAGCAAGTTTCTCATTTTTGTTCCAAATCTGATAAAAACTAACGACCATTTATAGCCCAACTTAAGTGCTTTTGACACTCGAAGCGCAGCTGTAACCAAACATTTAATTGACAATAATAAGAGACTACTAAACCGATATTGACACCAGCGCTGACAGAACTCCTACAAAAACAGCGCTGAGAAAAAAAAAACAAAAAACAACAGTAAGCAACGTGAAGCTATGCCAAAAAGCGGCACATTGATGCTACTCAATTATAGGGTTACATCCATTCTATGTAGGGGTAATATGGGCGAACATAAAAATACTTATATATATATATATATATATAGTACATATAGGCAGGTGTATGTGTGTAGATGTTCATTCATGGATCAATATAAGTCCTTACTCGTTTACACCCACTCAACCAAAATTGTAATCTCTAGCACAGAGTACCACTAAGTTTTCTAACTAAGCTTCCAGATATGTACGCTAAGAGATATAGGAGTTGATAATTTGATAGAGAATGCAAAATGAATTCTTCGGATTATCAGAGAAAATCGATCTGAGAAAAAATTGGCGAAAGAAAGCAAATGATCTCAGAGCTTTGTTTATCCGAAACGAACGTCCTCACTATCACATTTTGCATTAAATGCTCATACTTTCTAAACTCTAAATCGGCGTTTCAATCCGTATAAAGAATTAAACTTCTGTGTATGAATATAGTTACCTATTTTAGATCAACTAGCAGTGATACATTTTTTCGATTATTGGGTTGACTGGTCTAGAACATAATCATATCCAACCGAGACTTGAAGCCAGATTTAGTGCCACACCACAAATCGTAGAAGTATGTAGTCCGGCCTTAGATTATAATAATATCGATATATGTAGATAAAAATGATTACAAAAGAAAAAATTTACTGACGTAGATAATGCAGGAACCAAAAGGGCTATAATTTTTATAAAAAAATTATGATTTTATTGTTACTTTGTGATTTTTATTTTTTCGATCAAATCTAATTGATGTTCTTGGATTTAAAATTATCCGATCATATTTGATAGAAATTTTGTGGCTTTAATTTTTTTTTGACAGAAAGTAATCGATATTCTTGGATTTAACCTATAGGCTAATACAATAAAACGATGTATGGTTTTTGATCGAAAAAAGGGAAATCATAAAAGACCGATAAAATTTAACAGAAAAAAAGTTAAAAATATAATCGAAGAAATCAAAAGCACAAAATGTTGATCAAATTTGATAGAAAATATAAAAATTAAAAAAAATATACCGATCATTCATATGGACGAAAAATGGATAGTCAAAAAACATTTATCAAATTTAATAGAAAAAATGTAAAGCCAAGAATACCGACTATTTTTGATCGAAAAAAGGAAAATCATAAATTATCGGTAAATATTCATAGAAAAAGTAAAAAATTAAAAATATAGATCGAATATGATCGAAAAAATAAAAATCACAAAATGTCGATCAAAGTTGAGAGAAAAAAATAATATTAAAAAAATACCGACCATCATATACGACCGTAAAAGTGAAAATTACAAAATGTCCCTCAAATATTATCGAAGAAATTTTAAATCCTACAATAACGATTATTTTTGACATGCTAAATCGGCGCTTATCAAATATTTTAGCTTACTGGGCATACAAAAGGTCGTTAAAAAATCGGAACAGATGGGAGCAGCTGCAGTTGCATGCTGCACACACACACATACACACTCACAAAAATCTGAATCAAGTGCAGTTATAACAGCGCTTTTGGTTACCACTTACTCGCCAAGCCAATGCGATGCACACACACACACACACACACCCACTGACACTGTAACTAACGAAGCAATTGCTATTGTCTTGTTGTTTTTGCTTGTATGGCTTTTTGGCTAATTTCTTTTTTTTATTATTATTTTATTTTAGTGACTATGCATGTACATACATATGTATGTGTAGCATGTGTGCGTGTGTGGGCAACTTACGGCGACTTGCATATTGCATGTTGCTTAACTACTTTGGAACAGCACTTCATATGTGCGAGTGCGAGTAGCAAAAACAAAAACAAAACAAAAACAAACATAACGAGGCAGACACACACGCTCTGTGGCAGGAAAATGAAGTGAATGCAAGAAGCGTCGTTGCATGTTGCATGTTGCAAGTGCATTGCCAAGTTGAGTGTCAGCGTGAATGTGTGCCACACCACGGACGTTCTATTTTATGCACCCTTTGCGGCTGTTGTTGTTTTCCCTTTCACTGCATATTTTGGGAGACACAAATCGTAGCCAACGAACGGGTTGAAACATCAGCACAAAAAACAAAAAAAAAAACAACAGCGTTGCGGCGCGTGAAGTTCTTAGGTGAAGTGCAGGGCGCCAGTGTTATGCTATAGATATTTTTGTTGCCTTTTTTTTGTATTTTTTATTTTGTTATGTTTTATTTGTATATTTTGGCGCCACTGTAGTTACTGGATTGTGCGGAAAGTTGCGCGCACAAAGTTTGTGTGTGTATGTGCGTTGCTCTTGTTATTTTGTTTTGTTTCGAGTTGCTGGTGTAGAACTTTGCCAGCGGTAAATTGAATTTGTGGTGTAAGGATATGTTGGCATGCAATAAAATTTACAAAAACAATAGCAAATGCATTTGATGCTTTTGTGCGTTTGTGTGTGACCGCGCAATCATCCTCGCTGATTGAGTACCTGCGATAAAAAGTTGAAGCATATTTTTAGGTACTTATGCCTGCGTGGCAAAAATGAATTGCGCTCTGTTGGCGCTTGATTGCATGATAAATGAATTATGTAGCGAAATAAATGTAATAATATCCCGAGCGTATGTGTACAATGTACATATGTATGTGTAGGTTTACCGGCGAGTTTTTGAAATAAAAGAGTGGGAGGTTGTTCAAATGCATTTGGGCATTTAGGTAATTGCAGATAATTAATCAAATTATTCGAGTTGACTTTGACTTCTATCAGGCTTTTGTGTTGGGTATTTAGCTTATTTTGGAACTAATTATTTTCTGTTGTATTTTTGACGTTCATAAAAGCGATCCACATCCCATGGTTTTTGGAAATAATGGAGGAATATCCAGAATGCCAAATATTTGTGAAATTCTATTTTAAAATTTTTCTCAAGATCTTATATCTAAGGGCAATTTTGCGATCCTAAATACTCCCGCGAATTCTTTCCCCGGAAGTTTGGTTTTTGCTGAGAAAAACTGCTCACATTTTAAAAACTAACCGTAAAAAGGGGAAAAGGAGTTTCGAACTTCGAATCAGCTGCTTAAAGCTCGAATATACATATAACACTTTAAAGGAAACTTCGACAAGTTTTTCGAGAAACCATTGAAGATTATACTGAAAATAACTCCCATTAGAGTTAAATAAAACTCAAGATTTTTTACTTGTCACGACTTTCGTTTTTTTTTTTGTGTCAATCACGATATTTGAAATTTTTATTTTTATTTTATTTATCGCGTCCCGGTTGCCATTGCAGAAGCCACGGGTAGTAGAATTTGCAGTTGTTTATTTGTAATTTTGGACCCAAAGAACAGAAAAAAAAATTTTCTCTAAACTCAAAATCTTTCTACTCATATTTTTATACCAACTCTTTTTAAATTTTCTGCCGAAATTTCTCTCATACATTTTTTTTAATTCAACCTTTTCTGAACATTCAGAATTCCTACTCTTCTCCCCAAAATATTTTTATATTTTTTGAAATAAGGTTTTAGTGAAAAAACTCCTCTCGGATTTCTATTCAGAATAGAGGGAAAAGGGAGGAAAAAATCTCACGGGATTTCTATTCAGCAGAGGAAAAGTCGGAAAATTTTGTTTCTTCAAATGTTCGGACAGTTACATTTTTTCCAAGTAATTTTATCTAAACAAGAATTCCGTATTATTTCCGAAAACGTCTTCCAGGGTAGACAAATACTTTGCGTTTGATTGAAAAAATTTTCAAATACATACGAATAGTAAACTGAAGTGTTTCCGATTACAATAAAGATAACGATTTTACTATCGATAAAAAATTGTTTTTTTTCAACAAAAATTTTAACGGGTTCAATTACGATCTCGGCAAAAATAACGATGTAATTTACGTTTGATCAACAATTGTGATATCGATAAATTTAATGATAACAATACCAATTTTGGAATTTCAGAATTAAGAATTTTACTGAATGTTCGCTACAAGCTCAACACGGCCTTTTCCTTTTCTAGTCCAACAACAATATATTGAATTACATAAAAATAACTCGAACTTGTGGTTTTTCATTATTTGTCAAGGACTTTTCCTTTCAGCTATTTGATTTTTTTTTTCAAAAGTGCAAAAAACAAAAAGGGAGAAGGAGGTTTTTAGATGAGAAGCTGAGGGTGACAGTGACACATCGAAAACTTTCTTCTACATAAATATTTTCCCTTGGACTTTTTCGGTCTCAGAAAAAAATAATCTATTAATTATGGTTTCTACATCAAATCGTATTATTAAGAACCTAAAGAAGTCCTAAGAATGCTGGAAGCCACTTCACCAAATCTAATTTACTGTAAGAAAAAGCGAATGATATGAAATTGAGATTTAGGCTCGGTATAAGGGAGAAGCTATATTCAACATTAACAGACCAAAACAGTCATCGGCCTGTCGATTCTGTTACAAAGTACCCATTGTAAGGGCAAACTGTTTTCAGACAACCAAATCTTTTGGAAAAGAACAAATATCCCCGAGCAAATGTACACGTGACTACTGCTACAACTTCCATAAAGAGCATTTCAGTTTTCACTAGACATCCTAATTGCTACTAGTTTTAGTTCAAAAATAGTTCACTCTTATTTTTTTTGTTTTCTGCACACACTTTTTAAACGCAAAGTTGCAATAAATTTAATTAATATGCTCCAGTTATATAAACAGCATTCGCACAGGTGCTAACAATGCGATAATATTTCTTGGACAGAGCAAACTGTAACAATAACACTTTGCAAAGTGGAGCAAATCGATAGTGGAATTGGGAGAAGTATATAAAAAAAAAATAAAACCATCTCACAACTGAATGCAACGAGCAGGTTAAGTGGGTGGCTGGGTTTTCTAGTTGGCGGTTGGACACCTCTGGCCTATGGCGGTGCTTAATACTTTAGGATAGTTGTGCAAAATACAAATCCTATTGTTAGCAAATTTTATTGTGTAGAAAATTTTAGATGTGTAACAAAACAAAAAAAATAAAACAAAAAAAAAAATAGGTTACAGTTATGTACAAAAGAATCTATGGGAAACTAACTTTCAACGCATTCGCATAGTATGTACTTGTATCCTGTTTGAGGAGGAGAAGTGTGTATGAAATTCATATTCACATTTTGTCGCACACAACGACGACCAGTTCATTGATATTATCTCTAGTATTGTCGCACGCTCTAACTTCAAATGCTGAGTTGTGGACATATGTTTTGTATGCTTTGGAGCTTTGTGTGTTTGACGCATGTGTGTGGGTGGGGGTATGAGTGTATAAGGTGTATGCGTATTTACAGTTACTAATACAAACACAGGTCTATTGTGGGTGTAGGTGTATGTGGAACCGGTGTACCTATTTGAGTTAGATTATAAACACCTAGCATATTGTTCTGCCGTATGCCACACTGCAACAACGACTGCAACAAAGACAATAACATCCATCTTAATCCTTCCCTGTAGGGAGTTAGAGAAAGAGATACTTAAATAGTTGGTCTTTGGTAAATGCTAATGCGCCAATTGTGAAATGAGTAAAGAGCTAGCTTAACAGTAGTGGCATATTTTTGTTTAGATCATTGATACATTGAGTTGCTATTTCTAGTTTTAAACGTCTAGTTTGCGGCTTCTTGAGCTGGACAGTGTCATAAATATCTTCGTCATGGTATATCTTCGTTCAACGTATTTTGCCCTCATATTCCATGCATTATCATCTTGCTTCCACATTGTAAATAGCGAGTTCTAAAAATATGTAGCATCAAGCCTTTATTCGTTTTTTTTAATTCACACCCGATTCTCAACCTGCTTCTGTATAAATTTAATTAATGCACAACTTGTTAAAATAAATGAAGCTTATCTACTCATTGCTCATAACATTCAACTTCTCCAGCTTTGAAGCACTAAGAGAAAAACGGTTTAATATAAGACAAATCACTAGCTATGAAATTTAAATTGGCAAGTAAACCGCTTCGTTTTCTAAGGCCAACTATCTTCTTTGTTCTTCATTTCTGTCCTCCGCACCAAGCTTCAGGAATCAAAAATTTTAATTATTCTGGGATGGACATGGAAAAATTTTAGAATTCGTTCACGCTTGACGCGGAAATTTAGAGATGGGCCTAGCTCTAAGAATTAGTGATGGGTAACACAGCGAGTTTTGGAGTGCTAATATCGATATGGTATTACTTCAAAGTGTTCTCCTAAAATAATCGGGTACCCATTAATATCCAGCTAAAGAGATATCCAGAATATCGATGCTAAAATAAAAAAAAAATTTCGTCACAATTTTTTATAAAATGTTATCTGTATGCCTTTTAAGAAGTTTTTGTGTAAGTACTAATTAGGCCGTTAGCTTATTATGTCGAATTTGAAGGTTCAATTTTGAAAAATTTGTAACTTTTCCGGTCGATCATATAATTTTGCATTTGACTCATTTTGGCACTTTTGTGCTCCGAAATATGTCACTTCAAACCTGAGTAAAGTTGCCGGTACAGGGCATACTTCACCTACAACTGGGGAGGGATTAACTCACAGCGGGAGCTTGACGCAGACCTAGTGTTCCTTCTGGCTATTTTTTTTCCATATTCAAATGTTCTTCTGTAATTTTTTTTCGATAATTAAACATGATATTGGGGCTCCAGTACTCGATCCCTAAAAACTATCGTTTGAAAAGTGGCGTGTACAAAATATCGGTATCGAAAGGCAGAAGTATCGATATGGGTCGTATCGTACCGGAATTCATGCCCCTAACCGGCTCATCATCATTTACCGATAGCCGCTAGTGATACACTGTATCGCTTTTGAATATAGTCGAATTTTGGAATTTGTTTGATGAAAACGACGATTTTCTAACTTATAATAATACTGTAAAGAAGGAAAAAATGTCGGTAAGTTTTCCTATTGAAAACAATTATCTCATTAGAAATAATCTAAGTGTTTTTTCTATTGTTTTTGAAGACACTCGTTGGCTAAGCCAAACAGTTTCTGATAGTTTTTTTTTTCGAAAGGGTCCATTGCTGAAATCAAGCAACAAAAAAGGCTCAATTAATGCACTTCCTTAGAGGGTTCTAAACTCACCGCCACAAATATCTACTATTACATATATGTATAGTATGTATAGTAGTGTATTGTGTATTATTTTTCAGCTGCTGTTTTATTCCACATAACAATAGACTTCTGTGCATATGTACTCTTCGTTGTTCATACTTTAAGCACCAAAGTTTTAGTTAATCTTGTTTACCTTTAATAACAAGTTATGAAAATGAAAGGATTAAAACACAGCTAAAGCAAAAAAGTATTGTACCGTAAGTGCAAATAACCACAAACACATACATACATATATTTATGCAAAAGAGCGAACATTATGTGAATTAAATTGCTACTGTGGGTATTTGTGTAAGTTATATTTATTTGCACTTGCTTTAGTTTTTTGTATGTACATACAACTCTTTGTAATTTATGTGTGTAGGCAAAAACGTACATATGTTTAGTGCAATGCGTGTAGTTGCAGCTGGCTGCTAGGCAAAGTATGCATTTATCTGTAATAAAGTTACATAAAACCAAATAAAAACAAATTTTCTAGTCATTGTCGACAATAACACTGACTGACTGTAGGCGATCATTTTACTCCACCGACGGCTGGCACTTAAACTTTGGACTAGACATGGCTTATAAGAGAGTAGATATGTAGATATGCTTGTGTTGCGGCTGCATTCTCTGCATGTGCAGGTGTTTGGGGACGCGTGTGTTTGCATGCGTAATATAATTAAAATAATAAATACTCAAATGACATTCTCAGCTGCTGCTAAAGGTAAACAAGTTTGTTCTTTCGTTTATTAAAGTCAGTTAAGTTGATGCTTTTGCGTAGATGGTGGGACTGGAAACCAAGAGACTTGCTTTGAGTAGGTGAAAAAGCCATTACAAAACATGGAGTAGATGAGATTTGTTGTGAAATGGATGAACGCTAAGATCCATTCCTTTCTAGAAATGAAGGCAAAGCTTTCGGTTTTCGGTTTGAGCTCGCGGAAGCAATATTGTATGCTCTAGTTGTCGCCGACAGTTGTTCGGGGTTGATAACAAACGCGCCGAGGATCGCATGGGAGCTAGGAGAGTGAATGAAATCCTAATGCCTGGTTTTCACTGATCCAAATGGCGTCAAATGGAAATATGCCAGCATTTCGTTATTTTATGATATTTATTTTTTTGACACAATAATCGTTATTCTTGGATTTTTATTTTTTCGATCAAGTTTGAAAGTTATTTTTTCATTTTTTTCAATCAATTTACTTGCAATCTTTTTTCTTCTACCACAAAGTAATCGCTTTTTTTGGATCATATTTAATCGTTATTTTGTGATTTTTATTTTTCGATAAAAAATAATCGTTGTTCTTGTATTTACAATTTTTCGATTATAATAAATGCCAACAAATTTGTCGCGGATAACAACGATATGCTTTATGATAAAAAAAAAAATCACAAAATATCGATAAAATATGATCGAAAAATTTTAAATCCCAGATAAACGATTTTCTTGTTCGAAAGAAATAAAAATCACAAAATAACGATCACACTTGACCGAAAAAAATTAAAATAAAAAAGGTCACGCTCAAATTTAATAACATAGTTTTTTTTTAAGCTAATCAATCAATTAATCTTTAAACATACATAGCTATATAAAATCATTGCCGATTATAGGCCTTCAGAAAACTCGCTAAGTGGCGCTGAAATCAAGCTATTTACAAAAGTCATGCCTATGAAGCGGTTTTGATCCAATGCATGCAACTTGGATGATGCAAAATACGTTTTGGAAAAATTTGCCCGCTAGGTGGCGCTAAAGTTGAGTTATTCGGAAAAGCGGTAGTTATGATCCGTTTTTGATCAAATTTGAGACGCATACTGAAGATGCGAATAGAAAAACTGATACGAAAAATGAATCAGCTGGATGGCGCTGAAGTTGATTTCTTTACAAATTCCTTACTTTTACTTTAGTTGAATCTTTTTATGTTAGATCTCCTATTGAAAGTTACAGGTAATTGTTTTTAAATTTGTCTAAGTTGCTTTTAAAAATCTGCTACAATTATATGATTAAAAAGTAGTAAGCTACGCAGACTCAGTCGCGTGTAGCAGCTAGTTCAAATATATCGATTTCTAGATTTTCTTTTCACCAGTTTTTCTTTTAATACTAATTAAGCACTCTTCAAAAAAAATAAAAATCTCACAAACGTAAAAGTTGCTTCAAGATGTCGCGCAGTTATTAGAGCGCATCTTGCTGCCACTTACATCTAACTGTACTTGTATGCATTTTATGTTTGATTTGGATTTGCACACACACACACACTCACACACATACACACTATCAGCAACACTTAACCTCAGTTGCAACCGCAAAGCAGCAAACTGCGGTACCATGCAACCACTGGCAACATTCAGTTAGAGCAAACAAATAACACTTGCATGTATTTAGTAAAATTGCTGCCACTGCAAACTGTATGTTGCATAAAACATGCACCAACAGCCATCAGTTGCACTAACAAGTATTCGCTTCTTACACACACACACACACTCTCGCACACTAGCTTATACAAATATGCGGCACTGATTGGTGGCACACACTACTAGCAAACAATTGACAACGAAAACGAAAAAGGACGCAAGTTGTGTTAAATGCGCTCGTAAGAATTTGTTGCAACAAATGGCGTTGCATGTCACATTTCAATAATAAAATAAAATAAAAATATATGTTAAAAAAATTGCACAAGCATTCGACAGCGTAAAATAAGTGGAAGTGGTATGAGGCCCACCCCCCCTAAGAAAATACTACGACGAATTGTAAGCGCACATGTGCCGCACGTGATATGCTACAGTTGCTAGTTGCTAGTTGTTTAGGTATATGATGTAAAATGTGTGAGTATATGCATGTGGTGCAGATTTATATAATGGCTACGCGTGTAGAGCTGGTGTATGCACCATCGTGTCAAGTTTAGGTTAGTGGAGTTAATTTCACAAAAAGTTGTCATGACAAAGTGCAACGTTGCACATTATGCAGTGTAAGTTTTGCGTGAGAAAAGGCCACCAGATTCCTGTGCAGCTTGAGTGGTTACATTAAAACGGATGCAGGAAATTAAACACAGAATGAAAATTCATGAAAAAGCGCATTGTGTGCCAGTTAATGTCGAGAAAAGTTTTATTTCTTGGCTTGTGGTGTGTGTAGAAGTTTCATACAAATTAACTGTATTAATTCGTAATTTTTGTGTACAGATTTATTCTCGTTCACTGCCAATTCCAATTGGCTTAAGTGGCTTAAATGACATAATTGAACTTAGTGCCAAGTGTCACATTTGGGATGACTAGCATTTAACGAACTAATACACATGGAAACTTTGCTGCAAAAATAAAAACAAGTTTGAAGCCGCAGTAAAGATATGGTGTACGGCTGATCGGACCACATGGTCACTTTGTAATATTGGTATAATAAATGGTTTTCGTTAATCTTTTATAAAAATATAATTCGCTCTTAAAGCATATCAATCAAAATTTCAAAATATATAAAAATCAAAAATTTGTCACCAAGATTTTAAATTTTTAATCATAATTTTAAAAAGCTTTTGAATATGCCTTTTTGTGGCCCATTTAGTAGTTTTTAGCATAATAATGGGCTAATCTGAAGTGGCTAAGATTTTTGTTGAATTTGTGAAAACTTAAAGAAACGCCAGTGCAAAAAAATTAAAAATCTGTTCTTTAGTTTTTGAGCCAAGTTTGGACAATAAAAATGGCTAAATTTTAATATACAAAGGCTGCCGCACAGAGTTACTCAAAAAATGAAATACATGATGACTTTTTCATAATATTCGCAACGTTTTTTGAAACCTGGAGTGGTTAAAGAATCCCGTTGATTTTTGACAATTTTTTTTTATATTTTGGTCTTAGAAATTTAGGTATGACAGAAGATGTCCGACAATGCCAGTACAAAAAAAAATTAGGAATAAACAGGAATTTTAATAAAACACAAAAGTTGTACAGAATAAAGACTGCAAAATTATAACTTAAAAAAAATTTACAAGATTAACCAGAATTTTCAGCCACTTGTGCTTACCCAAAATTTTTCAAATTATTAATTAAAAAGAATACCCAAGTTTTTCAACAATTTAAATTAAAAAGTTTGAACTTTTATGAAAATTGAGAAATCGAAAAAAATTTATAATTTCCGTACTCATCTGAGGTGGACGTGCCAGTTAGTCGACTTTACGCGATAGATGAACCAACCATTTTTATATTTAACAATGGAACTCAGCTCTTTCCACATTTTAATAGTGAGAAATTGCTATTTTCTGTGTACTATTTTGCCTCTTGAATTCACTCAGATTATTAAAAACACATTAAGTTAGAGTTAAGGTCAGCCTTATGCCAAGAATATGTAAACTGATCACTTAGTAATGAGAAAAATATGAAAGGATTGGAAAAACGAAATTTATTTGACACTAAGAAAACTTTTGAATATTCTATTGGACACGTTCTATTCTATTATCTGTATATAAAAAAGTGTAGCCGTTTTCTTTGCTCAAAATCTGACGAAGTGATTCCAACCAAATTTAGGCAGTGTGTTCCCTAGACCGGTGGCACGGACACAAGCTACAGTTTTATCAGTTAGGTGGCGCAGAAAATCCATCTCAATGTTTCGATATTGATGATATCAGAAAGCTATGCTGCCGATGCAATAAAAAATACGTTTGTTAAAAATAAATGCGCTAGAGGTTAGCTATTCAGAAAATCTGTATTTATGATCCGATTCTGACAAAATTAAAAATGTATTTAAAAAGAGTGCGATGATAAATGCTTCTACGAAAACGGATACGCTAAATGACGCTAGAATCGCGTCGATAATCCGTATTTATGGCCTGACATCGATGATATTAAAAAGGAATGGTGATGGGACAATGAGAAATACTTTTTAGAAAAAATTGATACGATAGGTGGTGCTAGAGGCAAGTTATCTAGAAAATCTCAATTTTTGATCCGAACCGCTAGATGGTTGTTACAGGTGCGACCAGAAATGCTTTTTATAATCCCATTTAGATAGGGACCGTAGAGAAGTAGCAGATAAACTCTTACTGGCTACGACGAGTGTAAAGGAGACTTTGCCTTTGTACCTCAGATTGGTTTCCATTTTCAGCGATGAGAATGCTTTAACCGGTAAAAAGCAGTCATGTTCTGAACTGATAGCCAGAAGTTTGCCAGCATTCATACTTGTAGACCTATATACGCCTACTATTCGGTGTATATTTGTAAATTTACTTGTATGTGCAAAACAGCAGCTGCATTTACCACTAATACCCGTACATGTACGTGTAGGTTGCACTTGCAGCATCTTGTACAAGTAAATATCCATTATCTCCACCACCACCCACTAACCATCATCAAATTGTTCGTGTTCGAGTAATTGTGTCAATTGTGGCAAATTGTTGTTGTTTAGTAGTCATTGTTAAACCTCTAAGCATTTCGGCTCAATCAACCCCTCCTCAATTAATGTATGTGTGTGTTTAGGTATAGCAAAAGCGCTTCTTGTTTTCACTGTTCAATGTTCACTGTTCAATGTTCAATTCAATTTATTTCGCTGGCATTTGACATTAATTTGCTTAAGTGTTTGCATTAATTGACACTTTGTTGCATAATTCGACATTAATGTAGATAATGCGCTGGTTTGTATGCACTTGAACCGCTAGCACAAATTTTGCTTGCAGAGGTTCTATGATGTACTAATTGAATGAAATCTAAAATATTTTATGTTCGGAAAATTTGATGTAATTTCGACTAATGTAAAAACAAAATACTATTTTCTTGGTTTTTGTTTTTCAACAGGGTTTGTGAATGAGTTTTCGAAATCAAATCTGGCAGGGGAGGACGCAAATTCATTCCTTATTAACATGCCATTAGAAAACTAATCGATAAATACTTTAAAACTTAGAGGAAATGTTGAAAGAAAAACAGCGACAAATATTTGGCTTTACACAATTAATCATAAATTTTACAATTCATGAAACTGTATCCAATCTTTGATTTCAGCAAATTAAGAACAGTGAGTAGATGTTATAAAAAACTGGGCTATAAAAACTGCATAGTTTATAAAAATTCAACGAAAAGAAATTTTCCAAAAAACCAAAGCTATCGTTGCGAATATTATACAAAATTACATACATACATATGTGTTCAGTTGTTTCAAACGCCATATATTTTATGATTGATTGTGTAGAAAAATTATTAAAAATATTCAAAAAATATTGTATTTAATTAAACTATTTTTCTATTTTTTGCCTGATTTAAATGTTTAACCGAAAATAGTTAATGCAAAGGTAACCAATAACAAATGATAGAAATGTAAAAATCTTGGAATTTATTAAATTTCACAAAATTATTTTACAGATTTTATAAAAAAAAATTTCTAGTAAGCGTTGAAATTATAAAAATTTACTTAGTAGATATTGTCGGAAATTCAAAATTTTCTGGGTTTTATAATAGATTTTTTAGTTGGTACAGGGAAATACTAATATCCGAGGGTTGAGGATAATCGAAAAAATTAAAAAAAAATATCTGTTTCTGAACTTTTTGTTACTTTTCTCTCTTGTAGGATCTCAAGATCTTTTTTGGTTTACTCTTAGTGTTATCTATACCCTAAAAGAGTATGCATTTAGTAAAATTAAAAGTAATAATCATTATTTAGCAGATCTGCCGCAAAGCTTCGCTCATAAACTTAAAACTCTATCAGGCCTCACATTTCGTGCAGTATTTTATACTTATAATTTACTTTAAAAAAAAAATAGCCACACGGAATATTAATCGAAAGATTTTCAAAATTTATTTCAGTTTTAATAAAAAGAAAATAAATATATTAATTTTTGTGCCTAGTTTACTTTTATCAACAATAATTTTTCGAACTCAAGTCCAGTTTTTTATTATGTTGAGATATAGGAAAGGGGGAAACCAACAATAGTTCAAATGCCCTCTTTAGTTAACTGGCTGCGAACTTGCCAGACTGGCCTGAAGTTGGGAATGCAAATCCAGGTAGAGAAATCTGATGAGCTATAATTTCTACCGCTTGACTGTTGATTTCTAAATTAGTACAGAATTATTTCAGTCCGTCAATTTTAGCTTAGTTGAGCGTTTACTTAAACGAAATTTTGTCAGTATTTTTAATCGAATTTACGTGTGGATCGCTCCGTACGAAAATTTACTCTAACCAATTTTAATAAGCATAACATTTTGCCTGCCATTTTGTGATTATGACAGCAGGTCAACAATTCAGAACGTATAAATGTCAGCAAAATAACATTTGAGTCATACTCCAGCACCCAAACAAATACATTTACACAAACACACATGCTTAGTAATATTCATGCAAATACTCGGATGTGTGTGTGTGAGCACCTATGTATGTAACTGTATATTTTACATATGTATGTATGTATATAAATATGTGAGCTTGGTTTTTATTGTGCCACAAGCCGGTAATGGGGCAATGCAAATTAATGTGTGGCAAGTAAAGCTTGACTGTTTGGCTTCTTCAACGCACCCTCCCCCCGGCCAACGGGTAGGTAGGCGAAAGCACCGACCAACCAAACCAAATGGCCAAAGTGCTGGGTGACTACTTGGCTGACTGATTGCAATCATTTTGCGACATAAAGGTGGCTTAAAGCCATGGCAGCGGGAACTGAGTGAGGCCGAGCGGCAAGCAGGAAAACAACAAGAATAATTGTTGCAAATGCGGCAACCAGCAGCGCACAAATCTAGCAACAATTTGTCTACAAAGGCGGCGAAGACGAACATACATACCAGTATTTCCGATAGTAGTAAGAGCAGTGTCATGGTGGTGGAGGAGGAAATGTAGGGGAAGGAGCGGTCAGAATTATGCCAAATGCAAGGCCAGTGCGTGTGTGCGCAAACAAATATACAGACACTCATAACGAGTGAAGCAATGCGTATGTTTATGGCTGCATACAAACGCAAGTGCACACACACACAAAGCCGTATAGCAGTTTGAATGCATGTAAATCAAATTTGTTGCATTCATGTAACATTTAAATATATCTACGTTTATATAAGCAAATATCCAGCTGCTTTCAACTATCATTTCGTTGTTTGCTTTTAGGCGCATAAACGCATATCGACAAGCATTTACCTGTGCACGTGTGTGTGTGTGTGTGTGTGTGTACAATTGCCAGGGTTTGCAGAACTTTGCTTTAGTTTTGTATGCAATTGCATACATAAAATCACCATTTATCATTTAAGCTTGACATGACGTACAAAAGTTTTCGCACACCCCCCCATCACTAGTACGACCAGAGGCATAAGCCTTAACGCCTTAAATTATAACTTGGCAACTTTACATGCACGCCCACACCCATTTCGATCACACTTGACCGCGCACTTTTCCTCCTATCTCACTCAGTTATCAGACATCGTTTTGACCACTAAAGCATTTAAGAAAATGACGAGTTGTGCATTTTATAGCCACAAGATCAATTACAGGAAATCCGTATAAGATCTCATATGCAGGTAGATAGATTAGCATAAAGCCCAATTAACAAAAGAAGATACTGATTAAAAAAAAATATATATATATATACATATATTTAGTTACAATATACATATAATATTTATTTATTAAAAATATCAGCGTGAGAGAGTGGAAAGGAGATAGTTACAAAACATAACCTTTGTTTATAAGAAATATCACCGAAACTACACTGGCACTATGGGTACAGAGAAACCAATCCTAAATGATACTATTCCATTTTTTCGGTTAAAAAAAGCATTGGGAAGCTTCTGTTCAAAACAAAGTTCGAATATATCGATCGAAACCCTATGCTCCATGCTATGTAAATCAGACCGTATTAAAATATTTTTTATTTTAAATAATTGCATAATCGTTATTTTGTAAGTTTTAGTTTTCCGATAACATTTTATCGATATTTTGAATATTTTATTTTTTCGACAGCTTTTTATCGATACTAAAGTCACAGTTTTTTCCATCAATTTTTATCGTTAAGCTTTAATTTCGATTTTTTCAGTAAAATTTTATTGACCTTTTTGTGATTTTCACTTTATCGATCACAAAACATACATCGATTATTGCTGTTATCGATTGTGGTTGTTATAATCATTGCCAACAAATTTTTTAGTGTTTATTATGTTCGGAAAATTGTAAATCCAAGAACACCGATTATGTTTGATCAAAATTAAAAAAAATAGCAAAATATCGATAAAATTTGATCCAAAAAAAATTTTTGAATAACAATCAAACTTAGTCAAAAAAAAAATAAAAAATATACATCACCACATATCGATTAAATATGATCGACAAATTTTTAATCCAAAAATACCGATTATTTCTGATCAAAAAAATTAAATTCACGAAATATCGGTAAAATCATGATTATTTTCAATAATCGTTATTTTCTGTGCTCGAAACTCATATTTTATTAATTGAATTTATGCCAATTTCATAAATACGGTGCGCCTACGGTAAATGTTTACTGGTATATATTTTTCTCAAGTCCTATGTAAATTGCGCTAACCGCATTCTCTACTTTTCTCTCACTCTCAGCTGTGTGTTTGTTTGTGTGTGCGTGCGTGTGTTACTGAAGTGTTATAAGGCTTGTCGTCGTTCGTTCGAACCATTCATTGGACTGCACTAAAATGCAAATAAACAAAGCGAAAATAACTTGGTAAATATTTCTGTAAACTCATGCACTTACAATACGCCTCGAAGTAGGCGGCTAGCGTATTTGCACCTACATATATACATACATCGACTGCAAATTGATGTGTTGCGGTAAAACGCAATTTGAATTGTTGGCTGTTGGACTAAAACTCTTGATTATTACTTGCGGTTTTTCTCTTCTACAGCAAAGGAAAATATACAAATTCTAAAGAAAATTAGTTTACTTGGAAAATGACTAGCATTTCCAAAACCGAAGCTAAAAATAAATTGAATGTGTTGAAAATTTCTGCGGCGAATTAATAGCGAAAGCTTTAAATTTAAATTGGATTTTGAGTGTCAATGAGCTTGAAAAATTATTTGTTTTTTTTTTTAAATGGAATATTAGGATTTAACTTGAATTTAGGTTTAAGTTTTAAATCAAGCTTTACCTTGCACTTAGACCAGTGAGAAAATGAGTATGAGTTTGAGCATTTTTTTCGAATTTAGTTAATAAAAAAAATCAACAACAAAAACAAATACAAGGGCATACGTGGAAGGCGTGTGCTTTTTCCCTTTCATAAAATATACGCTAGTCGCCATTTAAAACCCCATGAAAATCTATTCAATACTTTCGGCGACTAGCGGTGTTTTATTAAAGAAATTTTCGATGCACAAACAGGACTTTTCTACAAATTTATTATATTTTGGGTACGAATTTGATTTCCTGGTCTAATTTGGATTTGTAAATAATTACGCTTTAAATCAATTTTAGATTCAAACTCAAACCTGAAAAGTATGAGTTTGAGGTAGCCAGTGAGTTTTAGTTTGTTTTTGAGACCGTAGTTGAGTTTGAGGTTAAGTTCGATTTTTAGGTGAGTTTATTTTCTATATTGTATGTGGATTTGGAAACAAGTTTTAGTTTTAGAGTTGAGCATGAGTTTAAATTTCAAATTTAGTTTGACTCTGAGTTTGAGGGTAAATCAAAGTTTGAATTTGGTTTTGGTTTGACTTTGAGTTTTAATTTACATACTTTTGATTGGAGAGTTTGTTTATTTTAAACGTGAAACGCTATCAAAAAAAAAGAAGAAAATTAGATAGAATTGACTCTTAAAAACTATCTACTATTTTTGGAGAAAACATATTTAGTTTTATAAAGGATTTCATTAATTTCGAAGAAATCTTTACTCAATTGGGAGAAAATATTGCAATTTGAAGAAAAAGTTACATCAAAACAAGAAACATTTTTTCTTAGGTTCTTTTGCTTCTTCAGTACATTAAGCAACTACAATTAAAATATGTAGGATATGCTGTGTAGCTTGGGTTTAAAATTGAAGTAGAAGTGTCTTCATTATCTTTACTTTTTCTCACATTTAGCTTTTCGAGTTCACTTAACTCAAATAATTTGCTATAAATAATAGAACAACTTTAATATTCTACAAATTCAGTGACCGTAAACTAAGGTCATTAGTGTAAACATAAATGCAAAGTGTTAGACTTTTTCGTCTGCGGAAATTTATGTGTTTGCCGATAGTATAATTTCCAAGCTGCCAATAAAATTGGCAAACTTTTCATTTTAATTGCAACATTAAACAAAGTTAATTACATTCAGGCTTTTTGCAAAATATTTCTTTTCCACTACACATACACCGCTTTCAATTCATCTAAGTAAATAATAAGCTCTCTCAGCTCATACCTACAAAAATATATCACAACTGATTGCGAATATTTCACCTGTATAATTACAAAATCAAAAAAAGAAAATATATACAACAGTGAGTTTAGCTCAACCACTTGCTGTGTTCAAAGTTCAACTGTCGAACAGTTAATTACAATTTATGTCCGCCAAATTTGGTCATTGCATAGCAGTATAATAAATTCTCACGCTTTAAAATGGGCCAGAGCTAGCGAGATTGTACTTTGTACTATGAGCTCGGTAAATTATACATAGCATTATTACTTTATGTTTGGTATCTATGTACATACTTAGTCCGCTTGTGTGGCAATCAGTCGCATTTAACCCCAACAGGTACAAATCGGCCATTGCAATTAGATAATTAGGAAAAATTGTTTGTGATTCTCACATAAAATTTGTTGCCAGGCGTTTACTCTTTGCGGTGAGATAGAAATTAATTTTTTACTACACTAAGCAAGCAATTGGATGTGGAATGAGTTAGCGTAATAGCTAGAATGCATTGAAACTATGGCAAAGTCAAAGAAAATTAATAGGGGAAGAGATAGGAGAAGCAACGATTTATTTGCCGTTGGTTACATCTGGGCCAGTGAAAGGAATATTGAGAAAGTAATAATCTTTATTACACTGTGGTATAATAATTGTAATAAAAATTAATTAGCAGATTGAAATTATAGAGAAATGCGTAATCAATTTCTTAAGTTTCTATCTTTGTAAGAAAAGTGACTTTAATGGGAATACTTTTCTACTTTTTCCGCATAATTACCACTAGTTCGCAATAGAGTGAAATATGAATTTTTTTTATGTGCTTAGAAAGAAAAATAGCAGAAACAAATATGGTCCAATGGGCACTGAATGTCTGGACGTAAGGGAGCTCTTCAAGCAGCTAAAGTCGTCGTCTTTTCTCAAACAGCTGTGACAAAAAATAAATGACAAGTAGTATTATTAAATTCGGTCGAACTAGCTTCGAGATTTACTGTTATATTCTGCACACTTCTTACGATTTACTATTGACCGGCTGTAACCTTCATCGGGATATCTCTTTTTTGCCTAGCGCTTTTTAAGCTTTTTTCGCAGTTACCCTTGGAAGAAATAAAAAGTTCCAATTGCCCTTTTCAGCTAATAAGATTTAAAAAAAGTAACTTTTTATATTTTCTTTCGCGAAAGTGACTTGATTCTCGTCATCACCTCTCTGGTCATCCAGCCTCTGCTATGTTAGTTGCAGGCCCTACAAGTTGTACTCAGGCCTCAATAGCGCATTGTAATACGTCGATGACCTGGAGAATCTCTGAGTCATGGAACATCACCCATAAGAACAAAAGTAAACTAGATGGAGAAGTGATAGAGAGGTAACTCGGATTTAAATCTGTACATTTTCAATTATAGAGGTTGATTGCCAAATTGCTACAAAGAGTCATATCCACGCTAGAAAATATTTAAAAAAATATACATAGTTTCCAACCAAATTTCAGTGAGATATATAATATCTAAACCTGAAGGACCCGTTTATGTTGAAACACACAGGAAGATGAACTACAGTTCTCTGCAAAAATTTAAATGGATATTTTGAGCTAGTTGGAGCTTGCACTTCGTTGTAGTAAAATTTAATGGGCTATAAAACTGCATATTTAGAATTTATCAATTAAAAAATTCGAATCAAAAAAGTTGAAAATTTGATGAAATTTTGTTGCATTCTCCTATTTTCTCTACAAAGTTTGAATTGCGGATTTCATAGTAAAGTTTTTTCTTTAATTTATGCTACAACGAAAGCTTTGTAAGCGAATGTTTCAAACATTGTACAAAATTAAAAAAAAAAAAATTTGGATTACAAATTTTTCAGTTTTTTAAAAGAATGATTAAACATTTTTTGGGTATGCAAACTATAGCAACTACTGATGATTTTTTTTTTTTAATTTTGGCCTTGATAACTTTTTTCATATATCACCTGCACGAGTACATATTCAAAATGCAGAATACTCATATAAATCTATTACAAATCAAAGAGATTTTTTTAATAAAATGCCTGCGTTTTATGAACAAATTTTGCAAGACTAAAAACTAAAAAAAATTATAAAAAAACAACGTTGGTTTTTATTTCATTGAAACTTCCATTTTACTAAACTAAAATGAAGTGTGCTAAAATTTTTTTAAGCTTGGTGAAGATTTATTGAGTTTTCGTAAATTTTGCATAAAGAATGAATTACATTTGTATATAAAATTAACAACAAAAACATATTATAAAAAGCCACTGTATGTCGTCGTTTTGAATGCTTTTGTTCACTTTTGCATGGATCTATCTTCCCCGCTCGTTATACTTGCAAATATTGGACAACAGTTACAATACTATTCCTCTTTATAACCTTTCATGTTGAATTTTTTTAAAGGTTAAAAATAATGAAATTGGCTATGAGTAGGAATATTCTGATTTATAAGTACTTCAAAATTAGCTAAATAAAAAAATATTCCTAAAAGTTATTTTTAAATTTTTTTCAATAAGTCAAATTTTTTGTTTTTTGAATCTTACAAACGAAACTATTAAATTGATTAAATTGAAAATAAATATCTGCATTTCTCCATAATTGCTCACCCAAATCGATTTATCATTGAAAATACCAATTTAGGCAAAATTATATTGAAGGTTCACAAATTTGTGTGACCCGAGAAAACATACATATATCCTGTATTAATGTAAATATTTTCTGTATTTTATTTTTTTTTGTAGTTCACAATGCTTTCGTCTTTTATTATTGCTATGAGTTTTATAAATGACTTTTTGTTGTAGTTGTTGCTGTTGCCTTCGCTAGGCTAACACCGCCAGCAATGCCATTTTAATGCACAGAGCAAAATAGATGACAACAACACAACAATGCCACACAACAGAAGCAGCAGAAGAAGCAGGGGAGGTAGAGAGTGGCGCTGGTGCGAATGCGTAGCAGGAAAACGGTACCAAGCCACAAAATAAATGGCACCAACAAACATCATTGCCTATTTTGAAACTTAACATTTTATTGTGTTAAAATAATAAAATACCAGTCGCTAGTCATCGAAGCGACGCGAAGTAGCAAAGCAATTGAATGCGAATGGTTTGGGGTTGGGTGGTTGGAAGGAGTTGTGGGACCAGCGGCAACAACGCTGTGGAATATAAACAAATACCACACCCACAAATTTATTTACACAGTTATAGGTCGTTGGCAATCAACAACCAACAGCGGTTCACTGAACGCCCAAAGTGTTGACAATAGCTGGGTTGGTAACAGCAGCAACTTTCGCGGTGGACAGAGCGGTGCCAGTCCGTGGTTGAAGCAAAAACAAAAGTGATGCTGGTATTCGTGCTGCTTTCCCACTTGCTGTTTTTGTGGCAATGGCGTTTTTTGCGCTACTCTTTTCGGCTGTGCCGTTGCAGTATTGTTGTTGCTATTGCCGCAGTTACTCCTGGTGGTGCCGTCGCAGGCCGTCGCTGGCTGGCATTTGGTTTGGTGGCGATGCAAGAATTTATTACACTGTGAAATGTCAATGAACATAAATTCCGCAATTGCCTTTGTCATTTGTATTGTTGTAAATATTATTGCCTTGCTGTCCGTTTCATTTCGTTTTGTGGCAATAAAACAAAGCAACTTCGACCTAACAAAGGCAAAACAAAACAAAAAGTTGGTAACACACACGCACACATTAACACCAGTAAACTACCACGATGCCATAAACAGGCAGCGGCGAACAGCAAAAGACAAACAAATGGTATAACCATGCTGCGGAACAATAGAGCAAAACAAGTCAAGCCAAATCAAAACAACACAGTAAAGGCATGAAAAACGAAAACCGAAAAACGGATGCGCGCCTATAAGCATGCAATGGTATTAATGACCACCGAAAAGCGACAAACAGCAAAACAAAATATCAACGTGAAAAACGACTGAAAATAGAAATTAGTGTAGAACAAAAAAGAGATTTGTAGTGGCCATTTATTTTGTTTATCATAGGGTGTTTGTATTGTGTGTGGTATTTTGCATATTTTGCATACATACAGATATAATTATTTACTTACGTTGTAACTTCAACAAAAAAAAAAAAAAACGGAAAGAATTGAAATAGATATTAAGGTTAATATTAAAGGATTATACAACATTAATTAGAATGTAATATGAATAGTATTATTTCTTCTTTTTCATTTTCATTTTGAATAGCCATATTAGTTTTGCAGTGATACCAAAAATTCAAAAATCGCGGCATAAAATAACGGGAAGTTAATAATCGGGGTTTTCGCAGTGTTCGTTCGTCTAATGCCATCCGTCCACCGCAATACGATCAATTTGATTTCGCATTCTTTGAGCTGGATATAACCGTGAATAGCGAAGGGTTTTGGACAATGTGACTATAGATCCCTCCCTTACTCACCCTGGCATTGAAGACGGCAAGGACGATTTTCACATAGTCAAGGAGCAGCAGTGGGAAGTACATTCTAAACGTTCATAGAAGTCGTCCTACATTTCCTTGAACGTGGCCACAAATCAGCTATGTGTTGAAAAAAATCGCGTTTGTATTGGAATCGTTGCGAGACGCTCGTCCAACGGAATTAAGGGCTGTGCGTGGCAATGAAGTCTCTCCTACTTCAAATTCAATACCACAAGACTCCGTGGTTTTCTTATCTTGCCTCGCCAATTCAGCGGCATCTTCTTTCTTAAGTCTTCGAACATTCTAGGTTCATGCCTTCACATCCTAGCAAGTGGCCGTCATAAAAAATGGGAATCTCAGCTGTGGCTTGCTGGAATTTTTCCTTGGTGATATTTTTCACATTTATATAGCAAACCGCTTGTTCCAAGTCAGTGCTGGTGAATAGACGCTGCAAACCCTTGTGGGTTCATAAACCTAAAATGTCGGAGTTACCACACAGAAACGGATGCTCGGAAGGAACCCAAAAAACACTAGGATGAAATTACCCACTTGCGTGGACTTTTACACACGGAACCATCTCCTCCATAAAATGCACTGAATCTTCTAAAGCGAAAATATTTGAATGATCTATACTATCGCTTCTCATTGAAATGCATATCGAACTCTCGCAAAAAAAAAACGTAAGCGCCATTTTGTTTTTAAATTTCTTTGCATTTTCATAAATTTTGCGAAAGGTTTCATATTGCGATTTAAATGTGTTTTGTTTTTTTGTATAGAACGAACTAGAGTTTTATAAAAAAATAACGAAAATAAATTACAAAAGCATCTGGCCAATTATTAGCGTCACTGCATATAAAAACAGCAAATATTTAAAATACCCGAAGGCTTTAGAAGTTTTGTTTTTCAATATTTTCGTTTCTGTCCTAACAAATTAAATTGAAATCACTCGACCCTGAGTCTAACATTTCTGCTCACGTTTTGCTTCAAGTTGAGCTTCGAAATTCGAATCTTAAGCCAACCGAATATTCCATAAAGAATCTTTCACGTGTTACACATTTGTTACGTTCCATGAATAAATCGGATTCAAGTGAAAAATTAAAAAGACTAACAACAAAAAATGAATTTTAACTTTTGACAGGTTCGATTTCTTAAAGTATGCATAAAAAAAGCTCACTCTCACACTCACACACATTGCTACTAAAGTTTAAAAAAAAGTGTTAGAAAATTTAAATGCACGCTTTATTGCAGAACACCAAAATGCCTCGAAGAAAAAACCAACATTGGAGCAAGCAGTAATCGAGCAAGCAACATGAAAAGGAGGATCATCAACAGTCAAGTGCGCCTAGAAAGTAGAATGGAAAATGAAAGCAGAACATAAATCTGGGGAAAAAGAACTTTGAAAATTAACGCAATTGTTTGGTTGGCACATGCTTTTGTTTTGCATTCATAGCTAGCTACTGGGTTGACTATTTAATAGTTGGCAAGCGCAATTGAAAAACAAAAGAGTATGACACACAACACAAATGCATACAAAGCGCTATCAACACACACACACACACGCACACACACACATGCGCTTGGATTTGTGAAACAACAAAATGGTGCAGTGAAATTGACATGCAAAGCGGCATTAAAAAAGAATCACATGATATGAATGCAATGAAAAGCTTTTGCTGTGCCACTAACACAAATACATACAAAGAAGTTTAGAAATTTTGTAGACGTATGTAAGCCTATGTAGTTAGTATGCCTAGAAAATACAACAGAGCATGGAAATGAATATTGAGTGGTGGCGCTGTGCTTTACTATTGCGAAGCTGGTGTCATTGGCAATACACGGAATCAGAGCAGAGGATGCGCCAGTGTGCGTGTGTGTGTGTGTGTGTGTGGTGAAAAGGAGCAAATGTGTATAAATTAAATCTGAGCTAGTGAGTGTTAGAATATATTTAGTAGTGTGAGTACATTCATCGGCTTGGCGTAAACACTTGAACTTAATTTATTGGTTTGTACAGCGTTTTTCAAGTGATGTAGTCGGTCAATGTCTTTCGTACGTTTCTTCGTAATGAGCACACAAGTTATGCTACACTGCTGGCATTTGTTCCCATTACCAAATCACTGTGAATCCTTCAACACTTTAATTGAGTATTTCACGCTAATTTATGCAACGATAAATATTAAGTGATTTATTTCATGTAGTATAGATTGTATGGTAAATAGAATAGATTTGTAATGTAGCAGACTATTTATATATTAAATGAAAATAAGTTGCAATCGACCCAGCTAAAGTAGAAGAGCTTCGAAAACTTCCTCCTATACAAACTTTCCCAACTCTCTTTGTCACCTATTCAAAACGCAATTCCCCCAACTACAAAGGTGCTAAGTTTTCAATTGATTTTCCATTCATCTCTGACTCGCTTCCAAAATGAGTTCATCATTTGATCAAAGTTTGCTTTTTAGTCATTCAATCAATATACTTTATTTGTTTGTTATTGTTGTTGTTATTATCTCTTGTTGCAGTGCTTAGCCATTGATTGATGTTTCGGCATTCACAAAATAACTATGTCTGCCTGTGGATTGTGGTTGTAATGGTTTATAGACAGATTAATGTTAATATGAACTGAATTGAATTGGGTTTTCGCAAGCAAATGAGGAAATTAAGTATGAGAAGATTCATTCCAGATACTACTTAACTCAATTGTACAAAGTATGTGTTTCAAATCGGAAAATTATTTAAGTAAATTGACTTTGATCACGCTGTATTTACGTACTCATTTATCTAGTACTCAAAATTTGGTATCGTAACCGATTTTTTATACCGACAAGAAATTTGAAAATGTCACATAAAAAGACATAATAGAGAACCTTAAAGGTTAGTAATATGTAGTTTCACTGCGTCGAAAGCAAAACTACAAAAGTAAAAAAAAAAAATTCGTGCACCTAAAAGCTAGAGCCAGAAGTAAAACTGGTAGTGGTAGTGTTATTGTAGTAGTGTTTATTAGTAGCAATAATAGTGATTAGTAGAAGTTAGTAAAAATAGCAGTAGAAATTTAACAAAAAAATCGTAGTAGCAATTAATAGGACCATAAGTAAAAATAGTAGTAGAAATTAGCAGAAATAGTAGTAGTAATTGGTAGTAGCATTAATAAAAATGATAGTAATTAGTAGTAGCATTAGTAAAAAATGGTAATAAAAATAGTAGTAGTAATTGGTAGTACAATTAGTAAAAATAGTAGTAGCATTCGGAAAAGTAGTAGCAGAAATTAGTAAAACTAGTTGCAGTAACTAGTAGCAGCATTAAAAAATAGTAATAAAAATCTGTAAAAATAGAAGTAGTAATTGGGAGTGGCATTAGTAAAAATGGTAGTAAAAATTAGTAAAAATAGTATTAATAGTAGGTTAGCAAAAATAGTAGTAAAAATTAGTAAAAATAGTAGTAGCATTAGTCGTTAGCAGTAGTAGTAGAATTTATAGTTGTAGTAGTAGTAATTTTCTCATATAAGCGTCACGCTGTTGACTTCGGGACGCAATATCGACGTGACCTTCATCTCTCTAGAGAAATTTTACTTAAAAATAAAAACCAAATACAATTTTTCGCCTAAGCAAAGCCAAGTCAAAGTAAAATTCTCTGTCGTCATGGCAGTGCTGCTCATCATAAAGAATCATTCAAATTAAATCGTTCAACCGACCGCATGAGCTGCCAGTGAAACATCAATTAGACGCTTCATTAGTCAAATAAACTTCAAAGCCATACAAAGCCAAAAGTTGAGCAAAAATTATCAGCAAAATGCCAAGGTGAATGAAGCAAAGATTTGAGGTTTGACTACCTGACTGAATGATTTGCGGTAAAGTGCTCTCGACTATTAAACGATTGCAGCGTGCGAGTGTGACGGCTGGAGTAGAAGCAGTAACTGTTGTGTGTAAAAATAAACAATAAAAAAACAGAAGCTAGACATTGACTATATGTATTTGCTATACGGAGTTGCCGTGCAACAACTGCAGATAAATGAAATAAATAAAATAAAAAAACAAAAGTTTCATACTACAAAAATAGAAAGGCTGTCGAAAAGTTGCAACTGTTGGCATAGAGCGTTTGGATATTTTGCAAAAAATACTGTTAGAATACAGCAACCGTATAGTGTTATAGTGATTTAGAAAAATCAACACATCGTCCTGCCGAGTCCAAATTGCCGCAGTTTATATTCGCGCCGGGTTCAAATATCGATATATGTAGAGTATGTAAGCGATGTGCTTTGGCGTATGAGTTACCAAAAATCGAAAAAGTAAGCAGCAGCATATTTTGAACGATTGACCAGCTCACATTCGATATGAACATGTTGTCAATGTAATGCCATACTAAATGGTTGGATAGTGAAAGGAAAAACTGTTTGAATGTTTAAAAGGTAAATGTAAAAAGCTTAAATGGAGCTTAGGTTACTGATAGTTGATTCGATGCTGCCAATGCTACGGCCGAGTATGTAAACAACTTTTGAAATTAAAACTATTAAGTTTTGATGTTTATAATTGTTTGAAAGTTTTTCTAATTTTTGTTTATAAGGTACAAGTAGAGGAAACTTTTTCAAAGGAAAGTTGCGTCCACCAAAATTACAGCAAAATGTATTGACAAATATTTTATATTAAGGGCGCTACAAAACTGCATACTCCAAATAGTTGCAAATTTAAATCATAACTCCTTCGAATTTGTTGAATTTCTACTAAGTGTGAAACTTCAAAGACACATACGCTAAATTGAACATATAATTCATGATATTGGGCTATTTTCTGTACAGCCCGGACAGGGTGCGATAAGTTTTCTCGCAAATCAAAGAAAATGAAAATGAGAAGTACGAGAATACAAAAACCACATTTCGCCTGGAATAGAGAAATAATATGTATGTTTGTTATTGTGATTCTACGATCGGGATATAAACAATAAGCGGCTTATATGAAATTTGACACCGTACCCAGTTGTGCTCTGAAAAAAGTCCGAGCTGTTTTGCGCACAAAGAAGAAGACACTTGCGATCTACTTTTGACTCTATATTAACCATTTTCCGGGTATGGGTATGACTTTTGGGCTGGATGGACAACCTGCGGGCTCTCTCGTGGAGTGCAGTAATTAAACTAGTGAAGAACCCATACAAATTCAAAACACCTGCCTATGCCAGCGCCATCTATCATTTAATAGTCATACTAAAATAAAAAACAATATTTAACACTATATATTATTTCGTTTGCATTCCTTTGTGTACTTAAGGCTAGATACTAGATGCCGCATAAAAGTGAAAATTGTCACTTTTTACGCAATTTTAAATGGCAAATGCATTTTAAAAGCTATGAAAAATTGTTGCTGGCAGCATGCTGCCAAGATCTTGTGATCCTTTACACAGCACGAATACTTAAAAATCTCCAAATTGCAAGCTCATGAGTTCGTTTAGTGTCTCACAATCAGTTCCACAATTAACATATTATGTTTAAAAATAAATTTTGAACTCAATAGTTGAAAATGTAAACCACCAGCAATGAGGCAAACACTTTTAGTCAACATGTGTGATAATCGTACTCGTAGTCGCACAAAAGCCAATACTAATTTGGCATTGTCAAATTACAAAACGAAACATTCCATTTTGCAGAAGTTTATGTGGCTTGCTGGAAATTACCTTCGAAAGCGAAACATTTTCAAAATTACGAAGCTGGCAAAAGACAAGCAATATCATGATATAGCATTTCTCAAACGATTTTGAATTTGAAAGCATTACGTGAAAGTGACGCAACTCCAAGCATTTTGGGCGACATATGAGTATGAAGCTCAATTACGTACAGGGGTATTGAAGCGACGACTGTGTGCAATTTCATGAACATCCCTGCATATTTCAAAGCAGCAGTACGCGTCAAGCAATCAAGTCATTCGCTAAATCAACTGCAATTGACAGCAAAATCATACAAACGGCAAATAAGAGTAAATATGTGGGTGTGTGTGTATGTGTTTGCAAAAATGAACGTCTTCTTTGGTAATATCCCTTTCTCACTAATCAGATGCTGTGTCCATTGAGTTGGCAATTGCAGCAGTAAACGATGACGCTGATAGAAAGTTACATATGTATGTATGTTTGTGAAGTATAGTTATTGGAATCGAATTGGAATTGTCTTTTGCTTTATTGAAATGAACTGCAAATTGAAAAGTGATGATATACTCAGTGCATTTGATGATGTGCTAAATTTAAGCAGTTCTTCAGCCGAATAAATTAATAATACGCTTTCTCATTGAAATTGTTTTTGTTAGACAATTTTTAACTCAATTAAGAAAATATTATTCAATAAAAGCTTTGGTTACTTTCAAAAATTGACTTTAATTTAATATAATTGAATTTGAAATATAAAAATCAATAAAATACCACTGCAAATTAATACAGTTGGTTGTTTAGATGTGCGCAGCTGTTTTACCTTTGTGACTTTTCCACTTCACTAACGATGCAAAGAAAAATGTGCATGGATTTGCATATGAACACTTATTAATTATTGGACACCTACACACACATATGTTCAACATCTTGTGCTGTTATTTATTATTTATTATTGTCATGCACTATCTGCTCATTTATATCTGTGCATTTGTTTTTTGTTTTTGTTTTTGTCCCTTCAGCTTGACTGCACCAAATATTTTCCGTTTATTTAACACTTGATTGAGTTTTAATTTATTTATACTACAAATGCATTAAATATGTGTTTTATGAAATTCAATAGAAAAATTCATTTAAATTAGAGGAAAACAAATGCACAACAAAAATACAACTTGCGTGTGTATGTGTGCGGATTTATCTTGAAAGTTATTAGTTGTAAATTTCTTCTTACTCAGATTTTCCAAATATTAAATATGTTTGCTCGTTCAATTTGTACAAAATTCTTTTGCACTAAGTTCATAACGCATATAAGACAATTAAGTCAATAAATAATAGACTTCTGAGTCTAGTTTGCTAGAATTACTAAAACGATACTTTAGAACAAAAGATGATCATAGATGGCAAATACGCAGGAACCTTGTTATATATGTATGTATAAGTACAATGTATAGGAAAACATGGCATATCGGTTTCTCTCACAAATAATTGGCATATGACTTCATTTTATTCGACTCTTAAAATAGGTGGTAACCCTCTTCAAAATGTACTTATGAACTTTCTCCTAGCAAAACGAACGGTTTGACACCCTTGTATATAATTTTATTTTATTCGACATTTAAATAGGTGACAACCATCATAAATGTGAACTACAAACAGTTTGACATCCATATTTTAATATTTCATTCCTGATGTCCGCAGAAGACCTAGTGACTCGCATTTCAAAGGCAAAATTTGCTAAATCTTGATATGATTACGAGGCTTTTGCATACTCAATATGTAATTAACTCTGTATGAATCCTAGGTACACTTCGATCTTGAGACATAGCAATACTCCATCGTTCAACGAACAAATCAAAAAGAGTTATCAGACTACGCAAATTAAATGAGAAGGATGCGGAAAGCCATCAAAGGAAATAGGCAGGGCAATTTGAGAACAAAATACTTGTTTCATTAGGACAACACTCCCGCATACAAAGCTGAAGTTTTCATACAACATACAGTAGGCATTCTAAGGGGTTCTAGCGACCACTATGCGTTTCCTTGCTTCAAGGAGCCACTCAGAAACATTAAAATTTACTACGAAAAAATACAGCAAAGTACAGTGCTGTTTAGCTAAATATTTAAATATTGGTCTGAAATAAAGTGGGCTTAAGAATACTTTATTTTGAAAAATATTTTTAAAGGCGGTTGCCACAAGTTTAAAAAAATTAATTATATTAAATTGTTTAGTTAAAGGAAATAGTATAGCATGGAATTTATAGGAAGTAATGGTTAGAACACTTAAGCATGAAAAGGTGTTTAAGGAGTGTTGCCACCTGTTTAAAAATATTACTTTAATGAAATTTCTAAGTTTTCAAAAATATAACAGTATTGCTTTGAAACTAGGCTATTTATACGAAATTTTTTGGAAGAGGGTGGCCACCTTTTAAAGATAAACTAGTTGGTATGCTAATTGAAGTTCTACTTTACTGGAGCCAAAGAAAAACGGCTTAAGGAAGTTTTACTATAGAAATATATTTGAAAATGGTTACCACTTATTACAAAAGTTTTTATTCAAACAAATTTATAATATTAATGAAACAAATAATGCTGGTTAGAATCGATAGAGGGATGGACTTTCCTTTGTGAAAACGAATTTTGTTTAATCGTTATATGGGTACAAATGCAATAGGAAAATTTCTCATATTCCTTGTTACTAGAAACTTGGACTATGAAACTGCATACTCGAAAAATTTCTAAAACTTCTTTTTAAGTCAGTAGTTTTGATACAAATTTGGGACCTTAAATAAAAGAAAATCAAAGTAGAGAATACTTTTTAATATGTGGAGCTTTTATAATTTGCAACGACAAAGTGTGTGTTTTTTTTTAGTATTTTAGTATGGTATTTTACTACTTGTTTAGTTTCCGACCTTTGTGGCCCTCTTCTTATACAACTGTAAATTGATATAATCACATTGTAATCCTTTTAGTAAAAAATAAAACCGAAATGCCGCAAGCCTTTTTAGAAGTCATGTTTCTTCAACCGCAACTCTACTAAAAGTCAGTCAGTCTACGCTTTGCAGTAAAACAACAAATTATCAGCTTTAAGATATTCGTATAACCCTTAAGCGACTTAGCAGAGACTTTGTGTTTTTTAAGTGTCTCTTTTCTATACGAATTCGTCTCGTCTCATTATCATAAGTGGCTTTGTCTAGCCAAAACGATAACAACACTTAGCGTGAACTGCATAATATCCCAAAAAGTGTACTTTAAATATTTCTTGGCATGTGACAAAAATTTTCACTCAACACATTGCTCAAATTCTTTCACGCATACACGCACGCGTGCACTCTTACAAATATGGCACGAAACAAATAAAGAAAGTAATAATAATAGCAAATATGCTACTTATAACAATTTCGCATGCAATATTTTGTTTATTTAGTAACATCTGAAGTGAACTTAGTAAAGAAAATGCACACGCACACGCTCTCACACACAGACGTGACATATTGTGTGGCAAATGTGTGGCGACTAGTCGGTCAACTATTTATGCAGACTTTTGCCCAATTGCCTTTTGACATTTTTGGCAATCGTTGGAGCAACGATTTGCTAGGTTCGGCTACAGCTGTTTTTGCATGTTTCTTATATATGTATATATTTTTTTTTGCAAATATGACCATGAAAAAGTTGTAGGTATGTATGTGTGTGTGTCCATAAATTCAATTTGCGGTTTTTTGTGGTTATCTGATGATACTTGCCCCTACTAATACATGCAAATCTACAAATATATCGAGGAAAGCTTGTTTGCTTTGTGGCATACCACCAGCATTTATCTTGATTTGATTTGTACTCGTATGTGACAATTTGACTTGGCAGCAAATTTCATGCATAAATTACGTCGTCAAGTAGCATTGCAGGACACTTGAACACTGGCAGACTGCCCAAGGCCAACTGACCGATTCTAGGGAAAGTGAGAAAGTCAAGTGGAAGAAAATCTAATGCTAATCTATGGATGTACAAAAATTCGGTGCCAAAATCGTGGCATTTAGTGTACATAGTATGACGGGAAAAATAGTATTACATTTTTATCAAAAATTTAAACAAATTAGAGATCTATACAGGATCCTATGATCCTATTATTTATGAAACATCAAACAACCCGCTAGGTGGCTCCAGGACAGATATAATATCTCAACTTTAACAAAATTTACTCGCCAGATGACTTGGATGAAATTTGAAATTTAAATGCAAGGTGATGAAACAATTTAAAAAAAAAACAAATTTTGCATTGGGGTCTTGGACTTATGTTTTTCGCTTTATGTCACGCAAGTGACTTCTCAACAGCTAACAATTCTCAAACATTATTTATGAGCACATCTTTATATGGTAAAATATTCTGCTAACGAAAGATCTAGCAAAATTCAATATAATACAATTTCAAACTTTTTACGAAAATTAAAAAAATGGTCATATTAAAAAAAAAAATAATAAAATGTTTAACTTTTTAATCCGGATTTTAAAGAATTTTTAGGTGCGCAGTTTTATAGCCCATTTAATTATAGTCTAAAAAAGTGCAAGCTTCAAGTGGGTAGAAGTTTTGGTTGATTTTTGATAATTTCTTTTACAGACGATCTTTTGAATTTTCTGCCATACAGAAGTAAACAAATTTGTTCATGCGTTATATGTGTAACTTAAAATTTTGTTTTTTAAAATTCTGATTAAAAGGGTTGATAATTTTTTGAAATTTCATGAATTTTTGTGAATTTCAAAACAAGTTCGAAATTTTTATTTACATAGTTCATATTTGACTTTTAGAAAAAGTTATTACAATTAAATTAATAAACATAAGTGAAATGCTCCCCAATTGTCATATCCATAAAATGTTGCCACCAAAGCCCCCATAATTATAGCCTTAAATAAACCCCTCTTCTTCTTTTACTTTAATTTCGTTTTGTTCGCACATCCTATAATAAAATAATTTAATATGCACAACATTACAGCCTTTTATGTCATTTGTGAATCTTATCTCAAATCAATTACAAAATGTAAATTAGAAAAGGCGATAAATTAAAAATTTACCTAAAATTTCAAGCAACTTCCTCTAAGTAGCACTTTATCTTACACAACTGGCCGCACACAAATCTATAAGAAGATATGCATTTTGCCGCCAGTTAGCTGGTATCTGCAACTACAACTGTGTATTTTGGCCAGCGTTGCGTAAAGATTTATGGCCGGTACGTGATTAACGTAATTTTACCACTTGAATGAATTTGAAATGTTCTTTAACACTTCAACAACGCTGACGACCAACGTGCCCCTATTTTGCCATAAAATTACACGCACACGAACACTCCACACACATACATTCATACACAAACATAAATTTATAAGTTGTATAAGTAGTTCATTACATAAAAGCAGAGGGATTGAAGCAGAAGTCGCAATTAAATTTTGTTTTAAGTTGTTAACACAAAAAGGGGTAAAATGAGGAGAAAAGTTTTCCAGAGATTTCGCACTCGATAAAGTTTAACACGAAAGAGTAAGAGACTATTCTTGTGTCTGTACGATAGATATGAAACAGCTTAGTTTTTGTGCTAGTGCGGACAGATAAAAAATGGGTTGGTAGAAGCGTCAGAATGGTGTGATAATAAATTGCACGCGGTTAGTCAAATGGCAGCGATAGAGGGAGAGGGAGAAGGAGGGTTGGCTGATTAAATCTATGAAGGGTAGATATGATATATACTCGTTTGTACATATATTACATATAGTTGCTTTGCACATTTCATATCTGTGCACTTCTGGATAACTCCACATTCAAATGAGCAGACTTTAATTGCACTTGTCTGTCTTGTTGGGAACTAACAAAGAAAAAACTATCAGATGTAGTGATAATATAAAGAATAATATGAGATATTTGAATTTAATTCAATTTAAGAACTACTTTTAATTATTTTGTTTATTATTCTAATTTGAAAGCTGCCAACCATCTGCAGACAATGGCAGTGATTGCTAATCGCTTTTAGAGACGGGCCAAATTCTAAAGAGAGCTGGAAATGGTTTTAGAATGCTCACAATTTTCTCAATTATGTAAAGAGCTGTTCACTCTTCTGAAAGCTGAATTACAGCTATGTATGTATTTAATTAAATATTTTTCCTTGAAAGCAAAGAAATACAGTGCTGGGATTCGCATGTAGAAAATGAACAGATCGGCATTTTCCCGTGGTTAGAGTCATACCGCGAAATCTTTCAGAGCAAGTGAAATATTTGGATAAAGTTCCTCACAACTCATCTTCAGCTGATGGTTCGCACCGAGCGCTGAGTTTTACCGGACAGTTTCTACTAAGACTTGGATTCTGAGGTGTATAGCCATTGTCAAATCTACAGTTTATATAATATGGAAAGCGCTCTATGGCACTATAAATACAGAGTTGAGTATTGCCGGTATGCCAAGAGATTGGTTTCTGCAAAATAATCAGTTGACAAAGCGAAGAGACGAAGAGATCCCTGTTGTAGGAAAGCATAAAATAAAGTACGACCCCTGGTGGGGTTTCTTACAGAACGTTATTCAATGGGTACAACATTTGATAACAATGGACATCATCGATGTAGACGATATTACAAATGTAATGTCTGCTAGTCTGATACGGAACATTATGGGATCAGATATATTGACAAGGTAACATATATTCTCTATTCCTAGTCTCATTGAATAATCAACTAATATCTATATCCCTATATTTGCCCTCACATTTCACTGCTGTTAAAAATGAGACCTCGCTGAAAAATGGACGCTATTACTCTTTGAAAAGTTACTTAACATTTAATAATCACGTTATTTGTTAATTCCATTGCTTTCAAAGCCATCAGCCTGAAAGTATGCAAAGTAATGTTATAATTTCATTATTATTTTTGAACGAGTGAATCGTTATTTTTCACTTGGATAAAAAATTGTTAGATCCCGTTAAATGACAAGGCTTTATTCATACTAGTAAATACTTTTCAAATAAAATTAATTATGTGGCGAATGTTTGTAATAATGTGATGCTCAAAGTACTAAGCCGGATTAAATTTTTTTTTCTTTTTTAAATTGAACATTTGCATGAAACGATAGAGTGGCAATCCTATTTCTTGACTTTTCTTGAAAAATATTTACACGAGGGTGCATAACTTCACATACCCAAAAAAAATAATCGATACTGTTTTTCCACCGGGATCAACCAAGCTATTTCATAATAATATTAAGATTTAGCTGATCTGAACCGATTTGAAATCAACTCCATTTTTTTGAGGTTTTATAAATAAAAATGCATTTTAAAATATCACAATTGTGTAACAGAAATTGAACAGTAAACATATTTTTTGTCTTAGATAGTTTTTCTTCCGACCAACTTGATTAATTTGACAATTAAACCTCAGAAAACATCAATTTTGGTTTCATTCTCTTTATTATTAAAGGACCGATTTGCGTATCAATATCTTAGAGTTTCCCAAATTTTGATTTTCATACACACATTCTTTTTCATTTGCATGTCAAATCGCACAATGAAAAATTTTATTTAACTATATACAATTTGATACAATTGCTTTCTCCAAGATTGTCTGCTATTTACAAGAGATTTTGTGTATATTCTCCATTGTTGCCGCTATCGTTGCCAGTATTGATCTATTGTTGCTACAGTTGTTGCTATTTTTGTAGTTTTTCCTTTCATCATTGTTTGGTATTTTTATTGTGTTTTTGTAATTGTATCAGCAATAAGCTGACATTAAGACCATTGTGTTTAGCTTGTAGTCTCGATAGTAGTTGCAACTGTTCTGTGAGCCTCTGCGTTCGGGTAAAGTCGTTTGGGAAGGAAAAGTTGCTCCTATACCTAATGCAGTTCTTCCTGTGCCGAATGTTTTCATTAAAGTGAAGTTGTTGACTTGTATTTGCAACAACAAAAGCCACACACACACATACAAACATTCCTATGTACATACAAATGTATGTACTGAAGTATTTTGGTAGATGAGATATGGGCTACATAAGCTCGGTTCAGTTTTCCAGTGGGCATAATTTTGTGGCCACTTCAATACGTTTTTTGTGATTGTTTGGTCTCAGTTGGAAAATTTTGACTACACGTAAAAAGGGGAAACCAAAGAATTTGCATAGCCATACAAATACGAGCAACAAAACGAATCAGAATAAAATTTCTAATAAAATCAGGCACTGTAAGAATTATGATTTTTATAATACAAACCAGAGCATATTCACTATTTTCAGTTATGAATTCGTAGATCATACTTAATGGTGAATTTGTTATTTTTATATTTGAAATCTGAAAATAATGAATAATAAGGTGGGGAAAAATATTGATCTTATCTTTTTATTGTAAAAATCGTTAGAAGCGAGTAAATATGATGGAAAACAATTATTTAAAAAATGGAACAAACAAAAAATATTGAAAATAAAATACTTGCTTAAAACGAAATCTGTTTTTGAAAACAAAATTTTTCAAAATTTTTTTATGCGAAAAAATCTAAATAATTGTTGCATAAAAATATAAAGTTAAATACACAGCAATACTATTAGCATTACGAATAACAATGCCCATGTCAATACCAATACGAGCATTAATACCGTTACCAATAACATTGCTACGGCCAATGCCGATTTCTATATCAATAAATACCAGTGTGGATGCCATTACCAATACCATTACTAATGCTAATACCATTACTAATGCCAACACCAATACAAATACAAATACCAATGCCAATTTCCAATACCAATGACATTATCAATGTCAATATCATTACAAGTCAAATCGCACCATTATCAGTACCAATACCAATACCAGTACCAATATCATTACCAATGTCAATGCCTATTTCAATAACAGTGTCTTTACACCGTTATCGATACCATTACCATTGGCAATACCAGTGTTGAAAACAACACCAATACCATTACTAATGCCAATACCAATTTCAATTACAATAAATTCCAATACCAATACCATTACCAGTATCATTACCATTACTAATGCCAAGACCAATACCAATAGAAATACCAATATTATTACCAATACCAATACCATTATTTATACTACTAACACATATCAAAGACATTATCAATTCATACACATACCAATATTACTATAATACATCGTTTGAATACGAATAAACTTTTTGGTCTCAGTGTATCTGTAACACAATTTCAATTTCCCTTTTTTCCATACAAATTCATTGAATCTCCCACTCATCCATACATACATTCTCACGCTTATTTATTTGTTATTTTGTGGGTAGTTCTATTTAAATTTCCGAACACTGCACAACTCCTCGCAAGCTTTAACTACAATCATACACGTAACCCAACTCAATCGGAAATGTGAAAGGGTGCTTCGAATGAAGCGAAAAGTGAATGGAAATTTTAATCAAGTTTGAATTGATATCTAAAATAACCAAAATTTATATGACATCTGTTATTAATTTAAATTGTACGATTGTGAAACTACACAGAATTGATGAGGAAATATACTATACGAGTATAGGCCCCTCGCAACCTACGATATTGTGTATTACAGCTAGAACCGCCGGGAAATTTAGTATTACACGAAAAGTGTGCTCAGTAAATGAATTTTTCTCAAGAAAAATCCAAAATTTCATCTAGGTATTCGCAGTTCGTTAAGCAAACTATGATATGTACTTCATTAAGGCTAGTACTAACATTTGGAAATATGGCGTGAAATGCTGCTAACAACCAAAATTTTCGGAGCGCCGCAAAGATGTCGCGCAAAAAGAAACGGAATTAAATAATATGAGTACGAAAGCAATTCCTTAATGAAGTGGCGCTGTTAATTTTCATGCAATTTTAAATGACAGATGCATTTTAAAATCTGTGAGTAAATGAAAAATGTTGCTAGCAACATGTTGCCAAAATGCTGTGAGCATTTCAATAGCATAAACAGAGTAAAACTTTGTCGTTGAATTGTTGTGGAATTTCACGGCAAACCATTTTACATGGATTTTGACAGCTGATTTCATGTGAAACGGGAATAGAGTACTCGTACTATGCTTTACGTGCTAATTGAAACGAGCGTGCCCGCAAATATTTAGTTATTGGCGGATAATCTTCCTATACTGGCTTGAAACAAGAAGCGAAGAAGATTTTTTCGGAAATAAGATAACTTTTTTCTGCTAATGCGAGCATTTTAAATTTCTTCGGCGTGAAGTTTGAGCAGAAAGTGTAAGTAGTCGGGACTTTGCATTATAAATAAGAAATGAGTAGAGAGAGAAAAAATAACAATAAAAGGTCCTAGCAGGTTATTTCACATTACCTTTTTCCGACTGGGATGTATGTATGTATGTATGTATGTATATTGGAAACTCCTATCTAGTACAGATGAATGTGTGCGCGAAGCAGTGAACCCATTTTCGTTTGATTCGTATTTAACATTCAATTTGTGTATTCAGGCAATTCAGTGAAAAAGTACTGTTAATGGTCGAGTTTTTCTTTTGTGCCTACGTTTGTGTGTTTGCGCCTATATACATATGTATGTATGCATGTCGGATGTATGCACGTATTTTAGTTAATGTGAAAAGTTTTACCCTTCTCACTCGATACGAAATTGAATCGTAAATATCCAAATAAAAGTTGGCCTTTGGAAACGGGTATGCAGCTATTTTTCTCGAATTCATTCACAGTTAAATATACACCTTTGTATATCTATCTAAATATGTAGATAAACTTTGCATTTAAAATTTTTCTACAAGAAGAAAGCGCTCTGCTTTAGAAAGTAAATATTCCTGATCTCACGAATATCTAAGACTGAAAAAAGGTAACATTTTCAAAAAAAAAGGTTTTTGTTTGTTTGCAGGTAAGTATGCACAGTAGGTCAAAGCAAAAATCGTACACTGATTTTAATTTAAATACTCGAAATTTTTTGGCCACATTTTTTTAAAATTAATTTTGCAAGAAAATATGCAGACGCTTCTTTAACTCACTTCAAAATACATAGAGTAGCGCAAAGAGAAATTCGTTAAGTTATTTTTTAGATACTCACAATTTTTTTTTTCAAAGTTTTTAAAAATTAATTTGGAATAAAATATAATCAAAACTAAATAAGTCCGAATTTCAAGCTTTTCTTCCATATTGAACAAAATTCTGCAAATTAAAAAAAAAAGCTGTCAATTGAATTTCAAAATTTTAATATACAAATTTTAGACAAATTTTAGGTAAATACTACTGCCAAAAAAAATATCAAAAATCATTGGAACGTGCAATTTATTGTACTAAAAAAACTTGCTAAAATTCTGATTAAAAATTTCGAAATTTCACTGGAATTCTTTAAATTTGCTGAATTTTCGTCAAGTTCATAAAAATTATAAATTTGGTTTCATATATTTATGATTATTTTGATTTTATAATTTTTATAATATAAAAATTGATATTATTTTATGAAAAAAATTTAAAAAATTATTTTTAGAAAAAAATTAAATATTAATTTAAAAATACAAATTAAAAAAAAAATACTTTCTGAGTTTTGCTCTGAGCTACTGTAAGTATTTTTAAGTGCATTAAAGAAGCGTCTACATATTTTTTAACCACGAAACCTTCCATATTTTTCAGTTTTTGAAGCGGTATAAAAAAAATTAACTACCGAAAGTTGCGGCAACCGCTGCAGAAACCGGCAGTATGCCATGTCCCATGAGCAGCAAGCAAACGAAGCAGCTTTGCAGTTAGAGCAACCTATAAAACTGGTGAAGTTCAAAGAGCCGGAAAAGTATCCTTATTGCCAATTAAGCTAATCCGTCAGATAATTAGAAGCATGACACACACAAGTACACAAATAAATGATGGCAGTCAAGCGCGAGTATGACATGAAAATTATGGGACACATACCCGCATAGCTTTTGGATTTTGAGCGAAGAACGGAGTATATGGAGGGGGCGGGGGAAAGAAGCCGACAAGCACAAGAACAGCAATAAATCAAGAGTTTACATATGCAGATGTGGGTGTACATTGTATGTGTGTCACTTGCTCGACTCGGCTTGTCTTGAATGCCTGTGGGCTCGACATCACGTGATACTTGATTTTGTGAGTGCATGTTGCGGTTTTCACAACAGTGCAGTGAAATCGCAAGTTGTTGCCTGAGCTGAGCTGAACTGAACTGAGCTGAGGATGGTGGAGGAGCGGCAGAGAGTTTGAGCTGTGAATGCCGGCATGCGCACCCGTCAAATGTGCTTTGCAACGCAATCTTCTGTCGATCATCTAGCAGCTTCAATGTTACCCATTTCCTGCTGCAATTTGCTGCCATTTTACCGCACTCTATAACTGCATTTATAATATCCTCAAATTAGTTGTGTTGCACTTGCGAAATTTTGAGACGACACAAATTTTTGTTGGAAATTTTTGTGTGGTGTTTTTTGCTTTTTTCAACACCGTAGCTTATTAGGAATTTTCTTTTGCCTTCGCTTACGCAGATATAGCTACAACGCCTTGGTGTATGCAACCGCAGCAGGCTTTTGATGCTGGATTTGGATTTGGTGTTTTTTGGTTAGCTTCTGTATGGGCTTTAATTTACCCACGCTACTAACTTCTAACCGATGAGCTGCCGACAGCGACGACAAACCTCATTTGGATTTTATTCAGTTTTTGCATTTTGAATATTACATGAGCGTTTAATGAAAATAGCTGCATTTAGGCAGCTGCCACATTCGCCAAGCTCAGGTCACACACATACTCACACACGCATACATACACACATATGTATGTACATACATGCCTTGATTTGCATATTTATATAACCATATGGCCGCTGCTACTCACCTTGAAGTGCACACACACACACACACACACACACAAACAATAGAATGACAAATTTCCTCCTAGTCTGCCACAGCTGCCACTTTGCATACTTCATGCAAGTGTGTGTGTGCTTGTGTGTGTGTGCAGCTGTACAGGTATGTGTAACTTATTAAATTTTCACGCCATCAACTTGCATGCAACGTGACCGCACTCTATATGCAACATTATTAGTTGCCTTTGCAGTAGTTCGTTCGTTTTTTAACCATCATTTTTTGACGTAATTGTTAATTCCTGTTGTAGGTGCCGTTAGGGTTGCTGGTTTTGCAAATGTTGCTTGTTTTATTGTTGTTGTTATTGTTGTTGGCCACAATTTCATATTGCATGTATGACAACGTTACAAGATTTATGTTGCTGTTAAGTGGCAGTCAAGTGGCAATTTTAATTTTTGCGGCTAATGTGGCAGCCATTGCAGCCGTTGCAACAACGGCAATGTGCTACATATGCCACACTCCTCGGCACGTTGATTTAAAACTCAAAATGTACATACATATCTATGTATGCTGTTATGAGTGTATGCAATAAATTAAAAATTGCATACAAATTTATGAGCTGATTAACTCATCAGTGTTGACAGTTGCGATGTAGCGATAGCCGAGCTTGATGAAAAATTAGCTGCCCTACGTTCGTTGTTTGTTGTGGGTTGCTGTATAATTTAATGCACAAAGTGCAAGTGACAGGGAGCAAGGGAATGCAAGCAGCAAACTAGCTCTTAATACGTGCATAGAAATGTAAATAGAAAAGTTGTATGTGTACTTCAAAATCGTGTGATGAGTTTGCTATAATTTTAATTTGGGCGAGCCGTAATGTTAAAACGTAAGTTATAGTAGCTTTAGGATAGTTTAGATAGACGTGGTGGGGCAGATTTATCTAGGTATATAGGAAAAGGTTTTGTAATCTGCTGATTTCTACATCTGAAAGCTCTCCTTCTGGGATGTTAATCTTAGGTACTTCAACTTCTGACTCGCATAGACAGGGCAGCCTAGTAGGATATGAAAGGATGATTCCCCCTCGATGGTCTCTAAGCAGCCGCGACAAAGTGACTCTGAGATTATATTCAACCTAGCCGAATGAATACTTATCGGACAAAGCACGGTCGGAATTCCCACTAGCATCCAGAGTTGTCGCTTTGTTCCTTCGAACGCCTACGGTAAACCAATGGCCAGAAGATCGTGCAGTTCTGCATGTCTTGATATTTCCGCAGCGCTCGTTGAGCCGACATAGAGTCCACTTGTATAATAAAAGTCTGCATGCGGCCAAAGCAGCCCCCACCCTCTCCCTGCTTGGATTCATAACTAGTACCCTGTCGAGCCTATTTATCAGCAGTGCAGTTTTCTGCAATGCCGCTATGGCCCAGCACCCAAATTAGTCAGACATGAAAGTATTCAGAGGCGATTGAGAGAAAGATTAGTCACTCTGTTGGCCTTATTCTGAATATAAACAGCTTTGGTTTTACCACTTCACCTCTCAGGCTCAGAAGGGTGACATTGAAGGCTGACATTGAAGGGTGCTAAGTCTTTGGTCGAAAGGAAAAAACACCAAACCGGACTTCTTGGCTCTCAACCGTTAGATATAACCAAGCATACTATAAGCCAGGAGGGATGGGGTCGACATGTTATTGTAAGTATTTGATTTGCGATCAGCTGGCACAAAAAATTGTTTTGGGGACAGTCCAAAGTAAAGTGTAAAGTTCCATTTTAAAAAAGCACTTCGCAGCACCCCGTATCTGGGGTTAATTACAGATGACTTAATGCGTTTTTGTATGATTCCTGCCCAAAGTCTAGGATTTTACACCCGCCCTTGGCTTGGCGTTATTTACAACTTGGAACTTAGAAAAGGTAGTGCCTATGATTATGAAGATTGATCATAGCTTCATGTATATTTTCTTTTTCTACATGTTTGTGCATGCCTTTTTTGTAGAATTATACGGGCAGACATCCCTAATTCAATCCCAAAACTCTGGATAGCAATCATTCTAAAGCTATGATTATTAAAGCCTAACATTTATTCCTAATTTTTTTTACGCAATGTCCATTTTGAGAATAAGTTTCGTCCAATGATAAAAGCAATGGTAGTTAACCCTTCATGGCTTTGTAAATTTCTTAGCTCTTCCAAGCATTATTCTTCAATTATTTAAGTCTTTAATTGAACGGACTTCTACTTTCTCTTCATTTTCTAAGCAATTTTTGAGTTAGTGAGTTAAGTAATTACAGACAATCAATTTCCTCAAGCAAGGAGACATTTTCGTTGATGCGCTTTTGCAGCTTTGTTTATCCGCTTACAAGTGTTCGTCCTTTTTCATAGCTGCCCACTTAATTTTAGCACAAAATTGATTGCACTTTCCAAGGATCAATGAAAAGTGGAGAAGTAAAAAAGACATTATATGAAAATAAAAAAGAAGAGTGCAAAGGAATAAGCTGGGGAGTGTGAAACGAAGCAGCAAGTCAAAGTGGCAACCAAACTTGAAGCAACGGCAAAAGAAGTTGCAAATTTGCTAACAAATTGCAATTTGGCTGGCACTGACAAGCCCGGCGAGCGTTGAGCCATGAGCCATGCCAACTGAACGGATGAATTTTTTGAGCTAAAAAACTCATGTTATTGTTGTTGGTCTAGACGCCGTTTTGTTGGTGTTGGTGTTGGTGTTGGTATTGTCGGTGTTGGCAGCAGCGCGGCATAGCTGACACCCTCAGCTTCCGTTGTGCTGTCGTCTGAACTTCCGCGCTTTGCGTTTCTCCAACTCCGCTCCGCTGCATTTATCGGTTCAACCAATACGCGAATGATTTTAACGTTTTAACTGTTTTCTACTTTTAGTTGGCTGCAAGAGGATGCCGTAGTTGTTATCCGCCGGAAGTCGCTGTGAAATTCACTTTACATCGACGACGGCAGTCGAACACATCAAGTGACGTCTCCGCCTTCCCATCGCCCATTACCCATCTCTGCTGTCCTCGCTTCAAAGTTTAATTTTGTTTTTCCGGCCATTTCCCAGTGCGCAACACGCCGCTGCCGCGCAATAAAATATGCTTTGCACCCTTCTTCGACGGCGGCTCATTGCTGCTCGTTTTGCTTTCACTGCAATCGGCTTACAAATGTTTGCTATTCAGCGATGCCACCTTGTTTGTTGCGCGCGCGCCCCAATGCCAAGAGGGCAAAGTATTTCGGGGTCTTTAAATTGAGTTATGGCAGGTCGCCTGAGAGGCATTGTAGGTATGCACAGAATACTACATATGTACATACATGGCTGTTGCCTGCTTGCCAGGAAATTGCATTGAAAATCGATAATTTGAATTTGAAAATCGGTAATTCACCTGCCGGCAACGAGCTGTTACGCCCGGCAAGGCCGTGTGGGTTTATTGGAGTTGATAGTTCAAAGGTTTACAGGAAAAGTGTAGGTGCGGTTAGTTGTAAAAATGTGCCGCACAACTGCTGTCAGCGTGCTGGTTGAGGGCGAATGCAGACAGACAGTAATTTCCGTATTCGTTAAGGCGTTAAAGGAATTGCGTGAAAAAATGTCGGAAAGTGGAAAATTACTGATTAATTTTCCTATGCGTTTTGCCTGTGCAGATGGATGTATATTTCAAAGAGCTTAATGAAGGCATTGCTAAATTTAAATGTGGAAGCAAAAGTAGAGGTCCATGTGGCGCTGTGTAAGCTATTACTATTTCTAAAATTTTGTGTAATAAAATATCTTAGATAAGAATGCTAGGGCTATAAACTGCAAGAAGAAGTTCCTTCACTCTTGTTTGTGGTCGCTTGGAAAGCACGCGAAGCGAAACAAGTTCTCAAGTTTCGTGTATAAGCTGATAGATCGGCGATTAAGAAACTCAACATTTTTATTCACTCAGTAATATGCTATTCGCATTTGTGACAAAATAAAGGGATGGGGTCTGGTTTAAGAAGGATAGGTTATCCTAAACGACACATATTAAAAAAAGAAATGTCTTTCCGAACACCTTCGATTTCGATTAAGATTGTACCTTTGTCTACGCAAATCACTTGAAGGAACAATTGGGTCACGTCTTTCGCGGAATTTTATTTTAAAACATATATTATAAAGGTCTTGGCATAATAATTGTGAGTTATTAGTTCTGCGCCGGTTTCAGAGCCTTCTTATAATAATAATGAGTGGGGAAAAAAGTTTTAAGTTTTGAAGGACGGGACTATTTCGGGACCAACGAGCAGAGTTTTTTTTTGTGTTTTTTTTTAACTAAATTCAAAATTCGAGATATTAGAAAGAACTTGAGATTAAAAGTGAACCCGATCTGACCCTGAAATCATTTCAAGCTAGTCCCGAGTCAGTTCCAAGTCAGTTCTCCCAAAAGAGTTCTAAAAAGAGTTCCGCCTACCAAGACTTAAACAATTTCTATGCCAGTCATAATTATTATGAGAAGACTTTTATAATAAAAGTATCAAAATCAAAGTCTTTGAAGATTTAAAAAGAAGACTTTTATAACACAATTCCCAAAACAAAAGTCTTTGAAGACTTAAAGAATTATTATAAGGAAACTTTTTAATATAAAATAAATAAAATAAAAGTATTAAAATACTTAAAAAAAATTATCTCGCTGATAATTATTATAATATAATTCTCAAAATAAAAGTTTTTGAAGACTTAAAAGATTTATTTCCCTCATAATTATTAAGAAAATACTTTTATAAAATAAGTCTTAGAAGATCTAAACAAAATCTGTCTCGCTGATAATTAAAATAATTTTATAATGTAAGCCCCAAAATAAAAGCATTTAAAGACTTAAAAAATTTATCTCTCCCATAATAATTGTGGAAAGATCTTAATAGTAATATATGTAAGTCTCAAAATAAAAGTCTAATTATAAAAAAAAAAAATAATAATTTAAGTCTCACAATAACAGCCCTAAAAGACTAAAAAAAGGTAAATAATTATTAAGAAAAGAGTAAGTCTTCGAATAATAGTTTAAGCTTACACGAACAATTTTGACTTAACTTTTTAAACTTTTACTCTTTGCTCTTGTAATAGTTTTGTCCCTGCACTCTATCTTTAGACGAATCGAAATTGACGGTTGATGTCGCGTACAAAATCAAGGGACCTTTTCCAAACCTTAATTAATGCTGCATTTTTCAAGTTGAGGTGGATGAACCTATGTTATAATTTGATCATCGGTTACAATTTACAGCTGATATCGACTGGTCTGTGGTGTTTTAGCGGAGATACTTAATTTAATTGCATTGCTTTTTAGCTTTTTAGGCGGTGCTGTTTACTTTAATTTGAGCTAATTTCATGGAAATTCTTTGAAAAAGGCGAGCTGGAATCAACTCAGTATCAGGAATTACAAGTCAATATTCAATTATTTAATGTATGCATACAAATGTCACTTTCTCTCTTCTAGTTTCTTTTTGTTGTTTATTTTTAAACTGACATTTAAATTTATTATGGACTTAAAGCCTCGTATATCAAAGAGTAATATGTAGAGCAGAATTTTTTAATTTTCCGATGGACAGCTCTATTCACATTCTCCATAGAGGCAAAAAACTCATTTGCGTTTGTAACCCACTAACATATTCTGAACGGACATTTGGCATGCAGTAATTACGGCTACAAAATCTGTTAAGGGTGTAAAAAAGCAAACACCTGCCAAGACACACATATGTACATACGTAAATATCTAAGTAAAGCGCACCACCGACATACAAATGCAATCATTTTCACACTTTTAGCTAACCACTTAAAATTTTGCTACCACTACATGCGAAACGAATCAGCCATCAGTTACAGCTGCAGCCAAGAATAAGCAGCAGTAACAGCGGATGGATATAGCAGCAACAAATTTCACACTTATCCGCAATTAAATGAACTTCAAAATCCCATTCACTGCAGCTGAAATGAATAGACAGTGAGACAAACCGGCAAACCTCAAAGAGAATGGATGTGTGAGAGAATGAATGAACGAATTGGACGGACAGCCAGCCACCCAGCCAGCCAGCCAACAGGCTTTTCACCAACTTGTAACGAAATCCAGTTGTTAAACTTTATGCGGTTGTGTGTGTGTGTAGTATGTGTGACACCAATACAAGCACATGTAAAGTGCTTGCATTTATACTTAGTACGAGTATGTGAGCAAATGTGCGTAGGTATTTGTACATAACTGATTGGAAGGTAACTAGCATGCAGATAATCACTAGCACCCAGTTCTTTCACATCACCTCCTTCCACTCTTCTTCAATTTGTTCAACTTAGTGCTATGGCCGATAGCAGCCCATTGAAATGAATTCCTATACCTACACCTGATAGTGTATATATGAAAGCATTTTGTGTAAGGGACGTCGGTGTGAAGTGTGAAAATTACAAAAGAGTTTACTCACTTTTCAGTTTGTTGTTATGAAATTGAATGGGCGGAGAAATTTGAAGCACTAACTGACTGTGTGAGTGAGTGAGGCGGTAGCAGATAAACTTTGGCAAACTTTGTTTTATTTTTTTTTTTTTAATTTAAATTACATTGAATTGAAAAGTGAAAAAAACTTGTTCATACGGCTTGAGATGGAAATTAAAAGGACAACCTAATTAGTTAACTTTTTTTTAATTCGGCAAAGTTGTGCTTTGCAAATTAGAATATGACTGAATAAATTGGAGTTTAAAATTTTCAAGTCTTTAATTGGAAGCACAAAAAAATAAAAATAAATAAATAAAAAATAAAAATAAGTAATAGCTGCTGGAAGAAGAAAAAATGACTCCCACTTGAAAATCTATAGTTGCCACACGAAAAAATTTATTAATATCTTATTAATATTAGGGAGCAAGTTTCAATTTACTAAACATTTCCATTGATTTTTGAAAATTTTCACGGTCCCAAATATAAAGTTTAATTTAAAATTTTCATTGACAAAAATCAAAACCTTTCAAATATCGAGAGCAGTTTTGAATATATTATTTGCATAGCTTTTCATGCCATGTAGGAATCTATAGCGATTTGAGAAGATCTGGACCGTAACTGTAAAAATTATAATTTATGAGTATTACTTTTTTGATTTTCAGAATTTTTGAAGATTTATTTTTTTTTCATCAAAACTGTTATTAAATCATTATTTTCTTAGAATATATTTTTTTTTATCAAAACTAGAACTAATTTCTTGAAAATTATTTTAACGCTCAGAAAAATGGATGCTGTAGTTTTCTTTATATTCTTCCCAGTTCGACACACTGAGTTTCACTTACTTTCGATCAAGGAAATATGAGAAAAACAATAATGATGAAAAAATGAAACACAAAAATTGCGATAATGTTTTGCCAAAAAATGTATTATTTTTAATAAAAAAGTAACAGTTCACGAAAAACCAAGTTTTATTATTTCTGAACAAAAAATTAAACTAAAAAATATTATTATTATTAAAAACATTAAAATATTTATTAAATATAAATTTTTCGACCGAAGTTTATGAAAGAAAATAACCAACAGCTTCAGCAAATAAAAATTATCAAACATCAATGGAAATTTGATTCACTATTTTCGTGTTGGCAAATATTGTCAAAAACATGCCTTATTCATAAAATTGATGTAAACAAACAAATGCTGCCAAATGTTTAATATGCTTGTGAATTTCTCAATAAGATTTACAATCGCGCGCATTTATTGCATATTAACACATTTCTCTTCTGTTTTCATTTTGATAAATAAATATTTGCTATACAAGTACAACTGAATTGCGCGAGAGGCGAGAAAAAATCTCTCCGCGTCTGCTGCTTCAAATGCACAATTTGAAAATATAATTAAAATGATTTATGGATTCTTTTTTCGCCAGCTCACAGGAAGCCAAATGCCATAACAACAATTCAATCTAACGCTACTACAGACACTTAGATATATTTGTATGAAACTATGTACAATATATTCACGATACAGACATACAGATGGATTTGTTTGTGTTAATATATCGCACACACAATAACAAATAGACGCACATTTAGTTAAAACCAACACAATGACATTAAAATAAAACAAATCCCAATTCACAAAGCTACAATAAAATGTAAATTATACACAAGCAGAAGCATAGGCAGAAATACTCCCAGTAGTGAGTTTCCTAAGAGATGCCAATATAACAGCAACGACTGGGCTAATTCCTAAATTACTATTGCCGCCATTGACATTCTTATAAAACACAGCGTGATAAATTCACTTTTTATTTTTCTTTGGCTGTTAAAAACATTTTTCTCATTTTTTTCTTTATTTTCAAAAAAAAAAAGTGGTATGTACAAACCTCGAAATAAAAAACGAACCATTCAACTCTCTTATATTAGTCACTCTGACATCAGTCTAAAAAGGCGATTAAAATATGTGGCGAATATCAAAGCAAGAATTCGCCATCTCTCTCTAAATACATCGTGCATTTGAAAAAATAAAAGTGAATATACTCCTGCTGGTAGTTTGGAAGTATATTTATTTTCGGCTGTGACGTCATAAAAAGAACTGTTTCTGTCTATTTCGTCAAATACCAAATAATGGAAGTGTAGTAATGTGGTGGCATTATTTTATCTGCATCGTGGGCATTGCCAATTTTAAACTGATTTGTATCCAGACAGTTTTCTAGTCCTTAACTCACCCCAGTTACTTCATAAAGGCCATGTAAAAATGCGCATGTATTATATGATTACATGGATTTAATTACTTTTGTTTTTCGCTGATGATTTTCTACATAGACATTCATATTTAGATGCATAAGTACAGGTGTATAAATCGTTAAATATGTACTACATGTAGATCCAACAAATCGCTGCTGCTATTGGTTTTATTGTTGTTGCTCCTCGAGTTTTGTTTTATTTGGTATTGACAGTGTTGTGGAAATTACCATTTATTTATGCGCTATTTTAGCAAAAAAAAAACAACATTCTAGCGGCAGCGATACCAAGGATTCTATGAATTTTGTTTAGAGTAAAGCATTCGAGTGCTAACAGAGCAACACTCACACACATACACGTATAGACATGCTGGCATTTGCGCTCACCTATTACTGTGAAATGGTCGAATTTTGCCAATACGCTGTTAATCCGCCTAAAGGCGCGCAATGAAAAATAGAAATGCGCCTTTTATGGCTCTTTCAGCCGCTTAATGCCACATGAGTATACAACATGTACGTATATGATCACAAATACTGCGCACAAATCACACTAATCCTACAAAATGCATGAGTACAATTGCAAACGCTTGTTAAATACAATATAATGAATTTGTATGCAAACAAAAATAATGCCATGGTGAAATGAAATTAAAAGCAATAAAATGGCATAAAATTTAATAAATTGCTGAGTGACATTTGTGGCGTGCTTGTAGATATTAATGTATGTTGCTAAACAACTGCCAACGTGGGCGATGTGATTGTATTCAAATTCCTTAATGTACAGTTATGTTCACAAAAATATTAGTGAAATTTATTGGCAAGCTTTGACAATGCTATCTTTGCTTATTTAATTTTAATTATATTTTTTAGGTGGCTGAGTGGTTGCGTGCTCGCCTAGCAATCCCGTGTACCATGGTTCAAAGCCAGGTAAATTCTAGAAAGAAAAAGTCTGATGAGGAGATGTGGTGATCTCCGAAATAGCAGCTATCACTTCTACCACTTGGAAAAATTGTTGTTTCTCATATTATTCCCTAATATAAACCTGGCCTCAAGCTCTATAAATTATACAGACGTTTCAGAAATATAAGGCCAAAAATAACAAACATTTCAGCTGTTTTGTTAGCTATAGAGTAATCATGGTTTTTTTTTTGCTGAAAGAGTGCAACATACAGGCCATTGTTGCTGAAAAAAATTATAGCCCAGCAATTATTATTTTTTTAATTTCATTTAAAGGTCAAAGGGATCTCAATTGGGTCTTCGTACTACAAGTACAAACATCTGAAGTGTTACAGCTTTGATACTTAGTCAAATTTTCCTCCATATTAAAATCTTAACATCTCATATCTGGACTTTATATAAGGAACAACATTTTCTCTTTAAGTTTGTCTACCGGGCGTAAAAAAGTCCCCCATTGTGATTCTCTTAACTTTAAAGTGAAAATAAAAAATAACTCAGAAGTATTGGACTCCGAGTTTGTTCCGAAAAATTATCTGCACGATGACCTCTATCAGAAAAATACCAGTGGTTTGTTACTCTATTGCAAAATTGCTGCTGTACTAGATAATTTACAAAAATTTAACAAATTTAAAATTCTTTAACAAAAATTGCGTGAGTCGAAGTTTTATACTTATATCATATTGATGGTCAAAATAGCACAGATTCAAATAAGAAGGATTCTACATATTCATGAGCTAGAAAATTACGTAGCAGCATTCTATCCAGGTGTGGTTACTTGGCATGAATATCGCCTCTTAAGTCGCCCTTGGAAAGATGTTGAGCCCATTATTGCAAAAAAATTTGACGTTTTTTCTTTTATAAAATTTCGACAAATTAAAAAAAAACTTACATACAATTTTTTAATTTTTTTCCGAATTTTTAGAAAAAGTGTAAGTTTCAGTTGGCTTGAGAATTTTTAACAATTAAAATTTACTAAAATTTAATGGGCTACAACTGCATACTTAAAAATTATTTAAAAACTCGGATAAAAAAGTTAGAAATTTTGATGAAATTTTTGAAATTTGTTGAATCTTTATACATTTTATAAAAGCCTTGAAACTTCTTAAAAACTGGATACTCGAAAATTATCTAAAAACTCGGATAAAAAGTTTAGAAAGGTTGATGAAAATTTTTAATATTTGTTGAGTTTTTATAAATTTTCTAGAAAGCTTGAAGCTTTGAACCGCATGATTTTTTATTTAAGAATTATCTATATTTCTGTAAAAATTAATGAAAATTTGATAAGGACAGACAAAACTGTTAAAACTTGTCAGTACATTTCACTATTATTTTTATGAACATAGATATAGTAGCTCTGTTTGTTTGTGCGCAAAACTGTGCTTTTGATTTGTTGGTTTATTTGAAATTTCAAGTTGCAAATAAATATTTCAAAATATACACCTACCAATGCAATAGGCTTAGCAAAATTAATGCTCTTGTGTAATAATAATTTGTTGATAGTTGATTAGTTTTTGATAATCCAATAAAATGATATACACGATTTTATAAATGTTTGAAATAAATATGAGAATAAATGATTTACATATCTGAATAGCACTAAGTGGTTCTTGAAAGCAGCAATAATTGAATAATTTTAATTTATTTTTATTCAATTCGCTTTAAAATAGATTATTTGGCATTAAAAGAGCTAGAGATTTTAAATTGGAAGAGTTCGTTCTGTGTTTACAAAAACATTGAGCTAATATTTATGATATACTTTGGAAATTGTAGACTTTTTAAGAACGCTGTTATTAGAAAATCGCGTAAAGAAAATTAATACATATTGATGAACCAAGAGTGATAGAAAACAAGATTGTGCTCCATTATTGATGTGGAACGTCAGCGTAGAGCGAATGACACAGAAACCAGAAAAGTTTAGAAAATACATATATGCGTGCTTCAACGGCTTGGACTGTCAAAGTTTATAGGTATTTTACATTTGCCTGCATTTCTCGGCTCTCACAGCCGTAAAAGCAAAAAACAAAATACATGTAATGTGAAATTTCTAGCCGTGAGATGAAATCGCTCAGCTGTTCGTTCAACTCCACCCTACGTGAATTCATCTTGAGCAGATCGATAGCTAACCGTGGTGGAATTAGGAAAAGGTATCGTCACGTCAGTAGCAAAATTTTGGTTGTAGTTTTCACAAAATTGGAATATTTATTCCCAATGTTGCCGATTCTCATAATAATACTAGAAAACTTAAAGAAAATATTATAGTTGATCTACTCCTTTGAAGTATTTCGCGGTTTAATATTTCTAAGTATTTACAATTACTTTGTAAACTAATGAATATATTTTTAATATATACTTTATGGATATTACCTCAAACCTACTAATAATTGTATGCACTATGTAAATAGTACGAAAAATTTAGTAAGAAACGGCCAAACTTATTTCTCATTTTCTACTACCTTAAAATGCGTTGTCGGAATAGAAAAAATCAGGTTAAGTTTCTGACCACATCCTGTTATTACACCAAGTTCACCAAGTAAAATGTACACGGAAAGTTCTGTATGTGACACATCATTCTGATGTACCTAATGGTTGAAAGACGAAGTGCGTATTTTCTTATGTCATTTATTGTAACTTAATCAAAAAAATAAGAAACTGTGTAGTCAATATAGGCTCTACTTTTAGATAAGGTCTTAAAAATGCTTATTTACTTGCAACCCAACTAGCACTGATGACTCTGGCCCTGCGAGAAAAAAAAAACAAAATGACTTTGTTGAGAGGGAATGAACAACTTGACATAAATAAATTGTCCCATTATTGACACCTTGACATCAAACCTAGGTATGTTCAGTTACTAAACACTTTAGCTTTTGATGTTTGTGATCGGAGAACAGCTGTCAACCATATACAATGAACGTTGCACTCAATTGGCCATTCCAAACAAATCGTATTTCGTTTGCAGTTTGCCTGCTTGAGTGCAACTGGAAATGCATTTCGCGTAACACATGAAGTGCTGCTATACCTTTGGGCGGTACACAAGATTTACAGTTGAAATGAAGTTGAAAATCGAATTGTGGAACTTTCTGCACTTCATGGCATAACTGTTTAATGCATTGTTTTTTATTGCGTCTAAATGTTGTAAGCTATTTTTTTTATAGTTTTTCTACATTCAACTACAATCTAACTGCTACTATTTGCTGTTCTTCACTTTGGCATACATGAACTTTTATGTATACACTTCTAGTAAAAGTAGTGTTTGTTGAGTTGAAGTTTTTTTTTTTTTATATATCCTACATTGCAATAAAAGTCTGCAACGAAACGGCTGAGTACAGAAATTCTTCACGCCGCAGGGTACGAACGTAAATGGCATTGTAAAGAAAAGGTCTTGAAAACGGGGAAGGAGTGAAAAGGTAGCTAAAATGAAATAGTGGCAAACATGTTGTACAACTAATGTACATTGGAACAACTGACTAACAACAGCATCGCATGCAGTAGCGAAAATATTTGAAAATTAAAAACAAAAAATCAAACTCAGCCCAATTGGACTACGGTTTGGTAAGCCCTGTTTTTTGTACTCTTATTTGATGGTAGTTTCAGATTTTGTTTTCAGCTGTTGCAGATTTTATTTTTCACTCAGTCGCCGTTGAGGTTACGTATTACATTACCCTTGAGTGCTTTCGCGCAACACATACATATGTACATACATATGTATGTACATGGGACATCAGTGCGAGTGGCAGCAAAAAAAAAAAAGAACACCGAGTCTTGCTATACGAACAGTTGTGTTGTACAGTGGGCGATAATGAAAGAAGATGCAGTTTTAATAAAATTAGCAATACTCTTACATAAAATAAGTAAATTGCATTTTAAATGCAAAGCCAATAGTGAAAAGAGTGTAATATATTCTGAAAGATAGTTAGAATTTTATAGGACCAGAAATATTACCAAACCCACCAAAATTAACGAAAATGTTCAGTTACTTGAAAATTCCATTATTATATACATATAAAAATTCCTACAAAACTCTAAATGTGGGTTTGTAAAAAAAAAAATAGCAAACATAAAGAAGAAAAGCCAAAACTGGTTAAAATATTGTTCACATAACGGTAAATACGTTGCAATATTGAGGACATTTTTACAAATTTATTTTGTACAAAATTGAAAAATTCTCAAACTGTGTTCAGAATTTTTAGAAATTTCCACTAAATAATATCTTATATGAAAGCAAATACATCATCATCATGAAACTTCCATTTATTGCAATGAAATTGAATGACCTACCCAAAAATGTTCTAAACACTCTGATTTAAAAACTTAATACATTTTTTTATTTTCACAAATTTTATTATTATATGGTTTATGTTAAAAAATAAACTATATTTAATAAAAAATTAATGCTTTACGTACATACACTTGTACTCGGATTTAATTTAAAACAAAAGTTGGGAATTTACAACCACTAAATTTAAATTTATTTTAAAGTATAGCGAGTCTGCGGAACATTCTCCAAAGTGGGATTGGTCATTTAAGTTTAAAGTTGTAATAATTTTTTTTTTTAACTTAAAGCGATACAGCTTCAATATTGCATCGATATTTTATAAATTTTTGTTTATTACACTGCAGCCAGATGAATTAAATATCTACGCACATAGCTACAGTGAGTGCCAATAAATATCATTCAGGTTGCTTAGCTTAATTTCCAATATTTTCATTTTCAAAGTTTATTTAGATGGTTGTTTAAAAAAAATATTTAGATGCAGGAAAATAATATATTTAGTTGGAAGTGGCTGATAATTTGCGATTTGACTTTACGACTTTTTTCTAATTTATTATTATTATTATTATTATTATATTTATTCTAATTCAACAAATAAAAAATTTAAAAAATCGCAACCACTATAAGAGCACAACTCATGAGTTTTATCGTCACGCGCTGCTAAAAATTGAAAACAAAGAAAAATTCAAAGGAATATAAAACAAAAACTAACCTTTATTTTCTGCTACTGTAAAATATTTTCTTTTTATTTCGATTTATTTGGTCAGAGTTTGCGACGATACGGAATCAGATATTAAATTAAGTACGAAAACGTATGCGAATGGTACCGACGAGAGCGAACGGTTTCACAGTGGAACGGCACATCAGCTGCAACTAAGTATGAATAGCTTCTTTTTTTTAACATACTCAGGTACACAAAAACAATAATTTGCTATATTTCTTTTAAATTAAAAATCTAACACTTATACTACAGCTACTTACATATGGCATTTGCAAATTTTCATAAATGCGTCACTAACTACACTTGTACTTTTTTTCTTTTACTGACTGGTCGAAGATGGACCTTCAGCTGCGAGACATGAATGAACTTGCATGCCATATGGACGCCACTCGGTTTCATTCCCTATTTATTCTACTACATATTTACTATTTGACTTTACTTCGCTTTTTTCTTTTTAATAAACTTACATTCACACTAACTATTTTACACGGCGCGCTATATGAATTAAATTAATATTTATTTACTGATACATTTCACTGAATTACAGCCGATCGCGAAACCCGCAATGCACGACCAATTAACCGACAACCGCACACAAGACACACCGAGCACGAACACGTATGTATGTAAGTAAATGGCGATGAGAGCAATACTAATTGAGTTCGAAGATCATTCGGTTTGCAAAGCTCTAATTTAATACGAAGCCAAATTGCAACAAAAAAAAACAACAAATGAATGAAAGAAATAAATACAATAAAGAAAATATAAATAATCAAATAAATTAAAATGTAATAAAATAAAGTAAAATAAAATAAATTAAAGTAAATTAAAAATAAATAAAATAAAATGAATAAGATAAAATGTCCTTATGATATGCTATGCGGTATACATACATACATATGTTATGCTACGCTATGTTATAGAATGCTACATATGTTCGATTATGTAGAACGTTATTAATAGCTAGAAATATTTTCTTTAAAAGTAGATACTTAAGCATGTATACTATACTATGATCTAATGTTACGTTATGATGTGCTACGTCGCTGTTATGTTATGTTATTTCATGTAATGTTATGTTATTTTATGTTATGTTGTACTATCTTTAGCTATGTAATTTTAGGTTATGTTAAGTTATGACATGTTATGCTATGGCACGTTTTGTGCTAAAATGATATTGTGATATATTTGAAGTTATGTATGTTAAGTTATGTTATATGCTTTTATGTTAGATTAGCATACATATGTACATATGTTCTGTTATCTAGAACACTATTCGTAGGAATTTGTTTTTTTAAATATGTATATGCTATACCATGTGACCTAATGTTAATTTATGCTGTGCTATGTCGCTATTATGTTATTTCATGTAATGCTATGTTATGTTATGTTATGTTATGTTATGTTATCATATGCTATGTAATGTTATGTTATGTTATGTCATCGTATGCTATGTAATTTTATGTTATGTTATGTTATGCCATGTTATGATATGTTACATTACGTGCTGATAAGTTGCAGGATATTATGTTTTTTTATGCTATGCCATGATATGTAATGATGCGTTTCGTTACTTTTTATGATTTTATGTTATACGTTTTGTTATGTAGCACACTATTAAAACCTTTTTTTTTTTTTAAATACATTTACCATTTGCCATTTTATCTACATTTTCATACATTTTGTATTAAATATTAAAGTGACACTGTGCCTCAGCTGTCACCGCTCGTCATAGTCGCATCGCATTTTCAGCCCTGCATACCACCACATGCAGCATACTCGTACTATTGCGCTGAGTTTGTTGTTGGTCATTTTAGGTTTTAGTTTCGTGCAGTTTTAATCCACTTTTGGCTAAGCAAGAACTGCTAGAGTGAGTGGGCGAATGGCTGGTTAAGCTGCGGTCATACGTTGGGGTCACTTGCCACTTTGCAGCTTTGCAGCTTGCCGGTTGCCGCTTGCCGCTTGCCAGTTGCTAGCTGCTTGGTTCGCTTAACTCCGCCGGGGGCAATACAAAGCAAAATGGCATGCACGTGTGCGAATGAAAGTAAGTAAAGGGCGAGGTGTTGAAAGCAAAAAAAAAAACAAAACAAATCTTAAGTAGCACATATGGGGTTGCGTTGGAGGAGTTTATTTGCACTTGTGGCCAGTCGATGGTATCACGTGTTGTCTAACTTTCGGCGCATTTGCAGTTATTTTGTAATTTAGTTGCAACTCGTTGCCGCCACAAGTGCGGATTCGCGTGCAAGTAAATCCGCTGGCAACCGCAATGCGCCCACACTGCCTTGCCGCCGTGCAAGAGTCTCAAGTTGCCCGCGCTGTTCACCAACAAATTTTCTACCTGAGTGCCCGAGTGTGTGTGTTGGGGGAGGCTGCTTGCATTATTTTGCTGCAATATGCTGCACCGCTCAGTTGGAATGCTTGCACCACTCCGTTTTCATTAACTGTTGCCAATTTTCGCTGAATTGCTTACTTCATTCACTCCACTTCATTCGGCTTGCCTTGGTTTTGTGAACCGCCAGCGAATGGGTGAGCTAAAATGAGTCAAACGTGGAGTTGTTGTTGCTGTAGTTATTTCCGTCGCTCGTTTGTAGCTGTCGCCGCCGCTAGGGTCAGCATGAAAATGGATTGCAGCTGCAAATATTGACTGTGGTAGCAATTAACAAATTGACACGCAATCAAAGACAGCTCTGTGGCAATAAAACTATATGCGTTCACTTTGTATGTGTGTGTGTGTGTGCGTGTGTGTAATGACGATTTCAACAAAGCAACAGCTGCAAACGAAAAGCTGATACTACGGCTGAGAAGCAAAAACCAGCAGTGGGAGGGCGGGGGTAGAGTAAAGCGATTGCCTCTTAAATTGTAAATTGTAAATTGTTTGCCCTTTTACCGTTGTTTACAAGTGTCCGTATCAGTAGTTGATGTTGTTCTCCTACAAAGTGCCCCCCTCCGAAAGAAAGGAAGTTTGGTTGCTACGCGCAGAAATTGAAATTCCAATCAGCTTGTTTCACGTATGAGATTTCTGGCTGTAGGGTCGCTCGCCCGACAAAATCACAGCGGCTGCGGCAGCGGAAGCAGAAGATAGTCGACGGGTGTCCGTGTAGCTTGGGTTACAAAAGAACTGGTGCAAATAGTAGCGGGATATGTTGGCAAATATTGCAGCAAACTTCAATAAAGTGCAATTTACGCAGCAAGTTAATTTCGCTTTGTGTATGATCCGTGTGTACATGAACTCATGACAAATGCTAGCAGGTATTCTGCAATGTGGTATTGGTAATTCAACAAGCTCAAGAGATCTTATTAACTTAACGGGAAGCTGGAGCAAGACAAACGAAAAATGTTAAAATCTGTGCTGAAAATACTGCATTACAATTTCAATATGCCCTACCTACATGTGTAACGTGCTTGAAAAACGTAAACAGAAAAGGAACCACAAATTCCTTCACAGCTGCTCTCGGCCAGTTGCTAGGTTTGAAAATAATGTGCCTAGAAGTATGCAACATTAGAGTTATTTCTGCTTTAAGCCTATGATGTAGCTGTGTCTGAAATTCTCAACCGTATTATGATGTTTTTTATTCAAGACATGATTTTCTCCTTCAGCAGCTTTTTGATCTTTCCTTCTTCGTTTCTTATCACCTGTTTCCCTTTCAATTCTCTTTCGCTCTCTGTTTGACCGAAAATATTAAAATTCAGCATAACGCTCTAAAAGAATCGAGTATCCATAAATATCGCATTTCGGAAGCTCGGTACCCAAAATATCGATAAGAAATTAAAAATGAAGTTCAGTCACAATTTTTTTTAGTTCGATAGTGTTTGTAGAAACCCCAATTAGGTCGTTAACTTGACTTCAGTTTTGAAAAACTGGCACCCCTCATCTAAAAGTGCTTACAGCGTGAACTTGATGCGTACTTTGTATTCCTTACTACTTTTTCCATTCCGCCTGATAGTCATATCAACATTTTCTAGATACTCTAGTAACATTTCAAAATTTGGAAATTTTGAAAAAAATCGCTACGATACTAGCATTCGAGTACTCGATTCCCAAAAACTTTTGGTTTAAAAGTATCGAGTAAAAAATATCGGTAGCGAATGGCAGAAGTATCGAAATGGTATTGTATCGTATCGAAACGTGCGCCCAAAAATTGAAATATATGCGCGCCCTAACCCAGCGACGCCATGCCATACCAGACCGAAAGTATCGATATGGTACTTATTGAAAGTAGCGCTCCGAAATAATTTGAAATGTTTTGCAGGTATTATTCGGCGAACGTGTTTAGCCTCATTCTATCGAGATCTGGGCACTCGCATAGGAAGTTTGCGACTATTTTCCAATGAGCCCGGATTCTTGCAGTTGCGACATAATCTGTTGAAGGTTAAGTTGATCCTTTCGGCATGCACTCCTAACGGCCAGTGTTCTGTGTAGACTGCTAAAAACTGCGGGAAATCTTACATGATTCTGTACGGTTCCACCTTGTATTTAGCTTTCGGCAATTCTACTTTTGATCTCTCTAAGCGAGGCGCTGACGTGGAATGCGGTCATTATACAGTCGCATCTCGCCAGTTCATCCGTTGCCTGATTTCCGTGAATGCCACCTATGCTCCAGGACTCAGCAGCGCTTTAATCCTAGGCCCTAGTGCGTTGAGGATGGAGTTGTGCTCGAGTGGACTTCCAGGACCCCATGACACGGACACGGAGTTTGATAATAATACTAGTGGCTGAGTTTTCATTTAAAATATCTATCGGTAATAAAATGATTAGAACGTTCAAAATGTCCGTTGAATAGGATCTCTTAGCACCTATAGTCTTGTAAATAATTTCGATACGATACCGGGCTTTAAATATACGATTTTAAAAAATATCGGCTTAAAAGTAACGAGTACCGTCACTTCCACCAAAACTTATTATTTGCTTTTTAGTGTGGGTTTCGATTATTTTGTGCCGCACTTGAATTAAATATTGACGAATCGAGTTTGTGCGTGTGTAGAATATGGTTTGAATCGAATAGTAAAAATTTGAGTTGTAGATATTGAATCTGGTATTAATGGTGCTTGACACTTTATTCTTTATTCTTTATTTCAAATTTAAATCTACAGTACATAGTACCTTACAGACTAACAAACGAATTAATAATAAATGTTTATTGGATAATCAAACTTAAAATTCTCACAATAGCAGACTTAGAAAACGAAAAGTCAATTACCTTAGAGGAAAATAAATCATTAAATTCCGTTAGGGCACGCGAAATAGGCGCATTACTTGCAAATTTTGTTCTACAACTATCAACATAAAAAGGATAGAAATTACGCAGATTTCTTTGCGGAACATTAAAGCTAATCCGCTCCAGTAGAATTGGGCAATCGATTGTGCCATTAATTATATTGAATATATATGAAAGAGAGAGGACAGACCTTCTTTTTTCAAGAGAACTAAGACTAATTAGCAACAGGCGTGAGTGGTACGAAGGAACGGGTTCCTCGAACCGCAATGAACGCAGTGCCTGCTTCAGAAAAATTTTTTGGACCCTTTCAATCCTTTTTACGGAATGTTGGTCGTATGGCCTCCATATTATTACCGCATATTCCAAATGAGAGCGAACAAGAGACGAAAAAAGAAGCTTAAAGGTGTATGGATCGGAAAACTCTGAACTATTTCGTCGTATAAAACCCAGAACCGAATATGCTTTCGAGAGAATAAAATTAAGGTGATTATTAAATGAAAACTTTGCCTCGAAAATCACTCCCAGATCCTTGGCCTCTGTAACCTTGTTTAGGACAATATTAGCAATATGAAAAATAGTAGGTGTGGCGTTCTGCCGCCTAGTGAAGGTTATGTGAAAACATTTATTAAAATTTATAGATAGCCGTGACTTTAGACACCATGTATTAAGATTATTTAAATCACATTGAAGTTTTATTGCATCGTCATCATCATTAACAATTGCAAAGACCTTCAAATCATCAGCATAGAGCAAATAATTCGAAAACGAAAAACAACTGCCTATGTCATTTATAAAAATAATGAACAAAAGAGGGCCTAAAATGCTCCCCTGAGGTACACCTGAAGAGGCCACGAAAAAGTCCGAAGCTATGCCATCAATTGTAACAACACAGCGCCGATTAGCCAAGTATGAAGTAATCCATTTTAGAAGGGATGAATGGAAGCCCAGGCAAGCTAACTTATTTATCAGAATCCTGTGGGATACTCTATCGAACGCCTTAGAGAAGTCCGTATAAATGCAGTCAACTTGCGAACCAGCCGAAAACGATGAAATGCAAAAATCACTGAATACCATTAAGTTTGAGACTGTCGATCGCCCGGAAACAAATCCATGCTGGTTTGGGTTGATTAATGACTTTATCGCGAAATAAATTTTGTCTTTGACCACACTTTCAAACAGTTTAGAAAAGGTTGATAGTTTCGAAATTGGTCTGTAATTCTTAACATTGTTTTTACTACCATTTTTGAAAAGAGGGGTAATTGTTGTTAGCTTCCAATCATTAATAAAGGTACCAGAGGCGAGAGATTTATTAAAAATAACTTGTAACGGGTATGACAACGCTGGACACCCCTTAAGTAGAATAACAGACAATCCGTCAGCATCTGAATGCGACGAGGGCTTGAGGGAAAGAATCGCGTCCATCACTTCTTCCGGAGAGATATGCATGGTACCAAGATTAACTAACGATGATATTTCAGATGAAAAATCATGTGAACTCTGATCGTCAATTACATAATTTGACATAAAAAACTCCGCGAATAAATTAACTGCCTCTACAGGTGTATTAGCAAATTTGCTTTCCAGAAATACTGAGCTGGGTATACTAGAACAACGTTTCTTTGATTTTACAAAGTTCCAAAATGATTTCGGGTTAGCTTTAATATTCTGCTCTGCACTTCGAACATATTTTTTGTAAAGCGTGTTATTTAATGACTTAAATTCCTTATGGTAGTGCTGGTATTTTAAAAAAAATGAATGGATGTTATTTGACTTAAATTTTTTCAGATATTTGTTTTTAAGATTTTTTAACTTCATTAAATCTCTATTATACCACGGCGACTTATAAGGTCTCTTCCTTTTCACAGGTATATTATTAAAACAGAATTCATTGAGTAACGATGTAAATGTTGTATAGCAAGTGTGAGTATCCAAGTCCATGAGTAGCTCATCCCATTTAATTTCTGAGAGGGATTTGTTTAAACTTGGAAAATCACAGGATGCATAATTGTAAGAATTTCTATCATTAGACAAAATGGTTGAAAACACATAAAATTTGATCTCAACATCTAAGGGCATGTGGTGAATACTAGCATCAGAGATCGGCGAAATGCATTTAGATGCGCAAGAATCTATATTATCACTTACATATATAAGGTCTAATAATCTATTTAGGTCATTTAAAATAGGGTTAATTTGTTTTAGGTTTAGACTAAGGCAACTATCTACGAAGTAAGATTCATGATTTGAAGTAATGTTATTAGGAATAAGATGAGAGCTAGTAGAATCACAGCACCATTTAATGTGACACAGGTTAAAATCACCCAGAACACAAAGATGGTTATCACTTAAGTCCAGAGGTAGCGCAATAATGTTGTCCACGTGAGCTTTATATAGCTCAAAATTGCTGTTGGGCGGAATATATGATGCCATTACGAATAAAAAGCCATGAGATTTCATTCCTTTAATGCAAACGCACACTTGATCTAGCAAGGAGTCACCATTACTAAGGGTCACTAACGATGCCCGAAATTTTTGTCGAACGGCAATTAGGACTCCGCCTCCTCTTGAACAGCCCGTTTTTGCTGAATCTCGATCTTTGCGGAACACATCGTATAAATTTGGATCGAAGAATTCACTATCGTAGAGATCAGACTTCAGCCAGGTCTCTACAATAACAATCACATCATAAGCCTCTTGCGTACTGAATTGTAGAACTGTATTTGATTTTGTTCTAAGTCCCGAAATATTTTGGTAATATATCTTAAGACCGGCATTAGATTTGGGAATTACACTTCCATTTTTAATTGTTATACCGGTTTCATATGAGCGACCGGTTTTTGAAAAAAATGGAATGGTTTGACTCTCACATTCACTGGCCAAATTGCCGCATCCAATATTTTTGGGTAATCAGTTAAAGGGACCCCCAGCTTAAAATTGATACGCCTGTGATTGTCTACTGGGTCATCTTTTTTCACCAGCGCATAACAAGAGAGTGACTTTATATCAATTTTCGCATATTTAGATACATAATTTGTTATCTCCTTAGCAGTTACTTTCGGCTCAAACGAGGATAAATGAACCCACATGTTGCGATCGGCCACAGACAACTCAGTGCTTTTATTAGAGCCAACAACAACCACTTGTTTTCTTCTCCTTTTGTTATTAACTTTAACCCAAGCAGAGTTGGTGCGCTGGCCTTTGTTATCACTGAGTGGATGGGAAGCAGAAGCAAAAACACCGTCAGCAGCATTGATATTATCCGCGGGAACAGAAACTGGCAAATCATCGGCAGAGACATCTGTACGGCGAAGAGAAGGCGAGAAATCTTTGTTTGTATGGGCGTCGCGCACAGAAGAGAAATAAGTGGATTGATCGGTAGCGAGAGCGGCAACAACAATGTCAGTGTTGACAGTGGGTGTACCAACAGCGGCATTCTCCACAGCAGAGAGCTGTTCAGTAGCGTGAGCAGCAACAACACCAAAGTCTGTAGGAGCAGGAAAAGAATTAGAGCAATTCGCGTTCAAGGGCGACTTATCGAGGTCAGCGACCTTAGACTGTGAGCGCGTTAACCTCAGATTTGCATTCATTGTTGCAACACTATTATTGGCAAAGTTGTTAGCACCATTTTTGTTGGCTGGCTTAGAAGTTGATGAATTTTCAGGAATTTTCAAAACACTAGGAATTTGTTTTCCACGCAAAGCAAATTGTAATTCATTTAGAGAGCACAATGCATTTTCCAGCTTAGCTAGACAAGACGAGATGGGCACACAGCAGCAAGTGTCGCATTTAAATAGTAGGTTTTTGTTGGTTTTTAAGAGTTTTAAACTTGCGGAGTTTAGTTTTACACATTTCGAATGAAAGTCTAGTGAACATAGACCGCAAGAAACAACATCGCCTTCAACACACTGTGAGCCGCAACTAGCACAAATTGACATCGCGAACTTAAGAATGCACAAAGTGAAAACGTCGGAGCTAAGTAATAACACGTCCGCACTCGTCAGCAGTTCGACTCGACTTAAAGTGGGTATTTAGTTAAATAGCGATTTAAATAATAAAATTCGTCATTTTAAGGGTACAGCAGAGTAAGACGATTATTAGCAAGTATTACAAAGTATAATAATAATAAGTATAATAGTGCACACGCTTAGTACAACTTTTGAGGAAACCGCAATAATGCACAAAAAAATATATCAAAAAAAAAAATGAGTAAAATGAATAAACCAAGAGCCAACAAAACCCTTAAAATATGTAAGCCATTTCCATAATCCTCACAATGAAATCCACATTCATTGCGCTAACCAGGCTATTAGGGCTTATGACTTACAAGCCGAGAAACGTATGCTACTCATATTTCAGGCTATCGATGGGTTGACTGCTCAAATGCGCACAGGCGGTAGGCTAACCCCCCCTCGAAAGGATGGCATAATACTCATATACATAATATATGTATGTACGTACAATACAAATCGCTTACATGCGTCTGCGACCCAAAATGCCATTTGTTGACCTTTGTCGTGACAAAAAATTTTAGCTTTTAAGTATACAGTGGTTTCGAGTGAAAATCGCACAGTGTTGTTATTTAGATATTGATACGAAATATAGTTCATTATATAACATAAATTCAAGTTTGAAACCACGCAAAAATTAAAAAAAACAAAAAAAAAATGCGATCGAATTTTCGAAAATGTTTGGTTAAAATTTTTAGAAACTTTTTGAGCATGCAGATTTGTAGCCAACTGAATTTCAATACAATAAAGTGCAGTTGCATTTAGTTAAAAATTACCGTTACTTTTTGTTATTTTTTTTTTTTTGCTGATGATGTGGCATATTTTCTGCCTTATAAAAAAATTTTTTTCAGGCGTTATATGTAAGAAAATGTGCAACACCATTAGCAAAAACAAAACACTAACAACAATCAATGGTAATTTTTACCAGCTTGAAACGCACAATATAGTACCAAAACTTGGTTTTGGCATAACAAACCTGCGTGCTCAAAAACAATTCTAAACATTTAGATTGAAACTTTTGAAAATTCGATGTTATTTTTATTTATTTAAATTTTAATTTTTTCCTTTTTTTTATAAAGTTTGTAACGTTAATTAAATTAAATTTTTTTTTAATATGTGGCAACCCATTTACAAAATATTATCAAACAATAGCTATCTTAAAACTTTTTAGTTTGATACCAGTAGTGAAGAACTTCAGTTACCTTACTAATTAAATTAAATCAACTTTCAAAAAAAGGTGGCAACCTGCTTCACAAATGTTTTTACATCAACAGTTTCGTTTTGCACCAACACTGTTATATTTCGTTGAGCTTTTAATTAAATTTAATTAAAATTTGAAGCCTACCCCCTTTGAATTTCATATCATTCTTTGTTTGGTTATTTGATTTAACTTTGTTTAATTTTAATTAAATTTTTAAACAGGTGGCAACCCTGTACAAATATATTTTGAAAATTAAGTTTTTTTAAAACTTGTAGTTTGACACCCATATTGTTAGTTTTCTATGAACCTATTCATTTAACTTAATTTACCTGTAAACAGGTGGCAACATTCTTTCAAAATATTTTCAAAATTAAGCTTTCGTTCGATACCCATATTGCAATAATTGCTTTCACAGATTATTGCAATTTGCCGTTATGTTTTTCAATAGGTGGCAACTACCTTTAACAGCCATACAATGAACGATATACATATGTATGTATGTACATATCTTTCAAATCTGTCCAGTCCTCATTTAGCGATATGTGATTTAACGCCTGTTATTGAATTGAACTGAAAAACAGAATATGCGACTACAGCACCACCTGTTGAGAATTTTTCGCCATTTTTCCTTAACTTTTTCCTAGCTTTTACGACCAAAACCGCAGAAGAAAGTATCCAATTCAAGTTTCAACCATCCGAACAAATTACGAACCATTTTTATAAATATAGATTTATAAAAAAAACCTTTCATGAAAAATATGGTGAATATTTAAAAAAAAAAATCACTGTACGAGTTTCGCTCTGAGCCACTGTATATTTACACAAGCATGTTTGCGTATAAGTGGGTATGTATGTGTACTCGTATAAACATTACACTCATAAATGGCTATTGCAAATTTTTTGTTTACCTTTGTGCACCTTTTGCCATTGTCGTTTGTTTGTTACCAATTGTGGTACATTTATTATCGTTATTTTCTTACCTTCTACTCTGACACTAATTTGCAGTTCATTTGTACTTGTTGAAGTAAAAGTAAATAGCCAAATGTAAAAAAAAAGAGAAAACACAAAAGTCCACCCAAAAACAAAAAGCGAACAAAAAAAAAATAGCAAAAATACTAAAGAAGTAATAAGTGTAGCCTCATTACCGGCCATGTAAGAGATTCTAAGTATATTTCCTTGCTTTTTATGCGCTTAAAAGAATACGCCAGTGTACGTGTGTATGTGCATGTGTACTTGCGCCGAAAAGTATGCTTTGTGATTTAACTACAAAGTACAGGCAAACATGTTGAGCTACTTTTTGAGTTGAACTACTTAAATATCATCAGACATCAGGGACGGATTCAAATAAATATCATCAGACATCAGGGACGGATTCAGAACAATATTTTTTTGGGGGAGCGGAGGCCAAATTGTCAATTTATGATACATATAACCAAGTTATGAATAATGCTATTAAATTTTATAATTATTAGAAATTGGCGTGTGAAAGAATAGTTTTTATTTTTTTATTTATTTAATTTTTTAATGTACACTAATATAAGGAAACTGTAAGGAGAATAAATGGCAATATATTAGTAAACGATTTATGTCCATTCTCTTAAATTTCTTTGCCAGATATCAAATATCTTTCTACATCTCTATGAATATTAAGTAGCGGCAATCCTGCCAATCGCTCTTCGCCAGTCCTGCTGCGTTTTTAATTTTTCATATCTTCAAAATGAACATTCGCGTAGCCTAGCCACAGCTCGCAGAAATCGGTGTATTTGTTAAAAAAAATATGCCAACCGCAAATCTCCATAGTTTGGGCCATACCTTCCGCAAGACATCAACAAATTTTCCCAACTCTTCTTCATTAAGTTCTGAACATTTTGTTGGAATTACGTTTTGTATCTTAGACAGTATTGCTCTGCATTCCATAAATCTTAATTCAAGCCCGTCTAAGTACTGCTCCTCAAATGGAATGGAAATGAACCGGTTATAATATATCAAATTTTTGTTGACCTCCTGCTGATCGAGGAACTAGGTGCTACTGTATCCCTTCCAATAACTTCTGCACAGCTTCGCTATGCATCTCCTTGATTTCTCCGATAATTTGGCTTGTAATTTTTTTTCTGTGGATTTAAACTCAGATTTGTAGTCTAGCCGATAATATAGCAATTAATGTGTAGGAAAGGCTACCACTGGCGTGTGGCGTTCAAGTTTTAAAACTAAAATTGTTTTCATCGAGAAAAAAATTGTTTTATGAAGTTAAATAAAATTCTCTTGCCTAATTTTAGGCTCTACTAATAGGTTGCCACTTTTCACTACAAACATTTTCAAGAACATTGACAAATTTCTTCACATCATTGGTCATCAAAGGTGTTTGCAATTTTGATTACGAATAATAAGTGGGTGAATTTTCAAGCAATTTTTTAAGGAAGTGTGACAAATGTGGTGGACTTTTGAAATTTGGGAGTCAGTAACTGAATTAAAAGAGTTCAAGGCTTTTTTGGTTATAATGCACTCATTGAGAAACCGCAGTGCATAATGCGAAAAACTCTTAAAATTTACTAAAAATTTTGAATAACTTTGCCACTTCGGAGTAGGCCGTACCTATGAAAACATAAACTGAATACGCCCCTGACAAGCATAGACCGGGTGCGGGAAAATGAGCTTACGTAAAAGAACATGTATGCATTTTTTTGTGCTTTTGCCACAAAAGAGGGAAACTTATAAAGGAAAAGAGGAAAAAGAAAAAAACTTAATACGAGTACACACCACAAGCAGCACAGCCGCTTTCTTTGACTAGTTCAAGGTAAGAAAAAATATGTGAATCCGCATATGTTTACTTGTTTCCACGCTACTTGTTCGCAGTCTAACGCACAGCTATGTACGTGCCGGGTCAGTGCGGTCGCGGTGGCAGTGGCGAATTTGTATGTGTAGCGTTAGCATTGACACTATACCACTTTCTATTTTCTTACTTTCGCAGCATACAAGCGAGTGCGGCAAAAGTGCAGTAAAGCAGGTGAAGAGGCTCAGGCGTACGTACATGGTCGGATCAAAGGTGTAGTTGTGGTGCAGAAAGGCAAATCATGAGTGGCAGTGGCGGCGGCGGCAGGCAGCGTGCGTTATGGCGAAAAATATACAATATTTGTGTGTCGAGTGACATATTTTGTTTCCCTTTTTGTTCCGTTTTTTTTTTTTTAGTTTCACTGATATGAAGTATTTTTAGCATTGTGTTTAATGTTTTTGCTGCGTTGAGGGGATTATTTTTACCACCTGCTTGCGCGCCTGCATGTATGCTATGGAATTGCGGCATGTGTCGTCTGTGTGTGTGTGTGTATTTTGTATCTGCTTGTATAGACTGCTTTGGCAAAATGTGAGTTGTTGAATGGCTTAAAAAAAATATGCGATAATAGAAAAATGTAATAGTACAATCGTCTTTAGTTTGGCTTCTTTTGCTTTATACTTTTGAGCGCGTAAATACAATGCATACACAAAAGTTAATGCATACACAAAATTTGTTCTTCAATTTGCTATTCAAAAAAATCATAATATAAATTCGTTTTAAAAAAGCCTTTTGTAGACTAAAGTGTGTTTCCAAACCTAAACATGTTTTTTTTAAATCTCTTAACAAAACTTATGCTATGAAACTATTTGGTCAATGTTTATCTAAACTGCCTACTACTCGCTAACCCAATTGGCTCATTTACTTGTTGAGCGAGGCGTCTCTGATTTTTTTTCAGTTTTGTTTGTGCATCCATTTTCGAGATATCGATTTTTGGAAAAAATGGTTCATTTCTTTTAAATACCCAAAAGGCAAGGACTTCATTTTTTTTGAATTTATGTTTTTCAAAAAACTTTTGGAAAACTAAATTCAAATTTATTTATACAAAATATTGATTTTCAAAAAATCGATTTTCTGGAAAATTGTTTGTAAAATATTGTCATTCATTCCGCAAAATTTGGAATAATGCGAATTTTTTTCGAATTTCTAAAATTCTATGTATTCAATCTTTTAATAATTGTATAGAATTTTTTTCCGAAACGGCTTTAGCCTTATTTATGAAATTTTCTACATATATATGGTCTTATACATACCTTCCACTTCTTTGCCGAATATTTATTACAGGTTGTCACCTGTTTGAAAAGTCTAATTAATTTAATCATATAAAAAGGCTAAATCTGTCTGATGGTATGTAGTTTATAGACTTGAAAACTACAGAAGCGATGTGCTCAAATTTATAGGACATGTTTGCAAAAATGCCTGTTAAAATAATTCCGATAGGTGGCGCTGATGTCGAGACATTCCTAAAACCTGTATTTGAAGCCCGATTTTATTCGAATTTTAGTTGAAAATCAAATCTATAGGTGGCGCTGTGACCGAAATATCTCTAAACCCCATATTAACAGTTCCATTTTATTAAATTTCAGAACAGGTAAGTTGTCTCTTACTGCTTCACCGACATTTTATCTTACTCTCATCCTCGAGGTTTCCTCTTTATTACCTCTCTAGTCTGCCTCTCCCATTCTAAGCTAATCAAGATCAGTGCCAATATTTAGAAAAATATTTTGGTTTGACAGCGATCAGGTTTCAAGATTTAAAATATAGGTAGTTTTTTAGAGCTGGGACGAGAATGAGAATGAACAGAGAATGATACCAATTATGATAAATCTTTCGATAACGATAGCAAAAGCGCTTAGACGACACCGATAACTATGCCAGTAGAGGAACAAATATCGATATTATGATAGTATTTTATTGCGATAATAATTTTGATTCTAAGAATGATAGCAATATAAAAAACGATAATTTTACATGCCACCGAGGATTATGATACCGAATGAACACAGTATAGCTCTTATTGAGTGTTATTAGGAACATATCGAGCCCTAACCGCGAAAAAAATTAAGCGACATTGTTTTTTCCAAATTTTCTTTTTAATAAAAAAATGTTCTTAAAAAAGTAAAGTAAAAAAACAACGTCGCTTAAATTTTTTTCGCGGTTAAGGCACGATGTAAAAAGTATAAAACTTTGAGTGTAAACTTTGCAAGTGAATTTTTTGGTAATAATGGCGTGAATTCTAGATTCTTGCATCCAATTTTTTTTAGAACGAAATTTTAATTGAGTACACAACTTGGTATTCATACTTACTTTACCTAAATGGTGTGCAAAAACTCTTGCTCCCACTTCTTTCGGCGCATTAAGAAAAAATGCATTTAAATTTATATTTCCTTAGTATTTTTGTTTTTCTTTTTGTTTTTTGTCGTCCATATTTGTTAGCTTTTTATTTAGTTTTAGTTATTTTCACTTATTTTTACAACTATTTTTTATGCTTAAAAATTCGTGACCTTCTCAATACAACGCCGACAGCACTTACACTAACACAGTGTTTGTACATATGTGTGTATGTAAAAACATTAGTGTTGTGCCGCATGCGGCGCGACTGAGTGTATGCTTGTATGGATGTGTGTGGTTTGTTCCGTGTAATTTTCTACAATTTTGGGAATTATTATTTTCTTTTTCTCAGTGGCTCCCATTTAAATTTTTACAATAGTGTGTTCGATGATTTTATTTATATGCATTCGCTTAACGTTTTGCTAAATTTTCTTGTTTTTTTTTAACAATTTTTATCTAGCATAAAAAAAATTGTAATAACTGATATATTTAGATAGAAAAAACAATTGAGTAGGATAAATTGTAGAAAATTGCATAAGAAATTTAAAAAGTGGGGATTAAATATTTTTAGAAAAATAAATCGAGAAATTAAAAACGAAAAGAAGAAATGAAAGCAAATAGATAAGGAAACCCAATTATTTAACACCGGCAATTAGGACTATTGAAAAAAATCTACATGTAATTCAGTATTTAAAAATTATGAAGACGAATTTCGATAACATTTCGATACTTTTATCGTTCGATGCAGTTATTTTTTCACTCGATAGCTTTAAAACGATATTTTTTCTAATCAATTACAAGATTACTGATAACACCTCATAATGGTGACTGAACTTTGCTTTGAATTTAGTATCGATATTTTGGGTATAGAAACCTTTCAATTCGATATTTATTGCTATCCAATTCTGTTGGAGCGAAACTTTTTGATTGATTGAGTGCCATATCGATACATTCGCTCTGATATTTTAAATGGAGGAAGACAAGTATTTTAATCAGATTCCCTTAACTTGGTTCCAATTGGAGATGTGTAAGGCGTGTCGCACAGGAGGTTAAGTTCGGGTTACCTTATGAAGACGAAATTGGGACCAACATTTATATATGATATCTTCGATTATAGTAATATAGACTTTTAATTAAATTAAATTTAAATTTTGAGTCTTTATAGGCTAATCCGAATTATGATGCCCCATATGCGAAGCACTTAACTAATCGACATCAAAATTTATATGTGATACCTTTGGCCGTGGTATTGCCGATTGAGCGATTTAAGGACCACCCTAATGAACATATTGAATTTCAGTAATGGGCGTCAATTTAACCTTAAGGTTAGTACCAACATCGCCAGCAACATGCATTTAGTTTTCGGTGCAATGTTGCTAGCAACCAAAATTATCGAAACGCCTCAAAGATGCCGCATAAAATATGATTCCTTAAATGAAGTGGGGAACTATAATTTATCGCGCCATTTTAAATGGCAAATGACTCTTAAAAGCTGTTCATTTTCAAAAATGTTGCTGGCAACATGTTGCCAAGCTGTTGTGAGCCTTTTCACGACCTGAACTGAGTACAACTTTGCCGTGGAAATGTCGTGGAATTTGACACGGATTTTGACAGCTCATTCCATGGGAAACAGGAACAGAGTACAGATGTTTTAGCAAAAAAATTATCTCTGTGCCATTTCAATGTTAAAGTACAGGAACATGCAACCAAGCAAATAAGCCCTACCTGGGCTTATAAAAATAATCAAAACATGAAGGAAAATATACAAAACAACATAAAAAACGTCGACTTTTGTGAAGTTGGGTATGGAAAAAAGACAACAGTTAAGTATACGCTCCGAAAATTGTTACTAATTTAAAATATCATCTTAAGAATTTCTAATATATCATTAAAAATATCCTTCACATACAAAAAATGTTACTCATACGCACTGCTTCCAATTACTTCGAATATAGAGTGCTTAAATTTTATTTAAATTGTTATAATATTTTGTTTTTACTTGTAATAATATTCCTATTGTTGGTTGGTATGTTGTTTTTGTATTAAATGCATCAGTTCAATTAACGAATGTCGTTTCGTTTGTCATTAAATTAATATTTCTAAAATAAATATTTTGCTTTTCAGTATCGATGTTATATTTGGTTTTTTTTTTTTTTTTGGTTTTTTCATATTTTTCTCCAGCAAAATTTCACACTTTAAAATAGCACTTCAATAAATTTCAGCAGCATTTAAATCGAATGCGTTCATTTTTATTTAATAAAAACAAAAATTACTTACTTTTTTTACTAAGTTTTTTATATATATTTTTTATACGTTAGGTCCTCTTGCCAACAAACTGAATATATATTTTTTTAAGTACTTTCTACTTATTATATATTATAATTTTACTTATATATAATCTGTTATTTTTCTTTTTTTTTGAATGTTCTATGTACATATCCTTGGAATATCTACAACAGTTGTTGCTTAATTTTTAAAGTTTGCAGTTTATTTAATTATAATTAGTATCACGATTGTCCATTTTATAAATAAAAAGGAGCAGACACATTAATGCAAAAAATTTAGTTTACTAAAAATTTAACAGAAAATATCGAAATCTATAAAAGGATTAGCCAAAAATTTCCAACAAAAAAAGAAGTTGAAAACTAACTGATTCAGTATAGAGGATTTACCATTTTGAAAATTTGAAATTAAGTACAACTACCCTAAGCTTTCAGAAGTTTTAGAACTATTTTCTTTTATGACTGACTTTGGAAGATATCGGGGAGCCTCATGTTTTTTCTCAGAAAATTTTATCATAGGTCGCGTCAGACCAAATCTATTTATGTAGGATTACAACAGATTTTGTCTGAGAAGTATACATAGTATGGAGTTTCGTTAAAAGCATGGAGCGGAACGGTTATAGTTGTTATAAAAAAATCGTGATTTAATCGGTTTTCACTTTTTCGAACAAAACTAAGAGTTATTATTGAATTTACAATTTTCCGATCATATTTGATCGATACTTTGTGATTCTTATTTTTTCGATCAATAATAATCGTTATTCAGCAACATTAATACAATTTATGTTTTTGAAAAAAAAAATAATGATTATTTTTCATCGATAAAAAACAATTCAAAATATCGATGAAAGTTGATCGAAAAAAAATTTAAAATTTAGAAATCTCAAAATATCGATCAAAAAAACACAATATATCGATAAAATGTTATCGGACAAAAAAAATCGCGAAATATCGATAAAATGTTATCGAAAAAATACAAATCACAAAACATCAATTATGCAATGATTTGAAACAAAAACATACTCTAAATAAAAATAAGGCCAGATTTGCTTAGCATATGGCATAAGTATTACAATAAATATTCGAGTTTTTCGTTCATTCTTGTCGATGTTTTTTTTATCCGAAAAAATTGAAATAACTATAATATTTGGTCCCTGGTTAAAAGTGACGCAACATCCTTGCTAACTCGCAATGTAACGAGTAGCCGAGTAGAATAAACCAATATTGCGAATTTTTTAAAATTATTTTCTACAGTCTTCTGAGTTAATTGTACACAGGTTTTGCCTGAGAAGGGTCATAGAGAAACTTTCTTGGGAATAATTTTCTGGAACATTGCAGACCCTAGCGACTCCCAAATTAAATTTTTAGCAGATTTCCTAGACAAAGATTTAAATCTATGTCTTTCCCAAAAACTCGCAAATAAATTTTTATATTAATTTTTTGATTTCTTTGAAAGCTGTATACTTAGCTTGAGATTACAAATAAACTTCAATATTTAGCGGACTCATTGCGTTGTTAGACAATGTTGCTGAAATTATTTCACATTGTGAAAAGAAGAAATATTCGTAAAAAATATCAAATAAGGTCGTCAATTAATTTTTGGGTTTTATAAAAAATTTATTGCCACTAATGAAACTAACTTTTTGTTTTATTTCCCTCATTTCATTGTAAATATTTTGCTAGTAAAAAAGGTGCTCAATTCTCCTCTTATTTGCAATGCGCTAATTAAAAAACTTAGTTATTTTAAAGTACTTATATAATCAATTGCACGGTGCTGATATTTTTTCATTGGCTACGAAATAAGTTTTCTTAGAAATTTTAATTTTTTTCTCTTAGTTTGTTATTGCGCTAAACTACAGTTAAACTACTGTTTTCTTATGTTTGGCCTTAGCTTATGGGTACTAAGTTATTTCTAAAGTATAACTGAGTGTGGGAAAGTGTGTGTGTATATAGATCAGACTTACACACTAGTATAATTTGTTGCATTTACATTTTTTTTTACAACTTAAAGTATGTATAGTGTTACTCGTATTGACTAGGATCATTTGCTTATATTTTTTTGTTGCAAATTTGAATGCAACATTTTTAGTTCTTTTATTATTTCTATTTACTTTATATAGTTATATTTTTTTTTGAGAGCATATATTGTTCAATCGAAAATCGTGCTTTGTTTCCATTTTTTGACGTTTTTTTAATTTTTACTTTTTATTGATTTTCGTCGTATTTCAGCTGGAAAAGGAATTAGTTTTGCTTAAAGTTTGTCTACGCTGTAGCTGTTTTTTTCTAGAGAAAACAGATGTTTAAATTCAGTATTGAACTAATTTAGGAGTATGGAAGCAATAAAACTTGTTTTCAATTTCAGTTGGAAGAAGTTTTTCAAATCTCCCGACCCACAAGCGCAGCTTCATTTTCGCGAAAGGAAGAAAGTAAAGAAAGCTGTTTTGTCACGAAGCGAATATTTCGGCATTAAATATTTTCTCTGAGTCACTCAATAAAATTTGGGTTTCACAAAATAAAGGCAAGAATTTGAATTTGAATTTGAATTTGAAATTCTAGACGGTATTTGTTATATTTTTTCTATGTAGAGAAAAAATTTAGCGCAATTTATTTTAGGAAGAGCCTCAATCGATGATTAACTAGGACCATTCGTGGTCATTGCGAATAAAGCAACATGAAATTTCAAAAATAATTGTGCTTAGAAACTTAGATGAGCATAAAGTTAATGACTCAATCTTAGAAAAATATTATGGCTACAATCTTGTGAGATTACGAAGGAATTTTTGCTTGTAGATCGCTACATTACAATAGCGTATAATTGCAATGCTTCGTATTCACAGCGATGGTAAGATGTTAAAGAGAAACGTGAGGAAAAGTTGTAAAGTTAATTAAGTATTGCGTTTTTACTGGCTGCTATTACCTAATATTTAAAAATCAAGCGTCCGGCAATTCACCGCATATCGCTCAAACTGTTAATTCCATTGCAATCAGCCTGAAAGTATGCATAAAAAAAAAGATAACAGTTTTGATAGCTTTGCAATGCGTTGTGTACGTGGATAAAAAAAATGGTTGGATCCCGTCGTACGACGAGCTCATACCTCTAGTTTATTCCCTAAATCGAGATCTGACTTGTGAGGAACTAAATTTAAAACTTATGGTGGAGTGGGTGGCCAAGCATTTTGCTATTCAGTCAAGCAAAGTATCTAAGAATCGTACTAGATCCTAAGATGAGTTCGAAAACTAATATCGAAGAGAAAGTGAAAAAGTGAGCCTTGTTTTTTACTCCTCTAAACGAATTTGTGGAAAGACGTGCATAGACGTACGAAAATAGTTCGAAAACAGTCCTTTGGATGTTCATGTGGAAGGGAAGGGTGAAGGGGCATAGCAAAATTCTTTCTCTCTAGACTCGAATCACTATACATACACTGACAGTTCCACGATGGAGAAAGGTATTGGGGCAGCGGTATTTTCAGACTTTTTGAAATTAGATGTTCTAGCTGTCCCTGCAGGCTGTCGCGGCTTAGAGCGTATTTTTAAGATAAGTGCGAGCCACATTGGCTCTGGCATCCTTCACGACAAAATCGTTGCTGATTAAGCAATGCAGGACCCTAGTGAATGGATTCTCCAACCAACTCTCACTAGATCTAATTTTGGTTCCTGGCCATCGCAATATTTCTGGAAAGGAGGCGGCCGCTCAGCCGGCCAGGGGACAGTTAAATGACAACCTCAAATAAGGATCCGATTCCAGCTCCAGCAACGTTCTGAAATTTATCAACGACATTAAGTAGCTAACTGGGCATTGCGGATTTGCTTCGCCGCCTTTATGGCCTAATCTAACCACAAAATCGAAATTTTATGAAAGGTTTCTATCGAACTAGACAAACCATTTAAGAAGCGTACCATCATTTTATTTCTTTTAAACTATTTAAAATAGTTGCAAAAAAGACGTATATAGTTTTGGAAAAGCGTCAAAAAACCAAAATTGTCAAAAAGTCGGGTCAAAGGGTATTGGGTACAGGCACTCTGCTGCCTTTTCTCTCTTCCTCAGCTTATGCTAGGTGTGTCTCTTTTTTCGCTCTCTGCCTTTCGATCTCTGTCGTCCTAACTCAACCACAAACAACGAAATCGTTTGTTGCTGTTTCTCATACGTTTATCGCATAAATGTTTCTTTTTTTTTTAATTTCCCATATTAACTAATATCCAGGTGCTTTATTCTATTTCTTGCTTTATAGCATATTTGCAATATATTTTATACATATGTAGTTTTCAGTAAAAATTACTAGTTTTAGGAATCAATGGCCTTACAGTTACCACACCATATACTGCGTCGTGTTTTGCATCTAACGGCATTTTTAAAAATCTCTTCCTTTTTTTTAACAATATATGCATAGTTTTCATATTTGCAATCATTTAACTTATATAAATTATCAAACTTAAATTTAAACATGGCTTAAAAACGTTTTTATTTCTATACCTATCAGATTTACACTTTTTATAATTATATTTAACACTTCTGTTTTTATTTTGAGAAATTTACAATAATTTACATTTTTTCCAAGCTAACAATTTTCTCTCTCACCTCCCAGTTCAACAGTTAAAGCAAGAACCATTCCAGTTAGTTTACGATTATGTAAGTTTTTTCTTTTTACACGACAGCCACTTCACACTTACAGTGCTCGGCTTCTGATAACTTACGCGCACGATCAGTGATTGTATCCGCCGCGCTACCGTCAGTCCTCTAAAGGTTACGCCCATGCTCTGCTCTACACTTCCAATTATCAAAGCGACATTGTGAATAACGGCAGGACAATCGCCACAAACGAGAGCAGAAAGAGCCGTTCACTGGAACTGCTAAGCGCACTCGCTTGGCACAGCAGGTCTTCGGGGAAGATCTCTAGTATGGGCAGGCGACGTCCAGTTGTTGGATCGTGGCATGTATTGGAGCGCGCGCGCTGTACAAAGGGGAAAGAGAATACACATGACATAAGCAGACGTTGTACTGCGGGATTGCATGGAACTCAAAACAGCAGAAAGCGAAAGGAAACAAAGAAATGAAAAGAAAAAGGCTTACGCGCATAACGTGTGCAGGTAACGGTAACTTCGTGCAGGTTAACGAAAAGCAAACGAATTTGGAAAATAAGAAACAGATTAATATTTCGAAATTACTAAAAAAAAAATTAACATATTGATGTAGTTTAAAAATATTTCTCTATTTCGTGCATTTCTAATGATCTTCTCCCTCACCTGCACCATCCGTTTCATCTCGTCCTTTTGTATCACTTTTATCTGCGCCGATTCGCGCAGCCACCGTCGCAGCCAATGACCGAACCATACCAATCCACATTCGCATTCGAGCGGATTTTGCGACGTGTACAGACCACCCATGATGCTGCGGGTGCCCACGGTGTCCCAGTAGGTTTTGTTCGGATAGAAACTGTCTGCCGCCAGCGCATTGATTTTGTTGTTTGAAATGTCAATGGCCAGCTGTGGCACAGCGCGCAGCGTGTAAAAAATGCCCGGCGGCAGGTCGGATATTTTAGTGTGTGAGATTTTTACCAGCAAATGCTGATTGCGCGCCAAACCCTCCAGCGCATCTGGCGTTATCGTCTGCACATTGCTACCGTACAACTCCAGTAACTGTAGTTTTGTGTTGTTCACCAACTTCGCCAGCAGCTCCGGCCCAATATTCGTTTCAACGCAGTGCACACGCAATTCCTGCAGGCCCGGTATACGCGACACAATCTCACCCAAATGCTGATGCGATGTCAGATGTAATTTGCGAAGCGAACGTAGTTTAATAAAAACCGATGGATTGGCCACTTTCACATCGAGCAGATTCAGATCGGTGAGATGGCGTAGTGTGGCGAGGTCGTGGGCAGTGATGCGTCGTAGTGGGTTGTGCGCCAAATCCAGCACGCGCACCGACATGGGTAGATGTTCGGCAACGCTGCTGGCGTTCACGATTTTATTGTGTGACACATTCACGTGGCGCAGCTGACGCATCTCGTGCAGTGAGGAGAGCTCCTGCAAGTAATTACCGCTCACATCGAGATGCGAAAGGTAGTGCAGGCTGAGTTGGGGTAGCACGTAGAGACCCATGCGGCGTATTTTCAACCGTCGCAGACGTGGCGTATGCAAGAATACCTCCTTGAGATTGGTGGTAACCAATGGATTCTGCGACAGCTCCAAGTTGGTGAGATTATTCAGGAAAGTGAAGGTGTTGTCGGGCAACACTGTGATACGATTGCAGGCCAAGTTGATGTCGTAGAGAAATTGCGAGTTCACAAACATGCTGGAATCGAGATATTCAAGCGCATTTTGCGCCATCTGTATGCTGCGTAACGTGAAACCGACATCAGAGAAAGCCGGCACTGGCCAAACCGACAGCTGATTCTCCGAAATGTCCAAGTATTCGAGCCGCGTATTCATGAAAACCTCACGTGGTAGCGCACGTAGGCGATTCCCCCGCACGCGCAGTATGCGCAGCTTGCGCAGATTCGAGAATTGCTCCACCTGCAGTTGTTCGAGCCCATTGTAGCACAGATCCAATTCCTGTAGGCTATTTAGACCCTGAAAGCTGCGACGCCGCAGTGTAGTGATATTGTTATGCGCGAGATTTAGTATCTCAAGGAATTCCAAATCGCCGAAGGCGTGATTAGCAAGACCATCAATGGCATTGTGCGCGAGGTTGAGAAAGCGTAGCGTGTTGGCGAGATTCGCGAAGCTGTCCGGCCTGCTGACTGCATTGTTGCTGATATCCAGATTGTAGATGTACATGTAGGAGCTAAGTTCATCCTCAAAGTGCGAAATCTGATTGTAGGTGACATTTAGTCGCAGTGGCGTGCTGGTATTCGATACGAAATGGAACATTTTCAGCGAGAGCATACTCAGGCTGTTGTGCATCAAATCCAAGGCAGCGAGGTTGGGCAGTATGGTGAAGGCGCCATGTGAGATGTTGGCCAATTGGTTGTAGGACAAGTCGATGTAGCGCAGAAATTCCAAGTTGTAGAACGCATGCTTCTCGAGCAGCTTTAATCTATTTGATTGCAGATTAAGCGTCTGCAGATCGCCCAGACTGTGAAAGGTGTTGCGCGCTATGACATCCAACACATTGTACGAGAGATCGATCTCTACCAAATGACTGTGCACATCGGCTAGAAAGAGACCACGTGGCAACTGCTTCAGTTGATTGAATGCCAAATTGATGTAGCTTAGTTCACGCATATTCGCAAAGGATTCGTTGGAAAGCATTTTCAGATTATTATTATCCAAACCGAGCCACATTAGCTGTGAGAGCGGCAAGAGCGCATCGAGCGGATCGATTGACTCCAAACTGCGTGCAGGAAAGACTGCAAATGAGAGTTCAAGTATTTTCAACGTACGCGAAACATTCTCGAAAACCATCGGGTGGTGAATGTTGATGTCGTTGAAGCTCAAGCTGATCTCCTGTATTTGCTCCAATCCATAGAAGGAGCCCAAATGCAAGTGCGTAATTTTATTGTTACGCAACAAGATTGTCTGCAAATTCGCACCCCAATTATCTACCGCAAAAATACCCTCCGGTATATCCGAGATGAGATTGTAGCCCATATTGAGGTAAGATAATTGTGTGTAGTTGCGTAAAGCCAGCACAGGTATCATCGTGAAATTATTGCCGCTCAAGCTGAGTACGCGCAAATTTTCATTATTCTCCGGCAGATTTGTAAGCAGGCAAATATTGTTCGAGGCAAGATATAGATACTTCAGTTTATGCAGCGTACTAATTGCGCCAGGAACCGCATTCAAATCATTGCGTTCCAGATCCAAATACTCCAACGTCTCGGTTATGCCCTCAAAGGCGTTCACGTGTATCCGTTCGATGGCATTAAAGGCTAACACCAGGTGGACAATACCAGTGCCCTTGAACACCGCCGGTGGCAGTTGTCGTATGTAGTTTTTCTCCATATTGAGCGCACGTACATGCACATCAGAGTAGTTGTTCTGAAACCAATCCGATTCCAGCGTCTCAACTAAATTCATACCCAAATCGAGCTTCTCCAGCCGCATGCGCACCAGCCGCAGCTCTTTCGTTTGCACGCTACGCAACAAATTGTCACGCAGCGATACTATACGTAGACCGTGTAGATGCTCGAAGAGTTGTTGTGGAAAGACGGTTAGCAAGTTGCTCGACAAATCGATGGTGATCAGCGAGCGTGGCAGGAAGTTGGGCGCTATGTGGTAGATGCGATTATTTGATAGATCTAACCAGAGTAGCTTTTGTAGGCGGCTAAATGGTTTCGCCGGCGCAATATGATTACTCGTGCTAAATAAGTGCCCCGCACTTCCGCTCGGTCCACTTAATGTATTCAGCGTAGTGCCGTGACCACTTTTCGTGGTAGCGAGCTCGTCGTGCCGTGTTATGGCCGCCAAGCTGGAGGGATGCCCACTGCCCCCGCCATTCAGGCCATTGACATTCTCATGGCCAAAAGGTGAGACCTCGGTGATGTCATTGCCGGAAAGATGTAACGAACGCAATGTATCGAAGAGTGCCTCCCAGTTGCCTTCGAGCGAGGTGATGTGATTCCTTTTAGGCGGTTCGCAATTAAAAACCAAGAAATATGCAATTTATTTTAAAGAACTATTTTTTCGCTTAGTATATGGAAGAGTGGAATGAACTGGAGGCGTGTAAGAGGATTTGCGTGCAAGTGTATGGTGAGTGCCGGGACTAAGTGATCCAAATGAAAAGTACAAAAAAAAACATGAACCGAAAATACTATGATTGATAACAAAATAGTCCAAACTTTATTGAAAACTGTTCACTTTACGGAAAATATAGTTATTTCACTTTAATCAAGAATAAATCAACCACCTTACTTTCTGCTGAGTAAGCAGTTAGGGATTGTCAATTGGAGTATCTGAGCTTCAAAATACGCAAACCAAGAATTCATGATATCGAGGCGAATATTTTTCTGCCAATGTGATAGGAAAGCATTCATATTTCATTAGGTATGGTACTTATCGGCCATTATACCGTTGTGAAAATCTTGTGCTGTGTCGAGCAATCAACTTTGCTCAAAGAAAAGATGTAGAGGGCAACTAAGTTATTACCACTTACATAGATATTTTCCAATTACATTTTGGGAAATATTTGCAAAAAAAAATAAATAACCTATTTCTGATATTTATCCGGCATGTACCGAATTTGTTGTTTAAGTAATCGAATTGCCTCCAAAGCTAGATATTTTCACAGTTCGGTGCATCTTTTGGAAATTTCGAAGGAAAATGTCCATTCAGTTCTTTCAAACTCATTTGATTTGTTCATAAAAAATTTCCAAGAATAACTCTCGTGACTAGGCCAAATAGATACATACATATAAGAGGGTGAGTAGCAGACGCTTTAAGAAAGATATATTTATCGCAGAGAGTGTAGAGTACTAAGGTGAAGCCTGGCTGCGGAGGGAGAGAGAGAGAGAAGGAAAATGTGAGAAAAAGGAGAGACGCGGCAAGAGAGCACAGGTAGCTGCCACTTTAAAGATTAGGAGTTTATCTTGAGAATAATTTCGTCGACTAGCTTTGAAGAGCCGTAGAAGTCTATTGAGAGATAATGAGAGTTTGAAATTGAGAGATGATGGCACGACCATAGGCTCAATTGTGCAAAACCAAATAGAGGGTAAACTCAAGACGGATAGAACACAAGATTGCGACTCTCGCGGACCACTAGTTCTTTTTTTCGTATTGACGAATCGCTGACGAAATAAAAGTATTTTTCTTTAATTTTACACAAACAGTGCTAACAAAACTTGCAATGGTTCTGTCGTTTGTCCGCTTCTTCCTCTTTGTTTTTATCGTGAACATTTTTTGAGCAGAGATTAGGAGCTCAAAATTCGTCTGTCGCTAGTCTTATGGATAAAGAATTAGCACAATTTCAGTATTTTCTATGCGAATTTGTGGATAACTGAGGTCGCGATTCAGATTTGAAGCCCTACACAGTTTAGGCTGGATTTCTTTGCAAGAGCTGATCGTGTTTGCGGTTTCATAGTTTTTTTTGACCCTTTCACAAAAAACTCCGGACGGAACTGAGTTAAAGCAACTTCTTATTATAGCTACGTAGGAAAGAAAGCCTCAATGCAGAGTTTGAATTTTGTTTATTAGCGATTGTAAAATCTAAATGAACGTTTTTGAAACCCAATTATATGTACAAAAATCAAATTCTAAATTATTATAATAACCAAAATAGAAAAAATAAATTAAAAGCAGCGGCGGAGCATTTTGAATGCCCCAAAATTCAAACAGATCGAAAAAGGGAGCAGGTTAGTTAAATAAATGACATATGCACATATATAAAAAAGGGAAAGATAATTGTATAGTGCAAAAAATGTGTGATGTCACATGTTCAGTGCTATGAGCAAGTATAAATGTTTTTTGTAATTTTATTTTGTTTTTTTTAAAAATTTCGAAGCTCAATTGTGCTCACCTTTGCGCCACAAGCCGCGTCAGCGAATGCAATTTCTGCAATGCCTCGAGCGGTATGTGTTGCATTTTATTGCCAGATATGTCCAGCGTCATAAGCGAATGCGTCATTGTGCTGCAATAGTGGATACAACAAATACAAACAAATTTTATTTACGTACTCGTTAAACTTGAATAAATTTATAAATAACTACGTATGTACATACATATGTATTTCAAATGAAATTCAATTGTGGAAACAGTGGTAGAGAGAGAATTTCAATACTAAATGAAAATTAAGCTAGCGTTTTTGGTCATTTCAAGCTGTGTGTAGATAGGAAATTTTCTATATTTCATTAAAAATGAACGTCAAATTGCAATTTGAAAAACTTTTCTAAATCTAAATTTTTCTATCATTCAGTTGCCTGCTGGCTTGCCTGCCAATGACAGTACAAATTGTATGCGAAATATTTCTCATTATTGTTTCATTTATTCATACAATAAACGCTGATTAAAATCTTAAAAGCAATTTATGTACTCTAAATAGAATAGAATAGAGTATATCGTAAAGTGGCGTTTTGTTAAACTAAATTAAGTTATAATCAAGCTCTTACGGATAATAATTATGGTTCTTTGGGGCCATATTTGAGGTATTGTTTCCAATGGCAACAATCCTAGAGGACACTTTAAGTAAAATAACACACACTCTCATTATGGCATACAAATATAAAAAAGTTATCGAAAATGCTTTGTATAATTTTGGGGCGTTATATTCTAGAAACGTTTGAGATAATAGTTTGCACATTTTAATAACGAATAATGCTTTCAAATCAGTCATAGACATTATCCATCTAATAAAGACGCTGTTTACTTTTTGGTTTAAGCCTGTTAATTTTATCCATCCAAATTTGCAGGGCTATTCCAACGCCAATGACAAGAAGCTACACCACATGACAATTATTTTACCTACTGCCCCTAAAATTATGCCGCAGGAAGCTGTATGGGACACTCTATTGATGACAACCGTCATTGTAGTTGTTTGACAACGATAACACATTCTGCGGCTTAGTTTCTGTCGCATGGGAATCAGCCTGTTAGCTGAGAAATTTAAAGCATTTAGATAGAGATAGGCTCAAATTTAATTGAAATCACCTAATGACTCGTAAACGCTTTTAGTTGGTTTAAATGTAGTTAGAGTTAGAGTGTACTTTCCGAGTGTACACATTTGGTTGCTTTTAAAAGCGCTATAAGAGTAAGAGATTCAGAAGATAAAGCTTGGGCAAAAAATATCAATGTATTGAAATATCTATAATCGAAATATCGATATTTAATAAATGTCTTGAAATTTCGATATTCTATATCAAATTTGATATAAATCCCACCTCCAGTAAATCGGGTTTTTTTTAAATAAATTGTTTTCAATGCCCAAATATATCACTGAAATACGTTTACCGATATATCGTCGAATCTAAGTATCGATATTTTTTACTCGCTTTATTCAGATATTGTTTAAAAATATCGTTACGATATATGCGGATACATTTTTTTCATATGCATATGTCTCTATAGAAAATAGCAGTTTATTAGGATGATGGCGTTTAACTGAAGGCTCTGTGGCATGCATTGACAGCTGTCACATTAATAAATTGTTCAATAGTGCAATGGGTTTTGCGGGTAACTGATTACCCAACGTAGCAGCGTATGCATAAAAGTTTGTCAGAGTTTTGCGTCTTTATGTGACAGTTTGGGACTTTCGATACGTTACGATACCTTATCGATACTCTTGCCATTCGATACTTTTATTTTATACTCGTTACTTTTACAGCGATATTTTTGGAATCGAGTACCTGAACTCTAGTATGGTATTGAAATATTTGCAAGGTCCGCAACAAAGTACACATTGTACGCTAACCCCTTTCCAAAATTAGATGAAATGTGTTCAGTGCTAGCAACTGTACTTAGGTTGGCAGTGCCATATTAGGGACACAAAAATTGCAAATACTAGGCAAATAAAATATAAAACCATGAACCGGAAAGCCAATGGCGTAATTGGTATTTGTGCAAACACTTTCTAAAGGCAAGCAGTTAACGTATTATTTGAGACGGGACTGAATTTTATTTTGAACTCAGTATCGACGTTATACGTTTCGAGTCTTTTAATCCGAACTTTGGTTGAAATTGTGCCCTTAGTGACAGTTCTGAAGTCATGTCCTGTCGACTTAGCCGAGACTTGAAGAAATCTCAGGGCTACACTTCTAGCTTATCCAAAGACGATTGAAAAAAATTGCTTGCTGTTTACGACTGATCTCTTAGTTTTTGAAAAAAGCGGACAAAAATTGGTGTCATCGCTTTTATGCTTAACATTTTAATAATATCATTAATAACTACAGTTATCGATATCATTCTCTATCGTTGTAATTAACAATGCGCTTGTTATCGATATTTTTAACGTTATCGTTTATGCGGTATATGCTAGTTTTCGTAAGAATTGAAGCTGTTTTACAATGCCAATATTACTATTATCGCCACTGAAATTGTTATCGTTATCGATATTTTTCGCGAAACTGTCCAGGTGATGCTCGCGTATCATCATAACATACGTATATTTTCTAGATTATTATTGAATAAATAAATAAATAAATAAATAAATAAATTCATTTTATCCGGCTCTTCTATGAAAAACAATTTTAAACAGCAATCTAGCTAAGCAATTGTCATTCTAAAATTACTGAGCTTAGCAAATTAAAAACTGCATGTAAACTTCAACAAACGCATTCACCATAAATTGAAAAAGGTTGGACTGCCCCCGTACAAATATACTGAGCATGCATTTTTTTGTATGAGTATGAGTTATTCAAAAAAAGAAAGCGATACGTCGAGCTGACGCTAAACATTTAGAACGGGGCAGCATTTAAAGGAGTTAGTAAACGTTTCCTTTTAATTTTGTAGCTTTTTAAACTGCTGTACATTTGCCAATGGCGGACGCACACATACACATATATGTGAATGCCTAAGTACATATGTAATACATAGCTAGGTATAAAAGGTCTGCTTGAGTTTGCACTCTCTGAATGTTAGAAATATATATTTATGCCATTTTTAGCTAACTCACTCGACCCTATCTTTTTGATCTTTCCCTCTGCCGCACGGCACCTAAGTGACATATATAAATTTATATGTACATACATACAGATGCAAAGAAATACGTACCAAAAAATTTTGCATTCAAAATTTTTGATGACACACATGAACAAACTTTGCATGAAGCACTTCTTTTACAATTTTCCAACGCTCCTTTTCACCCCCTTACCCGCATCATCATCGGCATCGTCATCGTCATCGCCATCATCATCATAGTATGAATGAATGTGGAAATTTGAAAATTTTTATGGCACGACTAGCCAGCAAGAAAACAACTGCTCATAGTTAAATGACAAAAAACAAACCAAAAACAAAAAATTATTATAAAAATGTGTTAGTAAGTGAAAGTGAGGTATATTTGCAACTGTCAGTCAGCCTTTGTTTTGCATGTCAGCGTCAACTGAGCAGCTTTTTGTGTTGGCGCTCGAAAATGGCTTAACACTACACTCCGACTACATTTTTTTTGTTGTATTATTTTAGGAAAATGTGTCAGTTACGTTGCTTTTTAAGCAACTTTAAATGACTCGCATGTGTTTGCTATCGTCATCAGGCCGTTTAGATACTTGAAAGTGAGTTGCACAAAGGTGGGAATACATACACACTATTGTACAATTGCATGTGTCTCATGTATGTGTGTGTTAAAAGAATTGCGGTGACTACGTTGGAAAGTCACACTTTGATGAAGTGTCAGCACATTTTATGTGTTGATAATTTTTAAAGAGCACAGTTTAGTTTGTGACATTTACGTCAACATAAAATTTAAATATTTTTGTAAGACAAAAGTTAAGTAAATGTTTCCAGCAAAATCAAAAAAAAAAGTCGGGTGCTTCGGATACGTATTACTGAATGTTTAGTGATCTTTATTTATATACTAAATGAAGAAAGATTCCAAAAGATTGCCGTATAGCGCATTCGTCTCACTGGGTGTGAAAGAAAAAATCTGCAGATTGAGATTGGTGGCCAAAAGGGGCCTCATCATCTAAATCACGCAAAGTAATAACAAAACACAATGCTGTCCCTTGAGTTTTTTCTACAGAATACGTGGTATACATTTTATTCTTTAAGTTGTCTTTTGTGATTTTCCGTTTAGAGGAGGGTAATGACAGAGGGCACATGCAGTGAAATATAGTTGTAGAAAGGTAGTAAGGATTCACACGAAAAATTTTCAGGGACAGACCGTTTCGTCCTCTTCGATACAGCAATGCGAAAGCAAAGCTTTAATTAACCCTTCTAATTTTATATTTATATTTTATATGAAGGTTTACTCGCCTCCTTGATGGGCGCATTCGTAAAAAGTGACGTTAATAGGATAGCTGATTTCTTCTTCTTGATTCGCCTGGTACAGGAGAATGATAGTAAAATCTATTTTTTTGTATCTTCACTTCATACTTTGATTCACCATAAATTAATGGCTACTGTCTTTCTATTTTTCTTTATCATGACATTTTGGCCCCTTTGAATTCGCCTCTTCGTTTGTGGACAAAAATAAAACTATTTTGTTTTAGTATTATTTTTTCGCTCTAAAATAATGATTGTTATTTTCTGATTAAAAATAATTCTTGTTTGAGTTTTATTTTGCGGAGTTTTATTTTTTTGTGTATTGTTATTTTTGCTTTTAATTTCGAGTTTAATTTTTTTGCTCAGAAACAAAAAATGATTTTACGAGCTATACTTTTATTGTTCTAAAACAAAACTCGTTTTTTCGAGTAATATTTTTTAGCTCTAAAATAATGATTATTTTGGGTATTGTTATTTTTTAGATTAAAAATAATTAGTTTGCATTAGTTTTATTTTTTTGATAAAAAAATATTGCTGATTTTTTTTTTTTGTTTAGGAATAAAAATAATTTTACGAAAAAATCAAACATGTTTTCGAGTAAAATTATTTTCTCGCTCTGAAATAATAATTATTTTGTGTACTGCTATTTTTTCATTAACAATAATTATGTTTTATGAGTTAAAATTTGTTTGATCAAAAATTAGCGTAATTTTTTTAGTTTTATTTTTTTTTTCATTAAATTTAATCATTATTTTTTGTGTTATATTTTTGTGCCCGAAAGTAAAACTCAGTTCTTGAGCATTATTTTATCCTTAATAATAAATTTTATTTTTTAAATATTTTTTTTTTAATTTTCTTTTTTTTTGACAGATCGAAAAACTCAAAACGCCACACCGCCTTTATAACCGTTATTTGGTGACCATTTTTTTTTGTATGCCGTCTTCAATATGTGGAAATAATATAATAATTCAAATATAACGATCGGGATATATTTTAGGTTGGGAAATATTTATTTTGTTTTCGCATTAGCTTCTAAATATTGTTTGACAGAGTCAAAATAAATTTCAATTGTTCTGATACCTGAAATAGCAATAGCAACTATTGATATCAGTAAAACAATGAATGCAAAGTTATCTTGCTTGAATTGCTGATTTTCACATATATGTATGTGTTTTGTTTTCCAAGTTGGGGTCACATCACTTTTTGTGTGCATTCAGAGCTGTCATCATACTTGAATCCTTTCATAAATTTAATTGCCTGACTCAATTTGTGTTGGTATGCTCTCACCATTATTTCCAAACTTCTAATGACAAAACTATTAAATGGTTGCTACTTTTCTGCTTAAACAATTTTTCCACATTGTTGCTAGTCATCGTTGCTTTCTAAATATGGCCAATTATGACATCAAGAGGCAGAAGCAGCTGCTGCAAGTCATTCAAAGCTGAAGTGTTATTCACACACTCACACACTCACACATCCACCCAGAGCACATTAGAGTAGAGGAAGTAAGGCAAAAGGACACATTTGCTCACACTTTGTATATCCATATGCTACTAAGTGTATACTTATGTTATACATATGTATAGGTATTTACATAGATATGTGTTAGTTAATATGACTGCAATAAGGGGCGAAGATATTCATATACACACATGGAAAAATGTGTGATTCTAACTAACACAGAAACAGCTATGCTTTTGAATGGAACATTTAAAAAAAAAAATAAATAAAAGCTCTTTAGTAATAAAAATTTACTGAAATGAATTTTATTAGTTCATCATAGCACATCTGAGTATTTTTTATTTCAATAGCAGCTGCTTGATAATGCGAAAATGTTGTACTTAGAATATTTAAATACAATAAAAAATTTAATGGTTTTAAAGGCGATATTGAGACAAGTAAAATATTATTTACTTTTAAGTAATCGATGTGCATAAAATATAATTTATTACTTCTTCAATAGGCAGGTAAAACGTAAAGTTAAATAAAGTTATCGTTATATTTCTGGCTATCGTTGTTGTTAATTTCACAAGTAATTATCATGCAAGATGCAGTTAACGTTATTTTAACCGTTCTAATTAAATTTATTGTTTTCAAAATAGTTATCGCAATTTTTATCGATAAAAATCACCACAACTGTAATCAATCTTATTTTATAGGAATATCTGAATGCTATCTGAAAAAAATAGCATCATTTTAGTCGTTGTTATCGATTTTTTTTCACTCTGTATTTATTTTTATGTTGGTAGCTAAATTAATCACTACATTTCGTTAAATATTTTAATTTTTTCGATAGCAATTGTAAGGTATCAGAACTGTATAATAGCTATTTCTGGCATCTGAGATCGACTGAACAAATGTTAATGTGCTTTTGTATGAAAGCCAGCGAGTTTTCAATCAATTAATTAAAATTAAAATTTAAATCATTATTTTAACATCTAATTCCAACGATATGTGATGAGCTTCATATTTTAGATTGGAGCTAAATTTTAGTCATTACTTTTATATTTTATTACCGGAAAAGTAACAGTAGAGTGACTAATATAATTCATGTTTTAACAGTTCGAAAAAAAAGTTACTGATGGGATTTCTATATTATTAAATTTTATGAATAAAATGCCTTTTATTTATTGAAGAATTTTAAAAGTCTTCACAAATTTTATGTTTTATACAGGGACCGAAATTGATCGATGTCATTTACGGATGAAAAAATTATTGGGAAGAATGCATTTAATACAAAACTCGTTCCAAAACCTAGTTCCACATGTTTAACAGACCTGCATTTATTTTTATTTAGAAGTTTAGTCTGGTTTTAAATCAATGCATAGTCTTATTTTGTGATTTTTATTTTTTCGATCACATTCTATCGATATTTTGTAATTTTTATTTAATAGACCATACAAAATATATCGTATCGTAATTTTAAATCGAAGAAATATAAGAATATCGAAAAAGTAAAAAATTACAATATATCGATCAACTTTGATCGATAAAATAAAAATTTAACAATATCGATCAAACTTTATCTAAAAATAAAAATCACAAAATATCGATAAAATGTTAGCGAAAAAATAAAAACTGAAAAAACGACAAAACCATGATTTTTTTAATGAAATTTATAACTTGATTTAAAAAAAAAAAAATGTATTTTCAAATTTGAATCTAGAAGAGCAAATACATTTATTGATATACTTCGTTCCCATATAGCGGTTTTTGGAAATAAAGAAAATTTATATCAACCTCTTTTTATTTCGGTCCTTGGTTTAATGTTTTGAATTTATATTAGAATTTCACGGATACTTACAAATAGTTACATATATTAGCGTAACTAATCAGTTGAGTTGACACACACACACACACAGTTGCGTACTCATTTCGTTTGGCCCATTTGAGTGGAAAACAAACATTTTGCGATTGAATTGCTCTTCAAAGCGCTTTGTCTTGCCTCCCCACCGCCGCCTGCCGCCTGCCGTCTGCCACATTGCTATTCAATTCAACACACTGCTAATAATGCAGAAAGCATAAATGTCGTATCAGCAATGGGCTCACACATATATGTAGATGGAAATAAGCAGACGCCCAAACACACACACACACACACATATACAAATTTATCCATTTGGTTGAAAACGCCTAAAAGCGCTACATTTGCAATAATAGCAATAATAGGCAATAGCAGTGGGAGCAGAATAATAGTAGGTAATAATAACAGCAACATCCGACAATGATGACAACAAATAAAAACAAACAACACTAACAAAGCCGAGTGCCATCAGCGACAACAGCAGCAACAGCAGCAGCAGCAGCAGCAATAACAGCGACAGTTATAATAATGAGCACAGTGCCCCCATCCAACATTCCAACATTCCACCATTCCACAAACTAAGCGCCGAGCATATCACAATTATTAGCAGTTATGGCGTCATCACTATTACAATATTATCACCGCCATCAACATTATCAGCTGCAACATTATGATTAACATAATACGAGTATAGAATAGTAGTCGTAGCATTGCCGTTGGGTCGGAGTGACTGGCATTGTATTGTTGTTGGTCGCGTTTCATTAACACAATCATTTTCCGTTGTCATTGCAGCGCGGAAGCTCAAATAGCTGCTGTGTGCCATGTCACTGCACTTTGGTGCAATTGAGCGGCGCACGGTTGACTGACTGCCTGACTGAGTGAGTGAGTGAGTGAGTGAGTGAGTGGATGACTAGTTGGTTGCTTGACTGACTGTGCGCGCATTTAACCCACACGCCGTGACCCCGTCCGTCACCATCCTTCTCCAGTTTTACTCTTTACTGCTTCCTAAAATATATCTGCAGGCAGTAAGTGCTGTCGAGTTGTGCGAGTAAAAGAAGCGCACAATAGAGAAAATGGTAGCTTGGAAATGGAACACTAAAATTACTATAAAAATTCATAGGAGAAGTGTCTGGTAGTATCTGCATAGGAGTATGAATAAAAGTTTACAAAAGTAATGCCAATAACGACAAGAGGGAACAAGGGCTGTAAACTTCGGTGTCTGCTATGAAGAGAGGATATTTAAGGGGAATAACTTGCATTCACTTGGTTTAAATTCAAACGCTAGGCAGGACTGTTGCTTTGAAGTGGAGTGACCTAAAATAAACTTATTTTTAATTGGTAGCGCGAAAGTGCTACGATGCTCTGATTATCATCCAAAATCTCCACTTTTCATATGTTACATGGTATATTTTACAGACTTGTCATTAGTAGAGAGCAAAATTATCCGAAACTGTTCTTTCATATTAAAAAGATATAGTTTTCTTTCGACAAATTCTTAGGGATCCGCAAGATTGTGGAGCTACCAAAATTTTTAGTGAACCCATCAGGAAATGAACCACTCTATCGGAAGATGTTATAATTTTTGCCAATGTCGTCGTACGTCAATCAGCTGTAGTATACAAACAAACCAAAAATGGAGCGCTAAGCTCCGCAAGTGCGTGGCTCCACCGTGTCTGTTGTTTTTTTTTTTTACCAATAATCGGTCGGTGGTTCTGGAATATCTGGCGCTTAGGAGCTTGACTCTAAAAAACTGGTAGTTCGATCCCGAAGATCGCGGCTGTGTCTGCCGATGAAACTGAGGATGAATAAACATCAACCGGACGGCGGGCCACACAATTGGGCATCACCAGACGGACCCTATAGCGAATTTTAGCCAAAGACTTTAACCAAGTGCAAAACAGTTCATCAGCTAATGTCTGTTGACCATCAGTCGCGAGTGAATTACTATCAAACCATCGCCAATCTCTACAGCCAAAAGAACAACTTTGTGTCGAAAATCATTATCAGCGACGGAATGCATTTCCATTTAAGACAATTACATACCTTAGGGAGAATATTCGGAAACACCCGCAATCTGGGGGAGTCAGGGAAAATGCTATGAAATGGGCACAAATGTCTACCCTCATTGGTGGCAGCCATTTGACGTGACGGATATCACTTTTTCTAATTGTAAAGGTCCAAATAATGATTTTTATCGCTCAAAATCACTTTATTTTGGAAAAAGTTGTTCAGAAAAAAAATTGGATGATTTATTTTGCGCCACCTTGCAAATACAAGGCCATTCCTAAGATAGTTGGGTTTATGACAAAGCCAAACACTGTAGCTTGACGGCTCTTCTGGGCTGAGACTGTAGAGCAGCTAGTATTTGAATGTTCAGGAAGAAATGTTATGCGCTTTGTCGATAGCCAGAATTCTTACCCACAAGCCTATTCTGGTTTACATCTAAATTATTGACCGACTTTATTCATCTTTGCAAAACGATAAAATTAAGCTGATGGTTGAAAATGCTAGCACGAGTTGACGGTCCTTTTTGGCAAACCTTACAGAATTGGGTAGTGGAAAGGATTACCTACATATTGATCATTATCGTATCTGGAGAAACGAAAAAATATGCTGACAGCATATAAAACACACACAGAACATGGATCATTTATAAGGGGTGCCAGGAGAAGCTTCAAAGGTTGCGATAGGCTCCTCAGTTACAAGGCTAAGGTATTGCAAATGGAGCTCTGTGTCTGGGTTCTTCAGTCCAGTAACTATCAGATGTAAATTAAAATATTTCCCTTGGGGTATTTACCAAATTCTATGCAATATTTCGCCGTAGGGATTGTGTAGCAGCTGCAGATGATATTCCAGTTTTACGGATATCATTTTTGGCAGCCTACAATTAGGCAGCCTACCATTACAGCATAAAAACGACGACTTTATTTGTCATTTGTCAATCGAGCAACAATGAATGAGACTGCGAAAGTACAACATTTATAGCATTGTAAATTGTGGATGCACACACACACACACACACACACATACATACAAAGATGCCCATTATCGCAAGTGATAAAAGCACAAGTCGACTTGAGCAAAAAAAAAATTTAATATACATTTCCTACTTCTATAAAAGCAGCATATGTATTTACATTCAGTTTTAATATCCTGATTAATGCTTTTGGTTTATGTTACGAAAATACCTACATATTATGCTAAGTCATAAAGAAACCTATTACACTTACCATTAGCACAAAAACAGCTATAGTAAAGTTAACCGATCATGCCAAATTGATAACGTCACGACATAATCCTTACAAAGCCTATTCACGTGGGATTGGCTTTATTTCAACACTTCTCTGTACTTAATATATGAAACTTTTAACAAATTGTCACCAAATATTCTGCTTTAGTATTTTTGTTATACTCGCACATCTGTGGAGCAAAAACATTACATAGGCAGTTAATGATTTTACGCGCATCTATAAAGGCAAATCGCATACGTTCTTATAATTTATATTAACTCTTCGTTGACTTTAAAGTCGTCATATGTTTTCTTGACCTTGTGGGTAGTTTTCTACCCATATCGAGGCTACATTTAAAAACATATTTTACATTTCTTTTATGCAATTGACGCACACTACAGAGAGATATTGGTCTGCTAGTTTTGGAATTTATGAGGACGACGAGCATGACTTTGTATTTGATTGAATTCCACCTATAAGGAGGGGAAACACATTATTCTTCTTACAAATCGCCTTACTAAAAAACTCGGGTTTGTTCAAAAATAATGTCGTCACAAAGTCACTGAGATGCAGCTCGATATTTTTTTAATTGGTATATTTTATTTTAATACTAAATTTTGGGTAGAAAGTGAAACGAAATTTTGCTTCAGCCTTCGCTGATTAATAAAAATCCCAACAACGAACATTATAGTATAAAATATTAAAATTGACAAATCTGTAGTTATTGTTGTTTGCAAATTATTTGTGATGATTTTATGATAGTTATAAACCTAGTACGCGTCCGCATCAGCGGTCAGCGCTTTATTAGGTCAACAGAAGTGAAATAAGCCGACAAAATGGCAGCGAATGCGGTACACTCGCAGTATGTTTGGATGTTAGGGGAAATTAGCTATGAAAGAGCAGCATAGCGCTCGAATGCTATACAATTACGCGATGCGTTTTAGGATAAACATCTACGGGGGCAGTTGAGCAGGGCTTCTGCAGTGTGTCTATCGACGGACGAAATGAAAATATTTTCTCTACCCACTTCTATGGTGCTGCGCGTCTGTGTTGATCTGCTCATTCACGCGAAATTTAATTTTACATTGACAGACAGACAGACGTCACACACTCGTATGCGGCCATTTTTGGTGTAACCACTTCATTGCTGGTTGTATTTGAGCGCCCAAAAAAAAGTTGTATGCTTTCAGTTATTGCTTCTCAAAGTATGTAGAATGTGGGGCCTTTGTGAGTGTGCGGCTCTGTGAATGATGTCTGCATTAAGGCAACTCATATGGGCATTTGAATGATAAAAAATAAATGCGCGGAGCAGTGTTGCCTGATTTTTTTCCCCCGAAAACTGTAATTTGTGTTTAGAAAATTAAAGTCTGTTTCTCCAGTTTTATTAAGCTAGAGGGCAGTTGCTGATTAAGAATTATAATGAAACAGCAAACATTTTTCGAGGAGATAGATATTTCGGAGATCACATTGGAACTTTGGTACACAGGATGATGAGAAAGCAACAAATTTTCAGGATAATTTACTTTTAATAAAGCAAACATAGGAATTTGAATATAGTACTACTGTCTTAGGATTTTGGTAGGAGTTTGAAGCAAGAATTTAAACTTCAGTACAAAATGTTGGTATCTATATTAAGTTAATTTCATTACTCTGCAGGTAACCTAACTCATCCAAATGCTTGTGTTTTTAATTTTATCTTGTTTACACCAAGTAAATATTCGTCCTTCAAATATTTTGCTTTTGATACATTTATTTTTGACATTTCAAATAAAACTATGCAAAATAGTGGCAACAGACTGAAATATTCAGTAGGAGAAATAAATATTTATAGAAGAAAAAAATATTTTCGTGTAAAGGACAAAGGAGGAATAAAATTCATTTGTATGTGAAAAACAAAAAAAAAAAAAAATTGGCGTCGAAGAAAATTTAAATTTAACTTATTTTTATTTATAAGGTGGGGAGCATAAATAAGTATATAGTGATTTTCCATATTCGTAATATATTTCATGACGAATTTTATTTCGTTAAGTTTCCTTATAAAACTATTCTCCATTCTCTAGCAAAATTTTAAACTTTGTACAAAATTTGTTAAAATTAAAAAAAATATATTTAAATTAAAAAAAAAAAAAATTTTTATTCAAAAAAAAAATTATTAAAATATCAAATATCTTTTTTATCAAAACTTCAACTTTTGTGTCAGAGTTTTTAGAGAATTATTGGATATGCAATTAAATAATGTATAGATGTCTGAAGTTTCAAAAAATTCCGGTTGATTTTTGTAGATTTTTTTATATTTGGGTTTGGATCACTTTTATACATACAACGGAATATTTTTTTATAAATTCACGTTGGTTTCAAATATTTCTTTGTGCGGACGAGTATTGCGCATTTTCTGCAACACAAACTGTTGAAAATACCAAAAAACAAAAATTAAGACACAAATTAAAAAAAAAAAAAAATTGCCAAAAATACACACTAGTTTTTAGCCATTTGAGACTTCCGTAACTTTATACTTAGATGGAAAATGTATTTGCATGCCCAAAAGTTTCTTCGAAATTCTGATAAAAATTTGGAAATTTGATCAAAAGTCATTGAATTTTTATAAATTTTCTGCAAAGTTGGAAATATTACTCTTAATGCATTTGGTCATGGACCATAATTAAAAAAAAAACACAATTCACATGAAAGATTTAGTATGATCTACAATGTGATTATTGTGAAAAGATAACTGTATACTCATTGGTGTTTCCCACTGTATATAAGGCAAATACTTTTAATAAAACTTATCAACATCTTCAATTATTTTTCCTCTCTAAATTTTGTTTCGTAACTTTTTAACGTTTAGTTGGACATAAGTGACCGAGAAAAATAATCGACACTGGAAAACTCTCAACAAAATATTAAAATTTGTAAAATTAGAAACTTGAAAAATATTTATTGTGTGTGTGTGCGTATTTGAATTTATTAAAAAGTATTATTTCTATCAACGCAATAGCGTTATGTAAATATTTTCAAGTGATATTTATGTTTCAACAAATGTAAAATTGAATAAATAAATAGCAAAAAAAACCAAATCTTGTTTACATTTTGTTAGTTGCAATTTATCCCTTAAAATTTACATGCGAACATTTATATTGAAGCACTTACTCAAAAATGAAAGTTGCTTTTAAATAAGTTGAAATCTCCGATATACTCTAAATAATTATAGGAAGAATTTGTTGGTATTGTTAAATTTTCTTATGCTTAACAATTTTCTTGTAGGGTCATATTTCCCTTCAATGTTAGTTTTTAAATTTAGTTATGGTGTATTTTTATGAACGAAACTAACTAATTCAAGTAGCAAAAGAAAACTTATGAAACTGTTTTTATGAATATGCATTTTAAATAAAAGTAAGCTTCATATTTTCATACAGTATATTATCCCTACAGAATAGTTAAGGCAATCAGGCCAAAAAGACATTCCAGTTCATGAATTGGTATTGAATGGGTCTAATTATACCAGTTTTATACCAGTTCGAAAGTGTCTGCAGCGCAGCGCCATCTGGTATTGAAAGTTGGAAGTAGCAAGGTCAAAATAAAAACAAAACTTTCCTTTCGGGATAATACATATATTTTATTATATTATGTTTCAAACACTTTTCTAGTAAAAATTGGTTCAAATATTATTGTTTAGATAAATAAATTTGGTCAAAAAATGTATATCTGTATGTAAGGAATGAGCACACCAACTGTAACAAATTCTAACAATAATAAAATAGATTTGTCATGAACAACAAAAAAAAACCACAAATTCATTGGAATAGCGGCAGACTGCCTTATTCGAATTGTGTTGGGATATAGGAAAAAGGAAAAAATCAATAGCAGCTCACATGCCCGCTTTGGATCACTGGCTGCTTATTTCCCAGGCAAATCGAAGGTTGTCAATTCAAAATCGGGCAGTGTGTAAAAATAAAGAAATGTGGGGTTCTCCGAAATAGCAGCTATATGCTTTACTTTTATATCTCTGGCGTTTTTTCGACTACTTTCCAAATAAAAACTGTAGTTGAGCTCAAAAATTATTGTTGATAAAAACATTTTCAATTACTGAATTGTCTGTAGCTGAAAGACACTGTAAATGAACAAAAAAAATCGATTACCAATAATAAAAAGCATCACTTTAATCGAAATCCCAAAACAAAAAACTTGTGTTTTATATAAAAAACCGAAAAAAATTGTCGATTATTGTGACATTCCTTCAAATCGACCTAGTTGTCAGCACCTCAAAGGCAAGTGAGAATATGAATCGACAAATTTCAATTCATTTGGTTACAGAAACCCGTTCAACAGGGTTTACTTACAGAAATTTAATGGAGAACACCAGTTGATTACCCATGGTCGATCGAAAGTTCGGCTAATTTTTTTCCAACAAAAAACACAAATCGACTATTTAGATCGAGAACATTGATGGACAAGTTGCAGAAATACACTACTAATGTTATAAAGCCTCGGCCAGGCTGGTAAAATCGAATGTCTGTTTTCCATTTCGAAATGTTTCATCCGATGGTAGGGCATCGTTGGGCATTGCCACGACAGAAATATCAGTTGCTTGTTTGCCAAAAATACATTTAGCGAAGTAATTCAGCTGGCAAGCAATTCGATTTAGAAATAGTAATTTTACTGTATGAATATTGTGCTTATAAATGAATCATATATGCATTATATAAATATGTATACAATTTCATAAAATTTTGCTCGATGCAGCAAGTAGCCATCCAACCAATTTATATTGCTCATTTTTCCATCTACTTTCACTACTCTCACGGTGTTCATAGTATGCCAGCTCCTTTGGATGCACTTAGATGAGTTTTACCTTCAGTTTTATATTTTTTATATACATATGTACATAAATTTTTTTTTATATCTGCATTTTGATTATCTTCATTTTGCCATTTTCCCCGATATTGAATTCAACTTTATTTACCGGTCAACGGGAATGCTTATTGATTTATCAGCAAATAAACATATTAATATTTATTTATGTTTGTAGTATGGGGAAATGTGAAGTGGCAGCGTGCAGTCAAGCAGCAAGTTGTCTTGCGCCAATGCACCAGAAATATTACAAAAACAACAACAGCGATTCATATCTGAATATGTATGCATGTCAATGGAGCAGAATGTGCTTTCGAGTCGTGTGATGAGTGGAAGGCGAAAAAGCAATTTCGTGCACATGGTTGGCTGTGCAAAGAGCGTGAACTGCAATTTGTTCTCCCTTTTTGCATTATGAGTTTCAAGAAGAAAAAAACCTGATTATAGATGTGAGTAAATATTATTTGCTTATTTCAAAAGTCGATTTAACCACAAAATTTCCTTGATCAAATATCACTTATGCGCACTCGGTAGAGAGTTACATAAATAAATCAAAGTCAGAAATGAAAATGAATGGGTTGATGTACGCGTAGAAAAATTAATATAAATATAAATAAAGATATGAGCACTACCAGTTGAACTACTTGGAACGTTCTTTTAAATATTAACCGTAATCGACGACGGCATATCAAAATAAATTTACCATCAAAAATTTATTAGAAGGGTGGCTTGGCGTTTTAAGTTCTTCGATCTGACAAAAGAAAACTAGAACTCAAATACTATTTTTTATAACTGAGCGAAAACATAGAGATACGCGTTTTACTTTCGTTCTAAGAAAAAATAAATCTAAAAAAAACGAAAAAAAAATTATTAAAATAAATCTAAACAATAAATTTTGATAAAAACTAGAATTATTACTTTTAATAAAAGAATAAACCAATAAAAAAAAAAAAACAAATAAAAACCCCAACAATATCATAATTTCAGAGTTATTAGAAAGACAAAAAAAAAACTCAAAAACTAATTTTTTTACTGAACGAAAAAACGCTCAAGAGTTACTTTCGTAAAAAAATATAACTAACAAAAAAATAATAATTATTAGTTTTTATGAAGAAAATAAAGATAAAATCATATCTTTCAGAAAAAAACTATAACTAAATGAATAATTATTATTTTTAATACAAGAAAATGAAAAATAAGAAAATCATTAGTTTAGAGTTGTTAGAAAACCGTTTTGGAATTTTGAATTTCGATCTGACAAAAAAATACAACTCAAAAATTAATTTTTATTCCTGAGAGATCCAAAAAAAATTAATTTTGACGAAGAATATAAAACTAAAAAATTTTTTCTGCGCGATTAAGAAAAACCTAAAAAAATCATTAAACATAATTTTTAGAGATATGACGCAAAATTTTTGAATACTTTATCGTTACCTACTGTTGTCACAATGCAATTATTGTGACTGAATTTTCTGCCTAAATCACAGCTGTTTCATTTTAAGTAACAAAATATGGCAGTGGAAATTTGTAAGAATTCTAAATTTACACTTTAGTGGATGAATGGTCTATAAAACATGCATACCAGAAAAGCTTCTAGTAATTCTGAGTGGAAAATTAAATTTTTTCATATTTGTTAAACTATCGTACAATTTTTACAAAAATAAAATTTGATTTTTATTCTCTATCATATTGAAATTAACTAAATTTCTATTAAAAATTATCTACAAAAATTGAGTACGATAAATATTTTCTATATTGTATACTGCATATACTATATTGCATATAAATAAAATTCCTATTATTTCTCTTGATATCACACACTTATTATTTGGCATTGAGCTCAACAAATCCCCAACATCTTTGTTAGATCAATAACACTTAAAACACACGTCTCTTGCTCGCTCAATTAAACAACAACACGCTCTAACAAACTAAATCATACATTCTCACATATTGAACAGCGAAACAATTTGCTACACCGCCATATACACCCTTTCCCCTAAACTAAAAAAAAAATATATCTACACATATTAGTACATTTCATTTCAACCAAACTCATTTATCTTTCCACCCAAGTCATGTACGATTGATGATATGAAATAAATACTTCATTGATTTATATGGCTGAAATGATTTTTTATATACATATAGAGATGTACAAAGGTTTGCGTATGTATTTGTGTTGCTATGTGTACTCACCTGAAACTGCGCTCGGAAATGTCCTGCAATTCGTTATCTATCAATTTCAATGTTTTCAGTCTGAGTCCCTGAAATGTTTCATCGTCGACACTCTGCAGATGTGTACGTGACATTTCAATATAACGCACGGAACTGTGTATGAATTCTGCAAAGTAAGTAAAAAAAGTGGAAATTTTAAAATAAATAATGGCTTTTAGAGCATGCAAGGGTATTGATATGAGCGAAGTTTCATTTTGATTGTGTATCAGAAAATAGTGATACTTTTTAGTAGAATGATATGAACATATGAATAGAAATTTTATATATCAATGTAGAATTTAATTTTATTTCAAAATTTATTTCAAAAGGGAAACATATATTCAAATTTAATTTTCATTTAAGTTGTTTAAGTGTGGTAGGAACTACGAGCTATGCATCTTTCAATCAGCAACTTTAGCGACCAGGTGCTCTAGAACAGGTCTTCGCAGTCCGGCTCAGTTGGTTTTTATTTATTTATTTGTCTAAGTCAATAATAAATATTTTCTAAGCAAAAAATAAGACTCAAAAAAATTATTATTTTATGAACAAAAATAAAATTAAAAAATAACTAGTCTTTTCTAAGCAAAAAATAAAACTAAAAAAAATTATTACTTTTGTGAGCAGAAATAAAATTAAAAAAATAACAATTATTTTCAGAAGGGAAATGAAGCTCAAGAAATAGGCTTCATTTCCTATGTAAAATTATAGAATTCAATTTTCTAAACCTAAAAGGTAACTGCTATTTTTTAACAAAAAAAAAAATTTTGAGAAAAATTATTATTTTATGAGCGAAAAATAAACTAAAAAAAATTAAATTTGATTGAAATAAACAGATCTAAAAAATAGGATGCATTTGCGAAAAGTTAACTGTTTATTTTCTAAGCAAAAAATGAAAATAAAAAGTAACCTTACTTTTTAAGAAAAATATTAATCTCGATAATAATACTATTTAAAAAAATATGCAAAAAAATATAAGCCGAAGAAATTATTATTTTATGAGCGTAACACAAAATCAAACAATAAACTTTATTTTCGAAAAAAAGTAAAACTAAAAAAATAAGCAATATTTTCTTAGCCGAAAAAAATCCGATCAATAAATAAAACTAAATAAGTAATAATTTTTTAGTAAAAAATAAACCTAAAACTAAAGCTACTATTACTACTGAGTAATAAATAAAAATAATGAAAATATTATTATTTTCTGAGGTAAAAATAAACTCAGTAAATAACTATTACTTTCTAAGCAAGAAATAAAATTAAAAATCTAATATTTTATGAGAAAAAATAAACCTAAAAAAAATTTCATAATTTTTTAAGTAAAAAAAAAAAATAAAACTCAAAATATTAAGCTCTGAGCAATAAATAAAACTAAGAAAATAACAATTATTTTATCAACCCAAAATAAAACTCTGAGCAATAAATGTAACTAAAAATAAAATAAGAATTCCCTAAGCAAAAAAATAAAATATAACTATTGTTTTTAAAGCAGCAAAGCAAACTAACAAAAAAAATTATTTCACGAGAAAAAAAAAATATACAATTAAACTTTTTTTTAAGCCTAAAAGCAAACTAAAAAAAAAACAATATTTCCTAAGATCAAAATTAAATGAATAACTGTTTTTTTAAACAAAAAATAAAACTAAAAGAATTTACTATTTTATGAACAAGAAATAAAATATTAAAAGTTCTAAATATTTTACTGTTTAAGAATTTCATTTATTAATTACTCAAATTTTTTGGTATTGTGATTTATAAGGTATGATATCATATATCAAACTGATTTAATTTTTTATTAATAAAAAAAAAATGTTAGCGCGTGATTCATAAATTTTGTTATTGGAAAATTCATTGGGATAAAATCGTGGCATGTAAATGCAAATTCACAGGTCCTTACCGCCACTTCCTTAAAACTACTGCAAGATTAACAGAAACAAATTTGTGATATTGGTTGTCGTAAAATGCCTTACACAAATAAGTTTTCTATATTTAAATGTATTTCTGATGAATTCTTTGAAATGTTTCTCATATCTAGGCATTTCGATTGTCCTTTTAGTAACACCACTTTGATAAGGCGTCGCCATATCAAAAACTTTCTTGTATCTACTTTTTCATACTTTCTCCAAGTGTTTTTTTTTTGTTCTGGGTCACAAGAGATCGAAGTTTCGGTCAAAGTTCAAATTGTTTGCCATTTGCAACTGAGCAGCACACACACACACACACGCACAAGGCCCACGACCGGTCATATATTTAGAAGTGTTTGCGACAATGGCAGCTTTTAGCCAATCATCGCTGCCGCACAGGGAATTTCAAAGCAACACTTGCAACAAACAAAAAAAAAATTAAAAACTAACACAGAACAGCTATTACAAATAGAAAAGTGAAATCGCGCACATAAAAACAAAAAAAAAAACTACAAATAATAGGGTCATCAGCGAGGCCATCGGATGATCAGAAATGACAATGGCAATTGGCATGCGGATGAACGAGGGCAACTCAACTAAACTTCGCTGCCCTGTAATGGGTACATTTCGTGAAAGCAATGAAAATTGAAATAGGCAATTAAGCCGACACAGTGACAGACAGACAGACAGACAGACAGACGAACCGATATACAAGAAAGCAGGCAGGCAGGCAATGAGCGAGCAAGCGATGCTATCGCATAAAGTTCACAAAGTTGATTTTGTTGGAAGTGCTTTTCGGAAATGGATTTCTAATTTATTTAAAATTTGAAAGCAATTTCCATTGACAATCGTATGCGCAAATGAGTTTAAAACGTCTAAGTGATTTCAATTACGATGCGATGCGTTGTTTTATTGTTTTTTTTTTTTCATTCACATGATTGGTATATTTAGATTTTTTCTTAGTTTAGCTGTGCTAATGCTATACAAAATTCAATCAAACTGCCGCAGAATAGAGGGAGCATGGCACAAATGAAAGAAACAAAAAAGTTACGTATACGCCATGTAGCTGCTGGTAATGAAATATTTGTACTTTCATAGCAATTTGTGTGCCGAATAACTTTATTTAGACTTTGCTCATTGCTTTTGCGCGCATATTCATTATTGGCGCTATCAATTCACCATTAACGTTTAGCCATAGAAACCGCCTCGATTGTTAGTTAATAGATTTTTAATGATTCCTACTTACAAATGTAAGCTATAAGTATTCAAAGGGCTTAAGTAGTAGTGACTCGCTGTGTGTGTGTGTGTGGAAGACAATAAACAAAGAGAACAATAGAACGTAAGTGCTGGCTTATTGTAGTGGTGTGAGTGTGTGAATAGTTTGGGTTTTGAGCACAGCAGCGCACAGCTAAATAATAAGCCAAGCAAATTATGTTAAACCGCCAGGTTAGGTTGCCTTCTGCTGGGATTTACCATGAACGCCTACTGGTTATTGTGCCACTCTGCTGTCTGTGTTGTTTGTTCGTCCATCCAACTGTTTATCGGCGTGCCTTTTGTCACACACTGGTAATTAACATAAGATTAACTTTCGCACACAATTAAATAAAGGAAAGGCGTAAAAGTTTCTGTGTCTAATAATGAACCTACTAGGCAAAGGGCACAATGCGAAACGCACACAGGCACTCACATTCTCTATGCATGGCATATTTTGATAGAAAAACATTTAAATTCATGTAAGCGAGAGTGAGTTGGAAGGAAACTAGGACAAAATACATATGAATAAGTTCCACACGTATCTGTATGTGCACATATTATATGCTCATTTACTTTATTTAAGTAGAATGGATGCATCGCGCATGCTTTTCTAAACAATTTCTGGTACACTTACATTTATAATGTCGCTTAAATAGCTAATTGTTAGCTCACATACTATTTTACAATGCAAATGTACATAAAATATATATAAAATATCTATTTGCAAGTCCTAGCTATCTGCGTAGTTCTTTTATGGCAAAAATAACCTCTTTTGAAAAAGTGAAAAAATAACTACCGATCAACTGATGATAGCTGCCTCTATTCTACCAGAAAAACAAACAATAAAAGATGCGTTGAATTAACTTATGCATAAATCGTTTAAACGATTTTGCCATCAAATACTATCTCACATGCAAAAAAGGAAAAAAAAACCACCGTCTGGCGATTGAAATTAGTTAGTTACAGCAGATTATCTCACGATTTAAAATGATTTCTGTAATGCATGAGATTTATGATATTGTGCCTGAAAATCGAAAACGGCGAACTACTGAAGCATGAAGGTTTAAAAATCTTTGCAAAAAGTCTGAATATTCGCTAAAAGGCTACAAGAGAGGACTGGCGTAAATTCAAATTAACGACGAATTTCAGATGTGCGTAAATGAAATCAAAAACTTTCAAAAAGGGCTCCTTAAATGCCACAAAAAGAGTATAAACCGAGGAACGAAAGGGTTGTGATTGTGTAAAGAAAAAATCATGATTTAATCATTATTTTGAGATTTTTATTCTTTCGATCACATTTGATCGATATTTTGTGATTTTTAATTTTTTGATAAAAAAAAAATCGTTTGTTCTTCGTGGATTTAAATTTTTTCAATCATAATAAGCAAAACAAAACTTCTTGACGATGCCAATAATATCAAACAACGGCTACTTTTGATCGCAAAAAAAATAGAAATCAAAAATCAAAATTGATAGAAAAAATAAGAAAGTAACGATTATGACATTGATTAAAAACAAAAAATCTTCTGAATAAAAATAAGGTCAGATTTGCATACCACATAAGGATTATATCAATATGTTCGAGTTTTGCTTTGAACAGATTCATTTCAATAATTTTTGTAACCGGAAAAAATAAATACAACAATTGTTTTCGGTTTCCGGTCTAAAGTGGGTTTGCAAAAAGATTCAAAAGTCTCAAAATTCACCTATGAATAACCGTGAAAAAACCGAATTATACATGAGTTTGGAAATTCTCAAAATAAGAGTGTGAATGAGCTTCAAAAAGACTGCAAAAAGCTTCTAAAATTATCTTAATGAAGTTAAAAAAAAAAGATTTTAAAGTGAAACTTAAGAAGATTTTTAATTAGTGGTTTATTTCAACGAAAAATAAGAAATTGCAAATTACTTTTTTATTTTTTTTCCAATGACTATTTTGTGAAATGTTGTTAAAAAAAAGTAATTTTTTATAAGTTACATTTTTTGATAAAAAATTATCAGAATTTTTTGACTTTTGTTTTGAAGTCAATAATAGTAATAAATTTCGGATTGCGTTCAATAATAAAAATAAATTTTTGAGTTTAACTTTGTTGTTTAGAAATATCGTCTTTGTATCGAGTAATACTTTTTGTGTCAAATATAAAAATCGTTTTTTCGAGTTGTTTTTCTGCTCCGAATTAATGATTACTATGGTTTTTTTTTTGATTAAAAATTAGCATTTTTTATGAACTTTCTTTTTTTGATAAAAAATTAAAACACATTTCTAAGTTTTGTTTTCTTTCAACAAGAGTAATCATTATTTTTTGAGTTATATGCTACCAATTTTAAACCAGTTTTATATTATAATGTAAAGATATAGAAAGATAAAGAAAAAATGTGAGTGACCCGGTTTCTTTGGTTAGCTCACCAGAGACTTCTTCTTTTGCAGGCCCTCCAGAGCACGTTAAATCGGATCAGATTAATTTGGTGTTATACTCCGTCATAAAAAATATACAAAAGTTTCACTAAAATAGTTTGAGTAGCCAAAGACAAATACTGCTGTGAACTAGAACTTTTTCGGCTGCACTGAATGAAAAATTCCTTGCATGCTCCGCATTTTAATAATTTACCGAAATTTCTGTTTAAATTGCTAGTCGCTGCCGTTCATCGCTGTTGCTTGCTGCAGTAATATGCACAGCGGCTAGGAGAAATTTTATTCCCTTAGTGATTTTTTGAATACATTTTTCTTGTTCACTCGCAAAACAGTTTGTGACAGCTGAGTACCGAAAAACGAAAAGTAAATAAACGAAAAAATTAAGAGTCAAAAAATACAACAAAAAAAAAACTGCAAATGCACGCTAACCTAATTCAACTTTGGTTGCGTCGACGAGATACGACTTTTGGCAATGAGTGTCGCACTGAGCCTACGACCAGCCAAGCCCAGTAGCACAGTCCGCACACACCACGACCAAAGCGAAACAAACAAAGGTAAACATACAACGGAAAACGCTCACAAAATTGAAGAAGAAAAACTCCCGCTTATTTGTTTAATGTGCTTTGTTTGCAAATGTGTGTGCAAGTATTTTTAGTTATTTTTGCTTTTGTGTGCACCCAACATCGCTGCCACTCCTCGCTGTTGCTGGTAGTTGTTGTTAGTTCTGTCCTTGTACTTAGTGGCAGTGTTTGCGGGTTTGGTTTTGTTGTGAGTTGGTGGAACTTTGCGCTTTGTCCCATGAGTGATATCAACAATAATAGAAACAGCAGTTACAGCTGCAACAACATTAAGAATAACAATAACAACGATAACAACAATTAAATAACGTTTCGCTGAGCATGTGTTAATTAATGAGGTTACATTGCATGCTGAGCGGGTTGAATTGGCTTCGTTTGTTTTTTTTTTGTTTTGTTTGCGCCACGGCAAAGAAAACCAAAGCAAAGCAGAGTGTAGTTGACTGGCAGGCGCGTGAGGGTGCGGTGCAACTGTTATACTGTTATACAGCTGTAGAGGTTGAGCGCTTGGCTGGATGTAGCGAAGGCGGCGGCGGTGGCGGTGGCGGTGGTTCGTTGGACAAACAACTCTGGGAAAAGTACATATTCTAATACATGTGTAATTTGTTGTTGTGTATGTGTGTGTTTTGTAAGCGCATGTGGGTTGCTTGTTCGCTTATGTAATGGCATATGTTAGCATGTGTAAGCGGTTTGACAGCTGCATTGTGGCGGCTGTCGGAATTCGGCACTGAGACGATATATTTATTAGGACAACGCACAAACATAAATACATAAATGCCTATGTTTATTTTTACGCCGGGAGGTTAGCGCCAACGCATATACGTACGTACACATATGAGAGATTAAGGCAACTATGGCAAAACCGTTCACTGACGTAGGGCTAGGCCGCCTAAGCCTTTTGGCTGTTTAGCTTACATGGCTTATATGGCGCGCCACCCAAGGGCTGGTTGGCTACTGGCTGGCTTTGTTTCTTGTTTATTATTGTGCCCCTGCACGCCTGTGGATTTTCCTGCTTAGCTGGACGGCTGGTAAACTTAGCTGATTAGCTGTTACTCTTGTTCCAAACTCTACAGAGATTTGACACTGCAAATGGCGGCGTCTACGTATATGGGGGGAATTGCTGTTTTGATTGGGTTGATTGTGCGGAAGGGGCGGGAGTACACTTGCAAAGTCGTGCAAATTTAATTGAATATTAATTTAGCTAAAAAAAAAAACAATTTTGTTTTAAGTTAGAACCAGAACCTAAAAATAATTAGGTTAAAAGTGATGAGAAACCGTACAATCGGATTTTAAAATGCTTAAAAATTTGTTACTAATAATATTGCTGCAAGCCAATCCCGCGATCATGTTGCCGACGATTGAAATACATTTTTTTCTTAAAAATAATTTTTTTGCTAGACATATTTGGCATGACAGACGATTTTTAGCTAAACAATTCGATAGAAAATAACTGTATAGCGAATATTTTATTAAAATCGAGTTTCAAAAATCGCGTTTTTAAAATAGCAATTTTGTTTATATGTAGTCAGACTTGGGCACAATTATATTTCTGATTGAATTATAGCATACTTTTAGGGAGTCACTGTAAACATATTTCGAATATACATATATAAAAAAGGCAAACGTGTTGCTTCTCACCATATATCTCTCAAACTGTAAATTAACTTTTTTTTTCAGCCTGAAAGTATGCACATAGTTATTAGAACAGTTTTGGAAACCTTGTAATCTAGGCGTTTGAAAAATTCTGTCATGCGGCAGGCTTTTCTACCCACTAGTAGGGGTTTAAAATCAAATAAGCAGCTGAACACAATGTGATAGGAAATTTTTTATTTATGGTACGAGTGAGTAAAATGTAGTTGATTTTTTTTTTTACTTATTCTTTTATGAATCGTCTGTAAAATTTATAGAGCTTGTAGCCAGGTTTGTAATATGAGAAAATAACAATTTTTCAAAGTGGTAGAAGTGATAGCTGCTATTTCGGAGATCACCACATCTCCTCTCCTCATCAGACTTTCTTTCTTTCTAGACTTTATGTGGCTTTGAACCATGGTACACGGAGTTGCTAGGCGAGCACGCAACTACTCAGCCACGCTAACCGTGTGAAAATTGTTTGTTTTTCTCACTATTCCTATCTCCAACCATACCGCTATTAAGTGCGACTTTTCGCCACTCTGTGCTTGTTGATTTTTATTTTCTAAAACTTTAGTAACGAATATTGTGTTTCTACATAGCCTGCGTCCTCTTTTCTTTTATAATAATTACAGATTCAATTGTACAAATATTATAAAAGAAGGAATGACAGATTTTCACTGCCGATATGAAACCACTCTACCTTTGACATCAAAACTCTTGGATTAAAAAAAATATATTTGCGTTATTCTGGCACAGATGCTGACTAAAGCGGCGGGAAATGATATTCAACTTTTAAGTACCTATAAAAACAAGAAAGCACATCGTCGTCGAAAATTTATTGTTCTGCCTCCACTTTCAATTCGGATTTATTGCCCGAAGCCTTTTCAAACTTTTCCACCAAACTTTCGTTGGCCAACTAGCATATTTAAGTTCCTTATTTTTAATCATTTAATTTTTTTTTTTTTTTTAACTAAAACTCAAACAAACCCACTCAACTAGTAACAGTAAAGCGAATAATTTCAACATAAAATAAGCAGAAAGGTATCAGTGACATACCGGTCAGCCTTTTTCGTTAAAAGTTTCCAAAAAAAATAAATATTTTATATTATCTAACCACTAGGGTCTACCACCGAAACTAATCTATGATACAAAAGTTTTGCATTGGTTAACATTTGCATATAAAATTTATTAATTTCAGAACAAACTTGCCGAATAATTGCAACGCGAAAAACACATTTGCAATAAACTAGCAATGCAATGCCCCAAACTGCGACCTGCCACAGTTAGAAACAAAAGTTGGTAAAATTCACGGCATAAGCGAATGAAATTTTTAATAACCGCAGAGAAAGACAGGCGCTAACCCTTGTGCAGTAAGTACGGAAATGTAGAGTGATGAAGGTAGGCGAAAGCATTTAGTGGAGCAACATGCAAATGCGAAAATATTTATGTGGTATGAATTTCGGTGTATTACATCTGCTGACAGCTGCAAATTGACAACGGACATGAAAATGCACTTTCGTGACAAAAAGGAAAAAAAGCATGCAAAAAATATTAATGCCTTAAGTAATAATAAAAGCTATGCCAAAAATAATGCCCATACTCGTATAACTGCAAAGGTTGAAAAGGTTGGCATATTTCGAACTTTTTTTAGTTAATATAAATATTTAATGCGTAAAGTGAAAACTTTTTTTCAAAATGTATTAAATTTTTTATGCTAGCTGGTATTCTGCAGGGAAATTATGAACGAGTTTGACTTGTTATGAAAAACGAGGGTGGATTATATTCAGTTTCAATATTCATAAAATAAAATGTATTGTGTTAGCTTATAGACAGAGATATAACTACTACATGTAGTAGAAATAGTAAAATCAATAGTTCATATAGTAAGACACACATTTTTCGAGTAATCATTAACTACTATTCAAAGACTTATATTATAAAAGTCTTTTCATATTGATTATCAGCGATATAAATATTTTTAAGTCTTCAAAGACTTTTACTTTGAAACTTATATAATAAAAGTTTTCACATAGTAATTATGAGTGAGTTACATTATTCGAAGTCTTCAAAGACTTTGGAATTATAAAAGTCTTTTGATATTCATTATCAGCGAGATAATTATTTTGAAGTTTTATAAGACCTTTACTTTGAAAATTTTATTATAAAAGTCTTGGCATAACAAATATGAGTGAGATGAATTTTTTTTTTAGATCTTCAAGAACTTTTATATTACGACTTATATTATAAAAGTCTTCACATAATAATTATGAATGAGATGAATGTTTAAGTTTTGAAAACTTTTTCAGGATGGGCTCGGAACTGATTCGGGACTATTTGGAAACCATTTCACGATCAGCTCGGGGCCACTACTGGACTAGTGCGATATTATTTTGGCACAAGTTCGGGACCAGCTTGAGGTTAGTTTTTTCTAATATTTCAAATTTTGAAATTAGTCCTTGTATAGAATGATTGAAAATTGACGTAAATGGTGCAACAAAATAATGCCATATCCAATTTGATATCTCACACGCTATTGGTTTTATTTAAATCGCTTTTTCTGTAGTTCCTAACAGGCCATTTTTTTATAGATATATTTCACAGTTCGTTATTTCCGGCTATCAAAAATTGAAACAAAGTAAACTGCCCGATACCTCAACGCACTCAAAATACAAACTTGATGCCAACCAATGGACGTGCTGCCAAGCTGCAGGTAATGCTGCAAAAGGCGGGTAGAGCAAAATATTTTCCAAGCCATAAAATAAAATTTGGACAGTTGCTCAGTCAGTTGTTGCAACATAGCAATACTATGGAGTACACAGTACAAGCTAGCCGTAGAGCTACTTCCAACACAAAAGTGCCCAGTTAATTTTAGTTTATTACAACTAAAAAAAAATGTGAGCGAATAAAAATAAATAAATGCACAAACTACGTGAAAATTGCCAAAACATATACTTTGTAGATTTCGTGAGCGACTGCTGTTTTTTCTATTTTTGTTCTTATTTTTATTTTTATTTCTATTTCACTTTTATTGACATTTTTCAAACGTTTCAACCATCTACGTACACTAGAATGTCTGCATAATATATGAATGCATTTGTGTTGGAACATTCGGGTGGATATGTGTGTGACGGTGTTGCACCACCCACCACCAATACATGCTCACCAGCGTTTATTGCCTGTCACGTGCAGCATATAGTGCATCAGCAAAGTGTCAGACTCAATTTATGTACCGTTATCTATCACTTTTGTTTTAGTTTTATTTCTTTCACAGTACCTGACTGAAATGTAGAAATATTGAACAGTTGCATTTATATTCGGAAATATCTTGAAATATTCGATAGGGGAAATATTTGCTTAAAAAGAATTTTGGCAAGCCCAACGCTGAAACCTGTTAAAAATCTGGGGAGCTTTCAGGAGTATCCTTATTTCGAAACAAGTGATAGCATTCACCGGAATCATGAAATCAGTAACGAAAATCTATTTTTTAGGTCTTTTTGCATTTATTGACCAACTACCCCAGAACAGGGAACAAAACTAACTTTCTATGGATACCGTTTTCAATAGACATTCAGATTCTTTGCATTGATATATCACTTATGAAAATTTTTAAGTTGCAGGGGTTTAAACTAAAAAAAAAAATGAACATTTTCGAGCATTGTCGAAAAATTTAAGTATTTATTCAAAATTTTAGTTAATAAAATTTGTAAAACGAAGACCAAAAATGTTTTTTTGAAAGACAATTTTATTATCAAAATGTGGAGTGTAAGAGCGCCGAAATGGGACAGTAAATGTTAAAGTTATTGAAAATTAAATAAAATCGCCGTCGAATTTAGAATTTTGCTACATTTTATAGGAATTTGAGTCAACTGATTTTGAAAATAGCAACTTAATATTTCCATCCTATCTAGGTGTTGAGGTACAGGGTGCTGAAGATTTTCCATTTGTTCGCTCCAACATAGGTTGACTTATTCGCAATTTTTTCAAACATTGTTTTACGAATTGCAATTCTAAAAACGGCGGTGAGTTTTATACAAAATTTCAGAAATATTGTTATCCAAAAAAATCTACATTATTATAGTTTTTCTCACTGTTCTGGCCAGTTCTATGCCAAAAAGTGCTAAAAAATCCAAAAACTTGCATATATTTCGAGATATTTTGAGCTAAAAAGCTACAGTGTACGTCATAATGAAAATACAATAAATAAATTTATTTATACTTTTATAATGTTAGTAACTTTTTTTTAAATAAAAATAGGGTTCAATCTACAACAAACACTGGCTAAATTCTAGTTACAAACTTAGTTAAAATGGGGGGAGGAAACTTTGCATACGATTTTAAAATTTGTAATACGAATTTTTAGAAAAATTTGTATATCACGATCAATTTTAATGCAATAAAGTATAAGTTTCAAGCGACTAGAAATTGAAGTTGATTTTTAAAAATTTCTTTACTGACAACGTTGTACGGGTTTGTTTTTTCATAATAAAAAAATATGAGCATGCGTTTTATGAAAGAATTTACTAAAGAGCTTCACGAAAAAATTTCCCAATAATCAACGGTAGTTTGTAGCCACTCGAAAATTGAACTTTATTAAACTAAACCTGAGTGGGCTATAAAACTGCGTAAAACAAATTTTATTTTTATTTATAAAAAAACTCCATTTTTGGAGATATTTTCAAATCACTCCAGCTCACTTAAACTTTAATATTTTTGAAATATTTCGCTGGAAACATAATATTATTGAGAAAAAGCTGCAACTATCTTTGGTGAAAGTCCCTAATGTAGATATCTATATTTTTTTAACCCAGGTTTTTTTTTTTTTTTAATTTCAGTTACACAAATACAAAATAAAATTTATAGGCTTTGCTTATTGAGACCTAACAAAGTACGCCAGGTATTTGCTATTTTCGAATATTTCTTCAATTATGTAATCTCTTTCTTTTGTTTTATCATTCGCCGTCACTTGCAGATCTCGCTTTAAGCTACTGTACTTCGAATATTTCAGCAAAATGTCAGCACAGCGCCAATAACTCGATATGTTTCCAATCTATAGCATTCGCTTTAAAATGCCACTATCGCAAATAGCTAGCCATAGAGAAATTTACACACAACCGCACACAGGCATTTGCATGAATAGATGTACGCGATTTGTGAACCATGCGAGGCAATTGCGCTTCACCAACAACAACATCAACAGCAACAGCAGCAACGGCAGTAGCTGCAGCAATTTAAGCGGCAACAACGCCAACGGCACTGCTTCAACTGGTATTGTTTGTAATTAGTTGTTGTTGTACAAAAGCAATGCTTTGTTGCCTGCAGCTAAATACAGAATACAGCAAAAGCAGTCAGCGATTGCATGCCAACATCATTGACGCCGATTTGTATGCCTGGACATCAGTTGGATGCACATATATGTATACTAAATATATACACCTGCAGACATTTGTGTCACAGCTTCCGATTTGAATATCGTACACATACACACACCTGCACATGTATGTATATGTAGATGTGCGTGATTGTGTTTGCACAATGTGCCCGTAGGTGATAATTACTCATTCGAAAATGGTGTGATTTAGCCGACAGTATACTGCGTTTGCTGATTTGTGGCTTTTGCTAAAATTCCCCCAAGCGTTGGCACAAATACGGGACGACATGGCGTATGAGAGAATTCAGACTTTTGAATGCTAAAAATGAACGATTAACAGGAAATCAATATAGCTACTACGAGTATATGAAGTGACGAAAACCGTTGGTACAAAGCGATAGTTCTGCACGGCACCATTGGTGTTTACCATTAGAAGCTTTAAATTTTTTAATATTCGCAACTTTAATTTTTCTATAAAACTAAATTTACTATCGTGTGAAAAACTAGAATCATAATGAGAGTATCGATAAAAAATTAAACAGCAGCGCCACCTTTATCATAAAAAGAGCATTATTAAAATGGCACGAAGCTATTAAATGGTGTACATTAATGCAGTTCTAACACTAAGGAGTTTCCTCTGGCAACTACAAACTAGCCAATCAACAAATATTGGTGAGCGTTCTTGTCGGCCATGACGCTTTGAAATGAGTATGAGTGTGATACAATAACTGATATCAAGTCATTTTTCGGTACAGAGCTCCTTCGATGCATTGGTTTTCATTATTGTGTGTATAATTGGTCTTATCGTAATCGTTATCGATAATCGATATGTATATCGGAATTGCCCAAATTTATATTGTTAGCGTTATTGTTATAAATGAAAATATTTTTCATCGTATCGTGTTCTATATTGTCATTTGAATTCCTCTACTCACTCTTATACCGTTATCGAAACTGTTATCGCAAATGTTATCGTTATCTCAATTGTTTTAACTACCGAGATAGTCGATGTTCTAGCATATTCTGAACGATAAAAGTACTGTTCATAAATGGAAAAAAATGAGAAACATTGCTCACTATTTGATCATCTATTTGTATTTTCATGCGTCCATTTAACGCACATTTTCAATTTCCCACCAACTTATGAAATAGTGGCTTGAATCCTAAGGTGTTTAGGTCCGGTAACCATGCTTAGATACATGATATCGGGTGTAAAATATAACGACATGCTAACTATTCAAATTATCGCTCAAAAATAATCGATTACCCATATATATCGAATTAAAAAGACTTGATGCCCAAAATATCGATATTATATTATACCGATAGTGATGCCCTTTCCGGTCAATCACTTTCGTATTCGGTAGAGGACTTGAATGCAGTGCGACCTTGTGTATCCTCATGCTGTTTTTAATCCGCTTGGTTGTCATGGTGTGAAATTTTTCTTCGAAAATAAGATACTATACTACGGTTCATTTGCTCGAAAATATCGTGTGAAAAGTATCGATTAAAAAATATAGGTATCGAAAGGTAAAAGTGTCGATTTGGTAAAAAATATAACGATATACATCGTATCGATAATTTTCACCAGATCGGTATATGCAGAGTAAAAGTATCGATATTTTGTAAGACGCAATTACCTAAAGTATTGTAAAGTTATTTGATAGTGAAAAAAATAATACATATTTGCTAGTTTTATTATTTTTATTTACTATTTATTATGCTTCTTATGTGTGGTTTGGATTCATCATAACAATAAAAACGTAGGTACATAGGTACAAAACAAGTTACGGCGTTTCAGTCGGAATTATAAGACGTATTATGTTTTAAGGCTAACATCAAAATATTTTGAAAAATATGGTGATTTAAGTTAGCTGGGCTAATAAAGACTTTAAAAAATATCAAATTCTGATTAATTGTAAGCTGAGCAACAAAGCAGAAGTCTAAGACTTGGAGAGAGCAGAACATGTTGTGTTTTATTTTTTTTTTGATTTTACGTGGAGTACCAGAAGGCAACAGACTAGAAAAAGTATTTTTTTAAGTTTTAGCTCTCAAAAACTAAGTTCTTCCGAAATTATTGATATGCACTCCGCTTAGCAGCTCCACCCCGTCTCTAATGAGAACTCTCGACTGTTTAATCTTTCTACATAGAGCCAACAACTCTCAAATAATTTAAATGGGTACTCCAAAAAAAAAAGTGTTTTAAACGTATTTGCTAGTACGACCGCAATTCCAACTTAGTCTGTGCAAATAAACAAAAACTCGAAATTTAAGTCAAAGCAGGACACCTAAGTGCAACTTAAACCACAACAGTCACAACCGCAAAAATATTTATCGAGAGCGCACGCAAACACAAACAACTGTCCCACAAACAATAACCACAAAAATAAATCATTTTCAGTGTTTATCTCCGCTCGCTCGCTTGTTTACACAGCTTATCGTTGGCAGCAGCAATTCAGCTAAGTGAGCCGAAGCCAATTCCATGGTACATCCAACAATTCGCTACTCCACTACCGACATCCCGGACGTCGCACTTTCAAATTATGGCTACATTTGGAAATTTTGCTTAAGCGCCAGCATTGCCAGCTCATGACTGTTTACCACTTACTTACCGTTTTTCGCTTTATTTTCGCTTTGTAATTTTTACTAGCGCTTACTGTTTTTTTGTTTCTTACTTCTCCCTGTACACTACCTCCCTTTGGCTAGTCAAGTGTCAGGTTGACTGTTTATAGAAAAAAAGAAGCAAACTATGCGCAAATATTGGAAATAAGAAAAAATAAAATAAAATTGCAGTTGCTGCCAAGAAGTTTATTGAAAATTATTACGAAAATTGTTTGGCATTTCCGCCATTATGGCGAACGAATTATGGCTGACCACACAAAAACATGGCAAGTGAATTGAAAAGAAGAAAACTCCACAATAACACAATTACTGCTCGTAGCTGGACTTGGCAGACGTCGAGACAAACAAACAAAAGCAGGCAGGAAAAAAGGAAAAAATAAAAAAGTTAAGCTAACGAACGGCAAATATGACAGCCAAAAATGTGGCAAACAGCAGTGTGACAGCAGAGAGGGGGTGGAAGAGGAAGTTAAGCAGAATGGTGTAAATGAAAAACAGACGAAGTGGATTTGCAACTCGCTGGCGGGCCCTGACTGCGGAAGAAAGGAAACATTAAGTGCGCAAACAAAGGTATAAAATGTATACAAAATCAGCGTAGCAGCTAAATAAATATTTCACTTAAATAACGCTAAGTAATCGAACTGAGAGTAAACGGAAAATAGCCTGGCTTAAATTTCATTGATAAGCAGAGAGCGGAAAAACACTGAAAATAAAAAAAATATATATATTAATTCTTTAAATAGTTAGTAAAAAGCTAGGGTGAACAGGTGGCGAGTAAATAACAATGAGTAGCGAATAGAAAGTAAAATTTAATGAGTTGCAAAGAAAAACGTAGTTCGTAAAAAATGATTGACCGAAAGTGGGTATAAACTAACGAGTTGCGAGTTAAACGAAATAAGTAACTAGGAAAGTGTGAGAAAAAATGAGTTGAAAGTTAAGTGCAATTTGTGTTAAACAACGAGTAGCTGGAAGTCGGCACCAGGTAACGAGTAGCGAGCAAAGAACAACGAGTAACGAGCATTAAATCAAAACCAATGAGTTGCAAGTAAAATGCTACTTTATACTAAACAACGAGTATCAAGCAACGAATAAGAAATGAAAAAAAAAACGAGTAACAATATGTTTGCAAGAAACTAGCAGAAAGTGGCAATAGAGAAGAATAAAAAAATAAGAAATGACGAGTGACAAGTAGCCATAACCAAAATTTCTGGAATTTGTTACACGTTTGAATTTTCTGCAGAAAGCGAAAAGTGTCGTGATCTGACTCAGCAAACTCTAAACTAGTATTTTAGGCGTTTGTCGGCTCTCAGACTTTTGTAAATGAAATTGAAAGTTGCTTGCCATGCGACAACGAATTTGTTACAATAATGAGTTTGGTTATCTTTAAAAAAATTCTATTAATTATTAGTTGTTAATTATTCTATTCTTCATGACGTCACAAATTCATTACGAAATCGAAAGTTATATTGAATTAACAGGAACTAAATGAACAGCAACAAATAAAAGTAACGAGTAAGGAATTGAACGCCCCAAGTAACGAGTAATGAGAACATCTTAGTGGCTAGAAATGCGTGCGAATACGACAAGTACCGCGTCGAAAGTCAAAAGTAGTAAATTAAGTATGGGAAGTAGTAAGAAGTAGAGTGCAAGGAGTATTTAATAGTTGTCGAGACATGTTCGAAAAATAAATAAAATAAAAGCTAAAAAAAATATAATTTTTTATATAAATATAATGAGGCCAACAAATTTTTGTATATTTTTTAAATATTGTATTTCTTTTTCTTATGAATGTAAACACAGGCTGATCCGTAATGAACTACATTCTAAAAAACAAAGCAAATAATGTGATATTTTGAAGGGTTGAAACGATGTTCGCAGATAGATAAAATACTTGGTAAAACAGTGCCGTAAGGTAGCTGAAATTTTAAAATACTACTAATCTCTATTTTTTATCTGACCAAGAAAGGAAATCCAGCTTTTACACTACATATTTAGTTTCACCTTCACACCGCATTGTTGCCCTCCTTTTTATTCATCGCATCTCTTCGCTACAAAACTGCACGTCCAACTACATAAATTTCTAGCCAACAAACCGAAAAGGAAAAAAGAAAATCAACAACAATGAAATCACATTGTAAAAATAATATTAGAAGAATATTTATGTATAGCTGTGTGTTTGTGTGCACCACAAGCTGCCCATTAAATAAGGCAAGCTTGAGTGCACTTTACAGATACTTTAAGCTGATAAATATGAAATAAATGACCGCCAAGTAAGAAATTTCGTTTCCCACTTGCTGGGCAGCTGCTGCTGCTTTAAAATTATCTCTTCGTTCACTTTTGTGGAAGAAGTTGTAATATTTTTTGTAGAGATATCGTTAAATTAGGAGGAGCAATTGCAGTGTGTAAGAGTTGTGAGCGAGAACGAGGAAAGTATTAAAATAGAATGAAAGATAATATAATAAAAAAACCAATGAAAAATTTTATTGTTGCCCGAGGCGTAGTTGCAGCTGCAGTCGTGGTCGAGGCGAAAAAAGTAAGATCAGTCAGTGATTATTTTCTCAGAACGAATAGTTTGGTGTAGATAGTAGAGTAGAAGTGCAGCATAAGAGAGGTAAATTATTAATGAGGCCATTCAGAATCAATGGTGAGTCATTGTAGGGATTGTTTCATTGAAAAAGAAAAATAAAAAATATTATTTTTTGGACGGATTGTTTTTTTTTTTTTTTTGAAGGTCAAAGCAACAACAGTCAAAACGGTAGAACCTGGAGATTTCGCTTAATCCATTTGACATACGGAATAGATAAGTGATACTTCAATAGTATTTGTGTTTGAAATATTGGTGCTTATTAATTAATTTGGTAAGCGTTTTATCAATTACTCTGAATTGACATTTTTAAGATAATTTTTGAAAGCTATTGATTCAAATATTCATCTATTTACATATTAAACAGAAATTACAAATTTTCAAAGTGTTTACTGTATTACAACTAAAAAGTATAAACTTAATTTGAAGCCTTCATTGACATAAGCAAATAAAGCCAGATGTGTGTAATTTAATGTGGAATTAAATGATAAACATTCCTCAGAAAAGGCAGTGACTTTATGGGACACAGAATTCGAAGTTTTTCATAACAAATGTGTAAATATTTACAAAAAAGTTCCGAGCTTGGCTCAAATATTCGTTCTTATTATCGATACCATTGTATTGTAATAGTTATCGATAATATAATTTGCTTTTATCATTATTATTGTCGATAGCATTACTTTGGTCATTGTTGTCATCGTTCTTGTTATCGATATATTTTTTCGTCGATACAACATATTACATATATTTGCCGTTATCTTTGTCGCTTCTTTTATCGTTGACGTCATTTTTAGCAGCGTTATTATCGACATAGATAAGTGTATATATCTTTAATACTTTAACGACTCTGTTGACTTTATTTATTTACTGAAATTATTATTATTATTTATTACTGAAGTTATCGCTATCGAGATTTCTGAAATTGATGAATAACCTTAGCTATCTCTAAAAGCAATTATATAAAAGAAACTAAGCAATAATGCAAAATTCAATATCCCCTGCTAATTCTGTTCGTCGACTCCGGACACTCATGCAAACAGTGATTAATACTAAATTATGTAATATTTATTTAAAAGGACAGAGCTCGAGTTGAGATGTGAAACTTGCATGTCAACTACCAGCTAAACTAAAATCATAGAGAGCACGGTGTCGATGTAGACTTCAAGGTAGATTCTTTTCGGAACAAGAATATCAATAACATGCAAATATTCTCTACAAAAAAAAATAATAATAATAACTTAACAGTTTTAGAAAGCTGGATATGAAAGCTTAACAAATTTTTTATGGACAAGATTTCTTGTTATAAGTCGATATTTTGTGATTTTTATTTTTTCGATCTAGTTTGATCGGTATTTATACATTATCTTTTTTTTTCGATCAAAAGTTATTGTTATTTTTGAATTTAAATTTTTTCGATCTGATTTCATCGATATTTTGAGAGGTTTATTTTTGCGAACATAAAAATTAATAGCATTGTTAGTGTTATTGTTGTTATTGTCATCGCCAGCAAGTGTTTTTGCGTTTACTATGATCGATAAATATGTAGTCGGATTATAACAGTCATATGAGATCGAAAAATTCCAAATCTAAGAATAACGATTGTTTCGGATGCAATAAATAAAAATCACAAAACATCGATACAATTTTATCGAAAAAATCAAAATCACAACGTATCGGTAAAATGCTACCGAAAAAATATAAACACAATTAAAACGGTTAAATATCGATGAATTTGTATCGAAAACATCGATGAAATAAAAACAACAAAATATCGATAAAGTTTAATCGAAAGAAAAATAAAAATCACAAAATAAAGATTAACAGTGATCGACATTTGTGTACAATTATAATGATTAAATCATGATTTTTTTTTAGTAAAAATTTTAACTTTTACAGTCCTTGATAGAAAGCTGGTTAAAAATTGTTCAAAGATTTCGCGCTTAAATATTTCGCTAATAACGGATACATATTCATTTTCAAATAGCTTTTAATTGGAAGGACCACAAAGCCGCTATTGATTTATACTTTTTATAAAACTATTAAACTGCTGCAAAATTGCCGGGTCCTATACGTAATGAGCCGTATTAAATAAATAATGCAATAAAATATTGCTAACAGAAATCTTCAAAATCAGTTCACAAGCAAAAATTTCAAACCAAATTTATTTTATTTATTTTCTACAGATATATACAGTATATGTATACCCACGCACATGTATGTAAATGAATACCCCTGTGTATATATATGGAGGTATGTACATATATATTTCTATTTGATGGCAGTCCCTAAACGCAGTCAAGCAAATAATCCAATTAATAAGTGCACATAAATTAGTGGTTAGAACCAAAAAGGATCATCTACTTCAACATAATTTTCAACACATTTTCAAGTTCTAATCTTTGTGAAATATAATATTAAAAATAAAATTAAAAAGAAAGGCTAAAAAGGCAACAACAGCCAGCGTTGCTAACAATGTTCTCAGCATCCTTTGATGAAATAAGCAGTTAGTGTAAAAAGTAACTGAACTCGTAACAAAAATGTGGGTGAAAGCGGTTTACTACACAATACATACACAAATACACCCACACACACACACACACATCTGCGGATATATGTAGTTTGCTGCATTGTTGACCAAAGTTTTTTGCGCCATTTCAGAATAAGAACCACTCGCACAGGTGATGCTGAGCTTTCGATATGAGTACAGTTGAAAGCAAACCAACAACAAAAAGTAAAACAAAAAACAAAATTGAAGCCAACATGAAATTTATGGCGCTTTTTGTAGCAGCTGAACCCCAAAGTACTATCATTTGATGCCCGAAATACCAAGTGCATTGCGTGTATGTGTGTGTGTGTGTGTGTGCGTGTGTGTGTGTAGGTATGGATGTTGGTGTGGTTGTTTAAACATTTTACTTTTAACAGTATTACACTCTTATAAATATATGTAGTTGGAAAACTTTAAAAAGTGAAAATTTCAAAAAGTTTGCAATGCAGCAAATACTAGGTTAATATCCGCCCACAATTCAAGCCACCTAGCAGAGCACACTAAGGTGCGTTTTCTTTCTCGCTGCGCACATAATGCGCTTCAATAGATAAGTTACTTTATATACATACATACGTAACGTAAGTATAGCCGATTTGCTTGTAGCTATCTAGAAGCCACTTCTAAGTAATAGTTGTATATTTCGCGCAAGGTGTGGGTGTTCGAAAAATATATCAGCTGCTTGCTCGTCCCATAGCCTTTTGTTTTGGTGCTCTAATCTGGTTTCCAGTTGAAAGCATTTGGGTAGCGTTAAGGGACCACCGATGGTCGCGTTTTCGGTTGTTTTGTGGTTGAAGCAGGTGGCGCTTGTGGTATCGCTCGTTGTAGTTATTATTGCGCATTCCCTTTGCATGCTTACATCTATATAAGATAAATGCGCTGGGCATAGATAAATAAATTTCAAAGTGAACTCAATACAAACAAATAAATTAATAAGTGGAATTTTTCAACATTTTTGGTTAAAAAAACCGAATGGGTTAGTTGTTCAATAAAGCAAATAATTTCATCTTTTTTACCTTTGCTCGGGTACTTTTTTCATTTCCGGGCTGAAATTTTTCTGATTTGGAAGTGTAAAATATTTACAGTGCAAAACATAATGATGAATAAGTTTTACTATTGATTTTTCTTAATTTAATTTTAATTATTTTTTAAAAAAAAATATATTGCAATATTCAGATTAACTTTTTTGTAAAATTTGTTGAATTTTTCCACCCATTTGAACAATGTTTTAAACTGAATAAAAAAATTAAAGCTACGCTTAAAATTGTGAATTTAATAAGGGTAAGGTTAAAGTATTCATTGCGATTTAACTTCTTAAGTTCAGGTCTCAGTTAAGATAAAAAATTAACATAAGCTCAAACATAAGCTTAACATAAGTCAAAGTAAAAGAAAGTCCGAAGGATAAGAGCAAATTTGGGATTACGATTAAGGTTAGAGGGAGTTGGGATTTACGGTGTGCCTAAAAGTTATGCCACAATTAAGGTTAAGGTTCTGGTTAAGATTAAGGTCAGGGTCAGGGTTATGGGTGAGATAAGGGTTACGACTAAGTTTAAGGTTAATTTTTTGATTAAAATAAATTTCGGGTTGTGGTTAAGGCTAGGGTTAATGTTACAGTTAAGTTTAAAAGCAACGTTAAGGTTCGGATTATGGTTACTGTTATGGTTGCGAATAAGATTAAGACTATGGTTAAAGTTAAAATTAAGGTGGTTGCAGTTAAGGCAAAGTTCGAGTTGCGGTTAAAGAAATTGTTAATATTTAAGTTAAGGTTAAAGTAGAGCTAAATTTTAAGGATAAGCTCAGGGCCAAGGTTAAGGTTTGGGTTAAAGTTAACATCAAAATAAAAATTAAGATTAAAATTAAGATTAAGATCAAAGTAAACAATTAAGGTTAGGGATAGGTTGTCGTTAAAGCTAATGTTAAGTTTAAGGTTAAAGTTTTGATTAAGGTTAAAGTTAAGGTTAAGGGTAAGGTTAAGGTTAAGGTTAAGGTTAGGGTTAAGGTTAAGGTTAAGGTTAAGGTTAAGGTTAGGGTTAAGGTTAAGGTTAAGGCTCTAAGGATAAGTTAAGGATGAGATAAGGCTTAACCTTATCTTATATAAGGCTACGTCTAAGTGTAAGATCAATGTTAAAGTTAAGAGTGAAGATTTAGCTTGTGCTTAGGGCGTCACATGTTCGGAGTCGACGAACGACAACGTAATTTTTTTAAATAAATATAACCCAGATTATGTTCCATTTAATCGCTATACCTTTAATAAAGACCCTTATACCAATTCGTACAATCCTCACATAAAATGATTTCCTGCATCTGAATATAAAATTATTAAGAATTATTTATTTTAAAATTTGTTGTGATATGATTTTCCACAGTTAAGGTCAAGAACAAATTTCTTTACTTTTAATTGCCTATAATATCGTAATTTTTTCATCAAACTCCGTATTTTTGTTGTCGATTAAGTAAAGGTTTTTGGAAAATTATAAAAATCGTCTTCAAAAGTAGTGAATATTTCTTTCGATTTTTTCTTATTTTAATAATTTTTTTTTCTTGAATCCAGAAAATTGTTTCTAAATATATTTTCTTTTAAAATACAGTTCTAAGAAATGTATGCTGTTTGTAAATTATTTTTTTATTGCTGAACTGAGTCCAAAGCCTTTTATTAAATCGTGAATAATTCTTTAGAAATTTAAATTTCGGTAAAATTTGAACAGTGCGCTCAAAAATCGGCACAAAGAATTAAGTGCACAAATATTTACGTACATCTGTGATAAAATAGAATAAAGACACTCATATGTTGACAACAATTGAATCAGCCCTTAAGCCTATGAGCAATAAGTCTGCGCACACATCAAACAACTTCAAAACAAGAGAGTGGTGACGACGACATCCACAACACACTCAGTGACTACGGGTGACAAAAGTAATGGCAAAAGTAAATAAATAAAATAAATAAAAAGAAGAATAGAGGCAATATTTACGTTGAAATTGACTTAAGGCCATAAAAAGTGCCACACATGGAAATATATGCAGACTCACACACACACGCACACACACACATGCAGGAAAAAAGTATATGGCGTAGCTGGTGTTGTCGCAACAGCAAAAGCCAGGAGCAACAGTTGTTGAAAACAACACTGCAATGAGTATCAACATCAACAGCAACAGCAATAGCAACAACAACAGGAACAGATAAAATAAATAAATAAAATAAGAAACTTACTTGAGCGGCATACAAAGTGCTTAGTTGATGACAGAGGGGGGAGAAATGAGTTTGTAGAGGAACCACAAAGAGCTTATTTTGTGTGAAAGTAAGAAGTTTTGAAAAGTTCTAAAGCTAATGCTGTGGTGCCAAAGTCTAAGAAACAATATTTATTAAATTATGAAAAAAAAATGTTAATATTACACTCTTTTTCAAAATGTCAAACAGTGGCCGTAACTTTCTAATTTTCATAACAACAAAACTCGTGATTAAATCGTTATTTTGTGATTTTTATTTTTGCGACCACATTTGATAGATATTTCGTGATTTTTTTTTTTTAAATGACATTTTATCGATATTTTGAGATTTTTAACTTTTTTCTTAAAAAATGATCGGTATTCTTGGATTTCAAATTTCAATAAGAAACTCAAAACAACTTTTCAGCGATGACAATAACCACAAAAACTACATGATTTACTTTTATGATAGAAAAAAATCACAAAATATCGATAAAATTGGTCGAAAAATAAAAAATCACAACAAATCGATCAATTATGATAGCAAAATCTCCAACTAACTATTATGCAATAAATTAAAACAAACAAAAAAGTTCTGAATAAAAGGTAAGATCAGATTTGCATATCTTATGCCATTATATTGTATCGATATATTCGAGTTTTCTTTTGAACGAATTCTTTCCAAAGATTTTTTTATCTGACAAAACCAAAGCAACGACTATTGTCGGCCCATGCTTTAAAGTGTAAACTCTCGCATATCAATTCTGCTTCTGCTGCAGTAATCGATATTCCTATAGTTTTTTTTATTATCGGTATCGATCAATTTCACATAATCGATAGCATTATCGATGCATGAGGGCGCAGACAGCTCACGATACCCCAAACTTTGAAAAAAACTGGTGAGAAGGATCGACAACCCCAATTACAATTTTGAAAATTTTGAGGACTTCATTTACTAAGAAATCAATTTTACCATCGAAAACGATGCATCTTCTCCAATAAACGAAAAACCTTCTTGCCAGCTGTGCAGTGCTGATATTGAGGCGCACCGCATGAACTCTCATTGGACCCCCACAATTAATCTGGAGCTGTGCCTTGGATAATCGTGGAAGCTCCCGTAACCAGCTCCGATTTACTTTTGGCCAAAACAACCTCGCGACAACCTACACGTTCTAGTAGCTGCCCAGGGTTTACCAAGCAGACAAGTGGCCAACAGAAATCCGAATAACTTATTACTGCAGGAGTCTTTTCCAGATATTCCCTGCCTAACTACTCATCGGCTTCACAATTCCCGGGGATACCACTGTGCCCGGGTACCCAGATTATCTTTCGCACTGTTATTGGAACAAGAGCTCTAATTGCTGCCCAGTTATCAGAGTAAATATTTACCTCCCTTACAGATGTCGCGCTACTACCCAGACACTCGAATGTTGTATTAGGCAATGTTCTTGGCAGAACACCTCAGGGGTGGACCACCTTTCCATCAAGCTTTGATCATTCCCTGAAAATATTCAACAAGCTCGCGCTTCCGCAAATCGCACTGCGCCCAATTCTCTTCAAAAGGAGTGACGGTACCAAAGTGTCCTTTAGGAGTCATGGAAGATACGCACTGGCTCGCTCTAGCCGGGGTGAAGTCCAAGCTTTGCAATATCCTCAAATGAATATTAATTTAAATTTATCGAATATCCCGCAGCCTGATAGTGTATGCCTGCCATACTTTTCTCCGCAATATCGACAGGAATTACATTCAATATAACGTTCAGCGCTAGAGTTGGTGTGGTCGGAAGAGCCTCGCTCCAATAAGAGCCAATCTGTGTACCCTCTCCAGCTTACTGGCGGCTCTAGTTCTGTCCAGGGAGCTCCACCAGTCAAGAATACCTTACAGAAATATCGGTGCGGCTATCTGCTCATAATATTTAATAGCTTTAGAGATTGTCGGTGGCCCTTCTACAACATTACAAGATCTTACCTCAATATTGAGTTTCCAGGAATTCGGCAACTCTAGCAAATATTTATATAGCAGAAGAGCATTCTGTTAGAAAATATTTTCAGAATTAATTTTCCACACAACATTTGAAGTTGCTTATGAATTTTTCATACCAGTAGATAATTTCTTAGTATTTCTCCCCTATTCAGTTAGCAAGCAATTTATCAGACACCCTGTTATTAGTAGCAATAGATATGAGCATAGATTTGTAATATTTCCCACAACTCGGTCACCCCTATCGGTTGGTCAGTAATTTGAGTGCAAGCATTTAGTTAACATTTATTACTTGATATATCTCTCTAGTATGTAAAAATAAACAAACTGTATACGTAAAACAGTAATTTGACAAAATTTCCCACTCACCTATTTTACTATGTACCCCTGGTATATAGGATGTGCACTATGTATTTGCAATAGTAAGTGCAGCATTTGCAACCGCATGTTGGGTGGTTTGGAATGCAGTAACAGCAGTTGAAGTGTAATAAATATCAAGAGCGTGCACAATAAATTACATAAATAAAAAAGTAAAGAATGAATTGAAATGAAATTATTTGCAGCAAATGCGCAAAGTGCAATAGGAGCAGAGGGAGAGCGTAGAAGCAGATTTCTGTTTTCTAAAAATGCCGGTTATTGCTGCTAAATATTTGCTAAATTGCTTTGTGCTTGTTTTTCGGAAGCAGATAGAGGAGTTTTAAAAATTTTAGCACAAATTATTTTGCCAAAAATCTACGAGATGTAGGTTTATATTCTAAGAAAATCCAAATTAAACCCAGCTATTTAATTTACGGCACTATACTTTTACTTCTATAGAATTCATGTTTTCTAGCCGATGTACCAAATAAAAGGATTCTGTGAATATGAAACCTTGTGTGTTCTATTGTTGTTATTTTGCCAATACATTTCTGTATAAAGTAAGCTGAGCGCATTGTCCATTTGCACTTGTTGGGAAAGCAAATCGTCCTACTACTATGTGCTGTAGGTTGTAGCTAAAAATATTTCTATGGTTATTATTTTAAATATTGGATTAATAGTAGATATTGTTGATTGTTGTGCTCTATCATTTCCTGAAAATTACAAAAATGCTTTGAAGCCAATAAAATTCTTGCGAAAGCCTAACAGCATTAGTTTTCTGTGAAAATGTAAGAGTTGCCAACTAATCTTCAACAAACTATTACATTATACTCTTTTCCTATGCGCCGAGTGTTTTTGTTTTGAATAAGTTGATAAAAGAATATTGCAATCTGTGAAAGCGGGTATTAAGTGTATAACAAATCGCATTTTTACATCAAAACTAATAAGGAACTCAACATGTGGGGGAAAACAGGTAGAACTGATAAAAGGAGATTTCTCTCTGAGCCAGGAGGTCGTCGTAGCCTAATGGGTGGCGATGAGGTTTAGCTATAGTTACTTCCAATATCAGTAGCATATTTAGAGCCTGGTAAGCATGAAATTATTTCATATGAAGTGTGGCGCTTACAACTCTGCACTAATAAATGCCCCACAATTTTACATAAGATAAATTATGACTCTCCTTCGAGTTAAGTGGTAAAGTGTGTAAAGTTTTATGTCTCTCTGAAAAGCGAAGTTTTTCTATGGAAGATTTTTCGTGGCCGCAATTCGAACAGTTTTTAGATCTACAGTGCATATCATAACTATAAGGTAGGTAATTTTTGGACAAATTTCGTCACTTTGCTTATTACTTAATAAATTCGTATTAGAACAGTTCCACAAGAAAGGGAAATGGTTGACAATAGATTTTTCTTAAACTTTGTAGTTTTGTAGTACTACTTGGAGCGCTAAATAACTGAACTACCTCATTTTGTAAAATTTTCGAAGTATTAACAAGCTACTCTACGCCACAGAGTCGCCACGTGACGCTTTTTTGAGAAAGAATTTGCAAAATTTACTACTAGTGTTTATACCAGCGGCCGCCATAGCCGAGTGTATAGCGTAACCACGCTTCATTCGGTGGGTCCCAGGTTCAAATCCAGCCCGGGAAAAGTAACATCAAAAATTATTGAAAAAGTTTTTTTCTAATAGCGGTCGCCCCTCGGCGGCCAATGGCAAACCTCCGAGTGTATTTCTGTAGGTCCCTCAATTTGTGTTACAACATCACGACGCACACCACAAATTGTAGTAGAAGTTCGGCCAAAGTCGCTTAAGGGGTTATAGCGCCAATTAGGTAAGTAAGTTTATACTAATTACTACTACTATTTTCAATAAATCCTACTACTATTTAAAAAAAAAAATCTACTACGATTTTGACTAATTTGTCTATCTCTTTGTAAAATCGGCACAGAAGTTTTACTTCTGGCTCGCGAACTTAGGTACACGCGTGTTGTTTTTGCTTTGCGCGGTATGCGCGATTGAAAATATTATACATATGGAAAAAATTTCCGTTTTTAAATAATTTTTATCTCGAAAATTACTAGTCCTACAAGAATAAGTCATTTAAACGAAGCTTTTGGGGGAAAATGCAAATATGTTACATTAATAAAAACTAAATGATTTTTTTTTTTGTATACGTATATTAAACTGTCGGCCTATTTATTTGCATATTTTTTTATTATTTGTTCCCACGCAAGTTTTTCATCTTTCTGAATTCGTGCTCGGAACAACTTGAACTTTTCCAAAAAAAAAATGTAAACAAAAATTCACAAATTTTGAGTTTCCTTGGAATATAGAGACATTTCAAAAGATACATTTTCTTGTTGCTTCTGAGTTTTCTACTCATTCAATTATTATTTTTTTAGTTATCATTAAAAACCGTATAAACTCAACCTTCAAGCTTTGTGCAAATTCAAAAAATTGTCATACAAATTTTAAACTATTTAAGCAGAACAAAAAAAAAATTTGGATACGCACTTTTAAAGCGCAAGCAGTAGTACAAATTTAAATTTGCAGACGATGTTGGTTATTTGCCTCCACATAAAACCAAATTCGTGCATTCATTATGTAGAGATAATATGAAAAATTTTCATCAGAAAAAAAATTGAGCCTCTTCAAAATTTCAAATTCATTGGCCTCTAAAACTGCATACCGTAAAATGTTCTTCAAATTCTGGTCGGCATTTTGATGGCATTTTGTTGCATTCAATTAAATTTTTTTCACTAATTTTTGGAAGGAATATTTGCTTTTGCAATCTAGACGTCAGAGGCTGTGTTAAAGACTAAAATTAGTGGCACACATTTCGAATGCCTCCAGATACTTACACTGATTGAGACAATCACTGGCTGCAGTTGCTCGAATTTTATTTTTAATTTCTTTTATTACATTTCCAAGGCATTGCTGCCCAAATTTATTAGAGTCCATAGTTTTCGCTTTATTTCGAATTACTTACATTTCTTTGTTTAATTCACTACACGTACTTCGATTTTTTTATTCATCCATTTCCTATACGAAGGCCACACGTCGTCGCACATTGAAATGGCGACACGCTGTCGGACACCAGGGCGCATACGTGATATGCAATTATTGACTGTCGCGCTGTGTCCGCATACAAATTAGCTTTTGTTTTGTGTTACGTTTTTCTTTCTTTATTTTTTTTTTGGTTCGAACGTGTGCCGTTTTGTTTCTTTTTTTTTGTGGATTTATACAGCAAACTATAGCAGCTGGCGGCGCATGCAAATTAACAGAAATACACGAAGAATATACACAGAAAAAGATTTAGCCTTGACAGCTCGAGCAGGGTGCAAAGTAAAGATGCAATTGCACAGAAAAAGTAAGCAGCAGCTAGATACACAAAAAGAAATCGATGCTATAAAAGAAAATGTGTAAAAATCAACGCCAACTTGGCCTTCGTAAACTTCTCACTTACTACAATTCAGTATATGAATGTGTATAGGTTTCTGATGTGCAGTTTTGTGCAATCATAGCAATGCAGAATTCAAATATCTGCACTTACACACACACACACTTACAAACGGTATGCTATAGTTCGTAGGGAAATTTGAGAAAAATTCGTATACACAATCTAAGGACATTCTAGATGAGAGGCACATTGCACACAAGCATTTCATTTACATGCATATGTATCAAATATCTACACACACACACACACACCCACATACATATGTGAATACGTTTGTCGGGGTGTATGCCTGCCTGCACTGCTACGTGTCCGACTTAGCCTTTGTTGTAAGCAGGAGTGCTCGACTTGTCCTTTTTCGTATGTTTTGCCCTATGTGCCACCACAAACTTGCGGTTGCCAAACTTACCGCGACTGTAAGTTAGAATTTAAAATGTTGCATGCAACATTCATAAAATGCCAAAGGCAATGCGCAACATTGTGTCTGCAAAATCCACAAAGGCAGGCAGCGAAAGAGGTGCGAGCAGAGAACGGGAAGCGATGTATGCAAGTTTTTAGTAGAAATAGATGTATGGTAAATATAAATAAATAAGTAAATGAGTGCATGAGCACACATTGCGTGTGTGTGTGTGTGTGGAGGTAACACGGATTCAAAAATAAACATGCTGACTTTAAGTCGGAAAGACATAGGTTTTTACGGCATTTATTTATCTACACTAAGCATCATAAGTCTACGCTCAACTCACATTGCTGTATTTAATTCTCAAAATATTGTGAATTATTTCAGGTAATTTTGCAAGTTTTCGTTTAAAGCAAAGTTAAATTAGTTCAAGTATGGTGAAATTGGATGAGAGTTTCTGCTAGAGGAACGGTAGGAGTGATGCTACTTCTTCGTCATCTATGGTCTTTGGTCAAAGCAGAAAAGCTGGAACCCAACACCAATCGTTTCAGGCTTTACCACATACGGCTGCTTATACCGCAAAAGTTACAGTAACTTACTGCAATTGTATGAAAACACCTCCATAGTAAAAAACCGAAGATCCTAGAACACCTAAAAGTAACCAACTTTCCCCTGGCGTTTCAGACTCCATCGACAAACAGCAGTTTCGGACTTAGTTCGACCTTAGTGATCGAATTATGAACCCTTTTTCCTAATGCTACTACTAATAACTACTACTCATTTCTTTTATTTTTACTAATGCTGCTACTAAACACTACTGCAATTTTTATTAATTTTACTACTATTTTTGCTAATGCTACTCCTAATCAGTACTACTATTTTTATAAGTTTCTACTACTATTTTTACTTAACCTATTATTACTTGCTGCTACTATTTTTACTAATTTTAACACTTATGATACAACTAATTACTACTACTCTGTTTTTTACTACTTACTGCTACTACAATTTTTACTAATGCTACCAGTTATTACTGCTACTATTTTTATTAATTTCTATCACTAGTTTTACCTATTTTTACTACTATTTTTACTAATGGTACTACTTATAACTACCTCTAGTTTTCTAAGTTCTACTAATATTTTTACTAGCTTCTACTACTATTGTGCTTATGCTACTATTAATTCCTACTACTATTTTTACATTTTTACTAATTACTAGTACTTTTTTTTACTATATCTACTACTATTTGCACTAATGCTACTACTATATACTACTACTACGACCACAATCGAAGAAGCTTTATTAAATTTTCAATAAATTGAAATATTAAAAACACTTTTAAAATGTTTTTCGGGTCAATAATTTACATCACGTAGACTAATGACGGTTAGTGTATATAAACACATATATGTACAAAATTACATACATACATGTGTATGTGTGAGACTTAAGTGGGGTTTGTGTCTCTGTGTCTACTTGTAATAAAAGATGAATTTTCAATGAATTTAATTTGAGAGCAAATGCAAATTTCTGTTTCACAATCAACTTGTTGGTGGTGGTGGTGGTGGTGGTGGTGGTGGCTGCAGACAGACAACACAAATACAAGTACAATCCCTGCATTTGTTTACTTTTGTATATGGAATATATACTAACTTACACATACGTACAATTCCAACAAATTCGGCTAGCACCAAAGCAGCAAAAGCAAACAAACATACATACATACGTACATACATATATAAAAAATGCATACCGGCGCATGCAAATTTGCTTATGAATAATGCAAAATTTTTGCTTTGCAAACAAGCAAACCAAAAAAGCAGATATTCATACACACATTCACACATATATATGTATATATATATATTATTTCGAAATTCATACATACATTGGTATAATTTGTCTGGGGTTTTGGCTGCATGCATCGTAGAGCACAAATTTTAAGTTTGAACAGAAATACACAAATACATTTCCAGTAATTATAATGCTATATGTTTATTTATCATGCACATTTTCTTGTTTAAATGCAAAGGATTGCTTTGAGAATGAAATGATATTTCTGTAGTAAAAACCTTAGCTAGTTTTGTATTGATCTCTTAGTTGGCTTACACCACATTAAGGAAATCGTAGTTCATATACATTCAAATATTCGTCGCTTTTTAAATTCAAACTACTCATACATATATACACTGACGGGCAAAACCAGTCGTATTGTTATTCTTTTAAACAATATCAGACGGGATTTCCATATTTAATATTTTTCGTTCATTTCATATAAAGTTCTTACTATAAAAAAACCTAGTAAAACAATGTTCATACAAAATTTATAAAAATTCAAGAAATGTTAAACAAAATTTCTCATTTGGTTTTATAAGCAATACGCTGGAATATAAAGAATATTGTTCAGCAGTATTTTTAGATATTCAGCAAGCTTTCGATCGAGTCTGGCACACTGGGTTGATTTGTAAACTTAAAAAACTGCACCCTGCTCGTTTTTTCCTCGTTCTGAAAGACTACATTTTAGCTAGATACTTTTACGCAAGAGTCAAAGAAGAATGCTCGAAAATATATCCCATTAGTGCTGGAATTCCACAGGGAAGCGTACTTGGTGCGATCCTCTATACAATCTAGACCTCAGATATACCTGTCCTTGAAAACGTCTTAGTCGCCACCTATGCGGATGACACCGCAATGCTTGCGTCAAGCAATTCTAAGATTGAAGAGTCGAAAATTATACAGAATCAGGTGAGGATTACTGAGGAATGGTTTAAAAAATGGAATATGACAATTAATACCGATAAATCTATACATATATCACGTTTACTGTGAAAAAAAGACTTGGAAAAACCACGTTAAAGCAAAACGAAAAGAGCTTAAAGTAAAGACTACTAAAATGTACTGGCTTGTTGGACCCAAATCTGAGTTAAGCTTTGAAAATAAAATTTTATTGTATAAAGCCATACTAAAGCCTGTTTGGACGTATGGAATCCACCTTTGGGACACTTGCAGCAACTCAAACGTCGAAATCTTACAGCGGTATCAGAATAAAACTCTTCGATGATTCTAAATGCCGCTCGGTTCGTTTCCCATAACACAATTAAAAAGGATTTAAATATACCAAGTGTCATGGACGAAATTAAGGAATTTAGTTCTAGATATTTTGAAAGGCTGAGCAATCATTGCAACCCTATAGCTATTGCGTTATTGGATGAAACAGATGAAACGTTTCGACTGAAACGGTTTCATGTTCTAGAACTCCCGTACAGGAAATAAATAGTCACTAAGTTTCTGTGTTATCTATAGCTTAAGCTAAGTATACAATTAAGTATTACTTTTACGCCTACTATGGCCCAAAAGTATTAAGTTATGTATATTTAAAACATTTGCTTATTGTCCTGAGTAGAGACAGATTGTAAATAAAAGAATTTGTGGGGGGAAATTTGGCTATGCAGTTGTATAGCCTATTTCATTTTAATTACCGTTGATTTTATATAAATTTTTTGAGCTTATGTAAGTATTAGAAAATGCAGCATACTGCTATCAATGAAATTATTACAAATCTACAGTAATTTTTATAAAACACCTACCAAAATTCAAAAAATTATAAAAAACAAACATTTGAAACTTGCACTAAATTGTAGGTACCAAAATTAAATATATTATAAAATTGCTTCCAGAAAAATGTCTAAACATTTACAGAATTTTCATAAAGTTTGAAATATTAGCTTACGTGGTTTTTGTTATCTTCTTATATTTTTATATAAATTTACAAAAAAATCGACCTATTTTGCTCGGCCACTGTGTATATATATATATACATGTATATTAGGACCCAATTATGTAGTAAATGTAAACAGTAATTTAAGATTTAGATGAACTGGATCGGTTTGCAAATTTCTAATATTCAAAAAGCTACTGAATCATTCGCCATATGAAATCCAGGCTTTCAGCTTCACAAAAACATTTCTATGAAAGCTGAAAAAAATAAAAGAACGCTTCTCATCACATGTCGCTTAAACTATTAATTTCCCTGCCTGCAGCCTGAAAGTATGCACAAAATATGATGGACTGATTTGATAGGCTTGTAAGGCGATATTTGTGTTGATAAAAAATTGTTGGATTCCGTCGTGCGGCAGGCTTTCACAATTAGTACAGTAATGAAACGGCAGAAACCATAATGGGGTAGCGCAAAAAAATTATTTCGCTTACAATTAACCCAAAACTTTAATATTAAAAATATATGTTTAAGCTATATAAATAGCTGATTTTGTATTTTATTGCTTTCTACAAAATTAGAACATGTGTATTGCCAATTTGTTTTTAATTTAACTTTTTCCTGCAACAAAAATGAAATTTAATTCTGTGCATTACGACAGACATTCATTTTACACTCTGGTGTTTAGAAGCAGATGTTGTCAGTTCTTCAATTACTTACGCCTATCCATAGCTGTCGAAACAACAAACCACACTCTATGATTAAATTGTTTCAATCATAAGATTACCGATATTTTTGGCGAGCGAATTCGATAGAAAATTTCATTTCACTTTTAGAAAAGAAAAGAAAAGAAGATGAAAGAACGTGAAAAATTCCATGAAATAAGAGAATTATATTTTTATAAATGAAGTAAATATTTCTTCATGTAAAGTCTGTCTGCTTAGCATTTGGCATAGATCTTTGAAGTTGCGTGTGCGTGCGACTGTGTGTGTTCACTTGATTGAAATTTATCAGCATTCGATTGAAGCAGCATACCCGCCGAACGGCAGACAACTAAATAAGCACCTGATAGGCAGTAGTCAAAGGACACTGAACTACACTGATTATCTAGGATAAATAAAAATTGGTAATGTGTTGGTTTCATTGGTGGTGAAAAGTAAATTGGATGATGAAAAAATATTTGCATATGCCTGAATTTAAATAAGTGAATTAATAATATTCGGTAAAGGTAAGAAGAGCAGGTATACAAAAAAAAAAACCAAAAAAAAAAACAAAAAAAAAACTGTAAAATATGAAGGCAAAAAAGGCAAATAATTGAAGCGGCAGTGTAGCGCCAACACACATACCTATACCAATAAAAGGGGGCACGCGTCAAAAATGCAAATGTTGAAACGCACAGAAACGACGGTTGGCAAACGACGGACAGGTGCATAATGAATTGGATTGCCGTGAAAATGGAATGGAAATGTGGAAATGTGGAAATGAGTGTGGAAATGGCAGCAAGTGAAATTACATTTGCGATTTACGCTTTTCAACCATTTTTTTGTTGTTTTTTTTTATCTTTACCAAAGCATTGGAGCAGATTGCAGTTATTTTTTCTTCTTCTTTTTTTTTAACTTTTTTGTTCTCGCACGCATAGGAGAAATTGGTAAAATGAAAATTGTGAAAAACAATGATGGAATGACGAAATTGCAAATAGGAATGAGTAGAGATTGAAAAGTTATTTGCGCGCATTGCTTTTATGTAGCGGATTCAGTAAGTATTTTGCAGCGTGAGTAATTAATTTTACACGCTTTCACAATGTGGGAAACTTCTAATTCATTTTAATCAATTGGAAAATTTTAATCAGATAGCGCTGATTTATACAATTAAATTAGTTTGTAATCAAAGAAAAATAAATTATTTCAATTGCTCGGTATTTAATTAAATTACCTACAATAAATTAGTTGCTGAAATGAAATTGCAATTTGAAAACTGTTAGCACTCAAATACCAGCGACAACACTGGGTTTGTTTCTATACGAAATCATAATGGGTGCGATATTTAAATTTAGAGAGAGGAAAATATAGAAGAAGTTTTTGCTGACCAAACTACTTTGCTGAAAATTTCTATGTATGCACAAAATCTATATAACTTATTATGTAAAATTCGTTATATGGAGAATGTTTGTAATTCTTTGGCTCACAAAGTACTGAACCGATTTTAATAATTATTAATTATCAAAGCAAAATCGGTAATGTTTTTTCTTCGGAATTATAAAATTCATTATATTTTAAGTCATTTCATTATTTTTTTTGAAAGTCAAACATTGACCCATTTAGATCATATCATTTGAAAGGTATTTTCTCACACTTTTTTATCATCTTACAAAATTCGAAAAAAAATATTTATGTACATAAAAAAATCCAACTTTTGAGACGTAAGAAGGTAAGAATATGAATATGAATATGCGTATGAGTATGAGTATAAGTATGAGTATGAGTTTGAGTATGAATATGAATATGAATATAAAGATGAGTACGAGTATGAGTATGGAATGTGAATATGAGTATGAAGATAAATATGTAAGAGTATAAGTATAAGAATGAGTATGCATGTGGGCATGAGTATGAGTATTAATATGAATATTAATACGGAATACGGAATATGAATGAGAATAATGATATATGTAAATATAAGTATCAATATCATTATCAATATAAGTAAGGATATGAATATGAGTATGAATATCAATATAAATATGAATTTGAATATAAGTAAGAATATAAATATGAATATGAGCAAGAGTATGAAAACGAAATGGAAATCATGATGAATATGATGTGAGTTTAAATATTAATATGCATAGGAATACGAGTATAGATATGAATATCAATACGAATATGAATAAGAATTTGAATATGAATTTGAATACGTATATGAATATATAATAAAAATAAGAATATGAACATGAATATGAATATAAATACGAATATGAATACGAATTTGAGTATGAGTATAAATTCGAATACTGATAACAACACGAATATGAAAATGAGTAATATTATTGATTTAATTATCTTTATATAGAATTTCTCAAAATATAAATAGTTAGGATATTTAAATACTCTTAACAGCTTGTTAACAGCTCAAAAAAACTTCTGGGAAAAGTGCCCTCCGAGTTAACCCTTTGCATTCTCTACGACTTACCAATCGATTGAGCGCTTCTCATTTACCACTTATATTTTTCTTTTGTCCAATATCGTAGTAATACCAATTGCTGCCCAAATATAGTACAAATTAGGAAGAATGAGTACTTAGTCAGTCACTTAGTTGAGAGATGTTACTATTACTGGCCGGATATGAAATTATGAGTATGATTTTGAACAAGAAGTAGTAAGTAGGTAAGAAGTTTTACTTAAACGCGAAGAACTAAGTACAAGCTACTTTAAAGAGAAGAATAATGCAGTGAATTGACATAGTCGGTGTAAGAGTATTTGAAACTCATTACAAAAAAAAAAAAAAGATTAGTTGGCAAAATGAGAAAATAATCACACCGTAATCCACGAATATGGAAAATAAAACAAATATGCATATAAAACGAAATATAGAGAAGAAATAATTTATATAAGGTTATGCACATACATATACATATCTTTCAATTTAGACGAAAAAAATTAATAACAATTTAATGTGTACATGTCTGCGTTATTTGCAATTTTTTTGTCATTCAGCTTTCACTTTATTCGCATAGTTTGCTTTATGCGCCGTAAATTGAAACCTACATATGTTTGCTTTGTTGGCAATCAGGTCACTAGTGAAGAGCAAACGAGCCTAAAGTCGTACAATGCGTGTTTCATTTTTTTCGATTTCGCTTTCAGTTAATTTTTTGTGACAAAAGCCATTTATGTGGACAGCTGTCACTGCCAATATAGGAAATTCAATTTGTTTGATTTAAGTGTCGTAAGTTAAAATAAGCTCGGGGTTTCATAGGGTGAAACGGTGGGAGGGAAATGAGCTGCATGTGAAGGACTGATATTTATATTTGCACATAAACTCACAGAGGAATTTACGGTATATGATAGGTAGTAGCATATTTTTGGGCGTTCATCCAAATTACTGGCAGACAGGTGGCGCTGGTAGCACCTAAGATGTAGAAATTTACAAAACAGTTGATATACAATACTTTAAACATTTTTCCCAGAGTTTTAGTAATACTTTTCTAGCTAGCGGAAATTTTATAATTTCCTAGAAAAAATATTTTCCATTTTATAGTTATTTTTCTATAAATATAAAAAGTTCTCTTTCGCTACTTTGCCAAGTGTTCCAGGATTTATTTCATTCACAGCTAAAAAATTTTTTCTCTAAATTCATCTAAAGTCCACCTGAAGTTTCATGGTCTTTCACATAGCCCCCTAACCAGCAAAAATATGTACATATATTTTACAACACGGTTTCCATCTTCATTCACTTTCATATACGGTGTTTGCGTTGACTTCGCGGCAATGGCGCTTTTCTTCAATTGTATGTTTTATTTTCACGCTCTACTTAAACAAGCGCTTGAAGTGAGTTTCTATTGTGGCAAAATGTTTGCTCCTTCTTCTCCTCTATGCCGCAAAGCAACTACCTAAAAAAAAACACGTAACACTGCATTGTGCCTATTAGTTACACTTTTGCTTTTCCCCTTTCAATTTAATTGTTTTTGTTTTCAAATTATTTTTGTTTTACGCTTCATGTTACTTTATTGTTTACGCTTCTTTGCAATTGCACTTTCTACACACTTTAGTCTATTCCTCTTTTAAGCTTTTATTTTGCTCTTGTATTGCTTTATTTTCAGTAATTTAGGTTTCGTGCTTAAATGTTTTTAATTTTTTTTTTTTTTCTTTGATTTTACTTTCGTTAGCATTCAATGCACGGACGGTTAAGCGGAAATTAAAGTGTGTTGTTTTTAAATAATGAGTGTTTATTGTAGCCATTATTGCAAAATATGAATTATTTGATATTTCCTGAAAAGGGAAAATATCGGGTTTGACTTAGCACTAAGTGGTTTACATACTCAGTGATATCTTCGACGTCATTTTTATTGCCTCCTTGAGTCTTGAGTCCTACGCTATCATTAACCTAACCCTATAACTGACATTTTCAACAGAAATATCAACCACGTATAATCCGGGAAGCTCCATCAGTATCGTAGAGGCCTGTGAAAATCTTGATCCTGCTTTAATAAAGGACGATATTTTGTGATCTCACCGAAACTTTTCGACTACATCGTGAGGAGTATGATATATGTATGCCTTGCCACTTAACTTCACTCACACCTTCTAACTTAGCGGAGTCTTGTGAAAATTTCCATCACTAAAGCGTAAAACGTTCGCTCAAGATCTCAACCAGGCGGCAGGTCCTGCCCCAATTTTTCCCCCCGTTAAAGAGATAGTGAAAAAGGGATAGCTCTTCGTTTAAGATAACCAACAAATTCCACATAGAACGTCAAAGAATTAACTTAGATCACTTCACTTTCGTTACTTAAATTCTTCAAACTAAATAGTTTAGTGGGCAAGAAAATCATTTTACTTATATATCAAAATCTTAGGGTGTTTGTACCCGAACTCCTCCGACACGGCTAGAGGGTTGCCACCTGTTTCAAAAGACAAAATATATACACAAGTTATAAGAATTATTAAAGTTTTGGCGTCAAACGGTTCTTCTAGGCGCAGATAAGTTTTATACATATATCTTAGATGAGGATGCCACTTATTTGAAAAGTGAAATTTTATTAAATTATATCCAAGTATATAAAAAATAAACTATGGATATCAAACAGTTCGTTTCACTGTGGAAAAGGTTTATAGCTAGCTAAATTTTGAATAGGGTTGCCACCATTTTTTAAAATTTAATTAAGAACTTAATTAAACTATACACGAGTTATATATATATTCCTATATTTAGTATTGTACACAAGTTTTATGAAATAGTAAAATATGGATATAAAACGCTTCGTTTCGGCAAGAAGGTTCATAGCAAACTTTATGACGGTTGCCACCTTTTTTAAACGTCGAATTTATTTGAATTATTGCACAAGTTATATTAAATACAAATTTAATTCAGTTTTATACAGGGATATAAAATATTACAATATGAGCGTTAAGATGTTTATCGCGACGAAGACAAGATATATTTTTATGTTTTTGATAGGGTTACCACCTATTACATGTGGCAGAAACCGAATAGTTTGCCGAACCGGAGACCCCTTACGGCGAGCTCACACTCCAGGCGGGAATATTTATAGTAGATCAGACTACTGATGGGATTTGTTACAATATAAAGTTAGTTTAGCGGCATATAGAGATGGTACTGCTTAATTCTCATTGATTTGTCTAGCCTCCGGATGACTCTCTCTGAGCAGTCGTAGGCACCCGAAGCCTACCGAGTTCGAAAAGAAGCCTACTGTAACAAGCCAAGAGAGTCAAAGTCAGAGACACAATAGCGAACGGGAAAATATAGTTTTGTACGATCATGCTTATTCGGAATACGAGGAGCTTTACTAGTCTTCGAGGACAGTAAGCCTTTCAGACCTTTCAGATAACTGGAGATTTCAGCAAGTCTTTTATTTCTAAAATATATGCAAATAAAACATGAAATAATAAATTTACGCATCAAAAATTCTCATTACAGTTTCTCTTTTGACTCATACTCCAAGTTTTACTTTTATTATAAACTTTTCTTTGATTCAAATTTCATACTCAAACAAAAAAAACATTGTTTTATTTTCAGTCACTCTCGCTTTGTAGCGGCCTAAATTTTGTGCGAAGCGAGCGAGAAAAATGAGAAAAATGAGCGCGCTCAGCTAAAAGTGGTGCAGTGGAGCAGCAAAGACGCCAAAGGATAGTAAAATAGACGCAATGGTGGCTGAGCCAAAAAAAAAAACAAAAAACAAAAAAACGAGGCCACAGAAGGCCTGCAGTTAGACGCTGCTGCGAATGCATTGCACTCAATGTAAGTGTGGCTTTGTGTTAAGCGGGTAGCACGCAAAGGCAGGCTGCACTTTGTTGCTGTTGTGCTATGCTATTTTAATTTAAATTGTAAAACAATTGCGACGGCCTTGAAACAAATGGCGTAAAAGTAACGCAACACAAGTAAACAAATGTGGAAAACATAAAACTACACACACACACATGCACATAAAGAGCAATGCACAAAAGAAAAAATAACAATTATGAAAGCAAAAAAGCAAAAAGCAACTGTGGCACGAACAACAATAAAATCAGCATTTAATGCTTGACTATTGCTTTGGAAATTAACACAAAACTACTGAGAAAAACAGTAAAAACAGTAAACACAGCGCGAACACACCACAAGCGCCTGGAAGTATGCAATTTGCACATGAATGCTATTAGCAGACGGCAGTAAGTAAGCAGGAAAATGTGAATGAACGAATGAAAAAAAAACAAAATGAGAAAAGCAGAAGAGTAGAAAAGTTTAACAACAGCAAAGCAATTGCTACACAAATGTTGCACAACTAATGTGAAAATTTTGTATGCAAAAATGCATTTCAAGCGCCAACGAAAATAAACAACAAAAGGCAAGGTATGTAAAAAAGATGAACAAAAAATGTAAGCAGTGCAAAGTGAAGCACGAGGAGAAAAACCCAGCGCACCGTAAAGTGAAGTGGAGCAGCAAAAGCAGCAGCAGATTGTTGCAAGTTGAAACATTTGTTGATGATTACAGCGTACTTGTTTCGTTCATTTTCTATTTTCATACTTTTCCTCACTTTTGTTGCTTACTTTTCGCATTTAAGTGATACAAAACTAAATTGAGAGCAGTCACAAAAAATCGAGCGAGCCGCTAAGTGTGGGCAAGTAGTGCAATATTAACAAAAAAAAAAAATAAGGAAAAGTAGCATCAAAACAGAAAGAACTGGCGTGCGACGCAAGGAAATGCCGAACATTAGGTTTAAAAAGCAAGCGAAAATATGTTGAAAATCAAAGCAGCGCAGTGCAAAAGACAGCTCTGGCGCAGGACAATACACGCCAAGATGGCGGTGCAAATGCTTGCAAGAAATTTGCGAAGCAAAATTGTAAAAAAAAACAAGAAAAGTAAATGCAACAAGGATGTCGCCGTTTGTAGGCGAGTTTAAGAAAAGTTTTAGCAGCAGACACGGCACGAAGCGTACTAGGTAAGAGGTAGTGGAAAGAAGGCGAAGTAATTATTGCAAGTATAAGAAATGATATGCAAATTGTGCAAAGAAACAAAGAGGAAAAATGTGAAAGCAGGAAGAGCACAGGGGAAAAATATTGCGACAACTTAGTTTCCCACTAAACAATGCTACACTAAAATTTTAGAATCCCGTATTTCTGGTAAACGACAATTGGGGGTTTCATTCATAAAACGGAATTACAAAGCTAAAAAAATCCTGTAAAAAGATTGTAGGGATTTTACATAAAAACAAAATATGTTCGCTGCACACGATAATTTCGAGATCACTACATTTTAACCGTTGTGTCGATCATAGAGCCCACGGGTACATTTGCATCTTTAATTTTGCTGTATCTTCCAAACGGTTAGTCCGATTGACCTGAAATTTCATGATATCCTCAACCATACACTTTTGCATCATGTGGAAAAGATTCATCAAGATTGGAGCAGGAGTTCAGTCGATACAGCCCAAATTCAAGTTAGTGGAATGGCGTCGACAGCTGATGTACCCGGGTACTTGTATGCAAATATGTAATTGATATTGGTGTGAAATTTCAGGTCAATTGGACCAACCGTTTGGAAAATATAACCCAGTTACTAGAAAATGACCTAGCGTCAACAGCTGATGTACCCGGGTACTTGTATGAAAATTCATACAAATATATAGAAATAAATGGAAATATTTAGTTTATTTTATGGAAATTTGTTTATTTATTTATAGAAAATCATTATATGAAAGTAAAAAATATATTTTATGAATTTTAGCAGCATCTGAGGCATTGTGGATGATCCTTCGAGTGCTCTGCGCACACAGGCTTATTACAAATTGCACATACTTTTCTCGTTTGGCGTTTTGTAATGCAAATATAGCAGTTTCCTTTTCTTTTTATGCGGCCAGAGCTGTCACGGTCCACTTCCTCTTGTGCACCAACATTCATCTTCAAGGGCATACCATATATGGCTTCCATAGCGTGTCTAGTAGAAAATATGCGCGTAATATGGCTATTGTCCGCTCTTATATCGATTTGTGGTCTGCATAACTGATCGCTGAGCTGCTGCAGAAATATCCTACGGCGGTTGGTAGATGGTTTTAGATGGGTGTTGTTTTCCATATATATAACATACGCAGCATACGCAGCTACGTCAAGCATATTATAAAAAAATGCTAAAGGCCATCTATTTGTGCGCCGTTTGGTTGAATATTCAGTCAAGCACTTATCCATATTATCCACGCCGCCTTTATGTTTGTTATAATCAAGTATGAGCAATGGTTTCCGTTTTGGACCTGCAGTTTCTGTAGTGTCGTGGCAAGTAGACAGCATCACAACAGCCTTATTTTTTTTTGGGACGTATGAGCACATCGTCATGTTGTTACAGAATCCAAATAGCGTAGACTCTGCTTCACGTCCTTTAGGATTGGCAAATGATGCTGGCACGAACATACGCCTTTTGTTTCAAGTGCCCAACAAAGCCAAACTGTTGTCCCCCATCAAAGTTTTTGCTAAGTTATATGTTGTAAAGAAATTGTCGCATACCACTGCTCGCCCACTTCCACCAAAATTGTTGACAACTAAGTCCTTCACAACACGCTCACCAACGTTTCTTTCACGCTCGCCGGACGCTGCCATTCCAGTATAAATTTGACCCTGTATTGAAAAAATAAAAATTGAAAAATGAAATTTGAATTAGTCATTTAGTTTATTTGCAACAAGTTGATATAATAAAATGAATGTATGAACACTGATTTACCTGCACGGGATATGATGAAATGGCGTCGCAGACCCACCACACTTTTATTCCATATTTGGATGGTTTCGATGGAATGTACTGTGTGAAGCCAGTTCCACCACGATACGGGAATAATTGCTCATCTACGGTAACGTGTGTGCCACATATATAATACTGGCGCAGAGTGGCATTTAGCATCAGGAATACGTCTGTAATTGCAGCTGCCTTATCATATTGTTTGCGTGCATTCCGAGTGTTTCCATTATCAAAGCGTATGAAGCGGCTGATTGCCCAAAATCTGCGTAAGCTCATTGATGCGCGAAATAATGGATGCGAAGTTGTTTTCCACAGGTCAGTGGTATGAACATAACCGGAATGACATACGCCAGCCATCAAAAGCACACCCAAATATACACGAAGTTCTACTTCAGTTATAGGCACCCATATTCGTGGTTCCGCATCTGGATGCTGCTCATTGTACACATCAAAAGTTTGCCTTGCCTTTCTATTTGATTCTCGAATAATTACATCACATATTTCATTTGACATCATAAGATTGAAGGTTTCTGCCATTGTCAAGCCTTTTGTCGATGGCACTGGTCCAGGATTGCGACTTCTTAGAATGTTGTGCGCACGTATTCGTCCAGGTATTGGTGGTATTGACGACCATACATTGCCATCTCTTGCCGTATAATAATCACCAGTTTCAAGTGGCGGTTCTTCATACTCCTCGTCTGAATCCTCCTCGTCCTCTGGGTGATACTCAGTTTCCTGGACTGGTTCAATGTCAGATGATTCACCACCAATGTCATCATTATTTCCTTCTAAGTCTTCTTGATCTACCGCTTGTTCGTGGTCACTCTGTTCGTAGTCAGAATCCTCAAGAACTCTGCGTATATAGTCACACTGCTCCTCATACGGTAGTGCATTCAATTGACGCGGAGCTAGCCACTCACCATCTGCCATTTTATTTTCACTTTTTATATACATATTTGCCGCACAAAATAAATTTTTAGGTCTTTACACTTCAAAAATCGCACATAAACTGACTTATGCGGGCATGTGCTGCAAATCGTTTTCGCATGAAATTGCCAGCGAAACAATACGACACATACGTGTTTGTGTGTCACTTTCATGCGAAAACGATTTGCAGCACATGCCCGATGCATACAAAACTACTCAAAACGAAACCTGCGCAAAAAATCATGTTTCTGCCTGCAAAACTGGTTGTACAAGGGTAGGTAGGCAAGATATTCCCAAATACCCTTTTGTTCCTGTTAGTAGACGTGTTTTCCTACACATTCAAAAAAAAATGTTTACATTGAACAAATATTTTATGAGTTATAATTATTCTGCGCAGGTACTAAAAATAGCACTATGAGCAAGAGGGGTTGATTTTAAATTCAAATATAACGGAATTCTGCGAATGAAAATTCAATGTTAATTATTTTTCTTGGTAAAAAGGGATCAAATTACAAGGATTAAAAAAGAATTTGGAAATTGTTAAATTTTTATGGATTTTGGCAATTCCCATTTTTGGTAAAAATGGATTATTTAGGTACCAAAAATTTTTTTTTCCAAATTATGATAAAAGTTTTGTTAACTAGACAATATTTCCAAGAAATTAAAAAAAAAATAACCAGAAAATCACAAGAAACCAGGTAGTAGTTAATATTTGTATATCAAAAGCAACTATCTGCCATACAAAACGTATGAAGTACCCGGGTACATCCACTGTCGATGTGGATAAAACCCAACAGCTGTTGACACAACGGTTAAACAAAGATCCATATTTTAGGCAGAAAAATTCAATGTACTACTTTTTATAAAAGTATAGCTCATTCTGTAATATAAACCGTATAAATTAAAATTCAAAACATCGTAAAAAATTGACAAAAATTCAACTTTTTTCAGAAAATTGCCACACAATTTTTTATCAGAATTTTTTGAAACTATTTTGGAATGCAGTTAAAAGCCCATTAAATTCTAGTACAATAAAGTGCGAGTTTCACATGAGTAGAAATTAATATTGGTTTGAAATGAGTTTCTTTTTTCTGACGAGGAGATGTGGCAATTCCCGAAATAGCAGCTATCACTGCTACTACTTTGAAAAGTTGTGGCTTTTTCAAAAGAAATATTCTCTAATAAAAAACTGCCCTCGAGATCAATAAAATTACACAAATTTCGAAATATATATAAATATATAGCCGAAAATAACATAATAATCTTGTTCATTTGAATTTTTGTAAGGCAATGGCAATCTTCGTCTTTGAAATAGATCTTTGAAAGCTTTAGGTAAATTTAGGATACTGAAATGGAAAGCTAAGCGACAATATATGCGAAGATATTTCTACCCTGAAATGAAGTGATGATTTTGTAATGCATGCAATTTTTTTTCAAACTATTGCTATAAGATACTGAAGTTCCGAGGTAGGTCTCTGTGACCTCAGAATCAGCTTATATATAGATAATTTTATTTTGAGGATAGAGTCTTCTCAATAAAATTCAACTGCAACCTGATATTTGGATTACAATGTGAGGTCGTAGGCTGACTGAGATCTAAGTGCCATCAAGAAGTTAAATTGAACAAACGTTCTATACAAAAATTGTTATTGAAAGAAAATAAAATTATAGCCAGAGAAATGAATCGCTGACCTTATAAGTTCCATAGGAAAACTATAACTGCACCACATATTGAGTACTTTATTTCTGAATTAATTTTGAATTATCTTTGTAAGAGCCTATTAAAATTTTGCCGTTTTCCTTTCTACAATTTGGCTCAAACATTGATGAACGGATTTTCATTTGAACAGTGTATTTCGAAGACCCGTGTCACGAACATTTTAATCCGCAAGATGGCGCATGAGTCGCGATATTCAGAAAATCTTATTTATAACCCGATGATGGTGAAATTCAAAAGGTATAGTTTTATGAAAAAGTGAATTCGCTATCTGGCGCAAGAATCGAGTTAAAAAATTTGTATACAAATTCATTAGATGGCTCAATGGTCAAGTATTCTAGAAAATCTATATTTATGGTTAGATTCAGTTAAAATCTAAAAAGCTTATACAGCTTAACAGCACTACGGGCCGTAGTCAAATTAAAAAGCAATTAATAATAATCACTTTCCTAATCCCGAAATTGTCGGCTTAAGACACTGAGTTAAAAAAAAATGAATTAGATCGTGCATGATTTCCTAACTTGCAGTATTCGAGCTTCACGCAACAAAAAAGTAGAATTTGCATATTTGTTATTTTGTAGCAGAGCATAAGGAAATGTAAGGAAATATCTAGCAAATGCTTTGCATATTTGACGCTTCCTGAATAGTTGCCGCCAATAAAGCAAAAAAGGACACTACTGTAATTTTTTAACAGTGAAAGTTTTTATTTTGTGAAATTATCACTTTTTGTCCCATGCAATGCTATTTAGCCGACTGCAAATGCTACTTATGGCACTGTTGTGTAAAATGAAAATGATGCTGGACATAAAAATTATAATTCTAATATCTAAATGGAAAATCTACGATGGAGTGAAATCCGTGTTCCCTTTATATTTTGCAACTTTGCAACAGTTTTCCAATTTCTAACATAAACTCACATATCCAGTTTTCACTTACGAGCTTTATTTGTTCTGTTTTTAGTGAGTCTCGCCCAAGAGATGGAACTAACTCGTGGACTTTTCCATGCGATGATTTTTCTAAGATTTCCGATGTGGGGGTTTGAGGCAGAAGCGGACTAATTAACTTAGCTTTTGTGCTGGTACAATGAGTACAAAAGTGGCCGCCGATCTTTGCAACATGAATTTCATGAAGTCTGTCCAAAAACGGCTGTTGTGCCAGAAACAGATGATGCTCTGCGAAATTGGTAACACAAGACAATCATCTGACAAATTGCAAGACAGAGGCGTTAAGGGGGTATTAGTAGCATTAGCGTACATTCCATATTGTACGAACATTTGGTCATCGAGAAGATTTATTCGGTTGATGTATAGAAATGCTGAAGAAATTTAGGCGCGAAAAATTTAGAGCACGTCTATGATATTATAACAGGTGAGGAATCTTAGATTTAGGTATTTAAGCCGCAAAAAACAGTAATCGACAGTAATGTAAAAAAAAATTGTTCTTGCGGAAGAAGCCCCTGAAAGCAAATGGTCATTGGTTTTTGCCAGAAAATCTGGGCATGTCGCAACTGTACCACTAAATTAACTTAAAACAGTCAATTCTGAGTGGTACACAACCCTTTATTTGTCAGAAGTTTTCGCAGAGTTAAGGGCCGAAGACAAATCGTCTTGCACCAAGGCAATGCGAGTTATTGAGAACTCAAAAGATGAAATTATTAGGTTATCTGCCTTGCAGCTAATGATTTATTTTTGTTTCCGAACAACAAAAATTAAATGTGTGGTCAACATTTTTGAACGCCTGTAGAAGGGGTCCACTTCTGAACAGCAAAGTGCTTTCTTTCAAAATTGATTCAAGCGATTGCCGAAATCTATCAATATCGAAGGATAATATTTTGAAAAATAATAACTATTTTAAATTTAATGTAACCAAACTTTTGAGTTTTATCATTTGAGGCACTTTGGGAGCGGTGATCATTAAAATAATGGGGCCACTTTTCACCAGAAATTCATTAAAAATTATATACCGTAAAGGCACGAGTAAATATTTATATTCTCTATATTTGAAAATGCTTGGTTTTCAAAAAATTCTTTAACATAAACTTTTTGTTTTGGCTGTCACACTCTAATCATGACAGATATTGCATGGGGTAGGAGGAAATACATACCTGACACTAACTGCATGACACCATATTGTGGTTTTAATCACTATTCTAAATAAGCCACTACCTATTTATCAGCAACTGCATTTAGTTGGCTAATGCGGCAACATGTTTTTTCAAGCCACTTCTACTTTACGTTTTTAGCCCCCTCGCAATGTGTGCAGCAATAAATTCGTGCCCTGCTCAAATGTCAAATGGAATAATTTGCAATCGAATTCTATTGCAAGTTAAATGCATTTCAATTACGATATATGTATATGCCGCGGTAGATAATTGTATGAGCATAAATCTACTAGAGGTAAAAAGAGATGGATCTAACAAATAAAAAAATTTACAACCGCAATTTGCATGCCCCAATTAAAGTGTTGGAAGTGATAGCAAAGGTATAAGTGATTTTGGCGTACGAAAAAAAAATCGAAAATTGTACTACGATACTTGTATTACAAAACTACATACATATGTACATATGTGGCAATGTGCAACGCCAATAGCAGCAGTACTCCGCTCAGCATAGAGCCAGCCAGCGATCCTGCCATTAGCTCGCTGCTTCATCCATTAGCCATATGGCGCTGATGGATTGATAGAAAGGTGCGGTTGCGTTGTCAGTAAATTGATGTAAGGTAAATTTTACTAACATACACAGATGAGTACATATACACACACATATGCACATTTTCATATTCGCAGCTAACGGCGGCTGATCTATTTTTGCGCTAAAAATTTCGCGCTCCGAAAATTCTTGTTTACGCTGCAATTAATTTTGGCAAACATTTTTATGAGCGCATATATTTTATTGGCAATTTTTGCTGTAGCATGGCAGGTAAACCTGTTTTTTTTTTGTTGGCCAGCTACATTCGTGCGCCGTAGCTAGGCTAGCTGCTAACATTCAACGGTTTTCGTTTATGACTTATTCAAGTGCAATTTTCAATCTATTTTCTCTAAAATTTGTTGCAACCAAAATCGGCAAACGCGAGAAGTTAACTGCGCAAGTAAGTAAAAAAACAGCACACATGTGAAAAAATGTGTTGCCTACAACTAGGCGCTTTGAGGAGTAGGGCAGCATAAAACTTCGCCAATTGTTGATTTTCTTTTATTTCATATAATATTTTTCTGCACACAGTTGCACACGTCTGCATTATTTCATTTCATTTCGTTTATTGCAACGATTGTGCTTTTGCCCTTTTCTTTTCTTTTCTTTTCTTTACTATTCGCACAGTCATTTTATGTTTCCAATCTATAGTAGTACATTTTCTACATTTATTGATTTTTAGCACATTTTTTAGTTAAATGAAATACGTGATTCATCAAAATTACGCTGATTTAGCGCTATATTTGGCAAACGTGCAAGTGGGCTTATTTTATTGCACGTGCAGCAAGCAAGAGAACATCGTTAATGGCAAGCATCGTATAAAAATAGGGTCAACGAAATACATGAGCATGACATTTTTATGACGAGATATTTATCAAAAATAACAAAATAAAAATATTTTGAAATTATAACCAACATGACGTTGTAAATGAAAATCACCAACAAACGAGAGATTTCGAATTTAAAATCGATTGTAAGCAATTTTTTAGTTGCTATTTGAATTTCGAGCTTTTTCAAAAATGGAAAATTTATTTAGAAATGGAACTAGATTTAAAACATTTGTATTAAAGTAATTTGCTAATCAATTTAATTTTGCTTGTAAAAAAAATTCGATAATTAATTACCCGAATGTCTACAATTGCGCACGTAGTAGAAATAACATACGCAAAACGGTCATACAAAAAAAAATTATCAGAAATCATTGGAAATTTTAGGTGATTTGCAACCTGCATTTATTACGCTTACATTAAATTGGTTGCAAAATTGTATACCTGGAAAGGTTTTCAAAATTAAATTTAAAAAAATTTAAATAAACTCATAGTTTTCCAAGTATATAAAATATAAGATAAAAAAAACAAAATTGTTATAGAACTTAAATTTTTAGCTTTTTTAAGTTTATATACAGTTTATAAATTTTTTCAGCATTTATAAAATTTTCGTTAGATAGTTAAAGAGATTTTTTTTTAAATAATAGTTCTAATTTATTGTTGGAATTGAGCAAAAGAATTGTATTATTTGCCATGAAGAAACGTTCTTATGAGATCAAATTATTTTTAGGCGATGCTTTCAAGCATCCATCTCGGTTCCTTGGTTTTTGATTTTAGTTCAATTTGGGCAACAAATCGGGTTTCGATAAATTTCGGTCTATCATCTCTAGGGGCACGAATTGTGATACGAGTACGTTGCCATATCGACCGATACTTCTGCCATTAGATACCAATATTTTGTAACCAAATTTTAAAACCTTTAATTTTTGGTATCGAGTACTTATCGAATTTGCAAGACAATACTAGCCCCAACCGCGAAATAAACGTAAACGATATTAATGACTTAATTGGTACTTGTGCACAGAGTTACTTACTGACCAACAGATTAAGTTGCATAAAAAATCATAACTAAGCTTCATATTTAATACATTTGTGTTATGTTTCATTCATTCTAGTAAATTGATTTACGATTCTCAACCGACTCGTGAAATAAATTACTGAAGAGAGTGTCGAATTATAGCACATACAATAATATCTGACTCTTACGAAGCTCAATCGGGAAAATTAGGATAGATTTAAAATACGCCAAATGGATTTGTATACAAACAGCCTCTTCGTTAAGGATTTAAAATGCGGTTTTGTTTAGCCCTAAAGAAAATATTGATTGTTATAACACTAAATTAATAAAAAAAATATATCTATGTACCTTCGAAAAAACACGATAATATAGTAAACAAATCTTTAAAGCCGGAAGCGAAAAAAAGGCATAGAAAAACTTATGCAGATTTTATTTTATTAGTAATGATTAAGGAAGAGATAATGAAAAGCGGCTAAACGCCAGCATTTAGAGGAAAGCTAGGAAGAAATAAACGCCTGATTGCATTCGAATAGACAGAAACGAAGATTGCTATCGTAGTGTGGGGAAAGGGTTACCAAGTGTAGCGACTAATGTCTCAGTCACAGACATTTGCGACGAATAGCCAACAAAGCCGAAGGGCATAGCGTATTACTTCGGTTACAAAACATGACAACAAGGACCGACAGCAGCAATGCCAACACAAAAATACAACCGACATAAACAATGGTAAAACACTAAAAAAAAAAAATAAAACCAAAATAACAACAAGAAAACTGCCGAGGCGTGGACAAAACGGAATTTCGCCTCAAACGTTGCAGAAATTACAGTTGAAACGGAAACGGAAGTGGAAGTGGAAACAACCGGCCAAAAGGCAGCCAAGTCAAGCAGATCAAGCAGACGAAAGTGCAGTGAGAGAAAATGCGCCAACCAAACTAAAATTGAAAGGGGAAAGCCAAATGCAGAAGGAAGAGGTGTGGACGTATGAACAACAAACTCTTAAAGCGCGTTAATGAAATGAAAGGATGGTGCGGGCCAAAAAAAAAAAAACAAAAGCGAAAACGTTAAGAGCTGCACCAAACAGGCGAGCCATGAAGGAAGCGGCGAAAATCCAACTGCCAAGTGGAGGAGACAACAATTTCATTTCGCAACTAATTGGCAAACTTAGATACAAAACTTAATTTAGTACTGCTAGACAATACGTCAATGAAGCGAGTAAAAATGGCAGGGCAGAGCGTTGGTAGGTGAATGAGAGTTGGTGCTAAGTGTAAAATAACAATGAAGGTAAATGCCAAAGGCTCACAGCGGCGATTCGAATTGTAAATGCTAGATTTTAGCGTGTAGCTAGATTAGTTGTTGGTTAGCGGCGAGATAGTGTAGAGATAGCTCGTTTTTTTAATTTTAAATACAGGTATATTTTTTTTTTTCCATTATATTTTGATCAATTTAAGGATCTTCGCTAATAAAAAAATTAATGTTCATGACCCTTGGGAACCGAAACAAGTTTTTGTATGCAAAATCGTTTGCTTGTTTTATAAGTGCTTTCTTCGTTTTTCTTTAAAGGCTTCCCAATTATAATTTCCGGGCAAAAATTAAAACTCATATAGCACAACAACAAAGAAAAAAAACAAAAAAATAAAAAGTTTTTAATTCACGCGACTCTTTTTGTTGCAAGAATTTCAATTGCCGCATAGAGAACAATTTGTACATTCTCGCTTCACCAAACTTTTAATTGAGACCCAAATATATTCCATTAATTTTCATACCCCATAAAAAAAGGTAAGTTTTTGCACGTTTCACTTAATCTTTATGTTAATTTTTTATTTTATCATCAGCCAAAAAAAAAAATGCTAAGGCTTAATATTTAAAACTTAACAAACTTTTTCCATTTCATTCATCCACATTCACCACCTCACACCAACCATCGATTGTACTCAGCTCTCAAACCATTTTCGTTTTGTTATTCTATGAATATCGCATTTTCTCTTACACTGCATTTAACTTTATTCCTTCTTTTAAAATATCCTTCAATTAGTGGCTTTGGCTGACGAACTGGTGAAGTAACGAAAAAAAAAATCCAAAAAAAGATACACGACCCAACAATAAGATTTATGATGATGAAGTGTTGTAGAGGATTTTAATTGTTGCGAGTCTTTGTTTTCTAGTAAGGTTGGCTAATTGAAGGATACGAAAATAAAAATTGATTTTTTTAATGAAGATATTTTCGGTTGATAAAGTAAGGTACGCACTTAGCTTGCAAACCTTTAGAGGAAATAAGATTTAAATTTATCTAATATTTATGTGTTGTTATTTCCGAAAGTTTTAAATGTAATAATTTATGTATCGTACAAATGGAAAACACGTCTCTCGATATGCCTTGTAAGGCTCCATAGACAGAGGAGAAGGAGGAATGAGCTATAAAATCTCGTTGCAACCAGGGTTCGAAAATAATCGTTTTTTATCCAAAGAATCCTTGAATATATCGATTTTATCCCTATACTACATGCTTTGTAAATCTGACCTTATTTTTAGCCAGAAGTTTCTTTTTTAAATCATGGCGTCTTCGTTATCTTGAGATTTTTAATTTTCAATCACATATGATCGATATTTCGTGATTTTTATTTTTTCGCTCCAAATAATCGTTATTCTTGGATTAAAATTTTTCCGATAATTTATTATCGATTTTTGTGGTTTTTATTATCGATAATTTTTTTGACAACTTTTTTGCGTTTTTTAGCTCGCAAAATTTCGAATCCAACAAAATCGATTATTTTTTATCAAAAAAAATAAAGATCACAAAATATCGATAAAAATTTAAGCGAAAAGTTTCAAATCCAAGAATAACGATAATTTTGTATAGATTAAATAATGATCACAAAATATCGAACAAACTTTATCGGGAAAAGACAACTAAAATAATGTCGATTAGTTTTAAATGAAAAAATAAGAAACAAAAAATATCGATCAAATGAGATCGGAAAAGACAAAAATAAACAATAGAACGAAAAAATTATGATTTTTTTTAAAATAAAATTTATAGCCGTACGTTCCGTGGGTGCAACTAATTTATCAGCGAGATATGCGAACCGCATTTAATGTAAACAGAAAACTTAGTAATAAATATACTTTGGTTTATCGTTAAAAAAAATCAGAAGTGGGCTGAAACTTCCGTCCATTGGTCAGGCAGTTTCTCTGTCCTCCATTACCATCTCGCAAAAGAGAGCCTTTAAAAATGAGGTGTCGCGAAATTTAGTGCTGGGTGTCCCCCTGAAGCTAAGGCAGTCAAATTTTTGAAATGCCCAGTCATTCAAGGCAACTTTTTTTTTTTAAAGTAGCTGACTTCATAAATAGGAAGTTGAAATGAACTAAGGAGTAGCTACAGAAAAAATTGTAATAATTGCGTGTCATCTTTAAAGATATTACAATCGAAGAGTGACAAAAGCTAAAGAAAATCTTTAAAATAAAGCAGACACAGAATCAGGTCCTATGCCGAAAACGGGTTGTTTCCAAGCCCAACTTGAGAAGGGATGACATATGTTATATAAGCTGTTATTGATTAAGGCACGGCCATGGTTCAGACGCTTGTTGTGGTCTACCGACATGTAGAATTGTCTGCACAAGGTTCATTCCTTTTTGGTCCAAACACGAAAACTGTCTCTTTTTCTTTGGGATATGGAAACGGAATAATTAGATGAGTTCATAGGTTTCATTTGGCTATGTTGCTTCTGTAGACGTTGCGATAGAGGGCATTGAATTTGCCTCTACAGCCGACAGGTTGGGTTTGCTCGGTCTGGCTTTGAAGAGGAGGCCATCCCCAACCACATTACCAAACTTGGCTTCCCTTTACGGATTTAGTTCTTTAAAACTGCCCTTAAAAATGGGTTTCTAAGAAAGAGTAACAACTTTTCCTATGGTCGTGTAAGTGATGGAAAGGTTGGCCGTAAGGACCAATTCGGCGCCGTCGTGCAAAAGCCAAGGTCTTTTCTTTCAAAATTTTATTCGTAAGGTCGGTATTTCGCAGCAGGGAGAAGTTGATGTATATTGTAACGATTTTCCGTCATCACTTGTCAAGTTTGGCTTGAATACAAACTGGGTTTGTCATTCGTTCTGAACGAAAAATTACACTGAAGATAACACAACCAAACTTGACAAATGATGATGGAAAATCTTTCAATATACATAAAATTTTCACCCTGTCGGAAAAACAGAAAATAAAAAGAAAAGAAATAGTTGGGAGAATATATTCGATACTTTCCTGATAAAAATATATAGAGCTGCCGAGCATTTATTGCTGACAGAGTTACTTGCAGAAGGAAGAGGGTCCATGTGAAAGAGACTGCGGTCATGTAAGAGAACTTGCGAATATATGAATAACAAATTTACAAATTATCAAAAAATTGTACATATTTTGATTCACTAAAAATATTTCTTTCACTTACCTGGAAATTTATACAACGCCACTTCATTGCAATTGATTTCGATCAGCGTGGACGTCTCGTTGGGCAAACCGGCACACTGGCACATACTATTCAACGGACACGCATACAAAATATCCTGTTGCTGGCCATTTAGCAGAGCCGAAAAACTGCCACCACCTGCAACAGCGCCACCATTGCCGCTAGGCGGTGGCACAGCTGGTGGCGGGCCACGTGCAGCCGCAGCCGACGCTAAAGCGCTACGTGTCGCACGCAAATGCCTGTGAGTCGCTGCTAAAAATGTGAGGGCATTCAGGGCTGGCGGGTTATGTGTACCAGGGCCAAGTACACCCGGACCGCCACCATCGAATTTCCAACATTCGGCCGTATGACGAAACCAATAGAGCAGGGAAATGGAGATGATGAGCAGTTGTGGACGTTGATGTGCCATCCTGTGGGAAGAGAGAGAGAGAGAGAGAGAGTTAGAGAGAGAGAGAGATATAGTGTGAGCTTGAGTAGAAAAAGTAAATGGCTGGTTTAAAATGAAAAAAACTTTCCTTTTGGATAATTATTAAATTTAAATGATATTACATATTTTATACAAAATTCACAAAGTTAGCATAAACTTTTTGCAAGTTACTATAATACTAACAAAGTTTGCGGTTTCACTCCACAAAATTATTATTTGCTGTTCGTCTGTAAGTTAATACAATATATTCCTAAAAGCAACACTTGTTATTATTATAATTTTTAAAGCATTCCCACAGCGCTGAAATATGGACAAAGTTTGTCAGGTGCCGTTGGTGCTCATTCAGAGGTGAATATAAATTTATAAAATGACAGATATGTAAAAGTTTGCGCTGCGGGGGTTTGTGGAAGGGGAAATAAATATGGCTAGCAGGCGGATTATTAGCAAGTGGTATTTAATGAAAGCAAATAAAATGCCAACCAGTAAACAAGCGAAAGCGGATATACAGGCAATTCGAATGAAGTGCGGTATAAGGACTAGGCGCCTTAAACTATGCCACGGTTTAATTAGGTAAATGCCAGCATACTCGTAGAAGGAGAATTACAAAGCTATGAGTTGAGACTTTATCGCTTGCTAATGAAATAGCGTAGGAAGAGGTTCACCTAACTCAACGCCGCACTCAACGCCACTTTTATCAAGTTTCTGCAGCTGCCCCCGAACAGCAACACTACTGGCACTATCCAATTCCATTGTCACGGCATAAGCATAGGGCGACCGAAGGATATAACAGAGAGCGTGTGAAGCGGTGGTATCACTAACAAAAATGTCATTACAATCACTCTCATCAAGTGCAACTTCATCAGCTGCGACATCAACTTAAACTTTCTCAACAGTTCCCTCCAGCTTCATATTAATTTCTTTTTGCATATTTTTGTTTGGTTTTGCTGGAAAATGCTGTTCACTTTCTACTATCCGCCAGCTATTGCTTGTCCACTACACACTCTTGTTTATTTAATTTCTTTTAAACTCAACTCGCTTTAATATCACTTGGCTATTTCGCCTCATCATACAACTTATATTGGATAAACTCGTTGCGGCTTTACATGCGGTTGCATATCTATATCTTGGGCCTCGACTGGGCGCTTGCTTATAATAATCGCCCATCCATTTAGCATTTATAATGAATTATCCCACAGCTGGACGAACCTTTTTGGCGCAATTATTATAAAATAGGCAGTTTGTTGAAAGGTTGGAGTATAAAGGGCGCCCAAGCGCGTATCTGTCAACTGCTTGTCAACAGGCAGCTCACAAAATTGTCTTCAACTACAGCAAATGCCGAGCGCTTTGGTCACACGCTATCCACTTTTCGATGTACTGCTTTGTTGTATATTTTTCCACTCGCTTTTTTTATTTGTTAAGTGTGCGCTCACTTTATGGCAGTATCCTGCTGTTTTTCTGCGTGTGGCTTAAAAATATGCGAAGGCTATTTCAAAGTAAAGATAAAAATTAAAATATATGCAAAATTAAATTAAAAATAAGCAGCTTGCTTGATGAGCTGTAAAAAGCAAGCTAGAAAGAGACAGTTGCATTTTTTTTTGTTGCAAATGTGAAATATGAATAGTTGAAAATTGCTGGCTGCTATTTATGGAAAAAGCAAATTGTGAAGAGATTAACTGGGTTGGTGACGCAAGAAAAGTATATTCGTTATTTATAGGGTTCACTGACTGGCCTTGCTTCGTTTAGATGATGATAAGGAAGGTCAGAAAAACATAAAACTGCAGCTTTTTGATTTCAAGGCATTTCGTGTATAAAATTCGGAAAATGTTTATACTACCAAAACACCCATTTGACCATCTTTTATTTTTATTTTTTGTTCGTTGAATTTTAATAAAAATACTGATTTAAGAAATATGTTGATTTTGGAACCTGCTCCTAAACAGTATTTCCGAATGCAACTAATGTTAGTCTCGAATATTTTCTCACCTCTACGATGTATTCTTTTTTTGTAACTTTTGTTCTAAATCTAGCAGACCCTGCGCTTTTCGGTAAATCCTACAATGAAATGTTTTTGGAGGTATTTCGAATCCAGTGTTACCTGTGGCTATTAGCTGTTTTTAATTTGAATTACATCGAACTGTTAGTAAAGGTTTTAGCGCCACCTATTGACCCAATTTTTAACTAAAATATTTCTGTTTGTGGCTAATGAATTTAATTTAAATCAGACTGTGAATACGGGTTTTAAAAATATCTCGACCACAGCGCCACCTAGCTAGCTTTTGTTTCTACAATAGACACCTTTGCAAACATATCCTTTAAATTTGAGCTCAATCGGTTCAGTAGTTTTCGAGCCTATAAACTACAGGCCAACAGACACACAGATTATTTATAACATACAGGAAACTCTTTAGGTTTTCAAAAAACAAAGTAGTATTGAGAAGCTTCGCAAGATCCCTTGGTAATGTGCCATTTAGCTCAAGTAAATCCAATCATGGCTATTTTAGGAATCAAACTATGAGTCTGGTAAAAGCTTCAAAGTGAAACATTTTGTGCTCTGTTAATTTCAGCATAAGTAAAAGCCACCACTTTGTAAATAGTCCCCAATGGTGGATTGGACATTGCCCTCTATATCCGATGGGGCAACGTTATGCCAAAAGTTTACATCTGGAGAAATGTCAATAAATTGTTTAATAAAAAAAAAGTAGAAGTAGAAGGGAATTGTCATTTCGAAAATCTTTTCAAGGCATTTAATTTTTCGAGTAGTCGGCGTTTGACTGTGCAAGATTGACTGTCTTTGCTCAAGGCATTTGCAGACTTTACTCAATGCTACGATGGCTTCTTTGGCCCATTTCAATCAGCCTAATTGGCAGAAATATAGCTTTAAAAAATTGAAGCGCTGATTCAAAAACTGAAGCGCTGACTATAAAAGATTTCACACCCAACCATGCGGAGATTAATAGAACTGGGATTAAATTGATAAATAGGCCTATCATATGGCTACTCATTGTGTACTCAGTTGATGGCGAATTCAATCTGACCCGTTTCCTTTTAGAACTATTCGAAAAATGATCTGGTATGAAATTTCCAAAAATATACGAAAGTACTCCTAAACGAAATAGTTTTCTCCTAAATAATTTCATGTTGACCAGCGGCCGTCGAAGTAAAAACTGGTATAAGTAAATCCAACAGTAATTACAAACCTGATCGTATCTCGTAACTTAAATGCACAATTTTTATAATTGCTCAGTGACCTTCAACCAATATTTAAGCGGCCTACCATTGGCAGCTGTCAAAACATGGCAGTATTTGCATAAATTGACATATTTCAAGCTTTACGCGCGTTAAGGGACATTTGACGGACACCTGTTTTATTAATGTTCAGAATTTCATTACACTGCACTTTCACCTTCATTTTCGTTTTACCCTTGTTTTTGTTGTTTTTTTTTTTGTATTTATGTATTTTGCCACACTTATTGCTCAACGACCACAAGTGCGCTGCTGGCCAGCGAGTTGAGACCTTGACTCTATTTCGGCGCTGCGGTGTGGCCTCGAAGCGCTGGCGTAAACTGTGTGGCCGGCTATTGCGCATAGTAAATTAAGAAAATAAAATAAAAATTGAGGCGTAGTTATTTTTGTGGTTGAAAGAGTTTAAAAAAGGCGAAAAAATAAATAAGTGAAAAATTAAAAAATGAGTAAATAAAGGAATGAAAAAGGGTAAACAAACTAGTAAGCATTCGTCGCTTCTATTTCACATATTTTTTCTTGTTTTTTTTTTTTTGTTTTTTTTTTTGTTTTGTAACCTTCACCACTGTGCATTGCACACGCTTGACGTGCCACTTAGCAATTACAGCGAGCACTCGTAAAGCATATAAAAAAAAGATTGTTTGTGCCAACAAAATGTAGTGAAACGTTTTTTTTTTTTAAGTTTATGGGTGCGTATAAAAGTGAATAAATTCATATACATTTTAGCTCGCAGCCCATTCTTAAATAGTATCAGTGGCTTAGCGCCTGAATGTATGTTGAATTTAATTTTACGGTAGGTTTTTTATTACACCTAAAAGTTGCAGCTTATTTTTATTCTCTCCGCATGCTGAGGCGCTATAAATATATTTGTTATAATTTTACAGAAAATAATAGATTTAGAAAAAAATTCTCCTTTAATTCTAAAACGAGATAAGAACTTAGACTGATAAGTAAATTTTAGCTGACTGATTGGCTGCCTGGCAGAAATATCCCAGCTCGGGATGAATCTGACCTGGATCCATGAAGTAAAATTTATCTATCAAGTTTATGGTCATATTAAATTTCCACTTTTTTCGCTGTTTATTTTTAAAATAGACAAAGAGATTAAATTTCATACCTGAAAGTCATCGCCTGGGGCAGATAGTTTCCAACTCACTATATGACCATATAAAGTTTGATTTTGTTATGGCTGTTTTCAAAATAGGTAAATATATTACATTTCATATCTGAGCGAAATATTTCAGGAGGAATAATTTTTATAATAGTTTAGTTTGAGCCTTTTTTATAGGCTAAATAAAATGAATTTGAGAGATCGCTAGGGTTTAAAATGTTTTGGGGAATTGTTTGACGTAAAATATCACTAGAAGTCTTCTCATGTGAAATCAATATACAAAGGATGGAAAAGTCCACAGAAAATATGAAAAAAAGAGTTCCCCTTCAAGTATGCAAAACAAAAATGTTTAACTTAGTTTTTTTTGTGACTAAAAACCACACAAATTCTGTGCGACAAATAGGTGCTATTGATTTTATGACCGATCAATATTTATTTGGTTTCCCTTGTTTAAGTTTGTACTGGAAAAATTTGGTAAAAATCGGCACCTTTCTGATGATCTAGTGAATTTAAATTTTCTCCATAGCAAAGAGATATAAGATTTTGAGCGCTAGATGGCACGAGAGCTGTTATATTATATTTCTATGGAAAAAGGTCGTTTATGATCTTATTTGAATGATATTTATTACATAAGAATATGTATAAAGACACGTCGTATGACGGGACCTGACAATTTTGTATCTGCTTAAAAAATAACGCATTATATAGACATTAAATCTCTAATAATTTTCTATGGCTACTTTCAGGCTGAAAGCTTTAAAAATTAGCTATATTACTTCACCGTTAGGTGGTGAGGAGCAGGACGCTTATATTTTAAAAATTAAGTTTTTCGATAATTTTTATGGAAGGAAATACGTAGATCATGTAGATGCTTGAACACAAAACCCGCTAGATTACTCTGGTATTAAGAGTATATCCTAGACGTTTTTTTTTATTTGAGTCTCAAAATTTGCAACCGGTTTGTTTCTCCAAAGTTTCTTTGTGTTCAGGAATTTATGAGGTCCTCAGAGAAGCCATTTTGTAAATTTACAAAAAAAAAAATTCTGGGTACGTACCCATTCAATTTTTCTACAGAAAGAGTGCAATTTTAAAGTAAATTTTTGAAAATTTTTTTTTATGGCGGTTTCTTCTATAAAAGAAATGCGCGCAGTTTTTATGTAGAGAAAGTTCCCAATTTTAGTAGAATTTGGCAATAAAAACTATTTAAAATTGTAGTTAAAACATTGGTAATTTTCTTAGAAGATGTCAAGTGTTTGGTTTCCAGCTTATTGTATAGAAATAAGTGCATTCAAATAAATTCCAAAGCTTTGTTGCATTCACTGTGGATTGTATTCTGCGTACGCACACGAATTGAAAATAGCAGCACAGCAACATTTTGCATGCGTGAAAATTTGTTTTATTTTTCACTTTGTGAAACAACCAAAGTCGGTACTCACTTGCAGCTGGTCCTTGCGCTATTTGCCTCACTAAATTGCAATACAAATACACACACATGATTTAGTAATGTATGTAAAGTATATTTGTAGTTGTTGGCTCAACATAGTTGACCGAATGGCACGCATTCCATTATTTATTTATTGTTTCTCACGAACATAATTCCGCACGAGTGTTGCCCATTTTAGACTGACAGATTTAGCTTTTCTTACTTTCTTCCGTAGAGTTTTGGGAATTTTTGTTTTTAATTTGTACAATTTTGTAATTTTACTCCTCAGCAATATAGAAGACGAACGCATTTTTACGCTATGAACATTGGCGAAATTACGGAATCCTAAAAAATTTGGCCTATACCCTACATTAACCCATAAGCTATATTCTATGGAGAGCTGCCACCTGTTCAAAAAATCATAGTCAATTAAATAAAATATTGCTATATAAGGACTGAATATATCTGAATAAGATTTCACAGATTTATTGTCCGCTATTTGGGATACCATAGATTTGATTATTCGAGAGAGAGTTGCCAACCGCTTCAAAATTAAATGAAAATGCTAAATTAAATTAAAGCAATGACTGAAGTCAAATATATAATAAATCTTCGTTCTCCAATTGCTCTGGAAAAAGGTTGCCACCTGTTGAAATGCAAATAAAGTTGAATTAAAAACAAACACATATGACATTTTATAACATAAGTAAGAAACCAAAAGAAATTTGAGAAAACTTTTTGGTGAGTGTTGCCACCTGTTTAAAAACTTAATTAAGATTACAACAAGTTAAATCAAATATTGATATATGGATCTTCAACGAAGCAGTTTTAAGAAAGTTTTATTTTGAGAAAACTTTCAGAGGGTTGCCACCTTACTAAAAAAGTAAATAAAACTACATTATTGAGTTAAATTAAATATGCTGCTTGCAATTGAAAGGGAGTAGGCTTAAGAAAAGAAAGTTACTTCTGAAAATGAGGCTTTTAAATGTCACCATAGTTTGATTAGGTTGGTTTCTAACAATAAATTTTAGTTGCGCTGGAGTCGAATGGAGTATCAATAGCAATCAACCGTAATCGCCATTTATGAAGTATGTGTAGATTTATTTCTTAGATAAGAAAAATGTTAAAAACCAAAACCAAAACATTAATAATTAAAGGTATTACCTTTGGTGAAATTATTTAATTCATTTTACCACGTGCCTAAACAGTAAATTATTTTTTTGAAGTTTAGAATATAAATATGCGAAATACGAATAAAATATTTGAGCCTTTTTTAGCTTTTCGCTTAAAAAAAAAATCTGCCAACACTGTTTCTGTACATCCCTTCGACTGAAAAATTGCACGTAACTGCATGTTCGCTAAGTAAATATGCACATAGTAGAATGTTAGTGTTAGTTAGCGTTTCATATGACCAGCTCGGTTTGCTTGGCTGCTCTTTATGCGATTTTCGTGTTTGTACTACCCATTGTACAATAAAAGGATTTTTTTCGATTTATTGTACATATTTTTTAAACTTTTATTTCTTTCACATTGTTTTTTTTTGTTGTTATATTTGTACATTTCAACGCTCAACATCAACGCGTGTGGATTAGGAGCGGAAACACGCACACATTTTAAGCACCACTCGGACTTTAGTGTCGGGCAACACATGCCAACCAACCGATCGGCATACATTTTTTTTTTTGCCCCTCTATATGCATGTAACGGCATTCTCGCATTCTCGTATCTTGGCCAACAACACCGCTGCATGTATGTAACTACTCAGGACGTTAAGGTGTTGGCGTTATATAAACGCATTTGCATAAATTGTTAAACGTCGCAGTGGGCGCGTGGTTGGTTAGCGTGTGTGTGCTTTTAGTTGCACACACAACCGTTATATACATTTTTATGCAAAATGTTTTAGCGTAATTTCTATTTCTTTTTTTTTTTTTTTCATTTAGGGTCTGTTGCTGTTCGCGAATTTGCAAACATATTCCAAAGTAAGTGAGAATAAATTTATATTTTATTCATTCGTTGCATGCCTGAGCGGTGCATGGTGGGAAAAACAAACAAAATGTAAGCATGCCTCTAGGTGTTCAGAGCAATTAAAATGAAATGTGCTACGAGTATGTTATGTGATGGCATTTCGTCCAAAGTCTCAGATGAAAACTAATTTTTTCGCATAAAAAAGGTTATTCTTTGTGGGCCTTACTCGTTCGTTCAATATTATTACGGCATAAATTCATCCAAAAGCTATGGTTCGGGACCAACGTGCCAAATATATTTTTTATCAGAATTGCTACATACGTATGTATACTATACCCCCTAAATCCTCCTACTACTCATCAACTATCGCTCAAACTGTTAATTACATTGCGTTCAGCCTGAAAGTATACATAAGAAAAATACAACAGTTTTGATAGCTTTGTAATTCGTTATTTACAAGAATACAAACTGGTTTGATGCCGTCGTGCGACAGGCTTTCACTACTAATATTTATATAATAAGGAGTACTTGTTTGGCATATCTGAGAGATATTTTTTTAATATTCTCAAAGCAACTGTGTTCTTTTTTCACAAAACCTGTCTACTATTCTGACTCTAACGAGTTTCACAACCATGTCGAAATTTTATTGCCTTAGTAGGCGATAATCCTTGGTAGATAATTCCTTGCCAGTTTCAGGCAGGATCAGAAAAAAATATTAACTTAAATTTAAAATATTGTAAAAAAAAAATTTTTTTACGGGATTTTTAGACATTTTTTGCATATCTCATAACATATTTAAATTTTTCATAACACTTCGCAAGTCTAAGGCAGATAAAAATTCCTGATGCTTTTTAACAAGTTTTTTTAAATTTTGGTGCTGGAATTTTTTTTCTATTTAGCGCATCCAATTTATATAAATCAAAGAGGATATTAATAATATCCAATCGTTACAAATTTGAAAAAAAGTAAGTTAAAAAAAAAAAAAATAACCACATTTTTTAGGCACTTCAAACAAAAATTATGCGGGCTATAAAACTGCATACTAAAGAATTTTTTAAAAATTGTTATTGAAAAGTTTGAAATTTCGATGAAAATTTTGTTGAAATTTTATAAAATGTGTACGAAGTTTGAAATTTTAATTTATATACTTTTCACTATACTGCAAACTGAAGTTTTATTCAAAATTTACTGAAAAGATTTAGCGTGTAAAACGCAGTAAATAATATTTAAAAAAATGTGGGGAAAACCAGTGCTTCCAAGCCAAATAGTTCTGAAGTATAATGGAACGATTTACCGTCATCTCTTGTCATCCCTGGTTTCTTTGGAGACAACCCGATTTCGGTGTCTTCAGTGCCATTTTTCGTTTATATTTCGACCAAAAATCGTTACAATATACATAACTCAAATTTTTTACACTGTCGATAAAACAGAAGATCAAAAAGAAACATGCAAATAATTCCATGTTTAAAAGGCACATACTATGTAAATAATAACCTCTCCATTTTCTATGGAACAATAAGTACCATTTGGCTGTACAGCTTCGAGTTAGTAGAATTCCGAAAATGCGACTTTTTAGAGGAAAACATATTTTCTTTGCAATACATATATCTGATATACAAAAATCTATTTTCTGAGAATAAACTCTACTGCATTTATTAGAAAACTAAATATTTGTATGCCAATTAGAAAATCAATGCAATAATGTTTTTAAGAAATTTGCAATAAGCGCTGTTACTTTGCCTCCATTGGACTTTGCGAATCAAAAGAATTATTTGATAAGCGTTAAATAGTTTCCCCTCAATTCTTGTAATTGCAATTCCTTTCCCCAGATCTTCAAGACCAATAGCATAGAATTTGAGATGTCTAACGATGAATCAAGGCAAAGAAAGTGTGTAACTTACTAAGTGTCCTTCTATAATACACGGCGTTATCGTGTCCTGAGGAACTTGACTTGATAAATGGGTTCAATAGAAGTAAGTAGATTGAAACAAATTAGTAGTATGTGTCATTAATGTTGTATATTTTGCCCGAGCAATCACAATAGGTACGAAACCCCTCAGTTATTGGCCTTCTATATTTCAGAGCACAGATGTTAAAACCATTTTATGGTTGAAGAATTTCACTTGAATATTATCATTCAGTTTATCTTATTGAGCATACTGAATATAAGCTGTATCTGTATCTGTATCTGTGTCTTCACATGCAATTTGTATAAATCGCGTCAGTCAATAACATTAACCCTGCCGCGAAAAAAGCTCCCAACAAAGTTGTAGTTACACAAATGTATGCTATGTACTTTTTCATATACAGTAGAGAGCAAAGTATTCACAAAAATATGCTACCTATGCTAACAACGAAACCACAATAATGTTCTACACGGAAGCGTCAAAATGAAATAAATGAATTTGCAGCGCCTGATTATCCTTGACGTAATACGCGTGGCTCAATGAGTTTATTTGCTTAGAGGGGGCTTTTGCTAAATATGTCTGAAAGATACTCAATTATATATACAAACTCAAACACAAAAGCACTTAGATGTATGTGCATATGTACATATGTACATTTCTTGTACATAAACAGATAAATATTTGTATATGAATAAGTGTACCTGAAATTGCTTAGAATCGCTTTGCTTAGTAGGTATTTTGGAAGATCTGCTCGGTTGTGGCGGATAGCTTACAGACACATACTCGTCCACATATTTATATCAATATACATTTAGATGTGTGTGTATGCTTAGGTAGCATAAAGCTTTATAAGCCATGCCAGTGATAAAGTAAACCCAAAAGTATTGCTAGTCTAAGCATAAGTATATTTAGACGCCACATATGTGCACGACATAACGATAACACAATCATAGAATCACTGGTTTTGACTGATAATTTTATAAATTTAATTTAAACTATTTAGTTTTATAAAAATATAGTTCATTCCACCAAAAACTCAGGTTAAATCCAAGTTGCATACTTTGTGCAAAGGAGGCGAAAAATTCAACAATTTTGGACAGATTAAAAAATTTTTAATTAGTATTATCGCAAAAAAATTGGGTAAAAAGTTTTATAGCCAGTTCAATTCCAGTGAAAGAAAGTGGAAGTTTCAACTAGCTACAAATTAGCCTTGATTTTTGGCAATTTTTTTTCTGAAGCTCTTTCGTAAATTCGTTCACATAACGCATGTTCGGATTTATTTTGATATGGAACAGCGTCAGTAGAAAAAATCTCAAAAATCAACGGTAATTTCTAGTCACCCAAACCTGCACTTTGTTTTACTAGAATTAAATGGGCTATAAAGCTGCATATTCCAATTTTTTTTTTAAATTCGGTTTCAAAATATAAAGTTTGTTGAATTCTTCCCGCCATTTAAACAACGTTTGAAATTTGAATTTAACTGGTGTTTGTTGTATAATTAATTGAATTTTTTTTTACAAAAATAACTAAAATTAAATAAGAAAAAATTAAAAGTCAAAATTTGTGTATAGGTAGTACTAACATTATGTCGCGCACTGTAAATATGTATGCATGTAAGCAGAAACGAAAGCAGGGACGGCCATTTCACTAACTTCGCCTCATCAACATCATTAGCGTTACGTTATAAAAGGCTGTGAGTGCATGTGTGTTGGTGACAGAAATAGAGCTGCAGATAACAGTAGCGTTATCAGCGTGACGAGTTTTTTCAGCTTTTGCTTGTCAGCATTTGTAGCATTTTCGTAGCATGTGAGTGATGTTTTTTTTTTGTTTGGGTGCTAGCTATCCAACTATGTGCTTAGAATTTTTAGGCAACCCTGCCCATTTTTTTTACTTATGCAGTGCCACAAAACAAAAACACTTCTCTTAAGTAGGCACGTCAAAGTTAAACCCTTTCTCGATACAATTGGCTTACACTTGACTCGATTTTTTTTCTTGTCTTCAATCCTCCTGAACTTGCTTACAGCTCACGTTTTGCCTAAAAATTTAGGTAAACTTTGTCTTATTCATTTAGGCTTCTAAGTATGTACACTGCTTGTCATAGCTATAACACATCCTCATATTTGCCACTTTTGACTAATTATTTTTCTTCATTTAATTTTAATTATTTCTATTTTATACAAGTATAGTTTATTCTACAACAAACATCGACTAAATACAAGTTTCAAAATTTTGAAATTTTCAGTTAGAGTTTTACTACTTACGGATACTAACTAATACTACTATTTTCACTAATTTCTACTACTATTTTACTAATGCTACTACTAATTACTACTACTATTTTTTTACTAATTTCTTCTAATATTTTTATTAATGCTACTACTAATTACTACTGCTCTTCTTCACTAATTTTAATTAATATTTTTATTAATGTTACTACTAATTACTACTACTTTGTTTTTTTACCACTTACTACTTCTAGTTTTACTGATTTCTACTACGATTTTACTAATGCTACTACTAATTACTATTCTAATTTTACTAATTTCTACTACTATTTTACTAATGCTACTACTAATTACTACTACTCCTTTTTACTAATTTCTACTACTTTTTTTACTAATGTTACTACAAATTACTACTACTACTTTTTCTAATTTCTACAACACTTTTTTAACTAATACTACTACTCAATGCTACTACTATTTTTACTGGTGTTACTACTAATTACTACTACTACTTTTACTAATTTATACTACACTTTTTTTTTACTAATGCTACTAAATACTACAACTAAATACTACTAATATTTTTTTTGTTAATTAATTGCTTCTACTGATAACTATTATTATTTTTACTAATGCTACTACTACTTAAGTACTACTAACTACTATTACTGCTATTTACTACTAATCAATGTTAGTACTACTTACTACTAAGGAATACAACCCCTACTGCTTCTCCATTTAACTCTCTGTCCTTTTGTAGAATCGGGACAGCATTTTTTTTTTCTAAAAATTCAAGTCAAAGTTTGGAACATACAAGGAAGAAGAGAAAAAAATAATCCATATTAAAGAAAAAAAAATAAATGGCCAAAACTGGTCAATATGTGATTGTGCTATAGTTATGGCACATACTACAAATAAATAGCGCCACCTTAAAGCTACGAGGAAAAGTTTTTATTGTGTACTACGGCAACCTTCAGCTGGTATATATGTTAACCGAATGAGCGAGGCAAGTTACAGCAGAAACTTTTGCTAATTTAGTTAAATTGACAAGCTTGTAAACACACACGTGCATACACATTTATTTTCAGGATACAATATACATACATATGTGAGCTGTAAACGAGCGCTGACAGCCTTGACTTTCGTCCACAGTAAACGATTTTTAAGCACCACTTCCTTTTTGCCGCTACTTTGAAAGTGAAAAGCACAGCAATTTTTCTTCCCCTGAGCGCGCTTAATTGCAATTCACTTTGTTGTGTGTGTGTGTGTGTTTGTAAATTTTAAGGCAAGTCTGCTGTCACTAAGTAAATCACAACTTATCATTATCATCTATGGCAGCTATGTAGCAGTTATGCCAACTCAGCAGGGTCTATGTCAACTGGAAAACCACTGTCACACCTCAGACTTTTCAAATGTGGCTTATCGTTGTGCCTGATTATATAAGAATGTCATGTAAGACTTGCCAGCATTAAAATATGAATGTAGACCGGAAAGATGCCACTTAGGCGCCTGTAAGCATGCTACGGCAAATTAAAGCCTGGTGAATAGGAGCATGAAATTGCGGCAGTATAGCAAAGGTGGTGCAACATTAGACATACGTAGTTATCTGTATCGTCGATATATAAAAATACACACACTCATACATATACTTATATAGTCTGTACGGTAGATAGCTCGACAACCACATATTCCGGCTTGTACGTGTGCGACATTGGTTGCTACAATTATGGCAAACGACGACACCGTCAACCTGTTATGTCATGTCGCAAAAGCAGATTAGGTGTCATGCTTTGGCATTTCAACATAATTACAATATATACCCTTTTGAAAATGTATGCCTGACGATGGCATTGCCTGAAAGACTGAAAGGATTCCCCGTGATTGGATACTTCATTTCGTTTTAATACACGATGTTATTTGGGTGCAAATACTTGCTATCGCCGACGACTGAACTTCTAAAGAAATATTGCGTAAAATTACTAATGGTAGGAGTGAGGAATACTCTTAGCTTATTTTACTTATGCCTTAAGCAGCGAGAGAAAGACGGTGTGAATTTCAAAAACTCTTTTTTACAAATTGGTTTTTGCTGTTGTTGTAACAGCCTAAATCGATTCTTTTCTCACACTTTCAATCATCTCTCGAATTTCCAAATGGAAAATTTTCTCCAAATAGAAGCCGTCCTATTTTCCCTGCAGGCCTACTACTCCTCCCCGTGTTTGTTGGATGTCAAAGCAACACTTGTCCTTGCAACTACTTAGTACGTGCGGTTGCTTGTTAGCTGAACGCCTACTCAATTCGTACACGCGTTATGGATCTCATTAACGTAATCCAAAGTGAAATTATATGCTCATGCTTAGCTTTCAAGGAAAATTGAAAGGTAGTGTTGGTTCCGAAAAATTTCATAACAAAACGCATGGGAAAAATATAATTAAAAGTTTCAGAGTCCCTTTTATTGTAAGCGCTTATTTTTAGCTCCTATCATGCAGCAGTTTTCTTATACATATATTTTCATTAAAAATTAAAAATAAAAAATGAAAGTTTTAAATTACAGCATTCTGTATATGTAACTTAAAGAACTGATGGAAAATTTACTTTTCTTTTTAATAATTTCGAATGTAGTAGGTGCCAATAGCGTCACCTTTAAGACGTCAAATAAAAATAATATTTAAAAGTCCAGTATTTGGTTAAACACACAGCAACAAAAGCGGCTTCGAAAACCTAAATACCAGATAAACTGCCCTGCTCCCATGTTAATGACCAAGCTTTTCATATGACTAGTCTCTTCAATACTGCCCCTTAAATTATGTCACTGGATATACGTGACAATTACAAAATATTGATTTTATTCCGCGTCATAGTTTTAGGCGCAGTAGTTAAGAATTGTCATGCGATGAGGGTTGTCACTGACTTGGGAATAGACGTGCTAATGTATTTTGCAAGCCGGAATTTGTGCTGTTAACTTGGCAACAAACTTTATAATATGCTTTCGTTTATCAAGTTTCAATCTCGTTTGAGTTTAACAGCTCAGCAGTCACAAAAATGAACTTTTATCTATTATGAAAATTATCGTGCCTAAAATTATGCAGAAAAAATATTTAAATATATAAACATATATACTTATATTTTGTGCACTTCTTTCAGTATAATTTTAGGTACAGTAATTGTCACAGTAGATACCAGATGACATTTGTGATTGTTACGCAAGAATAGGGCTGTAAGAGTTTCAAAGAATCATATTCCCATAAAAGCCGTAAAATATACAACGAGGTGTTGCTAATTGCTGCAATTATTTATTTGCTAAAAATATGCGAAAATAAAATAGTAAGAAGTTAACTACCCAAAAACTTCACGGGTCAACTGAGATAACGAGACAATAAAAATATGTAAATACAAATATGTTTTGAGGCTTCGGCGATTGTGGAGTTTGAAAAGCTGTAATAATATTTTGATATAGCTTAAAAGTATGCCTTAAACTTTTCGAATTCCAACTCTCTTGCTTTAATATTTCTGGATGCAAGTCAGTATTTTGAAAGAGGGGAGCAAGTAAGGGACTTTGAATTTGGACTAACGATTTGTCTTATAAAAAAACAACAAGCTACCAAATGTGAAACTAATTAATGCTGAATAAAAAATGTCTTACCAGATTACTTTTTCAAATCAATTTACTTGCATTTCAGTGGAATAAATCAATTTCAATTCCTCTAGCGTCACACTTATTTGATTTACATTCACATTCCCCAAATCGAGAGTGTCTTTTCAATTTCTTTATCCCCAATTCAGAGTGCAGTACTCTACTATGCTTTCCTTTGTTTTTATCCCCAACCACATCTTTCAATTTTCTCCTTATTTGCTTCTATTTTATGCCTCGGTCAATTGGGAAATTTCGCACGCTCCCCAAGATACAAGACATCAACCTACAGCAGGCCGGCATGCAAACCGAAATACAAAAAGCATTTATCGGCCACAGAAAAACAGCTACAAGCGCACAATGCAATACATATTCAAAATAAAGTGTTTACGAATGACACTCAGATTGTTATATTGTGTTCACCCAATTTTGTAGCTTCCGCACTTGGTGACCGCAATGCCCGTTACGGCTACACCAGCAGTCATCAAAAATGGCTGTAAGTTTCTTCTGTTGTCTGTCAACGCTGCTGCAATTCCCACAACTATAACATTCGCATATTTTTCTTTAGTTATGCTCTTTATTGCGTTTTCCCCTTTTCCTCTTGCCATCAACGCACTGAGCACTTTGACTTTCGCTACTTTATTTGTTTTTAAATTCCCAACTGCGATCGGTTGCCAACGCTATTGGGGAAATACTGGCGACATTCTGTGTCAGCGTGTCAACTCGGGTTTCCGTGTTGGTGGCGGCTAAAGTCGTCTTTTAGTTATAGCTTAAAATAAAAAAATAACAATAACAAACCAAAAGGTTTGGGTAGTGAAAGTTAAGCAAAAGGCTAAAACGCTGCAATGACGCCCGCTTGTGGTGACAATGCCGCGGGTCAACTTTTTCTGTAATGCTGCACTGAATTTTCAGCAGCTAGCAAACAAGTGAAAGTGTGGATGTGGTGGCCCAAAGGGTAAGCGGTATGTTAACAAGGCGAACGAGAAAAGTATTTTTTGTGTCCTTGGTGGGGGGGAGGGGCGCTGACTAGTTTCAATGACATACATATTTGACTTTTCTCAAACTCGCGCCAGCTGACTTGCTGCGGGTTGGCAATTTTCTTGTTTTTTTATTGCAATTTTTATGTTGTTTGCGTAAAACTATAAAAGTTGTAAAAAGTTTCTTTAAAATACAAAGAAAAATTTTGACAAAGTCAGAAATGTAATCAAGTACAGTTCGGGCGATAGTTACAACAGCAAAAAGTTTGGCGTTGACATTTTAAGCAGTTTTTTTTTTAATGAAATGCCAGTCGTACTTGAGAATGGGTGCATAATTTTTTAAGCGATCCCGTAAATTTTTAATCGAATAAAATTCAGCCTTTTTTGGTATATACCTCTGCCATTCTAGTTGATATCTTCAATATAAATAGCTTTCGGTTACCAGCTGGTTTTTTAGCCAAAGGATTTTTTTAGAAAAGGATTTTCAAGCAATATTAAATTATACAGAATATTCATCTGTTAGCACATGGGGATAATTTCGTTCATGCTCATAATAATTCCACATAGAAGATCTGGCGGTTTGCTCTGACATCTTAAATGGTTACATAGCCGTAGACCAAAGGCCAATGAGCGAAAAGAAGAAATGAGTTGGAAAAATATTTTAAAAAATCGAAACGAAATTTTCATCACGGTAAGATTTTTAAATTAGGCCACAAGTCCCTGAAACGATAACACGATAAAAACGATAACACGATAACAACGATACGAGATCAATTATATTGTGGATATGGATAGAGACACCAATATTTACATAGATTGAAATATCGATAACGTTGAAAATATCGATAAACTTGCGGTGCCATGCAGGTATACTTTTTAAAGTATAATATACCCACATGCTTTTCGGCACAAGCTGCAATAACGACAGAGATAAACACGATGATATCTATGGGTATCGAAAACGATAACGCTACAAAATCTGATGAAAATGTCATTAACGATACTAATATTGATTTCCATTATATTGTAAAAATGAATATCAACACCCATATTTATACAGATTAAAATATCGATAACGATTAAAATATCGATACATTTTGAGGAGCCACGAAGGTAAACTTTTTAAAGTATAATTTACACACATACTTTTTCACATTGACTATAATACCGATAGCTATTATCAAAATCAGATGAAAATGTTGTTAACGACACCAATATTGATATAAATCATATTGTGGATATGGATAGCAACGCCAATATATATATAGATAGAAATATCGTTAGCTATTAAAATATTTATAGATTTTGTGGTGCCATGTAGGTTAAAGTGAAATATAACCTGGTGCTTTTACAATATAGAAAACGATACCCCTATAAATTTCGTTGAAAATGTAACTAGTATTGACATAATTTATATTGTGGATATAGGTTGCAATATCAATATTTAAAAAGGTTAAAATTTCAATAACGATTAAAATATCGATAAATTATGTGCCGCCATGGAGAGGTACTTTTTAAAGTACAGTATACCCACATGCTTTTCCACATAGGCTCTGATGTTGAAGGAACGAAGGCAGTCCCGGAGTCAGGCAACTAAAGCGACCCACTCAATGCCAAATAAATCAGAAACTGCAGTCAGAGTGGGTCACTGGCATTAAGCACAGGAAATCACAGTAAATTGATAGTGACAGGTGGAAGCCATCACGTCCGAGGATCAGCCATCAAAATTGCAATTCACAATATTATCAAAACCAAAAAAAAAACTAACAACCATGACGTTTTTTCAAGAAAAGAGTTATTCCGTTTTTCCCTCAAACTTACCAAAAAATAAGTTTCCTATACAAATAACATACGCTCCAAAATATTTTCAAAGCCTTGGCTTTAATAAAAAAAATTGAAAAGTATTCATAAAAGGAAAACAGCAGAAAAATGAAGTATTCCGCAACACACTGCTATCCATCACCTCAATCACTGTGTGAGGGCTTCTAACTTTATAACCTTTAGGGAATAAGTCTGCCAAGCGCACATCAGAAGCCGCAAATGACAGTGATGTGATAGCTTACAGACACAATGCTCCTATGCTCAAGCAGTGAGTAGGTACTAAATAACTGCATTATCACCACACACACACACGAGCGCGCGCGCGCATAACAAAATTTTTTGGCAGTCACATCAAGCCAGTTGAATGGATTGAAAACAGCTGCTGGTTATGAAGCATACACAAGGGCGCCTGATGTACGAATGTATTATTTAAATTCCAACTACTCCACATACTCTCCCATTTAGGGGTTGTATCCTTGAAGCACGGCGTGTATTAAAAAGAAATCCTTTGAATATCATTTTTGGAGCAATGATTTGGTTAATATGCTCCGCACTCAAACCCTTGGCTCAAACTGACGAGCACAGCAGCATAAAAAAATTGAACACACAAAAATCCCATTTTTACACCTGAGCCATGCGTTTAATGCCATTTAGCGTACAATTTACACCATCAAAGTAAAACGCGAGGAACACAAAAAAAAAAAATCGGTTAAAATAGCGTAGAAATTCGCGAAAACAATTTGCAATGCCTCATTTTACGCAATCGGCGATGCATGTCAGAAACACAAATCTACGCTTTATGTTGGGCTTTTTGTTTGCCTGCTAGCATATCAGCCAGTCAGTCAGTCAGTCAGCCAGTCAGTCAGTCAGTTAGTCTGTGAGGCATTCTGCTTCAGCGAAGCTCACTGCTTGTTAGGTGCCATTGTTTGTGGACAAGTTGTATGTATTTGTTTCTGTTGTTGCTTGTCGTACGCTGATAAGCAGCAGTCGCAGCAGCGCCTACACGCAATTGAAATTTACACGCTGATCCCACCCAGGCAGGTGCGTTGAATCAATTTCATCTATACGAGCACGCCTGGGCGATTACTCCCTGTAGCTTCAGTTGATTTCCGTTAAGTCCTTTGCGAATTTGCAAATTGAATGGCATTTTGTATTTTATGCGGCGCATAGTATACGATGACACTTTCGTCGGTATTTTGTTTTTTCTGTTTGCATTTGCTTTGTATTCAACCTCAGCTCTTTCGCACTCATCCGGCTACCTGTCGCATCGTTGGTTTTGGATTTCACCACCCAAATCCGTAATCACTTCCTGGCTGTTTCAGTACAACAAATAGTAAATGTTGTGAATATATTCGTCTCCCTAAAGTGCCCACACTCACTCATTTTCACATCACCATCTCCTTTTTTATTATCTAAGACGTAGGAAAATGATTGCGTTAAATTCAGGAACGCGCGGTATCAGGAAAATGTATGATTGAATAACGGAAATATAAGTATAAATTCTCATGCGTTAATAAATAAATTTTTTATAACGAACATATTATCATTCATCGTACAAAAAATTTTAAATAATGAATAAATTTTCATTCGTCATTCAAATAATTTTGATTTTGTATATACAAATAAATCGTGAAATTATTCGAATGACTTAATAATGATAAATACAAATTTGTTTGTTATTAAAAATTATTTGAATGGTGAATAGAAATGTATTCGGCATTAAAGATTATCTGAATAATGCATACAAATATATTCGTTATTGAAAATTATTTTGAAGATGCATTATTCAAATTTATTTGAATGATAAATGAGAATCTATTCGTAGCTCGAAATTATTTGAACGATGAAGGAAAATATATTCATCATTCAAAATTATTTGAATCCAAAATAAAATTTATTTTTAGGCAAACTAACTTCAATGATGAAATATATTCATAATTCAAAATTATTTGAATTAGAAATAAAAACATATTTGGTATTCAAAATTACTAGATTATGGAATGAAAATCTGTTCGTTATTCAAACTAATTGGAATGATAAATTAAAAGCTAATCGTTTTTCAAAACTGTATGAATGATGATTGAAAATCAACTAGTTATTCAAAATTATTTGTATGCTGAATCAAAACCTATTTGTTATTTTAAAATGATTTGGTTGATGAATAAAAATCTATTCGCTATTCAGAATTATTTGTATGATGAATGAAAATTTATTGCACACTTAAAAATAAAAAATTTGGTAATACAATTTTATTTTCACATTTACATATATCTGGAAGTAGATGCCATTTGGAAACTCTTAAGACTAGTTTTTAAAAGTCCACAAAAAGTGTTCATTGGATTTTTAATCTTCTTGAGGCGGTTTCCTAGCTCCAGGAGCCCATTTTGAAGAAATGCTTTGATATTTTAGCCCATAATATTCTTTCAGGTTTTTTTTTTTTTTTTTTTGGTTGGCCTAGTTCTCTAAATGTTTGCTGGGTACACGGTTTTTGTTTTTATTTCATTCATTCTATACTCGAGTTCTTGTTTGTTATTTGAACTTTCAATTTAACGAAATTTACGTTGTTATTTGTTACTAAGCTCTACCGCAATCTAAGGCACACAAACACATGAAAATCATGCGCTTGAAGTGTGTAATTTTCTTTGTTTGTTTGGTTTTTAGTTTTTTTTTTACCTTAGTTTCGATGGAAAAACTCGCGCAAGACTTTTGATTTCAGTTACACGGATTCCCCGCCACATTTTACGCGCATACGCCGCCTTGGATTTGATTTCTCTTGTTTCACTTTCTTTTACAGCTTTTCCATTTTTATTTGTTTCACTGCCACACTCTTTTACCTCTCACCCCCAACCCAAATATTTCTTTTATTGCTGTCACGCACGACACTATTTTTTTTTTGTTTTGTGGATTGGAAATCGTGTGTGCGTATTAAAATTGTAAATATTTGATTAACATGTTATTGTACTTATACTTGGAGGCACAATTCATGTTGAAAGGCGCGGTTCTTATTTCCGTCCGAAATTGTGTAAAAGCGTATGATTTTCTTGAGTTATGTACTTATGACATACAATGAGACGTATTAACATTTATGAAAAAGAGCTTAAGCTATCAGATATCAACTCCAAGTACCACATCATTACCTATTTGGAGGATTTCATTTCGCTTCAGTTGCCTAAAGTTGACGCGTTTTATATAAATGTGACTTATCCCTAAGGACTTATGGCTATGATGAATGAAGTCTTCGAATTTATAAACTCACTCAATTGCTCAATGGTTTCGGCATATGGCCTTAAGCTTAGCGCCACAAATAATAAAAAAAAAGCTTTAAGCATGAGCAGAACTGGAAAAGTATAACTTTATTTCGCAAAATTCTACTGCTGACGGCAGGACAACAAGATTTTACAATATTATCATAGATGGGTATTCCTATCGTGTAAATTCGACTACAAATACAGTTTTTATCAATGTCCCGACACCAGCGCCATCTAATGGGAAAACTTCGACATCGAACCCGCATGTCTACACCGAAAAAAAAACAGAATACCCTAAAAGAAAACTTGCCCAATTTCGACGTAAATCTTTCTTCCCGTTTTTCCTATCAATAAGAATTTAAAATAGTTTTTAGCAAGCGTACAATTTCAATTTCGGAGGTTAACTTCAAAACAGCGAGTAAAAAAGTTATTTTTACTAATGACTCAATCTAAAAAAAAAAAGAAATGGTAAGGTGTAATTAAATTACTTTTCCAGTTATGCTGAAAAGTCGGAGGCATTTGTGCTTTTGAATATTAAGCATTGTTCTTTCAGAGGAAAAGTGGAATCTGAGATATGAGTAGCTAATTCATGTCTTGCGTTGCGTTTCGATTCATTCTTTAACCAAAATATATGTGTATATATATTTTCAATAAAATTGAATTCTGCAATAAATTTCAAAAGCATTCGTTTCTCTTTTCGTACAAAATTTCGATATAAATGCAAAAAAAAATTTCGCAGCACACTCGTTTCATATGTTATTTATTTATTTATGAATTCGCGTCTGAGCAAATCAGATTTACGTGCGATTTCTTTTAAGGGAATATATAAGTGCGCAAGGGGAGCAATTTGTCTGCTCATGTGCTCAACGTGAAACAATAATATAAATAAGAACAAACGAAGAAATAAACAGTGAACGTGAAGGCACTCAAATATGTAGGAATGTTCATACATATATGCTGTGTATGTTATGTGAAGTTCTTGTAATTTATTGGAAATATTTTTATTCAAAAGACTCGCAAGGAGACATATTAAAATAATAGGTAAATTAGGGCAATTTTATGTCAAATCCACGAATCATGGAATTGTACTTTTTTTTCAATTTCACAAAATTTCGTTAGAAGTTTTTTTCATTATACAACGAAGTTCTACTAACAGAAAAAAATTTAAAAATTTGTTTCCAAAAATTATGCAAAATTCGATATTTCAACATTTATGTTCTATGTTTATTTTTTTCATGTCACGAAAATTATGATAACTTTGTAAGAGGCTACAAGTTCTGCAACATGCAGAATTTCACTACTTTTCCCGTTTTTCAAGTTTATGCTATTTAAAAAATAAGGTATATATTAAACCAAAAAAAAAGTTTTATATTATAAAAATGCAAATTTGAAAGCTCAAAAATTGTAAAAATTTTCGAATTATGTATGTCAAAAACTAATAATTTTTTGGGCACAAAATTTTTTAATTTTTCAAAAAAAAAATAAAAAGAACAGCTCGTGCAAAATTTTAGAACCTTTTTAGAACAAACGTGGGTATTTTATAAAAATAAACTTGCAAAAAAAAATATTAGTGTTTTATTTTTTTAAACAAAAAAAGTGTTGAAATTTTTAAAGCTAAATATTTTTTTATAAACGGCCTCTGGATCTTCGTAGAAGGCTAAAAAAAATGTTTGTAGGAAATACAAACATTTTTTTAAATAGTTTTACTTTTGTATTTATTCAATTACGAAAAACTTCAAAAAATTTTGAGATTTAAATTTTTTTAAATATATGGATATATATATATAATAGTTTTCGAGATACCAAAAAAGTAAACTTGAAAAACGGGAAAATAGTACAATTTAAAATTTTTGATTTTGAATGGGGAAATTTTTTTTCTCAATACTATTTCCTATGAAAGTTACGGAATGAGAATATGAAGAAAACAAAAGGGTTATTCTCACAGAAAAAAACAAAAACTGATTGATGTTCCCAAACAACTATAACTTAATGCATATCTGAAGTGGTTCAAAGTGAAAGTCGCACAACGATTTTTTTTTAAGATTTACAAGGATATTTTATGAAGATTTGTTTTCAAATTTTGTTATAGAAATATAGCTCATTATATAACATTAAGTATAGACATCAAAGTTATAGATTTTAGTTAATTATTTCACGAAAAGTCAAATCAAATCATAAAAACAAAATAAAAATTTTCATCGAATTTTCAAAAGTTTTAATCAGCATTTTTAGAAATTTTTCGAATAAGCAGTTTTGTAGCCAATTCAGTTTTAATTAAAAAAGTGCTAATTGTATGTAACTAAAATTACCGTTAATTTCTGGTAATTTTTTTTACACTACCGAAAATCAATGGTAATGTTAAGTTTAATCCGTTAGGTGGCGCATGAGTCAAGATATTCAGAAAAGCCGTAGTTTAGGTCCGACATTGATGATGTTCGACATGCAATATGCTGGTACAATAAAAAAAACTTTTGTGGAAATTAAATGCGCTAGGTGGCGCTAGCGAATGTCTGTGTATTTGTTCCGATTTTTATGAAATTTAAAATGCATCCGCTAGGGTGCGCCGCCATTAAGATGTACAGGAAATCCATATTTTTGACCCGGTTTTGAAGATATCAGAAAGATAATGGTGTTGGTGTAACAAAAAATAGTTGTATGAAAAATGGATGTGCTAGGGAACGCCAGAGGCGAATTATTTAGCGAATCTCTGTGTATGATCCAATTTTGATAAAATTAAAAACCGCTAATGGGGGTGCGATGAGGAATAATCCTACAAAAAATGGATATGAGTTATAGATGGCGATAGAATAGAAAATCAATAATTTTGGTCCGGCATTGATGATATTAGAAAAATATGTCACAGGGTTGCTTAAAAATGCCTTTATAATCTAATATAGATGAAATTTAAAACATAGAATTGTGTAGTGTAAAATATTGACAATTTTTATAAAATTCCATTAGATGATTCTGTTGCCTAGATTTCCAGAAAATCCATATTTATGGTTCGACTTAGCTCAAGCTAAAAATTTTTGTGCAGTTAAAAACAATCATCCTTAGAAAAGGAAGAAACATTTGCAAAAACAAAATTGTGAATATTTAAAAGAAAAAAGTCACTGTACGAGTTTCGCTTGGCGACACTGTACAACCAAACGTTTATAAATATATATATATGTATATATGTAGGTAAAAATACCCAACTACAATTAGAACATATTTGCACCAGCGTTCACTTCGCCGTTGGCCAACCTGCTCTAAATTAAGTGAGACAAAAGAAAATTGAGTTAGGAAGTGCTTAGCACGCACAACAATACACACACACACACCAATACACACAAATCCAACTACATATACTCGCCCAAGTAAGTACAACATAACCACACAACAACAACATACATTTGTAGTACAGTGTAGTACAGTACCTGACAGAAATAGCTGTACTGTTAAAATAATTATGTTATTGCTTTGTTGTTGCAACCAAATGTTTTAGTCATATCCGGCGTTTATTGTATAGCCAACCGCCTAGGGTGTTGGTACGAGCAAATATGTTCTTATTGTTGTCGTCCATTGTATGCATAAATTGCTTTTTTTCTCCTTTCTAAATTTTATTAAGTTACTATTTTTTTTTGCTCTTGCTTTTGTTTATCACTTAATACGTATGTGAATGCTATGTCTGCTATGTCTGCCGTGTCTGCTCTGCTGCAAAGATTCAAGCCAGTTCGTCAGTTAGCCAGACAAGAAATTCAACCGAGCATTCAACACAGCGCCAGCTGCTCGTCTTTCAAGCGTTTAGTTTGCCTCAACTGTTTCATCACTTAGCACCTCCAGTTGCTCCAGCAACTGCCACTTATTTTTCTACCCGTCATTATAGTAACCCGTTTTCGCCTTTCGCCTCCTACACTAAGTGCTTCGCCTTCTTGCAAACGACAAGCCCGAATCAGTGTATCGAAAGTTGTTGTGTTGTATTTTCAGCTATTTACGACTACACCAACTCATTCTCTCACCTCGTCTAACTATTCGTTCACTCCTTTCACCCAACCGTTGGCCTGTGGAACCTTTCCTTGGGTTGTCGTCATTAATCTTCCTCACTTTAGTTGCGCTGGGGTCAAAAGGCTTGAGTGCGAGCAATTTATCTTTTGCTAGTTTCCGCAATTCTGTTGTTACCGATTTTTACAGTTTGTTGTTGGCTCGAATTTTTGTTGAAAATACCACAATAAATATGTATGTATACAAACACAGTTGTAATACTGAGTGTGCAAATGTGTGTGTGTCACTGCTGTGCATGTGTGGTTGCAACTTGTAGTTTTTTGCGAAACCCAGTGGTTTGTCGTTAAGTTTTGAAAATGCTTTAGAGTGGCTTTAGATATTTCATAGAATTGTAAAATATGCTTTACAAAGTGTAAGAAAATCAATAAGAAAGTGGATGAGCAATAAAAAGTTAAAAGAGATTTTGGTAAGGTCGAAATGACTTAAAGCAGTAAAGGTGTAAGCATCTCAAAACATTTAAGTCTTTAGAAAGTAAAAAGTTTTCAAAAGATGATTTTTTTTCTAAAAAGCTTTCAATACTGATAAATAACTTTTAATAAAAACAAATTGTTGTAAGTAAGGCTTTGTACCTGCGTGGCTTTTAAACGAGCTTAAAAAGCTTTTTAGTAGATGCTCGTGTTTCCGACAATATTATCCTACTCTTTTTGAAATAATGCTCTGAAAACAATTAAGTCTAATTTTAAAAGGAGTTAAAAACTCTAGAATATGTTTGTCAATTACTCTTAAAAGGAGAGCCTAACAGGAAACCACATATGCAGTCTAGCTTTGTTAATAGTTTTTTTTTGCAAAAGCTCAAAGCTATCCTCATAGTAGAAGGAAGCTCAGATTACCGAACAACTAACATTAATTTTTATATACAAAGAAATGAACCTATCATAACTAAACTTTCATTTATAGTTTAATAAAAAGCTTTGCATGGATAATATATTCTGAAAGATTTACATCACTCAAATAACATTTTACGGAAAAAGTATGCGAACTGATTTCAAAAGAAATAATCTTGATGAAATGCACGTGTTGCAAAGGCTTTAAGTTTAAATGTGTTTTTTTTTTCTTGAAAGCTTAAAATTTGTATTTTTTTAGACGAAAGCTCAAAAGCACGCTAAACCTGAATGGTTTTCAAAATAAAATTAATTAACCTTCTTTATGGCAAAAAACGAGCTTGCCGGCTTGGCATTGGTAAAATCTTATTTGCTTTGAATATTCTACCATTTTAAAAAGTGCGAAGGGCATTTCTTGTTTTCAATGAAAGCTCAAATTCTCATTTTCCGATTTCAACAAAAAGCTAGATGGGCAATTTTTTGTATAGAAAGCGTAAAGTTTTTTGGAGCTTTTTTCTAAATGAAAGCTCTAAGGCTCCACGTATAAGTCTTCCACACTACCCTTAGTATTATTTTTTAAGTAGCTTCGGTAATTATGTTTGAGAGTGTAGATTTGGACTGTTATATGAAAACAATTGTCTAGAACTAATTATTTGACAGAAATATTTTGTTTTTCGGGGAATGGTTAGAATTATCAATTTCCATTTATTGTGTTTGACAGAGCTTTTTATTTGAAAGTCCAATTTTACACCATCAGAACTTTTTGAGGTTTCGTGTTCCATGGAGTAGTTTTACTAGCTCCAAGCCATAACAGGGGGTTTTTCCTTTACTTTAGGACGCGTTTCAAATGCATTTCTGTTGTTCACAAGAAACCTTCGTTATTTTTCTAAGAAAATTTCAATTGTTTTTAGAATAATGAAAATTCAAGTATTAAATGTCAACCTCATCAAAGTTACGTCATCATAAAAGCCGTCGACATTACAACTGGGTTAATTTAAGTGCACATTTCACTTTACATAATATAACATCGAGTATTGCATGTACATGTGAAAAATACCACTGCATATAGAGTTATAACTATTACATTTACATACAAACATACATAAATATATATGAAAATTTCACAAAGCATAAAAGTCATGTAGTTGCGGTCATGTTGGCATGCGGTAAAGCTCAGTCGAAAAATTTAACTACCTAAAAACTAGCCGACGCTAGCAGCTTTTAAACTGCATACCTCCTACTCAACATAATATTTCTAAATATTTACAAAAACTAGTTGCTACAATGTTGTTGAATTTTTATCGTACTCCGTTTGCAGCTCTTAAAGCGAATAGTTAGATTATGTGCGCCATATATACATACATATTTAGTTCTGACCACTTTTATTGCTTCACTACAACAGGACTACTGTGCAATAAACTTTCCTCTCATGTTTTTTTTGCAATTTTTTGCTTTATACGAGTATCCTTTTTCATATAAGTTAATAATGGTGATGTGAAGTTTTCGAAATTATGATAAATGTATTAGAAGATTGAAAGGGAGACTTTAACTAAAAATATGTAAAGTGAAATACTTTCAAAACGACCGTTATGGTAAGTAGTTAACATTGTGTGTTCGTAGAGCATATAGTTTATGTTTGAAACATTTCTAGTAAAGTTTTTATAATAAGTTCACAAAGCGAACCTGCAAGCGTATAAAGGATTGATTATTGCAGCTACAGGTCAGTTATTACTTTAAAAATCATTTATTTTTTAACTTGTTAAATTTAGTTGCAGTAGAATAACAATGGACTTTATAGATAGCAATCATTTTTTGACGTCTTCTTAATACTTGATTTTATATCAATGGAGACAGCTATCATTTAATATTTACTTCATATAAAAAAAAATAGGCAAAACTTTTGGTTTATGATATAATAGATATAAACGAGGGTGGTTTAATACTTCAAAATATTTCTATCTAGACCTGAGAGGTCCGCGAATCTTAAAAGAAGTGAAGTAGCAAACAACGCTTTTTCCGATTGATTTTTTTCAATCTCACTATAAAAAAAAAACAGCCGTTAAAATTCTCTTTGGCTAGATATAACCTGGCGTCATTGGCACCGGACTGAAGCTATTTTTGTCGATAATAATATTTTAATTCTTACTGGAATCTTTGCCACCGTCGCTCTGGCTATCGTGCTCGTTATCGATATATATCGATATCGTTACTATTTTTGTTATCGATATCAATTTGCTTTATTAATCTAATATCTGTTGTAACAATTTTGCAATTATTTTTTCTCTGGATTTCCGATCGCATTCCTATTCGGATTCCAATTCGTTAGTGAAAAAGATATTATAATTACAATCATCACATCTTTACAATTATCGTTGCGGCTGTCACTACCACCATTTTATTTGGAGTGCTTTTTTTTTTTTTTTTTGATTTTTGATGGCATTCGTTATCGGTTCCATCAGTATCGCTGTCTTTACAATTATCATTATGTTTGAGCCTACCTATATATCTAACTGGTTTGTTATCGGTTGTTATATATTATTATCGATATTTATCGATATCGTTTTGTTATGTTTTAAAAATCTTTTAGTGCAATTGGCTATCAAAATCAGTAACATAAAATTTATTCGTACCGTTATAGATATCGATATCGGTTCGTTAGAACGCAATGCCGTAAGAAATTTAAATAGTGTTCAATTACAGTTTTTTTTTGTAACATCGATGAGCTTTCAAACAAAAATTTAAAAAGGGAACATACACTTTTAATATACAAAAAATAAATTAGATCCAATGAGCTTTATAAAGTGATACATTTTCGATTTATAAAGCTGTTGTAGGCTTCTTTACTGCTTATGAATTTTGGGGTAAATTTTTAAGCACTGACAGTGGAGATTTTAATACGGTTAGTGGTTTGTTAGAATTGAAAACTTATTCTTACTTACTTATTATTTTTATTGTATGACATAATAGTAAATGAAAATTTGTGAAAAATCTATCATTCGCTGACTAAAAACTTCTCAATAAAATTTTGAGCCAAAAAAAAACACCAATGGATAATGTCGCAAACGAACTGTTATGTTGCTTTATTAGAATCTGCTGCACAAATAATTCACATTAAAAACTACGATTGTGGAAAGAATTTCTACAGTTATATAAATTTACTTATTCATAATAAATACCTAAGTTTCGTAAAGCAAAGTAAATAGATCTTTCATCTGAATTTTAACAATAATGTGACACTGAGAAATAATCTTGCAATAAAACATCAAAAGTTCTTCCCATCAAAAGCGTATTTAATTGCATGAATTAAAAAATATGGAACATAGGTGTGATTATGTCTAACAATTTAATTACATCTGATTAAAAAACATCAATTTGATTACCACGGAAATCCACAAGAGAAGTTTTCGAAGCTAACGGAAAAGGTTCACTACATTTTTGCTGGCAAGTGTATTGAATTATAAAAATTGAAATTACTTAGTTTTGCAATTAAGATACATATGCGTGGCGTTTCAGCGCATAAATCAGGCGCCCACTCAAACTCACATATGAATGTACAATCATTTATTAACGCAGACACAGGAGCTCCACATCTACACCTTTTACAACATGTAAGCAATTAATATTTGTGTTAATAGCACATGTACGCCAAGCACATAAAGCTAACACATTTCAAAGGAAAACTATGTGGGTGTGTTTGCGTACGCGCATTACTCCTTGCAATCTAACACTTAATAAATACGTCGGTATACTACAAGCGTTGGTATAGCTCTTCTAATTGGCAACCAAATAAACATGGAACGAATACATTTGATGAACAAATAAATGTTAAACAGCACAAATATCTACATACATACAGCCATACAAATTAATGTGTCCATTTATGTCATTATGTATGTATGTGCGAATGTAAATGCAGATATGTTATAGTTAAAGCTCACAAGGATTTATTCTCAAAGTAGCCAGTACTCGGTTAATTAAAATTCATTACACATTTCTGTGCATATCAGCAGTGGCAAAATTTGCGCGTCTAACATGGCGTATGAGTAATCTGAAAAAAATTTTGGTCTTAATTTTTACTGAATCACAGCCCTTCGCTAAATTTAAAAGCTCCTTTCATCGCCTGTGTTGGCAAAAATTTTGCCATTAAATTAACTCACATCACGGCCGGCTACTGCTCTATGAATAGAAAAATGAAAATACTATAAGCTTCGATATATAAAAATGTGTGCAACTTACTATTTGTAATTATTTTGCATTCTATTTATATCGGGAAATAATATGCATCACAAATTTATTAGCCTATTTGTATAATTACATCACACAATTAACTAGTAATAAAGCTATATAATGCAGATATAAATGTAGAAGCATATTAAGGAATTTGGCTTGATAGGAAATCACACAGTGTTTTTAATTTTTGTAAATAATTGAAAAGAAAGTAATAAAAATGCAAGGCAATTGTTGGGTTATGGTTTTGCTCCCAAATACAATACCAAGCTCAATCCCCGATATGGGGAAATTAAACGCTCTACACAAATCCAAATTAACATAAAAGAAAATGTCGTACAATAAATTGAAATACCCTAAAATATAGCAAAACTAAACGAAATGAAGTAAAATTAATAATATAAAATAAAATAAAATTTAAAAAATATATATATTATTAAAAATTCAGCACAGAAAAAATTGAAATCGGCTGAAATAAAATAATGTAAAATAAGATGAAGCAAAAATTAAATACAAAAAAAGTAAATAAATTAAAATTGAAAAAAAAAATAATATAAAAAATAACATAATAAAATTTAAAAAAATAAGTAAAAAATTATAGTAATAAAAAAAAACAGAGTAGAGAAGGAAAAAGTTAAATACAAAAAATAATTTAATATATAAAGCAACATAAATGAAAAAAATAATATATATGAATATTAAACTGCTATATGAATATGAAAAGATGGTTTTAACTACAAAAACACACGACACAACTGGAATAATATAAAAAAATAGACTAAAATAAAAATAAGTAAAATAAAATGTACTTAAATAGAAACAGTAACTGAAATAAAATAATGCAAACTATAATAAAATTAAAAAATTCATTAAACTAAAATAAAATAAATTGAAATAATATAAAATAAACTCAAACCAATCATAGTAAGATTTGAAAACAGAAACAAACAAAAAAATGTACTTAAATAAAAAAACATGGAATTAAATTTATAAAATGGAACACAACAAAATGAAATAAAATAAAATAAACGAAAAGAAAATCATACAAAATATTATATTATTAAGGAATAATATGAGAAAACATAGATTATTGAGCTATTCCATCTACCACTCTAATAACAACTCGACCTCGAGCTCAATAAAATTTACATTTGTTTCTAATATGTTAATATTAAATAAACTAATATCAAAGAAAATAAGCTATAACAAATTTCAAAACATTAAATAAAAAAATATCAAGGAAAATAAGCTATAAAAAATTTAAAAAAAAGGTATTAAAAAACATATAACAACATAAAATCACATAAAATAAAATAACCTATAATAAAATTTCAAAAATTAAAAAAAATTAAATACTTTAAAATAAAATAAAATGGACTAAAATAAAACAGAATGAAAATAAAACAAACTAAAGTAAAATAAAACAAATTAATTGAGTAAAATAAAATGAAAAAAAAAAATAAAAATATCAAATAAAATAAACTACAAGCAAATAAAAAACATGAAGTAAGCACAAATAAAATAAAATATTGTGAAATGAAAACAAAAAAAAAAAAAAAAACAAAATAACAAAAATAGCCGTAGTACTTAGTAGTAGCATTAGTGGTAGAAATTAGCAGAAGTAGTTGTAGAAATTGGCAGCGTTTCTGACGTAACTTTCGTTACGGGATGTAACAAATCACTGGCGCTAAAAAAATTTTACTACAGAAATAATAAAATTAAATAAAAATGGGTTAAGAAAATGAAGTAAAAAAAATAAAAATAAAAATAAAAAAAATTAAATGCGCTACCAAGCCGTAATCTCACAAACTTTTTTTTTTAATTCTGATTAAAAATTTTAAAATTTGACGAAACCAAACTTAACGTAGCTTAGGTGTTTGAATCAACCTATGCATAGATATATTACATATTTAGATGTATACAGCTGTGAAGCTTTGCGTAAAATAAGATTTATGATTACAAAAATAGTTACAATTCTAAACATGAACTCAGCTATAAATTATCACTAAAATTTACAACTCAAATGCCCAACTGTTTCAAGGAAGCAATTACGTAATTGAGGTTATCCAAACACAATCTCACCACCACATCAGCCATCCCGACAATTGACTTGTTGCTATATTTACTAATTTGCACTATGCACACATCACAAACGTGTTGTTGTTTAAAGCAATCGGAAGGGCAAGTTAATAAAATTTGTTGCTGCTGCGAACTAAAAACACGTATCATGCTTTGATTTTATTGACATAAAGGCCAAGCAGCGCTAGGTCAAAATGTGCCCTTATCTATGCGCATGAATTCATATTTGTCTAGCAACCTAGCAACAACAACAATTTATAGTTGCAAATTTTTGGGTCAAACGCTGAAGAGCTGCTGGGTGGTATGAATACAAAACTCGAAACACAAAATCCAATTAAATTCAAACAACAAATAATTAAAGTTCTATGCAAATGGGTTGTCAAATAATCGCCTGCCTGTGAATGTTTGTGTGTGTGTGTGTGTGCTTGTGCGCGCAAGTGCTGAGTAGGAGTCAAGGATCAAATGCGCTCAAATAATAATCTGGAAACGAGCTAGATGACAGCCAGGGAAATCGACAACAACGACAACGGCGAGGAAGTAGCAGCACTAAATTCACAGTGTACGTGTGTTTGTGTTAGTGCATAAAAGTCAGCATAGCCCAGTTTATTTACAAGTTTATTAACTGGCAAATAGCCAGGCTACAAAGCGCACGAAAAATACGCTCTTGGCCAACAGCTGTTTCTCTTCTGCCACTACCCGAATCTTGGGGCCAAGTGCCAAGTCCATTGCTGCAGTCATCTTTTTAGTCTTCTGCCTTCTGGACACACACACATACATACATACACACAAACAAAACTTGCAGTTACTTATCTATGTATAATGCTATAAATATGTAAATTAATATGCAAATAAATTGTACAACTTCATGAATTTAATCTAGGCAAGTTTGTGAGTTACTACTACTGCTTGTGTATATTTTTGTTGTTGTTGTGTTTTAGCAAATTTTAATCACAAGTATAGTGTAAATTACAACGCATTTGCATTGCACTCGATTTCATCTTCGTACGTCTAGCGGTAGAAATTTTCTAGATATCGCAAATCTCACTAGCCACCAGCGCTTCGCTTTTGGCTTTTGTACAGCTCGAAGCAGCTGTAGCGTTGTCAACTTCTGTCTACCTTGTCCATTTCACACACACACACACACACAACGTATACTTATATATATATATACTCCCCTACAATATATATTTATATCTTTTACATATTTATAGCTAAGAATGTTGTGCGCATAGAAATTGCAATTAATTTTATATCACTAATATGACTTGTCTATCCTTGTCCATCCTTGTCCATCCAAGTAGCTGCCTTCAAATTACTTGGATATAAATATCAAATTTTACTTGCGGAGACACTACAGGCATTACTTCTTTCATTACTTCCTCAGCTATCGCCCTTTCTTTATCCCACACCTCGTTCTCTTTGTTCCCTTCTCATCTACACAGTTTTCACATTTTGTTGCCTGCTTTCTAAAATGTGCTGAAAATTTATAGTCACTCTACGTTAGCTTTCTGATCTTTGCATTCTTACTTAATATGATAATGTAATGAATTAAAATTTGATTAATTACTATGATTATCCGGCGAGCACAATTAATTATTGTTATTATCATCATGCTGTGTCATGCTGAGTTATTTTGTTTGCTTACTTCTTAGGCAAAAAGCGGATTTCTTGCCAAATTACCGGTGCTCAAATTAGGTATATTTTCCTTATCGGAGAATTGTAGTTAGTTAGTAGTATTTTGTTACTTGTTACAAATAATTTGCAATGTCATTGTAACTAGCTGCATTCAATTCGATTAAATTGTTATTCTTAAGTTCTATATCTAAAATTCAGGGAAATATATTTTGGAAGCGGATAAATTTTGGGTTCGCATTAGGAACATTTTTGTTAATAAACCTTATTGCGATTTTGGAAACGGGTGGAATGAACATAAAGAAATTTCAGAAAAAATTTATAACTCACCTATTTTTGAATGAAATAAAAAGTTTACTGAATACATATATAAAAAAAAAACAGTTTTTAGTTTTTGAAAACGACCGAACTTCGGATTTAGCTTCGGCCTGCTCGGCCAATAAAGTCCGGTTCAGTTTCGGTTCGGCTTCGGAAACTGGCCGAAGTTCGGTGCGGTTATGTTCCACCCTAAAAATCGGTATTCCTCCGTTCTCGAGTTTTTAGAAATAACATTGAATTTTTTTTCGATTAGGTTCATTGCAAAAATTATTTTTAAATGAAAAAATAAACCAATAAAACCGTAAAGTAATGGTTAGATTTTGTTGAATTTTTCAAATAAAAGGTATCGATTATTTTATCGTTATTTTAAGTTTCTTTTTGCGCTAATTTTTGACAATGTTTAATAATATTTCATGATTTATTTTTTTTCACTAAGAAAAGCAAATGAATTATAAACTACCTTTTAAACTATTTCTTAGTTTTTTGATACAATATTTAAATGTCTGTTCCCCCTCTGCCTAACTACAAAATATTTTTTAAATGGAATGCGAACCATAAAACCGTAACAGTTATGATTTGTTTACGTAAATAAACAATCTCAAATTTTAGGTTATTTTATGATAATTTTGATTGCATTTTTTCGTTATGTTTTATTTAGTAATTTTGGACCATGTTTAATGATCTTTCTGGATTTATTGCTTCCATCAAAGAAATTCCAAAAAACTACAAACAAAAGGTTAATCGAATCTAAGGTTAACGATTAAAAGCGATTAAAAGATATTAATCAAAGAATACGTAGTACACAAAAAATAAAAAATAAAAACAATTTCGGAAAAAAACCAAACAGCATCAAGACTTCCAATATCAAACGCATATCCTAAGTAACAGAGTACCAAAATTAAACCATTTGTGCTCTGAGTAGAGTTTGAATTGTTTAGGTTCATCCTTGCATTCGTTGGGGTTATGGAGGTCGGCTCGATTTGATACGAAGATAAATCGTATTCCAAATACGAGCAAAATTAGTTTGTTTAGCCTTCAAGGATTTCATTACTATACAACTTCGCGGGTTTTTGTTTAGGATCACTTAGAGAGCTCCATGCTCGAAGAAAAATTATATCTCTTGAATAAATAAAAATAAAAGCATGCAGAAGAGAACATATGTAGTATCGGCCATCCTCCTCGAAACCTAAAACTCATTAAAGCACAACAAATGCAGCTCACTAGCTTTGGCTTATCATCTAAATTTCTCACTTAAATTGACTAATGCTTTCATAAGTTCTTTGACTTTAATTAAATGCCATCAATGTTGCACCGACTGCGGAGACATTCGCTCGACGTACGCAAGCAAAAGGTCAATGTTGATAAGCCAAAAATTAAACTTTATTAAATATAAACTCATAACAAAAGCCGACGGCAAACACACACGAGCGCATGTCTTGCTAGAATGTTGGCATTTAAGAGCAGCCATTAAGTCAAGCTCAGAACAGAAGCGTAGGAGTAAATGCAAATACATGCAAGTATTTTTGTCAGTCATGTGCTAATATTGTACATACATTATATGTATGTGTGGCGTCTTTGAATACAAATGCAGTCTTATTATGAAGCCATGGAGGCGCACAGGCCAGGTACACATATTGAGGCCACAACGACAACAACAACAACAACTGACAATTTTAGCTGCTGCTGAAAGTTTTGGAAATGTTAACATGCAAAATGCACAGACGCTTTTAGCTTCGAATTTGATTCTGAATTGCAATGTGGGCGCATGTGTGCGAGCATTTAATGCTATTTTGTTGAAAGTGGTTGGAGACATGTGGCAACCGCCTTTTTACCTCTATCATGCTGCGTCAGACCAATGAAATGAAAAGTGTATGAGCATAGAAATTTAAGAGCTTTAACGACAGTTGAATGCCGGTTTTCTGTGGGGTGAAGCTTTGCAAGTCATATTCTATGCATGAGCACTTAGGGAATCACTTTTATGAATTAGAGAGGTGCGAGTGGGTGTGTGTGCGATGTAGTTTCCATGCAAAGATTTCTATATCTATCTGTGACCCATGAGATTTGCGGAAAACCAGTTTAAATGCCTATGCTGTTGACAGGTTTACTGCGCCTAAAGCTGTGTCACAGAATATAACATCAATGCCTAGTTCTAGGCAGAACATAACAAATACAACGACTGCTGACATCATTAGAGTGCTGAATCCTGTTTTTCCCACATAGTTTTAGGCGCAGCAAACCTGACAGTTGTCAGATTGATGGCGTTTGTCAAGTCGCCTAGATAGGAGATTACTTTCGAATGAATATTGCGCTACGAGAGCAAACCTCTTCAATTTGGCTTCAAAGTAAAATCCAATATCTGAACAGCAGTTGTAATTTTCATTGGACACTTTCATAATAAGTGACAGAAATGCTATGTTTATGTTTTTAGCTGTATTAGTATAGGAGTTACAATGCAAAAACTCATATCTGAGCAATTAGTTGTATGGGAACTATATAAGTGCCGATCTAGTCAGTTCCGAAAAGTTACGATAACGATATTGATAGCACTACTATAAACGATAACCGTAGCAATAATAATATCGATAACAGTAATGCCAGTGATGAAGATATCGATAGGTTCGGTTACGTCAAACGAGCTGTCCTCGCAGACAGTTTACACGGCGACTACAGAGCCCCTTTGTGATGCCCAGACAGGAATTTTCCTCCAGCCTATCCTTACATGTTCCCAAACCATCCGGATCTTCTGGCGATTCTGAACAGCTTATCCAGTGCGATCGCACCTAAGTCGTCACGGTCTCCGAAGAAATAGCCCCCCAGAAATCTGAATCCCTTATTTGACTCTACCTCTTCCTCATCCCAGCAGCTCCCATCGAAGTCGATATATGGGGATCCGAACCTTACGGTTGTACCACCGATATGCAAGTGTACCGTTTGTATTGTTGTCTGAAGCTTGACAATCGATTTGGAAAATCTTAACCGTTTCCATGGTCTTCGCTCACTGAGTGATGGCCAAAGTGAACGCGCTATTCCGCATATGTCTAGATTGGTCCAGTCACTTCTGTTTAAGAAGTGAACCTTGAAGTTCTGGCTAAAGTCGAGTTATGCGATCTGATAGTCACATTTTTCCTGTTCCACCCCCACTCATTTTAGGATAGAGGCATAACCACTGCCCATTGACAGCAGCCTGTTAGACTCCCTAAGCGTAGAGCGCTCTTGGCTGCAGATCATCGCAAATATGTAAATGTCTAAGGGCTTTAACTGCCCAGAATCTGCAGTCCTGCTTCTGGTGTCACATGTTCGACTCCTCTTTCTCTCTCTCCGTTCTTTTTGCAAGTTAAGCAGATAGGATTTGATGTCAGCCACCTCCCACCATAGGTTAGAAAAAGCCTTACAAATGCTGTATATATTCAATGAGTGCGGCTGCAGACTCCACTCTAACTCAATTGAACTCTCGCAGATGTGAAGTTTGGTTATCGCTTTTATCGCTTACGAGGCTCTGTCGACTGAAAAGGAAGACGGCATAACCTTCGTTCCGGACTTACTTAACACAAGTGAGCCTGGACGAAATGTACGGAAAGCGCACAACTAAATCCCAGAGGCGCCTCTTTCTCCAGTGGGCGGCTCCTTGGGCTGCGTCTGTCTTAGATTTGGCGGCAGTTATTTTGTGTTTGAATACCTGAAGTCATCAGATGAAAAGGAAGACAAACAAAGGTTCATTAGATTGATTTCCCATTTTGAGCATCATAGTCACTATTCTCCAATTCCCTTAGGTTAGTATAAGCCTGCGCTTATTTGAACAAAGGTAAGTCAACTTCATGCACAAATACCCGTTGGTGCTCGGATATAAAAATTAATTGCTATTTTTTTTTTGAACTTCCCTTCTGAAAACGTGAAGCAGCTTTGAAGTTTATTCACAATTTAACACAGGGCATCATGAGTTTAATAAAAACATTGATGCACGTTTTTTAAAGAGGTTGGCGGCGGTTTGGTTTAAATAGAAGATAGGCTGGCCTTGGGAGTTTTTAATAATACATGTCGGTGTGTGGTGTATCAATAAGAGAAACATGCATTGAAGGAAAATACCCGTTGCAAAACCCTTGAATAAATTCACAGCAATACCGCTTGTCATTGAATAAGATAATATATTCGCAGATCGCAGAACAAACTTAGGGAAGGAAAGAACACCATGGCGCATGAGCAGGAATTATTGCACAACTATTTATTTATTACTTATTTATTATTAACAATATAAGCGTGAGTTCATAGCAGTCATGATGACAGTGTGATAAAGTGCAGCTAGCTTGCAACGGCATAATTTATAACAACAAAAGCAACGCGAGATAGTAAAGTTAAACGAATGACAATGCTATGGCGACTCAGAATATTTAAAAAGGAAAAATAAAATAAAATAAAAACAGGGAAAGGAAACTAGCTGACACAGTGCAAAAGAACATAAGCCACATAGACAGCGGACAACTATCAGCTATGAATGTCATGCAATTATACAACCAGTTATGCACAAGGCCACCTAGCTTATGCATTCCAACTGAGTTGGCACGTACGACGAGCGTCCTTTTGCCACGGGATGTGTGGTAAATCAATTAAATTGCTATAAATAAGAAACACAAACAAACGCCAATGAGCGCATAATCATATATGCAAAATGAATGGCTAGCGCAGATACAGACACACGCCCAGGCAAACTCAAACACATGTAGAGTTTTGGCTGATTGCCCAGACCGCCCAGACCGTCCAGCTCGCCCAGCTATTTGGCATCCATTGTGCTGTGAGTTGAATGCAAATGGCGTGACGGTCAGTGAAATTAAGCGAAATTGTCCCCATCAGTGGCGTTAAAAGTGTATAGTGTTGTTGTTGTTGCTGATGGCTGCTTTCACTGCCATTGTTGTTTTTTTTTTTTTTTAGTATTTTATCATAAAAGGGGTCTGCGTGTCGCTTAAATGTCGATAAACAATAAATTTTCATTTGATTGCCCTCAGTGTGTGTGGGGGCACTAAAAGTGGCAACAGACAGATTATGGCAACTACAAAGCGCTGTTTTGAACAAAAAAAAAAAAAACAAACAACAGAACGCATAGCAATGAAACCGATAAAGTTCACCTAGGTTCACGTAGCAACTCAATGCTCTGGGTTTTGAGCAGCAGTGCTGTTAGTTAAGCTAAGTTTTCTCAGCGTATCAAACTCCCGAGCAGCCTGTTGTAAATGAATTATAGGCCATATATCTATAATATCAACTAATATATCAAAAATTGATTTTGTGAATAAGCCTTGCACGACATATTAAATAATTCAGCAGATAATACAAAACAGGTGTCGGCGAAAGCGAGCGTTTTTGATCAAACAGTTTAATACTCTTTCTTTGCGTAGGTACTTGTATAAAAATGGCTAAATTAATTCAAATAAATAATTCTATTGTAGCCATGATTAAATGCGTGTTTAGTGCAACGCCACCCAAACAAAGTGGAAGGAGCGAACACTACAATTAATGCTAATCATACGCCATGACAGACAGTAGTCAAAATACATATAAATCCGAGCGACTTTTAAATTAGCTGAACGTTTATGCCAACATTTTTATTAGAACATCTGCCAAAAAAAAAGAGCTTTGCAATTTTATTTGGACTAACATAAAAATTAAGAGTCACGACTAGCTAAACATATGCCGCCATTTTACACAACCATTTTATTTGCACAAATATTGTGAGTAAATCCTACATTCTACACACGCCCCATACTTTCCGAAAATTTGATAAATTAACACTTCGTGCCATTTTATGGCTTCTTGATTTATTCAGCTTTCACACGCTATTATAAGTTTTTTTCGCATTCAATTCGTTTCGGACTGTTTGCATAAAATTATACTCGCTTCCTCAATATTTCCTGCATGCGAAGTGATTTTAATTGTTATAGCGCAAAATTATAATACGCGTTTTTATAACATATGATTTGTTATTATATTTTTTGATTGCTCATCGATAACCTACTATCGGCGCTTTAAAAATTTATTTTAGTACAGCTAAGGAGATGATGATGATGATGGAAAGGAAAATACCTTATCTTTAATGCCAAAAACTTCGATACCGATAACATTATTGAGTTTATAGATACCGATAAATTAATCGATGATATCGATAACGGTCAAAGTGAGTATAAATGCAATAATAACGCAGAGGTAAGTGTGACGATACCGAAAACAATATGTACTACGATGATTGCCAATAAACCGATAACGATAATTCTAAACTATCGAAAACAGCAACACTAATTACGTTAAAGGTAACGATAACAATAACTGTGGCGATAATAATAGTGCTATCCATAATAATATTTATATTAATGAAAATGTAGATAATGATAAGCTTTTCAAAAAAAGGTATCGATTACATTAAGAACATTAATTGAAGTCTAGAAACCCGTTTATTAGAAACCTCAAAAATGCATATCTTACAAAAAAAAAAAATACATAGATCTCTTTGAAGTACTTTTTAAAACTAATTGTGGCCAAATAGTATTTCATTTCGGTCTTTTGGACTTTTAAAAATTTTATAACTTTTTCATTTTTGAAGATATCTATTTAATATACATTTTTTAAATTTAAATCAAAAAAAAATTCAAAAAATTAATATATGCTTTTTTGTTGTAATAATAATACTAAATTCTCTTCAAATAATTAAGACGTTAAAAAAAAGTAAAATAAGTTTTGCAAAAAGTTCGGAAACAACTTTTTGATATTATTTCCTATCCTATTACTTATTTCGTGATAAGTTACTCGTATGCCTAATTTAAGCCCATTATGTAAGAGCATGCGCTTTTGGTGCAAATTTAATAGTTTTTTAGTTTACAAAGCCCACGACCAGGGTAGCCGACTAGTTGACTGAGTTCTATGAAAACTAGTCCTTCAAAAATTTAAATTTAATTTGACCAAATTTATTTGCTGTTTGGCTATCTAAATATTTTTTAATAAACTGCTTTACTGTCAGAAAATTTTTAAGCCAGAAAAGAGCTGCTGCTTTTCAAAAAAGCTTATCATTTGAATATCTTCTGTCTTATAGTATAAACGATTAAATAATTTAGACTTTTTTTTGCACGTTTTTCTATATAAATTTTTTCCAAGTCCGGCAACCCTCCTAATGTTCGTTCTTATTACTACAACGCCTAACCGACTGCCCCACACTGACCAACCACAAACTTCTGCTGTCATATTAAAACTGTAGCTGGGAAGTGGTGTTTGTTATTATTATTGTTGCTATTGTTGTTGATTTTATTATAACTTCATGTGCTGTTGTTTTTGTGTTATATCCACTTGTGTTGCGCTGTGTCACAATAAATTATGCAATAGCAATTTACATTGCAACGACCCAACATTGGCTGTAAAATGAAATTGAATTGTTGTGCCGACTTGCGGCAACATCAATGGTAGTAACAGCAGTAGCAGCAACAACAACAAACCACTTTTATAACAACAATACAAAAAATAACATGAATGGGTTATGAGACGAACAACAGCTGACTAGCAACCGTGCGGCAGTATGGCGAGTGTGTAATGAGGTGCAAGTAAAACAAGTTGAGAAAGAAAAAGTTGTGGAGGTGATAAGAGAATTTAATATAGTTTGAAGGTGTCGAATGTTAGGTGCGCTATTGCTTTGATATGACTGCGTGTCGGTGAAGTGTTGCTGTATGTGAGTACGTTAAGTAAATAATCGTGTCTGCTTTGATTAGAATGAATATTTTATGATACAAGTGTTTGGAAGTGAAAAGGAATTACTGCAATTATAATAAATAAGTTATTGCACACAAATGTGAAATTCTAATGCGGCAGAGGTGCTGAGGTTTGCGGCAGTATTTCTCTTCTTTTTTTTTTGTATCAATATTGTTGCAACAGCACAAAACCATTTTCGAAATGGAGCGATCCGCTAGAAGCCATGGGCTCTATAGATTTGGTTCGAATGGCGGTGAAGTAGCTCACCGTCCAATTAGGAAGTGAGAGGCATTTTGGATTATTTCGGTAAAGTAAATTTTAGAATGTTGCTGCGGCTATGTCTGCTCAAATCCTGCAGAGCATTGCCCTAAAGCGTCCCCAGAAAGGTCAAACGGTTTCTCTTTAGAACTGGACAGCTGCAGAGAAGGGATTTCAAATGCCACTGCCATGACTTCATTCTCTGGAGTGGGTTCCGATCGGCCAGTATTCTGTGAGAACTGTCACGGATCTCGCAACGCTAAGTCTCTCCTTCGTCAAATGAAGGGATATCCTCTTTGTGTCGTATTTGGGCCATGTTAACTTTCCAATTGTTCATCTTGATCGTGATGGAAGTAAATTTGGGCTGGAATCCGGACTTCATTTGAGGTTGTCTCTGAACATTCTCCGGCAAGCTGATCGCTCAATAGAGTCCTGCATTGTTTAACCAGCTTCGATTTGGTAGTTGAAGATGCCGTAGCTAATGTAGCCACTCGGCTTTGTGAGAAGATGGCTACACGCTAATCTTGAAAATGTCCAAGGCGGTTACTCTGTAAAGCGTGATAGCTTTCAGTGATAGTAAAAAATTCTGCCAGGCACTGCATTGACAAATTGAGGCAGATGGCAAGATTTTCCTTCTCCAAAAAGGCCTAAAAACTCTCCCGCCCCAACCCCTTGCTCCATCTTGGAACCGTCAAATCCTCTGTAACTCAAAAGAGCGTAAATGCTCTATAAATCGAAAGTAACGTATAAGGAATCAAGACAAACAAAAACAGAAAAATGTATATAGACCTTCAGAGCTTTCCTAACGCTCCTTCGATACCGCAATATATAAAAAGATCTCTCAATTTGATAAAAAGCCACTGTATTTTTTTTTTTGTTTTGTTTTTAAGAACGGAAGAGCTCCCGGAAAAAATTAATTTCTATACCACAATAGCAATTTCCTACAACCGCTGCCCCGCCACGCTAACCCATCAACCATACGCGAAACTAAATTGTTAGCAATTTGCACTATAATAATAATATTATTTGCCATCACCCGTTTTATGTGCGTTACGCTTAAAATTGAACAAAATCAAATGTTACGCATACGCCACGTCGCACGCACCACTGCAATTCCGCCAACCGGCAAATGTTGTTTGTTCTCGATCCATACATTGGCACAGTTGACAATTTATTAAGTTGATTGCAATGCAATGAAATACTTTGCTGGTATTATTGCAAATGTGGTTGGGCGAATATTTAATGCAATTTGTTGTTAGCGTGCGTGTGATGTGTTGCTGTTGTTGTTAACGTTTTAGCGGAAATGTACTGCAGTATTTGCCACAAATCGGCGGTTAGCGTATAAATTTGTGCGACAACTTTTTGGTGCAGTGAAAATATCAAATTGAATTTGTATACAAATCCACACTGTCATACACACACATAGCTATGTGACATTTTGTTGTTGTTTTTGATAATTTTGTTATCCTTGAATTCGTTTACACAAATACTTGTTTTGTTACATATATTTTGCCTATTTGTAGAGAATTCGATTCAATAAAATGCATCACAACTTTCGAATACAATGCGCAGAGGTTAACATTTGGAATATAAGTTAGGGTGGGTCGACTTTTACGAAACAAAAAATTGATTCATAGGCAACTGCGGATGAAACTGTTCCAAAGGAAATAAGCTATAAATCTGTTTATATAGATGAAATTTTGATATAAAAATTCGTTTGTTTATTTGATTAAGCGACTCGACTAGTGCGGCTGGCCTTAAAAACAAAATGTTATAAAAAAAAATTATGCACAGAATATTTTCAAATTAGGAAGTATATATTAGAGGAACAGAAAATAACAGTTATTTTTCAAACTGTCATGGAAAAATTGACCATGAAAGAAATGTTCTACAACAAAAATAAAAAGTACCAATGGATTTCCTATTTCAATGGGTATACAATTTCGAAATTTTTTTTTTTAATTTTTTGGCAAAATTACAAAAAATAACAGTTACTTTTAATTTTTATTTAAAATGGAAACTTTGTTTTGATTTATAATTTGAAAATCATAAATTAATACTTACTATTTTGCTAAAACTAAAATATATTTGTTATTGCTATTATTTTCTGGGAGAAATTTAAATTATTTTTATAATTATGACTTATAAATAAAAATCTTCCATAAGTGTTAATAAAAATCAAAAATAAACTCTTATACATAATTTTTGATATACATAAAATAAAAACTTTTTGTTTTGAATATTTTATAAAATAAAAATTAAAAACAACTCATATTTAATGACTAATTAATGTACAAGTAAAATGGAAGGGGCTAAAAATTTTGGGTGATTTTTTATAATATTTGTTTTTTTTTGCTGAGAATGTTCAGCATTTACTTCCAAACAAAGTTAATTTTTATTCAAGCGGTTTTTCTGCGGTTGTCTCTTATATGGAAATGAATTAGACTTAATAATAAACTCAAATTAAATTCAGGCAAAATGTATGTAAATAATTTGGTTTTTATAAAAAAAATTCTTTCTTGTCTAAAATAAATATGTTCAAAATTTAGATTTTGAATTTTTTTGGAAAAAATATTGATAGCCAAATTCATTCGGATTTAATCGGAATATTTTAACATAGAAACTATTTTAGGATTTTCCTAAAGCTTTTACACAAATTCAAGTATTAGAGATTGTTTATAAAAATCCGGTATATCATTAGTAAAGCCCAATTAGCTTTCTGTTGTGTATTTTGTTTCATGCTTTTTGTTTTTTGTTAATAACATCAAAAATTTTGGAACAACATATAAATCGTATAGCAAAGTTGCTTTATATCCACGCTCTGGTAAAAAATTATAATTAGTATTGCAATAATTTTCAAATTCAAAAAAAAAAACTAGCCCACCTTAATACAACTACCTGCATTGACATTTCGAACGTTAAATGTTGTTTTGTGTTTTGCGAAAACGTAGCTAAGAAAAAAATTGTTTCATTCGATTTTCGCAATTGAAATTTAAGTTGAATTGCATTCAAAAATTAAATCAAATTTCGGTTCAATTGATAATATAAAACGATGTCAATTTGAATGCAATATAATTGGAGAGTTTTAGTTAGGATGGGAAATTCAAATCGTTCAGATTTGATATCTATAATTCAAATTTTGTTAAACTTGACTAACTGCGAAGCGATACCACAACATTTCGCGAACATACAAGAGGAAATTTAGTGTTTCATAGATAGCGGTTTGCATAAACAAAAAAAAAAAAAACAAAAAAAATGGGACACATCGCATAAAATTTCACGCACAGCGCTGATAGCAAAAGTTTTTGTTTGCGCTGGTGCTTTTTGTTTGAGACAACCATCGAAAGGTGGTTGGGAATAGCTGGTGTAGTGTGATGAGTGAGGACTTTGAGTCTGCCAAAGAGTTTGAAATGGTTTCGTTCAGCAAGTTGGTAAGTAAAATCGGATGTATTGCCAAAACTTGAAATGTACATTTTTGCTTGGTGTGTGGTAAATCTCATTGTTAATAGCAAAAAAAAAAAACAATAGAAGATTCAGACTTAATGGAGGAAAATTTCCAGGAAGGATTGATAAAGACCCAATAAGATCGAAATTAGAAAAATATTTATAACTGGAGATAAAAACAGGCTGAATAAACTCTACTTCTTTACATGAACAAAATTGACTTAGCTTCTTAAGTGCATAGATTCGAGAGAGATCGGGAAACATATAGTCTGCGTAAAGGGGACAAAATCCAAACACCAATAGGACTTCCGTATATTTAATGGCATCACTCACCATCAGAGAAGAGAAGCTAAGCTAAGCATATGCCTACCGACGAAATTTGATTTTAATGAGACGATGAGTAAAGATACAGAATTGTACAAAAGCTAGAATTTTGGTTAGCATTCCGGTGTCTATCAATTTAGAAGGTCATACCTTCATAGGTTTCAAAATCGCAATAAAATATTGTAAACTATTGTAAGACTAGTAGTAAAAGCCCGCCGCAAGATGAGGTCCAAAAATTTCTTATCCACGTTAATATCGCACAGATATCAAAACTGTTAATATTTTTGTATGCCTACTTTCAGGCTGAAGGCAATAGAATTAAAAGTTTAATAGATATGTGGTGAGGAGCGGGATGATTGTCTTATTTACATGACACATTTTATGCTTTCTCATTATAGAAAAATTCCCATCACAATGAAATCTATATACATTTTGTTTTAACTGTAGTAAGTTTTTATGAATTTAAAAAATGTGCCTTAATTGAACTTATAAATTTGAAATATGTTATACATAATTTTTGTAGCTTGTACTAACCCACCTGTTAATGTGTTACTTCACAAATATACACAAGTTGATTATAATTTCATGCTTACCTGAAAAAAAGAACAGAATTTATGATTAGGAAGGAAATATTTTTTTAGACGCACTTACAAATGTATTTATTTTAAATTTAACTAGCTCGCACTATGAGCTTAAATACATAAATTTTTTTACAAAAGTATTTTGCATTCAGAAGCTTGTATTGAGCATGTTTAAATTTATTACGCATCAAAGTTGATTTTTGCACGCTTGTGGCATATGCTGACCATTTTTGTTTGTTTTTTTTCTTGACCTTAATTTAGAAAAAGTCAACCAAGCCATAAAAGGTTTATAGCCAATTTGGTAGTAACAGTGGAATAAAATTAATTAAATTGCAATGAGTTCCGGAATATAGAAATGTTGACTGCCAAAAGTATAAATAAAGTGGACCTGTAACATGAATTAATTGATCAATTTTTCAAATTGTACAACGCTAACGAAAAATGTTAAAATTTCTAAAGAGCTAAAAATTAAGCATCCACTGCTCACTATTGGCAATATGATTTGATTGACTAAAAACAGAGATCCAGAATAATAACTAATTGAGCTGAGTTTTTAAGAATTTTATGTTCCATTTATAAAAATTATATGTGAGACAAATTTTTTTACTATGAATTTTTTTTTTTAATATTTGTCCGGCTGATAATTATTATGCAATGCCTTTTAAACTCTTTAAACAGTTAAAAAATTGTCGCGCTCGTAATGATTATGAGAAGACTTTTCTAATACAAATGCCAAAATAAAAGTCTTTGAGGACTTAAACCTATTTATCTGGCTGATAATTATTATTAAATTACTTTTATAATAGAAGTCGCAAAATAAAAGTCGTTGAAAACCGAAAAACATTTGTGTCGCTGATAATTATTATGATATAACTTTTATATAATAAGTCTCAAATTTAAAATCTTTTAAACCTAAAAAAGAATTATCACGAAAAAACTTTTATAATATAAGTATCAACATAAAAGTCTTTGAAGGCTTAAACACTGAACTGGCTTATAATTATTATGAGAAGACGTTTATAACATAAATCTGAAAATAAAAGTCCTTGAAGTTTAAAAATATGTGTCTAGCTAATAATTATTGTGAAATGACTTTAATAACATAAGTCTCAAAATAGAAGTCTTTGAAGACGTAAAAAATGTATCTGGCTGATAAATATTATGAGAAGACTTTTACAATATAAGTCGTTAAATAATAGCACTGCCCAACAAATTAAGACTTTTTGAATGGAACAGAATAGCGACCCCCTAATTCTGAAAGGGTATGTTGAGTAGATCATAGAAATTTATGCGTGGCAAGCGTTTTTAATCAAATGAAGAGGTCATAACGGCTGTTGGAGCGTATTTTGCAGACCTTCCGGATTCTCACTTCAGGGATGGGATCCACAGATCGGAGGATCGTTGGAGCAAGTGCATTAATGTTCAGGGAGATTATACTGAATAATAAAGTGAATTTTGAACCATAAAATTGTGTTTTCTTATCGAACACCAAAAGTAATTGAACAACCTGGTATGTTGGCGTGTAATTTTGCCAATTAATCGTATTATTTACAACAATGGTGTCTTTGGTGACCCCCACTGAAATTTTCCGCCAAACATTTTCGTAGAATATTTTAATCCTTAAATGTCCTTTTTAAAAGGATATTTTTTGATTTTCTCGAAAAAAGGGTCAAATTGACCCATAAAGAGACCAGTTAGAGGGTTAAGATCGTCCACAAAAATAATCCTCATACAATTCCACAATACAACTCTGACCATAAGAATTCTCTCAGACATTAACTTACAACATTTTTTTCATATAGTATAATGCTCCCTTCGACCAAAAAATTAAAACTTTGACCCACTGTAAAAAAAAAACTCAGACGTGCTGGACCATAAGTTTGTTCTACAAAAATGATCTACTCAACATACCATTTCAGAATTATAGGGTCGCTATTCTGTTCCAAAAATGCTGTTGGACAGTGTAGTTATAGAGTACTACCAAAATTTGCTTCTTACTATAATAGTTAGGTTTTTGGTTTAAAATGGATTTTTTACCTATGGAAACGAGAAAGAACGAAATATGTGTCAACATTTCTTATATTTTGAACTTGAACAACATTGGAAAGGTGGAATAACATTAATATTAGTAGTAAGAAAACAAAGGAATATGACACACAGGGCTAGAGAACAACCTCAGGAAAAAGTGTATGGAAAACAAAGATCTGTCATTTATTTAAGTCCTTTCATTGGTCGTCTCAGCAAAAAGCTAACAAAAGTATAAAAAAAACGTGAAAGATTAACAAATGCAATTTTGTGTTCGACTGACACAATTTTCATTAAATTGATTTCATTAATTCTATTGATTGTAGTCTACTGTCACACATACGCGAAGAATTAAATACAAAAGCCGTCACAAGCACACACACTTGCATACATATATATATGCCCTTGCCTAAATAAGTAGGCGTGCTTTCTGTGTGTCTATGTGTGTGTACTTGAATAAGCATTTATAGAACGCTTTTTTATTCTTTACGCACATATGTACATATGTAAAATTGATTTTTTGTCCCCCTTTAACATGTTTGCATTTGATTTGTGTTCTCAACCAATACGCCAATACGAATTTTGTAATTTTTCATGTTGACTGTGTGATTTTAAATTACTTCATGGTCATTAAAGTGATTTTACTTCATTAAGCACAATGCGACACGACTTTGTTTGTTCGAGTGGAATTTTTCATATTTCTGTGTCTTTTTTTAATGAACTGTTGCAATTGATTTATAGTTATAAAAAAAAACGATAATTAAATTAAATTGTATACAGATGCTTGATTTTATTTTTGTGTGTGTGTGTGTTTTTTTTCGCTCACATTACAAAGGCAGTGATTGAATGTAGCAATAATTATTTTTAGTTTACAAAAGGATTACATATAATTGTAACTATTACTATGAAGTATTGGAAATGAATTGTCGATCATATATTATTTACTTAATTTAGTGATCAAGAGATACTTGGAGCATCGAAAAATGTGGGAAAGAACTGCTCTCATCTACCAATTGAAACCGAATGAGAGTAGTTAAGTGAATTTTTTCATAACTTCAGTATTGAGTGCCGAATTTTCTTTGATACTACTAAATTTTTGCTAAGAGCCCAACGATTGCCATATTTTATTTTAAGGCTTTATTTTTGTCTATAACTCGAAGTTCATATAGAAGTAGCCACACCAAACCTGTTCAGAGTACGCTCATTATTTCCATTTAATATTCTTGAAGGTTTTACTTCACTGAAGGAGAGTTTTTTACACAAATCTGTCAGCCGAAATAAAAAAAAAAAATGTGAAAGCCAAAATAAAACGCATGTTATATGTAAACTGTGAAAATAAGTCTTCTGAATTTGCTACATCCTGTGGTTTGAGGAGCCGCAACTACTCGAGTTAAGCTGTAGTTCTTAATTTGCCACCGTCTGGATGTGAACTAGTGGCGCTTGTGAAGTGCCGCACCATCTACATACCTTGCTACCTATCTATGTCTGTATGTCTGTATGAGTTGGGCATGGGACTCACGAACTGAAGTCATGCATGTAAATTTTAATTTATTACAGCCATTCTAGAGCGGCGTTATTATGGCATAATTTCAGCAATGCGTGCAACGCACAAATGAGGCGCAAAAGAAGTCTTGTGTTTTATGTACCGTTGGTTTCTTGGCTTTCGCGCTACATTTATTAGCATTCCCTTGTTGTTTGAACTGTTTGATGTGTTTAATTTTGTTTGGTTTTTTTTTTTTACTTTGCGTTTATTTTTGAGCGGCGCACGCACATTATAGTGAATCCAACACAAAAAACATAATAAATAAGGCTAAGCAAAAAAAAATAAATAACCAACAAGAAAAACATGAGAATAAATAATGGAAATAAAAAGAAGGGGAGCGGAAAAATTTAGAAGTATGAAAATTTGTTGGACATGTTTGGCTGGAGTGAAATGGTAAATGAGCCGACGAGTAATTGCGCTTTTCCACACAAATTTTAGCGCTAACGCACACACACGCACACATGAGTGCATACAAATTTAACACTCAACAAACTTTCGACATTTTCGCTTGGCAATAGAGGGGTGGGGCGAGCTCACTTAGTATATAGCCGATGTCCAAGGACGTAGTCAGTGGGGGGTTTAATGGGTCCGTGCCCACCACAAAATGCCAAAGTTACTCGAAAATTTTTAACGAGTTTTAAGTTTCTTAGAGTGCTCCTTTATCCTTGTTTAGTTCAAGTTCATTTTGAATACAGGTACGGACTAACAAAATTTGAAAATGTGCTACACTTTCTAAAAAAGATTACACACTTACTACTCTTAATTATCAGCATATGTTTGTGACAAAAAGCGGCACGCTATTATGAGAGCCTAAAAGTAGGCAAAATATTCTTATTATCCACAAAGCACAATTTTTTATCGATGCAAAATAATTTAATTTTAAAATTGAAACGGCAGATATCAGTGCTCGCCTTTTCTGCACATTTTTGTTAGTTAAACTGCAATTTCAGTAAGTAATTGTAAGTAATCGGAAAGTACAATGCATATTGAATAAATACTACAAGTTTGTTTTTTTTAATAATAATTTATCGTAATAAAATTTGAATGAAATCATAGAAAGAGTTAAAAAATGGCGCCTACAAAATAGCACTAATTGAAGCAACCTGACGAATTACCAACAGCGAAGTAGACAAGGTAAGAAAAAACAAATGGTTTGGTACTGGACGTAGGTTTTTTTTTTAACACTCATCTGAAGAAAATGTGACTAACGAAATATATTATATTTTTTATATCCTTAGCTGTCGCAAATATTGCGAGAGCGTTTCTGCGGAAAATAATTGAACGATACGAAAATTACAGAAGCTTATTTTGCGTTTCCACTAAATGAAATAAACAAGAAAAATTTTAAGCTCCATTCGAACGACACAAATTAACAGTAAATTGACAATGCTGAAATTTATTCTTAGAAAGAAGACTGTGACTTGAGCAGTTGCATCAGCTATGCAAGCCAAATTAGCGGAGAAATCAAAGAAACGCCCAACCGAGTTGGCTATAGATTTAATGACATTTCTGAATCAGCACTCCATGTGAAGCTACTGGAGCGGAGCTAGTAGGTCTTCGACGATCGTGTAGTAACAAAAATCGGAGCAGCTATTTACACTCGAAATGCTGAAGAATATTATTGGTGGTCAATTGTCATCCCATGTGTGGATTAGTATTAGGAAGAGCTTCATTTAAGGTTTATAGAACACAGAGAACTACGGTCCAAAATAGATAACATAATTCCAACAAAATGTGCAGAATTTAGTGAAGAACAAGGGGTAAGCATTTGATGTATTTCGGGAAGTATGGTCGAAGCTTTGGACATTAGCGAAAGGCAATTTTATTTACACTTATAGCGATGGTCGAGCGAAGATTAGTTTTCCAGTTTACGCAACAAGACTGGAAAGAGGTTCATAGAGTTGTGAATGGTGGAAAGCTACTGCGTGTTCTGGCGAAGAAAAAAAAGGGGAATCGATATAGCCTTTTGAATAATATATTGCCATTTATTTGAATAATATATTGCAGCTATTTCTAGCAAATTCAAATTAAAGCACATTATTTGTAATTTGATTCAACATAAATTTTTAATTTGATCCCCCTTCCAAAAAAAAAATGTTCAAATCCGTCCCTGGTGGCAGTTTTCGGCACTGGCAGTCACCATGAAATCTCAGTTTCACTTGCTCTTTTTTGTGTGCCATTTTGGCACTTCAACGCTCTACCGCGCGACATAATTAGCATACACACTTAAATTTATGACCTTGTGTTGAGAATTTGCTCTTGCCGTCATAGAGGCTTATGTAGATATGGATGTATTGAAAGGAATATACATACATACACACTAACATGCTGCAGTGTGCGTGTAAATTGCAAGTAGCGCGCCATTTTACCATTTCAAATGCCAACTTGCCATACAAGTATTTATCACACACTCACGCGACCTCAGCTAGTGCCATGCATCAATTGGCATAACATACAATTTCTAGGCGCTAGATAATAAATTTCACGCAATGTCACAGTTGAAATGACATTTTTATGCAAAGTAATTGTAATTTGTATGACTATTTGATGGCATTCTTTTTTTTTTTTTTGGTTTTTGTTTTTGAGTTTTTTGTTCAGCAGCATGACTCTTTACAGCCGCCATTGTTGATTGTTCTTTTCTTTTGTGCAATCGCACTATTTTATTTTGTATCTTCTTTTCTGCCGTCGTTGAGGCTCTGAATTGCCCAAAAGCATGCATGGAGATTATATGCGCAGTGAGTCACATGCTCGGGGTGCTATTGTGGAGTAATAGTAGGAAATTAAGTTTGAAGGATCGCTATATATTTTTACTAAAAACAGATTTACTACGATGTACGAGAATGTGTATGAACTGATTTTTGTGAGACGCTTTTTCGTGGCAAAAATACACTCGAAGTTCTACCATTGCCTGCGAGCGGAGCGGTAAAAATCCGGCTACGGTGGCCAAAATAATAGCACTCGTAATTTTTAACAGAAGACTTTTGTAACTGCAGTCTCAAAATAATAGTTGTATATGGCTCAAAAAATTTTCGGAATGCTATAATAACTTTTTAATGACTTTTAATTTTTTGTAAAAGTTAAGTCTAGGGTTTTGATAATTAAATTTATTTGCTTAATTAAATTTTTTTATGAAGTTTATCCTTCAATAAAAACTCTTCTAGCTTAATTTTCACACCTTGAAAAAATTCAATAAATCTTACTCAAAAATTTAAAATTTGGAAACAGAAAAATAGGTGTATTTTAGGTAGAATAAAGTACTAGTTTAGTTTGGCTCCAAGCGACCGGTGATTTAAAAAAAAATTTTTGAAGTTCTACCGAAATTTTCTTTAAATCGTTAAAGTAATTTTTCCAGATAAAAAATTCATTGCAAAGTATTTGTCCAATTTTGCAATATATTGATCGAAGCCATACGACATATGTTATGTAAATTTAGCGTTATATATATTTGAACGATTTTTGAGTTAAAATCATTATTTTGTGATCTTTATTTTTTCAATAAAGTTTGATGGTTATTTTTTCGTTTTAAATTTATCGTTACATAAATTTTTAGTTCTACGATGAAATTTGATCGATAATGCGTGATTTTCATTTTCTCAATAAAAAATAATCGATATACTTCGGCCTAAACTGATCGATATTTTTCAATCATAAACGCATTATTGTAATCGCCAATAAGTTTATTATGATCGAAAATTTCAATTCCATGAATAACGATTAATTTTGATCAAAAAAAGAGCAAAATCACAAATTATCGATTAAATAAATAAATTTAAATCAATTTCGAATCTACATCGAAATATTGTCATATTTTTAATTGGCGTTTCTACGCCAAGCAGATGAACAATTAGCTTTGTCAACACTTAATAAATTTCATTTCAACATAAGAGATCTTCCAGATAAATGTTTTTCTTTTACCACGAAAATACTACAGACATCCCAATGGCATATCTCGATTATATTGATAAAGTTGGTTTAAAAATTAAGTAGTATTTCGCTGTCCGCTTTTTAAATTTTTCAAATGATTTAATTAGCAAAGCTGTCTGCTAGCAGCTAATTTCCTATTTTTCTTTTCGAACTTTAAACATTTTTTATTTATGCAATTCTGTATAAAAAAAAAAACCAGCATCCATCTCACCTTTATATTCCAGTACCTATTTGTTTAGTTTAACTCTTCTATGCAGCTTTGCTTATATGTGGCACTTGACATCCCCTCACTCATGCGAGCACAGAGAAGGGAGAGAGATTCACAAAACCAGAAGGTAAACAAATTAGCGCAATGCCAACAAGCAACAAACCAACAGTAGTCATAAATGGCAGCGCAAAACAAAAAAGTTAGTGGTAGTCGCGGCAACAACAACAAACGCGACAACAAACAACAGAGGCTCCAGCGCATATAACAACAAAAATAATGTTATACAAAAGTTCACAGCAGTAACAATGTCTGTGGCTGAATTCAGCATCAAGCGTTGCTTCCTAAACAAAAAAATAAAACTGCCTACTTACTGCCTAGGTAGCAGGCATACATGGAACATTCGTTGGAAGTTAGTTTGCTGTGTTGCATACTTTAAGGCACTTAACCCCTTAGGTGCAGACGTAATTTAAACATAATTAGAATTTTTGTTTTGGTTTTTCACTGTTGGCTGTTCGTTGTTTTATGCATGTAACTTCCTGTTGCCTGAATTAAACCACACATTACTCTACTAAGTTATATCAACTAAAGCAGACATTTGATTTTTTGCTCATTTTTTATTTAAAAATAGCTAGATACCCATAAAAATGTGCTGCAAAAGTTGCATTTATTATGACATTAATAGAAAGTTTACAAAGCTATATCTGTTGAAGGTTAGTTATGAAAAAATTGCAACAGTTAAATCATTCATGAAAAAGAAATTGCTACGGGTGAAATAGTAAATACTTTCCTCCTCAGGAAGCTTGGACAGAGTGATCAATTTTAGTTGGCATCTATACTACAGCAGAGTTTTTACAGAATAGATTTGAAAATCGCATTTAATAGGAAACATACTTAGTCCCCCTGCGGCGCCATATATTGTAGACAAAAAAATAAGAATCTAAAGACAAAATACCAGAGTATAGATGCCAAACAATACTGTGAACTTAGTGAGATCCAGATATCATGAACAAAAATCGGGTATATGTCGAGAAAACCTAAGGAAAAAAACAGGAAAATCAGATTAGAGACCATAAACGAATAACAAAGACGGTGGACAGAGATATGAAACCTGACACATAGGTCTTAATAGCATAATTGAAATAAAGGCAGATCTATTTCAAAAACATAAACGCAAACTAAAAATACGGATTACAGAGAATACAAGAGGCAAAAAGCAGAAGCTAGCGATGGAAGTTATTGCTAGCTGAGCAAACAAAAAAATACTAAGGCCTTGAAACAAGCACTAGACACTGGAGGCATAGGCATAGATGGCTCGCCAAATCCTAGACATCAAAAACAGCAACGGATACCAGAGGCAACAATTGTAGAAGCTCCAGTGCTGATTAAAGAGCCAAGTAACTGGAATTTAAGACAAGTTAGGTAAAGCGGAAAAATTATTGATGAGCACACAGTTTCTAGCGAGCTCTACAATTGACTTGCGGTAGGCTTGAGCTAAAACATCGATATAACGAAATATTGTTACTTTTTAGTCGATATCGATTTATCGATATTCGATATATAAATCGGCGTATCAAATTTTTTTAAGTCTTAAAATTTGAGCTCTGTTTGCGAATTCCGACGAATACTGGCTTGGTTAAAAATTTTTGACTTTAATTTAATACGTATTTTAATTTTTATTTATTGTACATATATAATTACAGGGAGATTTTTTATAACGCTTTGGCACTCAAAGTGCTAAACTGTTTATATTTGAAAATTAATAAAAAAAAAAATTTTTTTAAATAAAAAATCGTCTTTTTTTTATAAATATGTGCATTGCAGTGGATCACTCCCATAAAAAAAATTGGGTTTGAATCATAAAATTCGTTAAATTTTAATACATCATTGAGGAATATTTTCAGAATATATAAGGTACTTGCGCCTTGAGGTAAAAATATCGATAAATCGAAATATCAAATATCGATACGAATATATCGATATATTTTTTTTAATTTTCGCATCTCTAAGTTGCGGTCAGAATCTCAGAATCTTTTGCTTATTTAGAGAAAATAATATTATTTATATTTATTCTGTTTCTTACGATATTCCACGAGTATGACACAAAAATAATTTTATGCGGTGGCAGAGGAAAAATTTGAATATTTCAGAGCAGTGCATGAGCTACCTGAGTTGACAACAGGAACATGCGTCTTTGAAGTTTAAGCTTCATACAACTTTCTACCACTTCAATTTAAATGGGACTTATAAACGTGAGAGCAGAATATCCTAAACTAATCGTGAGAGAAATCCAGCAGCATTTTTCTACTGTCTCCGGTATCGAGTCAATAAATAAGAGTACCGCCAAAAACTATCGCCCACATTAATAATTACATGTATTGCTAGTTACGAGTTATGCATTCCCTTTATCTTTCTATTCTTCATCAGCATCACTTTCCTGTTTCATTCCCTAAAACAAAAAAATTGCACAGCCTATAATGTTTATTCACTTTAAATCTGATTAATGTGCCACAAACGACTATCGTACGGAGTTAACAGTGAGAACAAATTGCTAAAGCGATATTTAAGGAAAACCAACTTTTCGACCACCACTACATTCAGCCAAGCGCAGAGGAGGGTATCAAAAATGAAAAATGGCCACTTTATTATGAGACAAACGACATTTAATTTACTGTTCATAAGTGTAAACTATTTGTTATTTTAACTCAGTTGGGGGTGCACTTAAAACAGCTGGAGGAAGTCGCTAGCCTCAAATAAAACAAGGGAGCTCCTCAGTAGCAGGAAAGTGGAATGGAGATGTAATAAAATGGGCAGCTGAAAGACTTTTGGCATAGCTTGACATTTAACGTCCTTACAACTTTTCGAGAAGAGTTCATTTATTTTTTAGCCGCTCATTTTTTATTACCACTTTTTATTGCTGAATGTTTGTGTATTTTGTTTTTTTTTGTTTTCTTGGTTTATTTTCTTTTTGCTCTATGTGACATTGAAGCAATCACTGTTAACATGACATTTGTTGCCACTTATAAAAGCAACAACAAACTGCGAAAAATATATGCTAGCAGTTTGTGGAAAATGAATAGCTCTGTGGGAGCAATAATAACGATGGGACCAAACAATTTGAAGAAACAAGAAAACAAGCGACAACTGACTGTGATATTTGTATGTGTGTGTGTGTGTGTATTTATTTGTATGCGTAATAGCTGTAGATGTTTGTCAAATAACGAGAACATGAAACGTCAGCTCTGGCAAGTGGCAGTCAGACAACTAGACTTCCATATATTTGCACTCATTCATGTTTAGCTTTTACTTAGGAAAATGTTAAAAGTACAAATATTGAGGGAATAAACCGAGTGTAAAGCAAACTACAACAAATTGATGCAAGCGAGACAAACATCATGTGAAGCAAATGTCTCTTTTTATGGAGCATTCCAAAAATAAACAAGATCACTGGTCAAAGGCATTAAGAGGTGCAGATATCCAAAACCATAACTATCAATAGACTGGAAAGATGTACCAGAGATGAAGACCAGAGGAAGTGACAGAAGTCAGATACTTTTTTGGAAATCGCCTGAGACAGAGACGACAGAACTGTGACAGAGTCTAAGGAGAGATACCTGATCGAAGATTTCTAAAGCTGACGAAGATCAGAGAGAAAGGTCAAAGACCGGAGATTTGAGACAAGATACACAGTTCCGAACGAGACAGGTGGAACAATCATCAGAGAAAAAAACAGAAACAAAAAGCAGGGGCAGATGCGGATACTGGAGAAGAACAAACGATAGACAAAAATTTAGAAAGATAAAGTGCCAGAGAGAGGATACGGACAGAGATAGAGATCAAAAACAAAACACTCACGCAGATGCGAAAGTCACATAAAAACCACATGAAGCTTATCAGTTCGTGGAAGGTCAGACCCTTCTGCAAAAGACCAAAAGCTAAATTGATTAGACTCAATAAATTCGAAATTATTGGATCTTGGGATTTGCAGAATAAAGCGATAGTTTTTCGGCTTGTCAAATAGAGCTAGGTTAACAAAATTTTTGCACGCGCATATTTAACTCAAAACAGTAATTATTTTGGAAATATTGACAAACCGTCCATACAAATATCATATCGAAAAATTCTTTGAGCGTCGTAATTAATTCATTAACAAATCTCTGAGACAAAGACTAGAAGAAGGCAAAAACACAGTCCGGAAACAAATACTTTAAGTAGATGGCAGTGATAAAAACTACACCGAGATACTAAAAGCGAAATGGTGGGTATCTCCGAATTTTCTTAAACTTTGTAGTTTTGTAGTACTTGGGGTGCTAAATAACTGTGCTAATAAATTTTAAATTTTTTTTATTTTGGAAAATTAAAAAATACTAAAATTTTCTTTTTTAAGAAGTTTGCATCATTTACATAAATTTTTAGAAACAATATAAGATGTTTATATTATTAAAAAATTGATGTAAAAAAAATTTTTTTCCTCGTTAATTTATTTTCACACTAATTATTTATTTGTTCATAATTTAAGCTAGCAACATCATGGATTTTGCCAATGAAAATATTTTCATATAATCTGAAGTTTTCTTAAAATATAGCGAAATTTTTAAGGAGATATTTTTTTAAATTGCTGGGATAAAAAACGTTTGAAGTTTGCGCTTCGAGTAAAAAAAACGTTGGGCTGCTACTACTTATGTTTATGGAAATATTTAACTGTTAACGTTATCAGTTTTGATTTTGAGCGCCTTTTTTATAAGTAATCCTTTGAAAATTTGTTAGAACCCATAGGAAGTTTTTTTAGCATACGGAAAAAATTATGCCGTCGATGAAAGCCCCAGTCCACTGTTGATGTTGACAACACTAAAAAATGTTTACCACAGCAATATTGTGAAGGAAATGCCACCCTTCATGGAGATCGTTAAACTAAGTAGATCAGATCTGATTTGTTGGCTTTATAAAACAGTTATTATTTTTTTTTTGAGTCCGATTTACTTTGGCACGCACCCTGCACATCTTCTAAATACAAATACACCCAAAAGTAAAGTACATTGTATTTTCCGAAAACAAAACTTATGCCCTTGAGAGCTGTCTGCTAAAATTGGCATGTGTAGTAGAAAAATAGTACACACATATACATATGCAAGTATTTACGCATTCTCGCCAGTTGTGCCACGTGCTGTATTGTGTCAAAAGTGAAATGAAGCTGAAAAATCCAACAACCATTTCAAATCAACAAATCGAAAATGACAACAGGCAGTTTTCATTAAATCACACTGCCTTAGGGATGTGAAATGTGTAATTGCAATGGATATTAGAACGAAACAGATCGAATGTTTGGATAGTTACGTAAATCGAAATATACGAAATTGCTAGATATGAAAACTGTGTGGAATAGAAAAAGGGTAGAAGAGAACTGGCAATGGCTGAGAAGTTCTCGAATTACAAGTAAATCCTTTCAAATATTACACAATAAAAAACAAAAAACGATGATGAAAACAAAGTAAATATACCGCGTAAATTTGCGGTCAATATTGCGAATATTTTGACTACAGCGCCAACTAGCGGAACAAGTTCGAATAAACCTAAATTCTCCCGATTTTCCACACATAGGAGAAGACGCTTAAACCCCCAGTCTTAAGACTAATTCCCCATTAAAATTCCTCACTGGATTTATTATAAATAAATTTACCATATGGTTTTTTTATACTAGTTGCAAATTTGTTCATGATGAAATTATCGCAAGTTTTTTATAAAAATAAAATTGGTTGTATAACAAAGAGCATATAAATCAAAATTTCAAAATTTTGTACAAAATTTATAACAATTCAAAAAAAATTCATATTTTTTAATCATAATTCTTATGAAATTTCTGCCTAGGCAATTTTGCAGTCAACTAAATTTTAGTACCACAGTTTAAAATTGTTCCTTGATTTTTGAAAATGTTTGAAATTTTTTGAAAATTTTGGTATTAGAAAGCCTTTTACAATTGACACATTCAATCACAAAAAAGAATTACAAAATTAAGAGGATTTAATATAAAACCCATCCGTTATGTAGAAAATTGCTTAATACCAAAATTAAAAAAAAATATCCGAAAACCAACCTAAATTTGATGCCACCTCAGAATGGCACATTCTTAAACTAAAATTAAATGGGCTACGAAACTGCAAGCTCAAAACTTTTTGAATAAACTAATTTAAAAGGCTTGAATTTTTATTTATTTTGTACAAAATTTGAATATTTAAATTATAATATTTTTAATTATATTACAAACTAAAGTGCTATAGAAAAACTAAAAAAAAGCAACTTAGAAATAAAATTTAAATATTGCAAATAAATTACGTAGATGTTTATGAAGTTTTTGCTTATGCGGTTTTGTTGCCAATTAAATTTTACCTAACGCATACCAGCAAAAAAAAAATTAAGAACTCAACGGGAATTAATGTAAAATCCATTCATTATATGGGAAACTACTTCATACCAAAATTAAAAAAAAAAAAAATCAAAAACCATTTTTTTCTCACTTCAAAATTGCATGTTGTTGAACTAGAATTAAATGAGCTACGAAACTGCATACCCAAGTTTTCTAAAAAAATCGATTTTGAAAGTTTGAAAGAAGTAGAATATTTCATTTATATATTTTTTGTTACATTAGAAACTAAAGTGTTATAGAAAAATGAAAAAAAAACTTAGAAACAGACGTAGTTGTTTGAGTCACTGTATTGAAGTTTCTTCAAATTTTTTACTATTTGGAAGTTTCAAGCAAAGGGCAAGGCCAGGAAACGGTCGTAGCACCCTTTTTGTAGAAATCATTAATGAGTGATTCAGAGGCAGAGTCTATTCAATTTAAAAAAAAAAAACATAAGAGATTTTAACGGAGTATTTGATGAACAGTATAGTTCATTCAAGTCTAAATCTAGTAATATTTCTTTTATATTCATTATGTTTGTTTTTTTTTTCTGTTTTTCTTATCGGCGTATTTAACTTGGAGTTATTCGTAAATTAATTTCCAAATAGTTGCAAAATTTGTATACTTTTGCAGAACAAATTTCCACTTCATCGCAATGATTTGCATTTTCTACTTTTCTTTCGCTTTGTCATTATTTTTCAATTTGACTTGTGACGGTTTTTATTTTCCATTACAGTCGCAATTCAACGCAGCTTGCAATATTTATTGCCCTCACTATGTTTTATTTTTATTTTGCAATGGTTGTTGTTGCTTTTTTGCATTCCAATTTCTTCTACCCAAAACTTCTGTACTTGACTGTTGATGCTTCTTTGTCGCTGCAACTGTGAAATGTTGCCGCAAAACGCACAGCCAGCCATGCCACACGCAGAAGAAAAAATAAATAAATATTGCATACAGCTAAAACTGCAACAGGAAAAGCATTGCAATACCCAATCACATACTTGTTTATAAACATATGTACTTTACTTATATGTCAGCCAAAATATAGAGGAATATGCTTGCGTAACATTTATATGCAATTATATCACATAGTTTATAGTTTTTGCTGCGCCTTTTCATTTATTAATCTTAATTAAAAAACTAAGTTTAATTTAAATTGGTTTAATTTGCATTTATTTCATTAAGTTTCAAATACTTTAGTTAAATTAATTTTTATTTATATTGTATTTGAAATAATTCAATTTATTTTATTTTTTTGTTGGGAATAATTTAATTAGTTTATTTATTTTTTTATTTGGAATAATTTAATTTATTTTTTTTATTTTTTTTATTTGGAATAATTTAATTAATTTATTTTATTTTTTATTTAGTTTAACTTAACTTAATTAAATTATTTGCTTCAATCCTCCTCAACTTACTTAAATTTAGTTCACAATTCATTTAATCGCATAGTTTAAATAAATATAACTTAAGGTGTTTGTTTTAATTTAATTCAATTTAATGTCAATCCAATATACTTCAATTAATTTGTTTTATACTGTATTTTTTTATTTCAAATATTTAAATTTAACTCAATTTAATCGAGTCATGTTCACTGCCCTTTTTTAGTCAACGTTTTATGTAACTGAGTTTAATTTTTTAAAAATAATTTTTTTTTTTTTAATTTAAGTACAAAGTTCCAATTAAATTCTATATTACTTTTCAAAAATAAAACAAATCAATTAAATTTCTTCGTTTTAGTTATTTTTTTTGCTTGTGTCTGTTTCAACTAAACTCAATTCAATTTTGATAAGTTTAATTCGATTAATTGTCGATTATTTCAGTTAAATTAATTTTATTTCATTTATTTGATTTAAAATTGTAATGTTATTTTATTTGATTAAGATTGATTTATAATATTTTATTCTTTTTAATAATTTAATTTAATCTTATTTTATTTTATTTAGTTTAATTTAACTTAATTGAATTATTTGTGTTAATCTAATGCGATTATTTTCATATTAACTTAAATTTTTTTAATCACTTAGCTTAATTTAATTTAACTTAAGTCAGTAGTTTATTTTACTATAAGGCAATTTAATAGAATTTTTTTAATATTTTTTTTACATGTAATTAATTAGTCATATTTTTTATTTTAATTAATTTAATTTAATTAAATTCAAGTGAGTTCAACTAAAATTCAGTATAACTTAAATAAATTTAATTTAGTGGAATTTAATTTAATTTGACTACGGTAGGTAATATTAATATAACTGAAAAGTTACCCTGTTCAATCCAATTTAATTTTTTTTATTTAAAATAATTTCAATCTTTTCAATTCAATTTATTTTAGTGATTTTTTTGTTAGAATCTAATTAAATATATTTCCGCTTGACTTACTTTAATGCAGTCTTATTTAAATAGAAATATTATATTTCATTTAACATTTTTATTTAATTAGTTAAGTTCATTTCAATTTATTTCACTTTAATTTCATTACTTTGTTTTAATTTGACTTAAGGTAAAATAATTTAATTTAATGTGTTTTTAATAAAATAAATAATTTTCTTTTCATTATTTTAATTGAGTTTAATTTAATTTAACTTGGAAAAAATTAATTGCGATTAATTTAACTGTATTTAGAAGTCATTAACGAAAAGTAATTTCACTTAATTATTGTAGATACATGTATTATAGATTAATTTTATTTAACTTCTTTTAACTAAACCAATTAAATTCACTTTGTTTTAAATTTTGTTTAAATTAAATTGATTGAGCTCTTTTTCAGTTTAGTATAAAGTAAGCTAACTTTTTTTGACTTAGTTTAATTTAAATTTACTTTAAATTATTTAGCCTATTAAATTTAAATCAATTTATTTTAAATACATTTCACCTACATTAATTTCAATATGCTGCAACTTACAAGCATATACAATTTTTTTGCCATTCTTTTATTTATACAAAACTTCCTCTGGGCATTGAAATTAAAAAAAAAAAAATTATTCCATTGCATTGGGTGTTTGGTTTCATAGAACATTTGTTTTTTTTTTTTGAATGGCCACTAGCTTTTGTATTCCTAGTGAAAATTCAAAATTAGTACGTTACATTGCATTTGCATCATACTTTTTCATAATATTTTGTTGAATTTTTTGCTCTTCATTATATTTCATCTGACTTCTACTGGGGTGGTTATATTTAGTTTTTCATTTCATTTCATTACGGCCTAATTTATTTCATTCAAAACTAACTCAAGTATTCCACTTAAATTCCACTTGCTTTCATTCGCTTTCAAAGCATGCACTCTAACTTTAAAGCCTACTAGTTAATGGTGATTAAAAAATATAATTTTCAACTGCACATTTTTAATGTCACTGTCACGGCAGCAGCGAAGCCATACGCGTTCTTCCTTTAATTTGAAAGCATTCGGTTTTTTTCTGTATGGCTTCCTAAAGTATGGCCTACACATCAAGGCGAATAACATCATCAGAAGCTGCTTTATCTTTACCGTCATTATCTGCTAACTTCATCAAGGAAAGCAGAAATTACAACAAATACAAAGCCAGCAATTGGCTTTAAGCAGAGCAACATCAGCTAAGTACTTAAAGTGCGAGACTACGACAAGGTAAGACGACGACGAGCTTAGACAGAGCCCAGAGGCGGCAGTGGCGGTATGTTCACTCAGCATGCATATTTTGTACTTTTTTTATGTATGTTTACACACACACACATGCACACACACATTCAAAAAATACACGCATAGGTGTATTGTTAGCTGGCAGCAAAGTAAATCTACCTTCATTTTCCATTATCCACCTGCGCTTTGTTTACCTACGCTCGGTTTTCAAATGACTTCCCATTGCGTTTACACACTTCTGTCGCGCTTTTGCTTAATTTCTTTTGTGTATGCCTTTCTATTTGCTGTCGTTCTCCACCTTTGCCCTCGCACTTGTGGAATCTTTGCGTGTCATCTCTTTATGGTTTCTCTCGCCGTTTGTTTTTTTTTTTGCTCATCACTCGCACACAATGCTCACCTTTGCACAGGCTCGTTTCAGATTCACCAAAAATTTTGTTCAGCTTCCTCGAATTTTGCTTTATTTTGTTGCAGCCGCTTTTGGGTTGTTGTGTTCATCTGAAATAGAATTCGCCTTCCTCTTCTCCGTGCATTATTTGTGTGTGTGTGTGTGTGTGTTGTTCCTTAGCTTTCGATCATTTCCGTGTTATGCCTTACACATTTGTTGTACTTGCGTGTTGACGCACCTAATTCTTTCATTCGCTGTTGTGGCTTTTGCCTTCCACCTTTGCTATTGCATTTCGAATGCACGCTGGATTTTTCTACTTTGTTCTCCTCTTTCGTTGCTTGTCAATCAACGTATCGCTCACAATGCATTGCTCTTCATACATAGTGACTGTCATGCAACATCGTTGCGCTTCCTAAGCTGCATCAGCGAACATTTTTTCTTCATCTTCAGGAAGTCATAGTATAAATTCTATTTTCATTTCTTTTACCTTTTATTGCATTTCATACGACTTTTGTGTTCGTCAAGCTTGCTTCTCTTTTGTGGTTATGTAGAAATATGTTTTGCTGTCTGTTGCGATTCGCTCCTCTAGCATACTGGCACAGTTTTCATTCCGTCCGCTTATTTCGCACCTTATTTGCCGCGCACTCCCTTTGTTAGCTTTCAGCATTTAAAATGCTTCCTCAATTTTTTCCTTTCTTCTGCTTTTATAAAAGTTTAACAGTTTATTCTCGCTTTCTTTCTCTGCAGAATTACCATGTACCATTTATATTTAGTATTTAATTTGTATTCCGTAATTTGTATGCATTTTACTCTCTGAATAGCATTAGTACCTTAACCTACTCAGAATCATTAAAGCATTTGTTGCACTTGCTAAAATTGTTGCCTTTTCCTCTTCTATAAAAATTTATTTTTTTGCTTATATTACTAATAACTTGAACAAGTGAAAAAACCCTAATATATTTTCTAATTAAATGTGTATTGAATTGAAAACTAGGCTCATATTCAAGCGATTTCCTAAGCTTACGCTCTATCCTTTTTAAAATACAGATGTGACGGTAAACAATCTAATAGTCCGTAGAGACGATCAAATAGATGCATCAATCACTTCATATATGCGAGTGTGTATTTTCTCAGCGTCTGCCCATCACAGCCCTTCCTCATTCAGCGCTTAAACGTGTGGCTAGGCAGCCTAGGTTTTGAAAAAAAAAGTTATTCATCAGAAAACGAAAGGACAGCCGTAAATGTGGAAAGCATAAGTGCAGAGCCACATTGATGCATCTATTCTATCTCTGCTTCATCTTGGGACTGAGCCTCACATAATTCTACCATAAAATGCATCACCAATACCATCGTCAATAGCTCGACTGCCAAAATCTACCACACATCTCTGGACCACAGAATAGATCTAAAGCTCAGTCGCTCAGTTTGCAAGAGGGATATATCTGGTATCAAAGCGTCTGAGTATGGAAAATACCTTCACCCACATATTCTTCTTCCTCTTAATTGGCTCTATAACGGCCTAAGCGATTTTGGCTAATTCCAACATAGAATCGTTCCTTTGCTTTGCTAACTGGCGATAGCAAAAGATTCCCAGTGAAACCAGGTCCTTCTCTATCACCTCCCATGCCGCCATAAAGTTGTAATTGTCTCTCGCTTTTTTGAGCTCAGCTCGAGCAGCATTTTAGGGGTTCGGGATCTTCAAATTCTTCGCCAACACTTTCACTATCACCATTTAGCAAAGTACGGAAATATTCCGTTCTCGTCTTGGACATCAACCACCTGATCACCGTTCTTGTTCACACGGGAATTTCCCCTGGTTTAAAACCTTCCGTAACTCCGCACACCTTCTGATAAAATGTGCTCTTCACACGCACGTATTTTGGCCTCTCTTTTCCATCTGTGAATATTGCGCATATTCTATTTTCTTAACCGCCGATAGTGTTCACATGACAGTGTTGAAATAATAGCCCCTACTAGGTTGCATGTGGTCGTCATCAAAAAAGGGAGATACCAAGCGAGGTTTGCTGAAATTTTCTTTGGTGATTTTTTGCTTTGCGGCGGGTCGCAAGCCCAACGCACAACCAGATACTCGTAGCCTAGGGCTTTATTAAATCTTCCAAATTCGCATGACTTTCTTTCAACGATTTTATCAAATTTTCTTCAACTCGTTTTGTAGCAGACCCTTTTTAATGGTCCAACCAGTGAAATAAAGTGTTTGTTTTTTTTTTGCAATTTCAAATCTCATTCAGTCCAAGCGAAGCACTAAGCACATGGAGATTTTAAAGTGATCAATTAACTGACGGGCTGTCTGCTCGCCGGCACAACTAAATACTGAATTGGCAAGTTAAGCCAATTGATGGACTGGATGTGCTGTGGTATTTTGAATTCGTATCTAAAAAAAAAAAAAAAATACGGCAGCCAATATTGGCATGTGAGAGCTATGGTGATGTACATAGCTGGTGGTAAAGAGACTATTGCATTCTTGCTTTTCTGCTGTAGCGTTTTGCATTTACTAAACTGCCAGTCAATGTTGGATAAAATCTTCAGAGTGATGTGGAGAAATTATGTACAGTAGAAACAGCATAAAATATATAAATAGAAGCATTACGTAACGCAAAACTGCCGTTTACAGTATTATTTGAGATATTAATCACTACATTTTTTTCGCCATGCATAAAAGAAAGCAAAATATATGAGTGGAGCCACAACCGCAAAGCAGATTATTAATGTTTAATCAACGTTCAATCTATACTAATGAGACCAATTATTTTTTTTATCATTATTATTTTTTTTTTAAATTATATCCTATATAAGTTTTCATTAGTTACGTAATTAAAATTTTCAATTTTTTGTGCGCCAATGTCTAAATTATTTTATCATTATTTATGTAAGTGCGAGTGTGTTTATGCAATTTATTGCCTTTTAATTAATAGCGCTGTTTATGCAAGTGCTCCCCATGGACATGGCCACGCCCACTTTTGCAAATTGACCGACCATCAACGTTGTATAGAGTAGTGCGGATGCAATAAATCACAAAAATTCTGCAATTATTTATCTAAGTAACATTTCAAATGCAACAACGATATATTGCTGCTAAATAAATTTTTAAATGCGCAGTATACGTAAATATGTATATGTATGTGTGTATATAAATAAAAGTGTGAGTGTGTGTGTCTGTGTGTGTGTGTGCTGCACACAAGCCCATGCAATTAAAAATTTATGTGCGCTGTATGAAGAGAATAATTTGTAATTCCCGTTAGCCATAACGTATTTGATATTTATACGTGCGGGCATTAACTAACCCAGCTGGGATGGGAATTAGTTAAGAGTTGATTTTATGCGGTTAGTTGCTGTTTTTGCTGTGCGATTAAAATAGCGTAGCGAGTGGACTGGTTCTAGCTAAATCAAATTGAACACAGTTTCAAACAAATTTGCTTCCTTTAGCTACTTTTATCGAAATCCAATCCTGGTGTACCTCTAAATAACACCTAGCATCTTTAAGGGCCTGAAATTTTTTACAATTCAATAGTTTTCCAAAATTTGGAGACCATTTTGATAAAATTTATACTAACTTTTGGAAAGTCTTTGATAGCATCAATCATAGCGCTTTATTCGCACAACTGAGCCGATTAGATTTTCATTCTTAGTTGGATTAAATAACTTATAACTAAGAGGTAGAAAAAATTCGGTTGTCGTAGATGGAATTTGTTCCAATGATTTTATTTCTTGACGTTTTATTATTTTCTTTTAAGCGAGTACTTTTAAGCGTATTTATATTCGTAATAAACCATTAAAACAGCGAACCTAAAATATGTACAAAAAATCCTTTGTAGAAATAAATAAAAAAATAAAAATCTATTTATTTGATTTTCCAAACCCAAACCCAAACGGCCCATCGAACCTTAGATTAGCTGAATGATAGTCACACACAAAATACCTCGGCTCAAATGAACAGAGCTATGGATTTGATTTAAGTATTGCAACAGTTATTGAAAAGAAGACTTTTGTCTTTTATCAAATCAAAATAGGGGTTACGCCATGAATTAGAACTTTATGCGTGAGATTTTTGTAGTAGAATAAAAGAAAAGGTCTTTCTAACAGTATCCACAATTCTCTCTCGAACGACCTTAAATTAACGTTGTCAGAATAGGCCTGCAAGTGGCCACCAAGTGGATTGGAATAACGGACATTTCAGTAGTACATTAACAGGCAATATCAACACTTGAAGTGATTTTCTATCATTTCGTCCCACTACCTAAGGAATCATGCTTCTTAATTGAAGCAAAGCTCAGCCCTGATTGCTAATAATATATGTAGATATAATATTGGTGCCTTCTGCACCGATATCAGTCAGCGGCATATTTGAAGTTAAATTTTAATTGTTTTTTTCTTTTTCAAATTTAGTCTTTTCTTATCAGACAGACCGAGCAGAGAAAAGTATAATGATTATTATGTTGTTATTTATTATTATTATTATTAGTATTATTATTACACCAGGGATCCAACCATTTTGTATTCACGTAAATAACGAATTACAGAGATATCAAAACTATTATCATTTTTATATGCCTACTTTCAGGCAGAACGCAATTGAATTAACAGTTTGAGCGCAATGGGGTAAGAAGTCAGATGTTTGGATTTTATACATATGTGAGATGATTATTATAATTTTTGTTGTCATTATTATAGCTATAATAATAATTTTTATTACTATCATTATTATTATTATTATTATTAAAAAAAAAATTATTGTTATTATTATTATTATTATTATTATTATTATTATTATTATTATAGTTATTTTTATTATTATTATTATCATTATAATAATAATAATTATTATTATTATTATAATTATTATTATTATTATTATTATTATAATAATTATTATTATTATTATAATTATTATTATTATTATTATTATTATTATTTTCTTTTGTTTTTTTTATTATTAATATTTCTATTATTGTTAAGAAATAAATAAGACAGCAACTTCTTTTTTAAATCCTACTGGTCTTATTCTCCACACTCGTTAATATTTATTCATCTACCTTAATATTTACATATTTTAGCCCATCCACGTATTCACGCCGACTTCACTGCTCGCCATCCCCAATGGTACATAATAAATTCAATGCGAATTTTATAAAAAATAAAATATGCCATTACTTTCAGTTCTAACCACAAATGCTGCGGCTGTAACCACCAAAATAATTGTTAAAAAAACATTAATATTTAAATAGATGCAAGCATATTTTAGGGTGGTCCATAACTGGATGGGTTAAGATAAAATTCGCAAATGTCATACTCTCGCCGCTAAGGCTTGGTCTATATAAAAAACAATGCCCCAATTTTTTTACTCTAAATCAAATCTCTTCAAATTTTCCATATATTTTATAAGGGGGAAAAGCAATTTTTCGTAATACTGGTAGAGAGTGTAAGTCAATGTTTTTCAAACCGCTAAAATATTAAATGGCTCCATTTTTACCTCCATTAAAAATATTTAATATTAAAAAAATCAACAACTGAACAATGGGTTATTATTCCTTGAAGTCGAAGCAGATTTTGCTGCTTGAAAAACATTAATTTTGAATCAGTCAGCAACATTTCTCGGAAAAATTGAATACATGGGAAACTATGCGCGTTTTGAGCGACCTATGAATATTTTTTTTATTAAAAGAAAAACATGGGAATTATTATTTTTTTTTTGGATATGGAACAATCCCAACAATCCCACAACTACCGTAAATTAGATATGAATAAGGGGTATTCAACTTTATATAGAGCAATTTAAAGCACATTGTAACTAAAAAGTTAATGTAAAAATATTGTGTTTGGGTCTAAATACCCACTGCACAGAACTTTAGTATACATAGAATTTTTGTAAAGAATACAACTGCTTTTGATAAATAAGTGGTGGAAAAAAGCCGGAATTCCTACTTTCAAAATTACTATGGACTCACTTCAAATTTTATAAAGGGTGGTTAAATTTTAAGGGCCGATGATGAATGTAAACCACACCTAAACGTTTTTTTTTCTGCATTTCATTTGACATTTCTCAATTTCAGACTAACTCAATTTGAACATGGAAAGATACACAATCGAGCAACGTGTTAAAGTTATTCAAGAAATGGCAACAGTGGATGATCGATTTTCGAAGAAAATCATCTTCAGTGATGAGGCACGTTTTCACCTCAGTGGATTCGTCAATAAGCAGAATTGCCGCATTTGGGCGAATGATAATCCAAGAGTGATTGTCGAAAAACCAATGCACCCACAAAGAGTGACTGTTTGGTGCAGTTTATGGGCTGGCGGCATCATCGGCCCGTATTTTTCCCACAATGAGGCCGGTCAGGCAGCTACTGTGAATGGTGTTCGCTATCGTGAGATGATAACGATCTTTTTATGGCCCGAATTGGAACATATGGATGTGGACGATATGTGGTTCCAACAATGGCTCTTTTGCGCGACAAATTCAATGGCCGTGTTATCTCACGTGGTGGCGATGCCAATTGGCCACCAAGATCATGTGATTTGACACCGTTGGACTACTTTCTTTGGGGTTATTTGAAAGAAAAGGTGTTCGTCGATAAGCTAGCAACAATTCAAGAGCTAAAGGATGAGATAATTCTGCACACTAACGGCATATAACCTCAATTATGCCTCAGCGTCATCGAAAAGGATGAGATAATTCGGGGTATGCCGCCGAGGTCGCGGCGGACATTTGGCCGATATTTTGTTCCATACATAATTGAACCACACCATATTATCATAATAAAAAGAAATTACAATAATTTCCAAAATAATTTGTGTTTTATTCTAAATCAACATCGGCCCTTAAAATTTAACCACCCTTTACCATCAAAGAATTTAACAACTACTTATGGCTCAAATTTTATACCATCAAAGAATTTAACAACTACTTTGATACTTGAAAATTTTTGGACACCCTTACTATACATACATTCTACAATACATACACACATACGTGTGTACATTCACAAGCAACGAAAGTGATAAATTCTTTGTTATTGTAGCTGCCTTTTTCTGCATATAATATTAGTTTTGGATTATTTGCAATGAGGTCACATATTCAAAAATTTCACAAATTCCCACAACCGCACACACCCACTTACACTTTTCTACCTACTTACATACATCTATTTATATTTTTGTACGTATGTATCACATACACACTAACTCACGCATTCGTGTACCAAATAATTATACAAATACTAATTTTGTATAATCAATAGAAAATTAGCAAATTGTTTGGTGGCGCGAATTCAAATATATTTTTAGTGGTAAATAATATTTGTATACCACTTATTTAAGCGATCAAAATGAATTGGGCGCGATATTTGTATATAACTACAATACACGAATTTTTGAAATGTAAATTTAAATGAGTAATATGCGCCGCGAGTGAATAATTCATGGCAAATTTGCAAACAGTAATTATTTACATGCGTAAATATATAAACAAATTTTGTATTGAGTTTTCTGGAATTAAGAAAAATAAATGGAAAATTTGTGTGGTGTGCGTTAGCGTAAATATTTTTCATTTTTCATTTTATTTTTCTAATTTAAATAAGCTGTTCAATTGTTTGCCGTTGCTTATTTAAGAGAAAATATATTTTATACTAAAACTTTAGATAGAAGTGGCACGAATTGCTTAGTTTTATTGCGAAGCTCTAAGCCTTTAATTTTTATATCAGATCGCAATTACAATTCAAAATATGTGGGCTTAAAGATTGGCGTGTCTTCTTGAAAAATATTTTCCTCTCCTATGTATTTATTTATTTTACAGGAATATAAGACCTTAATTTCAGCTATGAATGTGTACCTTTTTTTTTTTTTTTTTTTGTTGATTTTAGAAAAATTGTTTTTAATAATTTGGAAAGTGAAAATCCTATCTATCTATCCTAACATGCTGACCAAATCCGTACTCTTCTTTCAGTTTAGGGTCATAGTTCGGGAAATCGCGCTGAGCGAAAACTGTCGGCTGTTTTTTTTTAAGAATCTAATACGAATCGATAGCCGCATGAATACCAATTTTGCGCATACTTAATTGTTTTTTTTTTTTTATTTTCTTAACTTTTTTTTAACAAACTAGAGTTCTGTGTAGCTTTTATTTCAAATTTAAATATCTCGATAACCACTGGTTCTACTTAATTGTTTTAAAAAACAATACGGTGCACACTTTAAATGCTATTAGAATTTCTTATCTACTATATCAAAGAGAAGCTTCCTGCTACTCATCACATATCGCTCAAACTATCAATTCCTCTGGCTTCAGCCTGAAAGTAGGCACATAAATGTGATAATAGTTTTGATATCTTTGTAGTGCATATTTATATGTATAGAAAAGGGTAATTTGTATAAAAAACGCTTACTTTTTTTTGAGGTTATACAAAATTTTCTTTTCTCTCTCTCTGAAAAATAAAATAAAAATCTTATCAAAAGATCTGGTTATGAAGAATGGAATGTCGTTTTCAAAATTTTGTCATTACACATATGGTACTTTTAAGTATGCTCTTCAATGTATATATTTATTTATAATTTTTTTTTCAATGAAGGTACTTTGTAAGAAAGGAGGTACTTCCTTTGTAAGAAAGAAGGTTGATTTTTTTTTCTTTTTTTTTTTTTTCGAAATACCGTTTTTAGCAAACGCCGCTATGAGTCAAACTAACGGTGTTTTAAACGTAGAACTTAAAAAATGTGAACCATTTGAATAAACAATGATCTAAGCCAAATAGTTCTCCGTAAATCAAGCTGGCTTTTGCTAGGCTTAGATTTGAAAATTTTGATACCAGATTCATTTCCTTTAATAATCTTGTAAACTTTTTAAAGACTGATATTCGGCACATGTGATAATTATTAAATATATTAAATTCTCTTAAACCATCTGTCCAAGATTCATTTTTCTTGCTCTTACCGCAACTTCACTGTTGATTATTTTTTTAGATCCGAATTTCGAATCTACAACTTATTTACTTTTACTATTTTGAGTTTGTCATTTTTTTTGAGTTCGGTCAGTAGATATTTAATACCTTTTTCTTTAACTTTCACTCTCGCATCTAAAATCTTCTACGCCCCTCATAATTTGTTGTTTGCCATATAATCTACCTTATTTTTCTGGCTTATTTTCAATACCTATAGCTTGCTACACTTCTATATTTGTATTAAAAAAAGTTTTCTAATTATTTTAAGCCTTTTCGGGTATCAAACTACCTTCCACCGCGTGGAGCAGGTATCTGTGAAAAAAGGTCACACATAGGCAAACATAATATTGATTGCTGTACAGATTTTAGTTTACCACTTTAAATTCATTAAAAAAAAATAACAATTCCTAAACCAACAGCCATCAATTCCGTCTGAGCCTGTTTTACATAGTTTATGTATATTCAGCGGAATTGGGCTAATTAGGTGCACAATTACTTCCACTTCAGTTGCAGCGCACCACCAAAGCAATCAAAAAATCAACAAACTAGCAAACAACCAGTCAATAAATCAAACCAGCAAAGTGCCACTAACTCCTAAAGCGCAAATGCGCATCTACACATATGGAATAATATACACACATACATATGTACATATGTGTTTTTGTGTTCCAGGCTAATCCCTACGGATGGGATTACTGCAATTTGCCTCAACCGTTAAACACACACACACTCGCACAAGTCAACCGAACCCTCTAGCATCCCGCTCAGCACCACAGTACAGCAGCACAGCAATATTGATCATCCTCATTAATATTCGCCCATGGAGCGCTTTAATTAGCTCAGTATGACACTTAAATTTCTTGCTTATCTTTTGTAATTGGTTTATAAATAATTACAAAAGCATATATTCAGGCGCGCAAAAGCATTCAATCACGCACAACTAAATCCAAAGTACCAACGTGCTACAAAATAATGTAGAATATTTTAGTGTGTGCGTGAGCAGTGAGCATAATTTGCGTATGTAGGCGTGACAAAAACAAAACGTGCAGTGCATAAATTAGCAACTTTCATAGACACAGACACACACACACACTCCCATTCATGTCGAAATCCAACTAATATTGCAACTGAATTGAATTGTGTGCGAAATCGCAATGCGGAAAATGCAATTGAACTAAATTTAATGAAACTCGCTGAGAGGGACGATATGGGGAACGCAGAAGTTGAGAGCTGGTTGTGTGTATGTGTGTGTAGCTTGAGTATATTGCAATCATTGTAGGGTTAAGAGTAAGCGTTGATGGAATGTGTTTACGGCTGTTTGCCTTCTAGCGACCACAAACCAATCGGGAGCATTTGTTTACGAGTCGCGCTGAAATCGCGGCAACTTGTAATATGTTAGTGCGTAAATATTTACCAGGCGATTGGGAATTAATTTGTGGGTAATATACAAAACTCATTTTGAATCCAACTAATTAGGTTATAAGATAGTTTTTTTCTTCAATCAATCCACAATCTGCAATACGTCGGAATGCTATTTGACTTCACTTGATTTTGATGTAATAGGTACCAATAACGTAAAATTAATATAAGTTAGAGCTCAAAATACTACAAAAAAAAAATTTGTTAATGAAGTGCCTAAAAGTATGCAATAAAAAAAATTCTCTATATATCTCCAGTTTGCAATTCTCCACCGGTTTATGAAATTATTTACTCTAGGCAGAAACCACGCTGGCATCTATTAATTGTACTTATATTTACCTAGTGGAACGGGCAAATGAAAAAAAATCAACAAACATACAAGTTATCGATATTTTAAAAACCATTTCGGTATATGCAGTGCAAAAAGTGCAATTACAGTATTGTGAAACTATTCGATAGTGAACACAAAATAATCACCCTTTTCGTGAGTTTTATTTCCCCCCGAAAATGTTCGCCTTTTTTGTGTACATAGAAGACACGATTACAGCATTATAAAACTATTCGATAGCGAAAAAATTGATTACCCTTTTAGGGCGTTTTATTTTCCGAATATATACGCTATTTTTCTTCATCTTATCGTTGAATATTTTATATGTTCGAAAAAATTTTTTCTTATTATTATTAAGAAGATTTTGATTTATCTCTCCAAGAAAGCGTTATCGAGATAGAGGCGAATTCCCCTTGTTCGAAGGTCATTTTAAAGTTATTGCCAAAAAACTAGAATAGCAAATAAATCTAATCTTTTTTAAGGCACATCCAACCTTTTTAAGCTGTTATATCTTTTGTGTACAGCGGCATAGTATTTTTGGCGTAGAATACGTCTTACCTTACGGTATGGGCACCAATGTCAGGTTTTTATTGTTGTAATCTCTATTTCTTTAATTATAAGGAAACGGCTCGATAAATTTTTTTTTTTTTTTTTTGTAGTCAAATGAAGATGTTAGCTTTCGTTTGACATACATTTCATGTTGGTTGATATCTTCCTAATATTTAAATTTCTGTGAATGAAAATTGTATAAACACATGCACACAATTTAAATGTACTCGTGCAGCCCTTTCTTTGTATTGCATAATTTTAGGCGGGCAAGTTAAAGTAGAGTAAAAGAAGAGAAAATGCTGCCAAGCACTGCAAAAAAAATAATAAAATTGATTCGCGTATGTTATTTATCATTTATCTTTACTATTGATAACAGCCATTGACTTCGTTTTTGCGAGAAATTTAATTGATAATTTAAAAACATTTTTATCCTATTTTTCCTATCATAAGCTTATGTATATCATCCAAAGTAACTATCAAATAAAGAAATTCATTTGCTTGTATTATAATTATTTATCATTTATTGTTACATATGTTTTCTGTCTTATCGGATGGCGTATTCTACGTTAAACTTAATGACCGTATCTCTAACACAGCCTGCTTCTTTTTTTTGAGTTACTGGTGTCTAAATGCAAAAATGAGGTAATTTTCGAGCTTTATCTTTTTTGTACAAACACTTTTTTAAAACATTAACCAAAAATGTTTTTCTGAATGAAAATATTATTCTGTATCCCTCGAAAGGGTTCTCAGATTCATCGAAGGGTATGGAGGATTTGACGAGGAGGAATGAATCACCATCCCCACCTTTATCCCTATCACGCACTCCCTTTATTGTTCTCATGTCTTAAATGCAAAGGGCAGCTATGCTTGAGTGGCAACATGTTTTCAGATTTTCGGCCTACCTCAATTCCATTCCATTATATTCTATATAAAAAGCTGAATTTATATAACATATATATTTTATTTAGTAAATAATTTAGGAATTACATCCCCATTCGCTTAATTTATGCTTCCTAACTCAGTCGAAACACATAGCATAAAAAATGGTATTTCAATCGAAATTTGATTATAAAATAATACTGTAATACTAAAACATGCATGAATTGGACATTGACCGGCATAAAGCGCAAAACTAGAGTGCTAAATTTGGCAAGCAAAAATACAGCGAAAAAATCCACATTTCAGTTTAGTACAGCAGCACAATTTTTTTCATTTCCAGCGTTTCTACCATTTTACACTTTGTATTAGAGAATGTATATCTTTAATTGCATACCTCTTTCTTCGATTTCCAATTTTTTTGCTCAAAATCAATTTACTCCAAACCCATAGACAAAATGAAAATTGCAAATGCAGCACAGCAGTCAGTTAAGTTATTAATTCCACAAGCACACACACACGCATACCGCTATGCTGAATGCTGTTTAAAAAGCCAATCAGTGGCACTACAATCGAATGTGTGTTGAGTTGAAATCCCTTAAAATATGCAACGTGATTTTTGTTAGCTCAATTCGCATACGAACGAAATGCATACAAAAGACAGCGAGATTTCATGCAGCTACTAGTGGTCGTGAATTTTAAAGTTTGTAGTTAAGTGCATGCAGTGTATTCTTATACTTTGCAAGCATATAGTATATGTATGTGTGTGCGTGCTGTGCTATGCATGTCATTTCGTTTTATTTAATATATAGATCTATTTTTTTTTTGTGCACCTTTTTTTTTTTCTTGCACAGCTCGGTAGCACGTTCTCGATAGCTTAACAATGAAATGACATTATCTGAAAATGAAACCATTGAAATTGTGCAAAGATTTGCGTGGTCACACACACACACACACTGCGCCAAGCGCACATATTAACATAAGTAGAACTGCAGTGCAGAAAAAAGAAAAGCTTGAAGAAGAAGAAAAATAAAATAAAATTTTAAATGCGACGCCCTGCATACAAAACGAAGGCGAGTGGAAATGGTGGAGAAGCAAGAGGCAAATAGCACTGGAATCTAAAGCTATCTTCGCTCGAGCGTGTGCAGCGAATTATTTGTATGTGCGCGTTTTAGTTATCATCGACGACAATGCGTGCAAGTAGGTAACTATGGAAATTCATAATATGATGCGCTAACAGCTATAACACCGTTAACTTTTCTATTACAGCTATTATAAGCATGTCACAGAAAGTGTGCGAGTGTGTGTGTGTGTGTGTTAATATTTTTGAATTATCATTGCATTTGTATAGAAGCAGCAATACTCGACAAAGCTGTCAACTTAATTTTTAAGGTTAGTGTAAGAAAATGAAAGTAATAAAATAAAAATAAAAGGGGCAATCCAAAAACTATATACCGGGTCTTAAGTGCCAAAAAATAACTATCAAAAACTCTTTAAAAAAAAAACGAAATCGAAGAAGAAATCGAAGAAGTAAAAGTTACAAATCAGACACGCAAATTTTTAATATCAACCAGCAATTTAAAATTCAAATAAAAAATCTCAACCGAAGTTAAAACATGATTTGCAATACTTATATAGCTAGATGATAATTCAAATTCAAAATCTATACTTATTATATGAAATAGATTATGTGGAGCATACTCATGATAGCGTGGCATACTCATTTATTTTTTGAAGAATATGCATTATAATATTAATTAAATTTACAATACATAATAATGAGCGATTTTAAATTACTTAACTTTTTCGGGTGTTTTATAAATAAAAAATCTTATCTCCAAAAATTAAAAAAAAAAACAAATCAGCTCAGATTTCGTAGAATAAATTTTTTAAATACTTTTAATTGGACCTTCTAAGTTTACACAGCTTTAACAACTCGACTTGTTTTTTGTTTGAGAAATATATTTAAAAAACAACTATTTTTATTTATAAAACTCTATTTTCGCAAATATCTTCAAATCGATGCAGCTCACGGGAATCTTCATTACCACTTAAATTTTACAGAAAAAAATTTTAAATCCTTGAAATTAAAGCAATATGTTTGCGAAAATTTGGCTCCGTTACAAATTATAATATTGAAAATTTTTTCTAATGAATATATTTTTATTCAATTCCCGTTACTTTTCAATTAAAATATGCTTAATTCTCTAACAGAAACCAACTAAACCCAAGTTTCAAATTTTATAACAAATTTATAACAACTTAACAACTTTTGTTTACATTTTAAGCCCTTTAAAAAGTGCATTTTTGTTGTCCATTAATTTGCAGTAGAAATGCAAAATTGATGTAGCTAATAATTACCGTTGATTTTCGAGAACTCTTTTTGGTTTCTTCGGTTTTCTTTCATATGAAATTAAATTTTTAATACCCGACGTACATTGCTGCACTTCAAAAAGAGTAACGTACTAAATTTTCTTAATTTGTATGTAAAGGAATTTATTTAAAAAAACGTTAGTGTCGCGCCAAAAAAAAAATTGCGATTTTTATAAAGGAATTATTAAATTTATTATGTGTAAATTATTATGAGAAATGTTCCCTCAAAATATTACGAAAAATTTGTTTAAGAATGAAGGTTTTTATAAATATGTCTTTTTTAATATTCAAAAAAAAAACTTCCCTTAAATGATGGTAAGAGGATAAGCTTAAGATGTGTGCTTAAAATTTGAAAACGTAATCATAATAAACTGAATTAAGACAAAAAATTTGGAACCTTTTCTGGTGATAAATTCAGAGCTTATAAAATTAAAACAGTTTTCATCGAAAACTATTTCGGATTATTCTAAAATTAGTATTTCAATTTTTTAGCCATATTTTAAAAACCTTAATTTTTAGAGCACACCATTTTTAGATACTCCCTCACATTAGCTGCTGCCACAAGCAATGTATGTCACATGAAAATTTAAAATTTAGTTAAAACAGAAAACCATTACTTATGAGACGATTGCGAAGCTTAAAGCACAGCAATAGCAGCAGTGGCATTTAAAGAAAGCCATACAACTTTAGCAGCTTAGGCGTCAAGTGCGGCAAGTGAAAATGAAAAGAAAAATACTAAAATAAAAAATATTAAAAATGCAAATATTGAACAACACAAATCAAAAAATATATACCCGTATACAAACACACACACACACACACATCCATCAAAGCGCTGCAAAATTGGATCGAGTAGCGTCATAGCAAACAAAAGAAAACCTATAAGGTGCTTTGGAAAAGGCAAAAAAAAAAAACAAGAATCACACAAAAATAAAATAAAATATTATGCAAATCAGCGCAAGAAGACGTTGACATGATTGAAATTGAGGTGAAGAAAAGTGCGCGCGCTTGAAGCAGCAAAAAAGTGTGACAGCAAAGCGGCGACAAGCCGGCGTTCGCATACAAAGCCAGCCATACACCAGCTAGAAAATTCACTCACAGAAATTTCTAACTATATATGTATATATATAAATTCACACTTATGTACACACACACATAAATTGACTAAGCTGATATTGGTTTCGTTTCATTTTCAAAAAAAAATAAAAAAATAAAAACACTAAAAACCTAGCAAAAGCAAAGCAGGCAGCAGATAATCGAAAAATTGAACTATGTCGCAGGAAAAGTCCATCTATATGTATGTTTGCGTGTGCGTGTGTTTGCAGCATGCAACAATCATTCAATTGTGCCACAAAATATGCATACAAATTCTATTTACTTGCGAACTAGTTTCTCTATCTTATTTTTTCAGCACAATACTCTTTTCGCTGATATCAATTTTCTATACAATGCACACATTGTGAAATGCTGCCATTGTTGCCAACAAACAATCAGTGTAGAGAGTGCGATAACGTAAAAGAGAAATGCTGAAAATCGAAGCATTTCATGGAGACCAAAAACGGATACAGCTTTGGGAGAAAAAATAAATATTGGAGTTGTGAATGGAATGGATATAAGAGGGAATTAAAAAATACTGAAAATTTTAAGTATGATAGAAAAAATATCGTTTGTTATAAGCCAATACCTAAACGAATACCTATGTCATAGCCAATAGCAATACCACGATCAATATCAATACCAAACCGAAGCCGAAGCCGATCCGATATCAATACGGATACGAAAATCAAATACGAATACTAATTAATATAAATACCAAAACTGAACCAATACTAACAAATACTACCAAAAAATTAACAGTAAACCAAATCAGAATAATAAAAATAACAGTATTAATACCACTGTCAATATAAATATCAATACCAATTACAATACTGATACCATTAGCTAAACCAATAGCAATACCAGAACAATAGCAACTACAATACCAATGTCATTACCAATACAAAAACCAATACCAGTACCAAAATATCGTTATCAATAACAACAGCACTAACAACTATGATTACAATACCAATACCAATACTAAACTTAATACCAATAACAATTACAATTACAGTACCGGCACAAATATCTACAACAAAGCAACACCAATATCAGTACCAATACCAGCAACCATAGCTATAGCAATACCAATATTAGTACCAATACCTTTATTAATACCATTACCATTACTGACACCAATAACAATACCAAATTATCATTGCCGGCAATTTTAATTACCTTTAACAATACCAATACTAATGCCATTACCAATACCTATAACAAATACAATTACAGTGCATCCCATTACCTACGTGAATAGCAATACCAATACCAGTAATCATAAAAATACCCATTTTAATACCAGTACTAATACCAATATCTGTACCATTACCAACATCAATACCACTACCAAGCACAATACTTTTTCCAAAATGTCATTATTAATAACAATACCACTTATAATTACAATACCAATACCAATACCAACAATAACAATTACAATTAAAATTACAATACCATTACCTATACCAATCCCATTAGCATTCCGTTAACTATAAACATAACAGTTTCCAGCACTATGTAATATTACCATTACAATTAGCAGCAACAATTTATTTCTTTCTTGCTCATCTCCTTCAATCTATATCCTCTGCATTCAACTTCCTTCGCAGCTTTAGCCTGCAACCTCGTTATCCTTTTCTAGTTTTCCTTTCCTTTATTGTTGATATGGTAAAATTTATACAATACACCAACAGTCAACATGACGTATGAGTGACATTTGCTGTGGTAATAGTAGTCGTTTTGGAAATTTTATACATATGGGCGTACTTATATTAAATATGTAATGACATATCGGAAAGTATGGAGAACAAAATGAAGGGTGATGCTCAAATGTTTTAAATAGAATTTCGTGCATTAAAACAGCAGAAGTCTATGTCTAGTTGAGGTTCGAATGGGGAAATAAAAAAAAAAATTAGGTCGAAGATAATTTTGTAATTCTAATTTGACAAATCACTTCTTATATTTCACTTTTAAAGCCATATCTTGTGAAAAAAGACTGGCGCCGGTTTTTGTGAAATCGGAGATTTTTTACTGTGGTCGGTGAAGAAATGTATTGAGAAAATTCGGATATCCGAAATCCTTGTGAAAAAAGACTGATGCTGGTTTTCGTGAAATCGGAGATTTTTTATCTAAGGAAAGCAATGCTCACATATAATTATATTGGTGTAACAAACACAATACAGTCGATATTAATTTACATTCCGAATACTTGCATCAACTGTAGGTAAGTGAATAAAAATATATTCGGTTTAAACCAGCATGTTTAATTCTGAATTTTCTCCCATAGTACTCGGTTAATATGTAAAAACAATAACACCATGTAGAAAACGCCTAAGAAATTCCTAAGAAAATTTCGTGTATCGAATTTCCTTAAGTTAGTTCACAGCTCACAAGAAAAAATCCTTGCTCTACTGCCTTTTTCTAAAGCTCAGGCTCCAAAAGTATTGCCGAATTTTTTTTCAGGCTTTTCTTACAAGCTGTAGATGAAACTTTAGCTGATACTCTACTATTTGTGGATCCCTTTTGTGAGTTAATTACTTTAAAAATTTGTAGCTAATAACTTGACTGAAATATTAACTAAACAGGTTTGTGGATAGTTGTTTGGAGGAATTGGTACAAAATTCTATATTTTTAAGATTTTTGTAGTGATTCAAACGAACTGCGAGGAATTTCGCCTAATGGGCGTATTTCGCTGATATTACTTTCCTCCGCAAATAGAAACGTCAGCCATTACAGAAATGTGCAACTGATCAAGAAACTTGAGCGCCAAATATACATAAATTAAGAGCGCGCGTGCGGCTTCTTTCACATTTTCCCTGCTCCCTCTATATATCTGAAATATCCCATGCAGCTCCCTACACACTTTGCGAACGATTGATTTTGTAATTTTCTCGAGAGTGCAACAGAACGTGTTGAGCAGAACGGAAACGGGCCATTTCATTTTGTAAAAATTTCTTGATGCTTTGCGTTGCTCCCCAAAGCATTCCACTTGTTTGCATCCATGCATACTATACATAAACACACACACACGGACACACACAAACACACACGGGCGCATTCCTACAATCGAATTCATGCGAATATCAGCAGCAAATAGCTTCGATTGATTTACGTGTGTGTGTGTGTGTGTGTGTGAAGACTTACAGGTGTGCATGTGTGTGTTTTTTTCTGTAGTTTTATTTTTTTGTTTTGCGCGCGTGTTAACGGTTGCACACCTTGGCGTCACGCTTAGTCTCACAGCACTGAATTGTGTCATTTTCAATAAATTGCAGTCAACGTTGGCAGCATACCGGGAATATGTCAGCAAAAGTGTATAAAGAAGATATTTCTGTTTAAATGAGTACATGTTATATTGAAATGGTTGTTGCTTAGATACTACACGTTTGGTATGCCTGGGCACGCAATAAATAAAAGGGAAGTTAAAAGAACATATCCTCGTAGATATGCAAAAATATTATTATATACATGCTCATATCATAAAAACAAAAAAACAAAACTTTCTCATACATTTTACGACTCTCAAAGGTATTAGATTAAAGCGAGTACGACTATTACTTAAATATATGGTTGATGAAAATGTTTAACGAATAAGAAAATCTTAAGAATGCTGACAAAACGAAGTAAAATAATTTTATGATGATGATGATGGATGATTTGTAATGCGAATTTAATGTAGTATCGAATAGACCAAACAACAAGGTCGAACTCAATCGCATTTGTTTCTTAGGTGCACACGGAACTCAATGAAGAAATTTTCATTGGAATAATTTATCAACTTTATTACTTAACTAAAAATTGTATTGCATTATAAAATTTTTAAACTTTGAACAAAACTTAGCGGTATGATTGGAGATAGGGATAATGAGAAAGCAAACGATTTTTACACGGTTAGCGTGGCTGTGTGGTTGCGTGCTCGCTTAGCAACTCCGTCCACTATAGTTCAAGTGGTAAAGTCTAGAAGGAAAGAAGTCTGATGAGGAGATGTGGTGATCTCCGAAATAGCAGCTATCACTTCTACCACTTTGAAAATGGTTGTTTTCCCACATTATTCCCTAGTAAAAATCTGGCCTCAAACTCAATAAATTACAGTCACTTCATATATATAAGGTCAAAATAATAATAAAACTTAAAGAAATTTATAGAATTTTTGAAAATGTATTTTTGGGTGCAATGAAATTTTAGTTTAATTATTTTTAAAATTCAAAATTTCAAACTTTTTAAACAGAATTTTTAGAAATTTTTTTTTCTTCTATATAAAAAATTCCAAGCATTTATTATATGCGGAATATGTGCAATACCGCTAAGGAAAACCCTTTTAAAAATTCAGCGCGATGTTCTACCTGCTTTAGATTTATTAAATTTTTGCACAAACTTATATGCATTCTTTGTTTTAGAATGAAAAAAAATCTGATTACAAAGACACCGTTAAGAAAAAAAAAATACAAAAATTAAAAAAAAATTTCAAATTTTGATGAAAATTTTGTTGAATCCTTTAAAATTTGCACATAATTGAAAAATTGAATTTATAAGTTTTGTTTTGTTTTAGAATGAAAAAATTAAACCCCCAAAAAATTTTCTAAAAAGTTCCAAATTTTGATGAAAATTTTGTTGAAAATTTTAAAATTTTGTACATAGTTGGAAAATTGAATTTATAGGTTTTGTTTTGTTTTAGAGTGAAAAACTGCGCTTAAAAAGTTTGAAATTAATTTGTGTTTGCCTTATAAAATGTTGAAACTTCTCAAGACGCACCTGCCTTATTATTAGGATACGCACTATATAGTTCTTTGTATAACATAAACCATATAAATCAGAGTGCAAATCTTTGTACAAAGTTTTCAAAAAGTCAAAATATTTAAAAAAATTTTACTCAATGTTTAAATTTCTTGCTACGAATTTTTGGAAAATCGTTGAATTTTTAGTGCATTAAATTTATTCCATTACAAAATGCAATATTCGAAAGATCAAAAATTCGAACTAATCTTTGATACTTTTTTTTCCTGATACTCGTACAACACATGAACAAAATTTATTTCAATTTTTTCTCTGACTAGTTGATTGCGACTTCGTCTGGCGTGATTCTGGCGCTATCTGGTGCATTCATTTTTCGTAAAAGTATTTTTCGTTAAACCCCTATTATATGGACGTTTCAATTTAATCAAACTCAGATCATAAATAGAAATTCTGAATGAATCGCCTCTAGCGCCACCTAGCGTATTCATTTTTCATAAGTGTACTTCTTATCGCACCTGCAGCGTATTTTTCTAATATCATCACTATCGAGCCATAAATTAGGAGATTTTGAATAACTCGACTCAGCATGCCACCACTACTACATTCTACTTTCATTAAATTCGAATCATAAATATCGATTTCTCGAATATTTCGACTCATGCGCCACCTAGCGGATTAAAATATAGCCTATGTTCATGTCACGGCTCTAAGGGATATGCGTTCCAAACATTGTAAAGTAAAATTTTATATATGTATATAGATTATCAGATATGCTGTGAGTACAAACCCGTTGCATTTTGGGTATGTCGATCCCTTCGGTCGTTCACCTGTATCTTTAGTGATAGTTTCTTAAATGGACTCTTATTTCATTCAATTACCTTCTTTTCTTTCTGGGTTTCTATGTTCATACATTTATGAGTTTGCCATTGACTTTTTTTTATCGGAATCGGGTAGAGTATTTGCTCGCAGGTGATATCGGAAAACCATTTATTCGAATTAGCGTTCTCAGCTTCAATGTTTCAAAAACACAGTGCAATGGATAAATAACTAAAAATAAAAACTAACAAACAATACTCCCTGTTTACCCTACACAGAACTAATGTTACCGTCTGATTAGTTCCCATACAAATTTTCTCTCCACCTTCTTCGTTGCATCGCATCGCATTGATATTCCGATTTCATCATCATTATAATAATCGCCCTTCCATTATTATATTTATTTCAAATGCATTGTAATCCCATTCATGGCCTTTGCAGCCATTACACGCTACCTCTCTTACGGCACACAGCGTTCAAAAGCAAGACACACTGACAACCAGATTATAGTAGTTACTCAAGACGGCTTGTTTCTTAGCTTTTATCGCATGCTTTCTTTTGCCATACGCTTCTCCACTAAGTCACAGCCAGCCGGTCTGCATACACTGAGCTCTACAAATATTATATATTTATATACAATGACCACGTCTAGTCGAGCGAGAGTTCAGCGCATTGCGTGTCGTCGTAGAAAATCCGCTTTTATTGCTTTACTAATCCGCCATAGCGTGTGAAAAGTCAAGCTGAGGCTACCAGCAAAGACAAAAAAAAAATCAATTCAAGTTCTCGTTAAGCAAGTAAAGCAAATACAAAGTCAGCGAGGAAGTCAGGCAAGGTAAAGTAGGTTAACGTAAAGAAATCGCCACTAAAGCAAATTGAACTACAAAGCATTGGAAGAGGCTGACAATTCTTGGCTATGGTTGCAAGAAAGCCAGGCAGACGTTGTGTGTTGCACAAGCACCACGTGTTTAAATTGTCAAATGAATTACGGCTGACAACAAACAACATGAGTGTCAACAGTGTCGGCGATAATGCTGAGCGAAAAATCAGCTGCAAATACGTAGACGAGTGCAAGGAACTGTGCGACGTGAGGCATACACCTAGCTTACCACTAAGGATTTTTCGTTGGTGTGCAGCTAGGTTGGCTGGCTTAAAAATGTTCGCTGTCAACAGGCGTAATACGCGAAAGCTGACTTTTGTCAGCAGCCAAAGAGATGAAACGAATTTTATCTTCGCTGTAGTGTAGTGACGGTACTCGCGCGGGATGTGCAGTTTTTGTTCGTCTTTTTGCTAGTGTTGCCAACTTCTTTATTACATTTTTAATACCGTGCTTTTCGCCTGCTTCACTTTTCTCAGGAAATTAAGCCCAAGCGCTTTATTTATAGAAATAACTGTAATAGGCGAGTGCAAGCAAAAAGGAGAGAGCATAAATAAGGAAGGAATATGTAGAGCCAATACTAAGTGACGAAACGGTGTGAGAAGTAGCGAATTAGAAAGTAAGTCGATATCTGCTGACTATTTTGATTTATTTTCTACACTCAATTAATATATGTAATTTCAGAAGCGAAAAGGCATCAAAAAAACTATATGTTCGCTAATCTAAAGACTTACACAAAAATTTTGTGTCATGGTGTTTGTGGTTGCACTCCTTTATATTTTATGCTTGGGAGAGAATTGTCACATGTTTGAAAATTCAAATTTAATTAAATTATACACAAGTATGTAAAATATTCAAATATGCGTGTCAAACGGTTCGTTTCGCTGAGTAGCAGGTTTATAGTTAGCTATATTTTGAAGAGGGTTGCTTGAAAAGTCGAATTTAATTAAATTCAACACGAGTTATATGATATATTAATAAAAGGGTGTCAAGCGGTTCATCTCGGTAAGAAGGTTCATAGCTAACTTTTATCAGGATCACCACCAGTTTCAAAAGTTGAATTGGAAACTGTACACAATTTATATGAAATCATAAAATATGGATATGAAAATGTTCGCTAAGCTAGGAGAAAGTTTAATGATGCAGTTTGAAGAGGGTTGCCGCCTGTTTGACAATTCCAATTCATATAAATCATACACAATTCTATGAAATATTAATATGAGTGCTAAGCGCTTCATCTCGGCGTGTTCAATGCTCATATCTATATTTTCAGAGGGTTGCCACCAGTGTTAAAATATCTATTTATATAAATTACACTCAAATTATTTGTGAGAGAACCCAAAATGCGATTTGTGAAACAAATATAGGCAGGCCAACAATTGCCAGGTTTTCCTATATCTTATATATAAAAAGGAGCTGAGTGTTTGTTGGTATATATAAATAGTTTATAGACTCGCAAACTATTGAACCGATTGTGCAAACAAAAATCCCAATAGGTGCCGCTGGTGTCGAGATGTTGATAAAAAACCATTTTGAATACCGATTTGATTTAAAACAATAATAATACACCCACAAATATATAAATATTTATTTAAACAATAAACCGATAGGTGGCGCAGGATTCAATGTAAACAATTATGCAGGTTATATTCGATTTAAATGCTTTAAACAATGTAAGTAGCGGTAATTTGATTCAAAGTAGCGTGTACTCAGTAAGCTATAATAAAAATAACATTTTGCGGCATAGTTTTAGGCGCAGTAGTTATGATAGCATATTATAATGACAAATTCATACAGTGTCCTCTATTGGTAAGTGGTTGCAACAATTTGATTAGCAAAGAAGGAACACAACGCCATCGGTTGCTCAGCTATATCATTTGCAAAATTCGATGAAATCATAAATAAATAAAATAAATTGGAACACGAGTTGATACAAAAGTGGTAAAAAAATATGGGTAATATTATAAACCACCGATGGAATCGGCATATCGATTTTGAAAACAAAATGTGCGAATCAAGCCAAAAGTTGCGATGCTCAAATACATCCTTGCTTCAGTAAGCTTTAGTAGATAATATTTCACTATCATTTGCAAAATTCGTCTTACATAATAATCACCGCTGGTGTAGTGAAGGAAATTCCGGTTCAGTTATCATTTTGAGTAATTTAGAGTATATGTATAAAAAGTCTAGCTACCAGTGCCTTCAATAATATTTTCTATATAAACGTGCTCAACATGTTTTTTATTCTTTTCATCCATAATCCTTTGTTTTCCCCATTTCTTGCGATTTAAAAAAAAATCGATTATAAACCGCATTGGTTCGCAATTAGCGGCATTACGTCAACCACAAGCACTAACTCTGTAGCGCACAATCAACAGCACAGTAGAAGAACGAAAATGAAATGAAAACGAAAAAAAATCATACCAACAACAAAATAGTACGAGTTGTACTCTGTTCAACACCAGATGCCCTCACTTGAGAAATTAAAATTCTTTGTACGCATTTGTGGGCGCGTGACCACACAGACGATCACCGTAACACACACACACACACACACACACACTTGAACACACAAATCAGTAAAAAGCATGTGCTCCTCCATCCGTTAACCACATCAGCTCAATGCAATTCCACGCCATGACCACAATACCAGGCGGCAAAAGCAACGTCAGCCACAACAATTGAAGCCAAGCGGCAGGCGGGCAGCAGCAATAGCAGTAGCTGTGGCGAAGCATGGTCGAGTCAATCATGACTGTTGGTGAGTGCTATGGAAAAACCACTACAAATAAAAAATAAATCAACAAAAAGCAAAAAGTGTGCTACATTCTCGTGTGGTTATAAAAAATTAACACGCCTTTTGTTTTCGCGGAAAATTGCAAAGCAGCAAAGCAGACAATGCGCTCATCTCAACGAAACAATAAGAATTGGCCAGGCTTGCGCTGCGAATCGAAAGGAATGCAGAGGGATCACGCTGAATATGAGAATGGAGTAGTTAAGAAATGTTGAAAGTGTTGGCAGTTACATACCCGGCTGTGGGCGGTGGATAGAAGGTGATGGAAAAACGATGTTCGTGGTCGCCCGGTAGTTGAAACGCAACTTATCTATCGCTGCTGTGTTGGCACTTGTGATTAAATGCATTTAAAAATTTATACCCGCCCAAGCGCACGTACTAGTTGTATGTTGTATGTGTTGAAAAAATTACAGAAATAGGAAAAGTTGAAAAGTTTTAATGTGCAACCACAAGAGATGTATGTAGTTGTTACTCAGAGTTGCTCAGCACTATAGTTGGGAGTTCGAATAAGTGGGGATAGATGAAATTATAAGCATAATATTGAGAAAGCGAGGCAGCAGTTTAAAGAAATAATAATAGTGTACTTGAAAAGTGCAAAATACAACAATTTGAGATTGAAAAATTCAATTTGCTTATCATAATATTTGGGTCCAACACAAAACACAACTTTCTGTTATCACAGTTTGAGAAAAGGGTGTTTCCTAAAACTTATTTCGCAGACTTGGATATTATCGCTAGTTTTTTATGACAAATTTCTTATAGATGTATTTTCGTTCATAGATTTTCATTCATCGTTCACTCAATGTTGAACAGCAAATAGATTTTCATTCACCATATATGTTACTTTGATCTATGAACAGATTTTCATTAATCAATTAAATAACTTTGAAAAACGAATAGATCTTCTTTCACCATTCAAATAATTTTGAATAACGAATATATTTTCATTCACTACTGAAATAATTTTGAATACAGAGTAAATTTTCATTCATCATACAAATAATTCTGAATAACGAATATATTTTTTATTCATTCATTCATTCAAGAAATTTTGAATAACGGATATATTTTAATTCACCATTCAAATAATTATAAAATAACGAATATATTTTTATTCATCATTCAAATATCGAATAGATTTTCACTCACTACCCAAATAATTTCGAATAACGAAAATAGATTTTTATTCATCATTATTCAGCCATTCAATATATTTGTTGTTTTAATGATGAATGAAAATAACTTAGCTATTTTAAATTATGGGGAAAATAAATGCAATTGTGTTCATCATTAAAAATATAAGCTTGGTGAATAAAATTAAATTTTTAATTTGAATAAGACTTAGCCTCTTTGAGCCTAGCGCTGGTAATCGAGGATAACTGAACACTGGGCTAGCAAAATAAATAAAAATTTGACCAGGTATTCTAAGGTCTCATAAAAAATATTTCTAAGGATTTGGAAGAGCACTATCCCATTTGAAGCAGAGAAATATTCGATACCCTGCACAGAACACAATTTTTTAACTTTGTTGCAATTTACGCCTACGCAAACCAATTTGCCAAAGTAAGTAGGATGTATGTAAGTTTCAAATACAATTATTTACTTTGACAGCTGATTTGACAGTTATAATACCATAACATTTTATATTTTCCGAAAAACATCTTTAAGTATTTGCAACATTTGAAAAACTCAAACTATTACTATATTGATCGAGTTAATCAAGTTTAAGTTTGAATACTCTGAAAATCGAGCTGAAGCCAAAAAGGTATAGAATTTTAAAAATGTTTACTAAAGTCGTAAGCTTGCTATATTTTTATTTTTTCAGTTCCTTATTTATTTTCGACTTTTCAATATCATTCAATAACATCTGCCTACTTGTAATATTTACTTACGCGCAAAACAAACAACCTTATTTAGTTCAATAAGAGACACAATTTGGCAGTTAAAACACACAACTAAATAAACAACAAACCAAACAAAGTGAACCCTTTTTTTTAATGTATTTATGGAGGATGTGAAAAGTTTATTTTTGTTTTTTGTAGACCTTGTACGAATTTGTTTTTCTTTCATTTAATTTTTTCTTTCTTTTAATATCAAAATTGGGTAATATCTTCAAGAAAAAGGTAAAAATTGAGCGAAGTCAACGCATGTAAACCAAGTTTGCTGACACAAAAATATGCTACAACCCTTTTGCTGCGTGGCGGAGAGTTAGTAGCAGAGTGCCCAGGAAGTAAAAAAATATATATACATACAAAAATGTAAAATAAATAAATCCCAGTGACGCAGACAACCCAATAGTTTCTATTCAATTTTTAGCTGCTTGAAGGTTTGGGCAGAAAGATGAAAAAAAAAAAATATTTACATACGCAATTGTTAAGTATGAGAAGAAAAATATGAAAAAAATGTTTTTTCTTACTTTGTGATACCACTCAGTTCGCAGTAAATTGACCAATTTTTCCAAATGAGATATTTTACTCAAATATGCTAAACTTGTAGCGTTGGCGGAGCTTTGTAGCTCTGTAGCCCTTCCCGGCACTCAACGCACTCTACTTTAGTTTCCTTGGCTACTTTTCCTCTTCTACTTTCCCTTCGCAATTCATTTTGCATTACTAATTTTAAATGTAAACACTGCAAAATTATGAGGCCAGCTTAGCGAGCGCGCTAAGGTTTTTTCTTATTTTAAAAAATTTTTTTTTTGTTAGGTTCTGCTGCTCACCCTCCTGTAGCACTTGGCTATTGGCATGAGAAAGGAAGGAAGTGTAGCGGAAGGTTAAGTTAAATTGCAAAGGGTTGTGATAGAAAAAGATGGAAATAAATTGGGTTACACGCATTTTGTAGGAAATTGACGGACTTTGGCATGGGGGGTGCAAGCAAAAGTTCGCTCAAGCATTTAGCGAAGGCAACCAAGCACATTGACGGCTGATGTAATTTTTTCAGATATATGGAACCATTTAGGCTCACACAAGGTACATATTTTAAACTTTCAGTCAAATTCCAAATGTTATTTTCCACTTTGGATATGTCTTACGAAACGTCAATTTTTAGCATCATACCAGTTAAAAAACTAGTCTGTCGCTATGTATATCAGCTTCATATCATACAATGAACCAGTTCGAAACTCGAACTTTTGAAATAGGTTAGGTTAGGTTAGATTGGAATGGGCTTTCCCTTTCTCTAAGACTGCAAAAGCAGTTTCACTGGCGCTATCCATAGGAGTGAAGAGAGAACACCTCCCTGTAGAATAACCCTCCCAATAGACCTATGAGTCGTCTAGCTCTCCTGCTGGGAGCTCAGTAGCCTGCAGGTGAGCAATATATTGATGATACCGACCAGAGTTTTGTCCACTCGCAGTTCCGTCAGATTCGAGGTGGTCACATAAGGGAGGACGTTGTTGGAGTCCCCTAGAATGCCACTAGTAGTTTTAAACTAAAGAATGGAGAACTAGCTTCGTAGATCTGACCTGGCCATAGGCATGTTGCGCATTGGACACAAGAGTAAGGCTAATATCTTGAATAGAAAGAAAAGATGCTTGTAGATCTAAATTCACTAGATTTAAGGCGAGAGGCTTAGCTTTAGAGTGAGAGGTTTAGACTGAAGGAAATCATGATTTCCTTGGTGCCGCTTTTGCTATCACAAGAGGTGCTTTTCATAGCAATCAGATGGTGATATCTGAATTTGTTTATTCTTTGATTGAAATATTAATTGACTTGTTAGCTATATGATATATATTAAAAAAAAATTAACCCTGGTCAGTCCAACTCCGACCACGCCATTCACAGTTTAGGCTTTGAAACTTCCATATTTCGAAGGTAGATGGCGCTGAGCCGCAATCGCTGCCTACCTAGTATGACTAATTCCACTTGATACCAGTTTATGAACTAGAGTGTTGACTGCATGAAACTCTGCACTTTCGCCAGCATACCACAGGGCACACAAGTAGGTCGCAAATCTTAAATAACATACTATTTTGCATTTGCCACACAAGTACCCATTACATACTCTTGTTTTACAAAATCGTTAGCAGAGAAGTTCTAGTTAAGTAACTGTTTGTGTACGCAGAGAAGTGCCACTAAATGTTGAGTCAACAGCAATCCTAACATATTTATTTTCTTTACTTTCTCTTAAGCGTTTTCTTTTCCGTCTTCACATCGCTCGCTAATACAATTCGCCCACATTGTTACTTTTCATAAATGCAAAATAAATTCGTTTTCCTTTCAACACAGCATACACATTCAATTTGGGTGTGTGCAAATTTTCAACCTCCTCACTTTTATCAGAAAATTATATTTATTTATTTATTTATTTTCACTTCTTTTCAACCTTTTTTTCCTCGCCTCGTTTTGGGTACGAAGGACATATGTATGTCAAAGCTTGTTTCCAAATGCACACATGAAGAAAGACGCGTATATTTGCTTTTACTTTTTGCGTTTCTTTTATGTTTGCAATTGATGAGCTTGCCTACGCAGCCCTTTGCATGTGTGGGTGCGCGTGATAATCTTTTCAATAAATGCAATAAATGTTCATGATTGGTTAAATCCGTGCTTTGGTGCTTTATTTGTTCGATGTGTTTCTGCAAGTCAATGAGGTATTTATCGAGAATATTTTATATTATACAAAAAAGGCATTCAAGTCACAAATTGTGCTTGACAGAAGGAAGGTTTGGAAAATGCATAACAAAAAAAGCAATAAATAAAATGTTTTATAAGAAATAAGTTTTTCAATCTGCATATCTTCGAATATTATTTTCAATACCCGAGAAATTGGAATAAAATTTGTGATTTTTTAGGAAAGCAATTCGTCGGTGGTGTCGGCGTGGCGTGAATTTAGGCGCAGATTTCCAGGTCGTCCGATACCAAACTATATACTAAGGCATTTAGCCCCCCACCTGGTGTACAATTAGGCAACTCGATATGCTGTCAGCTCTGACTGGCCGCGGAGCAGCTGTTCTCTTGAGAACATCGTGGCTGTAGCTGAAGATGTCGCAGAGGATCCCTGATTTGGCATCAGATTACGTACCATGTCTCTGAGCATCAATCGCCGACCTTTACAGAGCATTTTATTGGGAGAGAAAATGTTCCCTTTCACAGTGCAGACAGGGCAGATAGTGCATCATCTGTTAGCCGTTTACATTCTGAAACTCGGTGCCGAGGGACCTTCATTGCAACAAATCATGATCAGTGCGGTCCAGTTCCATAGCTGTGGGTATGAGAATAAGCAAAATTAACGCTTCTGGGTCATTCACATGTATCCAGGCAAATTTACTGCCTGGTCTTATGTCTTCGGAAAAACCTTGCTCTAGAATACTACTCTAAAATATTTGCATCTCCCTCAATTTGATGGGACTGAAGAGGATGTGGTTCCAACAGAATAGAGCAACCAAAATTGTGAGAGCTGCATTTTCGGTTCTCCTAATCTTACTCTACGGTGATTTGCATTGGTCGCCAAGATCGATGGCTTTAACCGTTCCAGATATTCTTTTTTGGGGCTTCTTGAGGTCCGATTCTATGTCAACAAGCTTCTGACTCTTGACGTTCTTATAAGGAATTCTTACCAAGGATCGGAGAATTGGTCACCAGGAGTTGTGACAAGAGCGTTGAAAAATGTCATAAATCAGAATCACTGTATTAAATGATTCCAAGGACAAAATTTTTTGCTTTTAATTATTGCACAATCGATATCTTGTGATTTTTATTTCTTGAACCAAAAATAACCTTTATTCTTGGGCTTTTATTTTTTCGATCAAGCTCGACCTTTTTTTTTAATTTTTTACTTTTTTAATCACATATAACCGTTACCCTTTGATTTAAGTTTTTTCGTTCATGTCGATCGATATTTTCTGAATTTTATTTTTTCAATCAAAAATAATCGCGACTCTTGTACAATATTTGTATTTGTCGGTAATATCAATGATATGTTTTATGATCGAAAAACTTCATATCCCAGAATAACGATTATTTTTGATCGATGAAGTAAAATTCATAAAATATAAACCAAATATGATCGAAAAATAAAAATTAAAGGGTAACGATTATTTCTTTTTCTTTATAAAAATTATAACGGTCTCTTCTTTTTTCTCTTCTTACAAAGGCATACTTGACTCATAGATATTTGAGAATAATTATTATTTGTCCCCCTCATTTATCTGATATATGTACAATATGTTATGAAAATACCCTCGTATTCCAAACCATAAATTATAGTAAAGTAAAAGCCATGTATGAACATTAACAATTCATTGTCTTGTTCCTTTATGTTGGCCGAAGAGCCTAGTACTTAAAGCTTACCAATGCTATAAATGACTTTTAATTGATATTTATGAACATTTGTGTCATGCCAATCTATGTACAACATAAATAGCATAAAAATATATAATCAACAACTTGACCATCTAAAGACATTGACGGAAGTGTCTAGCGTGAAATAATGCACTCATTACAAATTCAACGCCTACCTCTTAAACGCAGGCATATCGTTTAGAGACAAACGAATGTCTGAATCTTGGCAATATTTTATATGTATTGAGAACGGTATGTGGACAATATAAATTATTAATTATTAGCGGCACGCAAACGAAATGTCGCAAATGACTGGCTTAAGTAATGCAAGTGACATCAAAGTATGTATACATACAGTGACTCACAATGTTAATGGTACAGTGTTATTTTTTGTAATAATAGTGATATTTTCCGCGTCATTTTTGTATTTATTAAGTTTTAATAAAAATTAAATTTATTCAATAATATGAACCATAATATCAAATTTTAAAATTTGAAAAAATTTACGATAATTGAATAATCTTGAAAAAATTTGCGCTAAAATTTTAAACTTTTTTATGACAAAATTTTAAATTTTTTTACGATATAAAAAATTTAATTTTTTACGCTAAAATTTTTAATTTTTTCTCAGTACTTTATTTATTATTTTATTTTATATTTTATTGCTTTTTGAGTATGCCACAAAAATCTAAATTTTAAATTCTATAAAAATTTTACGAAAACTTAACTAACTTGAGAAAAATTTACGATAAAATTTTCGTTTTATTTTTCAAAATTGTAAGCATTGTTTCGGGTATGCAGATTTATAGCCTAATTAACTTTAGTATAAAAATAATATAGAAGTTTGATGTGGCTAAAAAGTCTGTCGATTTAAAAAAAATTTTTTTTTTTTTTTTTTTTGATGACTAAGTTGCAGATTTACTTTTATATAACTCTCACACGAAATAATACTTTATATGGAAGAATTTTTTTTTTAAATCTGGCAGATTATGGGTCGTTACCTTTTGTTTGATCTGACCTGATTTATGGCATCTGATCTAAAATCCACGATCTGTGATCAATGGTTTCTGATTCACGATTTATGGTATCTCATAATACTTTACCGATTTATGGGCTACGTTCTGCCCTTTTGAGTTGTTATTCATTATCTATACTTTACGATCTATGGCTCATGGGTTTCAATCAATAGTTTCTACTCTAAAAAAAACTCAATAGCTTTCGATCAATGATCATTGCTTTCTGCTTCATGGTTTTTGGTTTGTGATCTATAGAGCTTTCGCTACGAACCATGTCTACTGATGTTTTGTGATTATGATTTATGGTTGCTATCTATAGTTTATAATCTGTTTGGTATGCATAATATGGCTTGTGGTGCGCGATGCTATTCTGCGATCTACACCATATCATCTACGCGGTCTATGATCTATGGTCTATGGTATAAGATCGGTTATCTATAGCCATGATTTATGATGTATGATTTGTAATGTATGACCTATGACCTATGATGTATGATCTATGGTATCTAAACAGTAATCTATGATCTACGGTCCATGATCGATGATACAGAGAAGTTTAATTTACATACCAAGACTCGATTCTCAATAACTTAATATTTCATATTACTAGATTGTTTTTTTTTCTATACTAAAACTAACAGTATCTATTTCAAGTTTCAAAATCTACGATGTACATTTTAGGACATCTAGCTAATGAGAAAACCTGAAATGGATATAATTTTTACCACAATTTTGCGGCTAACAATCACTTGATATTTCTGTAAAAAAAAAAACTCCCTCCTAGTATTTTATTGCGATCCAAAGCCATCTGATTGCTTGAGCAATTTTTATTGTTATAACATTTTTCAACTACATTGCTCTCTGCTTCAATTCCCCACTTTTCTTGAGTTTTTCAGATAAATATTTACTTCTTTCTTCAAGGTTAATAAACAAAAAAACTAAAGCGAAATATTTCTATATGTGCGCCATCAAACAATAAAGCACCACACAAATTTTCTGCTTTTGTCTTACCCCTAATGAGTGGTAATTTGTAATATTGCGCTTAAATTTAAATCCGCATAATATGATTATCGCTCAATAGGCAATGCCCGCGAGAATAATTATGAACAATTTTTGGTAAACACACTTTAACAATAGATTACAAATAATGATGTGCTACATGGCGTATGAGTGATTTTTTGGAGAGAAACTGTTTTCATTTAAAATCAGTATTAATTTAATTTAACAATAGCATGCACTATCTATTGTATTGTTTCCGAACCAACGACATGGCTAATTTTTCGCATATCAAAGCCAGAAAAAGAAGCTTTTGCCGCCGCGCAACAACCGCAAATTATTTTCGGCATTCAAAAAGCGTTTTTGTAAATAATAGAGAAAATATTAGCTTGCCATTGATAGCAATTTGAATGACTTACACAAAAACTAAACAATATATTATTTTTTTTAAAGCCAACATGACGTATGAGCAACATTTTCATTTGATTTATGCATGAAAGCACACCGCTATAAGTTTCTCAATGGCTACACTAAGCCAATTTCATGCTAACAAATTTTTCTATCTATATATTTACGGACATAACGTATGCAAAGTGGATTTGGCGGAAAGGGATAGGAATTTTTATATACCTTAATATCTGTGAGTGGGCAGTCCGCAATTTTTTGTTTTGTTTAGCTATAGATATGTATTTAGTTAGAAATGTCAACACATTCGATTAATGTAATTTACTATCCAACCATCTACCTTTCACCCTTTTTTTAAGCCATTAAATGTGAAATTTGTAGGGCAAGAGCAATTTCAGAAGAGATAAAAAAATGTATGTACAACAAACAAGGCGGGTATGCAAACACTTTTACCCTTATAAGCTACAACCCAAAGCCATAACTCATCCGGTAATCGCATTAAATACAAGCACAGGCACACACATCAACATGAACACAAGCACATACCCACATTTTCGAGTAACAAGCAAAATGCTTACTGTTTCCGGTTTAAAGTGATTTGGCAGTATGTGAATAGCAGTTGAAATGCGGCTGAAGACAGCAGACCAATAAATAAATATGCGTACAAGATATACAAAAAAAATAAGAGAGAACAAAAACAGGCAGTCATTTGAAAGTGAAGAAGGTTCATTTCGTTTGGACAACAGAATCAAATTTAAATTCATTATAAGACCATATGAAAAATGTATGTATGTATAGAATAATACAATTTACAAATAAAGTGAATGGCACATGCTTGGCACGCAATAGAGGGAAGTAAAAAGAGCGCAGAAAGCAGCAACAGTGAATGCAAATATGTATGATGAATGATTTGTAAGCCGAGCAACAGAATGATAATATAGGAAGCATATTTCAAACACAAATTATCAAAAAAAAAAAAATAAAACATGGGAATCGAAAGAAAAAAGGAAGCCAAAAGAGAATAAAAAACCAAAAAATTAAGAAATTCAACTACCACACGTGCAACAAAGTAAGCAAATGGCAAGGTAAAAAATTAAAAAAAAAGCGGCAGAGAAATGTGAACACAAATATTGATATGCGCTCAATGAAAGTGGTATACAAACAAAATATAAAAGAGACATTTGAAACCGGTTAAGATACACGTTTTCTTTTGAGAACAAAAGACGCGCACACGCAACAAAAAAAAAATTGAAAAATTCCGCACCTACTGTTGTAAAAGTGCCCGTCAATAAAAACCTTTTCATATGCAAGACACTCAATAAGAATTTTGCGAGTATATGAAGAAATTTCAGATGCTACTGCGTTTCATCTTCATAGGAAATCACATTAGTAGATAAAGTTAAAAAAAAATATTAGCACCGAGTAGAAAGTAAACATTGATTGCCTATGCAAATGGCGTTGGAATTATTTAAAGTAGGTAGTTGTAATTTGGCGCGTACATTATATAGCTCGGTGTTTGGTCGAAGCAGGTGGCAAAAAGAGTTTAATAATGGTTAAAAATATTTTACATATTAAATTTTTTGTCAACATGTGCACATAGTCCTCTCTGAATCGGATGAACAAGGTGATTTCTAACGAATTGCGTTTTTTATCATGGAAGCAACGTACAAGTTAACGCAAACCTATAATTTAAAAACCAGTATCATTCGTAAAAGACTAAAAATAAAAAAGGATATGAATAATCTAATTGTATACTTTATTGTATATTTTGCAACATTCTTTACGCTTTATAAAATACTAGTACTTCGCACGACAGGATCCAAGAATTTCATATCGACGCATATAAAACATTACAAAGTTTTCAAAACTGTTATCTTTTTATCATGCATACTTTCAGGCTGAATGCCATGGAATTAACAGTTTGAACGATATGTGGAGAGTACCTTTTATGTATATGTTATATTGGCACCAGTGTGGTACTGGAGAGTGGTGATTAAAGATTTTCATTGGGATATACAGTAGCTCCAAGCGAAACTCGTACAAGTCAAAAAAAATTATTAAATTCCCAAAAATCATAAATAAAATAAGCGCTTCCAAAAAAACTTTTGCATATTTTATTAGTATATTACTACGTAACAAAAACAAAAAAAATCAAAACTAAATGTTTAATTCAAATACACTTTAAGTGAGGTAAAAAAGTAAAATAGCATGTAATTCAATGCCAAAGTGAAACTCGTACATTATATAAAAGGAAAAGTAATGTTAATATTAATATTTTGTATGCATTCCTTTGTTTTTGATAACCATTTGTAATCTATTTGGCATACTTTTAACAAGCCTTTCACAAAAACTGGGTTCAATTTTTTGCCCTTCATCCTGGAGGATCCTCTTCAACTCGTCCTTTGAACTTATTGTACGCTGGTGCACTTTCGTATCGAGATAGCTCCACAAGTTCTCAATGGGGTTTAAATCTGGACTCTGGGCTGGTGTATCGATGACATGCGGACAATTATAAAGCAACCACGACCGCACATTATAAGCCTTATGCTTTGGGTCATTGTCCTGGTAAAAATGCAAATCCTCGACAAGGCCCAGTTTTTCTTTACAAAGTGGCAATTTTTCTTTTAAAATGTTCAGATACATAGCGTGATTCATAATACCCTCAATGAAATGCAATTCTCCAGGTCCCTGTGCAGAAAATGATCCCCACACCATTACCCATCCGCCACCGTGCTTTACTGTGGGCTTCATATTTTTGGCAAGAAGCGCCTCATTTGACCTTCTCCATACATAGGGTCTACCGTCCGAACCGAAAAGATTAAACTTTCTTTCATCTGTGAATAGCACGTTTTTCCAAAACGAGAAATCTTTTGATTGATGTTCCTTTGCAAATCGTAGTCTTGCTTTTTGATTACGTTCGATGATAAGAGGCTTTCGCCTTTTTTTTTTATTTTTATTTTTATAAATAAAAGATTATTCAAAAATTTGTTTTTGTCATTTAAAGAATTATCCAATACGTTAATGAAATAAAACATATCAATTTTTATTGCAATAGTAATTCCCCGTATTTTAAGTAAAACCAAATATTTTAGGGGATGTACGAGTTTCGCTTGGAGCTACTGTACATACATTTTTAATTCATTGTAGAAGAAAGTAGATGCATGATTTTAGAAAGAACTTAGTATGTTCATTTTGTACATTCACGTATATTAATGACGCAAATTGACCTTGCAATCTTACGATTTTTTTGGAAAGATTATTGGCTGAATAAGGATCGTTCGTAGAGCGGGATAAAGTTTATAGTCGCGAAGATCTTAACTTAGCAACTTCTCATCAACGCCTATGAACGCAGAGGATTACATCCTCATACTCCAAGGACGCTTGTTGGCTGCTTCAATCAACTTTCAATCGAGAGTCTTATTTTTTAGCAAAAAATATGTTTGGAAAATTTGCAGTCAAATTTTCAATCTATGTATTTTAACATTGTCATTATGAGAACGACGCAACAAGTTCAAAATTTTTTCAGTTAAATATCAAGATGATGTACATATATTAGAACTGTTTCCAGGATCCCTTGCCAAATTTTTCGTTAACACGTAATGACAGAAAATCGTTCTACTGTTCACGAACTTTTCACGTTATCCGAAGAACAGTAGAGCTACTTAGAAAGTCAAAGAAAACAAATGAAGTTCCTTAACTGACTAAAAGACTGGAAACAAATGCGAAACAAATTTAACAATATTAGTTTGTTGCCCGTAGCTATTTATTTTGTTGTACATTTGTTGAACATATGTATATGTTGCATAAACTGTTTATCTGATCTCTTTCACGTGGCTACCTAACAGTAAAATAAAAATATACATTTTCGTGGGCACAAAAGCTTACAAATATCCTTAAAATCCTTAAAGCTTACAATTATCGCGTTGCTCCGATATCCAGGCCATAAGCTTGAGCTCTAAAATGTATATTTTTCGAAATACTATAATCTTCACAATTGTTTTGCTTTAATTCCAGATAAGAGTATTCATTTCCCCCTTCCCCCCTTAAGTAAGAAGTGTATTTATTTCGATTACCACAAACACAATTATATAATACAATTATAGGAAAATAATTGTACATTGGTCGAATTGCCAAAAAGCAAAAGCAATAGATAAATGAACAAAGCAGATATATTTTTCTACATATAGTACATGCATTCATCTTACACACACACATACACACACCGATACACCCAGGCAACATTTAGAGAGAAAGGCGTGTATGAAAAATGATGCTGTTGTTTTAGAAGATTTTTGAAGTAAAACTTCGTTAGCGGCATTAATTTTTGACATCGCGTAACGGAAGTCGCGTCAGAGTATCGTATAATGAAAGTCGCGCCAGAATCGCTTTACTAATTTCTACCACTATTTTTGCTGATGGTACTACTAATTTCTACCACTATTTTTACTAATTTCTGGCACTATTTTTACTAAAGCTACTATTATTACTACCACTTTTTTACTACTTTCTACCACTTTTTACTAATTCCTACCACCATTTTTACTAATTTCTGCCACTATTTTTACCAAAGGTACTACTAATTGCTACCACTTTTTTACTACTTTCTACCACTTTTTTACTTATTCTACTACTAATTACTACCACTATTTTAACTAATTTCTACCACTTTTTTTACTAATTCTACTACTAATAATAATAAATAATGAATGCATGAATTCTACTACTAGTTACTACCACTACTTTTGCTAATTTATCTCGCAATTTTTCTTAACGGTGCTACTTATGCTCCTACTAATTACTACAAGTACTTTTATTAATTTCTACTTCTGTGTAGTAGTTTTAATCCCAGCTCACGCACTAAGGTGCGCCCATGTTTTTTTTTTTCACGGATATTTCTGAGAACCTACAGAAGACTCACATAGTTTTAATCCTAGAATCACGCAGTTCAAACATACACTGGGTGGAAGGTGGAATAAAAATTTTAAGATATCGACGCATTTTTTTATTTAATACATTCATTTCATACATTCAATGGTATATTTTATTTCCAATTTTATATTCACCTTGAAGCTTACAATATTTATTTTATTTTGTTTTCAATATCTTCACTCGATTCAATCTCTTTATTACCCTCATCAAGTCACCTCTAGAAACAACGATGAATGCGATACTACGATTAATCGGCATTTTGGAGCATCATCAGTAAGATAGACAAACTCCTACGCATTACGGCTCTTTTGCGGCCAAAAAATGCAAATTCCCGTGCACTTGTTATCATCGTGATAGATTAGATAGCGGCTGATCCTTCCGCGAGTGAAAATGTTTGCTGGGCGGCAAATAAAAACCCAACACACCTATTTAGCTAGGCATGTTTGCATGTGTCAGCTGTGTGAGCGCATACTTCAATAAATTCCAAGCAACATTAATGCATTAAAGTTTAACCGCAAATAGAGGTAAAATAAGCTGCGCGTTTTAGTGTGCTGCGAAAAGTGGAGGAGAGGGGTAGACTACACAAACGCAAACACAAACACATGTATGTAGGTATGTATGTATGTGTTAGTAGTATGTTATGTACACAAACACATGTAAACGTGTACAAAGTAGACACCTATTAGTGGCGCCATTGGCAACGGTGTTTTGTGGCAAAGTGCTGTCAAATTTATGGGTTAGTAATGTTTTGCGTGTGCTTAGAGCCCGCGCGCTACTGTTCGCTTTTGGGTGTTGGTTGTCTGTTGGCATTGTTGTTGTAGCATTTGTAGTTTTATCACTGGTGTCGTTCAACGACAGTGCACGAACGGAAAAGGTGCATTTATTTCGCTCGAACTTGCCACATACGCAAACATATACATACATATGTACATAGTGGTAAGTACCGTTTTGTGGGGAAAAATAGACACACGATATTTTAACCAGTTTTATGTGTTTTTCTTTTCTTTATATTTTTTTATATTTTTTTTTTTATTCAAGTCCAGCTTATTATATAAATAACACTGTATATATTCTCATTTCAAACATTGTTTGCAAAATAGGAATTTTTAAAAAATTTAAAATTTTTTTATTTGGAATTTACTTAAAAATTCTAAGAGTATAGTTTTATAGCCCTTTAAATTTTCGCATAATAAGGGACTGGTTGCCAGTATCTGAAATTTTTCGCTGATTTTTAATAATTTTTTTTTTGCAGACTCTGTCAAGCATTTTCTTCCTTACAAAGTATGTTCGATAATTATTTTTCTATGTGAGCAAACATGAAAGAGAAAACTATTTTAAGAATTTTTTCCTAAAGCTCTATGTACGCAAATTTACAGCCCATTAGATTCTCGTGGAATAAAGTTAAAGTTTTCTGCTGATTTTTGATATTTTTTTATGTTAAATTTTTCAACATATAAAATATAAAATACAGGTGGTAAAAGCCCGATACGCGATAGGATTTAATCATTTTAGTCCACGTAACTAACGCAGCACAAAAGGTACCAAAACCGTTATACATTTGTATGCATACTTTCAGGCTGCAGGCAACGGAATTAACAGTTTGAGCGATATGTAATTAATGATTTTCATAAGTATACATTTTTTTTAAATTATTTGTGCCATTAAGCGCATGGAATGGTTTTGGAAAAAATTTATGGCATTCTTTTATTGCAACGAATCTTTCCAGGGAATTTTTTTTCACTGTGTACTTTATAATACTATAATTGCATGGGCTGCAAAATTGCATAACTAAACTTTTTTTAAAATTCGGATTTAAAAGTTAGAAATTTGTATGCCAATTTTTTTGAATTTCTCGAATTTTTATAAACAGACTAGAAAGTTGTCAATTTAAATGATCTTTTTTTTTAATTTTCTAAGGTCTATAGAAGTTTTAGATATTTTTTTTTACAAATTTGTCAAGTTTTTATAAAATTACTAGGCCGCTAGAAGTTTCATATTTTGATGAAAATTTATTTTCTTAAACTTTGTCGAATTTTTATACATTTTCTAGACAGCTAAAAGTTACCTGTTTTGATGATAATTTTATTTCAATTGTATTGAATTTTCAAAAACTTTCTAAACAGGTTGAAAATCTCCACCTATCATAAAAATTTCGTATTTAGGGTCAAAATTACACATACAGATGGGATACAGATGAATTCTAGGGTTTAAAAAAAAACGTATATTATAAAATTGTATTGGTCATTCTCTCCCAAACAAACAAAATTGCCGAGCGTGCTTTGTATAGAACAAAATGAGTGAAACCGTCAGTAATAAAACTTAGTGGTCTATATATTAACCCACACAGAGTTTATACAAAAAATTCTTAAAACAATAAAATTGTATAACTAAAATTTGTTTACAAATTCAAATGTTTGAAAATTTAATGACTTTTTTTGAGTTTTGCTATTTTTTTAAAAAGTTTGAAATGTGGATTTGTATGATATTTGTCAATAATGAGCTTAACTTCTGTAAAAAATTAACAAACATTAAACAAATAAAAGAAGAATAACCAAAACTAATCAAAATGTAGTGTTCCTATTTTTTTCCACATGACTGTATGCGTATATAGAAATATAGATATATGTAGGTATGGAAGTGTGCGTGCGTGTATTTATAAACTATTAGAGTTATTGCTGTAGAACGCACTATATTACATATTTAGTAGTACACACAAAGAAGTAGCTGTCATATATAACTGCGAGTGTGTGCTAACTTTCAGGTATTCATAGATAAATAAAAAAAAAATAAATATATACACAAAATAGAACAAGACAAAACTAAAATTTTCGTTCAGGCGCTTGCGGTTCAACACGGCACCTAATACCAAACAAAACCAATAGCAACAAGGAGTCGAATTTTGTGTGTGCAAATCTTTAGCATACAGGGCATTAGTACACCTATGTCCTTATTTTAGTTGCTCCCAAAATTTTGCAAACAAAATACCAGCATTTCAATACTTTTTCCTGAAATTTATAACCACCAGGTAGACAAAGTTGCAATTGTATAATGTGTAAATTACTCGAAATGATAACAGATGTGTGAAGTGTGGCGCAACCTGTTCTACGCTAAATGTTATAAAGTTTTGGGTAGAAGAAAAAAATATTAAAATATGTAGCTGTGGTTTCTTCGGATAAGAGTCACATAATTTGAAAGACGAAAATGTAAAGAAATATAAGATTCTCACAGCAATGCACGTATTTCACATTTATCTTCATAAAAAAAGCAAGCCGATAATAATAACGAGTACGATAACCGACAACGATATATGTATAGCGCTGAGTGAAACGATATCGACAATTATACATGAATTTAATCTAAAATAATATCGATAACATTTAGAGAATTCCATAACGATATCGATAACGATAATCATTGCGATAATTTTGAAGATAGAGATAGACATTAGAGCTGATGACGATTCTGATTCTGATAGGGATATCCTATGCCATAACGACAACGACACCTTTAATGGTGAATTAAGCGATTAAGAAAAAAATTAAAATTAGATTGAAGATAAGGGTATCGTTAACGATAATAATATCGATAATAATAATGTTGATTAAAATCATGCCGTTCGAATGGCTTTTAAATGTAACGTTAGCGAATACGGACAATTATGTAAGTAAATAGTAGGGGTATAATCAATTCAGTCTTTCTTATTTAGTGCCTGACTTCTTAACAGGATATTGCCCGATGGGAGATGTGAGATGGGATTCAAGTATTTTTCAAGACATTTGTTTGCAGAATGATATGGCAAAATTGTATCATTGTCACTCTTCTCTCCTGCAGTTGGGCGCCTTACTTAATATCACACAACTGCTCACATTTCTTCACCTCACGCAAAGAGCTCTTCATTTTAATAGGCTACGCAATTTTCTTGTAAATACACAGCGAGTTTGTACTTACAAATTGATGATACTATTTAGATTCTCGTGCTCAAAAATTTTAAATTACATTTAATAATTATGTCTAGAATCAAACACATAAAAAAATTTTGCCACCAGTTACCGCTAACTGAATATGAACAAAAAAACAACAATGAAGCAGTCAACGAGAGCAAATCTTATAAGATTTCACTATCATTGAACTCTGCAAATTATACCTACATAGAAGCGAATTTTCAGTTACACAAACTATTAAATTCAAATCCATTCACAGAGCTTATACAATTTCACTTAAATTTTATTTCCTCTTCATATACATAACTATATAATAATTTAACTATTATATCTAGTATATTTAAACGCTTCACCTTTTTTCACATTGACCACCGCCTCATTTACTTTATTTTGTGTTTATGGTTTACGGCTTTTGTAATAAACCTATTCGCCTCTTATGTTTACAAACTTTTAGTTGCTTATTTTACTTTTGATTACCCGCAGCGCTGTTTTGTCTATTTTCGCAAATCGCGCACAAAACCGAAAAAAAGGCAATGTAAATAAAATTGGCTTAACGGTATTTGCACGCATGAAAAACCTATTATTTCTATTTAATGAAAACCAGTGAAATTTCATTATACTCTCACATATGTACTTGTGAATTTTATTTACATTTTTGTATATGCAATATAATGACCCATCTTTTTGTGAAGCTTGGCTATAAATTTGCAAGAGTTTACTGCTTTTACTTTTGTTGTTATAACGCGGCAACGATTTGTTCACAATATACCGAAAATTGATGTTTTTATTTATCAAATTTTCATACATATATAGAATATGTGAATATATATCTGAATTTCAGTAATTACGCGTTGCTTTCAATAAGTAAGTTAAATATATACCAAAATTTAATAGAAATTTGTTAAGGAGTTCAGACAGTGAATTTATAAATGGACGTATGAAGATAATTCATAGACGGGCAAAATACAATGGAGACACTTGTGATCAAGGACTGTCCGCACATTTAAAAAGTCTGTATGCTTTATGATACAGTAGTAAAATGTGGGATTTATTATTTTAAGTATTTAATAAGTTTAGTTTTTGCATGTTAAAATTGTTTGATATGACTCATTTTTATTTAAATCTTCTGTTGTTGTTTTTGTTCATTTTAATTTATATATTTTTGTATGTTCTATGTGGTATTTCCCTTTAAAATGTGATCTGTGACTGTTTGTGACAGAAAAATAAGACATTGACCCTGAATATGCAAAAAAAAAAAATTTTGCGGAAAGTTGGCTAAAAAGTGGAATAATTTCGTTTTGTTTAATGAGCTCAATAAAATATTCCTACCGCCCAGCGACGATCAAGGACTTTGCATCACTGCATTCAAAATTAATAGCTCACTTCAAATTCGAATACTTTCGAGCGCATTCACATCCAACCTAAATTTAATTGTGATTGAATTCAGACTAATGCTGACGACTTATTTGTAAGTAAATGCGGCTACGACTTTTCTATCTCGTAAAATGATAATATTTTATTTGTTTTTCGGTTATAGGTTATTTTCAAAAATACCACTGAGGATAGCGTAACATCGAACTCGATTTAGCTCCGAATAAAATTTGAGTTCTTAGCCTAAAATAAGCGAGAAAAGAACACAGTAGAGAATTTAGAGTAACTGAAATTAGGCTGGGTTAGATCAGCCTTAGAGAAGAGTACTAGGGGAATTTTCATTCGATTAAGAGTTTTCGTAAGTTTACCTGATATTGCGAATGAATTAAAACTATGGTGATCCTGGGGTGGCAAAATTTTTAATATTTTTTTTGATTCTTCGTCACACAAATTCTGTGTCTGTGCTGTCATATCTGTTTTGTCCTCAGTTATTTTGGTTATTCTTGCGACTAATTCCAAAATTTAGACTTTGTCGTATGTGTTCAGTAACCTGATGCCTTTTTGTTTCTTCAGATATTATACTTAGTTTTGCTTCATGCATCTGATCTCCATTGCAGTATGTGAAAATGGTATTGGGCCTATAAATTTCCACTTCTTTCCACCAACGACAGCTCATTGGCCTATTTGTCTCTTAAATCGTTTCAAAGAGTCATAAGGGAATGGCCATATGAGTAGGCCCAAATAGATTGCAAAACATTAAACATGATAACGTTAAATAAGAATATGAGATTTATATTCTTTTATGGATCATATTCATCTACAGATAAAACATAAATTTGGAATATTTTGAAACTTTCAATTGAGAACGAAAAATGGCACTACAGATGACACAAATAAGGGGTGACGGAAAATCCTTTCATTATACATTAAATGACTTATATTGAACTTGGCTTGTCTCAAGTGAGGGGCACTTGTAAGGCAGGTAACTTATTGCCTTGTGTGGAGTTCTTATGAGAGTAGTGCATTTCAACATGGCTCGCGACTTTGCTTTGGCATTTTAGCCCGAGGTGTAGCTCTCCTATCTAGGGTGAGCAGCTCTTAAAGCCATCCCACTTTCTGCGCCAAGATATATGTTTTTTCAACTGTACCAGCATCTTTCAAGTAATGAATTTCATAGGTTAAAGTTCTTATTGAGCTTCAGAATTCAGGAATCTAATTATAAAAATGTTTTTTCAATGTTATTATTTTTTTAAATTCACAGAAAGCATGCCTAGTGACCAATTTCAACTTCAATGAATAACCTAAATAAAAGAGCATCTACTAAAGCAGGAATTGCCAAGAGAAAGTAAAACTTTTCTACTAAAACAATGTAAAATGGTTTTGGATAAATAGTAGAGGAGGAATTAAAACAAAAAGAAAATAGGTAAACTCTTGATTATCACAAAAAAAAAAATTATAACAACAATAGCATCATTCCCCACTAATGAGGCAAACTAGATTGAAAGCAGAGAAATGCGAATAGTGAAAACGCCAAAAATTTAAATATCAACAAAAGTTTGCTTGGCTACAGGCAGAACAGCTTAATTTCATTTAATTTCTTAGTAATCCCATTGTTGTCATAACAAAAGGCAATAGCAACAACCACAAATGTGGCTTCAAACCAAAAAACGTGTCACCACAAAGAACAAATAAAAAAAAAAAAAAAAAAACATTACCCAAGTACTTGGCGCCAACAACATTCAAAAAGTAATGAAAATAATAAGCATTGGGCGAGTGCAGGCGAAAAGCCGTGGCAAGCGTGAGAATAGATGAGTTCCGAAACTTTTGGTAGGGCGCAATAAACTGGCAGTTAGAGGAAAACCTTAAACTAGGGAGAGACAGAAGTTCTAAGAAGCGCAGGGGAGTAAAAGCAAAGGAAAGTGGACGATGTAGAGGCGAAGGAGGAATGTGAACCAGAGTAGCTGTCAACCACGTCGGTCCACTACAATGACAGATAATTTAATTCAATTTCCGCACTTCAAATGACAAAGTTGCGGCGCATCGTCACGTTGTAAGTTCATTCCCTCGACTGCGACTTGCCAGCGCGACAGTCACACTCACTTCCACCTACATTTCTGCTTAGAGGCACTTAGTATAGCAAATCGCCTGTTGGAACAAACTAAAGGATGTATAGGCAAAAACTTTTCTTAGTATTTTGTTTCAAGCATTATTGTTTTGCTTAGTTTCTAACGGTTTGGACTTTTTGGTGTAGCATACAAACAGGCTAACGGCCTGGTGGTATGGAAATTGCGCGCCTAAAAATATGCTTTGACTCTAATACAAATAAAAGCAAATGAAATATAAAAATGAAAAAATTACAAAAATTTAATTCACTTAATGTAAGAAATATATATAAAAAAAAGCAAAGACACAAAAATTGCGCATATTGCGCAAACCATCTACTGTGCCTTAAAGTATGCAATATAAAAAATATTCTCTATGACAACCGTCACTCTAACGAAAAAGGTGTTCACGAAAACGGGCGGAGCCTTTTTTTTTGCATTTCAGACAATTTAAACTTATAGACAAGAAATTATTTAAACACACTGACACTGGCTTGCAAAACTGAAAAATAAAAATTAAAAAAACCCCGCCACCTGTGTATGTTTGCGTGCGCGTGACTGACTCGGCCATAATTTTCTCTTATTTTTTATGCTTCCACGCGCTTGCCTCAAATATGCAACAGACTACTTATTATTACTTCTTCGTGTTCGCCTCTTCCCACCGCACGTCACATCACGTCATGTCGACAAATACCAAATATTCTGCTGCTCACTTCTTTCGCTGGCAAATGCGATTTGGTAATATTTTGTCGAAAACTTTCACTGCTTAAGAATGAAAGTTTTATTGGCATACTTTTTGGCGCATTGTTTACTGTTAAGTGAATTTCAATAAATCACGCAAATCGATTTAGGAGAACGATCAACTCACAGCAAAATAGCGGCAACTTTAATCCAACAACACAAAAAGAAACAACCAAGGAGTGTAGCCAACCCTGATTTGGAAATTTCTGTGATGAATTGCGTCCGCACTTGGCAAACGTAATGCATATATTTAGGGGCGTGTGTTTATTGTTGCATGTTATGCCGTTATTTTCGTGCCGCTTTTAGCACACCAAAAATAAACCATTGCTCAAACGACATGCCGCAAATGCAACTGTAACTATGCCATGGCAATTAGAAGTTGACACGCGCTTTTGCGCCTATATATAGGCAATGTAAGAAAATTAAAGAGTCTCGGTAACGGAGACATTTTTGTGAAATTGCTGCGTATTTGTGCCAGCAAATAAGCGTGAAAAATATGCACATTAGTCAGCGAGGTAAGGTATTAGTTTCCGTATGAGTAACAAATTACGATTATTCACATTTTTATTGCCTAACCAGGGGCGTATATATTCGGTACACATATGTATGCCGCTTGTTTTGCTATGCCAAAGCGTATCATTGACATTATTTCGTGTGCTGGAATTTAGTGTATGCGCTGTGGAAAAACATGAGAAAACTTTCAAGTTATTGGCGTTTATGTCAAATTGTTTTATGCAATTTTCGCTAGCGGTATTTGGTGCATAATTTTAAATGGAAAATAGGCAGGTGCACAAAAATAGGCGGAAAAGTTTCGTGGCGTATTAAAGTTTTTAACAAATGGAATGAAAAATTAAAATCTATAAAAATATGCCATATTTTTTTTTTTGCTCAAAAGTACAAAGAAAATATGATGGGATACAAAAGTTGAGCGTGAGATTGCAGATATCAAATATATTGACGAATCGGAGGGTGAGAAAAGAAACTAGCAAACTAGAAAAAATTCTGGAGTTGGCGACTGAGTAAGCCGATATGGAATACAGTGAAACAAAATTATTTACTACTTAGCGTGCTCTAGAGCCTGCTGAAATTCTAAATAGTTGATTTTAAATGCATCCCCAAGATTGCTTTTCTATAGTAGAGTTGCCTAACTTTTCTCCTTTTTTTTGAGATTCGCATAACTATTTTTTCAGGCGCTACGAAGAAATCGCATTTTCTGAATAGGAAGGCCCTAGGGAAAGTCCGATTGCGAGGGTTTACTGAATTTGTAAAATAAACTGCATATTCAAGATATGTCAAACTAGAAAACTAGTATCTTTATTATTATATTATATATTCGAGTGGTGGATTTGCTTTAATTTTTATATCTGAATCTGCTAGGCTTGGTTGTGTCTTAATTAGTGTAGTATTTCATGTTTACTTTACTTTTATTTAATTCATATTTTTTTCAGTTATGATAAATTAAAATATTTAGCTAGAAATCGCTTTTTAAATCTTTCATTATGTCAATTCATGTCATGAGTTTTAAATTACTCTACACTTTTTTATTAGCCTTAAAATTTATTTTAACTCTAAATGATAATAATGCTAGATTTCCCTAAGTGTTTTAAGTAAACGCGTTAGCTTAACCCATTAACGACCCAGTGGGTCAACTGGACACTTCAAAAGGTATTTAAAATATAAGTTTGTACTATCATAAATGGGGTTAGTGTTAAAAAAAAAACAATGTCCTAGATACTTTCACTGATCGTCTTCTCAAATAAAATACATATATGGGACCTTCTGCGCATATTCGAAGTTTTCATAAATGTTTCGACTATAGTATTAATTGAGAGATGGATTCCTAATTTATTTAATTTTTTGTGTAGCTGTTTTCGAAATCGCAAAAATATCACAAAATATCGATTAAATATAATCAAAAATTATAAGCCTAAAAATAATCATTTTTTTTTTCATTGAAAAAATAAAAATCACACAATATTGACAAAATTTTATCGGAAAAAGAAAAACCAGAATTATGATTATTTTTGAACGATATTTGATTGATATTTTGATTATTTTGATAAAAACAAAAATTTACAAAAAAAAACAAAAATTCGCAATTAACGATACTTGTTGATCGAAAAAATAGAAATGAAAAAATATCGATCATATGTCATCGGAAAAATAGAAATCAGAGTAACGAGTATTTTTGATCGTAAGAATAAAAATTAAGAAATAATGATCAAACTTGGTTGAAAAAATAGAAATTAAAATATAACGGTAAAATTTGACCCAAAAAATACAAATCATGATTTTTTTGTAATAAGTACTGGATGATTAAATTTTTTAAATCAGTTAGATGCAAAAAAAATATTTTTTTTTTATGCTGTAGTAATTATTTTATCAACTTGCGATATTTAATCCCGCTTGCATAAGGATTTCATCAAAATGTATAAAATTTTACACAAAATAATATATTCTTTCCCCAAAAATAGTAAATATTTCTTTAGCGCCAACACTTTCTCATTTTCTTTTCTTTCCGTGGCTGTTTTTCTTCAACCGAGAAAACTTTTTTTACTCTTCAAATTAAAATTTTGTTTTAACAACAACCATTAGATATATTTACAGTGTATACGTTAGCAAATAAAGAAAAAGTACTTACATTAAATGATTAGCCACCAAGCACGCCTCCATAACGTTGCAAATGCGCATGGGTAACGCTGCTGTACAGAGTTTCGATTGCCCACATTGGTGTATTATTTAAGTAGCAAGAGATTATATTTAAAATTTGTCACATTAAAATTTTACATACTTTTTTCACTGAAACACTTAAAAAAAAATCACTTCCAGCACTGCAGTTTTCACACTTTTAAATTTATTTTTACTTACACTCTTATGCGACAGTCTTTGGTTTTTCTTTGGATTACATAAAAGTTTCACTTTTCAAGTTTTTTTTTTAACGAAAACGCACTTTATTGCTTTACAAATTGGAAGCCTTTCATAAAATTTGCATTGCTTTCCAATTTGGTTTCGCAGTAATTTTAGCTGAGCGCTCAATTCAATTCGATTTGCTCTATTTTTAGCGCCCTCAATTTACAACGCCATTCAATTCTGATGCTCAGTACTGAGTTCTACCGTAGCGCAACGTAAAAATATAAACGTTTCAATTTACAGTTGCCGCAAATGCGAGTATTTGTTTATAAGTGGGCTCTTGTTTTTGTTTTTTTTTTCTGTTTGGTGGAAATATGGAAATACGCAGCACCGATAATTTGGCATTTTATTGGCTTCTTCGCTGTGTTTGTTGCTATTAGCTGTGCACTGCTCGCTGCTCATTGTGTGCCAGTCATCATTTATGTGAGCTTTTTTTTAAATCTGAGCGCTACTTCTGGCATATTTCGTTACATAACGCACACTAATGACATGGAAATCGATAAAAAATGCCGCATAGTTATTGATCGTTAGTATTGCCTGCAAATAGTTGGCCTTTTTTTATTGATGAATTTTTGAACCTTTACTCCGGTCATCAGGAAATGCTGCAAAGGGAAGGAAAATATATTTTTATATTGCAAATACAAATTAAGGCGAATTGGATATTTGAAGAGGCATATTTGAGGAAAATATTATAACTACCTAGTTTTGCACTACACAAGTGCATTGCTTTTGTGCTACAAATATTTTACTGTGTGTATTAAGCACATTTGTGTGTCTGATTGCTGCGAAAGAAAAATATGTGCCTGTATTTTGAAACAAATAAGGCAAATAAAATATTTTTTGTGCCTCATATCAGGAAATACCCAATTTGGCTAGCTCTTGTAGGAGAATTCAGAAATTAGGGATCGGCAATCGATATTTAAAATTAAAATTTGTTTTTCATTCAAAAAAAAAACTATATGTACGGGTATAAAGAATGCCAATAATATAATAATATTAATTAAGCGCTTACACCATACTATTTTGGGCTTTCGCTGAACTTCTTTCACAATTTAGTTTTCACCAAACGAGAAGTTCATGAAAATAAAGTTGAACTAAAGGTGCGGTGAAAAGAGTGTAAATCTAATCTACCCAAAATCCAGTTTCCATCTACCATCTGGTGAAAAGGCCTAATTTCCCCTCGCCAACCAGTCTGCAAAGTGACATAACATAAATATAAACCTTCCATCAATTAACAGATTTAGCAAGAGGCCAAGTAGATTTGACGCTCCAGTAAATACTAAATTACATATTACTAAATATAATAAATATCAATATATATGAATTGAATTATATCGATTTACGATATCGATATGTTCTTTATCGATATTTTATTTTCTATCGATAAATTATTTGTATGGTAATCGGATGTTGTTATTCCTGTAGTGATATTACTGTATTATTACTATGATCGACTACGTTATCGATAAATTTATTGGTACAATCGTAAATGTGTTTATCGTTATCGTTATTAAATGAGAGGATAACGTTATCGATATCAATTAATTATATCTAAAATACTATTTTATTTTATTTATCGTTATCGTTATTAATGTGAGGGGATAGTGTTATCGATATCGGTTAATTATATGTATTATTCTATTTCATTTCAATGATTTTATTTCATCTTAAAGAAAAAGAAAAAATCTCCGTGTAACAGAAATAAAAAAGCCAAGCCGTTTCTCAAAGGCGAAAACTTTTATTTAATTCAAAGTTTTATATCAGTCGAGTCACAGCGAGGGCATACATGGCCACATCATACTTCATCTAAACGACCGCTGTGTAACTGCGCCAAATTTCCATAAAAAAAGCAATTCCAACATTTGTAGGGTGCAACTTTAATTCTAGCTTTTCATAGCGGCCACCTTTGGTATAAAAAAAAGGCACAAAAAAGCAACGCAAAGTTATTGGATGGAAATTTCCATTTATTAACTTTTTTTTTTGTATAAAGTTATCGCATTCTTTGACTAAATCAAATTTGTTTATTTATTTATTTTAACGTGAAATGCATATGTATCAAATTTATGTGAAAGCGCGCAAATATTTAAATTGCTAAAAATCCCTATTGACGCAACTGATAAAGAGCATATGTACTTTAAAAAAAGAGCAAGGTAGAAATTTTGCAGTCTAAAAAATTTCCAAATTTAATTAAATGTTTATTTATGCGGTGTCAACATCACATGAATATGTTAATAATTTTTACAAATGACCACATAAACCCACACAGACACACACAAGCTCAACTAAAAAGTAAATAAAGCACAAAAGGTCTTTAAAAATTTAGCATTTCACCCAACAACATCCGCCATTTAATTAACGCAGCTCAGCTAATAATGAACGGTTGACAAAAAAAAACTAACAATAATAATGATAATAAAAAACAGAGCAAACAAAAAATCAATGCCACATTAATTAATAGTCGACTAATAGCAAAAAAAAAACACACACATACGCCATACGCACACAAAAAAACATAATCTAAGTATATCTGCGCAAATATATCTGGTAATGCTATTAAATTGTTTGTAATTCAAATTAATTGTTATCAATAAATAAACTATGCAACGCGCGCCTGTCAGTAGTCAGTATGCTATGGGGATAAAATGCAAATGGAAATTAAGCAACGATAAACAAAGCGTATCAACAAAACGTGCAACATCTTATTTAATTTTATGTGTATGTGTGGGTGCGTGTGTGTGGCTATCATTTGATTATAATTTAAATAATGCGCAACAAATCCTAGCAAATATTTTATAAACTTTTTGTATTAGTCGTATGCGGCTCTTTCACGCCTACACAAACAAACCTTTTTTGTTCCTGTTTTTTTTTGTAAATAAATAAATAATTTTGCAACACACACACGCACACATTTGCCATACACACACACGACTACCATCCTACATACGATTTACTGCTATCATCTGTTATTAATATTAATTGCCATTGCATTGTTGCAACATGTAGAGCGCGATTGCCGCACGGTGTGGCGCATTAAATCTGTTGCATCATCAGTTTTATAAGTTGTATTAAATTATGCAATTAATGTCTGATAAAATTAATTAGTCGCATTTCAAATGCAACATTGCGCATACATAAATTAGATAGTAAAAATAATGAAATGCATAGGCAATTTATTAATTTTTTTTCCATATACTTAAATGCATTTAAATCTGTGATTGTGCAGAATTGTGCGATAATGCATGTGAACAAATAAATAAATATGTGCGAATAATCTTTAAGCTCATAATGGAATATCGATTGTATTTATGTAATATGTTTAGGTAAAAAAAAATATGCAGATATTTGTCAAGCGAGGTTGTTGGGGTTAGGCGAAGGTCAACGGTGTGTGGAGAGCCACTGATAGGATTCATATTTTCTATGCACTTTGTTACATTTAATTTTATTATATTTTTGAGAACTTTTTTTCACTTTCCGCGAGCTATGAGTACGAAGGTCGTTAAAAAATCATTATTAATAAAAAATGGTTAAATAATTATGGAAGTAAAACTTCTTTCGCGGGCTGAGTGTGAATCTTTCCATCGCTTAAAGTAAGTCGTGCCGATGTCGCGTAACAAAGGTCACGTCAATATCGCGCCACGAAGTCACCAAATGGTGTGAAAAAAACATACACTCTGAGGTAGCGACACGTCAATGTAGTTTGCGAGTAATTGGATGAAAAATAAATGCGCTAGGTGGCGCTAGAGGCAATTTGTTCAGAAAATTTGTATTTATGATCCGATTTTAATGAAAGTGAAACCCGATAATGGGGGTGTGCCGTTAAACACTTTTACGATAAATGAATCCGATAGGTTGCATTTCCGTCGAATTATAAAGAAAATCAGATTTCTCACGGAAATAGAAAGTCCTTTGAACTCCCTTTTAACTCTGCTGTGTCTCAGATGTTCACGCCGAAACTACTGAACGAATTCAACACTATAAGTGAAGTCAAGAAAGTAATCTTTTTGGGCTAGGTGTTAAGACTGATGGCCCACAATGAACTAAAAAAAAATTTAACGAGCAAAATCTCATAACTTTTCAGTTTGATCAAAAAAGCACACAGCAATTTTACATATTTAAAATACATCATCAACCGAATCTTCGCCAAGTCTTGAAGTTTACTCTAAAATGTGTCAACGTACAGTAGAATTTAGAAATACTACATTTAGGAACCCCATAAGAGCTCTTCGAACAATATTCGCCAAAATGATTTATATGGTTTATTCACTGTTTTCGGAGCTGGCACTCCTCGCAACAGGAATTTCAATATATTTTATATTTTTAGAAAACTTATTTTACTGAAGTCAAAAAACATTTTTCAAGTGTTCCTGAAAGTTAGATGGTTTTCAAATAGAACTAATATGTCTGCCAAAAAAGACTGGCTTCCGAAAAATACAGGATGGCATGCTGTGTTTTTCTGATGTATTTAAAAAACTTTCATACCGTACACCACGTTCCAACAAAAAAAAACAAACAAAGCAAGAAGGGTATCATATGGATATTTCACACAAGGCAGTTTATGAAAATTTTTTTAAGAAGTCTAGAGAACCACAAATCTATTTCTTTTCTAACTAATGCAGCACATTTTACTATTAGCTTTTTTTATTAAACAAAAAAATACAATGGACTCAATTTTTAAACGAACAAATATAATTCAACTTGCTTCAAAATACAAACACTTTGATTTTGACTTAAAAAATGTAAATGCATATTGTGGAAAATCTACAAATAACTGCAAAATTTTAAGCCTTTTAAAAACACTTAAATTTCTTTTGCTGCAATTTTCTAAGAATCATTCATTTGTGATTAAAACAAAAGGCAAACAAAAATTTTAATTTTCAAAATTCATTTGACTTAAAAATGCATTTGGCAAAGCACTCAATCATTTTCAATGCTACCGAGGCATTTCCGCAAGACACAAAGCCAAATTGTTGCCTGAAATTTCACGTCACATAAATTTGCTTTTGATTTCAACTATCACCACATTCGCTAGCACACATACATACTATATATTTTGAAATACGTACACACACACACGCGCACAAGTAACATTTAAATAAATAGTAATTAAAAATCAATCATAACGGTAATATTTGTATTTTCACTCTTGGCCAATAGAACCATTCAAGCTTACCTACCACTTTCATTCCTATTTGCAATTCATTTATTAATTCTGTCAGCAGGCAGCAAAGTTGCTAATGACTTTTCTTTCACTCTTATTTATTGTTTTATTTGATTTCATCATTTTTGTATATCTTGTGGTGCTTATTTTAGTTTTTGTTGCTTACAATTATTATTTTATTTACTCAGCCGCACTGGCGTGACAACAACAGAAACTAGCAGGAGACATTTGTATTTTGTGTGTCAGTGTGAGTGTGAGTGTGCTGTGCACAAATATTTGCATTTGCTTGGCTATGTGTTTGACAAAATCAATACGAGAATATGACAAGAAGTTAGAAGCAAATAAATAAATTGTTTTAATTGGAAGTACGGGCTGTGAATGGAAATGGAAGTGATATATAAAGCTATATACAAACTGAAATTTTTTTTTTAAGCATTTGGAAAGATTTTATGGACATTTCGAAAGTGAATTTATTTTCTAGGAAAGCTTTTGGAAAGATCTTTATTTATAGTCTTTTTTTTGCAGCCTTACCGAACAAGGTAAAAAGCTTGAAATATAAATGTGTCACAAATCGCCTAATACACTGCGATATGTTTAGCTAATCCATAGGTTTCAGGTTATTATTAGCGGTGTCTCAAAGCAGAGATATTATACAAATATAATGGAAATGAAATTTTGCCCTTCACTCAAATGTTCATCATACGCCGTGACGACCAGCGATAATGAAAATTTAAGCTCAACTGTTTCCTTATATGCACGCGTAAATATGTCGATCCTATTGCTTGTGCTAAGCTTCAAAATGGCTCACAGCATTGGTCTGCTTGATAAGTAATTATTTGCATAATTAAATTTGACCTTTTGAACTTTGTAACATAGATAAACAACTTGCTGTAGTACACAAACAGTTTCAAAGCATTACTTGTAGGTCAGTTCAGGCCATAAGCAGCTAAAATGGAATGCCAAACATTAAAATTAGTTAGGCAGAATATGCAAAGTGCCACTTTATGAACTGCTAAGTGCGAGCACATTTCTTAAATATACAGTAAATATATGAGACAATTCGAATGTACTGCCATTTTTATAAAAAGCTAATTTTAGCTACTTGTGTTCAGGTAATTTTAACGACTTTAATTTTTACTGTTTGGCTTTATTTGAACATCTTTAGCATATACCTTTTATTTTATTGTTCTTTTTTATGTGCTTCTTCAGTTTCTGCAAAAATAAAAGAAGTATTTTATAGTGGCCAACTTTTGACTTGAGTACCTTTGTGGGTAGATTGCTACCCATACTGGGATTGCATATGTTTTCTACGAATAAATTTAAAAGCAGTATATTGTTTGTATTTTAATAATTACAAAACGAAATCTTACATTTCCTGTATGCATTTCTTTAGTTCAGTTTCCCATTTCTGGTTTTCGTAAAATTTTGTAAAATCACTTGAACTTGCTGCAAAAAATGTTTCGAATGGTTGTCCGACGATTTCCGTGAACCGTCAAATAAAAGAAGACTTGTTACGAAACGGAGGAGATTACTAATAATGTGAGAGTTAGCGAAAATACTATTAAAATTCTTTAAATCGTATGTTACGTGCTCGATGACCCGCTGTTTTAACGTTTCTATATTTGAAATAAAATGAATTTTTGGAATTATACTAATCGATTATAGTTTCTGTTAGTTCGAAAGACTTGACATTGTCATCGCTACTAATTTCCTTTAAGAGACTTAACTCTTTCCTTCTATCACTTCACTTCAAATTTTGTTTGTCCGGGTACCTATACAAGAGCAACACATTCACTACCTCTTTAGCTTGAACTTAGTTTCCCAATCCCCAGATTGCAAATACCCACATAGTAAGAATAATCTCTTCGGTCGTTTTATATCAGGCCCTAATTTGAAACTACACGAGAATATACCTAGAACTTCCGTTCAAGAATCGACCGTGAAATTTCTCAGCAGATGTGATTTGGCAAAATCGTGCTCTTAGTGGTAGGCGAAGAGGCTATGATATTTACAACTCAAACTCTTCTCTATGCGTTTCAAATCGCAAAACTTATCTGAGAGTTTTCGTCGAAATTTCAGCTACTACAGATCGGCTCATATGTCACAATGTAAGCTTATAATTATGAAAAAAAAAAATATCTCTGAAACTTGGCCGTTGACATCACTTAAAAATCGGCTTAGAGATTTTAAATGCTCCAAAAAAAGGTTTGCTGTTTTGTAATTAGAAAACCAGGGTGTTACTCTAATGGAAATAACAACAAAATTAAATAAATGCAATACAAACCAATTTTTTTACCTATCACCCAAAGGCTCGTCATACACTGCGACTTTCGCTGACTACCATGGCGTATGATGAATATATTTTTCCTACAGTCAAAAACACCCTGTGCTTGTGTAGCCCATAAAAATGGCAGCTCCAGTAAGAGAACCATGTCAATGCAGTTATGGGAGTACACTCATTTTTAACCTTTTATTTATTTTGACTATGACTTTTATTTCTGGGACAATTTCGTTAAATTAACATTTTTTTTAATTAGTCCAGCCATAAAATAAATAAATACAAGCGGCAGTGCTACTGAAGCGGTCAAAACTCTTCCACCAGTAAAAGTATGCATTAAATAATAGCAACAAGCGCAAAAAACAAAAACAAAAACAGTGCTAAAAAAATATGTGAATAAAAGTTCCCAAATGTATAACATAAAATGAACTGAGTGGTGGCTGTCGCAAAACAACCGACAGTTGACGACGCTGTCTGCCTTCCGAAACTTGACGGTCAGGCGCCGCTTGGTTATGTGGGCTCCTATTTTTAGATCCACGCTTATATGTAAATCTATATGTATATGCGCACATTTTTATAATTTTCCAACATTTTCCCCCCGTTTCCGCCCCTATCATATATTTGTTTATAAAAAGCACTAAGACTGCATATTTTCAGGTTTCTGACATAACAATTCGTAAATATTTAATTGGCCAACGTTGAACAGGTTAAAGGTCAAAAGGTACAGTTGATGTGTCGTTGGCAATTAATGTGGTGCTTATGTTTACAGTCCAGTGGGCAATTTGCTTTTTACAATCTAAACACTTGACAGATGTTGTAAACAATTAGCATGACAAATGAAAAGAAGAGGAAATGTGTTTGAAGGTTTTAGGTTGCCTGCTGAATGCGAGCGCCGAAGCAGCTAATATACAAAAATTCTGAGTGTTATAAATGCAATTTTAAAAACTTCATGTGGTTTGAAAACGAAAAGATATAAGTAAAAAGTAAAAGTCAATCAATAGTTATTTTTGCATTATGAAAATTTTGTAATTATACAAATATTATTTTGAGACAGACATATAAGTCTTTCCTAATAATTATTACCGAAATATTTTTTTTTAATATTCAAAGACTTATTACGAAAGGCTTCGCAACCTAACTAGGAGTGAGATATTTATTTTTAAGTCTTCAAAAATACTTAATTTGAGACTTATATTATAAATGTATTTGCATAACAATTATGAGTAAGACAAATTTGTGTAAGTGTTCAAAAGTCGTTTATCTTGAGACCTATGGCATAAAAGTCTTTGCATAAAAAATATGGGTGAGACAATTTTTTTAAAGTCTTAAAAGACTTTTATTTTGACACTTATATTATTAAAGTCTTTGCACAATAATTATAAGTAAGAGAATATTTTTTAAGTCTTCAAAGACTTTTATCTTGCGACCTATGGCATAAAAGTCTTTGCATAATAATTAGGAGTTAAAATTTGTTTAAAGACTTTTATTTTGAGACTTATAGTATAAAAATCTTTGCATTATAATTATCTGTGAGTAAAATTTATGTAAATTCTTTAAAGAAAAAAAGTATGCAAAGTAATTATGAGTGAGATAATATTTTCTTTTGAGTCTTTTATTATTATAAAACTACTTTATTATTATAAAAGTCTTTGCATAATAATTATGAGTGAGACATTTTTTGAAAGTCTTCAAAGGCATTTAGTTTGAGACTTGTAATATAAAAGTCTGGGTTCATTTTTTTTAAAGTCTTCAAATACATTTATCTGAGACTTATTTTTTAAAAATCTTTGCATTATAATTATGGGTCAGAAAGTTTGTTTTCAGCCTTTACATTACATTTATCTTAAAACTTATGTTATAAAAGCCATTTCATAATAAATCTGAGTTAGTAAACATTTTTTAAGTCTTGAAACACGGGACTTTTTCAGAACCCACTCGGCCTTATTTTGAAAAAAAAAAACTGCGGGACTATTTCAGGACAATTTCGGGACTGATTGGATTGCTCGGAACAGTCTCGAAATATCTCTGGAAAAGTTCCAGATTTTAAGACATGAAAAATTCGTCTGATTCAAGAATATTATGAGAATACTCCTATAAAAGTTACAAGTATTTTGAGGACTTAAAAAACTGTCTCATACTCATATTAATTGTGTAAAGGCATACATAATATAAGTCTCAAGATAAAAGTTATCCACGACTCAAAACAATAGTATAATTTTAACAAATTATCGAAGGACTTTTATAACTTCAATCCCCAAATAACAGTTATCGATGAATTTAAATACTTACTAATAATTATCAACAGACTTTCAGCAGTTTTGGGAAAATTTGAATGACCAAAGGCCCCAAAATATTTATTTTTTATGGGTATCTGACTTATATTATATTAATTTTGAATGTAAACTTTGAGCGACTTTGAGCGATAGCTGGTAATAAATATATTTTGATAATTCTTATATTATACATTTTCAGCCCCAAGCAAATCAAATTAAACTTGAAAAATTATATAAGTAATTTATGCATATTAGCCAAGCAACCCCCTATAACCAATTCCCAACGCTGTGCCAGCGCTACAAGGGTGTACCATGAATAAATACGAACTCAAGGGCGGGAAATAAAAAAAAAGGTTGTGAAAAATTGCAACACTCGATGCCACGTAGGTGACATAAAATTATGTACAAAAACACATAAATACTTTTCTTTTTATGTGTCCATATGTACTTCGGCACCACAATTTTTGTCAACCTCGTCGGCATCATAAAAAGAAGGTTACAGGTCAGCCCTTGAATTTCATTTGCTAACATTGGATTTGATTTATTTGGCAATATTACAACGCTCACTCAGTTAACATTCGTGTCGTGCTTACCTAACATTTTACAAGCAAAAATTGAGTGTGGAATTCGTAAATTGGCAATTGCGATTCGAGTAGCAATAAAGTGGTACTCGTTTGAAGTTACTAGCAAAAGTGGAGGTAAAATGGAAACTTGAGGTAGTTGACTCGGTGGAATGAGGTATACAAAAATGGTTTGCTGCAAAGTGGCTGATTTTGTATTTGTATTGATTTGACATATCCAAGTAAACTACCATATGACTTAAGTTACATACAATGCCGAGAACAAGACCGAACTTTCATAGCAAACGACATCAACCCACGTAGGAAATTTAGATTCGCCCACGCGAAAGCCCTGGAGACTCTGGCGAAGCTAAGCGCACTTGGTGGTGCACCGGTAGAGGGAAAGAAAGGTATAATGGCTTTCACCATCGGTAACAAAACGGGCTTTTGTCCCTTTAATCTGACCTAACCTAAAAATCTCCATAAATCCCTGCTTAGTGTCTAGTATAATTCAACAGTTTTTCGAATTATATCTTCAGTCTGAATTTCAATTACAGAAGTTTATATCGATGGCCGAGAAAGTTAAAAAAAGTAAAATCTTTTTGCAAACATTTATTACTTACTATTTACTTTTTTATATAAATTCTACCACCTTAGGTGTCAACAGCGCCACCTGTGTGTCAGTGATGCATTAAAGATACATTGTGATGCCTAATTGTGGGCTATGAAACTGGATGCCCGAGACAGCCTCAGTTGCAGGTTGTTAAATTTTATCCTCGCTACATTTCCGAAACAGCAACAAAGTGCACACCAAAATTCTGCAGCAACGGTCGTAAAAACCACTTCAAAAAGATGGTGCAGCTAATACTTTCTGGCACAAATGAGCAACTATTTTATGCTCGGAAGACAACATAGAGGACAGCAATATTACTTTACTTCTTGAAATGAACGAAATGGTCGGCAACCGAAGTGCATTGTTCTTCTACTACGCTTTCTCTTGATTGCAAGCGTTTTAATGAAAATTATACTAAAGAACTTTTTAACAGCTTTGATTTTTTTTTAAATTTGGTTTACTATGTGAGCTAAAAGCAAACTAGCAAATGCAACCTTATTTATAAGCGTTAATTTTTTATCACACCACATAAACACTAATTGAGTCACAAACGTAAAAAGAAACAGAGAAACATAAATACACAGTTGCTAATCACCAACAGTATTCTCTATGAGACTCGGCGTACATAAAGACTGCTGTATCGCAAACTTGTTTTTATGCTCAATGTTTCCCAACCAATGATCCGCTAAGATATACAGAGCGTTCACAAAGTTAAAGGCAGTAATTTAGGAAATATCAGTTGGGCACATTTAAGCAAAATATCAAGTGGCATCTGCAAATGTTGGCTTGACTTCAAAGAAAATGGCAATACTAAAATAAAACTTTACCAAAAACGGATGCCAGACAAGTTTGCATAGAAAATCCACGAAGAAATTTTTAAATCAAAACACGATAAAAACCGCAAGGACCCATTCTTTGGAGGGGTTTTGTGGCGAAAAAGTTATGCACCAAAATTCGAAATATCTGTACAAGGTCATATAACGTTTTAGTATTAATTATAACAAGTCCAGAAATCGATTAAAAGTAAGTGATGATATGCGTTACATTTAAAAAAAATAGTTCCGTTATGTTTTTTATTATTATGCGGTAAATTATATCACGTCTATGAAGCGTGAAAACAAATTATTGGAAGTATTATATGAAAATTTCCGAGCGACTCAGAAATGTTAATTTCAGATTGTACGGGTTAAAATATTTGCGAAACGTAGCATGTGACATTCCAAATTAATTTTCGCTATATCGCAGTGTTAATATATTTTCAATTATAACACCTGAAATTAAGATATTAATGTTGCTCTTGAAGTTTACGATTGTTTATGTTAAGTAAACAGTTCGACTGAACTTTATTTTTAGGTTAATACAGTTTACTTTTTAAAACTGTCGTTCATCTAAATAATAATAACATTAAAGCAGTGATCCAGAACAATAATTATCTGGACATTGAGTTTTATTACAGTCACTCTAATTTTGGTACGAATTATATGTAAGTCTTTTGATAAAAGTTTTAGTGAGACAATTTTTTTAAGCTATCGACAACTATTATTTTGACAATTATATTATTAAAGGTTTTTCATAATAATTAAGCGTGAGAAAGTGTTTGAAATCAACAACAATTATTATTTTGAGATTTAAATTATAAAGGTATTTCCGTCGTAATTATTAGCAGGCTACATTTTTTTCCTTAGTTCAAAGACTGTCATTCATTGAAAGACGAACTATTTCGTAGCCACTTCGGGTTTAATGCAGCACCGGTTCGGAACTAGTTTCAAGTCATTTCGGGACCAGTTCGGTATTATTTCTGTAGTAACTTAGAACTCCGTGCACTTAGGTTAGGAAAGGATTTCAAACTAGTACCAAAATAGTCCCGAAATGGTCCTAAAAAAGGTCTGTCATTCAAAACTTAAAAAAAACGATTTCTCACTCATAATTATTATAAGAAGACTTTTATAATGTAAGTCTCAAAATAAAAGTCTTTGAAGACTTAAAAAAATATCTCACTCATAATTATTACGAGAAGACTTTTATAATATAAGTCTCAAAATAAAAGTCTTTGAAGGCTTAAAAAATGTATCTCACTTATAATTAATAAGCGAAAACTTTTATAAAATAAGCCTTTGAATAGCAGTTACAGACTACTTGAACAATTTTTATCTTAATCTAGTAATCATCGATTGATTCTCACGCTTTTCTTTTATCGTAGTTATGTCGTTGGATTAAAGTGGTTGCCGCTGGTAAAAAAAAAAGTTTGGGAAATACTGCTATATTTGCAATGTTTACTCGATGTCTTCATGTCTTTTCCAGCACCAGCTTATACAGTAGCAGTACTCGTAAATATCGCGTCACCCGCTGCTTTTATATTTTCTAAAAACTTAATTTACTTTTTACATGCCTTCACATTTTTCTACACAATATCATTTACATTTACAGCTATTTCACCCACACTCTTAGCAATTGAGTATTAGAGTATAACCGCTGGACACGCAAGGATTGCATGCAAATTTATTTGTAATTTCTAAACGCTTAAGTGCACCTAAAAATTATGCCATACCAAAAGTGGATAAAACGAAGGAAGCCGTAATAGCTTGGGGAATACTTATGCTATACTCGTATAAAGAAATTTCTAAGTTCACGTATGGGTGTGCTGTTTGCTTTACACTACACCACCACTACCACCACCACTACCAGATTTACGTGCCAATAATAACGAAATTTCGATTTTTTTTTCTTTTTCCAACACATTTTCGTGTTGTCCGCTGCTTGTTAGCGGTAAAAATTGCAAAAGGTGAGCGCAAATTGGCAAATATGTGCTGAAAATAAGAAACTTGTTAGCACAAATGCTAGAAAGGTCGTTGGCGGCAAAGAAAAATTACAAACGGGTGGAAAAGTAAATAACAAAAAAATAAGAGAACAAACAAATACAAAAACTGGTGAAAACAACATGAAAAGGGATAACGTAAAATGAAAAACAAAAAATCAATGCTAGCGCTAGAACAGCGACACACCTTAGCGAACCCAGTGGCGCGGTAAAAGCAAACAAAAAAAAAAAACAAAAAACAAAGCGCTTGTGCAGCGCGAAAAAGGTACTCATAGTAGCACAAAAAACAGCCGGCAGCAGTCCGTAGGTGACCAGACAAGGCGGCCAGTGCAATGCCCAGTCTGTCTGAGTGTCAGCTCGCCGTTAATAGTTTTTGCATGCGACTTTCATCGTCAACTGTTAGCTGTGTCCTTTTGAGCCTCTATTTCTCGCTTTGCTTGGTTGAGTGTGTGGGTGTTTGTATTTGTTGTTGAGTGTATTTGCTTTGGCGCCATTGAGTGGCAAGCTGTATGCAATGACGTAAAGTAGGTTAGTGCTACGCTCTTTGTTTACACACGTCCTTCTGCTTCTTCTTCTTCTTCCCCCTTTATCGCTTTTTTATCTTAATTCCGCTAGTCACTTTCTTTACAGCACTTCTTTCTTAGTAAAGTACAACATTCAAGTGTCAAAATGTTAAGACAAATACGTTCACTCTTTCGCAGTCCACTTGAGGTGTGCGTGTGTTTTGTTTGGGAGCAGCAACAGCAACGGCAACAGCTCAATCCTTTGAACCAACATCAGCGCAGATAATTCATAAGCCGCCATACTTAAGTGGGCGAAACGTTTGAGTTTTTTTTTTCGTTGTTGCTATTGTATTCTTCGCACACCAAACTATTTATTCATTCATTTCTCTGTTTTAATAAATTTTTCCTTTTTCTCATTCTGCAATGCCATTGTATTGTTTTTTTTTTGTGCTCGGCATGCCTCTTTCATGTCTGCCACCTGCTAGGTTGGTTGTCTGCATTGTTCGCTAAATAACTGCAACTTAGCATACTTCCGGTTTGGAAGCTTCACATTTGCAAAAATGTCTAAAACGTTATGTCTACTAAGTTTTGTGTGTGTGCGTGTTAATTTGCGCCATACATTCAGAAAGTACAAACAATACTTTCAATATATATTCTCACGTAAGTGCGCAGGCAGTGAAAATTTCTCATATACCTTGGCTTTGCACCTTCAGCCAAAAGTCAACGCTCATAAATTTGCACCCCACACCTCCTCAACTCTTCAGCTCTTATTTATATTCCTACTTACTCGTTGTATACATTTTAATTGCATCACATTACAAATTGTATGAGCTCATGAGTATTACATATTAGCTCAGCGGCAAATGAGCGTACAGTGCACTGTGGGGTATTTGATATGAAAACCTAATCAAAAATGCATGACTTCAAAATTAATACTTAAATAAATTACCAAGCTTTTAGATGGTTAAAGTACACATCTTAGAATAAGTGCGCACACAAGCTACACACCCGGTTGGTTTAACTCTTCACTGGTCTTTGGGTACCCAAAATTTACCACTCAATTAAAATATAACCAATAAAAAAAGTTGCAATCGTGTTGACACTCAATGACTTTGTCACGAAACTATTTCTAACCAAAATCGCGTACTTCTGATTATCCGTGAGCGTACACTGCATGAACGAAATGCAAAATTTGGTTTCGTAGAAAAAAAATATGAACGGTTCACTGGTTTTAAATTTTTTCGTACAAAATATATAAGATCTTAATATGGGTAGAAATCTACCCACAAGCTTGGAAAATACATATCAATTTTAAGTTCAACGAAATGGCAAAAACATATTTCTATAATTGTATTCTTTTATTGTACTCATAAAACGGTTGAACATTCACTACTCACTATTTTATCTTCTTAGCTGGTGATCTACAGCTCTCTGTGCTGCGGGACACTTAGCAAAATTTCTTGGGAATTATATAAAGGAGATCTTTTTTGAGTTCAGCTTTAACAAAATTCTCTTTTCTACAATTTTAGGAGGGGCTCTTGAACGAAATGAAGTAGCAAAAATTAAGAATTATAATCCTTTTAATTCAATAAAGCTCTATTATTGCCACAAAAACAAAACCACAAATGTTTAAAGGTAACTTTCGTATAGGTAAGGAGTAAAATGACATTAAAGTTCTTAAGTAACTAAAGTTTTATTGAAAACCTTCAATCAAGTATACAGAAACTTTTCCAGTAAACTGCTTTACTCTGACGCTAATGACGATTGACTATTGTCATAACTACTGCGCCTAAAACTATGACGCAGAATATCAATAAAAGTTACCTAAGTAGTGAATATGTAATAACTACAATGGCAGTTGTCATTTGTGTCGCATAGTTTTAGGCGCTATAGTGAAGTCAATTGTCAAAGGCATCGGCATGAGAATAGGGCGTTAATTTTGATAAATAAGCGTTCCGAGAACAAAAAGAGCTGATACTAGTAGAAACAAAGAACGCATATTACAAAGAATTTGCGAAGCGTTTCGTTTCCTCTGGTAAGAACTCTCGTCCGATTGCACCACACTAGAAACCAACTGGATCTAACGAGATTCTAATACCAATAAAGAAAAGTCAAATTAAATCTGGTATGGAGAAATCGGGCGAAACTTTTTGATAGAGGAACGGTGGGAGTCATGCAGCTTCTTTGTAATTTACGCTCTTTGGCAGAACTAAGTTTCGTATGCTTGATATTTCTATAAATACTTAAAGCAGATTTAAAAGAGTACTTATAGTTATTCCTTGGGAGCACGAAATAGAAATTTGTCTGTTATATTTTTGAAACTACGAAACTTTTTGTAGATTTATTTTCTTATCATTTACATAACTCGAAGTATCGTAAATAATATAATTCATAACAAAAATCAACTTTTATCAGAAAAAAACAGAATAGTATTCCCTAAAGGTTGCAACATGTCTCCTGCCTATAGATCTTCATATAAACCTTTGCGCATTAATGCCAGCTTTAGAGCTCCGAGACATGGATCTGTGTAAGGAAAGGATGAAGGACATAGTAGAGTTCCTTCTCTTTTCCACGCCATAATCAGGCAGGGCACTGAATATATACAGCCAGAAAAAGACTTTCATACGGCCTTTGGGGTTCTCGTTCCGTCGAGATCTGAATGGGATGGAGGATTTGATATGCCCGCTTGGAATCGCCAGATACACCGGCAGTTCGAAGAGAAGGAAGGGGTGTTTTCAGACTTCCGATGAGGAAACGTAAGGCAATTATCAGGGCATTTGGGGGCAATGCTCTGCAGGATTTATGCAAACAAAGCTTTAACATACTTCTTAACCGCATCAACTGCGCTAGTTACAAGGTAGTTCTAATTCGAATACAATTAAACAAAAATATAAAAAACATTTGGTTAATATTTTTGTGAATGATGATATATTTGAAGCAAATCTGTCCAGGTTAAAGCTAACATAATTCAGTTTTTACTAAACTTTTCGCGTTTACTCGAAAACCTTTTGCAATTAAAAATGTAAAACTAAATAATTTTTGCCTTTCATTTTTTTCACAAATATCCCATTGTGCGTTGGTACGTATGAATTTGTTGCGTACGTCATGCTTGGTGGAAGATTTTGTTAGATAAGTCAGAGTTTCTGGCGGTATGTGTTTATGTAAAACATGCACGTGTACAAATAAAGTCTGAAAGTTTACGGAAGTATTTACACAGGCCAATGACTTACTGTCACAATGCAACTACTGTTTGCTAGTTGTGATTAGAAAATTTGTAGGAAATTGTAGTTTTGCTGGCATTTCAACATTTTTGCATGCAAAATACTTAGTTTCAAAGATTTTTCTTTTACGAAGTTTAGTTTTTAAAGATTGCTAGTTTGTTACGATACCTGTGTGATACCCAAATGCATTTGGCTCGGTGGAAGTCTAAAGGAACCCCTACGAAAGAGTTTTGCGCTAGTTGTAGCGAAATTCGGTAAACTTTACATTCAATCTTCAATTACTAAACAGTCAATAGTAGGGGTGAGGAAGTACTGTACTGTTTTCTGGGTTACCTTTAAATTAAAAAAAAAAAACAAGTCACAGCTTTTCGCCAAAGTATTGAGTTTGATTGAATATTTCAATCACTTTTAGTAAAAACATCGCTGCTCAAAATAAATCAAATGCGAGTTCTATATTCGTCCACTAGTGGTAAGTGGTAGATAATTAAATAGTTTACGTAATATTTACAGTATGTTATTTTAAAAATGACAAAACCAACGACTAGCCTTGAATTTCGGCTCTCACGGTGTGGGTACATAAATGGGGCTTACAATATTATTTCCTGAATTGCCTTAATCAATGTATTCACTGATTACATAATTTTGTAGCAAACCTTGGTGACTGAAAAAAAATAAAAAAATAAAAATGATGCGCATAGTGGGAATTTGTAAAGTATACCGTAACTCAAAGTGAAACTTCTCGAGCGATTTTTTTAAACACTGACACTGTTTTCTGATTTTTTTTAATTAATTTGGTATAGTGCAGTTTGTTCTACAATAAAAATATGTTCAAATTTCAAACTTTGTATAAAATTACTGCAAATTAAAAAAAGTCACTAAAAATTCCAAATTTTAAATCTAAATTTTTAGAGAACTACCGGGGATGCAATTTTGTCGTTCATTCAATTTTAGTATACAAAGGTATAAGTTTGAAATGACTAAAATTATTTTTAATAATTTTTTTCAGCGGTAGTGTCATCGCTTTTCTTTCATATAAAAATAAATTTGTTCCACGCGTTATATGAAAATAAAGGCGGACCACAAAAGACAAAAATATCAAAAATTAACGCTAGTTTTTAGCCTATGAAATTAAATTGGCTACAATACTTAAAATTTGTCTAAAAACGCTGATTAAAAATTTTGAAATTTTTAGGCATTTTTTTTTTTTTAATTTCCTGTAAGTTTTTGCATCATATAGAAAGTTTGAAATTTGGACTTATTTAGTTTTTATTATGTAGGTACATTCTGTTACAAAGTAAATTTAAAAAAAATTCTTTTTTGAAAACAAAAAAAATTTGCGAAAAAATCACTGTACGTGTTTTGCTTTAAGCTACTGTATATAAATATTACGAACGAGGAAATTATAGCTTGATTTAGTTTTCAAATTCAAAAAAAAAAAAATTTACTTAAATTACACAAAACCATCAGCGTCAATAAAAATGATAAATGTAATCGTAAAGACCTGACATGTAAAATCATCGCTTACATTCCCCAGTTGTTTTTACTTTCACCGCACTATGTCAACAGCATAATTCACAAACACACTTTTAATTACTATGAACCACTAACAAAGTTAACGAAACACACCTACAGTCAACTAACTATTTACTGATGTAAGTCAAAGTCAGTGCGAACCCCAACACACAAACATATGCAGGAAACATACATACGAGCGCTCTACGTGCGCAATGGAACGAAGTACTTGAACAGATACACAGGCACACACACCCACACACACACACACAATCGCACTAATGCCATAAGTTCGTTTAATAATGTTAAGTTTCGCCTACAAAACAAGCAACGAAACAGTTACGAGTTTAAATAAAAAACGTAAAACTTCGTAGCATAACCGCAGGCGTTGTGGCGTGCATTAATGAAGATGGTGGTGTAGCGCAGCGGAGACAAGCAGAAGATGCAAGAGCACAGCTACAACCAATGGCAGCGCGTACAGCGCCGGTGTATTTATTTAAAAACTTTGGTTTTCAAATCATTTGGAGTAGCAAGAGTAGAACCAAGAAGTTAAATAAATACATGCATACATATTTCTGTATGTGATTTGTGTTTGTTTGTAATAATGTGTAGTAAACTCGTTTCGAATTTTGAAGTTTTTAGGTTTAGTAGCGCGAAACTTTTTGCTGGCACGAACGTAAAGTTCGAATAACCGAGAAAATATAGCTCAGCAAAAGTATTCGCGGAAATAACAATATTTACCCTCCCTCTCGAAGACGGCACAGGAAGAATGACAGAAGGTGATGGTAAGGTAAGCCAAAGCTTACAGGTTAAGCTCAGTTATAATTAAGTAAAAGGCAGCTGGAATCTGGAGTGTTCGATGTTATAGTAGTTTGACACTTGTAGCAGTAAATCACAAAAACTAAGGTGACAGTTAAGAGATGTACGTTCTGTCTCCAAGAATTTGCTATCTAAGCTTTTGGATTACTACTTATGGAACTTTTTGAGAAATTTACAACACAAAAAAAAATAATATAAGAAAAAATGTTCTCAAAAATGTGTACATAAATTTCAGCAAATTCACTGATTGCAATGCGGAAGCAGCCGTCTGGGCATACCTAAACGCGTTAAGGTGAACCAACTACAAAAAAGTAATTTTTCGGATTCCCCGTATCGAGCACTAACCGGGCAAAAAAAAAGTAAGTGATATTCTTTCCAAATTTTCGTTTTCATGACGAAATCCTTCTAAGACCATTTTTGAATTAAAATAAAATTTTGAAAAAATCCTGAGTACATTTTTCGTTAAGAAATTTAAATTTTGGCGATAGCAATACAAAATTGGACAGTGTATTCCTTAGGTGCATGGCAAGGACATAAGCTGTATTTTAATCCGTTAGGTGGCGCAGTAGTCGAGATATTCAAAAACTCCGTATTATTAGTACGATATTGATGATAATAGACAGTTATGGTGATGGTGCAATTAAAATACTATTCTGAAAAATAAATGCGCTAGGTGGCGCTAGAAGCGAGTTATTTAGAAAATATCTATCTATGATCCGATTTTAATGAAATTAACCGCCCAAAGCTGATGACCTGACAAAATTTACTCCGCCTAAAACTATGTCGCAGAATTTAACGACGATGTTACGTGCTCAGTACGGCATAACAACTACAACTATTGTAGACATCATTAGAGTGCTGAAACTCGACTTTGCCGTATAGTTTTAGGCGCAGTAAATCTGATAACTTTCAGTTGGTGGATATTTATTAGGTAATCAGCATAGAGGGGAAAATTGGTATGATTGGGGTGCGACAAGAAATACTTCTATGAGAAATGAATCCGCTAGGTGGCGCTGGAAGCGAGTTATTTGAAAATTCCTATTTATGGTCCGATATTTATGATACTAAAAATACTACTTATACTTTGATGACATTGAGAACTCACTACGTATACTTTATTTGCAGAAAAATGCATAAAAATCTATTAGATCGCCCTGTAGTCGAGATTTCCGTAAAATCCATTTACATAATTCAACTTAGTTCAAATCTACTAAGCTTTGTGTAGATAAAAACAATACCTCTAAGTCATAGTCGAGATGAAATTTGCTCTTCAGTTAGTTACAGCAATTTTTGGCAAGTATACCACAGAAAATTATGTAAAAAAAAAATGCTACTAACTTTCGAGTCGTCTTCGCCTTTACAGTGCCAAAGGGGTATTGTGTATACATTTTTTTTAACATTAAAAATCTGCTGTAATTAACGCAGCAAAGTCACAAGTAACAACTAAGAGCAAAAATTCCAAAAAAAAATTGTCTGGAATTTTGAACAATTCCAGTGATGACCATCGTTTTAAATTCGATCGATGTTAACTAAAAGATCAATTAGATTTCGTTATTTTATACTACCGGGCATGTTATTTTCCAAACCATCAATGTAAGCCCAACTATACGAAATACCTTCTTTAGTAAATAGATTTGCCAGATTTTATAGTTCGTTAAAATCTAAGTATATAGATTTTTTTTAATGCAAATTTGTCTGTTTAGTATCAAAACTCACATATATCATTTTATTTTAATCATCATTTAAAAAGGTAATATTTCAAATAAAGCGAAGAAATTAAACTGCTAATATGCCAATTTATAACACACTTTTTTTACATGGAAAGTTAATTACATTTACTACAGTTAATTGAAATCGAAATCGGGTCTTACAAAAAAACAAAAAACTAGATAGAACTGCTACCTCTCGAAAATATTAGTAACATACTAACATCCCGTTTGTCCTAATTAAAGGCTAATAAATTGCACTTGCTGTCAGAAAAATACATCTAGCTCTACTCCGATAGCCACCGCGCCTTAAAATATGCAACATTTATAGTACAAATGAATTCTAAAAAACTATATGTTTTATTTCAATTGCGCAAAGATTAGATGTCTTCAAAATTATGTTCGCGCATTCAATTCAATGTTTATTCATTTTTTTTCACAAGTAAGACTACTGTCTATTGAAGTAAATCAACATTTTAAATAAAATAAATTCTAATGCCGTATCTAATGACATAAGTTACGAACATTAGAGAACTGTTTTTTCTATGACAAACAAATCATTAGATCCTATCTAAAGCGCCCTGTACTCCCTCTTTTTTAATATCGTTTTGTAATGAGTTCCATAGCTTTTTTAGCACTGACAAAGAACGTTAAGGATTATGAAAGATTTTTGTAGCATGGAATAATGAGGTTGTAGGTTATATCTGACTATGGAAAGCATAAATTCCTGAATAGGGTGATTTCTATTCCTTAACTGATTTAGGAAAACTAAACTGCGTGTGCCTCACCATACATATTACCAAACAAGAGACCGCCAAATGATATCGATGGCACCCACCCACCAATTTCAGGTTCACATTTGAAAGAATCTAGTCAATTAAGTACCACAATTTTCCTATAATAAAGTATATTTTGCTACAGTTGTAGTTAATATGATCTTTACATCCAAAGCAGGAATTTAATTTCAGCCCCAGGCTAGTAGCCTATGTCTTCATTTATTCTAAACACCAATGCCTCAGATGAGAAAAATGTACTTGAGAAAAATATACTTGACCAGCGTCAGCACACAAATGTAGCGAAACACTCTCACAGCATCATGCGGCAGATATTCTGGCACAGTCTTTATTTGACCTATTTTCTGTAACTATTCAAAATATTTGAAACGTCTGCTTACTTTGTTGTATTTTTTATACTTTTTGAGCACCAAAAGCACACAATAGCATTCACAAGCTAAAAAAAATCCAATGTGGCGCAAGATTTTTGTTTACCTTCCCAAGTTTTTTTTTCATTTAAAATTTTGCACGCTACTTTCCAATAGTTCTATGTGTTGTTGTTTTCAGGCGTGCTCTCTACATGCCACTTAATTGTTGTATGTTTACTATTGCATTTTCACTTCAATTCATTCATCATTACTTATAATCAGGCAACCAACGAATTAATCAAATAATCAATCAGTTATGATTGCTTACAACTTGAATGCGAAACAAATTTGTTACACAGCATTGTTATAACAACAAGCAACCACCGACACACTGTTTAACACGAAATTATTAATTAGTTTTATTCTTACGAATCACTCATTCCTGTACACGAACACAAATTGAACATATTCATTTGTAGTCACTTTCTGCTTACTGCTTCTTGTCTTCAATTCCTTTGCTATGAAATCCGGAAAGCGCTTCCTTCGCGTGTATGTTAATTTCCGCTACTTTGTTCACTGTTTCTTTGTATTGTGTTTTCATATTATAAATGCGTTATTTGTTTACTTTTTCTACATTTTAAACATTCACCGGTGATATGCTCTCACCTTCGTTTCTTATGCAAATCGGCACACCTTTCATTTCGTTATACCAACACATTTTCCAAAAAAACCAAAAAAAGACACACCGTTTGTGAACCGATCGTAGCCAATTTCCATTCAATTTTTATCATCTAATATTTCGATTTCATAAATATTTAGTTCACTTAGCACATTTACTGAACACACACGTTTTACACTCCGACCTCCAACACACCGTTCGCGCCACCACCTCGACGTCAATGCGGTAGCAGCAAATAACTTTCGTATACTGAAATTGCCGCACGACAATTGTCGCATTTTATGCGACAAACGTAAATTTCGTTGCACTTCGGCTGGAGCGCAATCGCCTGTTATTTTTCTTGCTTTGCATTGTAGTTGTTTGTGTTTTTAGTACAGCCGAGGTGTGCGCTGAGCACAGCGCGAAAATAACGAAGTATGAATGGCAAGCCTTCAGCACAGCACACTATGCTCGGACAACGCACATTGCTAGAATATTTCGAAATTGAAGTGCGGGAAGAGTTGGTCGGTGGGTGGAGAGCAGGCGGTGTGCTCGCGTAAAATTTGTTGTCCTAGTCCTGATTTTTGCAAATGCACGTGCATGCATTGCGAGAGATACGAAAGAGATGCAGAGAATACAATTGCGAAAATGAGAGTGGCTGGGACATTCGAAAAACGTGAGAGTGGCTGGCAAATTCGCAGATTTATTGGCTATGCCCATGCGCGGTAAGTGAGAGAGCGTAAGAATTCGGTCATCGACAAATTTTTTTCATTATCGAAATAACATTGAATTTAAATTTTTCTTCTATGATAATTTTCGAAATTGCGATAGTAAGAAAATTAATGCATGGTTTTCTACCTCCGTAATACTCACATATGTATGTAAGTTCGCAACCAATTGGCAAATTGGAAAAGGTTTGGTGCATTGAGACAGACTTTGATAGCGGTCTTCCCTAAACACACAACATATTTCAAATACTCCATTTTTAGCATTTGATTAAAGCCTCGCACATGTAAATATTGAATACGCAAAACAGCTTCCGCTCGTGTTATAGATTTTAAATAGCTTAATAAATACCAGAGACATAAGTAGATATTGTAAGAGAAAAGAGTAAAAATCAATAATTATTATATAAGACACAAAATTTACAGGTAATCCGTAACTATTATTCAAAGACTGATATTATAAATGTAATTTCAAAGTAATTGTTAGCGAACTAAATTTGTTGCATTCTTTAAACGCTTTTACTTTGAGGCTTATATTATAAAAGTCTTCTCATAAGAATTATTAGTCAGATAAATTTGGTTACATCTTCAAAGAGTTTTATTTTGAGAGTTATGTATAAAACTCTTCTAAAAATAATTATCAGCGAGATACATAATTTTAAGTCTTCGTCAAAGACTTTTATTTTGACACTTATATTTTAGAAGTATTAAAAAGTCTTCTCATAATAATTATCAGCAAGTTAAATCTTGAAAGACTTTTATTTTGAGACTTATATTATAAAAGTCTTTGCATAACAATTAATAGCGAGAGGAATATTTTTAAGTTTTCAAAGACTGTTAGTGAGTGTTATTTTATAAGTATTCTCAAAATAATTATCAGTGAGATAAATAATTATCAGTGAGATAAATATTTTGAGACCTATATCACAAAAGACTTTTCGTAATAATTATTAGCAAAACAAATATTCAGTTTTCATAGACTTTTATTTTATGACTTATATAATAGATGTCTTCTCATAATATTTATCAGCGCGATACAATTAATAAATCTTCAAACACTATTTTAATAAGACTTATATTATAAAAATCTTGTCATAATAATTTTCAGAGATATATTTTAAAATCTTCAAAGACTTATTTTAAGACTTATGGTGCAAAAGTCTTTGCACAATAATTACGAGTGAGATAGTTCTTTTTAAGGCGTTAAAGACTTCTAGCTTGAAATTTACTTATAAAATTCTACTCTTAAAAAAGATAGAGACAAAAAGTTTTAAGGTTTTATAGAAGGGATTGCGATTGCGTCTCATGAAGGTCATCAGTTTCGTCTAATTTCACTCCACTTTTTCCAGCATGCACGGAATTATATCGCCAAGCCCCGAAAAACAGTTTTCCAAGCACTCACGCTTATTTGCCCATAACACTTAAGATCTTGGAAAGATAGAGAAAATAATGGAATTTTATTTCTGCTAAACAAGTCTTCCAGATAGTTTAATTGGATCTGAAAAGCTTGTCGAAGGATACAGAACGAATGTTTTTCGTTACCAATACCCAACAAAATCAGGACGGGTGCAGAGAAAATATTCGGTGCTGTTCTAATTCATAGGCAAGATCCGCACATCGAGTCATGGATGATGCCTGCGGTGTTCCTCATGGTGCGGTCTCTTCAAAAAGCACTTGGATGTTTTTAAAGTAAGTAAGGATGTTTTAAGTAATTAGAGTTCTTCAAGCACCACTGCAATCAACCAGTTAACAAACCCAAAATGTACCTGAAGCTGAATGGACGGGCAAATGGTTAAATAAATAAGCAGCTGCATTACATCATTCAATCTCAGACAGACAGCTATCGCTGCAGTGATTTTGTGAGAACTGATACTTTCAGTTTGTTAAGTAAACGTCAGAAACTGTTGTCGTCCGCCGAAAAGTTGATTGTATTCGTAAAGCAATTTCATTACTTGCCATATACTCGCCTGCGCTTTCCAATATACTTGGTTTTTATAGTTTCGCAGATAATTCATTTTATGTATATGTAGATGCAAGCATTGCAGTTTAAGTTTATTTTCTGAGCCAATAATAATATTATATGAATTCACGGAAAATGTTTGTTTGTACTCACATCTCTGTCTCTCTCTCTCGCTCGCTACTCAGATTTCCATTTATTTATATTTTAACTGTTCAGCAGAAAAAAATCACCTCACATGCCACAATATATCAAATTACTCGTACAAAATCAATATTTGACTTAAAAGCTTTTTGAGGTGCTCGATTCAGCGTCGGAGCGTAGTGGAGGCCAACAAGCCAAAAATGGCTAAAGACGCATGTAATCAGCTTTTACCTGATAGATACCAAAAGGAAAAAAGTTAAGTGCGTGTACACAGCGTAAGATTTATTACCACAACCGCCAGTCAGCCGTACACAAGTTAAGTTTGAGCGAAAACAAAATTTAAATAAGAAAAAACCAAACTCGTCGCAATAATAAAACCGCGCATACAGTAACTCGAACTGGTCTACTTTTTGCTGTCACTTGCGTCTTGTGCTCCACGCACATTCTCTGCCTCACACTTTTCTTCTTATTCTCGACATTTTGTTTTTTGTTTTTTGTAACGCGCTTACATGCCGGCTTACATCCCGCTGCACTTTGATACTTTAATCCGCTACATGTCGTTCAATCAGCATTCAATCACAACAGGTTACGTATACGCCGTGGCGGGCATGTGTAAATAAATTTAATATTCGTATAAATGTATTTACATATATACGAAATGTGTTGCTTGTTTGTAATTGTAATTTAAAAACCATTTTTAATATATGCGCAAAAAAATTGCACACAAAATTAATTTATATGACTTAAAAGTAAAATGGCCAAGCATAAAATCCCGCAGAGCCATAATAAATCCATAGCAACGAATATTTTATTTATATTGAAAGCGTAAGCAATGTACATAAAAATATACGTGCACAGAAGCAGAGCATAGCAATATCTCAACATTCCTAAGGTAAAACAAAAACCAAATAGTAATTTCTTATTCCGCATGTCCTTTCATTCTAAACATGCTCTAATATCGCAATCTTCCAATTTTAGTTGGCATTAAATTCATTCACTCAATTACTTTGCAATTATGCGTAAACATTTATACAGAAATTTCACCTTGCAACGTGCGCTACTTAACTATGTGCGTCCTCGCAGTGGAAACCTTTATTGTTGAACAACAATAATTATAACACGTGTCATCCGGCCGTTGACGGAACCAGCGCAGACCAAAGTGGAGCTCAAGTAAAAGCACTCAAAAAAGAAATATAATTTAAAAATAAAAATGGATGATATCTGAGCACTCTTCCCTCGGGCAAACGAGCAGGCGGTGCAGGCGAGCAGGTTAGTTGTAATGGCGTAGTGCAAACACCGTTGGCGTGGAAACAAAGTCCAACGACGCTAATTAAGAAACGTGAGACAAATGACAAGTAGCCAACGGGCAATCCAAATACATCAAAAAAGAAAAACGAATACAAATAGATAAATAAATAAATAGCAAGGTTGAAGAATAACAGAAAAAAAAAATAAAATAAAAAATAAAAGCATAGAAAAGCAAGCAGTGCTTCGCTATAAAAGTGAAATAATAATAATGTTTTACTTTTTGAACGTTCAGCGTTGTAGCTTCTCGCGATACACAGTAGAAAGTGTGCCCTGTCAACGAACAGCGTAATGCTATTGCAGATTTTGGTAGACAGTAATCGAAAGCGATTTGCTGAGATTGATGTGCAATTATGGAGATTAATACAGAAGAATAGAACAAAAAAAATCAATAAATGCCATAATCGAAGCTAGTTATTGTATAGCGGGTATTGTACATACATACATAGATAAAGTCTATTCCTAAAAGTAATTGCTAAATATTGCTTATCTTTCTACGTTCTAAAAATAATCGATAAAAGAGAAATAACTTCTGGAACTAATATTTGATTTAAGCGCAATAAAAAGTGGTCTAATTTGAAAGTTTGAGCAAATTTTTTATGTAATAAAAAAAGATAAGGAAAACAAAAATGCAACAGAGAAATAGAATGCCTTCAAAAATTATAACCAGGGACAGAAAATGGACGTTATTTTGTTTTCTTATTGGGAAAGATTTGTTCAAAGCAAAACTCATATCGACCCAATCCTTATATCATACGTTATGCAAATCTGAACTTATTTTACTTTAGTAGAATTTTTTTGGAAATCATTGCATTATCGATTTTTTTGTTTTTTTTTATTTTTTCGATAACATATTTTGTGATTTTTATCGATATTTTGCATTTTTTATCGATATTTTGTAATTTTTATCGATATTTTGTAATTTTTATCGAAAATCTGTGATTTTTATTTTTCAATTAAGCTATCAATCGCAATTTTTTCACTTTTATTTTGTCGAAACTATTTATGAGTTTTATTTTTTCGACCACATGTGATCGATTTTTTGTGATTTTTATTTATTCGATGACATGTAATCGATATTTTGTAACTTTTTCCGATAATTAAATATAAATACTATTATCCATTATACTTTCAAATTTTTAGGAAATTTTTAAAGCACACAGTTTTACATGGCATGCAACTTTAGTAAACTTTTCATGAAATTTTTTTGAAAATTTATAGAACTTTACTAAATTTTGCACAAACCATTGATACAGAAAATTTTGGAATATCGAACTGTAAGCAGGTAAGCAAAAATTAGGCGCAGTATGCGAAAACTTACAAATATATAATATCAAAAGAAGATAAATTTGATCACTGAAGTCTACAACTATTGAAGATTAAGCGGAAACTGATTTGGAGCTTTTGTATCTTTTGGCAAATTTGCATGCAAATAATTTCATATTGGATACCGGTAAATTTCTATTAAACTGAACTACTCCAGTAAAGATTTAGAAAAAGTCTTAACATCCTCAAACTAGTTATAATACCGCATGAATCGCTTTTTTGTTGTTGTTGCAAGCAACAATAGCAGCAACCACACCACTCAGCATGAAGAAAAAAATGCAATTTCCGAATTCACAAAAACACAAAGCCACCGCAATGCGTGACTGACATTTCTGAGTGACCTTTCCGCTTTCCACAACTAAACAAAGCTAAACAGTAGAACGTAGCTGGACATCGACCACAAAGCAGTCAAATAAACCTCACACACCGGCAGCCAAATAAAGCATACCAAATAAAGCGAGCAAGGTAGGCAGTCGGTGAAAACAAAAGGGAATCTCCATCCCAACAATTCGGCGTGCAGGCTGCTATCAAAGTCAATGTGAACGGCAAAACCCAACAGCGCACGACCAAACGACGAATGTGATCATTTTGGGCACATTAACACAGCATGCATCGTGCCAGTCGCGCTTGACATAAATCCACTCTCAATTACGCGAAGCACAAGACAGCGCAAGACTTCTGCTACGAAAAAGCCAAATTAAAAAGTGGAGTAAAGCGGAAGTTATACTCGTAGCAGAGAAAAAAAAAAACAATGTTACTTAGAGCGGGAAGCTAAAATAAGCTGAATTTCCTATAAAGCAGCGTCAAAGTGTCAACGCTTAACGCCGCACCAACGTCCAGCTGGCTTGTCCAACTTCTGTCGCACAAATGAATTTCCAGATTGCCCCATTGATGCTGTGTACTCAACAGAAAGCCTTTGTTGGCCAACAAAACGCAAAGTGGATAATTAGTGAGGCGTGAGTGGTGGGGCGCTTGTAAAGTTAAGTAAGTGATAAATTAATTCAATTGAATTGAATTGAATGATACTTGAAAATGGCAGAATGACGAAAGTAGCGTACGATGAATGAATTAATGACAGAATATCGTTTGGTTGAGTGGCGAAAAAATAATTAGAAAATAGTTTCAGTGAAGGGTGCAAGCCACAGGGCGGATCAATGTGTTGGCAACAAGTAGTCGCAATTAAATTTTTGTGTTCACAAATTAATTGACTGTATGCAGCGGGGGGAAGCTCTGAGGTAAATAGAGTAGTTTTTCCAAAAAAAAACACAAATCGTTCAAAGCAATTTCAAAAATCGCCACTTTGTTTCTCGAATCGGTTTAATTTTTTGAATATTACTGCAAATAAATATTTTGGCAATAAAATTCAAGTCAGGGTGTTACTGCTGAAGCGATTTCCATATTTTGGGTTGTTTAAATTATTTTTTAAAAAAGCGGTTAACATTTGCAGACGTGCGATGTAGATAATTCAATAATGACACAGACTTTAAAAGTATTGAGAAACCCGAAGAGAAATCAGCACGCTTTAGATTAGACAAAACATTCCCAAAGGATCTATTGTGGTATTTTTATTTTCAAACAAAAAATTAGCCATTTATTCAGCTACTTTAGATACAGTAATTAAGTGTTACTGTTTAAAATGGAATGATTCAGCATTATTGGCTGTGCTAAGTTTAGATACACAGTGGAACTTCAAAGCGTCTTAGAGAATTTCACAAATCCTAGTTTTTGTTTTGTTAATTGGCACGGAAATTAGTAATAATATAATTCTAGCTGATTTCTATATAAAATTGAATTAAAAAATGGCAGGTCTCTGCCTAGGAAATGCAATTTTTTTAATATTTATTGCTCATTCTTAACAAACGCAGGGTATCTTAGCATAAGTTAGGTGCGGCGGTAGTCCCAAGTGGGGCACACTTAGGCTCATGACCCATTGTAATACCGCATTGGGGCTGTTGGGCGACCTCTGTTCCTCCCCTAAAACCATCGCGTATTACTATGGCACCTTTGACAGGGTCTTAAATTCGACTTACCTAAGAGCGTCAAGTTAATTAAGGCGGTAGCTGCCCACAGCTTCAGCTCTCCTTCCAGCTAGTGCCGGACAGCGGCAGAGTGGATTATGTATGGTTTCCTCTTCCTACACTTCTCGACAACTTCTACAACAGTCACGCTCCTAAACTTGCGGGATGTGCACATAGTAAAAAATGCACGGTTAAAACTGCAGTCATAATCTTCATATCCTGTCTTTCCAGGTTGAGGAGAGATTTCGTTTCTTGGTCACTCATCGATGGCCAGATTGCCTTGGCAATCAGACTGCCACCTGTCATTTGCGATTCTAACAAATTTTAGACGGAAGCTGAAAGTTATTCCCAGTTGTTCCAAAAATACGCCTCTACCAACTCTCCCGTCAAGCTTGTACCGGACCCATCCTTATAAACATGGATCGTTCCGCTTTTCCTAACCGCATCCAATCTGCGCTCTTCCCTTTCGAGCAGCTGGATCACGAATTTGATTTCCGTCGAGCCGGTCGGAAGCACACAGTCGGTTATTTTAGACGTTAGGATGTGCCAATTTCCCAATTGAATTTAGCCTAACGGCGATGCTGCGTGCAACTTTCTTAGAATATAGTCGTTTTAATAGAGAGATGCTATCCGCTGTACTCTCTCTACTTTCGTAATATCTACTTTTTGGCAAGAGCATCCCAACAGACGACTGTACCATAAAACAGGATCGGTCTCACAATCGCCTTATATATCCATACAACCATTTTGGGTTCTAAGTCTCAGTTCCTGCCCATTGCCTTGCTGTATGATCAAACAGCCGTCATAGCTGTACGGAGCCTTTCGGGAACGCTGGAGCCTCAATTTAATTTCCTTACGATGTTTCCTAGTGAATAGAACCAGTTCCGTTTTGTTGGGATTAAAGCCTGAACTTCGACTGCGGTACCAGCACATGAACTTATTCGTACCAGGCCTGTCACTGTATCAAGATGTTTGACTTTTCCCCCTACTGTTTTGGATATCTTTCAACAGGGTATCTTGAAGAGAACGGAAATTAAGACGCAAACTCCGGAGACGATTTTATGTGAGGATCACCTCAAATGGCATGTGGGCTCACATTTGTCGATACATTTCCATACAGCATTATTAAACGACTCGCCATAGCCCAAGGCAGAGCACACAAATGGCTTAACAATAGCCACTGGGCATTTCCACTAATCTTGAGACAATCAAATTTACTTCGCATACGTTTCGAATACACAACAAAATCGTCATGAATAGAGCACACTTATTACCTACGAAATCCAGCAGGGTGACTGGTGATTATTTAGTGCCGTTTATTTGGTACCTAATAACTGATTTTATCTTCCAGACGATGTTCGCGGTAATCGATTGTTTAACTCACCATACGATTCTACATACATATGTTCGTCTACATAAGTATGTGTGTGTGTGTGTGTGGCCAAGCATATAACTGCATTTAGAGCTAGCTTGTCAATGGTTTTAATGCCTGATTAATGACAGCAGATAGTAGAAGCTAATCGGCGACTTGAGATTTATTGACAATTGTTGCGCTTCCGCTGGTGTTTTTCCTTCACTTAAATTAACTTGCATTGTGCGTTAAACCTACTGACATAAACTGCGTTTGATATGTGGGTAGTAGGGAATATGTGGAGTGAGTAATTGAGTTTACAACAAAGCAATACCTGCTATTTCCATGAACCGTAATTAGGTAGGGTCGCCGTTACAACGGTAATACATTGGTTTAAGAAATTTCTATGCCCTATAATTATTGGATGGCATATTAGGAGTTTCGTTGCAAGTTATTATTATTTTTTTTTTTGTAGTATTACATAAATAGTTAAAGATTTAGTGGCAATATTTCTAGCATCGCGATTGCGCCCCTAACTATTGTAGTTTTCTATTGCCGCCTCGGTGCAGGCATCCCTTTGTTTTATTTATGGTGTACTGGCACGAGTACGAAGCAACTAAATAAATAAACGCCAACGAAAAACTATAAATATGTATCGTGTGTATCGAAAAATCGGCCTAGGTTACTTACACCTAGTGAAAATAGAATGAGAATAATAAAAATATGTAACAAATTTTCACAAGAGTATTTACACACACACACACAATGCAGTTACAAATAAATTTAATGCAAATGATAGATTTAATGAACACAAATTTTAAATATTTACACTCGATCAAAAGCTTCTGCTTAAATAGTAAACTTAATTCCGTAGAATCGAATAGAAGCCCTTAGCTTTACATTCTATGTTAACTCAAAGCAGCTTGATGGACACTGGCTTATTATAGAAAATATTCTAATTAAATATTTTTGCTTATGTTATGTATAGTATATGTATGTATGTACATTAGTGTGGAACAAAACAAAAAAGGTAATATAGGAATTTAGTACCGCCACTGTCTAGGCTTGTTCCATATCAAAAAACCAGTATCATATTTTTTGTATGAATTCAAAAAAGTTTCCAAAGTATTTTAAATGGGGTGAAAAACAATTTTTCATGTAAATTATATATAATTCTTGAAAATTAATATTTTTTCAAGCGAAAACTTTGTTTCTCTTCACTTGTTTATTTAATTGTATTTTAATAGTAAAAACTTTTTATGGGCCCCTTTTTGCAGTTTTTTGTGGTGAAGTTTTTGGGGGACCATAAAAACCTTTAAATATTAGAAGAATGGTTCAGTAAAAAAAAAGTTGCTATCTTCTGAAGTTTTCTGAAGACCAGCAGTGTTTATCGATAGAAAAATTTTGATTTTCTTGGGTTCATTGTAGGTAAATAAATTGCTGAGTGCAGATTAGTACAGATTACTTATATTTTCAACTACTTATCTTTTATAATTTTTCACTTAATGAGTAATAGAAATTTCGAAACTAATATTTATTTAGTTAGAAGCCGTATCTAAAAACAAGTCAGAAAACTCCGCAGCCCGTTAGGAAAAGCTGGTTTACTTTAGTGAATATTCACTTAACAGAAATCCTCCTGACTTCCAAGTCAGCAAATGATACCCCTAAAAGTATGTAATACATCGTACAAGTGACTCTTATTCTATTCTCAACCAGCTTGTAAAATATTTAGTTGAAGGCATGAAATAATAAACTTTCTAGTTCTGAATATCGCAAAGCATGATTTAACATATCAAGAGTTTATGCCTCACTGATTTTCGAAACAAAAAATAGCAAATTTATTTAAATAAACTTATGGATCGATTACTTTTTCTTTACACTGCAAAATAATCACTCGCTTTCAGGATTTCTGAGCTCAGGCACTATAAGCTATATATTTCGTACAATTGCAATATCTCAGTACAGCAAATACAACAATCACGTATATTTTGTTATTGCATTTTTGTCTCCTTTGCTTCTCACTTCTGTCTATAGCACCCAAATTTAGGTCGTAACGCGCCCTCAAAACCAAAAATTCAAATTTTATTGGCATCAGATATTTGACAGTTCGTTTACGTTTGACGCGTCAATTAAGGAAAATTTAGAATGAACGAAGGGGAATCAAGAAATAGCGAAAGTTAAGAATCAATATCGTTAAGAGCAGTAGAAGGGAGGGTGAAGGCAGTTTCAGAAATGTACAGAATTTTTTAAATTTTCACACACAAATTTCCAACTACGCAAATGTCCACTTCTCGTATCATAAAATTTTCACCACTAGCCTCAAATCCGTCTCAACTCACAGCTCAGCGCCGCAATAAAATCACATGGTATTGAAGTTATCGCCTAGGATTTATTAACGTAAAGAATATAAAAACATATGTTAACAAATTGCGGTAGAAAGAAGAGAAAATAAATAAAACAAAAAAAAAAGGATATTGTCCAAAGCATAAATAGAATGGAGAAAGCAAAAGGAGGTAGGTATTGACATTTCAATCTTCATCACTGAACTGCCGGTTGTCCGGCAATTCGAAATATGGTGGTCGGTCATTCATAACTTTTTTTTTGTTTGTTTGTTTGTTTGTAAATCACTTTTGCTGACACTAACTTTTTTCGCCTTCAAAGCGGCAAGTGAGAGAGCCAGAGTGATGGGTGTGAATACAAATTGAACAAATCAGATCACATTGAAAGTCTGCAAGACACGACTGCCAGCGCCAGATTGTGCCCTGCTTATTTATTTATTTACATTCGGTCATATTCAACTTATATTGACAACTGCTTGTCACACTGACAAATGAGATAGTCGTTGTAATTGGTAGGTGGCTTGACCGCCCACGCTCGGGTTGATCGACCGCACATTTGGGACAATGTGCTACGCATTTCCTTCTTTTGCATAAAGTTTTTTATTTGCTGCTGCTTTATTTTACTTAATTTTTTCTTAGGCAATGCCTTATGCTTCACACAGTTTTAGTTTTTTTTTTTAATCGCATTAATAGCCACACTTGGCTGAATGTCACTCGATTTTTGCTTCTCAGCTGAGTGAGCAGCTAAGCGTAACTTAACCGCTGATTATTAAATATTAAATAATGATTTTACTTTCAAAGCCAACTGTAAAAGGCATTACTCCTCTTTCTTTCGCCTTCAATAAGTTCAGAATTTGCTGATTTATTGTAATTTACACTTTCACTTGCACGCTCAGCCGTCGAAAAATGCGCTGTCATTAAAGCAATTAACGACTCGCGCACAAATTGTGGTTACGCAGTTATGCTGCGATAACACATTAAACGCCTTAAAGTAGACAACAACAATGCACGCAACATAGTCATCAAATATTTAACGTTTGTAGTCAGTAAGCGCGCACAACTTCTATTATAAAACACTTGAAGTCTCATTTTTAAACCAAATTTATTAGCATTGCAAATATCTTGCCTAACCTTAGGCGCATAATTTAATGGCTTTTGACAATGAGTACTCAATTTGATGAGACGCATAGCGGTGTGTCGTTTTTGCGCTAGTAACGCTTTAATATTCACGCCTCTGCTCGACTTCATTTTTGAAATCTTTGACGCTACAAAATTTTTTATGACAACAAAATGTGCCCCACGCTTAGGCGCTAGCGCTAAGTCAGCCCTTGAAACCAGTGTTAACAAATGGCGGGCTCTGAACTGTTGTTGCTTCATTTGCTTCAGATTTATACAAACCTATACATATAGAAAACAGCTGATTTGCTTTGTCAACGCACGGAGGTCTATATCGAGTTTGTTGTACGCTTTTAGGCGTTTGAGCTAAATTAACGATGATTGGTGTGTTTTTATGGCTCTTAATAATGTTGTTAAACGTTTATTGGCGGTGCTGGCGGAGGATTTGATAATAAATGTATACTACACTTGACAAACATCACGCCGAGGTGAAGACGTGGTACGAAAAGATAGCATTTAGCAGTTTCACGTCTGACGCTGTGTGTTTGTGTATTTGTGCTAATGACATTCACACTACCAAATATTCAAAAACACACACAAACACCTATATACTTTCGTGAATTGCCAGATGTTTAGGTAGTGTGAATAACAACAAAAACAATAGCTAAGCTGGCGACACATTGTAGCGTCTGTTGTGTGCAAATCATCAAAAAGCGAAGACCATGCATATATTATGCGAAAATTGATTTAGGTTTAAACATATGCACCGTTAATTTCATATCACATAATATTAATTTTACTTTGGCATTTTTCGGTGATGAAAAAAATCAAAAAAATAAAAAACAAAAAACGAAAATATTTAAGGAACTGTTGTAAGATTAGAACCTAGATAGAGTTTAATGTTAAGTTTAAAATAAATATCAAAATTCTTTTACTGAATGCAGCCAATTCTTGGAGTTAAGAGTGCAGCTTCAATTTGAAATAAAAATTACAGTAAGCAAACTATGCTTTTTCTACAACCGACTAAATCTGATTTTAAATTTATGTTTTGAAAATTTAAATAGTGTGCTTCCTTCTGAAATCAAACATCTCGTTTTTACTTCGCCGGCCCCTTTTACTTTACGTATTTTAGTGCACAAAATCTCTACTTGAGTGAAAAAAAAATCAATTACTAGCAATCTTGAGACACACATATATGGTACATTCACACTTACAACAAACAACCAAAGCAATGCAGCCACGTTCGCAAGCGCAAACGTTTTCGCACCGACTTGACCACAGCCACGTTCGCTAGCTAAGTATGCAATTCAAACGCGACACGCAGCATTGGGGACATGTGTGAAGTTTCAGGCGCATGTAGCAAATATTTGGCACGCCTGTGTTGTGTTGTCAATGTCGATTATAAGAGTGTGTGCGATTGGGCAGCGGCAAAACTGATTGTGGAATTTAGTTTGAATTCTCAACGTTTTACGTCGAGGGTGCAGAGGAATGGAGAGGAATTAGGGGCCGGCGAAAAACTTTTCACTTTTCGAACGATACACTGCTAGAGCTTTTTAAGTATCTTTTGTATTTAAATCAGGGGCCGAAAGTAGTTATTATTTTGCTTTGTTCAAATCAAAAATGCATTAGCTAAAATTCTTTTAAACCAAACCCCCAATATATCGATCTAAGCAAAACTGACCTCATTTTTGTGTTTAGAAGGTTTTTTTTTGATCTTTAAAAATGTTGCTTAATCACTATTTCCCGATTTATATTTTTTCGGTACAAAATAAACGTTATTTTTGAATTTTCATTTTTTCGACCAAATTGTATTGTCATTTTTAATTTTAATTTTTTACTAATTATTTATCTCTATTTTGGGATTTTTATTATTTTAATCACAAACAATCGTTGTTTTTGGCTTTCTATTTTTTCGATCAAGTTTAATTGTTATTTTTTAGTTAAAATTTTTTCGATAAAAAAATAATCGTTTATCTTGCATTTAAAATTTTTTGCTCACATTTTTGATCTATATTTTCTGATATATTTTTTCAGCCATAAACACTATTATTTTCATCAGCAAAAAAAATTTGTTGGCCTTTTTTATCGAAGAAATTGTTAAAACAAGAATAACGATTATTATTATTATTTTTTTTTTTGGTTTTTGAAAAAATAAAAATCAAATATTTATCAGAAAAACAAAAATTGAAGAATAAGAACTTTTTTTTTATCGAAAAAATAAGTTAACTATAATTTTTTTTTTTTTTTTGATAAAAGTTTTAACCGTTATGGTACATTATATATGCAAATGCAAAATATTAAAACATTATCATACTCCTAGTTTACACTTTTTGAAGACAATTGTTGCGGAAAAGTATTCGATTAACTTTGAAATCTGAAATAATATTAAAAAAGAATCAGCAAATTTAAAACCTGTTTCAGTTTTTATTAGTAAATTAAATTTGGAAGCAAAGTACATTTTTTTTACTTCTAAAAAATTGGTTTTTGTTTTGTTTAAAAAATATTTATGTACTTCAAAATATGCGCTTATTTATATTTCATTAGCGCACTGCAATTGTAAACGCTATTTTTTAATTAATTTCAAAGATTTATTTTTGCACCTACGCCAGCTTTATGTAAATTTCAAAAAACTTAATATGCCATTAACATATTACTGCGTATTATTTCGCGTTAAAATTGCCAACCGGTCGATTATAACACACAAAGCTTTGCGGCTTTAAATGGAATCAATTATATGTAATCGCGTTGAAACTGTAAATAAATGATGGAGATTCTTTTTTTTTTGAATTTCACAATTTTATGCGCCTAATAATAGGCTATTTAAAATCTAAAAACATGCCATTATCAGTGATATTTTCACAAATTCTTAGTGCACATTGCTTGCATAATAAATTCCCTATTGTTTTTGCCTGCTCTTCCATGTTAGAATTTTACCTGAATTATGTAAATATTTTGGCATAAATCTACATACATATATCAAATAAAATGCAAACACTGTTGTGATGAAAATGTGTGTACACGAAATTCCGAATATATTTGAGTCCATGTGGAGGGTGACAAAAAAAAAAATGTTGGCTCGCAGCTATGGGATCAAATTTAAGTATGTAGATAAGGAAATTTTGTTGAATTAGTTTTCAAAAAAAATTTAATTATTATTACGTGTATCTGCCTAAGCACACAGAATTAAGCTTTGTGATTTGCGAAAACAATTTTCATATAATAATAAAAACAAATTATTGTTAATACGGCTTTTCAATAGCTCACTTATAAATTAAACCTAAAAAGATAGAAATATGTTATAATGCTATATTAAAATATTTTACATAAGCTCTTTAAGTGCCAAAGGGCACAAAAACACCAATTTAATTCCATAAGCAGTAGCAGCCTTTGACACTTCAAGAGGCTAAGAGTTTTTTTTTAGCATAAATACAACAAATTTAAGACTTCCAACGCTTTTATTAAATAGATTTTAAAATTATTAAAATTTTTAATATAAAGGTATTAGCAACTGGGGTGAAAAGCGCTTCAATTTTAATTTTCAAACTGCTTTAGATAATTTTTTTTTTTCAGTGGTATAAAAAGTGGCAGGTTCCGTCAAAACAAACCCAAACCGAACTACCTAACTTTCGATTTTTTCGAACATTTTTTATAAAGCTTGGAATGCCAAACCGTTTTTGAAGGCATAATATATCTATGTAAGTTTTTTTTCACACAAAAGATATAACTCAGGAGAAATTTATAATTTTTCTATCAAAAAACAAAAAAAAAATCACTATTTTCCAAGCAACAAGTAGCACTCAAAAATATCAAAAAATTGAAAAAAAATTATTATATTTCAACCAAAAAACAAAAAAAAAAGAATCTATTTTTTATTTTCATTTAAGCAAAACAAAAACTGAAAAATTATTTTTTCCCCAATCAAAAAATAAAACGAAAGAGGTTACTATTATATTCGAAGGAAAAAAACTCATATTAACTATTGTTATCAACACACTATTATGTGATAAGCACAAAAAGTCTTACAAACTAAGTTTTTTCCGAACTAAAAAAATTATTGTTATATTCTAAGCAAAAAAAAACTAACATATAAGTGTTTTTTGTTTTTTTTTTTTAATTAAAAAATAAAACTAAAAACATAACTATTATATGCTAAGCAAAAAATTTAAATAAAAAAACAAGTATTTTTCCTAAAAAACAAAAGTACAGCTAAGAAGTAACTTATAAAAAAAAAAAATTAAAAAATTATTATATTTCAATTACAAAATTAAACTAATAAATAAGTTTTTATCCAAAGCTACAAAAATAGTCACTATATTCTAAGCAAAAACAAAATTCAAAAACAGGTGTTTGTTCGAAGCAAAATAATAAAACTGAAAACACAACTTATGGGCTAAGCAAAAATACAACACAAAAAACAAGTTTTTTGTTCTAAAAAATAGCTATTATATTCTCAGCAAAACAAAAATCCAAATTAAAGTTAAAAAAAATTACTATTACATTCAAAGCAAATAAAACTTACAAAAATTATTTTGTTCCAAGCAAAAAATAAAACTTGAAAAACATCTAGCTAATAAAAAAAATTGAACTCAAAAAATACGTAATTTTAATAGATAGGACTCAGAAAAAAATTATTGTGGTTGAGTTTTTAGTATAACTCTTAGGTTATTCCTTTTGCCTATAATTTTGAATATATCCTGCTTCATATCAATTTCCATATAACTTTTGTCACTCAACTTCTTATTCAACTAATCCACTGTGTAGACAGCTTTTGATTTTCCTACCGCGGAGGTAATCCTTAGATCCTTAGATAGATTCGCCAATTTCTCCCGCCCTCAAAAGTTTACTCGAATTTTTTTTATTCAAAGAAAACCTCTCTTCGCTTATCTCATTTCCGTTACAAGAAATACAGCATAAGTCGCTGGGGTTTAAGGAATATCTCTATTAACCTGTCCAGTAACCTTGCATGTCTAGCGCTCCACAAATTATGCAAATGTATGCCAATCAATATTAAATTCAGAAACAAAAATGGTAATCATACTTAACATTAGTAGGTTACCAACGCATTTATGTGTCCTTATCTTCCATTACAATGGCACTTCTCTGTATATATGTGTGTGTGTGTGTGTTTGCGGCGATAACAAGGTCAGTTGCGACGCAAACCACTGCAGCAATGAAAAAAAAACCTAAAACTTACGCGAAACGCCATCAACGAACCAAAGGCCATGTGAGCAGCATGAGATAGGAAAACAAATGGCGTTATACAAATGCACAATACAATGTTGCCTCTCTGTGTGTGCATGTGGAATTTGTGATTTGGCTGTTTGTTGTCTTTTGGGCCACCGCCCCCCACATAGACATCGCGAACGAATGGCAAAGAAAATGTCCTTAACCTGTATTTTTACAGTGATCGTAAAAAATCTGCATACTGACTGGCATATTTTTTTAGCAAAGGACATATGACATTCGAGCTCTTTTCGGTGGTGTAGTCTCATGTGTATTATGACTGACACACACACACATACACACAGCACCCGCATGCCTTTGCGTTGGCAAAAATGTGTTGGTAATATTTTGTAAAAATTTGTGTAGCGTAGTAATGTGAGTGGAAATTAAATGACACGGAAATTGTTTGCATTTTCACATAACAATAAAGGAATATTATAATGGTAGTTGCAAATGGAAGTGGTGAAGATATGTTAACCTGTAGGGAGAAGATAGTATACATTCGAAGTGAAGAAGAAAAATGTAGTTGAAATGTAAATGAGCAAAACAAAAAATAGTTTGAATAATTTAACCAGACTTGTGTGCGAAATAATAACGAAAATTTATGTATTTGCGATTTCGATAGAGCGCTCTAAATCTAAAACTTTATCTATTTTTTTTTTGGCTAATTTAAACTAAACAACTAATGGCATTCGAAGCAATGTACAACTTTTGAATATCTACCATTAATAGAAGTTGTACTATAAAAATATTTGGAATTTGTATGCAGCTTTAACGTTCTCCGCTAGTACCAAAAGTTAAATATAAAATATCAACATTTTTTAATAGTCCGCTTTACATTTAGTAGTACTGGCACATCAATCATAAGAGCAAGTTTCAAAACCTCCCTGCTTCTCGTAAATAAAAGATCAAGCGCAAAAGTTTTCTCAATAACATTTGTTAAAATGTCTGGTATTTTAAATTAGCGTCCCAGCATTTGTGACAAGAGGCACAGTTTATCTGGTTGACTATAATGAAATTTCCAATATTCTATTTCGCAGCCAGGTTTGGTAAATGATTAAAATTCAGAAAAACTGAAAAAAATATATCTTTAGCGCCAAAATCAAATAAAATGCTGTTGGCCGTTTACGTTTGCTAATTTAAATTATAAGAGCAATTCACTATAAATTCTGTGTGAAAAGTTAAAAGTTTTTGGAAATTTTTTTAAAATCAAAGCTAATTTTCAGTCATTTGAAACTTGCACTTTTTTATACCAAAAATTAAATACTTACCTAAAGAGTTTTTAAAAAGTTCTGTGTGAAAAATTTAAAATTTTCCAAACATTTTTTCAAATTTTCTGAATTCAAAAATCAAAGTGAATTTTCAGTCATTTGAAACTTGTACTTTTTTATACCAAAAAATAAATGTTTACCTAAAAAGTTTTTAAAAAGTTCTGTGTGAAAAATTTAAAATTTTTCGAAAATTTTTTCAAATTTTCTGAATTCAAAAATCAAAGTGAATTTTCAGTCATTTGAAACTTGCACTTTTTATACCAAAAATTAAACTGTTTACCTGAAAAGTTTTTAAAAAGTTCTGTGTGAAAAATTTAAAATTTTTGGAAAATTTTTTCAAATCTGCTGAATTTGAAAATCAAAGCGAATTTTTTATACCAAAAATTAAATGTTTCCCCAAAAAAATTTTAAAAAGATCTGTGTGAAAAATTTAAAATTTTTGGAAAATTCTTTCAAATTTTCTGAATTCAAAAATCAAAGCGAATTTTTTATACCAAAAATTAAATGTTTACCAGAAAAGTTTTTAAACAGTTCTGTGTGAAAAATTTAAAATCTTTCGAAAATTCTTTCAAATTTTCTGAATTCAAAAATCAAAGCGAATTTTTTATACCAAAAATTAAATGTTTACCTGAAAAGTTTTTAAAAAGTTCTGTCTGAAAAATGTAAAATTTTTGGAAAATTTTTTCAAATCTGCTGATTTTAAAAATCAAAGCGAATTTTCAGTTATTTGCAACTTGCAAAAATTAAATGTGTACCGGAAAATTTTATAAAAAACTTTGTGCAAAAAGTTAAAAATTTTTACAAATCTGCTGAATTTAAAAATCAAAGTGAATTTTTTTGCACTTTTTTATACCAAATATTCAAATCCTACTCGAAAGGGTTTTAAAAATTCTGAGTAAAAAGTTTAAAATTTGTGGTACTTTATTTTAAATCAAAGCAAATATTCAGTCACTTGAAGCTAGTACCAAATTAAATTTGTATCTGAAAAGTTGTTACAAATTCTGTGTGAAAAGTTTAAAATTGTTCGATTTTTTTATGTCTGTTGAATTTTTGGAAATTTTGTACGAAGATCGAACCCTGATTTATATGTTTGATGTAATACAATTAAATTAAACAAAATAAGAAACTCATAGAAATAAATTTTTAATTCGTTGAACTTAAAATCGACCTTGTGGGTAGATTTCTACCCATTTTATTTTAGTTATTACGTAACCAAGTTTTACATTTCGTTTATACAATTGACGCACACTCTACGTTTGACCAGCTGTGGATCAATCGGAGAATGATATTGGTATCTGACTTTTGAAAGTAAGAAGGAGAACGAGGATGATTTTGGGTTTGATAGAATTGCTTTGTTTACGACATTGCACCAAAAAGTAACTGATTTTCTCAAAAATAGTTTCAAAACAAAATCATTGAGATTCAGGTCAATTGGAACTCTTTTTCTGAAATGTTTTTTATTTTAAAGTTATATTTACTGTAGAGTTCTACCCAAAGATCAACGAGCACTTAATGCACGTAACTACCAAACTGTATTAGATATTTTAAATTTTGGTGTTGCAAAAGATATGGAAACCACGGTGCAGCATTTTAGTTAATTTTTGCTATTTGTGTATTTTCAATTAATTGATTATAATAATTAATTTAATAGTCTAAAATTATTACAAATTATCCACAGAAAATTATCAGCCGAACTTGCCTAGCACGTGCGCAGAATTTTGTATATATTGGCTAGAAATAGAGAAGTAAAAAAACAACCAAGAAGCTTTTTAAACTACTACCACAAATTTCTTAAATCACCCTCCCTTCACAACGTCAATGGAATTTCACATTAATCTCGAGTGTCATATCAAAATTAAGTTATTTTCCAGCGCCACTGAAACACCGAAATCGCAACTTTTCCGCTTGCTCATCACCAGTGAGTGGGCAAAATCGCCGCAACCCACAACGAGGCGCAATACTCGAACCGATTGAAGCGTTTAATTCGCAAACAAAGCTACATACATATACACACACACTAACAACAAACATAAGTTACTGATTGAAATTTATAAAATTTATCAGCGTCAGCTTTTCGCAGCCCAAAATGCTGCCACATCGACCACGGTGACCTTTTTCTGTACTTTAATCGCCAGCAAGAGAATGTCTATAAAATAAACCAAAATAAACCCAGAATTTATACAACTACTGCCCTATTTCTTACACTGAAAAAGAGAAGCTTTAACTCACCTTCCCTTCCACTTTCATTACCTTCATTCATTCATTCATTCATTCATTCATTTTCAATTGCTGATAACCGTAACCATTTGGCATTTGGCGATCTACTTGAACGACGCTTATACAAAAACTTTTGTTTCAGAATTAAGGAGGCCAAAATCATGCTGATGGTTGGCATCAAGTGATTTAACACTCTAGATAGGCTCATCGGCGTAGGGAGTAGAAAATTGGAAAACTAAAACTGGCGAGAAAAATTGGTCGAAGGTTTTCTATGATAATTTTTTGTCAATAATTTTATTTATTATAGCATAGTACATCCTACAACAAAAACGAAGCACATTAATGTTTCAAACTTTTTATGAAAACTCACGACATTTTCATCAAATTCTCGTCAAATCGAAGCAAATGCTGAGATGAGATGTAAATCCCCATTTTATTCTTATTTATTACACATTCTAAAATTGATAAAATAATTTTTCAAAGAATTACAGCTTATCAATACACTTTAGCTAGAAGACGATTTAAAAACTTATATTAATTAGTTCAGCTCTGAAGATATAAGATATCTTCTAATAAAAATTATTCCCTTTGTCTTCTTTTCGGAGGTAGCGATGAACCTATTGCCCTTTCTAGGAGAAAATCAACTGAGATGATTCTAAAGTTGTATTCGACTTTCTGCTGATATTTTTATTTAGCAAACTTAAGCTGATATCAGAGTGAATTCTTAACTTTATTTTGTAATAAGCGCGTTTATAAACCTTATGATATTCAGGTTAGAGCAAAGTATGTGCAATTGGTACGACAAAAGGGAACTGAAGAGGCATCTAGACATAGTTTCACAATGCCATACGATTGGCTTTGGCCATGAGGAATAAGGAGCTGTTTTGATGGCATCAGAGATCTCAGCTACCTATAGTGATGACCAAACTCACTGGGCATATTGTCTATCATCTTTAAGTAAGACTTAATTATTTTTTCGCGCGCAGCCAAGCCTTCCAACATCGCAGTGTCTAAACTATGCACCTCATCACTAAAGCGGGTTCCCTAAAACTAAAGTAAATTCTACGAAGTTGAAAGTATTCATATCATGTCGTACTTTCTTAGCTTCTGAACGCATAAAATGACGAACCATTCGAATTTTTACGAGCAAGCTCTGAAATTCTCAAGTAGCTTCATTATAATCGTTCGGAAAAGAAGCGAGCAAGCTAGCGTGTGTTCAAATTAGTCTGCCAGCTGTTTTTAGATGACAGTAGCGATAACGATAAAGACAACGATAACGATAACAATACCGGTTGGAAAAATAATCCCGGAAAACAATAAAAATAACATTAAATGAAAAATAATTTGATAACGCCAAAAGAACCGGTATGTATCTCTAAATGATTTTCCTGTCCAATCACAATAATCAATACCGATAAAAATTCCGATATCGATGCAAATAGGGAAACTATAATGACTACGCAGTTTATCGCTGCGCTAATGCTATACCAAAAAAAATCAAAAACTTAACATAAACATTAAAATACGAAATTATAGAGCGAAAGAAAACTCTGAATGGAAAAATAATTTATGTTTTACCCTATCTTTATATAACAACAATGCCAGTTTTTCTCTGAAAAAAATCACAGCAGCTAAAGCTGCAGAAGCTGCTATTTTAGAAATCACCCTATTTCCTCATCAGATTTCTTATTCTAGACCTGACCAGCGTTTTCAAGGCTAAAATCATGAACGCTGTGCTTATTTTAGTTTAAGTATTTGAAAAACTTTCACTCATTAATTGTCATGCTTTTTAAGTTGGCATTGAAAAATTAATAGCTATAATCAATTCGGAATTTGGCACCTGCTACCTCCACCAATCTATGTAGCACAACTCATTTAACATTGCTATATGTAATCTCTTGAAAACACATACATTTTTTTCACAGTAGCGTGGCTCATCAATCCAAAAGCTTCAACTAACCACTGAAACCCCAACTCTACTGTATTTCCCACAAAATTTGATGGCACAAACTAATGCCAGCTAATTTGCATTGGCATTCACCCTTGCAACTTACACAAAAATATTCCAAGCATAAATCAATTTTAAAGCTTTTCTTCTACTAAATTTGTTTCAAATGTTAATAGATATGTTGAAAAGTGAATGAAAGCAATAAAAATGAACATTTGAATGCCAAAAGCTGCCAATAGAGGTGATACAAATATTTGCATGTATATTGTATTTATATTTTGTCTGAGCAACAGACAGCTGAGCGCCAGATAATTTATGGTTGTGTGGGAGATAAGATTGAGGTTAACAAAATACAGCACAAAATATGAGTTTTGGACACCAAAACAGCTGTTTCCGATTGTTTTTTTTTTTTTGGCTCAGCCTAAGCGGCGGCAACTAACTAGTGTTGCCGTGTTAATACAAATTTAGTCAAATAGATAAATTTTTGCTTTAAAGTTTTGTGGAATACTGTGATCGTAAATTTGTAAACATTTGCATTGAATTGGAGTGGAAATTTTTGCTTCAATCTTTTCGTCTGCATTGAAAGCAATAAAAGTTGATTAAGTCTAGCAATTCACGACTTTATTTTAAAAATTTAATTTGAAATTCAAATATTTACAACATGGACAAAGCTTTGCGGGTATCACCCGTTTTGATATAACAAAAAATGTTGCCACACTTTTGAATAACAAGTATTTTTTGGATTGTTTCACTTTCATGGTACCGGTATTTTTCCTGTCAGTTGGTATTGGTTTTTTTGTTTTTAAATGTTTTATGCTCTAAAATAATAAGCCAATTTTAAATAAAAACAATGCTCTAAAAACTGAGCACAATTTCTAACATCTCGGATGAGTTGTTACGTAAGTTCATATGAGGATTTGAACCAACTCTTTAGGAGTTTGCGCTCGAAATTTTTAGAAAATTCTGAAAGATTTATTCCCAATAAGAGGAATAACGTTAGAATACTACATTTTTCCAAAGACAATTGACAGCAGTAATGCAGATATTTTACTTTGAAACTGATATTTTTAAATACTAAACCACTCTATCCAAATGGATGGATATATATTTCGAATTTTTTCTCATAACTTAAAGCCGCAACGGCAACATTGCAAATAAACAAAATGAATTAGCTATTTGCCAAAATCTTAAGCCATTTAATAAATAGCGCTGTCAGAGAGTCATTCGCAAATCAGCATACTTTTTGGATTAGCATAAATGGCTGGTTAGAGAGAGAATCGAAAGCGAAACGAAGTCACATTAGAGGTAGTAGCCAAAACCGCAGTTTAGAAAGGGAAGTAAAACAAAAAAAATTATGTGGCCGATTTCAGCACATAACTTAGCATACCAAGCCAGATGTATGGAAATTTATATATGTCCTATATTAAGATATTATACGTAAATTGAATGTATCCCTTTTTTTGTTGCTACCTCACCGGAACTTCTTTTGACCGCATGACGATATTTCAATTCATTTTCTAATACACTAACTTTGACCTTTTGAAACCAAACTGAAACAAAAGCGTACAGTCTTCAATTTGGTATGCAAAAAGTATGCGCATACACAACAACACCGAAGTAAACGTAAAAACTTTCACAATTTCGCAACCAACCGGGCATACACAGCCATAGATAGATACATATAGAAAATAGATATCAGCAGATACGAGCAGTACATTGACAATCAGTCGCACGCATTGGTCAAAGTAGCTATTTTCGATTTGCTAAAAAGGTAGTAGAGTAGAAGAATTGTTAGCCGAACTTTGTTTAGGTAGCCCACACAAATACATTTTCTGCATACATAGTTAGATTTACATACATACACAATGGATACTTATTTTTATGTATATCGTATTTTAAGTAGGTCCATTTAACAAACTAATGGCCTTCTTCCATTTTCGCCTAAAATATTGTAAAATAATAAAGCTACGGTCATTTATTGCCAAAGGTAGGTAGAATACTTGGCTTTTGCTAAGGTGAGTGAAGGCAGTCGATGATATAACCGCATTTGACCCACATGGGAGCACAGTGCGTATACGCAACCCTCTGCAGTTACCATTAATTCATAAAATCATCAAATATTTAAAGGTTTTACAAGCTTAGAATAGTAGCTAAAATTTAGTACCAAAATGGGAATACTACAGCCATGGAAACTATAGTTTGTTCATGAATTTTAATGCCTTCAGAAATTTAATATTTTAAAAGGCAATAGCAGCTTACTAGAACTAAATAGGAGCAGGAATGGGATAAGGTAAGCAGAAAGGAAAAAAAATTTTGCATTATTTTACCAAAAATATTAGCACACTAACAGCCCTATTCTGAATAGAAACTCGCACTCCCCATGTTAAAGCGTTGGGAGTAGGTAACAAGAAAACAAGGAGTTTCTATTCAGTGTAAGGATGTATGCATTGGGTTTTCGGAACGCTCAATACAAGCAGTGCATAGATTTATTTGATCAAAAAGCCATGCTGCAGCTTTACGCAATTTTTTTTTTTTCATTTTTGCTGAGAAACAAATAGTCCTTTTTTTTGAGTTTTGTTTATTTGCTTGGAAAGAGTGTTATATTTCGTGTTTTGTTTGCTTGTTTGGAAAATGACATTTTTTTTATATTTTTTTTTAAAGAATAGTTCCTTTTTAAATGAAATTTTTTTTAATATTTTTTTTTCTTTGCTTAGAAAAAAAGTTCGTTTTTGAATTTTATTTTATGCTTGGAAAACAATATTTTCCTTTTTGTTGTTCAGAAAAGAAGTGTTGTGGTTTGATTTTTCCTTAAAAAAGGTAAATACAACTACTATTTTTTGATTTTTTCTGAGAAAATAATATTTGTTTTTGTTTTCGTTACGAAAATTTAAAGTATTTTTGTGTTATTTTTTTTTTTTTTTTGCATAGAAAAAATAGTTTATTTTAAGTTTTATATTTTCTTTAAAGTTTTCTTTTTTGCTTAGAAAAAAGTTAAATAACTAATAATAGGTTTAATGTTTGCTAAAAAATTAGTAACTAGTCATATTTTGAGTTTTATTTTTTGTTGAGAAAACATTTATTATTTATTTATTTTTTTACTTAGAAAAAAATTTTTTTTTTTAAATTAAATTTAAGTAGTTAGTAGTTAGGTTTAATAAAAGGAGTTATATTTTGAATTTTATTTTTTTCTGCGAGATTAATATTATTTATTGTTTTTTTTTTGGTTCGTTTGAATTGTCCTTTTTTGTGTTTTATTTTTTCCTTAGAAAATAATATTTATATATATATATATATATTTTTTTTTTTTGTTTATAGACGTATTTCTCGGTTCTGAGTTAAATTTTTGCTTTACATTTGAACGCATAGTAGTTATCGATAACATTATTGTTATCGGTCATTCGTTATTGCTATCGTTACTGATAAGTTACGAATAGCATAATGCTAGAATTCTGTATTTTTCAGTTTAAAATACTTACCATCATTTACATTGCTTTCGGTACAGTTATCAGTGTCTACATCGATTACTTTATATATTGGCATTTTAACAATAGGATTACTTATTTAGTCATCGATTATAATCGATTCATCGGTTGTTATCCGAGTAGGCAATTTTATTGGTTTCATTATGGTTATCCTACCGTAACAAAAAATGCCTGCCGATAACATTAAAGTTATCGATATTTATTTTCGTGTTCTTTTAATTATTTGTATTTATATTCGTATTCACTGACTACACCAAGTGTATTTAAATTTTTTAAGTTTTCGTAGCAATGGTAATGAACTCTAACTCAACAGCTTCTGCAATTTTTTCATTTTGGGTAAATCGAGTTGGTAGATTTCACGGGAACATTGCAGGTTTATGTCAAAAATTCCAATTATACGTTCTAACTAAAAAAAATGTCGATATATCGAAATGAAAAGGTTAAAGCGTGTGACAGTTCTTTTTGAAGGTCACAAAGGATTACATTCATATTTTTGTTGTCACCACTCTACCACATTTGGAAATTTAAAATCTGGTCTTGTTTTATTTCCAAACTTCATCAGACTAAACTTCACATCCCTCAACCGAATGGCAACCGGGCGATTCTGTCATTGTTGAAATTGTTTTACAATCGACGAACACTTCAGCCTCATCAACCGTCTGCTACAACACCACACAAAACTTTTTGACCTTAAATCGAATTTAGAACAAGCAAAATTTTTAGTTTAATTTAATGACTTTCCAACACTTTATAGCCAAAATGGCCATAGCCGAATTCAAGTGCATATCGCCAATAATTTGATGAGTCCTGTTAGCGCGAAAGGGGAACAGCGCGGCGAAAAGGGATCGGTTGTTGATGGTTTGTGCAAAGGCATCGTTGAGTGATATTTGACATCTGCTAACCTGCCTGGGAGGGAAACAAAATGGCTACACGTACTCTTTGGTATTGTTGATGGCGATTTTTTATTAACTCGATTGTTGAAAAGGATTAAAAGTTAAACGAAACAATGTTATTTGACATTTTATTAACAACAACAACAATAAGAACGCCAACAACAGCAAGCGCGCTCCCTCAGCTGAACCCAACTGAAGCGGTTCAAATACAATAACACGTCGCATTTGCGACAATGCGTGCGGGAAAACGAGCTATGTACATCATAAAACTTTTCGAAAACGCCCCAAAATATAAAATAAACAACAACAAGAGCCGTTGTATGCTGCAATATATTAAGTTATTTTATTTTTGTCTTTTTTTTTTTGCGAGCCCCTTTTTTTTACACTGCTGGCCTTTAGGTCGCATCACAGGCTCAGCATTGGATGCCAATTTACGAAGGATGTCGACAGCGATCTTTGGGTAATAATCATAAAAAACGAGTTGAAATACAAAACACTCAATCATACGTTGAATGGCTGCTGCGCTTACGGGAATGGTAATAGCTATAGCGAGACAACGACAACAACAACAACAACAACAACAGCCCTGCCACCAAAGGCGCATGGCCGTTTTATACTCGTAAGAAGGAAACAGGCAAAGCTTTTGTAAAACAGCACAACATCAAGTCACATAAACTTTGCTTTTTTATGGCATAACATTAAATTAAGTTGATTTATCAGTGTTGGCTGATAGTCAGAGGGGGAAGAGGGTGGGGGCAAAAGGGTAAAATGATAGCGCGATAGGGATGCGGATACGATGTATTTTACTGTTACGTTTTTTTATTATTAAAAATAAAGACACGAAATGAAGGTGCAATAAAAAGCCGAAACTTAATAATAAAATAAAGATAAAAACTGATATAACTTTAACGAAACCATTTAATGTAACAAACAAGCTTTAAATTCCAGCAAAGGTAGTCTCCAAAATGTAGAGCGTCAAGCGAACGAAATATCAATGTCACATTATTGCTGGATAATCTTCAGCACTGGCAGTTAATTCGGCAACGATTCTCTATTTCGTAATCCCAGAAGAACTGCCTAAAAAAACTTTAGTCTTAACAAAATTGATTGAGATGTCTAGAGAATGACAAATTTAATAAGATTACAGACACAAGAGCTAAACGAGACCATAGGAAATCTGGACGAAACTGTAAGCTAAGGCCTTTAAGAAATCAACACCAATCACTCTTCTTAAGAAAAAAATCCTCACACTGGTCGACTGTAGAGCTCAGAGAACTCATGTCCAAAGGCTGAAAACCTTGCAACGACTGATATAGGTCGTAAAAGAGGCAGTCACACAAAGAAGGATCGAAGCACTGTAAGAGAGCAGTAAGATCGACTCCTTCAAGGAGTAGACGAATCCAAGCTCCATTAGAAGGAAAGCCAAAGCCCGACAGTGTGGCCACAAATGGCGCTTTAAAACCCTCGGAAGAAGTACTGCACTCGATTGTTGAAAAAGAAAAAATAAAGGTTGCAATATGCAACTTTCCCCCCCCATTCAGATGACACCCGACCTACCACCTGGGCCACTTGGTGTAAAAGTGTATCGTCACATGGCTATTTTGAGTCATCAAAAGCATCATCCGCCTGATCTACATTCCACAAAGCGACTAGAGCGTCAATGTGGTATTCATTCATGAAAGACGTGAGGAAAATCTCTGAAAACTTAATGAATAAAATCTGCAAATTCTTCTACAAATGCAAAAGCTACTACCAGCCAACCTAGACCCAAATATTTGTCAGTCGCAATCTCGCACATGTTCTAATCATTTGAAGATGGTGATAATCATATACATAGATAGTTTTCCTCAACTTATAAAATAAATTACTAAAAACATTGTGCGTAGAGTCTCTAGCGTGGTCGAACTAGTATTGAAAGCCCGCCCCACGACGGGATCAACCCATTTTGTAACCACGTAAATATCCCATTACAAAGCAATTACAACTGTTCTATTTTTTATATGCATACTTTCAGGCTGAATGCAATTAAATTAACAGTTTGAGCGATATTTTATGAGCAGTAGGACGCTTGGTGTTTATATACATATTAAATATACACATATTTCAGATGGTCCCATTAATTGCAAATTTTATCATACATACTCATTTGAGTAACCTTGCCACCAGACATTTTCTTGTATTTTGGCAAACATTTTTCCCTCAGCAAGGTCACAGTAATATAAGATTTTATGACTACTATACACGACTCACTCAATTGACTAACCAACCGACTGGTAAACGAAAATGACAATCATTGGCACGACCAGCCTGCCACTTGATTAAATTGGAGTTCGAAAAGTGAATCAATCGCTTGGGCATTCAAGTTCATTTTCTTTGTAACGCCTTCATATGCCTCACATTTAGGGTTTGGTCTACATTTGACGTAACAATCCTACATACAATTCATACACAATCAATTCATAATCTCGCTTTTGCTGCAAACCCAGCCTACCCCGCTCAATACACATCGTCCGTTCACTCAAGGCTACATGTACTAAATTCATATATGCTGCTAGTGACAACCGTGAGTAGCTGAACCAAAATTGACGATTATCCTTGCGAGTCTAGTGACATTCGCCGTGCTGATGGTTGTGTGGTAAAATGGTATGAAAATGTCAGTAGAACTGACCCATATTAAATTTTATATGAGTTTCGAATTGCGCCGACATGTCGAAGATGTCCGATATGCACCACTGAATCGGATTGAAATGGCGCGGGCTTTAGGGGGTACCTTTGAGTGATTTTATAGTTACTAGCACATGTACAATTTATAAGGTAGTGTTGTGTTCAAAAGAGTGCATGGACACCAGCAGGAAATCGCGGAAGAAAGACCGGAAGTATTAATTCAGAATTAGTAATTTTTTCTGGACTAAATCTTTTTCCAGTTGATGCAGGACTAAAATGAGGAATATTGAAAATATAAAATAAACAAAGTTTATATGTAAAGTATTTTACATACTTTTTTATGCATCAAAATCAAACGGTTTAATACCTAAAATGTCTACATCACTGTGAAATTTCATAATCCAGTAAAAAACAGTTTCTATCACTAACACCTGCGCCCGCACTTCACAGCACAAAACTAGAAAGACGTCAGCCGGAAAACTTTCTTGCCGGGATATTACAAGCACTTCAAACGTGCTGCCATGTGTGTATGAAATTCGTTGCACGCCACTCACAGCCAACCACCACTGGCAAAGGCCATGTGCTGCGCGTGCTGTGCAACGAGCGAGGCAATTGCGGTGCAAATCTATGACCACTTGCTTTTGACTAGCAGGGTCAACAAAACAGCATCATAAAATTTAATAGGGTTGTCAAAATGACCCTACAATAAAAGGGATCAATAATTTTGAACTTTAAAACAACTAATTATATGAGGAAAGGATTATGGCCGCTTGCCTGTTGGCATACAGCAAACACTTGGACGGACGCTGGGGATACGAACATTTTTATTAATGTAATTTTTATACGCCAACTCTAACGCCATTAGTAGGCTTGTAAACAGATGTTTTTTTGGAGTTTATTGAGCTGCTGTGCGTTGTTTGGCAAATCGCTTTTGAAATTGATTTATAATGCGATTAGTAAAGGTGCACGTTCATATTTTATTAAATTTTGATTTAAATCGATTTATTACCTTTTGGTCACTTCTTTAAGCTTGCAAAGTTATCAATAAAAACAAAAAGCCTATAAAATAATTAAGAAGATTATAGGATAAATAACAGGCAAAACCTTCATAATAAAATGTATAAATTAGAAAAATGTATGATATGGCAGAATCAAACAATTGATGTATGTATGTATATCTAATATATAAGTAAATAAGACAAGCGTTCTGCTCCTCACCACATATCGCTCAAACTGTTAATTCTATTGCGTTCAGCCTGAAAGTAGGCATACAAAAATGATAACAGTTTTGATATCTTTGTAGTGCGTTATTTATGTGATTAAAAAATGTGTGACCACGACGTACGATGGGTAATCGCTAGCTAACAGATCAATAAACCTAGGTTAGGTGAGGGTTATCTACATCACAGCCCAGGAAAAAATGTCACTTAGGGCTTCGCGTCTTCTAGATCAACCCCCTTCAGAATCGAACTTGTTAGCTAGCCTAAGATACCCACGAAACTCACCGACGTCTGACGAGCATCGTGGAAGCTCATGACTCGAAACGACAGCCATTGAGCTGTTCAGGCGGGGTAAATAAGGTAGAATTAGACTTGCAAATTAAACGAGCAGCTGGGTCAAGACGGAGCAGTCATAATTATTGTAAATTTTGGCATTGATTTAACGACTTATGTACGTTTTGCTTTGAGTATTTAGTATATGCGTCGTTTTCATGGTGGCGAGATAACACACGGGCGGCAGTCAACTCTATATTTTTATATCGAAAATCTGTACAGCTTTTACAAAACGAACGTACACCAAGTTTTCACTGTTAAAACTTCCACTAATTGTGCAGATAGTTGACCGTAGTGTCGACGAATCTAGTAAATATTCCACCACTAAAATATCGTCAGCATACGAGAGGACATTACAGCTTCTCTGCTCTTTGATGATCCTCAACAGCTTATCTATTGCCGCAACCTTCAGAAGAAGAGACAATAAACCACGTGCAGCATACCCTATTGACATACATATATTGTTTGCGTCACACCCGGTAGCTCCACCTCCACTACTTTGCGACCTAGCAGTTGGCCAGCTAGTGTCACCAGCCAAGAATTGATTACCAGTTTCGTCAGTATTGTCCAAATAGACATATGTGGAACATTATTGAAACCTGCCTCAATGATTTGAAAAGCAATCAGTGTACAAACCTTAAAACCTCAAGATTTTTCTATGTATGATACGACGTCCTGGATAGGGGCGAGATTAATTGCGATTTGTTCTCAAACTTGTAGTTTGATAAATCGCTCTGCCATATTCGACTAGAACGTGGTCAGACTGATAGCTCTGAAATCTTTCGGTCAGATATGGGAAGTTTTTGTTTTGCTTTTTGAACAAATAGAACTCTGGATTTCTTTATATGTCATGAGTGTTTCTACTGTCCTGATAAACTTTTCTTTGGACTAGCGACCACTGCCTTGGGTTACAGGAAATCCATAACGCAAAACGAGGCTATAGAGTTTTACTAAGTGCGTGTTTTGATATTTTTAGTATTGGTGAAAAGGACGGAAATTAAATGCCAAAACCCCTTCCACTCCATGCCGCTGATAAGAGGCTACAAGCAACCTATAGTGCATCACAAATAGAGATATTTTTGAACTTTGCTAATGGCTTATGGGTTAACATATTCTATGAGAAGTGGGTTTACGATTTCTTTCACTAACTTAGCTTATGGAAAATATTTTTTAATCTGGCTTTAAATGGTGGCTCTCGCGTGAGCATCAATTATCAATTCATTTTTTTTTTAAACCTCTAAAGTTTGGCGCTGCATAATTTTGAATATTTTTGCAAAAATCTAAATGGCCTTGTCAAATGGAGTCAAAATTTGCAGAGGTCGCAACAGAAAGATTTATACATTATAAGCCTTCGATATAAATAACAGCTCAGCGCGGCGCAATGTAATTTTAGATACACAATTTCACATTTTTTATTACGAAAAACTGGACCTCCTATAAAAACTACTTGCTTTCGAAATTAAAAAAAATAATTCTCGACACACCTTTCGCTACTACATAAGCAGGTTTATATGACAGCTGTCATAAACGCATGCCAAGCATGTTAACGTTAAAATAAACGTACACAGCCAACACAGGAGATGATAAAAACGAGCAGGTGTACCGACTATAAGTCAGTGCAGTTTGCTCCTCTATGCGCCGTCATCGCCCAAAACCTCTGCAATAATCCCAATGGGCGGCAGTCAACTCTATATTTTTATATCGAAAATCTGTACAGCTTTTACAAAACGAACGTACACCAAGTTTTCACTGTTAAAACTTCCACTAATTGTGCAGATAGTTGACCGTAGTGTCGACGAATCTAGTAAATATTCCACCACTAAAATATCGTCAGCATACGAGAGGACATTACAGCTTCTCTGCTCTTTGATGATCCTCAACAGCTTATCTATTGCCGCAACCTTCAGAAGAAGAGACAATAAACCACGTGCAGCATACCCTATTGACATACATATATTGTTTGCGTCACACCCGGTAGCTCCACCTCCACTACTTTGCGACCTAGCAGTTGGCCAGCTAGTGTCACCAGCCAAGAATTGATTACCAGTTTCGTCAGTATTGTCCAAATAGACATATGTGGAACATTATTGAAACCTGCCTCAATGATTTGAAAAGCAATCAGTGTACAAACCTTAAAACCTCAAGATTTTTCTATGTATGATACGACGTCCTGGATAGGGGCGAGATTAATTGCGATTTGTTCTCAAACTTGTAGTTTGATAAATCGCTCTGCCATATTCGACTAGAACGTGGTCAGACTGATAGCTCTGAAATCTTTCGGTCAGATATGGGAAGTTTTTGTTTTGCTTTTTGAACAAATAGAACTCTGGATTTCTTTATATGTCATGAGTGTTTCTACTGTCCTGATAAACTTTTCTTTGGACTAGCGACCACTGCCTTGGGTTACAGGAAATCCATAACGCAAAACGAGGCTATAGAGTTTTACTAAGTGCGTGTTTTGATATTTTTAGTATTGGTGAAAAGGACGGAAATTAAATGCCAAAACCCCTTCCACTCCATGCCGCTGATAAGAGGCTACAAGCAACCTATAGTGCATCACAAATAGAGATATTTTTGAACTTTGCTAATGGCTTATGGGTTAACATATTCTATGAGAAGTGGGTTTACGATTTCTTTCACTAACTTAGCTTATGGAAAATATTTTTTAATCTGGCTTTAAATGGTGGCTCTCGCGTGAGCATCAATTATCAATTCATTTTTTTTTTAAACCTCTAAAGTTTGGCGCTGCATAATTTTGAATATTTTTGCAAAAATCTAAATGGCCTTGTCAAATGGAGTCAAAATTTGCAGAGGTCGCAACAGAAAGATTTATACATTATAAGCCTTCGATATAAATAACAGCTCAGCGCGGCGCAATGTAATTTTAGATACACAATTTCACATTTTTTATTACGAAAAACTGGACCTCCTATAAAAACTACTTGCTTTCGAAATTAAAAAAAATAATTCTCGACACACCTTTCGCTACTACATAAGCAGGTTTATATGACAGCTGTCATAAACGCATGCCAAGCATGTTAACGTTAAAATAAACGTACACAGCCAACACAGGAGATGATAAAAACGAGCAGGTGTACCGACTATAAGTCAGTGCAGTTTGCTCCTCTATGCGCCGTCATCGCCCAAAACCTCTGCAATAATCCCAATGGCCTTTGCGCGCAAAGCGTAGCAATCAACCGAAACATCCAACGTATTGCGAAAATAAATTGAAAACTACATAAATTTTCATTTAGTTCGACACGCAGCGTTGGAATGAAGTAATAACGATGCAGCATAAAACGTGGTGACGAGCGGCGAATGAGCGAAAATGAACATGAAAAAAAAACTTAAATAAAACAAAATGAAAAAAAACGACAAAATGCCAATGAGGTGATTGCGTATTTGTTAGACACGGCGTACATATCCACGCACGAACGCACGCACGCAAATGAGTGTGTGTGTGTGTTTGTGTTTGCAGCATGTGTGGTTATTTTACGCTGCATAGTTATAGGCGAAATTGCGTCGTTTATAAAACGATTTTGCAAGCGAACGAGAATTTATTAATAAATAAATTTTCGCGCTATAGCTAACAGACAGCGACAGTAGTGATCTGAATATAAAGCAATATTTAAATGGATTGCATAATTTTAGGCGTATGACGATGGTGATGAATTTGGCCGGTTTTTTTTTTTGGCTATAAATTTGCATAAATTGTGAATAATTATCGAAGGTGCCGACGCTGACGTTCGATGTTTTTTTTATTTTGAATATTCAAAGTATACGCCATCGCAACTGCATTTAATAAATAGTTTAAGAATTAATCCAAAAGCAGCGCACGAAAGAAGCATTCGCATGCCAAATTATTACGCTGCAATTTGAGCTTAACAAGATTTAACTGTTAGTAACGTAAAAGTATGAAGTAACGTATTTTGTGTTTAACAAAAGCCAATATCGATACCACAATTATACTCATAATTTTCAGCGGAAAAATCATGAGTTGATCAGTATCCCTGCATTTTTATTTTTTATTTTTATTTCGTATTAGATCGACATTTATCGCTTCCCATCTTTCTGATCACAAATAATCGGTTTTCTTGGATTTGTGTTTCTCTAATCATATTTGATCAATAGTTTTACATTTCCATTTCGTCGTTTTATTTAAACGTTATTTTATGATTTCTATTTTTTTGATCAAAAGTAATCCATTTTCTTCGATTTTTATTTTTCCGATAATATTTGATCGATATTTATAGCATTTTATTTTTTTCGATCAAAGGTAATCGTTTTTCTTGGATTTTAATTTCCAATCAGACTTGATCGATATTTTGTGAATTTTGTGTTTTCGATACAAAATAATCGTTATTCTTGAATCGATATTTTGGGATATTTGTTCGATAAAAAAACATGTTGTTATTGACGCCAATTCTATTTACGTTTATTATGATCGAAAGTTGTAAATACAAGAATACCTATTATTTTTTCTCGATAACAAATTAATCGAAAAAGATCTCTCATTTATATATGATCGGATATATTTAGATCCTCAAAAGATTATTTTGATCGAAAAATAAAAATTTTAAAATAACGATGGAACGTCATCGGAAAAAGAATAAAAAAAACTTAATCGGAAAAAAATGCCAGAACTACGATTATTTTTTTTGAAAAAAAATTCAAAAAAGAGTGATTATATAATGGTTTAAAAAAATAGCTTCGAAATAAAAATGAGGTCAGATATAGGATTGCATCGATATATTTAAGTTTTGTTTTAAAATAGTTTTTGCTGATTATGTTTGGTCCCTGAAATCAACTGTAATTTCAACTTGAAATTTTAAGTATTGAAATATTGTAAAAAGTAAGCCGGAAGTGTATGAATTCATACCCGATTGGAGTCTAGAAAGAAAACTGAAGAGGAGATGTGGCGATCGCCGAAATAGCAGCTATAATTTCTACCGTTCTGACTGTTGCTGCTTTCTTACAATACTTTCCCAATTTAAACTGGCCACGAGCTCAAAAATTGTTATTCAATTAAAAACAAAAATCTGTTACACAAAATCTCAAATTAAATTGTCTGTTTCTAAAACTTAAACTCTCCGGCAAAGCTAAAATTTTCCAACACAGAAACCAAACTGATTTCCTGGTTCGCTACACAAAGGTGAAGCGAAGCAACTCAAAAGTTTTTTTTTTTTTTACTTTGCAAGCAAATAAAAGGTAAAATAAATTTAACCGCTTTGTTTGTTCGGCTTTCTTAGATTGCCACCAAGTACGCTTTGTTGACTCGGCAAGAACTCTATGCGAATATGAAATTCCGCGTACAATGCAAGTAGACAAAAATGCATTACTTTGTTTGTTCATTCGGGTTTTCCCGAAAGGCATAAAAAAAAAATTGGGCAAAAGAAACTGAACAGCGCTAAGAATGGTCAAAATACATAGCTGAGTTAGTAAACTGGTATGAAGGAGAAATTATGAGCAATGGAACTATTTAGCAGCAAGCGAGGGTAGGGTAAAGGATGTGCGGCTAAGGCAACGAAAGAACGGGAAAGCCTTATGGTTAGGGAAAGTAAGACGGAGATAACAAATGTTAATAGTTTGAATGTGAAAAATTTTCTCGATAATACTAATAGTAGTCTATAACTCTGAAGATATTTATTACAAGATTTTAGCACTGAGTTTCACTCTACGTTTTTATAAAAATATACAAAAGAAATTTTAGTTTATATGGGGCAGCTTCCACGTCCTTTTTTTCTTTAGCGCCCATTTTGCTCTATTAGTACGGTATTGAGATCGTAAAATTTCAGACAAAATTGCTTACCCTACCTCAATTACTTCCAGAGAATGCTGTACGAAACTTCCATTCGCATGGTATGGACGACGTCGATGTAATCCACCGCTTCAGCTATACGGCTCTCGCATTTCTAAAACTTCACAATTTGTACTAAATACGAGTATTAGTTATTTATCGGATCGGCAAATATTCTGCATAATTCCAATCAATAATTTTTTATTGACTATTTCGTTCTTTGCAAAATGCAAGAGGTAAAAAATTCCAATTGCATCGTTTCTACGTATTAAACTATATTTATTTCATTGTTTTTCTTTTCGCCAACTTACTATTAAAATATAACTTGTCCATTTTGCAAATAAATATTTTTTAATCAAATGCATAAAATCTTTGCAATTTTTATAAAAAAAAAAAAGAGAAAAAAAGTATTGTGCTCTAACGCATGCAACGCTTCTAACAAGAGAGTCTCAGGCTTTTTATTTTTTGCATAATGTTATGCATTTAACTTGTTATTCTTGCTTATTATATTTATTATTATATTTTTCAGAAGCTTCTATGCAATTTCAATTGTTATATATTTACTTTTAGCTCGCCTTCTCCAAGAGCTCGTTTATTTGCCGCACAAACATTTCATAGCTTGGCATAGCATGTTTGCGCTATTCACATCCGTATCCTTATTCGCTTCGAGGAACAACACAAATCACACATACTCGAAACTACACCGACAATTGTACTTAGTGAAGACCCGATGGGGAAAATTTAGTGAAAGGAAGTACTTAGATTTTTAACAAAAAAGTGTTGCTGAGTTATCAAAAAAAAAATGTTATAAATAGTTATTTAAGAAAAAAAAGCAGAACGCAAGAACAAAATTTATTTTTATTTATTTTTCCCGTCGGGAAAAAAATTATAGGAAATCAATGGAAATTTTAGCCACCTGCAACTTGCTCTTTATAGGATAGCTATGATAGGATAGGTTTTTAATGTTTTTTTTTTAATTAATTTATAAGTCTAAACTTCAAATTTTGTTCGAAATTCACCAAAAATTCTTAATATTTAAAAAAAAATATCCAGAAAATTTTAAAATAGTATTTGTATAGAAAATTTGAGAATGCACTTTTGTAGCCAATTCAATATCAATAAAAAGTTTTATTACTAATTTTCTGAAAGTTTTGATTTTGGATATCGAGCCTTTTTAATTCGATATCTATGGGTACCCGCTTATTTTAGAGCGATCCTCCGAATGACTGTCACATCGATAATTTCGGTCCGTTATAGCGTCCCTACACTGCACGAGTTTTATTTGGAGCGACTGTGCAAAATTTTTGAAAGATATTGAGAAAATCAGTGAGAAAAGTATTGCTCTAATAAATCCGCCACAGGCTTGCCCCTTCAAATAAATGTTTCATATAGCGGTTGAGAATTACGTAATGATAGGCAAATGGTATAAGGACCACAATCTGCTGATCCTGCATACTTTTTGGCGCTAACTTCGCAACTAAGCGAAGACAATAATGAAGACAAGCAGAGACAAACCAAAACTTATCTCCGTTGGCGCAAATTGGCTATAATTATTGATATAAAAAACATCTTCGCGAAAGGCATGTTTTAAGGTAAAGCTTTTAATAAAGGATAATCACAAAAGCAACAATACGTTGGATTATGGTAGTGAGCCCCTAAATATGCAACAACTGTTGACTACATAGATATTTTATTTCTGAACGTAAAATAGATGGTCCTTTAAATAATCTTTATATAATGTTTTCAGTTGTATCGCAAAACCGTAGATAGAGAAACCCATGAATGGAAAGCGTGTTTGACTCCAACTTTATTTCAACAATGCCAACATGATAGCAACAGAGTTTCCAACAGATATAACTACTCCTCTTCCATTAGTTCAAATATCTACTTGTCTAATAATGCCAAAGACACATTGGCATTAGAGCGAACGAATTGCAAGTAGACAAAAGTAAAAGTATTGTTTGGCTACTGCTGCTGCTATTTACACGACGAGCGTAACGGAAGTGAGATTATTTTATTTATATAGTTTTTTTTTCTTTCAACTACACATTGAACGCACTGTAGCAAATGCTAGCAGCAGAAAATAAAATGTTGTAGCACAAAAAAAAAAAAAATAATAAAGCAGTGGAAATATAACAAATAGTACTGGTTTTGTAGATATGTAGCTATTTTTGCTGCATTTCTTGTTTAGCTCTTTGCGCCAACAAAGCATCATAGTAAATTGTCGATATAAGCAAACAATGAATGCGAAAATGCAACAATGCGGAAATAAAACGGAAATATGTTGGCGCTCTAGTGCAACCAACTGCCAAACGAGCTGCTGCTGCAGCCGCTGCTGCTGCTGCTGCATGGCTGCTACCTCGAGTTATACTGCTCGTTGCTTGCTTCGTTGACTCGCATTGCTTTCGGCTGGCGGCAAATATTATCACAACGCTAAAGATCCTGGCAATTCCGTTTCTTTTTAACTCTACTTATTTTCTTGCTGACTTTCTTACTTGCTTTTTTTATTTTTTGTTTTTATTTTTATTTTTTTGCTTTGATTTTACCCCTCTCTCTCTCTCTCTGCTTCATTGTTTGCCATGCAACAAATGACAATGCACCGGCATTGCAACAGCATTTCAGCCCCGGCCTTATTGTACCTTAGTCGGCAAGGCTCATTTTTTAGAAAGCTCATTCTTCTTCATTCGCATCGTCTACTTCGTTTCCGGTTCATTGCTGTTGCTACAACTTCACCTGTTTTCGTTTTCACTGCTGAGTGAGTAACTCTTTTGTGTGCTGAATTTTTTTTATCATACTCTCATTTTTTTTTTTGTTTTTTTGTTTTTTGGAGAATGCAATTTTGCAATTTTCTACGTGCCACGCAAACGCTCACCGATAAGCAACACACACACACACACACACAGAGCTCTCGCACTGCAGATATCAATGTAAGCGAAGTAAAGTTTATACCAAAAAAAAAGGAAAAATGTATTTGTATGTTTGCTTGTGTGCGTGCTTTGCGCAAACTTGGCAATCGCTGTTTGGCGCGCAATCATTGTCTACGGCAACACGCATTCATCCCTCGGCACCCCCTATACCTGTTGTCCGTAACACCGCAAAAGCTTGTTCCTTTTCGCCGCTCTTCTGCTTTGCTATCGTGCCTTCTATCTTTTTTTGTTTCTCAGCAAGATAATCGAAAATAATGTTTGCGTTTTACTGCAGTACCTGCGCACACATTTTTCCACTTATATTTATTTATTTATGTACCGCAGTATATGTTGATCTTCTTGCTAGTTGATTGTTGTAGAAGTACTAAGACGATGTTTGTTGTTGTTGTTGTTGTTGTTGTTACTTTGGTTGCTATTCGAGTAACGAACTCTTTGCAAATCTTTGTTTGCATTACTGACTCGCCGCAAATTTATAACCTCGCCCCCGCCATGGACGCCCCCTGCGCTACCGCGATGCGCATTTTAACTGGTCTGCACTAAATTGAAGCTTCTTTGCTACTGCACAACGTGTTTGAGAGATGGTAAGAATCTGCTACTTAGCAGAGAAAAGTATGGCTATTCATCATTTTCTGCACATTTTACTTTCTACTATTAATTCAAGAAACATTTCAATTGCTTTTCTTTACTATTAAATCCTTACAAGAATTAGATAGCCAAGCATTGTACGCTTGGATACAGAAGTTCGGGTAATACCAGTGAATCCTGCGGAATTTTCAATTCATTCTTGCTCATCCTAATGTTCGGCAATTTTCCTCTTTAAATCACTTTTAAGTGCATTTCATTGGTATTGATATTGGTGTCGGTATTGGTAATAGAATTTACGTGCATATGTATTGGTAATGGAATATGTCGGTACTGATAATGGCATTATATTAGTATTTGTATTGCTTAGATATTGGTGTTGGTATTAGTATTTGCATTGGTATTGGTATTGGTAATGGTATTGGTAATGGTATTGGTAATGGTATTGATATTGTCACTGGTACTGGTATTGGTAATGGTATTGATATTGTCACTGGTACTGGTATTGGTATTGGCATTTGTATTCTTAAAAATTTGGCACTGGTAATGGATTAGTATTGCTATTGATGTTGGCATTGGCATTGGTAGTGATATTGATATTGATACTGGTGCTTATGCCGCCGGTATTAGTATTTATACTTGTATTATTATAGACATTGGTATTAGTACTGGTAATGGAATTCATATTGCTATTATTATGGGTATTGATATTGGTATTGTTATTGGTATTGGTGTTGTATTGGTATTGGGATTGATATTAGTACTGGTATTGGCATTAGTATTGGTACTGGTAATGTTATTGCTATTGGTATTGGTATTGGTATATATATTTATATTGGTACTGGGTTTGGTAATGACGTTAATTTTACTATTAGTATCGGTATGGTATTCTTATTGCTGTTGGTATTGCTATTGCCATTGGTATTGGCATTGGAATTAGTATGGGTACTGGCATTAGTATTGGTATTGATACTGGTATTGGTACTGTTATTGGTATGAATATTGATACCGATACAGGTACTTGTACTGGTATTTGTATTGTATTTTGAAAGATATTGGTTTTGGTACTGGTACTGGTACCAGTTGGTATTGGTATTGATATTGATATGATTGGTTTATCACAACGAAAATAATTGAACAATTCGAGAATATGGCATTGACTAATCGGAGATTAAAAGTGTGGGATATTGTAGATCCATAAGCTAGAATATAGGATAGTGCTTTCGATTTTAGATTAATATTTCGGTATCAGATAACTTTCAGAAAGAGGAAGAACTTGAAAGGAGTGTTTGGAACTGTTTATACGAAATAAAGCTCAGTTTTTGTGGCGCTTCATATTTATGGAGGATCCACAAGACAACAATCCAAACAGAGGTCATGGGTACAACTTTAATCCTCCGCAAATACTTTCAGAATACGCTGGGATTTGGAAGACCGATATTCATAGACTTCAAGAAAACATTTGTATTTGAAGCGAAAAGCATTTCTTCGTACAAAAGGTCATTAGGCGTATTAACTTAACCTATTATTAATGAATAATTCTTCTTCATTTTCAATTGGCAAGCTCTTGCGAAGAAGACAGCAAAGAGGCACCAATTTCTTGTCTAAAAAATCTGTTTCAAAACAAAAACATTCTTCAAATCACAACTTTCCTTTCGATGCCGTGAAAGCATCCGTCCATTATTAAGCAAAGCAAACAGTTTACCATTTATTCATATGCAATATAGGAAATAAGGACCAATTTCAGTGTGTGTGTGTGTGAGTTTGCATGCGCGTGCCTATGCATTTATCTAAGCTCACACTCTAACCATTCCCCGGTTATATTTCGATTCGATTCATCGCATCACGATGACTCCCTAGGGTACACTCATTTGGCAGATCGCCACCGCGTATCCTCCCGAAATTAAACAAACGCAAAAAAAAATTCAAAAAGTAAAAAGACCAACAGCAACTACCATTGAACGCATAATCGTAATCAGCTCATTGGAAGAGCGCGACCCCCACATGCCTAGACGCAAATCAAAACAAGTGAACGGATAGCCGAAAGGGTGGAAATCATAGACCTTTTATGCTCATTAGTTGTGTTGGCAAAGTTTTTGCATGCAGTACGAAACGAGTAGTATAATGATATCAACTCACGCCATAAAGGCAGTTTGCGACGTGCAATGAGACTAAAGCAAGTGAAAGTAGCATACTGCTAGGCGCTTAAATTATTTTCTCTTTTTTCTGTGTTTTGTTTTTATTTTTCCTGTTTACTAAGCTCGCATCAATTCCCATAAGTAAATATGGGCATTTTGATAAACTCAATAACCGAAATGGTTTTCTATGTTTGCTTAGGGAACGCGGGGATGGTCGATAAGCGTGTTAGTGTTACTACTTGTTGTGCTTGTTGTTGCATAGTAAATATGTGCTACATTTTAGCGCACAGAAATTGCCAAAATGGTTGGAAACGCATGCGATAATGTTAATTTTTACGATATTCGCTTTTGTAGTTTTTTCTTTGTATTCCATTCTAACAGACACTCGGGATTTTCATTTAGCATTTTGCTTCAAGATTATAGGAAATGGAAAGCGGATACGCATATTGGCTTGGTCACTTTCATTTTTGTTGAAAATCAAAGGGTAGGCTTTAACTGATATAGCCAATGAGAATTAAGGGAGAATTTGCAAATAAATGGAGTTTTGAGCTTGAAGCGGCGGTTAGAGACGGATGGGTGTTATGGAAAAGTTGATGAAACGGAAAGTGAAAGTGGGACGGACAAGCAACGACACGTAATGGTAATGCTGATTGGTTGTCATAATGATAAGGAAAATTGGTATTGACAACGGTAATGGGCATGCTGCTGGTAATGCCTACATCTTTTGATGAACAAGCTTGTGCAAAAATTTACAATGTATCGAAATAGCGATATTTTTTTCAGAATATAATGTACACTTTTTAATGCTTGAAATATCGATATTCGATATCTACTTCCGAACTAAAAATTGTATCAAATTCGTTAATTTTTTAAAGCTCTTTATGAGCCCAGCTCACGTAAATCGTCCTGTTTTTTCGAAATAATTTGACAGAAGTTTACACCATAACATAACATATTTTAAGCAATTACGCTCGAAACAAAAATTTCGATAAATTTTAATCTGTATACTGCAAATAATCGATATCGATATTTTTGCCTCAAAAAATCGTTAGCAAACATTTTTTCGAAAGAAAACTCGTACATATCGATCTAATTCTTGTGCCATATACTATACAAATCTAACCTTATTTTTTTATTCAAATCATTGCATAATCGTTATTTCTTTATTTTTCCGATCAAAAATAATCATTATTCTGGGATATTTATTTTCTCGACCAAGTTTATTCGTTATTTCTTAGTTTTCGTTTTTTTCGATCAAGTTTAATCGTTATTTTTATTTTTTCGATTCAAAAGAATAGTTATCTTAATTTTTTTAATTTGTCCTATTTGTCGATATAATTTTATTTATTTTTTTTGATTAACCTCAATTTTTGTTTTTGTATTTATTATTTTTCGTTCAAAATAAACTCAAATAAATTCAAAAATTTAAAAAAAAAATTACGACCAATAGTGGTTGAAAAAATAAACATCAAATAATAACGATTATTTTTTTTCGAATGATAAAAATCATAAAATAATCCTTATCATGATTTTTTTATGAAAATTAGAGCCCTTACGGTTATGCTTTTAACGCCGACAAATTTTATGTTTCCAATGGAAACCTCCATGTTTTTATATTGTGGCAACCTAATGTATTGTACATATGTATATTTTATGTATTGAGTCCAAGTTCTTTTAATTTTCTTTTTTTTTTTACATATACACCCAATTGAATAGCTTGTACTTTTGGAGGCGTAGCAAATGATATATCGAAGTATCGATATTTTTTACTCTGTTTATATATCGATATATATTTTTCATTTGCCCATCCCCCTTAAGCTTCGAAGTTCACAGCCTACAACCTTACTCCCAGTAAAATTTTCAAACACATTTTTGATAAAATTCCATTTTCATATTCCTCTAGTAACAATCGCAAAATTGCAAAGCATACTTCTAGGTAACTTAAAACACTTTTCAAGGCATGACTATTTATTTATATGAATACTTTAATATTACATTTTCTTGAAAGAGTTCACAAGAACTTCAATAACTTTAATATTTGCACCAACAGCCCAGAAGCATCTAAATTGCCGCAAGACATAGCACTTTGTGCTACTACGTGCACGCACAAAATTCATTGCATATTTTTATGTTCTAATAAAATATGCAATGTATTTTGCAAGCAAAATATTTTCTAAATTGCTGCAAGCCAGAAAAAATTATAACAACTTAGAAAAGAGGGGGGCGAAGGTGGCAAGTGATGAAGATTTGAAAGAATGGAAGATTCGCAAGAGCAAACACCAGAAGCTACGCACCCAACAAGCATACATATAGGCGTTTTTTGGCTTTTAAAACTGATAGCACAAATGCAAAGCCTATCACAACAAATGTGCGCATTTTGGCACGCACAAAAAAAAACCAAACAAAACAACAGCGAAAAGCGAGCAAGCAAACAAATTGGCTACGCGCGAACACGCACCGCCTTAACAAGTGCTAACGCCTAAAATCACAAAAATGTTTAACAGATGTTTATCCAATAACGTTGCACGCAAATGTCAAACAACTTAGCGTTGACTAAGTGACACCGGCAGTCAACTCTTTAAAAGGCAAAGTTTTTTGGTAGCTGAGATCAATCCTAGGGAAGTGGATGTACTTTAAAAAAGGGTAAGGGTTTATTTTTGTGTTTGAACAGCTGGCTACTAAAGCTGAACGCCATTGACATGTTTGGATCCCAATACGAGTAGCACACCATGCGGTACACGTTATCATACATTTGACACGCTAATTATATTTATTAGAGCCAATTGATAAGAAATGTAGTGCTAAAAAAAGGAACTCAGTTTTATTTTTATAATGCTAACATTGCTTAAGAATTCTCAAGGCAAAAATTACCAGCTTTTATTAGAGCTATACATCCACGCATGTTTTATATATAGACTGTTGTGACGAAAAGCCACAAAGCTTCTAGTTGGCAAAGTTAAATTTAGCATACATTTGAGACAATAGCAGAAGGGTTGTACAGCGCTCTAGTTTTGACTCTAAATACTACTAATAACGTGAGTAGAATTTTACAGTTTTAAAGCCAAATGATGCCATTAGAAGTTTGCATAGCAGACAATATTCACAGGCATATATTTCATAGTTTAGTGGTACCTAATTTCGGGTATTATCCCTGTACCTTAGCAACGATTTGTCAGCCATTGCAGTCTTGCTTTAAAGGAGTTCTCCGCCTTAAGGAAGGTCAGAACGGTACAACAAGAGGTCTTAGAAGAGCGTTGCATAAGCGGTGGAAGATCATTTATAATACGTTATGTATTGCTGGCGTAGGGAGTTGCCTGTTGTAGGTAAGCCATTTCCCAGCCTCAACAGAAAATATGACGACGAACTCACAGACGACGTTCACCAATAAGCAATTCCTGGCTTCTCTCAGATTAGCTTAGGTTGGGCTGAGGTAGATGCCGCCGTGGTGTAATTTAGCAGTCGAAGTTTTCCCGGGTCTATTGTATATCCAGCATTAATGCGATTAATGAATTGCCTCATTTCTGAACTGGATAAATAATTAGTCTCGTAAATAAATTTAACTACCTACATACCCGCCGCATTCCAAATCCCTAGCTTTCGATTTTTTATAATATTTGCCTTCAATTTCCCAAAGTCTATTGAACAGTTATCGATACGCTTGCAAATTATGCAAATTTTAAATATGGAATGAAAGAAACAGTAGAGATGAGCAAATAAAATAATATAACGATATATATCGCACCGATATTTCTAAAAAATCGGTATAAGCAGAGTAAAAAATATCGATATATCGATATTTGTACCTCAAAGCGTATTGACCTATAGAACTGTAAAAATATCCTGTAGTGTTAAAATAATACACATTTTTACTTATTACTAGCCAAAATCTGAAGTATTTTTGTACCGAAATAATTTATGTAAAAAAAACTTGACGCACCCAAGGGGGGTGTTTTGGGATTCAAACACCTACCAAATTTTAAAAAATGGCAGAACTATTTCGAAATTAATTTCATTTTTTCTACCTTTCAGAATTTGATTATACTCGGAAGTAAATATCGAACATCGATATTTCGTGAATAAAAATATCGATATTTTTGCACAAGCCTATCTAACAGAGAGATAAATTTACTACCTACGCAGTAACTGTGTGAAAAGCCAAATATTGGGAATATCGAAGTATTTATCCATATTTCGATATATCGATATTTTTTTGACTCACCCTATCTATTAAAGTGTTTCAGCTTCTTTTTAGTTTGCTTAAAATATAAAGGTGATTTAGAAGCACCTCCAAAACTCCATTTCAAGTATTGGTTATCATACCTTGTTATAAACCCAATTGCAGCTGCTAGAATTTCCAATGTTTGTGGTCAGGTCAGCAAGTGATACGTGAAAATGAGAGAATGTTATAAACAACCAATGCAACAACAAAATCAAGTACACTCCTAAAATATGTATTTAGTAATAGAACAAATTACGACCACAAAAACATTGCATACCCAAACAAATCATACATGTCGGCAAGTAAAAAAAAATTCAAACAAACAACGTAACAGCAACAACAACAACAGCAACAACAACCGCAGCAAAAGATATTTAAAAAAACACAAGGTACAATTAGTGCGCGTTAACTAACAATTGTCAACACGATTGAATGCAAAAGCAAAAGCAGCAGCAACAGCAACAGCACCATCGCACAATGCAATGCGGCAGAGGCAAAACGAAAAAGAAGAAGAAAAAAACACAATGCGAAAAAATGTAAATAGCTAGCAACGTTCTAATGTCAGCTACACACACACACACACACACCCTCCTCCACTTTTACAATCGCACACTCACACACTCACGCTCGCATATGCAACACTCACACTTGCAATAAATGCATCCCATAACCCCACCATGTACGAGTAGAGCGTCTCTACAGCGTTGGCACTCAAAGGCTTAACAAAACATTACGATTGCATGTCAAGTGGTGCTTTTAGGCGCATTATGCTTTGATTGTTGTTGTAGAATGGAACAACAATAATTGTAAATGTCACAATGCAGCAGTGAAAATTAATTTTCATTGTGTAGACCATAATCACGTTTACAAGCTGATAGTCTACTAGGTAGTACACGCGAAAGTAGCATTGTAGCATGTTAGGTATGGAATTTGAATGCGCAAATGAACCTAGTCAACAAACAATCGGTAAAAGCAGGGACTATAATCATTATGAGTGACTGTAATTAAAAATTTATATTTAATCAATATTTTAAGATTTTAAACTTTGCAATTAAAAATAATAAAAAACTTCTGAGTTTATTATTTATTTATTTTTTTTTTGTTCGGAAATAAAAATTGTGTATCGAGTTATGTATAGTTTTTTTTTTGCACAAACAGAAAACTCGTTTCTGCGAGTCGTAGTTTTTCTCACTTAAATATTGATCATTTTGCGAATTGATATTTTTTGAATAAAAATTAATAATTTTTAATGAATTTTATTTTTTGATGAAAAATTATCAGATTTTTTTTAGTTATATTTTTTTCTCGCAAACACAAATCATTTCTTTAACATTTTTTTATGTTTTTGAAATATTTGAATTCTAGTTTTGGTGGCAAATCGAAAAGCTCAGAATGCAACACCATTTTTCTGGTAGGTGTTTGGTGGTAAAGTTTTCTTTTTTTTTTTTTGATATGTCCTCACTGCCAAAAAAAAGTAAATCTTAAAAACTAATTTTTATTTCTGCGAGATATAACAAAGCACAAGAACTGAGTTTTACAATCGATCAAAAAAAAACTCAAAAAGTCATTAATAATTTTTAGGAAAAAATAACACTAAAAAAAATAATTTAATTTTTTTTTTTTTTTTTTGAAAAAATTAAACTTAAAAAATATTCACCAAAAATTTTATTTCGAGCGAAAAAATAACAATAATAATAATAACTCGAAACCCGAGTTTTATAAAATAATAATTATTTAAAAAAAAAAAAACTAACAATTCACAGAAAATATCATTGCTTTCAGTGCGAAAAATAACACGCCGAAACATACCGTTTGACACCCATACTTTTTCTATTTCATACAATTTGTGTACAATTTGTGTACAATTAAATTTAATTCATATTTTAATACTTCATATAACTTGTGTATAATTTAATTAAATTCAGGCAGAATTTAAAAACAGGTGGCAACCCTCATAAAAGTGAGCCAGGAACCGTTGCTCAGGAACGGACTCTTGGCACTTGTTTTATCCAAATAACCCTTGTACATTTACATTAAATTCTTCTTTTTAAGCAGGTGGCAACCCTTTTCAAACTATAGCTTGCTCTAAACCTTTTCCTGAGCAAAAAGAACTTCTTCACCCCCCTATTTTAATATATTTTGTGTAACTTGTGGATAGTTTAATTGAATTCGACTTTTCAAACAGGTGGCAAGCTATATCTCACATTTTGGTTTCGGAAACGTTCGACCACTAACACTGTGATAAAAGACTTTCATATATTAGAATAATATTTGGTTTTTTCATTATCGGAAATTTATTTTGAGACTTAAAACTTAATTTAATTTTAATTTTTAAAAGTTCAGTAATATGCCAATTTTTTTATAACATATTTTGTCAATTATTATGAATTTATTATTTTCGACTTTTATTATAAACATCACACGACGATTTACTTTCATTTAATTTGTAAATCCTAAACAAAGCCAACCCCCACCTGCGACTCGACCCAGTTCCTGTAGAATCGTAAGGCGTGAGTATCGCAAGGGGTTTTATTATTTGTATTTTATTTTCGACTTTCGAATTTCCATACTACGAGAACTGACCCACAAAAGGTATTATTCTCAAACCATATTTCCGTTTTATTGCCGACTGGGTATAAAGTTTTAATATTTACGATTGTCTATGTCACTGCGGTTGATTGCTTCGCATTGCAGCGTGAATAAGCATTTCATTTGCAACAATTGATTTTAAATTGTAGCGACTAACGCATTACACACGCCGTAATACGCCGACAAGTATGCAATGGGAAATTTAGTACGCAGCTTTAACACACAAAGGCCGCAAATTTTTAACATAAAAAAAGCATTGACTTTTGCAGAACATACACGCGCGTGTGTGTGTGTGTGTGTGTGCGTATGAGAATGGCATTTGAGGGATTTAGAATTTGAAAACGCCCAAATACACATGTAATCCAAATGAGTACATTCAATTAACAAAAGCGCGCCCGCCGAAAGTAGAACGGCAGTGCCAACGAATTATAAGCACTTTTCATGACATACCAAAAGCGGCACAAAAGCAAAGTGGACGCGACGCTTTGCATTGCGTAGTGAGGAAATGCCTTTCATTACTCAACACCACCACCACCACCACCACTACCAGCTGCACTCAAACCGAATCGCCCGAATCCTCGAATTGAGTGTTGTGTCAGTTTGGTCAGCAATGCAGTAGACCAGAAGAAAAAGCGAACAGCACACACAGAGTTACTCATTGCTGCTGCTGCTGCTGGCTGGCTGACTGGCCAGTGGGACGGTTGGCTCTTCTGCGGCTTTGCCTGCAATTTCCGGGTAGCTTTTGTAATTACGCTGTCACGCAAAATATATGTATTGTCACTTTTTAGGCGTTTAATACCAAAACGAACGCAATGCAACGCTGGTCAGTGGACGCACACGCACACATACACACACACAAACAAACGCGCTTTCAGTCAGTCCAACCCACCAACCAGCCATATTCTTTTATTCGTACGTCTCGTGACTCTTGGGTATCAGACAATTTTAATCTCGGTTATTGTAGAATGGAAACCACCGCTAGCAGGCCTACAGGAATTGCATGCAAATACAGACAGTAACAAAATAAGCAGGCGAAATTGTGTTGATAATATGGCATTATGTTGGTGCTTATTGCGTGACTTTTAAGTAAATACTTTAAATAATTAAATGCGATTTAATGATAATGCTCGTACATGCTGTTGGTTATAAAAGCAGTTGGGATGTGAAAAGGAAATAAGGCTGAAAGGTTATTGGCAGAAAGTCAGGGTCACATTTTTTGTAGCTAGCCAATCATTTTGATGGCTTTAATGGTAGCCGACAATATCAGCGGAAAAATCACGCTGTGTCAATGGACTGAGCACTTTAGTCTATGGGGCTTATATTTTTGTTCGTCCGTAGGCTGTTGTGTATCGTGTTATCGTGAATATTATAAAAAAGGCTAAAAAAAAAACATAGCAATAAACACCGCGCTGACTACTTGAAGAAAGTTAGCAAATTATAGCGTGACTGACTGTGCAAATGGTACAGGGTTATTTTTTGCAATATTGTTAACATTTTTCGTGTTAAATTTGTTTCATACATTTTTTATAAAACCCCAGTTCATTCAATAACTTACACTACAAAAATCTAAATTTGTTATTTTATAAAAAAAAAATTACAAAAATTTCGAAAAATTTTCAAATTTTTTGTTACAATTTTTAGAAAATTTTTGTGCATTTTGAAGAAAGTTAGCAAATTATAGCGTGACTGACTGTGCAAATGGTACAGGGTTATTTTTTGCAATATTGTTAACATTTTTCGTGTTAAATTTTTCATACATTTTTTATAAAACCCCAGTTCATTCAATAACTTACACTACAAAAATCTAAATTTGTTATTTTATAAAAAAAAAATTACAAAAATTTCGAAAAATTTTCAAATTTTTTGTTACAATTTTTAGAAAATTTTTGTGCACTATGAGTCACGGCGAAAATTCTGATTTAAAAGTTTTTAAATTTGAAAATTTGATTACCATTTTTTGAATTTTCATTTTATCTATAGTTTGACACTTTGATTTATATGGTTTTTGTTAAAAATTAAAATTATTTTAATTAAAAATTAAAAAAAAAAGCGTCAACATGGAAAGTGTCGTCAAAATTTAAAAAAAATAACATTGGACTATTCATTGTGAAACACGGTGTATATCTTATATAAATGGAGGTAGATTACGGTACAATTTTTTACATTTGCGGGCCAAATTACCATTTTTTTTTTTTTTTTTTTTTTTTTTTTTTTTTTTTATGGAAACAAAATGCTGAAGAGCGGAAGCCTCAGTTCCGTTCGATCAATTCTAGTGGTATTTAGCGAATGGCTAGAGCAATGTTGACTTCAAATTCTTCAATCGGTGCCGGCCTATTCATGCAGACTTTGAACTTTACGCGATGTACGTGGCCAATTCGCCAGTCCGAAGCGCGTGATGAACTGCATTATTCTCGCAATAAAGTCATTCACCGGCCTCATATTTGCAGAAATATGGATCGAGGCTTACCTGAGTCTATAATCCACATTAACCCTGTGTTTTATCTGAGTGTAAGAATATCTCTTGAACTGCTTCGATTTTTTCCTCAGCCCAAATACGGCAATTTTCCTTAATTACCTAACTATTATGAAAGTAGTGAGCCTCATCGCCGAAAAAAAATTTTGGTTGAATTGAAATTTTTCGAGCTTCTTAAGAACCTAAAGATTGAAAGGATGACGCGCTAAGTCTATAATGAAATGCCCAATTACACTGAACAAAAACAAACCGTGGCAGCTTCACAAACCCATGGGTGATCTATCATACATATGATCCTTACTGAAAAAAGTTTCTCCAACCTTTAATTTAAGTTCCTTTATGCTCATTTTTAGTCAGAATTTCTTAGTTACAAGGAAAAAAATTCTGACTTTCACCACAATTTTACTCGAAGCACTTGCACAATACTTCAGTAAAATCAATCTAAATATGTAGCCTTGTAAAAGATGAGTTCAGGTTAATGAAGTGAAATGATGCTGGGTATGGATTTCCAAAAGTTATCATATAATATTAAAGGGCCTTATGAAATAAGTAGCTAAATTATACAGAATAACTGCCTAAACTGCAAAGCCACGCAATTGGGCTCGCTGATTATTTTGGGAAAAAAATATAGAGAACAATCCTGGTTAGAATTAACGAGTGTGTTGCCTCAACTTTCGTTTTAGATGTTCACTCGAAGCCATATTTTCCACATCAGGAACACAGTACCAATTAAAGGATCTAATCAACTTAGAGAGAATTTCAATTTCGTTACGCAAGAAAAAATCAACAAAGACAACACGATTAGAAAACAGGTCAGCGGGAATTTTGTTATATTAAGATGTGAATCAAAAATAGTATGAAGCTTAGCCTATAGAGCTATTAGGAATGTACACAATCTGCGACACTCTACTATCATAGCTGTCCTCCAACTGTCGGGCATTTATATTCCATCAAACTGCATTTTACGCTTTTACTGTTTCGCATGCCTTTCATGTTGCAACTGTTGTGGATTTTTCACGTCGGCAAACTTAACAATCACTATCTTTGACTTTTCACGAAAGGTCAAGTTGGACACCGAATTTTACTTATATTAGCCTTTTTTCGCTTGCCAGTCAAGCAGCGGCAAGAAGCGTGAGCTTAACTCGCCATATGCTATCATTAGCTAACCGTGCATGCATGCACATTTAACATACATATATCTGTGTGTATGTACATATGTATTAGTGGTTAAGTTTTCAAAATACTATGTACCACTTGTACACATTGCGGTAATTAAAAGCAAAATTTTGTAGCCTCATTTCTGGCGGTGGAGCGTTCAAAACACTGAATTGCACTTAAGCTTTGGCAAAATTGCCAGCTTTTTGATTGTAAATTCAAAATTGCTTAGTGTAGTGTAGGCAACAAGGCAGGCGATAGCGAGGGTGAGCAGAGGGCAATGCAATTAGGTAGGGAGGGAAAGAGCGAGAGGGCGCGAGGATAACAGGGGTGCAGAAATGGGCGAAAGAATAAAGTACTCACTAGGATGGACAAAAAACCGGAATTTCGATGTTCTTCAAACCCGCCGAAAAAAGTGGAAAATGAACCCATAATGACTCAATTACCAAAAAAAAAGAGTTTTAAATGAATTAGGTTCTATCCTTAAAGTCTCCTGAAGGAAACATAATTTCTCGATTGAAAAATATTCATTTTTAAGGACTCAATAACTGTGACCGAAAATAATCGTTATATTGATTTTTTACGTATAAAAACAAAACTCGAACGTATCGTTCCAATCCGTATATCATATGTTATGCAAATCTTATCTTATTTTTATTTAGAAGATAAATTGTAATACTGATATTGTTGATATTATTTTCATCGTCCACAAATTTGTTTGCGTTTATTATAATCGAAAATTAAAGTTTAATAAAAACGATTATTTTTTATCGAAAAAAAATAAAAACTACAAAATATCGATAAGATTTTATTGAAAAACTGAAAAATTAAAGATTATCAAAAATTTGTGTTCGAAAAAATAAAATTTACACAATAACGACTAAATCATGTGTTTTTTTTTTGTTTGTATAAAAAGTATGACAACGGGGACCGTTTTTATAAAATGTTTACGAAAAATTTATATAACCGCCGGCCGCGACCTCTAAATATTTTTTTGATGGAAAATAAATAACGGTATTTTTTTCGTATAGAAGCATAGGGGGTATGAGCATTAAAATCTTTGTTTGCCTTTTTTCCAAACATTTTTGGACCACCCTTGTGCACAAACGCAGTTGTGATAATCGACGGAGTTGCACAGCAGGCCAATAATTGGTTATATTTCTGGCATAATTTAGCTTGGCATTAATTGTGAAAATTTCAGCGCTCTCTAAGTGCTAGTCACTGATGTTTGGATTGCAAAAAAAGGGTGAGCTTAAAGCTTTAAGACTGTTTCCTTTCTAGTTTGTTTAAAAATATACAACAGCCATATTTTAATATTCTGTTTCGGTCCAAAGATATTTAATGAAAAGGATCTACTTGACGCAGACAAGATTTTGCGCCTAGAGCCAATAATGCTGATATAATTTCGTGCGATGTGCGGCAACCGTATTTTAACTGGCACAATAACTGTTTTCTGGAAACTTGAAATTATAAAGATATGCTACATATAAGCCGAGAAATCAAAATTTTAGACATACTACACAATTTTGAACGATAATTCAATAAATGGCATGCGTTTTCCGCTAGGTGGCGCTGTTTTCGTATTGTTTCGAAACCCGCATTTATGATAAAATTTTATTAACATTCAGAATGCATATTACTTCTGTAGAATACAATTTATGCTCTAAATTTGTTGGCATTTAAAATATATTTAATTTTAACAGAAAACAAGATGCTCCACGCAATACTAGGATATTTGAGAATTTACTCTTATACAAAAATTCAAAAGTAGGTATTTAAAAATTTCATATGTAGAAGGCCAAATAGGAAAAATAATTAACTAATTAACATAACATTGAATTTAAAAATTGTCCGTGGGCCCAAAAAAAATTCTCAACCATATAGAAAATTGTCTAGAAAAAAGTTGGTTTGAGATTTTTAATAGCCATAAAATACACTGGAAATTTAAATCAAAAAACGTGCGGCCATTAAGCTACTTACATCTTCACTTCAATTTGAAGCAATTGCCCTTAAAACTAAATGTAGCTTTAATTCTTTACTAATTTCTACAGCATTAGTCCATTTCCAGCGCTTAAATATACAACTTAGCAAATAAGTAGAAATAAGTTCACTATGCGTACGTACATTGGCAATTAGTTGGCAAGTGCACGTCGACCTCATTGCAATTTCTAGTGTCAGATCAGTGCAGTTGCTCCATATTTCAGCTATCAATAAACGACTACTAGAGATCAAATCCTGACAGCTGGCACTCAATTGCGAACAAATGAACGATATGTTAGGAAATGGAATAACAAAAACAACAACAAAAAAAAACAAAAATGAAGCAAAAGCGAATGTGGTACAGAGAGATACTCCCACCTAAAGCGACTGACCATCGGTAATAGCCGCAAATGCAATTAAAGTTGTAGGGGCCAGTTATAGGGTGGCATTTCTCTATATTTGCATTCATATCAGTTTTGTGCAGATGTATTTATGTGTATATCTTGTGTGTGTGTGTGTGGTGTAGTTTCTGTATAAGCGCTCAATAAACTCCATCCAACATTCACCTCGCAAGTAGTGTACTTCAACCTCATTGAAGTGGCAGCTGTTGATGAGCCAGATAACGTTGTGGAGATTTTTTTAATTTTTATTTTTTATTTTTTGCTTGGGAGAATAAATATAGTCGTATGTATTTTCAGCGGAAATGCCAATTAACTGCCACACGAAGTTGGAAGTATCTACTAACTGATATGAGGAGGTCGTACTAATTCACAAAACAAAAATACATGAAATGCAACTTTTGACAAGTGAGCATACAAAAACTAAATTTGCAATATTTATGACTACTCAGGTAGTGCAACTCGCAAATAGTTAAAATCCAGGCCATTTTTGACGGTGATAAAAAAAAGTAAAGTAAAAGAAAAACACACATGCGTGCATATAAATGCGCAAACCAGAGATAAAGAGATAAAGAGTGGAATGTGAGAAATACTGCGCACATTTTTAGCTTTGAAACTGGAGCAGTGCTGATAAACATATTTTATATATGTATATAACAATTTTTTTGCTCATTCAGAACTAATTCGGGCCAGTCCCAAAACCAGTTCAAAACTAATCTCGAACGAGGAACAACCCAGTTCTGAAATAGTTTCAAACCAATACCGATACCAATATCAATACAAAATGGTACTGAAAAAGGTCCCGAAGTGGTTCTAAAACGATGCCGAAGTTATCCTCAAATGATACCGCAATAACTAATCAAAAAATTCACCCGAAGTGGTTTTGAACTAGTCCCAAAATAGGACCAAACTAGCCCTGAACTGCACCCGAAATACTCTTGAAATGTTACCGAAATGATCTTGCAATAGACCTGGTCTAAAACTGTTCCGAAAAAACTAATGCCAAAATTATCACTAAGTGGTTCTGAAATAGTCCCAAAATTGTCCCGAAAAAGTTCCGAACTGATCTGGATCCTGATCACGAAATAGTCCTGAAATGATCTCGAAATGATCCTGAAACGAACGCGAAATAGTTCTGAAGTGATCCTGAAATGATCCTGAAACGAACGCGAAATAGTCACAAAATGGTGCTGAAATAACTAGTCCTGAAATGGTCCCGAACTCGTATTGAAAATGTTTCCCAAATAACTTTGAAGTCTCACTTCCAAAATTAGTTTTCCACTACCGAAATATTTAATTTTCCTGGAGGCACAGTTTAGATTAGAAAAATGCTTTCGAATAACTAGCAGCTCAGTTTAAGACAGATTAAAATGATTAAAGTGATTTTACACGATAGGTATTTACATGTGTAGATGTCACTAATTGCATATAAAAATGAAATTTGTTGCTGTACGAAGCAGATGCTTCTAGAAGCCCAAATGAGTAGTCAGTTTGGCAAATTGAAAAATTATTACGAATTTCACAGACTGATAGGATTAAATATGAATCGCAAAATTGGCATTTACACAAGCAAATATCTATCGTGTAAAACTACTTTTACCAGTCTAAAAACGTTTGGTGAAAATTCTAAAATAAGTCTCCCAAAATGAGTCCTACAAGAAATCTGAGGGTCGAGAAATAGTTTTCTTATGCTTAGAGGTTAATTTATTAAGGGTCAGCAGTTTTGCTAATAAAATATTTATATTTTTTGGGAACGTTACTAGAAATAGCGATTCAAATTCGAAATCATTTTTCGCATATTGCTTTATTTAATATTCAAATTTCAGCAAACCAAAATAGTTCTTTCGAAAAAATGTGCAATGTAAGCTCAGTCTTGTGTATTTTTAAACGACAAATTTTTCAGATAGTCAAGTGCCGACCTGTTTCAATCTAAATCACTTGTCTCGTCACTCCTTGCTCACTTGACAGCAAAATGGTAAAAGGTCTAAGGAAATAAGACAACGAACGCGCGGAAAGAGTGAGAAGAAGCTAGGATCAGAAATAACAACCATCTACGGTTACCCAGTTGGGGGGCAAGCTGTATATAACAAAAACAGGCAAATGACCTGAGCTTATATTTTTCCCATTAATACTCTTTGTGTAAAATGACAACCATAAAACTCTATAGCTGCTCTATTCCCCTGCCAAGGACTTGGGGTTAAGCCCTCTAGTGATGACAACTGTCATGATAGTTTTTATGACTTACTGCGTCCGTGAAAACTATGGAACAAAGTTTGTATTCTAGTTTATAGTTTTAGGCGCGGTAGCTATGACAGCAGTCATTCGATGAATTGGGCTGCAGAAGTATTTTAATTTCTAAAAACGCCAAAATCTATATTAAATATATTGTACACTAAATATATTTTATTCAAAGGGAAAATTTCACGAGTAATATTTTCCGAAACTATTTAAATAAAAAAGTGCTTAAAATCATAAGGAAAGCGTACACCAATTCATACATTTTTATGTAGCTATATGACACATACTTTTAGGCTTATTTCCTGCATATAATCCAGACCCTACTCAGCAAGAGAATGTTTTTCAGGTAAACAAATTTAGAACGTCCAATCTTGTTGGCTTAACCTTAGTGTAAGAAATTCATTACAGTCAAACTCACACTGGAGATCAGTTGCTAAGAAAGCCTGCCTTGTGCAGCCTCTAATAAATAGAGTTCGGACTTGTATGCAAACAAAAAAGCCTTAAAGTATGTACCATTTGTAAGAAAAATAGTTTACCTATCTTTGGGCTTATTTTTTGCATATAATCCAAATTCTACTAATAAAACATAAGTTACAATTAAAAGCTTTAAATTGTAATCAACTGCAGCAATGCAATTTAATGCAATTACTACAAATTATTGTATAGAATTAACGCTTCAAACTACCTGATGCAATATTCAAACATGACGCTGCAGACAGCTATCGAGCTTCGCCTAACCTACATTGTGAATGTATTCTTCGTTTATATTGAAATTAATTTAATACATTTCTGCTGCTGAATATAAGTACGTGCAGTGTTTATCTTACGAAACGGTGTCAAAACCCAAAGGACACACAAAACAAGTTATAATTTACAAAAATACATAGCATACTTTTAGTGTGCTAAGCAACCCTAACCCAATTAACACATTCGGTGTTAATTGCTTTCACAATACATTATTTCGTTGAATTAAACTAAGAACCGGCAACCTTAAATAAATGAAATTCAAAATTAATATCTACTTAGGTATGTAGATTTTGGTAGCAGAAAGTTTTGGTAGCGCGCTCAATTGTATGCTATGGCTCTTTTACTCGGTTCACTTTATCTTCATCTGCATCTCTATGTGTTTCTCTCTACCGCGTTTGCTCGTTATTTAAATGAGTGTTTGTGAGCTAATTTTCAAATATTTATTCGAGCACAAAGTAATTAGAATTATAATCGAGTAAAAAGTTGGTTAAAAAGTTCGCCACAGAATACAAAAAAGCAAAAAAAAAAACCCCCAAAATAACATAGTGAGAGTTGTAAAAAAAAAAATGCTCTTGACCAACTTAAATTGTAGGCAAATATTGTTCATGGTTTGGCGCGCACAAGCTAACGTCTGCATGCTTAACTAATACATGCTTGCCGTTTGAATAAAAACTTACTCACACACACTCACATAGACACAGCCACAGACACAGATGGAAGGAGCATCATCATATGAATGTGGCAAATAGGCGACGAATCCGTGTCTGAATCGTTTGCGAATTTCCAAACTGTTAATGCAGTGAAAGAAATTTAGAGATTTTTCGGTTTTCAGATTTATAAAATGTTTACTTACAGAGTTGTGGATTAATCTGCAAGCTTGTAGAATGCTATAGAATTCTATATTGGATTCCCAAAATTCATAAAAAAAATAGACAAACTTCCTCATGGAAACTCCAAATAGCTGCTTTTTACCGTTCACATTTTTCTGCGAACGAAGTCATAATATGCTTTTTTCGTTACCAATACGCCTATCAAAAGCTTGAACAAGTTTGAAAAAATTCCGAGAACTCGCTCTATTCAAAACATAAAGGTTTTTTGTATCGACCGACAGACCCTGTTAATTAAGATGAGGCTCGTTATATTTTTAGGCTTATGGAGTTGGCCTAAAATTAGGGTAACTACTTAGCTGTGGATATCTAACTACTGATCTGAAAAATTCTATATTTTTTTAACCAAATTGTCCGTTTCCATATCTTAGTTAAAATATACAACATAAAGAAGTTTATCTGTATTGTTATTCCTCTGTAGTCAATAGAGCATACCTTACATATCGAATAGCAAATTTCCTTATAACAAGATCCTTTTAACAAAAATTTCCCCGCCAAGCAACTAAGTTCTCTGTAATATAATTATTTCATGCGTCTATTTACAGAAGTATGTAAAAAGGCTTATGAAATAATTTGTCGAATTAGAACCGCACTATAGCTGTTCATGTTAGGTAACCTCCAATTCACAAGGCTCTCCATTTTTTGATAATTTGAGTGGGCTCTGTTATCTGCAGTATATTTACTTTAATATTACATGGTAACGGTACTATGGCCAATAGCCACCAACTACAAATAACCTTTCAGGTGCAAATTATCAGAATACCATGCATTAAGGTGAGTATACCCAAGTTGTTCACTTAAAATAATCTTCCGTAGCTCATTTTTTTTATCTCGATCCAGCACTCCTGCTGAGTAAATCAGCAATGTCTAGATTATTCTGATAGAAGCTGACGTATAGTTAAAACACCGGAGAGGATTTCAGGGTTCAAATATTCCATTTAAATTACTGAATGACACTATAATTTGACACATTCACTCGAACATCAAATATTATTGAAGGGTTTTCTTTAGTCACCAATAGGCTTGGAGCCGCTGCCCGCCTCAATTTCAGTACCAGCCTTTGCGCTTTTTTCTATTCGTATTACTCCCAAATTTTCAACATCCGCAAATGTTATTTGCTTCATCTGCTGATGTTATCAGATGAAAAGAAAGATTTGTTTTGATTTGGTGTTTCGTATTGACTGGAAAGCAGACCCCCCCGGCTTTTTGTTCGCCCTTAGTTCTCGCTCTACAAATCTCTCATGATTTCCGTGCTTTTATATAGCGCAGAAGCGTAGACAATGGGGACCAAATATGGAGCCTTAGAGAAAACTATTCTACGTAAGATCTGCGGCCCTAATCTGCGAGTGGCATCAGGAACCAGACAAGGTGGATTGACAAATTGTACAAGCTATGCAATGATAAGGATGATGATGCTTCGGTTAAAATATTCAGCGACTCGTCACCCATGGATGGAGTACGAAAGTAAGGGAGCCTACGAGAACAATGAAAAGACCAAGTGCAGAAGAACTTATCTAAGCTTATTGTGCATAACTGGCACAATTCGCATAGGATAGAGGCGAATGGCGGAGATTTATGGTATCGGCTGTGACCGACAAAATATCAAGATTCAAAAGCAGATTTCATTGGGTACATCCAGGGCAATGCTCTGAACTTCAAGTAATTTAGATCAGAGTGCTAGTGCTAGAAAAATTGCAGGCCTTGCCAATGGTCGGGATGGTTTAAAGATATGCAGGGATGGGAATCATTATGAGTCTCTTTGTCTTCCGAGTAGACTTGCACAACATTCCATTCAATCAGACCTACTATTTAAACCAATTTTTTCCCCCAGCGTATTTGCATGCAAAATGATTATATTTGAGCATATTAGCAGAAAATTTTCGTATGCGGATAAAGTTTAAACTTTCGCGCAATACTTGCACCACGCCCAGCTGTGTGTGATGGCACGCTTCACTCCACTTCAATTTACTGCGATCCAACAACTTCATGGTAAAATAAGTATTTCGAAAACTTTTAACATTTTTGCATATGAACTGAATCACAAAACAATTTCGACCAGCAGCAAAAGCATTGGTAAAACGAAGTAGAAACTCATTTGCCAATGCCGAAATGAACGAATATGAGCTGTGCGGCATTAGTAGTGGTGGTGGTCGTAGTAGTGGTGGTAGTAGTGAAAGGACGAAGTAGCAATGCAGAAAATATAATTCGTTATAAATACACAAACCAACAAAGTTATACACAGACAGACAATCTGCGGTGACAAGCACACAACTAACATTTCAATTATTTCTGCAGATGGCGCAACGCGAATTGGCTGCCGTAAAGTGAACTCATGCATATGAAGCTATTTTGCCTTGTAGTTTTGCACATACACTCATATATGTATGGTTGTATGTGTGTGTGTATGGGTGAGTTTATTGTCGATTTCTTCGTTAGTCAATGCTTGGTGTGGCAGTGAGTTATAGCAGTAGCTCGGTTCTTTAATGCACCAGAACCTTACATTTGCCGGCGAATAAACAAAATAATTGAATGAACTTAACACTTTTCGTGCCAGCAGCAACAAAACGCATGGTGTGAGTGTGTGTGTACGCCCAAAAGCAGGGCACGGATATGCATGGCATGGCGTAACTGGAGATATATAGAAAACAGGCGAAGTTGTAGCGTAGCGCGTAGACATTGCACTCTGTTAGTCATTGGCTTATAAAGTATGAGTTTCACGCTGCTGCAATGCTACAAATGAAGTGGATTCTCATATTTATTTGTATTGTTTTTTGCGTCTTTTTACCCACTTTCGTTGTGTTGTGTTTTTATTTTTGTTTTTTTTTTTAATTTTGTTTTGAGAAAGTTGCATTGCAAAAGTTTTTATTACTTATGCTGTATATTCGTTTGCTTATTTACTGCATTCTAAGTGGATTTTTCTACTTCATATTTTCGGTTGTTAGGAAGTTTATGCCACGTCAAGGGTAGTAGAATTTATTGTTTTGCATATTGAGCGATAATTTTATTTAATCTATCTATCCGTAAGCTTATAAAAGGGTAATGTTTATTAGCCAGTTTATTTAAGCTTTTCTATGTTTGTTTTGATTGGAAATTGTATAGAATACAGGAAAACCCGACAGACTTTGTCCTGTCTATATTGATTTATTATGTAACCAGAAAGCCCATTTCGGTTTCTGTCACATGTGAGAGACGGCAACCCTCTCAAAAATATAGGTAGGCCGTGCACCTTGTCCTTGCTGGGACAAACATTTTGATGCTCATTATTGAATATTTAATACTCTTGAGTATAATTTGCTCACGTTCGACTTTTCAAGCTGGTGGCAACTCCATTTAAAATATAGCTACATTTTTCTCAGCAAAACGAACAGTTCGGTACCCTTACATTAATTCTTGATATAACGTATTAAATAGCTGGCATCCTTTTTTGAAAATATATGCATAACCTTCTACTCGCTGTGACAAATCGTTTGATACCCAAATTTTTATATTCCTTTTGACTTGTGTATAATTTAATTGAATTCGATTTTTCAAGCAGGTGGCAACCCTCATAAAAATAACACCCGTATTTTAATAGTTCATGTAACTTGAATATCTTTGTATGAAATTTTACTTTTGAAAAAGCTGGCAACCCTCTCCCAAGTAAAAAATATATTTTACAACCTGTTCTTACACCGACCAAATATACATAAAAAATTTCATAAAAATATATCGAGCCAATTCGGACCACAAAACCCATGATGATGCCCACCCGACTGTGACGTGATGTCTTCTGATATTCCCTGAGGCCCATCTACACCCGGAAGATAATATGATCAAAGTTAGGCAGCGTAACCTCTCTGGCTGTCACCGTCAGTGGCATCTTAACAGGCATCTGCTTGTCGACGAGTCACCGCGCAGACAGATCAGAAAGCATCTCTACGACCTCCAGCACGAGATCCAGACAAACACGGCTCAATCTCATTCACAGAGAGCCAACCAGCACCTATGTACATCGACTCTCGCCCAGTAAATGTTGTTCTAGGAGTCCATCCAGCACTTTTCACAGGCGAGGAGCTCTAGCTGCCTCGTAAGTTTCGCGCTACTGCTGCCCAACTAAAATGTGAGCACTGTAATAGTGAGAGATTCTCCGCACGACACCAATTTCGTATTCATATGCTCTAATAAACCAAGATGAGTTGGCGACACGGGCCATGGGTGAACAACAACAACAACAACCTCAGACTAGCGAAAGCAGGGCAACTGAGGAAATATGAAAAGATTATTCGAGCTCGCCTTATTTAGACAATAGTTATATTAGGCCTAGGCGCATGAACTCCTATCGAAGTCCCGTCTAACCCGCTACGAGGGTCGAGAGTTGTGACTGTTCAGAAGTTCGTTGCAGTTCTGCATATCATGACATTTCCTATCGTTCGCTGAGCCGTCCAATAGTAGTACACAGGGCGACCAGAGGAACCCCAGCCTCTCTCTATTCGCAGCTACGGCCCCAAAGATGCCTTATCCAGCCAGTTCATCATTCTGTTTTCGACAGTGTAGATTGGCCGGACAACCAAATCAGTCTGACGCGAATAAATTCAGGAGTGCTTTTGGCAAGGCAACAACTTTCTCTGAGCATGATTTGTTAGACTGCTCGCTTTATTTCTCGACTGCAAAGCTGGGTAAATTAACAGGGGCAAGCAAATGAAATGCCTTCACCTTTTTTTATTAAGAAATCAAGGAAACCTAGAATAATATCGAGTATCAAATGAATGATGGGTGATGAGAAAACGAGAACGACTTGAAAATCAAATGCCGATAGCAATTCACCTTGCACTAGGACCTGATAGAATTTTGCAATACATTTCAAGCATTTGGCTTTTCATAAAATTTTTTATGGTTTTTAGCATTCAGACGAAATGTATTAACATTTTTTTTTTTCATTCAACAATAAGGCAATTTATGTACGATATAAATAATATATGCCATCATAAAAAGGGAAAGTTTTTGCCACAATAAAAACGTGACGAGTATCAATTTATAACAACGCGAACACTGATGCTCAACTTATCGCACTCTAACTAAATGACCTGTGCTGAGAGTCCAACAACACAATATTAAAAAAAAAATTCAAGAAAAATACTAGCTACTTCGAAAATAATAATTTAAATAAATTTCAATGACTTGTAGCGATTCACAGCACCTAGGCGTTCGTGATGCCTACAGATAAAATTGCAACACAAAATAATATCTCTCGCACTGCCTACTTTTAGGCTTTCACACTGACCTCAACTGCCAACCGCAGGCAGACAGGCTTAGATATCCAAGCAACATAAATTTGAAAAGAGTGGTTTGAAAAAAAAAAAAACAAATTGCTACTACTAAAATTAACGAGTATACCAAGCCTCTAGGCATACCTGCTGCAGCGCCTAAAAGTCGACATAGCTATGGAAGAAAAAAGTAAAAACATTGCCATACCAAACTTTTGCTATCTAGCTATGAATGAGAGACATGAGGTAAAATATCTGCATTTTATGCGCTTCGTTGAAGCTCAATGAAAACGTACGAAAATTTGCAAATTTAGCAATGAATTGGTGAGTTGAGAAATGAAATCAGGAAATCATAAAAACGTGAATATTTTTACAAAAATTTCTACCTAAGTACATACATTTTTGACGACACACAAATATTTGAACGCATACACAGGCGTGTGTGTGTAGTACAAAGTGCAACACTAAAATCGAACTGAGAAAAGTTCTAAGGCATTCGAAAGGTTGCCCGAGTTACTCCTTTGTGTCCATTTGCACTGCACTCTATGGACACGTTGCAAATCTCTCCGGGCGCATGTAGATGTCGTGCGCAACGGAAAGTAGGTTAAAACTTTTATTTGACTATCAGTAGGGTATTAGATAAGAAAAAAATATGTATGACCATAGCAGCCAAAGGCTACTCTGTAAATGCACAGAAATGCTGCAGCTATAAAAAGTAAAATATGCAAATATTTTCCAAAAGTATTTATGCGTATCTGAGATTTGCTGTCTGTGTGACAAGCCGATTTGAAAATTGGTGAATTGCCTATTTCAAGACATAAATAAATTGTGGTTTCACTTTTTTCACATACTCCGAGTTTTATGCCTTGAGATTTTTTTGCATTCATACAAGCAAACAAACGAGCTATGTGTGTGTGTGTATGAAAGTGCATGTATGCATGTGTGCGCTTTTCGCATTCACTTCTTTATTTTCTACAGCTGCTTGGGATTTGATTTTTGGAATTAATGTAGCATTTTCTAAACCGCAAGCAAAAAAAATTATATTTCATAAGCCTGCGGACGTGGTAGGAGTCTCGCATACATACACGCTTTTATTTGCAGTGCACGACATAACGATAGCACAATCACATAATTCCATGTTTTGACTATTTACTTCTTTAATTTAATTTAAATAATTTTTTTTTTACAAGGACATAACTCATTGTACAAGAAACACCGCTCCAAGGTTAAAACTTTGTTCAAATTTAAACAGGTTATAAAATTTTCAATTCGAATTCTTGAAAAAAATTCGGTGTGAACTTTTATAGTCCATTAAATTTCAGTATAAAAAAGCGCAAGTTTTGAGCGGCTAAAAATTATCTTTGATTTTTGACAATTTTTCTTCTGACTCTCTTCCGTAAATTGCTGGGATTTTTGTTTGTATGGAAAACCGCGCACCATCGTCAGCAAAACAAATTGCCAAAAACCAACGGTAATTTGTAGCTACGTAAAATTTGCACTTTATTAGACTAGAATTTAATGGGTTATAAAACTGCGTACCTAATTTTTTTTTAGAAATTCGAATAAAATTTTTTTTTATCGTAAATAAAGTTTCCGGAATGTTCTCCCCCGTTTGAACAAAGTCTGAATCTTGGCTTTTATTGGACTTTGTTATGGAATGGACTATATTTTGACTAAAAAAAACAGTTAAAAGTAAATAAAAAAATAGATAATCCAATTTTATAAATATGCGGTTGTGCTATTGCTATATCGTGCACGTACTCATACCAGACAAATGGCATTAGGCATTAAAAGTTTCTCCCAAATATTTGCCATCTAATTTTCCACTATAAGCTTCAGTGCAATCGTATTGCTTGCCGTATATTCAAATTTTTGTATATACTGCCCTTTCAAATTCCTCTTTTCCCCTCCAGCGCTGTCTACCATTGGACACTGCTTATTTCTAGCATATCTACCATTTCATATTTGACTGCATAACATTTTTCATATTGTGTGTGTTTTTTTTTGTGTGTTTTGCTACACTATACGAATTTTTTTCATTGCCATGCTTGTTTCGACAGTCTGCAGGTAAAGTAAAAATGCATCCAAATATTTATTCATTTAAAAATATTCAACTGATGACAAGATGGCGCACAACAGTAGTGAACTGAAATATTTACAGTTCAAGTGCATGCTGGTATTGCAAGTGATTGCTCAAAATTAAGGTTGGTTATTTATTTATTGGAAAATAATTTTGTGCTGGAATATTTTGTTTGTGTGCGAAGCAAAAGTGAAGTGTAGTGAAGACAAGAGTGGCATTCTAGTTAGATGACTTACTTTTGTTTAAAGATAATTCATATCGATATGATGATAGCTCAAAATTTAAGGGCATCTAAAGAGATGAATATTTATTAAAAGTAAAATGGAACGAGGAGTGAGGTCAAAATAATTATATTTTACTAATAGATGCCAATTTTTGAGAGTACTTGCTTTTATGGAATTTTTTTCAGTATTCTCGATTAAAGCTATAGCTCAATTAAATCCATTAAATTACCCAACTCATATTGCTGATAGTTTTGAGATTTTTGTTTTAGTAAATTCAGCTATATGAGGAGATGAAGCCAAGGTTTTGAGCATTTAAACTAGCCAGTGATTATTTTGCAAGCTAAAGCTTAGTTCTTTGTCCCCTTTTGCGTAAAATGAGCTATTATTGAATTTTATGACGTGAAATTCCGCGACAATTCCTCAATTCACGCTGCGAATAGGCTTACAACATGTTGACAACATGTTGCCAGCAACATTTTTTCGATGCTTTTAAAATGCATTTGCCACAATTGCATGAAAAGTGACAGTTCGCCACTTCATTTAAGTAATTGTTTTTGTATTATAAGATTACAATTACTTTTATGCGGCAACTTTTAAGCACTTCGATAATTTTGGTTGCTAGCAACATTTTATGGCAATCCAAATGCTTGTTGCTAGCGAAATTTCACCACTGTGGAATTACTACTAGCCTTAAGGTTAAAATGCCCAGATGTAGCTACCGCCCTATCTTATTCCTTTGTAGAGAGAATCCACAATTGAAACTCGTAAGCATGAAGAGTCATTGAAGGCCTTAATAAAATTCGCAGAAGGCCCATGATCTTTGAGGTATCTACGTATTACGAATCGTTCCACCCTTATAACACTGAATCTATATATTAACCTCAATGCGCTGTTCTGAGATGGATTGTAACTTACAGATGCGAGAACTGGAGTAGGTGTACTCAGTCCAAATTTCTTTCGAGCGACGGTAGAGAGTATCTCAGAAGAGGTATAACTTCGACACCACAAATGATATAATACAATATTGCCCCTTCCGCGGACCGCTAGTCCTTTCGTTGTCGGCACCCCCCCAATTCCTGACGAAATAAAAGTATTTTACTTTTATTTTACACAAATAATGCTACCGTAGAAGCTCTGAAATCTCAAATAATTTCCTCGGAACTTGTGAATGAGCAATTCCTCTTCTCGACGCTCTCGGTGCAAAAACCCGATCATATTTGGCGGAGTTACAGGGCAAGGCAACCATGACAGGAATGAACAAGCAGTCCGCTAAGGGAATGAGTTCACTAATCGAAAGATGAAAAGTTGTACAGCCTCTGGATAGAATGTCCAGGATAAGAGACATCAAATACACTTGTTAAGTTGATCAGGGAGGGCCTACTAGTGCTCAGATAACTTTCGGAGGAGTATCAAAAATCAAACGAAAATTTTTGGCCACTTCAGAAACAATATTTATTGTGATTATGTGCAACAATTTTTCAAAATTCCAAAACAGATTAAACTGTTCTATGTTTTAAAATGATTTTTTTTCTTAATTTTTAAAAACTACTTCTATTGATAAGAAACTCTATTTTTGGAGGTAATTAAAATCAGTCTAGCTCACGTATAATGTTAACATTTTTCCGATATTTTGGACGATGTCTGAAAGCATAATAACTTTTATAAAAACGTTGTAAAAACGGTACCGGATTTTTTGTATGAGTGCGATGCAACCTAATATCAATAAATTAATAAACATTCCTGTGATTTTTCAAAAAAACAAAATACGGTCTTCAGCGCTATTCGATCGCTCACAAATTCGAATGGAAATGAAATAACTTCGAAAAAATTGCATACGCAATCGAAAAGCGAATGAAAGTTTTAACGTAGTCAAAGAAAAATATAAAAACCTATGCACTACAAGTCTTTTGGTACATCCAGACATGTGTCATGTACAGTGTTACAAACACATAAGGCAACGGTCCAAATGTAAAAAAGAAAGCCACAAAAAAAATATAAAAGTAGAAACAAGTTCCAAAAAAAAAAAAAAGGTTGCAATACTTTTTAAAACATATGATATGCAAAAATAAAACCAATTAAATTTAAGCAAGCCAAAAAAAATACCAGCTCTATAAATATTCAAGCACAAAAGTCAAAAAAATAAATAAATTAAAATAAACAAGTAAAAACAGCGCTGTCTTCGGCTATGCCGAAGGCTTCATACCTTTCATGAATGGAAGAATAGTAAAAAACGTGTTATTGTATTACAATTTCGTATTACCTATAGTTAAAAGCGAAAATTTCCTTCAAATCAATAAAAATAATTCTAGTAAAGGCATTGTTATAAATTATTTAATGCTTTTCCTTATGTAATTAAAAAGAACTATGTTTTAAGAAGGGAATGGTTTTTGAATATTTTTAATATCGTATCGACGCTTGATATTCAACATTTAAAAAATACAAATAATTAAGTATTAATATGTAAGACCTACATATGTCGGTCTTTGAAAACAGTTATCAGATCCGTAAATAGTTCCCAAACGTTTAACGCTATGATTCATGTGATATTGCGCTGAGCTTATTACTTTTCGCAATAAATATTTGTCCTGAATTTATCTTGCCGATTTACACTGTGAACTCCGATCTTTATGAATACTAATATATAGCTAATAATGGTTGATGTTTGTGCAAAATTTCAAGCCTTTAGCTGTTTAAATGGAGGAGTTATGGTGCAAAATGCAATATCTGAACAATCGGTTGTATGGGAGCTATATGTTATATTTCTCCGATCTTCATGATTTTCAATACTGATACGTAGCTAATAATGGCTGATATTTCTGCAAAATTTCAAGCCTTTAGCTGCTTAAATGGAGGAGTTATGGCGCAAAATTCAATATCTGAATAATCGGTTGTATTATATGTTATAGTCACCCGATCTGGCCGATTCCGACAAATGTTTAATCATTTGTACAACGACACCTGCTCACCAAATTTCATCAAAATAGCTCTAAAATTGAGGGACTAGTTTGCGTTCAAACAGACGGACAGACGGACAGACGGACAGACAGACGGACATGGCTAAATCGACTCAGCTCATCGTCCTGATCATTTAGGTATACTTTTTGATGGGTATATCTCTTCTCCTTCTGGCACTTACAAACATCGGACCAAACTTAATATACCATTTCATTCTCATGAAAGGTATAAAAACGCCAACACGGTGGTAAGAGTCTTAAAAGTACGAGCTAAAGTCACATAAAATGTCATTCGTTTTACAAATTTACGTCGCATAGCGCGAGGAAAAAACTTAGTAACAAAAAAAATGATCGTCTCGCGCTCTGGAGGTGAGGCATAAAATTGTGTTGCATACTAACAGGCGCCGAATGTGGCTTAATATGCATTTGCGCTTAAGTAACGGCTTTTCGCGATACGCGTGTATGGAGAGCGTGCGCTGCTTGCCAGATATTAAAAAAAAATATATAACACGAAAACAACAACAGCACTAAAGAAATAACAACAGTAACAAGTAAAGCGCTACCATTGATATTGGCTATTTTTCGGTGGCGGAAACGGATGTAAAGTTGTACCAAATTCATTTTGTTTGTTGTGCCTGTATTTTATTTTTTTTTTTGTGAGTATCATTGTTTTTCTTATTTTCTCCTTTTATAAAAATAAAGTCAATTTTTTATTTTTATAGAAAATATTTTCACATTTTTTGCTACCATTGCATTTTTTCGTAGCTACTCTTTTCGCGTACGCCAATTTTTTCCACATTAATTTTGTTCTACTTTGCAACTGTAGATTTTTTTCGGAATTCTTTATCATTTACCCGTTAAAACGGTAACTGTACAACTACAATTGCAATGCCAAAGGCGACATTCGCAATTTATTAACAAATGTTGGCAACATTTGCAATAAAAGCCAGCTGCTGTGGCATGTGAAAGTGAAAAATGACAAAAATGCAAATTGAATAAATAAAAACAAACAAACAAAAAAAAAAAAAAAGGTTTTAAAACAAATGCAATTGCTGCATTAATAAGCAGCGGAATGGTAAACAATGGCGGGAACCTGGCGGTATTGCCTAGCTGGTGTGCCGTCAATTATGTTGAACTGCCTCTTCTTTAGTAATAAATAAAATCAAAGTTAACATTTTCCACTTTTTTTTTTGTATTAATTTCAGGGCGTTCACATACATGACTTTTCGATTTGCTGTCAGCAGAAGAAAACGCTGGCTTTTTATACAGGGTGGTAAACGAATAACCCCAAATTTCACAAGCGTAATTTTTTATTTATGCCAGTGAGCGTAACGGTTAAAACTTTTGTTAAAAAAAAAAAACATGATCGCGATTTTTATTTTTTCGATAAAATATAATTGGCTAAAATTTTTCGAACATAATAAACGCAAACAAATTTGTCGGCAAAAAGAATATTAGCATCAATACCAATAATGCGAATTATCTTCTATGATTAGATTATACTTATTAAATTAAATTTAATCGAAAAAATCAAAATTAAAAAAATAACTATCAAACTTGATCGAAAAAGTTAAAGTGCAAAAGTAACGACTATTTTTTTATCAAAAAAATTAAATCACAAAATAACGATTACGCAATGATTTAAAACACGAAATCTACTAAATGAAAACAAAGTCAGATTTCAATAGAACGTGTCATAAGGACTATATCGAAAACTCAACTTTTTTTTTGAACGACTTCTTCCCAATGATTTTTTTATCTAAAAAAATTAAAATAGCGATTATTTTCGCCACCTGCTTTTTACTCCAACTAACACAATTGGGGTTTAAACACAGCATAACTTTAAAATGGCAAAATAATCGTTGAAATTCATAGTCGGTTCTAATAACTGTCATCGTTATCGATATTATTAATGTTATAAAAATGTAATCGTGGGTTATGTTATCATATTTATCTCGCTGGTTTTATCGTTATCGATATTGGTATTGTTATCAAAATTTTATAGCAATCAATGCTCTTATCGGCTTTCAGGTTTCAGCTGTTATCGATATTGTTTTGATTATATTCGTTATATATACTCTTATTTTTGTTATCTTTATTATTATTGTTATCATGGTAATCGATGGTGTTATCGTTATCGATATTGGCATTCTTATCGAAATATTATTGCAATCAAAGCAGTCAGCGTTTTTCAGGCTTTAACTGTTATCGATCTTGTCTCCATTATAATCGATATATACACTATTATAGTTACCGGTATTGTTAATAGCAAAATTTGTAATCCTAATGAGTGTTGTCATCGTCGTCGGTATTGTTATCGTTATCGATATTATTATTATGGTTATCGAAATAAAATAATTAGTGGTCACAGTCTTCAGATAATGGCAATCCTTCGATTAAATTTCTGCCATAATAGAACTTAGAGATTGGAAAGCAAACAGGAATCGATCCAGCCCTCATCAAAAGAGTAAAAATAAGTTTGAAGTCCTATTGTCGACTTGTTCATTAAGACCCCTCTTCTAGTCGGAGAGCGACTGCAGCCAAAACCTCGGTGAGATAGCAATGGTTGCATCTAGATAGTGACAAATCCACTTTCCATATACTCTATGCTATGAGTGATCGCCCGGCTCACCGAATTCTTCCCACTGCGGTAATAAAAGGCTGTTGTTAAAGGAGCAATTTGTAAACAAAAACCAAAAAAAGCTTGGATTATAAATAAAGTTAAATTAAACTTCGAGTATTTAAATTTGGCAACAAACTAATCCAGGAATCCATAGAACTGCATCTGTATCTGGCGAAATTTAGTTTAAAAAAATAGTTGCGCGGGACTACGAACTCGGCGGCCACAAGCCGAATTGTCTATTGTGTTATTAGTTCTCATGTTTTTTAAGGTGACGCAAGTACGTTCTTAAAAGTTTCTAGTTTTCGTTAGGCCTTAAGTGAATCATTTTGTTTTAGTCCACTTATATTCTTTCAAAGTAAATAAATAAATAAATAAAATATTGATTTTGTAGCCACTTCATTTGCCCTCTCGTTACATTTCACGCTCAACGTATCGCCAGCTTTCATTCGCATCCTCAACCCCGAGCAGCCAACTGATGCAAATGCAATGAAACGAGACGAAATTGTTTTTACCCGCTGCGTCAAATTTTTAAGTGAAAAACTTTTAATGCACACGAATTGCTAGTTAAAAATTATTTTTCATTTGCACAACAACAAAAGGAAGTGGAAAGAGAGCACCAAAAAAAAACAAACAACATAACAGCAAAATACAAAAAAGTCTAAAATAAAAACATAAAAAGTGGCACAAAAATTCATGCGAAAAACAAGAAAAGAGTGCGAGAAAGTTGTTAAATAAAAGTGGCCAGAATTGCGGTATTCAAGCACGGCACGGTAAGGGTTGGAATTTGGCGGTACACAAGCGTTGAGTTATTGTGAGTAGTTTGGCGTGCTTCGCAATTTTTGTGTTGCTCAACTTTAGTTTGGTATGAGTATTAAATATTTTCACACAACTCATTGTGATTTTTAAAGTCTTACGCGAAAGGATTTGAAGCTAAATGTAATTGAGAAGGTATTAGTATTTTCACGGCTCAGCTTTCATTCACGAAGATGACTAGATTTCGGCGTATCCTCCACTCATCCTCCACATTCAGCTGATTTAACTATGCAAATTCCAACTCTTTAAAAGAACTTTTTCCCAATCCCTTGCTTGCTGTTTTTATAGAACTAACCATTTAATAATTTTGTATTAAAGAAGTGTAAAAGCAATTTAATAGCCAAAATATAACACGCAACAAAATTTTATGTTTAAAATTTCATATATATTTAGTTACACAAAAAATATTGCGAAAAAATATGATAATGGAAAATTTCGCACAATTAAAAAATGCATAGTAAGTAAGTGCTGTGTGATATTATTAAATAAAATTTTAAGCGATTTTTCACATGCCGGCAAATATAATGCTATTAAGTATAATAACAGAAAATATGCTGCTCGTTTCAGTGCAGCGAAAAAATTTCATATTAAAGTTTTGCATTAAAGCGCAGCGATTGTGTGCCGATATTAAAAATTAATGCACTTAGCTTTTGCTATTTGAGGGTTTTTGTATACTGATCATAAAATCTTTAGCTTTTACGGTATTTTAATGGAGCATGTAAAATAAAAGGTAAAACTATAGATTTTTTTTTCAAATACGCGCAGTTCAACGCGCTACTGTAATTAGATGAATGGATATATTAAGTGGGCTTGGATGGGGGATTGCAACTTTCGCTAGCGAACGAAATTGCCCATTGTGAATGAAGCCGGAAAGTATTTGAAAGAGCTGCTTTCTCCAACCTCGAGATTTAAAAGGAGTTTGTTGTTAAGGAATTTGGCATCCAAAATTAAATTGAAGAGCTCCGGAAATTCAATTTGCTTTACTACAACAGCCCGATTCTCAGGCATTGTGCAGAATAAGTCCAACAAAGGCTCAATATTTTCCAGTAAGTAACGAAAAGAGTTCGTTTTTCTTTCGTTCACCTTCAGACCCATTAGCATAGGCCTTTTTTTTTATCCAGCTTAGATTTCAATACTAACGGCGCCGATATTAAAGCCGCTAATATCGACGACCACAGTTGAAAACAGAGAGCGAAAATAATTGTTATTTTGATTTTATCGGATAAAAAAATTATTTGGTACAATTCGTTCTAAAAAATACGGATATATCAATCCAATCATTATACCACATGCAAAGCAGAACTTATTTTTATTTAGATTTTTTTGTTTTAAAGCATTGCAAATCGTTGCTTTGTAATGTTTTCGATCTCATTTTATCGATATTTTGTGATTTTATATTTTCGATCATATTTGGTCGATATTTTGTGATTTTTATTTTTTCGATTAAAAAACAAAAGACCTATTGCTTTTTTTTGATATTATTTTCACCGATATCGATTATTTTTTATCGATTATATTTTATCGAAAAAAATCGATAAAGTAAGATCGGAAATTTGTAAATATAAGAATAACGATTATTTTTTAACAAAAAAAAAACAACAAAATTCACTAATCATCGCTCAAATTTTATAGAAAAAATAAAAATTACAAAATAACGCTCACACTTCAACGAAAAATTAAAAAACACAACATGTCGATCATATATGATCGAAAAAATAAATATCACAAAAATACGAATAAATCATGATTTTTTTGTAATAAAAATTATAACCACTACAGTCCCTGATTGAAAACTCTTATAAAATTTGATACCTGACCAGTTTAATTTTGCAGTTCAAATTATATTTTCCAGTTCAAGGTTAAAGAAATTGCACCACAGAGAATCCCCCTGTCTGAAGGCTCGTTTGGTATCAAACGGAACGGATAGGTCTTTTGCAGCTCTGCCTGAGCTCGTGGTGTTGCTCGACGTCAATACTTCAATTTAGCGACAAGGGGAGAGCAAAGAACTCGGACCACGATTTGAATGGAAGCTTGAGAGCCAAATAAGAAAAAGAAGAAGGCAAATAATGTGGCTACAAATTACAACTGAGTTATTAACAGCTCTATTTCCATGACAATGGCAAGACTTATCGTTTTAAAGCACTCAGTAAGGCATAACAACTACAATAACGGTTGTCATTATTAGCTAGCGCGATTAAAGCAATTTTTTGCGGCATTATTTTAGACACAGAAGCTAAGACAATAGGCATGCCATAAGTCTTGTTGTTGTCGCTGGAATAGGACTATAACTATAAACATGAGCGGGCTCTAAACTTCTTTATAAACCCGTAGATTTTCTGTAGCATCAACCGCTGACCATCTGTTTCCCCTTTTTACCACCCAATCATCTCATAGCCTTTAAAATAGTACTAGTACTACCAAAGACGATTGTTTTGTATCGCCACAATGCAACTCTCTTCAAATGGCACTCGATAAAATTAGCATAGCAATCGATTTGTTTTTAAAGAAAAAAAAAACTCCTAGATATCACGCAGCTTCCGCGCAAATTTTCTGATCATACCCAAACCGGCTAGCTTTCCAGGGATTTATACAACTTTACAAAAGATTTGTTGTCAATTCGAGATTTTGCTCGTATGGATGAAAGACGGAGTAATCGAAGACAAGTCGACTAAACCAAACATCAAAAAGTGCTTTCTGAAGCAAAACATTTGCACTTCAAAACTCAAGCCGTTTGACCAAATATGCATGCTGGTGAAATATTTTCTACAAGCGCATACCGCTACAAGCCCTTTCTCTCCCCTTGCTGGCTAAGCAAAGTTTTATTTACATAGCCAAGTAAAAGTAACTTGAAGTATCTCAAAACTATGTTTCAAGTATACCTATGGTAGTACTCGTGCCTTAACAACCGTTGCTCGACATGTTGCATGCTTCAAGTGTGTGTGTGTGTGTGGCCAGTAACAAACAGAATGCCAGCACATTTCGTTGTATATATTTTTCTTTACGAATATGATTTTAATAAATTTTGTGCACAAACTAGAAAAGTGCACCAAGCAAAGCCAACTTGAGCGAAACAATGTGAAGAAAAGCAAAGCAAATGCAACTATGTCTGCATGTATGTAGGTAGTAATAAAAATTATTTTTAAAGAAGCAACGAATGGAATTTGCACAGCGGCAAGTAACAACTGCAAAAAAAAAAATAACCAGCACGAGTTGCAATAATTTATGTGACCATAGTAACGGACACTGAGAATAAAAGTAAAAATGTAAGAAAAATTGCAACAGCAGCAACAACAACAACAACAACAACAACAATCGGCTGCACAAATAAGCCAGCAGTGCGCTCGCTGTGGCGTGCAACAAACGGCAGCGCGCAACCGCTCAACCGGTGTAAGCAAAACAACAAAAGCGTTGAGGGTAAAGAAAACAAGGAAAATAACAGAAATACAAAACTCAAAGAATAACCAAAAATTTTGAAAAGTAGCAGTCGCAGAGCAACTTCCTGTTATTTAAGCTCGTTTGCAATACCCGCGCGCGCGCCACTCGCCAATTCTTGCATTTGCCCTGCGCCCCCACACTATCCTTTAGCCCCTCGCGCAGTCCGCTTGCCCTGACTTCGTATTTGCTTTGCATACTTGAAGGCGCACACAACTCTTTTACTTCCATTATGCACACTTGAGCATTCGGCTGTGCAAAACCAACATACACTAATAAAAAAAAAACAGCAACAACAACAGCAACAAATAAAAAATAAAAACAAATGTAAAGTGAGGATGCGAGGATGGAAGTATGCAGAGGTTGTTAAAATAATTTCTATAAGTCATAACTTTTTATTTTTCACATGTGGGAATTCAAGTTACTAGTTGCCATACGGCGTACCCCACAGGAGAATCCAACCAGTGTGTGTGTGTGTGCGCGTGTGTGTATGTGTGTGACGATTTGCTACACCGTTGGCAAAGGCCAAAAATATGTTGCATGCATGAATGAACTGTTGCATTGCGCCAAGGAAATAAAAATCAAAAGGTAGCTGGTGAAAAAAGAGTTTATCAAAAATATGGAATTTTCTAGTTCAGCTTTGGTGATGGGAAAAAAATACCACAACTTTTGTGCAAATAAATTGAAAATGAAATTTACATTTAGTTACAGCACTCGTTTGGCCTGAGCGCAACTACTTACTAGAGTTTGTTTAGTTTTAACTGAAGCTGCAGTGTTTGTTTGATTTTTTTTTTTTTTTTATTCTTCTTGTTTCTATTGCTGTGTAGTGAAGAAAATTTCTGGCATGCAGTAGTTACATGTTTTGATTTCTACTACTGAACGGTCAGCTTACTTTGTGGCAGTTGAATTAGAGAGTACAAATATATAGCGGCGGACAAAACTAAGGAAAGTATATTACAAAGCTAGCCCTTGATTTAAGTAAGAGTCTAAATATTCCACATATTAAAGTTTGTGTTGAGCCCAATGGTAAGAAATATCCAGGATCTGCAATAAAAACTAACCGAACTCCAAGCAAAATATTTTGTTTACATGAAAAGCGGCAACAAGAAAAAATTTGCACCAATGAAACTCAAATTATCTTCAAAATTAAATTATGTTTTCATAAATAATTTAGAAAAAAACTTAACATGAAGTTGATAAAATCAGAGCAATCTAGCACTATTTGACCAAAATATTATTTAAAGCGTGGTGGATACGTTTGTCAAGATTAAGATTTAAATGAGAACATAGATTTATTAAAACGCTTTAAAAGCAAAAATTACCTAACTCCACCTGCTTATTTTTTGTAGTTATTTGCAAGTCAAAGGTCTATGCTGATAAACCAGCTACGATACTAACAGCTAGGAAATAGCTACCTGTGCATTATGAGCAAGACAGACGACAGCCTTAATGTGCATTAACAGCTTTAATTTGCATTAACAGCCTTAATTTGCATTAACTCATAAATTATCCCCAAATTAACGCGTATTAGGTCGCCGTAAATGCTATAGATTGGTGAATAAAAATTGGAATTGAATCACAACAAATGGTTGGTTGAAGACTACACATTAAGAATTATGGCAATCTGAAGCCAGTACGCTAATCTGAAGTAAAAAACTTAATATGGCGATTCAAACAAATGGGCTGGATTGAGACAGAACGAATGCCAGTAGAAATAATGCTGCAAATGCAGTGGCGCTACAAAAATATATATTTTTTTTTAAAGAAAAAAGTTACTGAATTTATAAATTGTTCCGATATTACGAGGCACTTCAAAACCAGAACAATATTGATTTGATTGCGGAATGGTAACGACGAAACCGAGATTGCGGGCGTTGGGGGTCCAAAGCATATCTGTATAGGTACAATAAAGCTACTATAACCTAGCAACAATACCTCAAAATTTGTAGCAATTATTTTGCTAATTATATTGACTTATTATTGCCTTTACCTATTTTCGCTTTTTATTTTATTTTATTTATTTTTGTGCCATTTCCTACACCGCTCAATGTTTAACAAAAAAAAAAAAAATCAAAACCTTCAAAGACCATTTGCACGATCGGTGAATCGAGTATTAGTATCCATCATTTTATCCGAATCCGTCACTTCCAAATCGGTTCGAAAAAGCAATGAGAGCGGGCAGCCCTACTAAGAGGGTCTGTAAAGAAACCAAATCACAGAGACGAGACAACAAATCTTAATTCTTAACGCGATGGGGAAGACCAATGACAGAAAGTCTGCGGCAGCTGTGGCTTTTAATGCTGCCAAAAGAAACTGAAGGGAAATCCCAAGAACTTCTCTTCCTGCCAGCTACCACCTCAAACTAACCTAACCTAACCTAGGCGCAGATACATTCGCTCCAAATGAAAACTATTTGGATACTATTTTTTGGCATATAAAAAAATAACCACGTGATACTAAGCAATTCCATTCACCTCAACCGCTTTCGATAGTGATCATTTTTTTAACCATTCCAATTTAAAACGATCCAGTGCCGGAGAAAATTATTGGTTCTATCAAACTTTTTAATCTCAATTTTTAGAAAAACTTCAAGAAGCCCCGTAAATTTTTTAAAATAAAGTGAAGTACTAAGGCACTGATTTTTGACATTTTTTTTTGCTGATACTGTTGCGAATTTTTTCTATATAACGTATGAACATAGTTTATTTTTATCAACAAGTTGATCGAGTTACGTGGTTTACTTTTTGTGTTTATACAGCTGCAAATAAATTTCAAAATAAAAGCACCTCAATTCTTTAATATTTACGTGTGTTTTTCTTGTCTTAAACTCATGATTTTTTTGTTTGTATAGATGGAGCCCCAATTTTGTTTTTTTTTTTTTGTCGTCTTGTTTCCTTTTTGTTTTCGTAAAACTAAAAATTATGGTCTTAACAGTTGGATACTATACAATAAAATAAATATAAGTCGCTCAACATCAGCTCAGCTCAGATTTCTGCACAAATTTCCTTTTTCTCTATTACGTTATACAAAAAAGGAAGGAGAAAATCTACTTCTGTTTTTGTAAATTTGCCCAAAACATTTATTTGTTACTATAATGTATGTACACTACACATCTGCCTGCATTTATTTATGATTCAAGGAAGATATAGTAGAGAAAATGCACACTTTTCATGCATAAATGGCTATGAAAGCAAAAATTAAAATTGAAGTTGTATTTAATGGACATTTAAAGTAACTCTTCACAATTATTTCAAATATGTATGTTGTGGTTAGTTATTATATTAAAAAACTTTTGCAGACATATTCAAGAAGTATGTCACTTTGCTTTAATTTAGTACAGCTTTGAGTTTATAAACTTAGTTTTTGCTAATGCATAACAACAAAAAAATAAACCAAATAATAATCGCCCTCGCATATCACTCATACGCCCAGGTGCACGTTGCCAGCTCTAACAACTTGATTATTAAATAAAAGGTAAGCCCAACTCAAACCTGTAACTCAAAAACATATAATTTACTTGAAAATCAGGTTAATTTTGAAAGTTTTGCAACAACAACCACAACACCACCTCGTTGCACACTAAACTGTTCTAAACAGAACCGCTGCTGTCCAACACGAATATCAAAAAGTTTTGCGTCGCGCTGCGCTGCAAATCGCAGATGTGGCTAAGCAGCGTGACAGGGAGTAGGGATAAACTGAAACTGAAAAATAATAAAGCAAATGGAAAAACGTAAACTGAGTGCAAACTTTGGCACATAAATTTGTACATACATTCTAAATATATCCACGAATTGTGTACAAAGTGGACGCAAATTATTATCAAACGAAAATTGTGTGGATTATTTTGCTTCATGGATTTTGCAAATATTTTTTTCTCTTTTCACCTCTACTTTTCCAGCATTTGCTTAGTTTTAGCAGCTAAAAATTGTTGTCAACAGCAGCAACGGAGCAAAGTGAAAAATATTTTGTGAGAGCATAAAGAAGGGAGAGAAAGCGAATATATGTAAGTATGCTAATTTGCATGCGCGCCAGTGAGTGAGTGGCTGACAGTATTTGCTGCTTCTTTTGTCAGCGCATAATAACCGAATATGTTTGAAACTATAAAACTATTATGAATAGGTGCATGGGAAAATGTGTGCCGCAGACAAAATGTCAACGCTTAGGTTGGCAAAAGGTTTTGATATTTCCTTTTGTAAAATTTTAGCAAAATATGGTAACTGTCAGCTGCAATGTGCGGGAAATATATATTACTCGTATACAAAGGAGGGGAAGGAGAAGAGATTAAATCCTGGTATAGCATTTGCAAATTTAAAAGAAAAATTTTAGGGAATTTAAGATATCAGGTCCTAATCACATATTTCTCAAACTGTTTATTGAATTCCCTTCAGCCTAAAGGTATGCACAGAATATGAGAACAGTTTTGATATCTTTGTACTGTGTTATTTAAGTGAATAAAAACATAGCTGGATTATGTCGCGTGCCTGGATTTTGCTACTAGTTCATCAATAAAAATATATATAATATGACAGCTTGTTAGAACCTGGTAATATATTGTGTATGTACTCGAAATTATTTGCGGAAATCTCTTCAAATTTTATAATAATTTTTAGTTCTGGCAGAACTCAATTTTAGCCAAGATATTATTAAATTCGTAATAAACAAAGGAGTATGAAGTAACTTTAATATAGGTATCCTCTGGATGAGAGTTGTCATTTGTATATAATTATATACGCAATTTTGATTAATCCTACTAATATTATAGAACTGTCAAACAGTAACGAGTGGATTTGTATGAATTTTGTACACAGATAGACAAGGGCTTAGAATAAATGATAAGTTATAGATTATTATATCGCTAGATGGCGCTTTAATCGAGACCTTCATTAAATCCGTATTAGGCATCCAATTTTGCTGAAATTAACCACGTATACTACAGGTATAAGTGGGAAAACTATTACGAAAAATGAACCCGCTAGATGGCGCTAGAATGGAGTTACTCAGAAATTTCCTTTGTATGGCTTAACTTAGATGATAATAGAAGGGTATGTCACAGCTGCGTTTAGAAATACTTTTACAAAAAAGGGACGCGCTAGATGGCGCTGGAGTGGATATATTTAGGAAATTCTCGCCCTTTGCCGATTTAAATTAAATTGTATATACTATATTTGCAACATTGTAAAGTATGTAAAAAAAACCTGCTACTAACTTTAGAACCAACTTCTTCTTAACTGTGACTACAGCACATTATTTTGAAATTCATCAAAGTAGCATTAATAGTTTTAAAAACCTACTGTAAGTATGTGGCTTTTTTGCTCAAGAATATGAAACGATTGGAATTAATTAGATTCCCCTATGAATGAAATTTCCCTATACCGTCTCATATAAGCAAAAATGGCTTTACTATTTTAAGTAATGTATATTTTCTTGACATATATTTACAATTAAAAGTTATGCCATGTACTAGCCACACAAGAAACTACAGCTATTTGGAGCATATCTTATTTTTTTTTATTGAGTATTTAACTAATTAAAGTTCGGTGATTTTAAAAACTTTGGTACTTCGACTTTCATTTTAAAAAGGAAGCGCTAAGAGAATTTTTCTTTACGAATTTTGAGCAAGGGGAATAAAAACTGTCGAATGCGGGTAATTTTGTATTTAGGGAAGCCTTGTATCTGGCTGAGTAATAAAGCAAAATGCTAGAGGAAAGAAAAAGTGTGCACTCAGCAAACCCCGTTTAGCACTTAAATGAATTGGGAAGAGCTGCCTATATAGGGTATATGGACAGAAATTTGGCATAAATTGGCCTGAACAGGCTTAAGACTTATAAATACAACAAAGTGACTTAAAACCAAATACAAAATTCTCCACTTACCGTATGTAAATAGGTAGCTTATTATTTTTGTAACTCGAAAATCATCACTTCTCACTCAAACTGTTAATTGCATTGTTTTCAAAAGTATCAGCCTGAAAGTAAGCATAGAAAAATCACAAATATATTTTAATTAAATTTACAACATTATTAAATTACAACTATCACATATTACTCGTAAGCAAAATTGCACCACTCTATCGTCTACTTCTCACACTCACTGCTAGCGATTGTGGCGCCAACTTTGTTAGCCTTTGATGTTTCAGTTACAAAGCATTGCTGTCGCCCATTTAAAGTTCATGGCAGTTCCTCCAATGTTTAACATGCGTGCAAGAGTTCCTTTCCCAAACATTCGTTTTGTTTTATTGCTTATAAGTACACGTGGATGAATTTGTTGGTTAGTTTTACCTTTTTCCACTTGACATACCACAAGTCTCAGTAGTCACAAGCTTTGTACGCAGATTGTCTTTGGTTCTAAAAAAAAAACCAACACACATACATACACACACACACACACACAGAGTGACCATTTTAGCTAGAGAACCGTCCACCTGTCACAGCGCAATAAGTAAAAACTCTTTTTAGCGGTCTGTCACTAGCAAAAACATTGCGATGATGGAGAAATGTAGTAGAAAAAATATTCTACATAAGTATATTATTCGCGCGATCAGTACAAAATAGTTACACAACTCAAAAGCAAATGTAGAAATATAATTCGTTGCTGCATCACACAGATGTATATAATTAAATTAATTGTGAATCGCTTCATTGAAAAAAGTCCGCTTAAAAAATGTTGCGGTTGCGACTCTATAAATATTTAGTGAGCGATATGTTGAAGAAGAAATGTAAAAAAATTTAACTTTCTTTCAGCAAACTTTCCATTCGGCCACACTTTTTTTTTAAAGAACAACTTGCGAAATTCATTTTATTTCTTTGATTTTACTTTTTTGAGATCCCAAAAAAAAAACACAAATTATTAGTAGGCACAAAATTTATTTTACGCAGGCGATGACTTGGAAAAAAGTATACATATGTATTGGGGAGAGCCGAAAAAATCTGCTGCTCGCGGCAACAGAAATATTTTGATGATTAGAAAAATAAAAAACGCATTTATTGCTTTTTTGTCAGTAGTGCCAGTATTTTCATATAGTATAAAGTACTCGTACAGAAATTTAATACAGCTATGATTTTCATTAGACCGTATCTAAAAAAAAAAAGTTGAAAATGTGCCCCTCAGGTTTAAGCATTTAACTTGTGAGAAATTCAGAAATTTTTTTTTTTTCGGGACCCTTTAAAACATCTGAATTAGATTTTTCCTACAATTTCTCTATTTAACCTTCGATTTTTATAAATAACTAGCTGACCCGGCGAACTTCGTCCCGCCCAATTTTTATTTGAAATAGTTAAAACGCTTTTTGAACTTAAATATTTTTGGCGAAGTTCGTTCTTTGTTTTGTTGTGTAGCGTGTAAACAAATAAAGAAGATGGCTCTCCAACACGCTAACATGCCACATACATACCTACATATGTATGTACATATGAAACTGTAAAATTTTGAACTTAAACGATAAATCGGTTTGAATCATTCGAATTCTCAGAATGAACATTTCCTCACTTTTAGATTTGCTGTGTTGTAGTAAACTATTCACTACAGTGAAATTATTTTTTATGAAACCTTATATACATATCTGGTATGAAAATCCACGGGATTGAGATTTGAACTTGAGGTCAAAATTTTTAAAATTATAGATGAACATTTTCGTAGAGTTGATAATAAACACAAATTTTCATAAAATAGTTCATTTTTGATTTTATATTCAAGTTTTTAACAAATAAGTTAATTACAAAATTGTTAGTTGATAACATGTAACATTTAATTTTATAATCTTAGGATAGATAATTCTTAATTTTTAATAGTAGTATTTATTTTTTTGAATTATAAACATTTTAATTTAACTTAGCACTAATCGGTGCACAATATTTTTGGTTAACCTGTCTCGAGCTAAGACAAATAGATTTGATGGTTTTCCCACACGTGAGCATGCAACATATAATTGCCCATGGGAAAAACATGGATTATCCAAATCTAACCCACAAATGGACATTGTTTGGCCTTGAGACTTATTTATGGACATGGCAAAAGCTAAACGAATAGGAAACTGTAGTCTTCTGAATGGTATCGTAGATTCTGACGGTATCATTGGAATACGGGGCAACAGGACCACTTCTCCTTTAAACTTTCCAGTCAAAATGGTTGCTTCAAGAATATTCCCTGTTAACTTTTTGATGACCAAACGTGTACCGTTGCATAACCGAGGTGGATTCAAATTACGCAGAAGAATAATACTACTGCTACTATGCCAGATGGTGGGCGAACGGCACATTCAGCATTCAAGTTGCCATTACAAATTCATAGCAACCCAAACGCAATATGTAACATAAAAAAAATAGCGCAATAGCTGCAGTGTTGCAAAGAAGTTCAATCATTATTTGGGATGAGTGCACAATGGCTCACAAATATTCACTCGAGGCATTGCACCGAACTATGCAAGATTTCAACGGCAATGATAAACTTTTTGGAGGTGCTGTCATATTGCTATCTGGTGATTTCCGACAGACGTTGCCGGTCATACCTCGCTCTACTTTCGCCGATGAGATTAACGCATGTTTAAAACAATCATTTTTATGGAGAAATGTTAAAACACTTCGATTGACTATAAACATGCGCGTACATTTACTAAATGATACATTAGCACATATATTTTCGGAACAATTGCTAGATATTGGGAACGGTACAATAGAACGGCAACCAAACACGCAATGCATTAAACTGCCAGACAATTTCTGCACTGTTGTTCACACAAAAATTGAATTAATTGAATGTATTTTCCCGGATATACAAAATAATTATTTAGATCATAACTGGCTCAGTGGGCGGGCTATTTTGGCAGCCAAAAATGTTGATGTTGACGAAATTAACTTCCAGATACAACAGTTGTTGCCAGGCGATCTGATGTCTTTTAAATCAATCGATACTGTTGTTGATGAAAATGAAAGTGTAAATTTTCCAACTGAATTTTTAAACTCTCTAGATATACCCGGAATGCCACCACATATTCTTCGGTTGAAGATTGGTTCAATTATTATTCTTCTGCGTAATTTGAATCCACCTCGGTTATGCAACGGTACACGTTTGGTCATCAAAAAGTTAACAGGGAATATTCTTGAAGCAACCATTTTGACTGGAAAGTTTAAAGGAGAAGTGGTCCTGTTGCCCCGTATTCCAATGATACCGTCAGAATCTACGATACCATTCAGAAGACAACAGTTTCCTATTCGTTTAGCTTTTGCCATGTCCATAAATAAGTCTCAAGGCCAAACAATGTCCATTTGTGGGTTAGATTTGGATAATCCATGTTTTTCCCATGGGCAATTATATGTTGCATGCTCACGTGTGGGAAAACCATCAAATCTATTTGTCTTAGCTCGAGACAGGTTAACCAAAAATATTGTGCACCGATTAGTGCTAAGTTAAATTAAAATGTTTATAATTCAAAAAAATAAATACTACTATTAAAAATTAAATATTACATGTTATCAACTAACAATTTTGTAATTAACTTATTTGTTAAAAACTTGAATATAAAATCAAAAATGAACTATTTTATGAAAATTTGTGTTTATTATCAACTCTACGAAAATTTTCATCTATAATTTTAAAAATTTTGACCTCAAGTTCAAATCTCAATCCCGTGGAATTTTATACCAGATATATGTATAAGGTTTCCGTCTTTATTCATAAAAAATAATTTCACTGTAGTGAATAGTTTACTACAACACAGCAAATCTAAAAGTGAGGAAATGTTCATTCTGAGAATTCGAATGATTCAAACCGATTTATCGTTTAAGTTCAAAATTTTACAGTTTCATATGTATGTACATACATAGGTATGTATGTGGCATGTTAGCGTGTTGGAGAGCCATCTTCTTTATTTGTTTACACGCTGCACAACAAAACAAAGAACGAACTTCGCCAAAAATATTTAAGTTCAAAAAGCGTTTTAACAATTTCAAATAAAAATTGGGCGGGACGAAGTTCGCCGGGTCAGCTAGTATAGCTCTAAATTTAACTCCAAATGTACATTTAGCCATACAAAATTCTATACCTAAATGCAACTAAATGAAATTTTTTTTTGAATTTAGGAAATACATGCAGAAATCAACTCTGCAATTTCCTAAATTCCTCTGAAATCTCCCAAATTCGAGGAAGATTTACTGGAAAAGAGTGGCTGCATTGCTTATTTCTCTGACCATACATACATAACTTTATTTATTTCACGGATTGTATGTGATTTTTTCTTAAATTTGGAATATTGGAAGTCATAGACTCGTATAACTTTACCACAAATAATATAAACTTCAAACAACGCATTTTCATTTAATGTTTTTAGCAAGTGGCAGCTTTTGTTATGACAGCCTAAATCCATGAACATTTACTGTTGAAATTGATAAAACACCGCCAGCTGCTAGAATCATAATAAATGTAGCGCCATCTACTGTAACATACCGCACTTACTCAATACCGCCAGCTGGTGGAATCACAATAACTGTAGCGCCATCTACTGTAGCGCACTACTCATACCGCTGTTAGCGCCACCAACTGGTGGATAGCTCTTTGCTAATAATAAACAAATAATTTGTAATAAATAAATAATGCGACTATAAGGAGAGTTATAAACTATCCTATCTTTCAAGTTGGACCAAACTGCACACAGTGTTAAAAATTTCATTAAAATCGGTTCAGTAGTTTAGGAGTCCATCGAAATCAAACAACGTGACACGTGATTTTTATATATTAAGATATATAGTTATAAAGTTACAGATGACGAATACGTCAAAGTTTCAAGCTTTCCATTAAATTAATATAAGTTTAACAAATTTAAAATTTGATAAGAATCTTCAAAAAAATTTCAGTTTTAATTGGGCATAAATTTTACCAGAACTACTAGTTTTAAGTGGCTATAATTTATTGTGGCTTTCGGTATATTCTCCCATGCATAAGTAAACATTATTTATATGTTATGTATTTATATGTTATATTGTAGTTTTCACATTAGAAATTTTTATGAAATGTTTTTTTACTGTTTTGAATTTTTATAAATTTTCTCTATTTTAATAAAAAAAAAATAGTTAAAAATCTTTCAAAATCTTAATTTAATCGATATTTCTTGTATTTATATTTTATATCTTTAGGATTATTTTAACTTTTTGATTTCTTTTTTTTTTTTTTTGGTTTTTTTTTGTCAGTTTCAATTTTAATTTCGTTCAAAAATAATAGTTATTCTTATATGATCGAAAAAAACATTACATTAATCGATATTTTTTATTTATATTTTATATTTTAAGGATTATTTTAACTACTTTTGACTTTTTAATTTTTATTTTTTTGATCAGTTTTAATTTTAATTTCGTTCAAAAATAATTTTTATACTTACATATATGATACTTTTTACTTTTTAATTTTTATTTTTTTGATCAGTTTTAATTTAAATTTCGTTCAAAAATAATATCTAGTTATTCTTGTATGGGTGGTCAAAAAAAATTGTCAAATTAAATAACGCTTAAATTATGACGTATTTTATAAAAATTCGAACGGTTACGATCCCTGCATTTTACCGCTATTCTTATAAGTACAGGTAAATGTCTAATACAGAATTTAATGAAGTGGAAATCGTGCAAGCGAGACAAACAAATAAATCAAGAACTTAAGTTTGCATAAGCATACGCAATATTGCCACTTTATTAAATGTTTTGCCAAACACCAACGAACGCAAGTAAATACACACATACGTACATATGTACTTCAAATAACCACTAGAAAATTGGCAATAGGAAAAAATAAATATTTTGAAGATGTTCTTGGAAACTTATGTAAGTTAAGTTAAGTTCTCATATTCTTTGCAAAAATATATATTGTTAGTAAGCAGATGATATTGAGGTAAATTATCTTGTAAATACCTAGGCTCCACAAACTCTTAAGAAAATAGCAGGAATATATATTTTTTTATTATTTCGTTAGCTGGAAAAAGTACTTTGCCGTTCCTGTAAATTTTCCATAGAAAATAAATAAACGAGCATTTATTTTTTGAGAGCTACAATCTGATAGAAGAAATTTTCTTTTTTATTTTTTGAACTTATTTTCATATCAATTTCTTGTTTTCCTTGAGTGCTAAACGCTTACCTTGATAGGAGCGATGAAAGTAGCAATTTTTAAATTTTTTTCAGCTTTATATAAATAATTCGTATCAGATGTAAATAGTATGTACATACTTCAAAAATTGAGGAACTTAAAAACATAAATACTTATACTTGTGGAAAAACGTAAACGAATCATATGTAGGAATATAGTTTTCTCTCGAAAAAATAAATAAAAAAAATTAGAAAAACGTGTACCAAATACAATATCATTCATATCAGCAATCATTCCTATTTAGAAAGTTTCCATTTTTCTAAACTGATTTTAATTTTTTTTAGTTAAATGATTGAAAGTCATAATTTTATTGCATCAATTTCTTTTATAAAACTCTAGTCTAAAAGTCCTAGATACTATATCTATGCCTCGGGCTATCAATGACCTCCCTTTCAACGGTGTGGAAATCACTGGCAAGGCGCCAACGGCTAGCGTGTGTGTGCATAACAGGAGCTATGCGCACGTGTCCGACAAGAGCACTAGTGGTGATCCTAGACCTAACGCCACTCCACATAGTGATAGAACAGACAGCAAAACGAACCCTCTACAATATTGCTAAAGAAGGATAGGGGAAAGGGAAAGTCATATCGTCTAAGAAAATGGAGACGCTGAGCGCGCGGCTACCACTAGCTCAACTCCCCTGGGACGATATCATCAAAGTTACAAATTTTGAAAGGAATTTTAAAATTAAATTAGGTAGCAAAGCAACATGGAGCGTTTCCGCATTAGAAGGACACCTCCAAGCTAGCAATCTGCACTGGTGCACTGACGGTTCTAAAACACCGGAAGGCATAGGAGCTGGGGTCTTTGGCCCTAGAACACACATGTCGGTAACGATGGGAAGGACTCCAAGCATCTTCCAAGCGGAGGTTTACGCCATCCTGTTATGTGCAGAGGTCAACCAAAGGAGGAAGTACCGCAATAAACGAATAGTCATTCTGAGCGACAGCCAAGCACGCTCTCTAGGCGCTAGCCTCGTATGAGGTGAAATCCTCACTAGTGCTTGAATGCATAGAGAGACTTAACACATTAGCAATACTAAATCATATTCAGCTCCTCTGGATCCCAGGCCATCGAGGCATCGAAGGTCATTAGATAGATAAGCAAGAGATGCGGCTCTAAAAACGCCTATAGGACCCGAGCCTTTCCTAGCGATAGGACAACTCAACTATCAAAGAAGAGCTTAGGATAGAAGAAAACAACTTGAGGGAAGAACACTGGCAACTTGAGCCGGTGTTACGTCAGGCGAAGTGTCTACTGGGAGGGTACAACCATAAACGCTTCAAGCAGTTTATGCACCTCTCAAAGAACAGCCTGAGAGAAAGCCTGTCATTCTTACAGGACACTGCAGGTTGCGAGGCCATCTGCACAGGCTCGGGATTTGGTCGAATGAGTCCTGTCGCTTTTGCGACTCTCGGCTCCAGAGACCCCGATGCACCTGTTATTTGAGTCTGACGCTATCTCGAGAAGACGGCAAAGTTACCTGGGTACACATAGCCCAACGAAAGAACATGTACGCTCGTTGCCACCAACTATCATATTAGACTTCCTAAAGGAGTTGGGATTAGACGAGGTACTGTAAGGAACAGAGCGCACCATGGATCTTTAAGTTCGAGGTGCAAACCGCTAATATGTATATATCTACATATCTATCTATGCCTCGGGCTATGTGGTGAAATAAAAAAATTAAAAAAAAAATACCAACATATTGTTTTTTGGTGTGGTATACCAAAAAATTTATTTCTTTGAAAATGGATATCTTTTAAAAAAAAAATGCGAAAAATTCTTTATACAACTCACGAAGTTTACAATTTTTTTCAGTTGTAGTTAAAATTTTTCCAAAAAAAAAAAACAAAACAAAAAAAATTTGATTAAAAAAATTACTAAACCATTCCTATGAAAAATATTTTTTTTTTAGCTGTACTATTTTGATAAAATATATCCTACGTTATATTCATGGTTACATCAAGTCGTCACCAGTTAAAGCCCCATGAAAATCCATTCAGTACTTTCGGGGATCAGAAAGTTCAAACACACATACAAAAGTTCAAAAAACCGTTCAAATCATCCTTGCATCGCCTTCGATCATACATCTAAAGAAATTTTCAAAGTACAGTCACAACTCACCTACAGCTTTATTATAGTATAGATAGATATGAGATAAGGCAAATCGTTTTGAGTTAGACAAAAGGCAACTGTTTTGACAACGTAAAAAATAGTGTGATAGTCTTTACAAGACAGCCACAAACCAACTAATCGATTAATAATTTTACGAACGCTCCTAAACTCGCTAAAGCCAAATTTTACTTTGAACAACTTGGCCAGTGTCTGGACGTTTCATTTGCATACCTATATTTTCTTAAACAATAAAGTCTCATCATGCCTTTCCAATTGGGGCACCATAGCATTGTGAAAGAGGTGACGCCGTTCACCATGGCTCAGTGCCAATATGGGATCGGGTTGTAAAATACCCCATTACACGTCGTCGCATCCGGATAGTTGGAGCGTAAGTGCGTTGCTGCCTTGCCACAACCGAAAGCCTAAAGCCGAGTTTATTACAATTACGTAGAAAAGGTGAAGTAAACCTCAAACGCACGCACGCACACACACATACGGGGATGCGAATAAATTCGCTTATCCTGCATGCACTGACGTAGTACGTCGGCACATCCACATCCAGATGTTTGTTTGTACATGTGTCGACCCGTATGAGTAAAAGTTTCATGCATGCATGCAACGGTGCCTATTTTGTGCGTGCTGCTGCGCCTGCGAGTACTGCGTGTTTTTCATTTTGTTTGTCAGCCAGTTTGCGACCTCTTTTGCTCTGTTGTTGTACACTTCCTTTAACAAGTTGGGTTTTCCTTTTTGGTGATTGTTTTCTGTGTTTTTTTTTTGCGTCCACTGTTGCTTTGGCAGATTTTTGCCGCTCCGCTTATTGTTGCTCGAATGTTGTTTTTTCTTTTCGTGTAGTTGTTGTAGAGTTTATGCCTCACTCCTATTGTTGTTTGCCTTTGTCGCCGCTAAAGCTGTTGTTTTTCATGAACCATGAACCGGTTGTCTGCATTTGACGTTAAATCACTGCAATTGTGCTGAGTTTAAGTAAGGAAAAAATTTCGCTTGCTTTACGTACGAGTTCGAACTTGCGTACAAGGGTTCATATAAAAACTTTAATTTTTTTTATTTGGATTTTCGTAAATACCTAGATAGTGAGTTTGTAAATATTTCACACACATCATCTTCAAAGTGTAAATTTTTTAACGCCGATGCACACGTGACTTGTTGCTTGTAACGGAATCGAGTTTACTAAGTTTTTATTTTCTTTTTTTTTTACTAAAATTGAGAGATTTTCATTAAAATTTAGTAGACAATATTTTATCTTATAATCATAAACAGATACATATATTATCAAGTTTTTTCTATGTATATTATGTTTAAAAGTAGTCGAATATCAAAACAAAATTTCAAAATATATCAGATATGATAATAAAAAATAAGAAAAATTAATAAATCTTGTAAAAAAAATTGATATCAAATAAGTATTAAATTATAATTTTTTTGTATAACAAAAGAACATTTCAAACTACATATATCGGATATGATAGACAAAATAAAAATTATAAAAAAAATGTACACATTGCCAAAAAAATTAATTATTAAACTAAATAATAAATTAGAATGCTTTTGACGAAAAAAATTAAAAGTCAAAATATATCGGTTTAGAGAGAACAAATAAAAATTTCACAAAGTTGTTAAATATTCCCGAAAAATTAGTTATTAAATTACGAATATTTTGACGAAAAAAATAAAAATAAAAATCATAAAAAATATAACAAATAGAAAAAATATAATTTCGATATTTGACGAAACAAATTCTGTTATGCTTTTCGACAAAATAAAGATTAAAAATCTCAAAATTTATCAGATATTGAAAAAATTAAATATTATAAAAAAAACATTTTCACCTAAAAATAAGTTTAAACTATTACGGCTTGACGAGAAAAAATTAAAATTATCCAAAATTATTAAATATTGCCAAAAAATTAAGATATTAATTAAAATAAATATTAAATTAAGATTTTTTGACGAAAAAAAATCTAAAAAAATATAAAATATAGAAAAAAATATAACGAAAAATTTTGACGAAAGAAAATAAAAATCTCAAAATTTATCAGATCTGGTAGAAAAAGGAAACACAACTAAATATTGACAAAAAAATATATTTCAAAATAAATTTCAAATTATGATTTTTGACGAAAAAAAACATCTAAAATTAATCTGTACTTTTTATCATTCCTGATTAAATTAAGGCTATGATGTCAATTGGTTTAATGCGCCTTACATTTTCTTAGAGCTATTTTCTCCTATTAAAAAAACACTAGAACATTGCGCTCTTATTTAGATAGTATTTAATTAATGCTACATCAAAACTAATTGCTAGAGGTTAACATTTTTCGTTTACGACAAATCGACGAGCTAACAACCTTGAGACTGAATTTTCATCTTATTTATCAACAGCTCCCTTCTTTGTTCAAACCGACGTTAAAGTCAGTTAGAACTTCTAGTTATATGATTACTTGGCCTCCTTTTTCCAATAGCACATTTTCAGCCACCTCACATTAAAAATTTACGATTTATGCAAAGATATCTATATCTATTACATACGTAAATTTGTGAATACATCTCCGAACCGCAGGCAGTTCATAAAAACCATAAAGCCATAGCAATCTTCTTAGCCACTGTTGATGTATAAAAAAAATATAAACAAGCATACAGTGGCATTACTGACCAACAACAATCGCACAGCATTTCACAGCTATGTAAATGTGGATGGATGTAGCGCCGCAGAGGTCAAGTTGACTTATTGCTCTAAGAAACACAACACGCATCCCCAAAAGCGTCTATGTATTTGTGTACGAAATTGTGTCAAGCGAATGCATGAAAATTGCGTGCTATATAATTTTGATAACGCAACGACGCATTGCGCTCTTCTGACGGCTGCTCTTAACCCACGTCAACTTGAAGTTTTCCTTTTCTTTATGAGCATTTCCTACAAAGTACTTTAAATTTGATTTCCTTCGCCTACTCAATTCCTTGCCTTTAATTTCGTTAATTTGTTTACATTTATTATTTCTTGTTTCTGCCTTGATTTCTTTGTGTACTATTGTATTGACTCAATGTGGGCTTTAGCTGTTTCCTGCTTTCAGATAAATGGGCCAAATTAACGAAGTTCGAATAAAACTACTTCGTTGTTCGAAAGCGAGCGTTATGGAGAGATTGGTGATGGTATGAGAGTGCTAAGCAATTTTCGAAGAAGAGAACAATTTTTGGAAGAGAGAGTGAGAGAGAAACTTCAGGATTTCGAGTCTATAATTTCGAATAGAAATTTTAGTGTTGTTATTTTCTTATATCAAAAGAAATTTCAATAATTTTACGATATTGTTTTAGCCGGCGTTAATAAATATTACTTTAATGCTGCTACAAATTTTACTCGTTAGAACACGAATTGGTTGTTTGTCAACATTTAAAATAGTATAGCAAAAAAAAATATGGTCTAAACAAAATTTAAATTTTTATTTCTACAGAGTAATTATGGCGCAAAGTGCATTTTTGGGCAGAGAAACATTGAGATGATGTTTGATATGGTTCATTAGTTAGGTTAGGTCAGTTAAAATAAGGTTAGGTGGAATGTTCTTAAAGAGTTGCATTGGAGTGTTAATGTCTAGCAAAGCTTTTTTCCAGTAATACTACTGCATGTTCTTGAACTCTCATATAAATTTATCTCATCCAGTGCTTCCAACTGCATTATGCCCATATTTATGAAGCAAACGTAGTTAATGCTGAGTTAATTATTTCTTGTTTCTAAAATTTCTTTAGATATCTTTGTGTGGAAACTTAAGCATGTATACTCGTCTGTGAGGGCCTTAGTAATATCCTTGCTTTTCGTTTGTCATGTGTTTCCACTCACAGCAGCTCTAGCTTGTTCCTTCTATTGTGAATAGAAAACCTCACTTAACCTCAAACCCACTTAAAAACGTAGGAGTAGCAGCCCAATGCTCACTTCACAAATCAGAGTTGTGATGCAGAAGATACTGTAGGAGCTTCTAAACATTCTTCGAAGCCTCGCTTGTTAATGATCTAAGCAATAAATCGCAATTTGAATGTGTAAAATGAAAAAAAGTTTGGAAAGAGAATTCCAACATACTAACCAGCTTTCTGTTCTGGCAATTGATTTTACCTGGGCTTGAAAAATATCACACTGATATGAAAGTACGCAGGCTTCCCTTTGTGAGATTTTCAATAGATTTGTAATTACTGGTATGCAGCACCTCAGGTTTCGGTAGGATAAACATTATTCCTGGTATGAACATTGAAACGTCCTGTAATTTGGCATCAAAGTTTGATAGGAAACACAACTAAGAAACGATGCGATAATTATACAAAAAACGATATCTATGTATGTATACCGATTATTATGACAAAAACAATATTTCTAATGATTTCCTTAGCTATTATAATATATACCGCTGGCGATATTTATAACAATTTCGATATCAATAACGATTAGTGATAAAGGCACTGTTTCAGCACTGTTATGATAACACTACCGTTACCGATAACAATTTCGTTGACGATATCGATTAATATATTGATAGCTTCAGTAAATAAAATAATTACAAAAAACAATTTGTATTTTAAAATGGCATACAATTATCTATTGTATGCTACAAAAAATGGTTTGAGACTTCCACAGAGAATGCAGAGAAAAGAATCCACTTTGTGAGTGTTTTTTTTTTCATAAGGATTTGTGCTTTACTTCAGTGTTATGTATTTTTTGAATCAGTAAACGAATGCAGAGAAAGGTAAATCAATTAGTATTATTTTAGAACTTCCCATTACAGATTTTGGATTATTTCTATCGGACAAATTAATAGGGACGCGACATTTTGACAAGTTGGTATTTTTATAAAGCTTCTGATTAAAAGTTTGAAAACTCGATAAAATATTGTCCTCCAATTTTTGTACTTTGATCTTCATAGTTTCTATCAGTAGCTGAGATATACTTTTATAAAAATATTAACAAACATTACAAAAACAGAAGAAATGTCCCACTAATTTATCCGATACTGTATAAAATTATTTTGACCCGTTTTAGCTATTATACTTTTGTTTGTTTTATATTTGTTATTTTTTATAAAAGTCTATCTTATTATATAACAAACACCATGCAAACTCACATTTCAAAGTTTGTAGAAAAGTTCCTCAAATTTTCTGACTTATTAATTAGAATTTTAAAAAGTTTTAAGCATGTTTCTTTTTTATCTTTGGCTTTTCCGACAGGGTTACGTATAATGGAACGATTTTCCGTGATCCCTTGCTCAATTTGGTCTGGAGGCCAAGCGGTTTCGGCGTTGTGTCATCTTCAGTGTCATTTTCGTAACGAAAATCATAGAACGAAAATTTGCTAGAATTTTTAGAATTCGATTTTTTCTAAAAAAAAAACTAAGGGAAATTTTTAGCTCTTTGTGACTTTCACTTTATTATTTTTAAAATTAATGGGCAGTTTTATACAGGAAGTTTTATAAAAATTCGAAAAATTTATTGGGTGGCTTTGTACAGCAATTTTTATAAAATTCTAGTTAAAAATTTTGAAAATTTGAGCGTATTTTAGAATTTTTATTGGACTAAAAAGCTGCATACTTAGAAATTTTATGAAAAATTTGCATATGTATGTATGTATACACATATTTTGTTCACACTTGGATATTCATATCTAAAGAATTTCGAACTCATCGAAAAAGCTAGTTTAGTATTTGTGCTAAAAGTGTCCAAGTTATAACCAAATTTCTCTTCCAATTTTTATACGCTCTTTTTCAAATTTTATTAACTCTTAGGAGCATTTTCGAACAAGCAAATTTGTACCAAAATATGTGCTACGCTCAATGAAATTTTCGAAAATCGAAAAAACCTCTCTATTCTATGTTTTGCTTGCTTTGAATAAAGTATGCTCTGAGCGTAGGCGACCACACGACCGCTGCGCCCCCCGCACAGGTGTCGGTCGAACAATCATAGCTTTCTATCCAATGAAACTATTCTCATTCACCGCTCACACAAATCAGCAACTTGATGCCGTTACCTGAAGCGCCATTACTACCACAGTTGCCGCCACCACACTACTACAAAAACCTAACTACATACATATCTACTTCGTATACAAAATACATACAACAGAAAACATGTTGAGTATCGTCATCACCGTCACCGCATCGACAACCACTCACCCGTACACGAACACACAAGCACATTCACACATGCACACATCGACAGGCAACTATACACATAAAAAAAAACCAAATATAACGAAATATTTTATAGTATAAATTGTGGCGCATAATTTATTATTTATGAGCTTTAGTTGAATTCGGAATTACTGTGCGGTGTTGCTCATGATGTGAGGTATTTATTTTATTTTCAACCTCCCCCTCCGCCCTCTAGCGAGTGCACTAAGGAATTGCAGAAAATATGAAAATATGTAGCATATTTTTGGGGAAAACAGAAAGTGTCAACGAGTAGACGAATGAGCTCTGCAAATGCATGGCGCGCACATTCACACACAACACACGCCCACACCGTTAAATGCACTATAGCATGGCATCAAAATGCTTACTTCTTGTTTGGGAAATATAAATTTAAATTGTAATGTTTATTAAATATTCAGACATACATATGTTTGGACTTAGGGAAATTTTGCCATTGTCAGTCGGTTGCAATGACTGATAGACGAACTATGTTTGTGTTTGTGTGTGTGGTTTGGTGTTGTGCATTGTATTGAACGAGATATAAATGTAAAATTTTAAAAAGATGAGGCGATAGTTATAGAATGAAGTGTGAAATTGAGTGGAAGATATATGGAGATTCACCTATTGAAAATTTTGACACAAAGAGAGTTACTTCAAACTTAATGTTATTTAAAAGTATGCGCTCAAAATACTCAGCTTAGTGGTGAAGTCTAACAGGAAATAAATACTACTGTAGTGGCGAAGATTTATATTTTTCCAACGGCTTTTTGCAAAAAGGTTATATAAACTTTGATTGCGTTTTCGCAAAAAAAAAACGAAAATTTTCCAATAATTCCCTTCATTATCATATATATCCTCGCTAAGTTTAATATAGCATGAGTTTTATATAGCATGAGCTAAGAACTACAAGGAAAATAATCTACATATATCACAGTTCAGATATTAGCCCAGGCCAGTTCTGTGACCGCCCGTACTTTGAATTATCCTTGATCTAAGGACTGTGGTTTAAGAGACAATGTGTGAAATTGACTGTCGCGTTGAGACATAAAGATGCGTTGAATAGATTCCCGATTTTATAATTAAGATGTGCAGCCCAGAAATGAGCTAAATCAATAAATCATGAATATTTTAAGGCCTTCTTCTATTCGTACAACATGATCTACCCTTAACTTCTTCGCAGAATCTTTCTTTCGTATACTCCAAGGGCCAACTCATCCGATGTTGATAGCGCTCTTGCGTGGACCTGGATTATCCCTCATCATCCTAAGGTATATAGCAGAGATAACTAACGCCATACGCTAAATATGGAAATGGCGCGCCCTCTTTACTGCGGTCAGTGACCCCCAAAACTATAAAGCCCGCCTGCTTAGCGAGTTCACTAAACGTTTTAGACTGGGTTTTTTGATCAGCGAGATCTCCCCCTCTTGAGAGCGGGGGCCATCGGAAGTGTACCAGAGCTCCTGCTCAGCATCCCCTCGTCCCACTGAGAAGCGTCCTGACCGCGCTAGCGTTGCACGAGCTTGGTGGGCATACGACGATGGAGTGAGCTCTCCTCCCAGTATCCACTTGCCCTTTAGGCCTATCTGACGATGATTTCTGGGGTACCCTCGAAGGTCCCGGGACTCTGTGGGATTATCCGTTGTTGGTACTGGCAGGCATACTCAGATGAATTTTCTCCTTTCCTTCCCTAACGGCTGCCCTGGAGCTCGACACTGACAAAACTCCCCGATAACGTGGGACACAGCGACTCTTTCCCCCAAACAGTCGCGGCTTTGGATGTCAACTCCGACACTTTTCCCTGCCTGGAAGACGGTCATTCTTGCCATCGAAGAGAGAAGGTTTCGCGTTGCTTTCGCCAGCGCAACCCGTCGGAATGAGGCAGCTTTGGGATCGACCTCGACGCTTCTCCACCGCTTCATCGAATAGGGATCCTAACTCAGAGTCTCCATCCGAATCCCATATATGTAGTTGTTCTTAAATGGTTATCTATGCTGAAGCTGGGAGGCAATATGAGCGTTGATGCCCAACCTTAAGCGGTGAGCGTTCAGAGCCAGACCAGACGCAAAGCCAGGAGTCCTTTCAATCGCACCTACATCACCAAAATAATAAAGACGGGACTTGGAACGTACGCCCATCAAATGAGAAGATAAATACCCACTTCGCCTAAATTTGCTGCCCTAATTTACTTAAAAATGTCAAGTGCCCCTGCCAACAAAAAGCAAATATTCCTTGCACAAACTCTCAGCGCCGCAATGCACCGCTATTTATGCGCGAAAGCGACCTTTTACGCAACATTTGCTTCACGCACGGACAGCGAACTACCAACGCAAAGCGCTAACGTCCTATACACCGCCCACATGGGTGCCTTTGCCTGTGTATATAATAATTATATTCCATAAATGTATGTGTGAATTGCCCGTACACAGGCGCCACGCATAAATCGCACATTAGCTGCCGTTTGGCATATAAAATTTTACGATCGTTGCGTTAATAATTTTTGGGTTTGCATATTGACAGGCGCTTGCAGCGAGTCGATGCGTGTGCAGTTACATAATTTTGTAGAAAATCTACGAGCAGCAGGCACGTCAAACTAAACTAAATTTTTGTTCCACTACTACATATGTACAATATTCAATTTCCGCAGTCTGCTGCATGCGTCGCCATCACTCAATGTGCATGGTGTGTGGGTAAATAGATGTGTGTGTTTATTTTGACATTGGCGCCTGTTGGTATGCAAAACAAAAGTCAATATTTCATGTGCATGCGAGTTTCTATACAAATGTATGATTGTTAGTGTTTAACTTTGCTAAAGGTCAAATGTGGCATGCACGTTTGTCACAAATTGTAGCCTTGCATTTCAACGCCACTTTGTATATTTATTTATGTAATATATTTGCATTGATTATTCGATTTATTTAATTATGGTATAATTTTCGATATTGATTTGTAAGCGCACGCGATTTGTGTGATAATTCACAACATGACGTTTGTTGGTGGGGGGGGGGAAATAGTTACTGATGGTTTGATTAAGAAGCGCAATAATTCACATGGATGTGTGTGATTTATGTGCTTGAGTTTTCACTTTTAATTAGTCACTACTTCAACGCACCTGTGTATGAATTAAATTGTCCTGCGAGTGTTAAAAACTTTTGATCAAATGCGTTCAAGAAATCTTAAGGAGGTATGGCTTTTGTTTTTCGGAGAAGAACCATCGAAAGCCAGACCCCAAAAAACCATAATTGTAAGATCCGAACCCGAACTAAACTTCCTACCAATCGCCCGGTACCAACGACCACTTTTTGCCTTGTACCTTAATAATTCTGCCACTTTTTCATCTCAAGTTAAATATAGCTTCATGGATTGCACAGTGCTACGAAGCCAAAAAGAAATGCAAGAACTTCTCACATGACCGAGTGGAGGTCGTAAATTTGGTCGATGGGTTCACAAAAATGTCTTTTAAATTTTTCAAAAGCTTTCAAATTCTCAACTTATTCATAAAAAAAAGCAATTTTGCATGGCTTCGTCAACAAAACGAATTTTATCTCTCTTAATTTGTTAGAAATTTTAGGTTTTAATATGTCTCCGGAAAATAGAAAATTGACACTTTTTAGATAAAAGTCTTCAGCGAAAATCGTTTGAATATCTAAACAAAAAAATTTCCAATCAATCTGTAAAATTCAAAAATTTTATTTTTTTAAATTTGTAAAAAAATTTTTTTTAAATTTGTAAAAAAAAAATTTTTTTTTTAATTTGCCAATTAATTCATATGATTTTTGTTATTGTCTGAACCATATTTTTAAAAATTACCGAAAAAAAAATTCAGTGTTTTTTATCAAAATTCAAATCAAAAAAGCCATTACTCTAAGTTTATGTGGCATAATTTTAGGTGCAGCAGTTAAGACAATTGCCATCTGATGTGAATATTTTCAGTAACGTGAGAATATGACTGTAAATCTTTTAGCATCACAGTCTAAGTTTAAGTTGATTACATTAATGAACATACATAGTTTTTTTTTTATATTCTGTAATCAGGATAATAATAGGATTAACAAAATACAGCAAGCACAGCGCTATCTAGCGGATTTTTCTTCTTTTTTTTTTGTATATTGCATATTTTCAATATCAGTCAAATTGGGCTTGACAGTGGGGATTTTTTTAACTGCTGCTACTGCAAGTTTCATCTGGCATCGCCCTCCAGATATTGCCGATGCTGAAAATTTAAAATTTTAATTAGAAAAATTGTTTAAAATCGGGTTGAACATTTTACACGAACAGACAAGAACGAAAGCGAGCCGATCGAAATGTTTTACGTACATTTATCAATACTTCGTTTTAAATCTTGGAGCTTTCAACAGAAACTAGCTAATATCCTGCATTTTAATGATTTCTTTTCTTTCCAATCTACCTTAAACAGCATTCGCTTAATTTCTCGACAACTCTTCTAGCAAAATTTTATTGCAACCTTCCCCCACCAGCGTCACTTTAAATTCAAACATTTTTCACATTCGCATTTCTTTCGATATAATCGGACGCACTGGAATGAGATGTCAACGTTACGAACAGCCATAATAAATCAGAAACTACAGAGGAAAAAGATAGACGGTCGCAAGCAGGCAATGTCTTGAAATTAAATAGCACATCTACGAGAGTAGTAGCGAAACAAAAAATCAAGTAAAGAGGATATAAAGGTAAAATAAAATAAGCAGGGAAAGCAGCAAAGGGGTAAATTTAGCACACAAAAAAATAAAAATAAAAGATGAAAGATAGCAGACAAAAGGAGAAAGCCTTGGAAATATGTAGATGGGAGTATGAAATATCTCTAAAATGAATTGTAATTGCAAAAAAAAAACGGGCCAATAAAGTGAATGAAGTGATAAGCAGGAAATTTGCAATAAACTGGAAATAAAAATGCAAATTAAAAAAAAAATTAAGTATAGCAAAACAAAACAAAAAACACATCAGAGGCGGTGTTGCAATGGCGCAGGACAGGGACGCAGGCAAAGAGTTGTTAAATGGTAGGTGGGAGGCGTTATTATTTGCGTGCTCGTTACCTGAAATTAAACGCCAAAAGGTTTAAGTTTGCAACACAAAACAGTAAGTAGAATAAAAAAAAGTAAACAAATAACAATGAATTAATACGCTAAATAAAATGAAAATAAAATGGCAGAGCGTGAACAAGGCAAAGAAAAAAGCATAACCTTTAGGGCGGAAATCTATGAAAGAGGGATTTATATTCGCGTTAAATTTACTAAGGGAGCTTATTTTCAGTGGAGACTCTGACTCTTACCGGGCATTTTAGAAATACAATAGTATCACTTTGCTTAATTATCAAAAAACCAATAAGACACTCATACCTTGTTACAGTTATATTGAAAGCGCTACAAAACTGCGTACCCAAAATTCGGATTAAAAAGTTAGAAACTTGGATGACAGTTTTTTTTTTTATTTGCAAATTTTGTATGAGTTTTTGGTAAGCCTGTAGTTTTAACATATAGGGTTTTTGTTAAATATCTGTATTTTATTAAAAAATAATTAAAATAAAATAAGGAAAGACAAAATTGTTGCTATTATTTTTAAGAAGGCATATTTTTATTTCTTTTACCTGATTTCATTTATAACAACAATAAATTCTGAGGTTAAGGCCAGTTTTTATTTGGAAAGTAACGGAAAAAGCAACAAAATGTAAAGCGGTAGCAGCAATAACTTCTATTTCCGAGATCACCTCATCTTCTCATCAGACTTCATTCTGAACTTTGACAGGACAGTCGCTGTGCCACAGCGAAGTGTGAATTGTTGTTGTTTCCCACTTTTCTATATCCACTTTTTTTATTTTACTGTGAAACTAAACTTTGGTGCTTTGAAGGTACGTCTCAAGGCAGCTATAGTAGAAGTCGGAGGCAGCTTTTTGCTTCCAGCTATGCCCCGTCTATCGCATCATCTGCACAGCCAGTGTTACGATTTTCGAAGACATCCAGCAATTTGAAAGAGGACCCTGCCTTATAGATACTCCCCACATTTCAAGCAAATATTCGTAAATTGTCTTCTATTTTTTTATTTGTGCAGAGACTGCCAATGCTTAAAACCGGGGTAAGATGATAGCTTTCCTTGGTTTTTTGCTCCAAGAACTGACGACAGATTTGGGGCTATCTTACACATAGATTACGTGAAATTTTGTATTTTTATTCGAAATACGTGCAATGAAAGTTTGATTGAAGCATTCAGACAACTGAAATTCAGTTTATTTGGCTATAATTTCTATCACTAAGTTATACATAAAAAATACGAAGAGAAAAAAACATAATACATATTCAAAGTACACATTATATGAAATTGTGAAAGTATATTTAAAATTACAAACCAAAAAAAAAGAAAAACTAAAGAAATGCTTGCGCAAACGACTGTCATAGAAGACGATCGATTCTGCTAATTAGAAAATCAACTTTTTTCTTCTCATTTACTACTACAAATTACTATGTATACAAATGTATATATTTTAATTAATGGCATTTTCAACTTTTTTTTTGACAGCGTCGTATTTTTGAAAGTTAGCGGCTGCATAACTGCCTCTCTCCTTCCCCGCCGCCTTTTACGTGCTCGGCACACAGCACTGCTGACAATTCTCCATTTGCGGTGTGAACTCCTCGATTTGTATGGTCGTCTCGAAGAAATTGTAACGCCGGTGAACGGCAGTGCTAGCCTCGTCCAAAATTTGCTTGGCGTTTGCCTCCGGGGCTAAGGATTAGAAGTTATAGTTTTTAATTTAGTTATATATTTTTTTTTAATTTTAGATTGCAAGAAGCGTTACTGGGAAAAGCGTAGCATACTTGTGGCTGTGTTGCAATGATGCGAGTGGTATTAATATTATTATTAATAAATGATGTTAGCTTGAGTTGATGTTATGTTGGTTTAGTAGCATTATTCAAATTTTAACAACACAAATACAAAATTTACGGCACTTAACACATGTGGTTAGATTTGACGGTTTTAGTAGAATAATCAATAAAATATTTTTTAAAAACATTAACATTTCCTTAAATCTAAGTTAAGACAATAATAACTCGGCAATAAAATTTTGTGGCAAAATTTTAGGCACACCAAAATACATACATATACTATGCAAACTTAAAAAAATACATTCAATGGGTTTAAAAGCTGATTGGATTAGTATATTGTTGGTTCTTTCTACAGTTCTACTCTCAATACAGCAAGTTTAAACAATGCGTTAAAATGTACAGTGGGTCAAAACCGCATTGATACAGTAGCTTTTTACAATACTAAAGCTTTTTTGCTAAATTTTTTTATTACGTTTTATAAAAATGTTGTGCATACTGTAGAAAAAAACTAAAATAAAAACATGTTGTCAAGAATTTAAAAAAAATCAACAAATTTTTTACAAAGCTTAAAGTTTTTTAATCGCATGTTTTAATAATTTTTCTTTTTATACCGAAAGCTCGACTTAAATTTTTGTTTGTGTCAATATCTTTTTGACCCACTGTACTTCTAAAACTTGAGAGGCCAATTTACCATATATAAAAAGTTTTAAAGTTTTTTTATTGTTATTTACATAAATAATTTTCTAAATACTTCTTTAACTGAATTATTGTTTAACTAGATCGCAATTTTTTTAATTAGCAATATCTCAAGCTATTCACCAAGCGTTAAAGTCTACAGTACGCCCAAATCGCGTTCGGGGCTGTTTACAATACCAAAATTTTTTTTTGCTACAATTTTTTACTACCTTTTATTTTGAATAAAAAAAAACTTCAGAGAAAAATAATTCACAATAAAATTATTAAAAAAAAAAATCCACAAATTTTCTAAAAAAAAAAAAAACTAAGTGTAGAATTCTTTAACTTGATGTTTTAATAGTTTTTTCCATATAAGGAATGCTCGAATTTCTTATTTTTTATTTTTTTCCCAATATCATAGTACAGTGGGTAACTTTTAAAACTTCGAATTTTTTATTTTCCTCTTAATTTAAAATAGGTCTACTTTACTAATTAAAAAGTTATTAAGATTTTTAACATGCATTATTTTCTAACTACTTCACAACAACATTTTGTACAATTAAAATAAAATAATTTCAACAAATTTTGTATTGTTTTTTTTTTTTTAATATAGTTAATTTTTTACCATAACCCATATAAAGCATAGTTTCGAAGTTTTACAAAATTGATGAAGATTTAACAAATTATTTCTTAAATTTTCACACTCAGAATTTCAAAATTTTTACAACGTATTTGTGTAAGCAGTTTTGTAGCCCATTTAATTTTTAGCATAATAAAGTATAAGTTGCTTGTATCTAGAAATGTTTATTGATTTTTTTTATTCTATTTTTTTTTTCATGCACGAAATGATAATTTATATTTAAAAAGTAATTGAAATCAACAAGAATTTTTCTTGGATTATGAAACCGCTTACCTAAAAATTTTTGAAAATTCTGACGAAAAATTTTAAATTTTATAGTAAATTTCTTCAAGTTTGGTAAATTTTTATTAAATTTTAAGTTTAGTTTTTTGTAGTTCAATGAACTAAACTTTTATAAAAATGTATGGCCAAATGTAACAATGAAAATGCAATAAATATTTAAAAAATAAAATACCAATGTATAAAGCACTTTTTTATTAATTTTCACATTTGGATACTGCCAAAACCAAGCACTCAATATTCAACATCCGTAAGGATACGACTCGGAAGTGAAAACACCTCGTGAAACAAATCGTGCCATTGTGCACATGGTACACACATTCGAAAATTACAAAATTTTCAATCTCAGTCATATTTCAGACAGTCTCCGTATGCTTAGATGCAAATTAGATTTTCACACGTGCAAAAACGTGACCGACCACAGTTAAATACGAATAGCCAACCACAGCAGCCAAGTGACTCAGACAATTCAAATTGTACTGAGAACAAAGCGACTGGCATGGTGTAAGCGAACGACATACAGGCATATCGACAGGCGCAAAGCGATTGGAGTGTGGGGGGAAATATGTAAACAAAGACGACTTGTTGTTGGCAATTGCAGAATAATGCAGAATAATGCAATTGCCAAAAACTTCAACTTGCAACTTCCTCAACTAAACTGCTCTTCACGCCGCTACCCGCTACCCCGTACCCTCTATCGCTGTACGCCTGAAAGTCGGCAAACAAAGGAAAACTGCACAGCACCAAGTTAACGAATAAACTTCGCTTCAGCTCTGCGTTGCTTCAATGTCTGCAGTGCTTTCTATCCGCTTTCTTTCCAACACTATTTAACTACGCCCGTCTGTAGTTTGTTGTTTGTTGTCTATCAGTCTGTACTGCTGTTTTACTCTATCCCACCCAGCGCCCATCCGCTCTTACATCAAATCTGCATTCTGCTTTTGTTTTTGCCTGCCAACTTGTCTGCTTGCCGTTTAAGTATCTGTCTTCGTGTGCATCAATTCTGCCAGCACGTAATATTCGTAAAATTCTGCAAGCATTTCAACAAAATGTTTACTTACTTTTTGGCAGCAGTAATACACGGAGCAGTAGCAATGCGTTCCAAAGCATTGCCAGCAATCAGCTAGTGAGCGATCGGGTGAGCGTGGCAAAATGTTTATTGACAAAACTTAAGCTGTGAAGTTTGTATGAGTTTTATGACAAATATTAATTAAGTGTTCAAATAGAGCAATACCGAATGCAGCCTATAGATATGCAACAGTTTAAGCGTTTAGTTGGGGTAAAAGCGCTGGCGGCAAATTGTAATGTCTTGAATTTGGAAATCACAGTTGGAGAAAATAACCGTCGATCCCCCTTTACTTGTTATCCTCCTTCTCCTAACAGTTGCCTGCTTTTCTTGGATCTTAAACATCGCCGCATTCCTTCCGCTTTTACGACCACAACCAATAGATGCTGCGGATTTTTACGATCCTCAGCAGCATTGCATTAAACTCGTTTTTTATGCGTTTACAAATTTACGAAAATGCAGTACGTCACAAGATGCATGTTGGCATGCGGCGAGTGAATCGCATAGATAGCTGTATACTGCTCCTTATTAGTTTATTTCATTTAATTAATTTTTATTTTATTAATCGTAAACAATTTTGCCGCTTTGGTCAGCTGCACTCGCGACGATAAAGTGAACGATGACATTTCACGCTAAATGGGAAATTTGTACATTTTTTTACGAGTGTGAAGAGCTGTGTGTGGACAAGCGTGAACGAAAACAAGCGTCAGGAAAATTGTTGTACACACGCGTGTGGGTAGTTTTGAAAGGAGTCTGATGAGAGTGGATGTAGTGTTTTCCGAAATAGCAGCAGCCAGCTATAAATTCTACCGCTTTGACTATTGTTGCCAATGCTTTCGAAATAAAATTGCCCTCAAACTCAAAAATTATTGACGATGTAAATAAAATCAAGAAAAAAATGCTAGCAAAATATATTGACAAGTTTTGACAATTTTGTATTTCTTTATTAAGTTTTAATTATTTTTATAATAAAACCCATGTACATAAAACATAAAAAAAATTTCACCAAAGTTTTTAACTTTTTAGGGGGATTGGGCAAAAAATGTCGAAAGGTCAATATATAAAAAAAAATAATCGATCAAAAACTCGATATTCGTGATATCTAAATGTCGGTACTCGATAGCTAATTGCGCGTATCAAATTTGTATGGAATTCGATATTTTTGTTTTAATCTTTGAGAGCCCAGCTCATGTAAAGCTTCATATTTCTTTGCCATATTTTGACAGAAGTCTTAAAACATAATATGAAGAAGTAAATATAATAAAATAAATTAAAAAAATAAGCAAATGAAATATAATAAAATAAAATAAACGAAAATAGAATAAAATATTTAAAAAAAAAAAAAAAAATATTAAAAAAAAAATATTTAAATACCAAAATAAAACGAAAGCAAAATTAAAATACAAAAGCAATAAGCAGTAAATAATAAACAAACAAAAAATGAAACAAATATAATAAAGATTGCTTTGTTTTAATAACAACTAATATAATAACTTTTTGGTCCCCTTCAAATAGCTTGGATATAAAAAAATAGGCCTTAGCCCAAATAGATTGAGTGTTGATGCCAAAAAAAGAAGAAAAAAAGACAAATAAACTTAAATAAAAATAAAATAGAATAAACTAAATATATTCAATAGTAATATTTAAAGGTAAAAGCAAGATATGAAATAATAAAATTAAATTAAATAATTATAAAAATTTATAAAAGTTTATAGAAATAAGAAAAATATTTAAAATATAAATTTAAGAAAAGCAAAAAAAAAATTGTAAAAAATATATTTAAAAAAAAATACAACTAAGTAGAGCCAAGTGAAATAAATATTAATAAAACACAAAATAAGCACAAAAAATTAAATTAAATTAAATACAAATAAAACTTTTTTTTTTTTTTTTTTTTCAAATATATCATACCTTTACCTCAAACTCAAAAATTAAATATTTTTCAAATATCTCAAAACAAGGATAAAAAATAAGGGCATTAATGAGCAAAAGGTGCAATCAATTTATTTCTGGTAATAATCATTACATAACTTCATACTAGTTATTTCTTCAAGATATGATTTTTTTTTGTGAATTTTTTTTTAAAGCGCTTAGGCAAATAATTTGAAACTTAATTTGAACAAAAATAATTTTTGATCTGAGAATACAGCAGTTATGGCGACTTTCCTATGCCTTTATGGTCAAGCAATTTCGTTTCGAGTTGGCATCATGCCGCCCCAAATTAAACACATCGAAAAGGGTTTAAAAAAGACCAGAAAGATTTTTAGCTTGCAAAGTCAATAAAACAACTTCGACAATAGTAAAAATGTTGTTATCAATCGAAGGATGTCTCATACTATCTACTTACATTCACAAAAATAGTGCAGTAGAGCTAATTACTGAGAAAATCGATAATGGGTATGAGACAATCAATTAAAATCCATATCAACATACTGCAATGGACAGTAGGGCACATCATTCAACTCATATTGGAAAAAAAAAAACAGTTATTCTGATTACAGATAATAGAGCATATATCTATGATGATCTTCTTATCCACCCATTCGTAAATAAAAAGTACTTTCATTCGCCCGCATATTTGCAATAAAACCATACACTTGATTTTGATTATTTAACCTGGCAAACTGCAATGGTACATACAGCTGCTTTGCATTCATCAACCAGACAAAGCAAAAAAGAATTAAATACTACCCATATATGTATGTATGTAACTACCTAACATTCCAACTGAACAAGCTTTGCCAATCGGCAATTGACTTCCGCGTTTTTTTACTTCAATTTACTTGCACCGCATTTCTTTCCCTTTTCAGTATACTTTTTTTTCTCATTTTATATGCACACCTGCCGCATTTTGAGACGTTTTGCGCCTGAATGCATGCAACGGAAAATGCAAAGCGTCACTCATTTCTACACACACACGTAAGTCGGTAGGAATAGTATTTTTGCCAAGCACTCAACCATTCATTCTTGCATTCATCTATACATTGACACACACACAGACATACTCCCATGCACGCGCATTCAAGCACTCAACGATGGCCTAGCGCTCACTTGGGAAGCTGTTGCATTCATTGCACTTCCCCTAAGGCCACTGCAGACATTCTTCGCAGACAAGCTGGGGAGAAGAACGCAAATAGACACAGGCTTGCTGACTGAAAAGCTAGAAATGGAGCGCTGACAAAAAAGGGGTAGGGTGACACAAAAGTGAAATGTAATGAGAGGCAATGAAACGCGTACAATTGCTGCACCAACACACAGACACACACACACACACACACACACAGGCCGAATGCTGCATTGAGTGGCACGGCAAGTGAATGAGATTTATTGGATGTGCACGCTTCACTGGTCATGGCACCGCTGCACAAAAGTATTTGAAGTACTGCGCGGCGCCGAAGTGTCAGCTGTGTGGCAGACGCGCCATAAGCAGCTGGGCGAAATTAAAATTTGCCTCGAGCGATGGCAAAGCTGACGCCAACCAGACAAAATATATGCGGGTGAGCGGCGGTGTGTAGGCTGCCTGGAAATGCGCAAATCTTCAGAAGAGTTGGAAAGTTCGCATAACAGTTGATATTACCATTCGCGTAGCGAATGCCACTTCCCTATCCAAACTGTCTTACTATTTCACTTCACTCCGTAAGTTTGTTCGAAGTTCAAACTAACTAAATTTAGATTTTCGAATTCTTCCATAAATTATTTGCATGCAAGTATAACCGAATACTTATAAAAAAAATTGAGCACAAAACCAAGTTGAGTTTTTACAGAAAAGGAAAGAACGGGCGTAATGGTATCTATTACTAAAAAATGGTGTGTTTGGAAATTTAAATTTCACTGTAACTCTTAAAGTTCTCCTTCAGCTATCATCACTCCAGGCCCTAATTTTAAATATGAGTGTAGACCAGAGCTTGGCGAGCAAATTGAATAGTATGAAATTTGAACACTAATAGCTGTTTTCACCAGCCAAAAAATTATTATAAGAGCTCAGATAAAAAAAACAACTAGTAGTGAAAGCCCGTAGCAAGAGGGAATCCAACCATTTTTTATCCACGTAAATACCGCCTTACAAAGCTATCAAAACTGTTATCATATTTTTGCATACTTTTAGGCTGAATGCAGTGAAATTGGCAGTTTGAGCGATATCTGGCGAGTAGCAAATTTTTCCAAATATTTTCCTTATTCTGGTCTTGAACTCAAAACTTAATATTGTTGATTTAAATAAATTAGGCCAAAAAATATTATATGTGCTTATATAGTACATATATTAAATTTATTATGGTAATTTAAAAATTATTCCAGAAATGCTTTAAACAATATATCAACTCTACTATATTTCTATTCTCTTATCATTTAGTTTTATCGCATTTTACGTACATATGTAGTTAAATAAATTTACTAGAAAACCCAAAAAAGAAAATCATGTAAAGATGGCCGAAGCTTACAAATTTGTATCATAAAACGGAGTTGAATCTGGTTGCCAAGAGATTTTTATAAAAAAAAAGAAATAAATTCCTTGCAGCATATAGAAAATATGGCAATTATTGCACAAATCAGACATATTAAACTCAGTTTTAAAAATTTAGAAATTTACATTGCTGGACTAAAGGAAGTTCCATAATCCATGAAAGTGATACAAGAAAACCCCAATATTAATGGCTATCAATTATTTTAGAATAATTATGCAAATTTATTACTCTAAAATTATGTCCACCAAAATGCAACAGACAAAATGAGTTAAAAAACTTATGAAATTGCTGAAACTATGAAAATCATTTAAGCACGTCTTCAGAATTACATTGAGAAAAAGGACGTTCAAGCCGTGGAAACTCGCCAGCGAGAAAATTTTGCTTATTGTCCTTGGAAAAGTCTCGAGCCTCTGCCACCGCAAGTATAAAGAAAATATAGAATTTTTTCTCTGCACAAAATTATTTTCCTGCATTGCCAACACAAACGTAGGAAGTAGTTTAACATTTAATTTCTGGTATGCTGCGGTGAAATGATAAATTACCGTAAAGCAAGCGCTTTAGATGTACAGCTGAAGTCAAGTGGAAAGTAAAAGTTTTGTGGGGCACATTTGGAAATTTATAGCGGAAGCGCTTTTTGATGTGCGCAGTTAAATACTTGTGCTTAGGTGTGCGCCCCGTAAGAAAAGTTTAAAATAAATCAGTATCCAAGTCAGAAGGTTTCTAAATCAAGAATTTGGCAACGAGGCCGATAAGAAAAATTATCAAAACTTAATGAAAATTTTTAGAAACATGAAACTTGCATTTTATTACACTAAAATACAATGATTTACAAAAAAGTATACCCGAAAAGTTTCTTTAAATTCTGAGAGGAAAATTGAAAATTTTAAATTATTGTGAAATTTTTACTGAACCACTGTACATCGAGTTCACTTTGTGCCACCCAATAAGTACCCGAGCGATTTCCTGCAGGCATGCATCCAAACACCTGTGTATAAAAAATGTGTCCGCATTTAGGGTTAAGATTTTACGCTACTAAAATACTCGCCCCCCTATCTCACTTCCTAATCCTACTACTTTCCACTTTGCTCTTCAGAGATTTCCTTCACTTCCGTACTTACCTAGTCACTATCAGTCATTGCTTTTGATGTAGTGCCTCGAAAGTGTGCTGAGCTTTAGAAGTATTTCACTTGATTTTGGAAAATAATAAAATTAAAAAGTCAGAAAAACTATTTCTATATATAGCAGAAAAATAAAGTTTAAATTTAGCACAGCTTAAATGAAAATTCGAAAAATAAAGAAAGTGAGAGCGCAGCATTTGTTTATTTGGTAAGTCTAAAATTCCACCTACATCTAAGTTTTCTAAGAATTTATGTAGGTATGATTGACTCAAAGTTCAGTGTTCAAAAAAATTGTGTTTTTTTTTTTAACTTACTTCGATTTTATTCTCTACACAAAAGTTCCCTATACCTAGACACCAAATTATGTAAGACTAATAGCTGCAGCGATAATTTCGCTCTACAAGTTAAGAGACATTTAAAGGGCAAGTTCAAGAGGCTAAAAATAACCACTGATTTTTGGCAATATTTTTTCCAGACGATCTTCCGCAAATCGTTCAAATAACCTATGATCGGCTTTTGCATAAGGAAAAAATCAACGGTAATTTGTAGTCATTTAAAACTTGCTTTCTATTATACTAAAATTTAATGGGCTACAAAACTGCATATCCAAAAAAAAAATTTTAGCGACATAATTTTTAAAATTAAAAAAAAACACTTTATAAATATCGCCAACATTTTTATCGCGCTTATGTCTTTTATTGTCGCATAATAAATTCGTGTCCCTTTCTTTAAATGGTTTATGGACGATTATAATTCTTATAAAAAAAATTATGATTTACTCCTTATTTATTTATTTTTATTTTTTCGATTAAATAATTTATTTTTTTTGGATTTCCAATTTTTCGTTAATAAAAAACGCTAACAAATTCGATGACAATAATAGGAACAGCAAGAAAAGTACGATTTATGTTTTATGATCGGGCAAATAAAAACCACAAAATAACGATTGTTTTCTATCGAAAAAATAAAACTCACAACAAAATAACAATTATGAAATTATTTAAGAGAAAAATTCTTTTAAATAAAAATAAGGTCAGATTTGTATAGCAAATGGCATAAGAACTAGATCGATATATTCGAGTTTTGGTTTGAACGAATTCTTCCCAATAATTTTTTTTTACCGAAAAAATCGAAATAACGATTATTTTCGGTGCCTCTTAGGGATGGCAAATTCAAAAAATATGTCGATATACATATGTATATCGCAACGATAATTTTAAACAATATCGGTATATGCAGAGTAAAGCAGAGTAAAACATATCGATAATTCATTTTTTCGTTATTTTTACTCCGCTATATCGATTTTTTTACTTTAAGGCAAAATTACCGAAAGTATTGTAATACAAATTTAGTTTCATAACGTTACCCTATAACTAAACTGACATCAAACTACTTTTCCATTTCAAATCGAATCCCTTGCAATCAAATAAAAATATAATAAAATCACACAACTCGTCACTAATTGAAACCGTAAATGACACAAATACTGTGAAATAATGCGCTTAGATTCTTGCATTGGGAATCAGCTTGAGATTTCATTTTCGCGCTACTACTGCGCTGGCACCTGTCTATTAACTAGAGCATAAAAATGCAAATGTGAGCTTATACTCTAAAAGCTATAAAAATAGTAATGTAACAAAAAAAAAAAACAAAAAATTATACAACCATATATTCTCCACACCAGCCCTTAAGAACGAAATTATAGTAGAGTATGCATGTACTACGTGCTACTATTAAATAATTCACCAAAATTGCACACCGCTCAGAAAGCAAGAATGCGGTGATAGTTGTAGTAGGAAAGTTGAAAGTGATTTGCATCACTTTAGTGATGATAACAACAAGAAAGCCAATCAAATTATATTTTAATGCCACTAAAAATCTAAGCTGTCTTCGCCGCCATTGAGTGGTTTAATATAGAAACTCACCACACCCGCTCAGCCCGTTGTTCACTCAACACCCGGGAGTGCAGTTGGGAAAAGTTTAAATGTCAACATTACGCAAACAATCAAAGTTAAGCGTACAAATATGGCCACAATCCACAATGCAAAGAGGTAAAGGGAAGTTTTTGTGTGGCAGTTTAGTAGAAAAGTGCACACTGTGCGACACAAATTCATACAAGCAACTTTTATAACTTCTTACCGTTTTAGCTTAAAGTTTAATTTGTTTTCATGCGCTGGCGCATGGCAACTGCCAATTAAACTTAGCTTAAGGAGTAAACCGTTAATTGCATACAGAAATAGGATATCTTGTACACTAGAATTTTTTTTCTTATCTCCAACTTTGTGTCAATAGTAGAGAAATTAAGTTAAAAGTAGTTCATGCTTGGAGGCAGAGAGGGAATCGTGTGGTTGACTAATTTATTGTTAACTTCGAAAAATTAAGTCAGCAAGTAAGAAGGAGCTTTGTTGTCTCTATTTTGGATATTATTTCAAAAAAAAACGGTGGGCAAAGACTCGCACGCTGATCACACAAAGATCTCAACCAAACCGTATGAACACTTCCATTTGATTTTTTTTTTCTTTTTTTTTTTTTTTTTTCAAATTAAAAAATTCTCTCGGGAATTTGTTGATGCTTTATTGCCACATTTAAAAAAAGGCGAGAACAAATTGTGTGACACGTCATCGTAAAGCGAATGAAAAAAAATCAATAAAATTTTGAGATGAATGAAGTAGAGTCAAGAACACTTAAAAGTTCGGTTAGGGTAAATGAAAAATTAATATCGTGAATTTTCACGAACCGAACGGGCCGAAACATAATTTACTACCACACACTTCATTTTGATTTAACCCCGCTTTGCTTCTCTCTGCTTTAGAAGAAACTTCACTTCGCTCAATTCCCCTCACTACACTCAAAAATTGTGAAACGGCAGCACTGCGTCTGAGCGCTACTATGTCTGTCTCAATAGCCGTTGCCTTCGAATATAACCTATGTAACTAAAGATAATTTGGAGATAATAAATGCTAATTAAAAGTCACGGTGTTCAAAGAAATAATACTGTAGACTTTTTCGACGAAGTAGCTTTTATATAGAATTTATCATTCAATTTATTGTCAGATCTTTTTCGATTAATAAATTGCTTTCAATTAAAAGCCTATTTTCGGCTAATCACTATTTTTCAATTAATCATTCGCTTTCAACTAACATCCAATTTCGGACTAAAAACAAATTTCCCGTTAAACGTTCGCTCCTGATTAGTAGCTTAATTTTGACTAATCGCTAACTTTCGACTAATGATTAATTTTCAACTAAGGCCATAATGTTGACTAATCGTTTGTTTTAAAATAATCCCCATTTTCGACTCGTTAATATTTTTGACTAATTGATCATTTTCGACTAATTTTAGCATTTTCATTCACTTTCGAATCACAGCTCATCTTCGGCTAACTAACTAACCGTAATATTTTACAATAAATAATCATTGAATTAAATTTTTCACTTGAATAAGCAAAGAGCCAAATTTCAATTACTGAAAATTAATTGTTGAAGGCGTAGCTGTACTACATTTTTTTTTTTTAATTTAAATTGAGAACTAGCATACTCCACTCCATGCCTATCGGAATCGTCAGGGTTGTGAACCTTAAACCTCCTTAGTCAGATAGTCAATTACTTAATCGATTAATTCGATTATTTGCGCTATCCGTTCTTCCAACTGACTAGTTACTCTCTCTCAAAACTTCACCACTATGAGAGAAGCTTTCCAATCCACAGCGCACTGTGATTTAGCAAAACTTTGGCCAGCTCTTGATGAGGAATAAATACGGCATTAATTGAATTAAAGATATCCAATTGATATTCAACAAAATGACGCCACTTGATCTAACTGATGTTAGATATCTATGCTGCTATACTTAAAAGAACAGCAAGAACAACATTTATCCAACTTCTATAAAAGAGGAAGAGACAGACAGACCCAGGTACCTGGCTGCAGAAAGTTGAGAAAAAATTTCAATAATTTAGGGGTACCTTGTCAGGAATGTTCTTTCGAATCAGTCATCACAATCTTCCTTGGAGAGTGAACTCTTCAAAATCATACAGTCTAGGTCTTCTAATAGAAAGTAAATTCATGATGGTGCTAAATATTAAAAAATTTAATTTCGATTAGGTTGAAGCTGATTATTCGTACTAACTAATACTAAATTTATTTTCAAGCTAAAATTCCCAAAATCAAAAGTTCAAATAACTCCCATGCATTACTACACAAAATTTATGCTGCTGCTTTGCTTCACATTGGCAACGCCACTCTACACTTCACGTTGGCAACACGCCTACAAATGCGATCTAAATTCAATGATGCCACGTTGCTGTGTTTATACCTGGAAAATTATAAACTGGATGGAGAATGATAGTAAGTTGAAGCAGAAATTCAGACGTTTAAGAATTTAAAAAAAAAATGTTCAACATTAACTTTTTCCCTTTCAGTTTGCCTGGTTGAGGACAAATCTCAAGGTGAACCGCATCGATTCTCCATTCTGATCGATGACTTTCCAGCCTGTACAGTCTATCGTTCGGGTCGTTGTATAAACGATGCAGAGATTTGTGTGCGTTTGCGGCGACATATTTTTATTTGTCAAACATCGTACACTTTGATATTTAAAAACCAGTTGGTCGAGTGGTGTTTCTCAGCGTATCTAAAAATTTTCGCCGTGAAAATGTATAGTTATTCAAGACTTTGTGGTTACTTTGCTGCACACTATTTTCTTATGCCACGAAGTATTGAGGATATATTGATTGATTCGGGATATTGAATATAATTGGAGTATTATAAAAAAAAAAATAATACGCTCGTACATAAATTTCGTTTGCTGCACGTGAATTGTACTTTTCAAGCATTAAATGTAATTTGCTTATTAATTTTTAAATAAAAAAAACGCCTTTTGAAGTTCAAAATATTTAATTGCGATGCCAGTAGCTTTAGCGAATTAAATATTTAAAAGCTTGAAATTGTAAAGCCACTTTCGTTTTCATATCGCCCACAAACATTTTGTTGTTTTTTGCCTTTTCAATTTCCATATTCACCTCACAATTAGCTTTCAAATGCACTTGGATGTACCTGTACTACCACATACAAACATGAATTCCCGCATAAATGTAAACATAAGTGTTTGGGGAATTCCATACCAAAACTGCCAAGCATTTTTGTATACCTTGAGTTTGTGGTACATAAAATAAGTTCACTGTACTTCATGTACTGATTAGAGGGAACCCATGCTATCAGTTCACATCTTATTAATATGAAGGCTCACACATTTATTTAATAATTAGCAAACCTAAGAAGCAGGTATATTTGAGGATGTGAAAGAATCTTTGAAACTGGGATTTTTCAGGATAATAGTACTTTCTTCTATTAACTAGTTTCAAATGGATATTTCCCTTGACCTAAAAGTAAAAATAATTTCAGCAACCAACTTCAGATTGCATTGAAACCGCATCCCTTACTTTCAGTATACGAGATGGGTATTGTCTCTTTTTAAGCATCTAAGACTTCCGATTACCTAAGTAAATTGTCTCAACCAGAACCTTTCAAGATAAGAGGCGGTATTTATGCATTGTTGCCTAATTGCAAGCTTATCAAATGTTGTGCCTGAAAGTATGCAACATTTTAGCGTGGCAGCTTATGCTACTTGGATTACATTGCGTTCGTTTACTAAATACTCGCATGCAATTCTCAACTTGCTTATATTACATTGTCATAGATAACTAGATACGAAACTCTTTCAATTGCTCCACAAAATAGGGGGACTGAACTCGTGTCTGATGATGGCAACATTGCCTCTTCAGTCGGCCATTATCAGCTGATGGCCAAAAAGGCGGGCCAGAGGCAACTAGGTGAAATAATCGGCAAGAACAGTGTGTTTTCTCGTTGGATAGAAAAAGAGAGTGGAATGTTGTTTTGCTTAAAAATTGTGATATTTAAATATTGAAATACTAAAAAGGACATGCATTTGATTTTTGAACGTTAGTAAAGAATTTAGTGCTGAAACTCATTGTTTATTTAAAAAAAAAAAATTCCTTTAAAAATGCCGATAAATTTTTTTGTAAGAACTTGGTATTGGAATACCCCTCAAATAAAATTAATTACATGTGTACAAACTAAATACAGCAGCTTTCAGTTTTTATGTAAACACTTAAAATGCCATTGAAACCGCCGGAACCGCAGCATTTCATATTATTATCAAGAGCAAAGCACTTAACCCGTTAATCGTCAATGGTCGTAAACAAAAAATATAATTAGTAAAGTAATTACAGGCTTTTAACAAAAACAAACAAATAAATTGCATTGAAAGGGGTATAAAGAAAATATATTAAAATTTAAAAAAATTAATAAACAAAAAGAAAACGATATGAGCAAGAATACGAAGACAATATACATGTAAATATTATTATGATAATTATTACTACAGACAAGCGAGACAGGTGGTAAGTGTGTCTTTATGGTATGTGTATGTAAATGTGCACAGTGGCTCAAAGCGAAACTCTTACAGTGAGTTTTTTTTTAATATTCACAATGATTTTATGACATTTCATAGAATTTTCAAAAGTTTCAAACAGAAATTTTAGAATTTTTGCATGTGGCTGAAAAGTACAAATGGTTTTGTGGCATTTTTTTTTTTTTTTTGCTTATGGTTTTGCATATTTTCTTCTATATAAAAATAAATTTTGTCATGTGAAAATTTGCAACACCATCTGCAAAAAAAAATTACCAAAAATCTAGTCTAACTTTTACTCACTTAAAACTTATAGTCTGTTATACTAAAATGTATTTGGTTGTAAAACTTTATACTCGAAAAGTTTATAATAATTCTGATTGAGACGTTTGAAATTCGATAACAATTTTTATTAATTTGTTGAATTTTTGTAAATTTTGTATTAAATTTGAAATCTTGATTTATATGGTTTACTAGAAATACCCGCCTTTTTTCGCATATCAATTTGTCACATATAAAAGGTGGGAACCCTCTCAAAAAAGTAGGTATGTACCTTATTCTTGCCAAGACAAACAGTTTGGCCCACATAATTTAATATTGAATATTCTTGAGTATAAGCCTGAGGTGGCAACCCTCTTTATACATATATACCTAAAAACCTTCTCCTCAGCGAATCCAACAGTTTGGCACCCATATTTTCATATTTCACATTCATGCGTATAATTTAATTATATTCTACATTTCAAACCGGTGGCAACTCTATCTAAAATATATTAATTAACGTTTCTCATCGCGGAGGCGAACCGTTTGACACCCATATTTTAATATCTCAAACAACATGTATAGATTTCATTTAAATTTGAATTTTCAAAGTGGTGGCAACCCTCTCCCAGGCTTAAAATAGAGTTTACACAATTGGCTATAGATACAAAATAAATGAAAAAATTTCATGAAATAATTTTTATGTATTAAAAAAAAAAATAAATCACTGTACGTTTTTCGCTTGGAGTCACTGTATATTTTTGTTCAAATAAATTTACACCTTTCACCCACTCTTACCAATTAAACCGCACACACATAAACAATGCCGTTACTGTCGCCGACCACCGAAGAAGTCAGACCAAGTATAACGCCTTGATTTATGCTTTGTTGTTGGCATTGTTCACACCAAGGCCCTGCGTCATTACGCTGATATTTTTTATTGTATTCTGCAAGCCATTATTTCAGGCGTCTGGCAAATGTGTGTATGTGTGTATGGGTGTGTGTGTGTGTTTGTATGTATGACAATTATTAGTGTTGTTAGTGTACTTTATGCCGTTAGTAGCCTCACCTACACATTCACACAACAACTATACAAATGTAATCTCTTATTGTTCGTGTTATGGTTGTTTGTTAACATAACACAACATAGCTTCGCATAACATATACATAGCATAACACTGAACAAACATATCTACTCACCAATTGCCAAGTGCACGGAGAGGGCGACTTTATTAATGCTCAACGCCCAAATACGCAAATTATGCACACGTCGCACGCCCTCAATATGCTCGAAGACTTCGAGTACCTCGGTGTAGTGCATGTAACTGGGTGTACCCTCCATTAGGACCTATTTATCATTTTAACAGCGTGCGACAACAACAACAAATAGCCAACAACATTCGGATGACAGTTGCACGCGAAGCCACAGTAGAAGTCAAAGCCAAAGCAAAGCAGCGAGCCGGTCCCGGTTGTAGGTGCCATAAATTCACACACCACATTTGCGTGTGTGTGAGTGTGTGGGTGTGTGTTGATTGTTGGTCGGTAGCACGCAGTTGGCAGTAAGCAGCGCAAATGAGCAGGAAATAGAAGAAAAAGTGAAATTGTGTAAAGCAAATATTAGTGCGTTTATGTGTAATTATTGTTGTGTTTCTTGTAGTAATCAAAACTGTTAACAGGATAATCAAAATTAAATGGCCTAAAAGATTGTAAAGTGGGGCAAGTATACAATAAAAAAATAACTGCAACAAACAATGGCAATGTAAACAATTTGTTGACAATTGGCCGCAAAATTGCAAAACAAGTCAAAGTGGGGAAGAAAGCATTTAGGCTAACAAAATATGTAAAGAAAACAGAGATATGGAAGGTCATTAAAATTTTTTTTTTAAAATATATAAATATGTGCGCATACACGTTAGGCCAGTTGGGTGCCCGTGGAAAAAAGAAACCTTTTTGAAAGTTTATGCGCAAAATATCTAAATCAAAAAATTTTTTAGGATCACCCTAACACCAGGAAAATTAAATTGTTGTTATTACTTTGGCATTTATTTTTATTTAATGGATGGGCAAGTTTTGACAATTTAGTCCTTCCTTATTTCATTTGAATTATTTTTTATAAAAATTTAGTCAATTGTCTAACCAAACCCATGTAAGACTAACCCCCTATTATGTGCACTTGACAAATTTACAAAATATTAAAAATTTATCATAATTTTTAACAAGCAAAGAACTTTTGGTTATCCTGTGCAAATCTAGATAAAACTTAAAGATTCAAACAGTAAAAAGGAAATTTTATTTGCCAAGAAATTTGGTATCTTGATACTTTATAATAAAAATAGCTTAGAATTTTTGACCCAGAAAAAAAAAACCTTGATAAATAGCAAAGCCAGATGGTAAGTTTTGAACTCTCTAGACAATTTATAAAAATTCAACAAATTTAAAAATAATCCATCTGAATTTCTAATTTCTTAATTTCAATTTTTAGAACGATACAGCGCGTAAAAACAATGAACACGGCCAACCAAAAAAAAAATTTTAAACAAAATCAAAAAAAATGTCTAGTAAGTTACACTTTGTTCTAGTAAAATTAAAAAAAAAGTCGAATTAAAGAGTTGGAAAGTTTGATGCACCTTTTTTAAATTTGTTGAATTTTTTATAAATCTTTTTAGAAAGTTTGGTGTTTAGCTTATATGGTATTTGTTATAGAATTATATTTTTATAAAAATAAATGAAATTCAAAAAGGAAAGATAGACTTCAAAACCTGTCAATATATTGCGCTCTTATTTTTATGAACATAACCTCTAAAATAAAATTTTTGTACGAGTACTTTTTTTTAAGAAAATAAAACCACAAAAAACATAAAATAAATAAATTTAGTTGAGAAACAGTTAAATGGTTAAATAGTCAAAGTTAAAATAAAATCATTTTGCGCTCTAGGAGTACCCAATTTTGCTTTAAGACACCCTTTACATATGTTTGGAAATAGGTGGTAATTTTTTCTAAATGGACTCGAACTCTCCCCTAATGTGCATAACTGCATGCGATTTTGACGTGAAAAATAAATTTCATGTAAATAGCTTTAAGCAGAACAAAGGAGAAAATCACGTTTCGATAACCGATAACAGAATAAGTATTGTATCAATAAGTAATTTTGCTATCGATAGCAATATCGTTATCGGTAATGTTATCGTTATCAGTATCGCTCTTGTTATTATTTAAGTGAACCAATAAAAAGCAAAAAAAAAATTCCCTTTTCAGATTCAAATGTTTTGCCGTTAGAGAAACCGATAATTATAGGGTGTCGATAGTTTTATTTCTATAGTTTTCCCGACAATTCTCACTATCGATATTGACGGGCTAACCTATATTTATATTTTACTGCATATTTCTAGTCATTTTTAGAGACATCATAATTGGCAGGAGTTCAGGCTGGGTGTATGATTTTAGCCACACAATCAGGCTTTGTGTAAAAAATCTGTGATAAAATATAGATAAAGCTAAAATGGACTCTACTATAGTTAGGCGTTCTTCAACTTTGTTTGGTTATCCAACTAGTAGGTTTCAAGCACACAGCTTAGAGACGCCAGATTTGTTCTCTATATCCTAGAAGTTGGCTGACATTATTCCCCCTACGCCCTTTAAACAATAAAATTTCATAAGAATCTCCCTCTATCTTTGCATCTACTCACCAACAGCGCATCCTTCATGATGGTGAACGTCGTGAAAAGCACTATAATGGAGAAAATGAACGTACAAATCGGATCCACAATCGCCCAATCCGGACGGAAAAAGATAACCAAAGCAGCCACAAAAACGCCCGCACTTTGGATCATATCGCCAACGACGTGTATGAATGCAGCGCGTACATTCAAATTTTCGGCATCACGTGATGCCGGCCCACCATGATGATGAGCGCCAGATGCCGACTCTGCCATAACTGCCGCAATCTCCGCATGTACTTCCTTGACCGATGTCGAATTCTGATAGGAGAAAGTGGACAAACCCGAAACGGGCATCGCCGCATCGCTAGCCTCTAACTCCAGCTCCCCAGCGCCATCCTCCAGCGGACGTTGTGCGGCGGGCAAAGTACAGTGGCCTGTTGGTGAACAGGTCGGGCCGGGTATGTAATTCTTGTCAGCGCCTGCGGCTGGTTTCAAATTGGAGGCAGCAGTGAGGCTCGCCGCTTGAAGATTAGCCGCCTTTTTACCGTTTTGTTTTGTTTTGCCCAAATGACTGTGTCCATGCGCCGCACCGCCATGCGAGTGACCATGTTGCAGCTGCACACCCATGCTAAAAAAAAAAAAACAGATGGATGAGAGAGATAGAATAAGAAATAAATAGTTTGTGATTGTGCGAATGTAGTTAAGGCAATTAAGTAGCGGCAAGCAAGACTTTTATGAGAAATTTTTGTGCTTATGTTTTATTCGCAATTAACATGCCGCCTCCACAAAGCCTCTGTTTCAAATCAACACTAATTACATTTTTCCACTTCACTCGACTCGCGAAGGCAAATTTTTGCGTTTTGCTTTTTGCTTTTTGATTTTTACTCTTTGCTTAAGTAATTTGTTACAGTTATACTATTCGTATATCTGCTTAGCTGGCAGCGTTGTGTCTTAACGCCTTGCGACCCACAGGTCCAACTACTAACTTTACGTCTCACTCATACTGCGACAGCTATGTATGTAACACGTTGCCTAGAACCTTGGCATTGCGTTTCTTATGCTAATATTATCTCGTCCCGCACACAAAAAAGGCTTTTTCAACATCAACCTTACATAAAAAGCTAGTTTTGGTTGCATATTTTTTTATGCGCGCAAGACCCGTTCAATTCTACAGCGCATTGCTCGCTTTCTCCAGCTGGCTAAGCTAACCAATCTTCATCCTTTGGCATCATTCCTCTTACCAGGAAACACTTGCCCCCTGTGGGCGCGCTCAATGTTATAAATAAATGCTAAGAAATGGCGCGCAGCTACGCTTCAGTTCCGCTCAACTCGACTCAAGTCGGTCGGTGTGGTGTGGTGCGTCTGCCTGCAACTCAAATCGACTTTGCTCTCGTTTCACTTCAACTGCGTTTAGGTTTCTCTGTAGAATTTTATGTGTGCAACCGAGCGTAAGACGAAATATTATTTCTTATTTCTTTATTCCATTTCTGAATTTTATTGTTTTATTGCTAAGGCACTAAATGAAAATTTATGAGATTCACAGGCGTTGAATAAAAAGAATTGAATTAATATGAATTACGAAATTTACTTATTTTAGCTTAAAGTAAGTGAGTAAGTGAATTGGCAGTTCCTTTGGCTGACGTTGAATGGCATCGAAGATTGAAGGATTGTAGACGTGAAGAACAATATTGGGCTAGCACGAAAAAAATATAAACACGTAGCAAAGCAAAAAATGATTTGATTTACATTTTCTATAAATGAAAAAGCAAAGCAGGATTAAAACAAAAGAGCCGAACCGATTTGAAAATAGAAGTTTTTATAAAAAAAATTTTTTTTTTTTTTTTAAATCACTTGAGATGATACGAGTATAAGGTCTGCTTAAAAATATTGACAAATTTTGCGAAAAAAAAAGTTTTCAACAAATTTTGAAATATTAGTATTTAGCGCTTTTAAGTTCAAAACATTTTTTATGAATTTTTTGAAAAAAAAAATTTATATATTTTTTTTAATTATAAAAACCCTCCCAAACATTAACAAAAAGTTTTGGTTAATTTTATAATTTCCGTTGGGGGTTTTCTTTCTAGGAAGAGTGTTGCACCCTAATGGAAAAATATTAATAGCTTTTTTTTTTGCAAATTTGTTCGTTTTATAACAAAATATTATTAAAATCCGTTCAGTACTTAGAGGGCGAATGCGTTACAAATATTATTCATATACAGTATTCCCTGCTTAATTGCACTTCGAAAAATGCACAATTTTGGTTTCAATCGACCGAGGAACCCCAATTATCCGGAGTAAATTAAAGCTATATTTTATCGATTACACATATTTTTAACCAATTATGCGGGAACCCCTATTAACCGGGGGCAATAAAGTGGGGAATACTGTATATCTAAATCGGAAGCAGAAAAAAATTGTTTTGGGGGTCCAAATTAAAAACTTATGATATCACCAAATTGCGAATAATGTAATTTAATTGGAATTACTAGAAATTGGCATGTACAAGAAACTATAACTGAAATTGCAACCTCACGCAACAAGAATAGCACTGAATATGCAGAGACGGCGAATACTGGTATGTGCCGTTCAAAATAAAAATCTAAGGATTTTTTCATCGAGTAAAAAATTGTAGTTTGAGGCTAAGTAAAATTGTATTGCCTAGTTTTAGGCGTTAATAACAGGGTGTCGCTTTTTACCACAAAACAGCAAACTGTTTAAAGCAGTGTACAAAATTTGGCGAACTTTTTAAAGTTGAAAGTCAGTACCTGACAAATAAAAACCCCCCGAACTAAATGAGGTCACAAAGTAATAATTAACACCGTGATGCATACATTGAAATATTTTCTCATTCAACATTTTTGAGTAACTTTGACTTTTCGTGTTGGATGAGGACCCATAAACTCCCCTCCGAATTCCTGAATCTCTCGCTGTCTGAAACACATGCCGCACGCTACAAACCCTTTATATATTTCTATCATAAATCCTCAATTTTAGCCAAGAGGTGTACAATGTGCATACAGTAACATCCATCTCCCATGAAAAAAATATTTCCTTAGTCTCAGCTGCTTGGCAATTTAAACTTTATGCATTTTCCTAAATTTCTTCACTTTGTAATCTTTCTGCAGTAAATTTTCCCATTGGTATATTTTGTCACATTCGAAAACTTTTACCAACCACTCACCTAATCGCAACGAACATCCTCCCCAGATACAGTTTAGCTCTCAACAACAAAAGATGAGCAAACTTTCGATGACCTCCTGTGTCTGTGTTTGCATTTTTTCGACAACGATCGACTGCTGTTGCTTCTTTTTTTATTTGCAAAATACTTTGAATTTCTCTTTTTTTACCTTTACGCATACTTGTTTTGTTCTATTTTTTGCTACTATTTTTGCCTTTTATATCGAAAACAGAGTTTTTCTTTATGCCACGTGTACTTAGAGCTAGATTTTTTATCGCCTCCAATGCAATTCAAAAATAATTGCAAACCAATTCGTCTTTGTTTGTGAAAGTCAAAAACTTTTGGACAGCGCCAAAGCCAAAAGGAAATCGCCCCCTGCCGCTCAACAAAGCAGCTAAACCAGCTGCGCTAGTTTGTAGCAGAAGAGCAACTCTTCCAAGCGTAGACGAATTAAAAAGTATTATTTGTTGGCGTTGCGCAAAAGATTTATTGCAGTTTTGCAGCAAATTTCAGGGACAATTGCCAAGTAAACAATATCAGCAGGAAAATCAAAAAAAAAAAAAAAAGAAACCAAAAATTGGGAAACGATACACAAAAACAAAAAAGTAGCAGCGGCACATAGAGTGGCAAAAGGAAGCGAATCAGTTACGGTTGGTTGGCAGTTTTAGTTTGAGACTTTCTTTGACTTTTACGCAAGTGTCTTGCGTGTGTGTGTGTGAGTTGTTGTTGCCGCTGTTAACATTCGTTTTTTTTTTATCTTCCCTTTGCTACTTTGACACTTTCATTGTGCGGTTGGTATCTTTGGCGCTGTCACTGCTATTGACGGCTTTGTAGTTATTGTTGCTATTATTGGTTTCATTTTGTTGTCTATGAGTTGCAAGTGTGGCTAGAATAGTGTGGTACACACGCACACCCCCAGCCACGCATCGATAGTTTGGCTCAATTCTGCTTCGCTAGCGGTTTCAAGTGTCTGCATTTTTTGTTGTTATTGTTTAGTTTGTTTTTTTTTTATTGTTTTTTCTTTGTATTGCCATTTTATTGTTTATTCGTGCTATCGGTTATATATTTTCACTTTCATCGTAAACCTCCTCCTGCTACTCTTTTTGTTTATATAGCCAATCGCTTGTTGTGTTTTTATTGCGTCGCTTATGTTGCGTTGTTTTTGCTGTTGTTATTGTTTCCTTGTTTGCATCTAATTTATCACCCACTTCCGGCTGCTATTGAGCGCTCTGTATTAAACTTATAAAAAGTTTGTCGTCATCGTTATTTGCGCTATTTTTTGCTGACTGTTTTATTTGGGAATTTATTGTTGTTATTGATGCGTTTGCTACACTGTGCAACAGTTTTTTTTTTTAGCGTAGAATAAAAGTACTATGCACATAAAGCAGGATTTCGGATTCACCAATCAAAAATATAATTGTTTCTAAAAAAAAAAAGTTTTAAAACAAGTTTCTCTAAATCATATCTGAGCGAAATTCAGCATTTGGAAATCCTACCATGTATGTGAAAGTTTGTAAGTATGTTTGTTACAATTTCAACGGCTAAATGGAATAGTATTAAATTTTGCACACAAATACCTTATGCCCAACATTAACCCATAGACTATATCTTAAAGAGAGTTGCTACCTGTTAAAATTATAGTCAACTAAATGAATAAGTTAAATCAGATATTGCTTAACATGGGTTACCATTGAATTAATTCTTTGATGAGAGTTGCCAACTGTTTAAAAAGTTACTTTCAGTTAAAACGATTAATGAAATGAAATATTGCAATATGGGTTTCAAACGAAAGAGGTTTAATAAAGTTTCATTTCTCAAATGTTTTGAAGGAAGGTTGCCACCTTTTGTAAATTCAATTTAAGTTAAATAAAAAAATAAATGATATTTTACAATATGAGTGTAACACTAAAAAAAATTGAGAAAACTAAATTTCAAAAAAAAATTGGAGAGGGTTGCCACCTATTTAAAAAAAATATTTTACACATCAATAAGTTAAATAAAATATGGAAAATTGGGTTTCATAGGAAGAAGTTTTAAGAAAGCTTTATGAAATTACTTTGTAGAGGGTTGCCAACTGCCTAAATTGTGAATTAAATTAAATTATCAAGTTAAAAGAAATATAACGTCATGGGATTCAAAAGAAGTAGGCTTTAGAAAACGTAATCGTGGAAATAAGACTTCGAGCTACGAACATCATTTAATAGCGTTCTGCATTTATAACAATAAATCGGGTTGCACTAAGCCCGAATGGCATACTGCGCAGTTGCCAATAACAAATAAGTTTCAGCAACCGCTCGTAATCGGCAATTATGAAATAGAGGTAAAGTATTTTTTAGATAATGAAAAATTAAAAACAAAATCTAAAAATTAATTAAAGTTCCTTCCGGGTTTTGAAATTATTTTTTTCATTTTCTGTAACGTTCGAATTCGTAACGTGAAGCCGAATTTCATGCGAATGAAACCGCGGGTAAAGCTTGTATGTAGTAAAATAAAAGACCGGACAACTAAGTGCAAAAAAGATTAAATTTCAAGAGCCTTGAAAGAAATCAGATTACGCGCAAGCTAGAGATTTTAGGTGTTCTAAAAATATATTCCGCGGGAAATTTTAATAGTAGTCTTCTCAGGCGAAAAGTTTATAAAAGGAGCTTATAGTTCCATTGGAAATATGTAAAATAACAAATATTTTCCTAAAATTTTTTGGGTTACAGCTCTGCTAAACTACAAAGTAAATGCCAATGAAGCAAATCATAAAAAATGTTGCATATTTTTAGGTGCCTAGAGAATTCCAAAGATTTTGTTTGAGAAACGTACAGATAAATAATTTAAAACTATGCTAAGCCCTAAAAATATAAGATTATAAATTTTTTTAGAAGTTTCCCTATACGACTGTAATACTTTCATCTTTCATGGAACCTTTTCGCACCCAAAAATGCTGTTGCAGTGTGTTATTTCCAAACGACACATGCGTGCATATACCACAAGTCTTTGTTGTCATCGATTTTGGTTTAGATTTACTATCTAATATTAACGATACATAAGTTTCTGTTTTGCTAAACTTATCGCTTCTTTTTTCCCCAACTTATCCCTTTTACTTTCGTTACTATTGCATACTTTCAAGCGTCATATCATATTTCAAAGTATGTTTTCGAGTGTTGGTTGAGTTGAATGTGTGTTTATAGAGGGATGTGTGGCTAAACAAAACAAAAAGGAAAAGTCAAGTGGCGGTCAATTTGAAAAAAACTGTAACTCTTCTTCATAGTTTACAACTTGGGTGAGTGTGTGTGTATGTATGCGGAAGGAGCGTATGAGGGCTATTGAATTACGATTTAACGATTTTGTCAACCAAACAGAGAAGTGCATATGGTAAGCTTACTTTTAGGCACTACAGAAATTTATTTTAACAATTTTCAAGGCTTTGAATTTTGTTTGTACACACTTAAAAATAATGAATTAAATTCTCAACTAATTTATTCAAATTTTTAAAGCTACTAAAATTACTTATAAAACAGCTGTCTTCCTTGTAGTCCAGTCGTACTATTTTTTCCTCAAATTCAACCAGAAGTAAAGTAAAAGTGTTTAACGGAAACAAATTCTAAAGTGAAGTGGTTGAGTGTACAGTAAAGATATAAACAACATCCTTCTTAGTGAAAAATATTATTTTATTCCCAATAGGACTAAACAGGCAAAAGTCGCATGGAGGTTTTTTTTTTTTTTTTTTTTTTTGGAGATTTCAGCCATATTGAGGCTGCAGTGGGCAGACCTTTAAGTGCAACTAAAAAATCGCAACTACACGGCAAGGATTCTGAAGCTATTAACTTCCGTATTTCAGCAAAACCTTTTTTATAAGGAATTCTATGAGGCGACAAGGAAGGAACTGCCAAATAAAATAACACATCGTATGGTGTAAGGAGAGATGGTGGTGGGTCACAGTGTAGATGGGAAATATTTAACTTGTTATAAGGACAACATTGCCTTAGACATCTTTAAGAGAAATGCCATGTTTGCTCTACTGCAAAAAGAGATCAAGTGTTCAGTGATGTGCCATTGAATTCCATGGTACATTAAATTCGCTATTAGAGCTAGATATATCAACACCTACTATCTACAATGGCAACCCGTCTACTCTAGAGACCTTGGAATATGGTCGAATATAATTTAAAGGCTTTACGTCGCTAAAAATGAGCAACAATGCGCCATCTTTCCATTTTATAAACACCTACAGTGTTGGGCATATTATATTAAAAATGCAATGCAATACAGTTTGTCATACACAAAATATTTGGAGCATTCGTTGGATGGATGAGAATGCCCAAACCAGGTCAGGAAAAAAAATTATCAAAAATCAACTAGAATTTTCTGCAACGTTATACTATTGACTTGAAATTGAGTAAAATTCAATCAATAATTATTACAAAAAGGACAAACATTTTTCGAATAATTTATTAAAAGACTTATAATAAAACTTTTTTCAAAATAATTACTTGCGAGATAAATATTGTAAAGCTTTCGACGACTTTTAGTGTGATACTTATATTATAAAACATCTCATTATAAATATAAGACACAGTTTTTTAAGTCTTCAAAAACTTTTATTTTTAATTAGCCGCACGATAAATTTGTGTATGTCTTTAAAGTCTCCTATACTAGACTTATTTTTTAAAGGTCTTCTCATAGTAAATATCAGCGAGATAAATTGTTTTAAGTCCTCAACGACTTCTCATTTTCAAGTCTTGCAGGACGACGCTCACTCTGTCTGCGCGTTCGTCCTGTTTGAATTTCAAGCTCGAATTTTAATTTAGTTCAGTGCATAAAAAATCGAATAGTCTATACTTCTTACCTACCCTACAGCTAATCAATCAACTCTGCCTAGCATCTTAAACAACATTGCCGTATTATTAACTTGTTTTTACTATTAAGTTTCAGTCTACATCACTCTCTTCGCCTGCGCACCCTTTCGCTTAGAGCGAGTGTTAACGGTACAGCCGACTACCGTCCACTTAATACCAGCAATATGAGCGCTTAACATCTTACATACATCAAACACAACAACACGCAGAGACTTTATTTCCTGCTTAGCCTATTTGAGTAACTGTGTGATCAGCTTCCAAAGGATACGACATAAGAAATTTTCAAATTTAATGGTTTTTCCTATTTGCTCGTAGCAGATAAACAGAATATGAGGGCAGAGATTGTGAGAGAAGAGCCAGAAACGGGCAAACAAGTCCATAAAGTAATCAAAAGAGGTGGTGAGAGAGAGAGAGAGAGTGAGGGAGGAGAAGAGACGAGCAGCTCTAAATGCATGCACCACTTTTTTATCAAAGTAATCGAATTCTGCAGCTTTTCCTCTGGCCTCCAAATAGACCAAGGCATTTTCAGATCGCAATTTTTTTTTTTTTTTTTGCCAAAACAAATTTTTTCATTTCTTCATTGACTTGCAGCAAGTATTTTTTATTTCATTTCTTGTTTGATATTTTTTATTTTTATTTTTTTTTTTGCTTGTTTGCTTGCCTGTTATTTGCCACATTTCCACTGACACTGCTTGGCAAAGCCCTTGGAGATGTTGGCCTGATGTTGTGTTGTGCTCCTTCATTGCACTGATCATCCGGCTTGTGGTCATTTTGTAGGGCGCTTGGCTTTTTGGCAGCCACAATGCACACACCTACACAAACACACACACACACACACACATACGTACACAAAAAAGAACATGCTTGCGAAGATATTCTACACAGCTGACAAGTTGTGCCGCACAGCGTGCATTTGCAGTAAAATAGCTTTGAAAATATTATTGCATACATTCAGGCGTACAAACAAGGCGCCGGCAGTTGTTAACCCACAGCAGCAGCAGCAGCAGCGAAAATGCTACTGTGGCTGCTATTTGTTGGCAATTTTTTCAACACTTGTTTACTAGCTACAGCTTTACGTTTACTGCTTGCTCTATTCGCTTTGCTTTTTGCCATGCGTTCGTTTTTTTATTTGGGTTTTTGTTTTTTGCTTTTTGTTTTTTGTTTTGCTTTGCTCTTTTTTCTATGCATTTCACTTCATTGCTGGCAGCTTTGAATTTTTACCAGTCGGTCTTAGCCACTTGACGCTGGACGCTCGTTTGGTTTTGCAATTTATGGCCACAACTATGGGAATGTAGGGAACTATGCGTGTGTGTGTGTGTGTGTGTGTTTTGGGCAAAAGACAGTTGGTAGTTGCAGTGTTTTGCTGCTTTGTGCGGCAAGTGCTGCAAGTGTTGCAACCAGCTGCGCATTTCACTTGACATTTGCAGTTTTTCTTATTGGCATATAAATATTTAGGTTGTTAAAGCAGAAATTTCGTACGTTTCCAACAATTTTTTCTTTGGTTGTGGCGTGCAGCTTGCGGTGTTTTTTTTTATTACTTCAAGCTCCGTATTTTTATTTTGCTACAAACAAAAAAAGCGAGAATTGTAAAAAAAAAAAACAGAAGAGGTTGCGAAAACCGTTTGAAAATGTTAAGCAGCGCAATGAGTTGCATTTCGGTGAGCGGCGGCAGCGGCTACAAAGCAGCAAATAATAAACAACTTAAAAATTGCAGAGTAGCTTAGTTAGTTGGAAAGCTTGAGGTGTTCGTGGCGCGCAGACGGGTAGGCGGGTAAGTAGGTAAATCTCTAGCTGTGAGGAATAATATATGCACTCGCTGTGATTCAAGCGGATGTTTGGCAAGTTGAGAAGTTGCTCGCTCACTTGGGTGCATAAATTCTAACGCGTTGCAAGCAACTGCCGCAATTGCTGCTTGACTAGCCGCCTGATTTGTACGACGCTCGGGAGTCTCAATTTTACTTTATTTTTACCACATAAGCAATCGATTTTTTTTTTGGTCACGCCAACAAATTCCGCTAAACCACTTTAGATTCAAGAAATTATAAAGTAGTTTTTGGTAGCAAATATTTGGAAATGTTCGAAAATCTGTATAATGGTCGCTCATAAAGTGTGTTATTGCCGCTTAGTGAAGAAGGCGATAGCGCGGAGATTTCAATCCAAGCAGCAGCGAAAAGTGCTTGAATGGGCTACTAAGGTTAGGCTACAATGGTATGTTGATTGTGAATTCACGATTCTGTCCTCGATCAGCAAGGAACGATGCTATCAAGTAACAAGTATTTGCGGGCATCAAAAATGTGTAGCTGTAAATTTTTTAACAGGCAAAAACTCTAAAAGGAAGCATTAAATGTTTCAAGACTTTTGGCCTACAAGGATTAGTCGAAATTGCGACAGATGGCGCATCTGGTCAATCGCTACCATTCATTTGCCATTTACCATTTACCATTTTCATTCGCAACCAATAAATAAGTCCTGACAAAATAGTCTACAAAATGGCCTATAGTGCCATCTAGCGGATTCATATTTTTTGGCCTTTGTAGCCATCACATATTTTACAATTAAAGTACACATTTGTACACATGCATCCAAAAAATCTTCTAATATATTTTTCTGGATCCATCTCTGACAACCAAAATATAGCACAAAGTTTTTTTCGTTAAAGCCTTCTTAGTTTAGCTTCAAATCCGTTCTAAATAACAAAATGAGGCCGAACTCTGGAGTCTAAATTTACGTAGCATGTAGTTAAAGTAGCTATCTCAATAACTAAGCACAAAAATTAAGATGATGTACCCAAAAGGTTATCAATTTTACAAAATTATTACATTTATTACACGTACATATATGTATAGCTATATGCAAAGGACATGCATATGCAAACGGATCGCGCGGGAAACCTACGCCAATACGACAAGTGTTCTGGGGCAAAACCTACGTCCCCTATCACACGAAAAGTGTCCTAATGAAAACCGAGCATAAAGGACAAACAGTTATTGCTACAAAAGATATTGTGACTGAACTTTATTTTTAATTTAGTATCGATTTTTTGGGTATCCCGTCTTTTTGATTTGATATTTATGAGCACCCGATAATTTTTGAGCGATTTTTTTATGAGTACCGTAGCGATACTTTCCGTCCGACTGTATTGTTTCTTGAACCAAACGAATTTCGAAAAATAAGTTTTCATCTAATCGCACAATAAAGAATGCGTAGTAAAGAAATGGAACTTGTATTAACTAAATTAGGATAATGGTTTACCCTAGTACGTTATGAATTAGGGACTCCACGGCAGGAGACCTTCGAAATCAAAAAAAAATTTCCCATAGGCAGGTTGAGAATTCCGTGTAGTGACTAAGTGAATCATAGGTGGTTCAAAAACAGCTGAGGGGACAGCTGCAGCTGTATATGGACCTGGTACAAAACTCGTCCTACGCCAGTATAAATAAACCTTGAGAAGGTATAAAGAGCCATTATATTGCTATTTTTGCAGATCGCCAAGCGTCATTAAGGCTCCATCAAATCGAACATTTGATTCAACCTCGTGAAATAGTGGTACGGCAGGAAAAACATAGCAACAACAATGAGTCGTGTAGACGTACACTCAGAGCAAGATGAATACTGGGGGCGATGATTAGCCGCGCAACCCCCTTCGGCTATCCCTTTTGTAGTTTGTAGAGGCGACGTAAACCTTTTGAGTAGAGCTAACTAAAGGGAGCTCCTAGATTGTCTCGCTAGCAACATTGGATTGCATTCGCACATGCTCTGAATACGCCCGCCTGAAGAGACAGAGTGTCGACTAAGTTTGGAGGACCACAAGTCAGGTTAACACATCTTAGCACTTAGTTATTGTCTGATACGATCAAAATTCATCAGAATTCAAAATAAGAATATCAAAATTTTGCAGCGAATAATTCTTCAGAACATTTTAACCCGCTAACGTCCACTCAAATTCATTTTATTCAGACTTTCACAAAATGAGGGTACAACGAAACTATCGCGAGAGAACTAATGGGTTAAAACGATCCACAAAATTATTCCTCGTGCAATTCCACTATATGCGAGCAAGCATTGGAACCCCGAGTTGATCCCCCGACGTTTACAATTTTTACAAGGTTTTCTTGTGGCGTAAAAAACTATAACCACCGACGTTAGTGACTATTCAAGTTAAGAGTGCAATATTTCTATAACTGGTGACAGAAAAATGAGCAGCGAAGAGAAACAGAATGTAAGAAAACAATGAACTTTATATTCCTCATTTGTCTCGGCATCGCTTCATGAATCACATGGTACTTGAAAACTTTAAACAAAATTTTGAGAATTGATCCAAAATTATTCGAACTTCAGTAACTATGTCAAAAAAAAACTTTTAAAAGTAAAAAGAAAAGCACGTCACTACTTAAAAGTACAACTAATTTAAAACAACAACAAGAATTCCATTTCTCTTTTCTCTGCTTCGTTTCCATTTCACTCCTTTTTTTGAAATGCTTCAATGCGAAATTGTCATCTCATTAGAAGCTTAATAGCTACGAGAGAGGGAGAGCGTACGTACGGGTAGCATTTTGCTTATTAAAGTAAACTACTTTTCCTTCTCCATTATTTTCCCAATTTTCTTTCGTCTTCTGCAATTTTTTCGAGGGAAACCCATTTTCGAAAGCACATTTCAATGTCCTCTCGTAAATAGTTGGTAATTCAAAGTTGTCAGTTAATTACGCTGCAATCTCCATTCCCCGTACCCCCCCTTGTTACCATCACTTTTCTCCGCTTCCCTCGCACCGCATTGCATTTCATTTTAGTACGCTACGTTGCATGTGTTTTCGCTTAAGTGCACGTCGTTGATGCGAAAAACTTTTACTTCCTTCACGTGCCACAAAGGAAACATTACAACAAATACAACACTAGGTAAACAAAGCACGTATGAGTGAACAACAGCAAATGAGGCACTTGAACAATAAATTTTGTGTGAACTGTAAATGAGATGGTCAACAAAAAGGCGGAGAGAGAAGAGAAGACGAAATATAAGGGGAACTAAAAATGAGTCGTCTAGGTGATGACATTTTAAAAGTGTTTTTTTTTTTTTTTTTTTTTTTTTTTTTTTTTTTTTTTGTAAGGCGAAAAACGGTATATGACGTCGCTTAGGAAGGTTTATTAAAGCGGAGATTGTATCAACTCGTAAGAAATGGAACTCTCAAAGGCGAAAAATTAACCCAATTATGGAAACTTGGACGAAGAAGAAGCTCATGGCGGTGTCGCGGTTAGAGCATACAAGTCTCCTAATCGGCTAAGATGAAGCTGGCAGCGAGCATAATTAGCGAAGTAATAAGGGCATGAAAGGTATACAAAAAATTATCATATTCATTGTACTGATTTAACTATAGTGGGGAAAGGAATAGCCGTCCTGGACTACAATGAAGACAGACATAATAAATAAGCGAAACAAAGATAGCAAAATCTTCAGGGAGAAAATGAGTAAACTAGCTACGAAACAAACAACAGAGACTACCGAGCTTTGATACTGAATTTTCCGGTAGAGATTGAATTTAGGTCTACATAAAGTGGATGCTTCTCGTAGATAGCCTGACTCGTGCGTTTAACTCGATGAGTCAACAAAAGGCGGCCAGATTGTAAAAGCATGCAACCGATGGGCAGGTGTCCCGTTTGCATTCCTGTGAGAAGCTTGGCAGGCATTCAATATTAAAAATCTCAGCTGACTCCATCTTCATCGCTCATTGAGTGCTGACCAATGTGAAGGTGCTATCCTCGATGTGTCTAGATTTTTCCACCTCCTGTTGATAACTATTCTGACCCTTTCCTCAATTTGTGAGAGCAGGAATCTCGAGCCGGGTTCCTTCAGCCTTGCCTCTGGTTCTCTTTTCACACATTCGTATGATTCCTGGTTTCCAGGGACGACGATAGGCCCTAAAACCTTGATCGCCACCTGAATGTCTACAGTAAAGGCAAGCTTTAAGCATGGAGGTCCCTATGTCTACCAAATTTGTCGCTACGTCAATTGAAAAGATCTTAGCTTGGAAAACGCTACAGTAAACTGGATGGTCTACGATTTCCACAAGGGGAGTTGCAGGGAGAAAACGACAGATCCACTACGTTTAATTATAATGCCGTGAATAAGGCAAAAATAGCTTACTCGACAACAACGTTGTAGGCAAAATAGCTTTCGCATTGGAACCGTTGGAAGATCCAACCCATTCGTAAAAGTAACTATCAAAGCCGATGACGACACGACATATCTTAAAAAAACGACAGCTGTTTACAGGACACCGTAGCTTTCTTGATATTTATTTGTAAAGGTCTTCAGTTGAGTCTACTTGCAGAGAAAATCGGAGATTACAACGAATTGAGTTCACAGCCATTTTCCGCTAGACTTGATAGCCAAAAATTTACGGAAAATATTGCTATACATTTGCTTTAAAACTATAAACATACGGCAGAGCTACGAATCTCATTATCTCGATATCAGATGTATAGATCAAACTCATAGCTGAACTAAGTGAAAATGGGTGAGATATACACTACCATTTTTTCCGTAGACTTTAATTAAGACACAAGAATTTTAACAGAGATGCGCCTTAATGAAATTTCCTGGGGAATAAATTTCTAGAGTATTTTAAGCCACTAATAATCTCCGAAAATGCAGACATTCAAAATACGGGTCACAACGAGCTTTCTGTGAGTGCGTTCTAGTAAAAAAATATACTTTGAAAAATTAACCAGCAGTTTCGTTCAGCTATAAATTTTGCGCTTTTTATTTTTTCTAAAAGTGTGCGCATAAATAATTAAGAACTTGTTTGCGAAAATTTTCGTATGGAAACACATAAAGCTCTGGGCATGCCACTTCTCTTTACATAGTGTTATTAGCTTTGTTTGGGACACATTCGAGCTTTAAACCTTATCGAAATTTGGGCCTATGAGATCCTTCAATTTTATTTTTATTAGACGTGGAGAAAAAGAGAGGGCAAGATTAACATTAGAAGGGCTGAGAATACAACAAAAAATATAGAACACGATTAATTTTAAGGAAGACGTAGACAATATAAACTGCGCATAAAGAACAGCAATAACGAGTAATTGTTAAACAGATTGTAATTTTAATATGTGCAGTTTTATTGTTATACTTTTGTTTATTTTGATGTTGTTACTGTTTTTAATGTGATTAAAAATGTAAGTGCAATAATTGTTGTAAGCAAACATATTTTTATTTTGTTAACACTTTTTTTTATGTTTTATGTACAATAAAATGCAGACTCCCTTATGAAGGCGCGGAAGACACCGATACGCGTAGGAGAAACAAAGAAACTTTTTGTTTTTGTTTTTTAAGATATTGCCGACCGAAATGCTCCTAAAGCATCCCAATTGGCAATTCTTTTCCTTCGACGAAATGAACGAACCTTAATCAGTCTCCTCTTAGCGAAAAGCAGGGATTGCCTTACATTACATAGAACAAAATGCAGCTGCAGCTGGAACAGGAATCAGGAATTTTCGCTACAAAGCCATTTACTCAACTCCGTTTACTTGCTAGCGTTCGCTAATATTTATGTTCCTGTCAATTAAATCACAGGACATATGCGAGGAACTTCTTATTGCGGCGGACAGTAAATGACAATGACAGCGACTAAAAAAAAATATACAAAAACAGAATAGCAACAATAACCTGGACAACGGCTAAAAATCGTGTGTAATGGAGGAAAATGGTGTGGAACAAAACACACACAAAACTGCTGAAGTAACTCCACTCGTATGGGCAACTCACTCAGCAACACTAACGAGACGGCGATGCTAGCTAGACGGAATTGTAAATAACCGCTTCATTGCGCTCCGATTTCCTGCGACAATACCAACGAAAGCGCTGATGACCGACACGTTACGCGCATTAAAAATTACGAAACATTTTTTATTTTCACTAGCGTGTGTGTGTGTGTGTGTGTGTTTGGCAGGGTCAGACTGTCATAGTCATTACAACGATGCCAATAAACCGGCTTCAACGAAGCGAATAACCGCCAACTTACACGACGAAGGCAGTGAAGCAACACAACATATTGGTCATCTTATGGTCGGTGCGCGGTTAACTGCCATTTATATTGAGCGTATTGTAGTGTGGTATAGAGTTTATAGTGAAAAAGGATATTCTGTACGTGTGTGTGTAAACAGGATATATTTGCACAGCAGCGTTGCAGCAAACTCAAAGAGGAACGTTCGCCGTTGGATGGCTAGACGAATTTCATCTACATTGCACGTCGAATGATGTGTGAAAAAAAAAGAAATGGCAACGTGTGTATGTATGCGGTCATTAAAATGTAAGCGGAGAAGCAGCAATGGAGCACGTGAAAGCAGAAATTAATACAAATAAAAAGGAAATCGTTGGACAAATGTTGGTCGAGTGGCAGCAGCTTTTCAACGCCTGATTTGTGATTGCACGTGGAAAAAAATAGAGAGAGGAGCCGGAAAGAGAAGGGCTAGTGTCTCTTTTTAGCTTAATTATTATCTATGTACTTCGAAGAATATGCGAAACTAGCAGAAGGGGCCGCCGAACGATGGTATGCAACAATTTTTTACCCACGTAAATAACGTATTACAAAGATATCAAAACTGTTGTCATTTTTGTATGCATACTTTCCGGCTGAACACAATGAAATTAACAGTTTGAGCGATATGTTGTATTGAGTAGCACGAGGCTTAGCTTTTATACATTAGATGATCTAAATGAGTAAGGTAGACAGAAAATTCTGTCGCTGACAAAGAGATGAGTAGCCCGCTAAGTATTTTTGCTCAGTACACAATTCACCACTCAAACTTAAATAAACAACAAAAAAAGAAAAAGAAATGAAATGCCACGAAATATGATGAATTCTAAAAATAACGATTGCTGACTTTGCCAAACCGTTAACTTTGAAACATATTGGCAGCTTTCGACCGACCAATGATTGATGTGGCGCGTGTGCCAGATTTGACACACGCAGTGTAATATCATCCTAGGATTACGTGGCACGCGCTCACTTAAGTTACAACGACAGTAGTTGGGAAGGAAAGAAGAAATCAACAAAACTTCAATTTTATTAAATTAAATTAAGCTGCATTAAATATAACTAAACCAAAGCGTATTTAGCTAAACTAAATTAAATTAAAAAATGGTACGTAAATTAAATGAAGTAAAAAAAAAACAAAATTAAACTAATTAAAGTATAATATTCTGAATTGAAGGGTATTGAAAGAAATGAGATGAAATAAAGTAAAATAGATTATACAAATGGAATGGAATCGGTAAATATAATAATTATTATAGTTAATGAAATTAAACTTAAAGAAATAGAAGCGATGTAAAATAAAATGAAATGAAACGATATAAAATAAAATGAAACGATATAAAATGAAGTGAAACGATAGAAAATGTAATGAATTCAAGTAAGATGAAATTAAATCAGCTCTTTCAATTTCTTGAAAGTTTTAAAAAAAAAAGAGATGAAAAAATGATGGGTAATGATACAAAACCTTTTATAATGGGCTAAGATGCAGTGAAACGAGTGCCGTTTTTAATATAACGTCATGCAACTGGAACGTTTTTTATTTTAAAATCATGATGTTTTGAGAATATAATGTCACTTTAAGAGAGAGTGGAAGTGGCAGAAAGATCGCAGCCATATACGCAAAATTTTATTTATAAGAACATTTGTGATAAAATAAGAATTTAAAAACTTGTATCCGACTTCAATAAAATGAGTTTTGAGTCAAATAAAGTTACATAGATGAATCTTCCTTTGTCTTCTATTGCAATTTCCACTTTAAATCAGAGTAGAGCTATTTTCTTAAATACCACCTACACTTTTATGTGCGTATTTCCCAGTCATTTGCAGTGATTTTTTTTTTTTTTTTTTAACATGAAATGGGTCGTGACTTCTAAATGCTACATATGAATGAATGTTGACTGTGTACATTTAACGGTAACTGTAATTGCATAAGTTGCAAAGCAAAATGTTACAGCAAACGAGCAAAGCAATTAGAGCAAAGAATTTTTCCACGTTCCTTGGCACAAGTGTAAAACGTTAATCACACTCCGAAAAGAAACAGGAAGTGGAGAGGAAAATCGAAAGGAACTGTTTTGATGTTTTTTATTTACTGGTGATATGTTCTTGATGCTGATATGGAAAATGCTTACAATGAGCAGCGGAAGCAATGATTAAGTTAAATGGGGATTATTACTGCTTTGATTGATAGACTTCTTGAGTTTATAGGTTGACGTGACTATTTAAAATAGACAAACTAAAAAAGATTAAATAAATACAATCTCATTAATGTTCTCTCAGGGGATATTGTAAGGGACTATGTTATAACTTTCACTAATTATACCGTAGGCTGATACTTGGATCTATGTCCAGTAAGTGGACAAGATTTTAAACTTATGATACGTCCATCAGTTGCATTTCTTTTCACTAACTCAACGCTTTAAAAAGTAATCACACTGGTTAATAAATTGGAATATTTTTGAAGCCAGCAGCATCAGCTATGTCTCACCCAGTCTAAGCAAATCCTAAACATACATATGTTATGCAGAATCAAAAGAATAGAAAAGGGGGAGCTGATTTCAATAAAAAGTATAAAAAAATCATAGCTGTTTGCCCAAATTTTGAGAAATCGCTTGTCTTTATTTAATATTTAGAAAAAATCCAGTAAACTTCAAACTCACAGTTTAGACATTTACTCAAAATTGTTAGATATTTTTTATATGCAAATTTGTACTAATTTTTAATAAGTATAAATAAAATTTTTTAATAAAAATTTAGAAAACTCTGCAAGTCTCCGCGTAAATTTCAAAAATACTACAAATTTTCACTAAACTTCAAACTCATAATTTAAACATTTACTCAAAATTCATAGATATTTTTTATATGCAAATTTTTACAAATTTTTAATAAATATAAATAAAATTTTTAATAAAAATAAATAAAAAAAATTTCGAAAAACTTCGCAAATCTCCGCGAAAATTTCAAAAATACTACAAATTTTTTGAATTTTTTTTGGTATGCATATTGTGAACAAATAGTTTTCTTTATTTCATACTCTTTATTTTTACAAAAATATAAAATCAAAGCTTCAAATTTTACAAAAAATTTAGAAAAAGTCCGGAAATTTCAGTCGAAATTCCTAAATTTTTAGATATTTTTTTAGTATGAAAATTTTAAAAAAACATTTGTCTTTAGATAATTTTTACTAAACATATAAAGCCAAAGTTGCAAATTTTGCGAAAAATAATTCCGCAATTCTCCACCTAGCTTTCAACCTTTTTACTAAAAAATTTAAGAAATTTTTTTTTGTTACACAAACTTTGAGAAAGTAGTATTCAATTTTTACTAAAAAACTAAAATCAACGTTTCAAATTTTTTTTTTTTTTTTTTGTATGAAAAATTTAAAAAAAAAGTTTTGTATTTACTTAATTATTAAATCAAAGTTAAAAATTTTAAACATTTTACTTTAAATATTTGTCGAATGCAAATTGGAAATTTAAATTTCAAACTTTTGTTAGAAATTTTTTGTGGTTTACAAATTTTGAGAACGTATTTGTCTTTATTTTTACAAAAAGCGCATAAATCAAAGATTCAAATTTTGCAGAAACTTTTGAAGAATTTCGCAAATTTCCAGCTAAATTCCAAACTATTTTGAAATTTTCCTGGTATAAAATACTGAGCAAGTACAATTTCATTTCATTTAACTTTTAACTAAAACATGAATTATGAAGAGGAGCATTAAAATATAGATTTCTCACTAATGCCTAAAATTATGCTAGCCTTTTGGATAAGTCAGAACTCGGTCCTATATGACACACCCTAAAGTAGGTTTTAGTAATATTTATTAATTTTAAATATCAGAAAAGAGCGTTAGGTTTTGCATAGCAAATAGTAGTACATTTTTTAAGCTATTTGTGCTTTTTTTTCTTTTCGGCAATGCGAGTTTCAGAAAAAGATAGTCGTCAGATATATTAAGCAACACCTAAACGGTTGTTGGTAAAGAAAAAGAGTGGCAAGTGCTATTAAAAATGTGCTCTATATTCCGCTGTCATCTAAAGCTCCTTAAAGTAAGCTATGGTATTATTATGTACTTCAACGTTTTCGGTAGAATACGACTTTTTTATGAATATGTTGCGGATATTTCACAAACTGCGCAGTGACAACCATAAAGTTATTGATCATTTCAAATGCTGTCCGCCAAAAAGTATGCTACTCAAAATTGCTAAACTCATTAAGAACAATAAAAAACAGTTACTAGGCACCTTGCATTCAAAAATCCTATAAAATTCCTTTTGCATTAAAAAAAATCATTTATTGTGCCTAAAAGGAGGCAAGAAAAGTGCCAACAACAATTTTTGAAAACAACCGCAATCACTCAGCATTTCATGTACAGCTTTCTCCCCTCCATTTTATCACAGCTAGCCATT